>OV702285.1:163707276-165099776 GCA_916181665.1 Avena sativa | reverse complement strand
ATACGATGAGGAAGGAGGATACTACGAAGAAGAAGCCGAGGAGAACTTCAACCACTGCTCTGCACAAGGCAAGCTAACACTTGCAAGATACTCTACTTTAGCAAGCCTTACTATACAAGTTAACCTTGCAAGTCTAATACCACTAGTTGAATTTGCAAGCTTATACTTGCAATTGGGCAAGCTAATACCTACTTGCTACGATGTCAACTATATGCCTTAAGCATATGTGATCATATCCACTTGATAAACCAATCCTAGTTTTATTTGCAAGCCCTCTACTTTATTTCTTTATCAAATATTTAACTTAGAGTTGACTTAAGTGACTTGTAGATTCTAGAAAGATATATTGAAGGTTGCATAAAGAGCATAAAATTTGGCCTAAGCTAGAAAATCTTGATGTCATCCTAAGGCATAAGATTGAACTTAGTGGAAACTCCACTAGTTTACTATCCCCCATTAGTGCTTATCCCGACTTGTAGATGCTAGTGCTAAGCATAAAACTTGATCAACATTAGATGGGAATAGTTGGTGAAAATGGTTATGAAAACCTTAGAATGATGGATCATTCTACTGAGATGTTTTGACATGTGTTTCCGAACACCTGATGATTTTGGTGATGAAAATGTTGAGGCATGAGCCTTAGCCCTTTATAAAATTGATGGTTGTCTGGATGCGATACCATTCCAATTTTATCGTACAACAACAATACCCGAAGATTGGGTAGGGCTTGACTAGAAACTTATATACCTTAGTATTAGTTCCCTCACGACCAAGGTCTGAGCTGAGGCTACCTTGTGAAGATTGTCCACCTGTGCAGTACCCAAGATGACAGTTGGTCATGGTTGGGAGGCCAAACTCACAGGATATGTGCTTATACTAGGGCGTGTAATTGAAAGGTTAGGATTGATTATCCGCATACTGGGTATGGTGAATTCAGGATTTGTTCCTGATGGATGTATCGAATATTGTGGTGAAAGTGTACAATCTCTGCAGAGTGTCAAACTATTCGAATAGCCGCGTCCGTGGTTATGGACAGTTGGAGTGGCCATATTGTTCCCCCGTCAGATGTTTTCAAAATGACTTGTGAAATGATTTGAGACTTTGACTTGACCACAATAGAGTTGTGATATGAAATACAAGTTCCCACTTAGGTGTTATAAAACTTCAACTAGCATTGTTTGCTTCTGAACTTAGTAGAGTTAAATCTGGCTTTTTGCAAAACAACCCTAGAGCTTAAGTGTCCTATTACAAAAACCCCTTCACTTGTTAGTATTAGTTTGCGAGTACTTAAAGAGTACTCGTGGCTTTGTCCCTGGCTATTCCCGTGGCCAGACTATGAAGAGGAGTACCTGTAGGATGGACCCCAGGAAGGTTACAACAACTAGGATCATCTCCCATCGTCAGCATTGCCTGTGACCCCGAAGATGGAGCTTCGCCTACGCTACCGTTATTATTACGTATTCCGCTGATTGAAGTTGTATTAAGAACTGGATCATGAGATCCCTATTTGTGTAAGACCTTATGTATGGTTTGTAATGGATGATGTACTGTGGTATCCAATTCTGTTATGTCTCGCAAAAATGGTAATCCTGGGATTGCGATGTATGGCATAACAGGCATCTGGGATTAAAAATCCGGGTGTTAACACCAAGACCATAAGCAAATGGAATAAACATAATCCAAGTTCAAATGAAATGATTGAATAAATAATATTGAAATAAAATAATATGGCCTTAACCAAATTCTATTCCATTGGATTAAGACAATTCCCAAATAAGAATGATTAATTAAATCATGGGAAAATAGTATTTGGAATTTACCCAAGTGGATTAAAATTCATTTAATTAGCTTAAATGGAATCAAGGAAATCACCTAAATAAAATTTATGGAATTAAAGCTATAATTGATTTCATTGGAATAAAAACAAATACCCAATTTAAATGATTTATAAATCATATTAAAAATATTCCAAATAATTCAAGGTGAATTATTTGACACCCTAATAATAAATAAATAAAACCTACTGAATAGGTTTGGTAAAAATATGGTTTTCAAATAGAGTTTTAAACACATTAAAACCTATTTGAAATAAAGACAAATTTCCATTTATCAAATAAATAAAAGACCCTAAAAAGAATAAAAGAATTATTCTAAAATTGACCTTAGAATGAACTAAAAATCAGTATTTGAATATACACAAAGTTTGATAGAGGTTTGATTTCAAATAGTGTTTGAATTGATTAAACAAAATCAAAACAGATAAATAGAAAAAGAAAAAGGAAAAACAATCTGTACAAGAAATGAAACAAAGCAGCCAGCCCAGCAAACCCAGCCCACTGGCCCAGCAGCCCACTCCCTCTCTCCCACGAAAAAACGTTTCGCACTCAGAAACCCACCCGCGCAGTCGCTGACTAGCAGGCCCCACACCCACTCTCTCTCTCTCTCGCGGACGACCAGGACCCACCTACTGTTCATTGTCTCCACCCTGCGACCACTTCCTCACCCGTTTCTGCATTGATCTCGCAGGAGTAATTCACGTCAATACTGCGAGTAATGTCTGTCATCAATCACGCTCGATAACTCGCCTGCTCCTCCTCTCCATTTCCCCTCTCTCGCCCCTTCCTTTCTGCCTTCAGGCCGTCCCAATTCGTCCTCACACCGTCGCTGCCTCCGACGAGGTCCCACTCAAATTCCGACAAACCCAGGCCACACCTCTCCCCCTCGACCACACGAGCACACTCCCTGGACTCTGGCGCATCTCCCAGTACTCCGAGCTCAGCCGCGCAAGCTCCCTAGCGTCGGCAACCTTAATGCCGCTCGCCACCGTCTTCGGCTTGGACTCCGGCGAACTCCCCAGGTATCCTCCGCCCGCCCCTGTTTCCCCTGTTGATGCTCCTGTGATCTACGCTCTCGCCCGCGTCTAACGACACCTCTCTCTTTCCTTCGGGTGGCCAGTAGCCTCGCCAACAACGACGACCAGAGCGTGCCCGACACCGTGCAGACTCTGGTGAGCAATCCACATCGAACCAGAGCTCCCCTCGACAAACTGATGTCACATCCCAAGATTTTCCAAATCTTGTAATGTGAAAAATAAATAAACAAAATAAATTATTGTTGAAAATCAGGGTGAAAAGAAACTTTTGTTTTTAAATGGAAATTAAAATCCCATCTTGAACAAACTTTAATTAAATTTTGATTTCAACAAAATCCAAATCAAGAGAAATGCATTCCTCTTAAAATGCATCTGGGCATTTAAACACTTGGAAAATAAATCCAAACCCTAAACCCTAATGGAAGAAAACCATTTCCAAGTTATCTCCAAGCCTATGGATTTGATCCATATAAAAAAATTTCAACAAACATTTACAAAAGATCAAGAAAGACAAATAGAAATATTATAAAATCATATAAATTGGTTTCACTTAATTTGGAGCCATGAATAAAATCTTATGAATTTAATAAGATAAGGAAAAGTAATTTCCAAAGTTAATAAAGCATCTATCAATAAATCCATACCAAATGGTGAGCAGATAATCCTAAAGATATTTAAAAGGATAAATAAATATCAAATAAGATTTTACAAATTGGAATCACCAAGTTTGGATCTCTAAATAAAAATATATGGATTTTATAAGATAAGGAAAGGAATTATTAAATAAGGAATAATTAAAGACCAAATTAAATCTTGACCTAATCCATAAAAAAAGTGGAATGATTATAATCCAAATCCAAATAAAGTATTGGATAAATAATTTCCAAAATAAAATAAAATGGCATGAACCAAATTCTATTTGAATAAAGACAAATCTCTAATAAGAATAATTATATAATTCTTGAGAAAATAGTATTTTGGAATTACCCAAGTGGAATAAAAGTTGTTTAATTAACTTAAATAAAATAAAACTTCCAAATAAAATTTAGGGAATCAAAACTATATTAATTCCATTGGAATTAAAACAAATTCTCAATTCCAATGGTTAATAAATCATATTAAAATTATTCCAAATAATTCAAAGTGAACTATTTGACACCTTAATAATCAAATAAAAACGTACTGAAAAGATTTGGAAGGTTTAAGAATTTAAATGGAGATTTAAAAATACTATTAAATCTTATCTAATTAAAACTAGAGCCTATTTTTGAATAATTAAGAGACTTTAAAAAGAATAAATAAATTATTCTAAAAATGATTTCAGAATGCTTTATTAATCAGTATTTAAACCTACACAAATTTTGGCAAAGGATTGAATTCAAATGAATGTATGAATTGCTTAAAAAAAACCAAAATAGAAAATAGAAATGAGAAAAAGAAAAACACTCAGATCAAAAAAAATGAATAGGTGCAGCCCAACTAACCTAGCCCATTAAGCCCATCAGAAGCCCACCTCTCCCTCTCACCGAGCGAACCGTTATTCACTCAAACACACACCCGCAGAGACACTGACTACTGGACCCCACTCCCCCTTTCTCTCTCACGCAGACAGACACGCCCCACCTGTCAGCTTTCTCTCCTACCCGCGACGACCCCTTCTTCCCCCAACGCTACTGCCGTTGCAGCACTAATTCCTCTGCTTGAATCCGCCTTAATGTCGCGTTAATCCCTCGCCGTGACCATGCAGTAATAAACTCCGGGCTTCCCTCTCCCTTCTCCCCCAGACCACACCCCACAGGAGCCACCAGGCTGCTACAATTTGGACCTAGAAGCTCCTTTGTCCGACGACACTCTAGTGACAATTCCGGCCGAACCCTGCCGCCCCTTGCCCCCTCAACCACTCGAGCCTGCTCCCCTCTTCCAGACGCATCTTCCAGTGGCTTTGACTTGGCCGTGCATGACCCACAGCACCGGCAACGACGTCAACCGACAGCGCCGCCGTCTGCAAACAACTCCGGTGAGCTTCATCGCTTGAACCCGTGCACGCCTCGACCAGAGTCTCATGCCAACTTGTTCGCCTGTGCCTTGTGAACATCCAGGTGCTCGCCATTCACTCGCGCAGGACCCGTAGGCTCGCCTTCGACGTCGACAGCAAGTGCCAGACGCAGACGACAACTCCGACGAGGAATCACCATCATCTCTGTGCGCCCCTTGGCCAACCACGGGCACGTTGAGGTCCAGCACATTCCGGCGAACACGGTGAGCATACCCTCTCTCCCCCTAGCTTCCTGGAATAACCAGAGCGCTGCCGCCCGAGCACCGCCGCCGCACAGCCGCCGCCAGCGCCACTGCTTAATGGTCAAACGCGTAGCGACCGTAGGATCTTGATCGTAGCGTTGCGATAGAACGTGAACGAAAGGGTATCCTTTGATCTGCACCGTGCGTGGCCATTTATATCTGACGGTCCAGGAAGGTTGATCCGAGCGAAACGGTATCAGCGAATCAGAACTAGCCACGTGTCCTTGTCCGTTTGATTTAAAACAGATTTGATCTATTAGATGCTAGATTTTTTAAAATCTATAAGTTTTAATCTACACATCCAAATTTTGCAAATTTTATATCAATAGATTCAGCAAGACAAGCCCTAGCCAACCATGCACTTTGTTTAGTAAAAAGCCTCAGTTAAATTGTTTGTTTTTGCAGAAACTTGTGTATGCATGTTTAGGATATAAAAATTGTTCTAAAATGATTTTTGAGACAAAATCTTTGGCAAATGGTTTGTTTTGAACCTACTGACCCTGGGAATCAAATGGTGGTTTCAAAAATGTATTTGGTGAAGCAAAAGAATAAAACCTTGAATTAAAACATTTCTAGCCAAATAAAAATATGATTTAATTGTTAAAAATGATTTTGGAGGAAAACCTTAGGGAAATGTTTTGATTTATACTCACTGACCCTAAAAACCAAGTTTTATGACTTAAAATATATTTGGTAAACCCTATTAAGATTTCTACTTTGATAAAGGCATTTTCAACCACATAAAATAATGATTTGGTTTGAAAATGGTTTATAGGTAAAATCTTTTGCAAATAGTTTTGCCACTTTATAAAATGACCAAATAAGTGTTTTAGAATGTTTATAACCAATTATAAACCACTTTTGTAAATAAAACAAAGTTTGGCATGCTTGCATGCATTGTTTTGTTTCTATCATTTTATGTGATGAATTGCTTGAATGGTAGATTGCAATTGTGCCTTTCTTGATTGAATTGTAGTGACTTGAAGAGTGTGATTGTTGCAAGGACAAGGAGTGAACTTATACTCTCTACCAAAAGGCAAGTGATTCTTCATACTTTTGTCCCATTATTTTCACTATGCATTAGTGATATTTCTAAGTAGGACTTGCATGGAATTTTTCTAAGTATAAACTATGCCATGGGAAATCCTAGTAGATGAAACCTTAGTAGAAATTTCCTAAGTTAAGATTCCTACTACTATCATGCTTAGCTTAGCTAGTAGAAAACAAGGGTGGAATATATATTCATGCTATGGAAAATTTCTAAGTCTGAGGACTTGTGTTTTGTTTAATAAAACAACTAAGTGAATGAATCGCCTGGGTGGAATGGAAGGAATGGTTTGTGTTGAGTGGTTACACAAGGCCAGGGGACTGGTGAACCTTGTGTATCTCACTTGTGGATGGCCACCCAGGAACAAAGAGATTTGAGATGTCAAATGTTGAGAAGCTTCAAGTGCAGCCACTTGGCATTATGGGCTCTGCCTGGATCACATAGGTTGCAATAACTTAGCCAAATGGACAGTTGGTGGTAGGGGATGATAGGTTGGAACGCGTCCATTCTGGTCTAAGGGAAGGCTTCTGAAAGATCTTGTCTTGGTGAAACCAAGTCTTGTGGGGAAAGTGCACAACCTCTGCAGAGTGTAAAATCTAAGTACTTAGCCATGTCCCTGGAAAAGGACAATTTGATCATCAAGACATGGAAGCTATCAAGAATATCCTCATCCCAATTTCTAAGTTAAAAATCTTGTGGGTGAACAAGGGATTGAAAGGATCACCAATTTCTATTGGGAGATGCCTTGGGAAAGATTTTTGTCAAGCAAAAACTTAGTTTTTCAAATGATAAGGAAAATCTATTTTGAGCAAAGAAAGCCTAAGCTCCACTTGGCCAAATGCATATAGATGATAGACTCCACTATACTACCATAGTATCACTTGCCAATACAATTCAAATGTATTGACCCTTGTGGCTATAACTTGTTATGTTGCAGGTTTGTTTGATATTAGTGAAGTAGGATTACAAGTCTACAACCAACATGTCTGTCTGTGGCACTTTGAAGATGAAGGACCCCATGCTTATAGATATTCTGCTGCAATGTAATGTAATAGCCAAATGAGCTATGCAAGATGTAATATATTATTTTATTCCTGGTTATAAAGTTGTATTATGACCTTTGCTTCTTGATATTACATCTTAACTGTGGATGCTAGCTATTGATCCAGGGACTAGCATTGTAAACATAGGGATCCTTACCTTATTAAAGGTTGGGAACCTTACAAATGGTATCAGAGCATTGTGTTGCCTGTAGGATTTGGAACCCTAGGAATGGACAAAACCCCTTAGAAAAATAGGAGTTGTATTTGTACCAAAAACTTATTTACAAACAATCTTGTAAACTCATTCCTCAACCATTTTTGTTTTGACTCTACATCTCTTCTATTTCAACTTGATGGACAAGCCTTCTCCATGGCCAAAGACTTCACCATGAGCTAAGGACTTCATAAACTCTAATGACTTCAACATATTCAACCTTGGATATCAACTCAAATGACTTGAACATCTTCAAGTGATTTCAACCTTATCCTCAACAAAGACTTCAACCTTGGATATCACTAAGGACTACAATTGAGACAAGAGATGTTACTCAAGACTTGAAGACTAAGGAAACACAACTTAGAAGGAACCATCATCACATTGAAGTTTTGAGACCAAGATGCAAGAAATTCTCTAAGGGTACAAAACATCTTGTTCAATAAGAATCAACCAAGAAGGATGGAAAGATCTCAAGTGAACCATATAGTTGGACCACCATATTTTGTTTAAGTCAAACCCACCAACCTATGTGGTGTAACAAAAATATTTTTGGTTGCCTAAAAATATGCTTGAAACTTGTTGTGGAATGTTTGTTTGTGATTGCTTGCACATTGCTTGAGTGAATTGTGATATGTGTGATTAGAATTATTCCCTTGGAAATATTCTGCCTATTCTAATCCCAATCCAACCCAAACAGATGACTTCCCCAAGAAACTCCAACATCAAGGATGGAGACAACAACAACAACCAAGAGGACAACATGAGAGAACTCATAGTAACCCAAACCCAGTTGAACCAAGTGACAGCTCAATCTATAGCCAACACCAGTGAGGTAGATCCAACCATGCAAAGGTTTTTGGAAACCCAAACCCAATTGTTGCATAAGGTGACATATCAAATGATCAACATGGGAAACAGCTCTTCCAAAGGAGTTTGTGACAACAAGGATGACAAAGATGATATTCTAGAAGGAACCCAAGCTTGCAATATTTGTGGAGACAAGGATCACATTTCCAAAGAGCATAAAGATCAATGCCTCAATTGTGAAGAGAAACATCCAATTGACCAATGCCCCACATCTCAAGCTACTTGTTACCTATGTGAAGGAAATAATCATGTCCCTATCCAATGCCCCATCGGAGTGGAAGAAGGGCGGAGACTCTCGAACGAGGAAAATCCTTCCCTTCGAAAGAATTGACCGAGGAGCCGTATGAGGTGAAAATCTCATGTACGGTTCTGTAAAGGGACAGTAAGGGTGACTTATCTGTCGACTTTTCCACTATCAACCCCAAAAAACCCAACTCTGCCTTACGTAAAGTTGCCAGAGTATGATTAACCTCTGGATTTGAAATCACTGCTTATATACCTGGTATTGGCCATAATTTACAAGAACATTATGTAGTATTAGTAAGAGGAGGAAGGGGAGTCAGAAGTTCAATCGGATCGATGTTGGGCGGTTTTGTTTTTGGAAAGAGCTCGAAGCACAAGAGTGAGAATTTCAAAGTGGTTGCTAGAAAAATGGGATAACCAAATTGGACCCGAACTTACTTAGTATTCCATAGTTCAACAAAGGAAACAAGGTGGAGTGCAACAACTGATTGCAGACTACCATGAGAGAGCCAAGTCTACCAAGAAGGATGAAGACAAATGAAAATCTCAGCTTGTACCTCCATGCAACATGACTCAATTTAAAGAAACAAAAAGGAGACATATGTATTATCCAAGGAATAATAGAAGGTCAAGGAGACCAGGAACTTTTCCTACCTTTGAGATAACATATGAAGAACATGAATTAGAAGCACTCCTAGCTTTGGAGAAACCCAAGAAAAAGAAGGACAAAAGCCATGTGCAATGTGGTCATTGCAAAGAAATAGGACACTATGCCAGTGAATGTCCAGAGAAGAAGAAGTATAAGGAAATTAGCCAAGTGTGGTGCAACAACTGCAAAGAGCTAGGCCATTATGTGTCAACTTGTCCACAGAAGATACGTGATGAACTCAATCTTATCACATGTTACAATTGTGGTAATCAAGGACATTATGCAAGCAACTGTCCAGAAAAGATGAAGCACAAGATAAAGCCTATGAAGGATCTCAGCCTTGTTACATGTTTCAAGTGTGGAAACAAAGGACAC
This sequence comes from Avena sativa, assembly GCA_916181665.1. Classification (NCBI taxonomy): domain Eukaryota; kingdom Viridiplantae; phylum Streptophyta; class Magnoliopsida; order Poales; family Poaceae; genus Avena; species Avena sativa. Next base: position 165,090,164 of record OV702285.1, on the reverse strand, counting down.
TATGCAGATGTTTGTCCAGAGAGATTTCAACAAGATCCTAAGCAAGCCAAGATGTAATTTAGTTGGAAAATTTTTTAAGGGTGGTAGTACCCTAGATGCTTTGAGCCAACTTGTAACCCCTAGCCTCCCCAAATCTTGGGACGAGATTTATTTTAAGGGTGGTAGCCTGTCACATCCCAAGATTTTCCAACTCTTATAATGTGAAAAATAAATAAACAAAATAAATTATTGTTGAAAATCAGGGTGAAAAGAAACTTTTGTTTTTAAATGGAAATTAAAATCCCATCTTGAACAAACTTTACTTAAAGTTTGATTTCAACAAAATCCAAATCAAGAGAAATGCATTCCTCTTAAAATGCATCTGAGAATTTAAACACTTGGAAAATAAATCCAAACCCTAAACCCTAATGGAAGAAAACCATTTCCAAGTTATCTCCAAGCCTATGGATTTGATCCATATAAAAATTTGTCAACAAACATTTACAAAAGATCAAGAAAGACAAATATAAATATTATAAAATCATATAAATTGGTTTCACTTAATTGGAGCCATGAATAAAATCTTATGAATTTAATAAGATAAGGAAAAGTAATTTCCAAAGTTAATAAAGCATCTATCAATAAATACATACCAAATGGTGAGCAAATAATCCTAAAGATATTTAAAAGGAAAAATAAATATCAAATAAGATTTTACAAATTGGAATCACCAAGTTTGGATCTCTAAATAAAAAGATATGGATTTTATAAGATAAGGAAAGGAATTATTAAATAAGGAATAATTAAAGACCAAATTAAATCTTGACGTAATCCATAAACAAGTGGAATGATTATAATCCAAATCCAAATAAAGTATTGGATAAATAATTTCCAAAATAAAATAAAATGGCATGAACCAAATTCTATTTGAATAAAGACAAATCTCTAATAAGAATAATTATATAATTCTTGAGAAAATAGTATTTTGGAATTACCCAAGTGGAATAAAAGTTGTTTAATTAACTTAAATAAAATAAAACTTCCAAATAAAATTTAGGGAATCAAAACTATATTTAATTCCATTGGAATTAAAACAAATGCTCAATTCAAATGATTAATAAATCATATTAAAATTATTCCAAATAATTCAAAGTGAACTATTTGACACCTTAATAATCAAATAAAAACGTACTAATAAGATTTGGAAGGTTTAAGAATTTAAATGGAGATTTAAAAATACTATTAAATCTTATCTAATTAAAACTAGAGCCTATTTTTGAATAATTAAGAGACTTTAAAAAGAATAAATAAATTATTCTAAAAATGATTTCAGAATGCTTTATTAATCAGTATTTAAACCTACACAAATTTTGGCAAAGGATTGAAGTCAAATGAATGTATGAATTTCTTAAACAAAACCAAAACAGAAAATAGAAATGAGAAAAAGAAAAACAATCAGATAAAAAAATGAATAGGTGCAGCCCAACTAACCTAGCCCATTAAGCCCATCAGAAGCCCACCTCTCCCTCTCACCCAGCGAACCGTTATTCACTCAAACACACACCCGCAGAGACACTGACTACTGGACCCCACTCTCCCTCTCTCTCTCACACAGACAGACACGCCCCACCTGTCAGCTTTCTCTCCTACCCGCGACGACCCCTTCTTTCCCCAACGCCGCTGCCGTTGCAGCACTAATTCCTCTGCTTGAATCCGCCTTAATTCCATGTTAATCCCTCGCCGTGACCATGCAGTAATAAACTCCAGGCTTCCCTCTCCATTCTCCCCCAGACCACACCCCACAGGAGCCACCAGGCTGCTACAATTTGGACCTCGAAGCTCCTCTGTTCGACGACACTCCGGCGACAATTCCGGCCGAACCCTGCCGCCCCTTGCCCCCTCAACCACTCGAGCCTGCTCCCATCTTCCAGACGTATCTTCCAGTGGCTTTGACTTGGCCGCGCCTGACCGACAGCGCCGGCAACGACGTCAACCGACAGCGCCGCCGTCTGCAAACAACTCCGGTGAGCTTCATCGCTTGAAGCCGTGCGCGCCTCGACCAGAGTCTCATGCCAACTTGTTCGCCTATGCCTTGTGAACATCCAGGTGCTCGCCATTCACTCGCACAGGACCTGTAGGCTCGCCTTCGACGTTGAAAGCAAGTGCCAGACGCAGACGACAACTCCGGCGAGGAATCGCCATCATCTCTATGCGCCCCTTCGCCAACCACAGGCACGTTGAGCTCCAGCACGTTCCTCGAACACGGTGAGCATACCCTCTCTCCCCCTAGCTTCCTGGAATAACCAGAGCACTGCCGCCCGAGCGCCGCCGCCGCACAGCCGCCGCCAGCGCCGCTGCTTAGTGGTCAAACGCGTAGCGACCGTAGGATCTTGATCGTAGCGTTGCGATAGAACGTGAACGAAAGGGTATCCTTTGATCTGCATCGTGCATAGCCATTTAGATCTGACGGTCCAGGAAGGTTGATCCGAGCGAAACAGTATCAGCGAATCAAAACTAGCCACGTGTCCCTGTCCGTTTGATTTAAAACAGATTTGATCTATTAGATGCTAGATTTTGTAAAATCTATAACTTTTAATCTACACATCCAAATTTTGCAAATTTTATATCAATGGATTCAGCAAGACAAGCCCTAGCCAACCATGCACTTTGTTTAGTAAAAAGCCTCTGTTAAATTGTTTGTTTTTGCAGAAACTTGTGTATGCATGTTTAGGATATAAAAATTGTTCTAAAATGATTTTTGAGACAAAATCTTTGGCAAATGGTTTGTTTTGAACCTACTGACCCTGGGAATCAAATGGTGGTTTCAAAAATGTATTTGGTGAAGCAAAAGAATAAAACCTTGAATTAAAACATTTCTAGCCAAATAAAAATATGGTTTAATTGTTAAAAATGATTTTGGAGGAAAACCTTAGGGAAATGTTTTGATTTATACTCACTGACCCTAAAAACCAAGTTTTATGACTTAAAAATATATTTGGTAAACCCTATTAAGATTGCAACTTTGATAAAGGCATTTTCAACCACATAAAATAATGATTTGGTTTGAAAATGGTTTATAGGTAAAATCTTTTGCAAATAGTTTTGCCACTTTATAAAATGACCAAATAAGTGTGTTAGAATGTTTATAACCAATTATAAACCACTTTTGTAAATAAAACAAAGTTTGGCATGCTTGCATGCATTGTTTTGTTTCTATCATTTTATGTGATGAATTGCTTGAATGGTAGATTGAAATTGTGCCTTGCTTGATTGAATTGTAGTGACTTGAAGAGTGTGATTGTTGCAAGGACAAGGAGTGAACTTATACTCTCTACCAAAAGGCAAGTGATGCTTCATACTTTTGTCCCATTATTTTCACTATGCATTAGTGATATTTCTAAGTAGGACTTGCATGGAATTTTGCTAAGTATAAACTATGCCATGGGAAATCCTAGTAGATGAAACCTTAGTAGAAATTTCCTAAGTTAAGATTCCTACTACTATCATGCTTAGCTTAGCTAGTAGAAAACAAGGGTGGAATATATATTCATGCTATGGAAAATTTCTAAGTCTGAGGACTTGTGTTTTGTTTAATAAAACAACTAAGTGAATGAATCACCTGGGTGGAATGGAAGGAATGGTTTGTGTTGAGTGGTTACACAAGGCCAGGGGACTGGTGAACCTTGTGTATCTCACTTGTGGATGGCCACCCAGGAACAAAGAGATTTGAGATGTCAAATGTTGAGAAGCTTCAAGTGCAGCCACTTGGCATTATGGGCTCTGCCTGGATCACATAGGTTGCAATAACTTAGCCAAATGGACAGTTGGTGGTAGGGGATGATAGGTTGGAACGCATCCATTCTGGTCTAAGGGAAGGCTTCTGAAAGATCTTGTCTTGGTGAAACCAAGTCTTGTGGGGAAAGTGCACAACCTCTGCAGAGTGTAAAATCTAAGTACTTAGCCATGTCCCTGGAAAAGGACAATTTGAGCATCAAGACATGGAAGCTATCAAGAATCTCCTCATCGCAATTTCTAAGTTAAAAATCTTATGGGTGAACAAGGGATTGAAAGGATCACCAATTTCTATTGGTAGATGCCTTGGGAAAGATTTTTGTCAAGCAAAAACTTAGTTTTTCAAATGATAAGGAAAATCTATTTTGAGCAAAGCAAGCCTAAGCTCCACTTGGCCAAATGCATATAGATGATAGACTCCACTATACTACCATAGTACCACTTGCCAATACAATTCAAATGTATTGACCCTTGTGGCTGTAACTTGTTATGTTGGAGGTTTGTTTGATATTAGTGAAGTAGGATTACAAGTCTACAACCAACATGTCTGCCTGTGGCACTTTGAAGATGAAGGACCCCATGCTTATAGATATTCTGCTGCAATGTAATGTAATAGCCAAATGAGCTATGTAAGATATAATAAATTATTTTATTCCTAGTTATAAAGTTGTATTATGACCTTTGTTTCTTGATATTACATCTTAACTGTGGATGCTAGCTATTGATCCAGGGACTAGCATTGTAAACACAGGGATCCTTACCTTATTAAAGGTTGGGAACCTTACAAGTAACCATACCTTGAGCTTTGCCACACTCCTGCAAGGCTGGTGAGCAACCTCTCCCTCTCCCGCGCGACCTAGTTCGCCGGCAAGCTTGCAGCCCGAGCGTCGCTGCCGCGCACCATCGTCGAGCGCCGGCAGACTTTGGTCAAACACCTGAGAGCCGTTAGATCATCATCCAGTGGCTTATATAGAAAAACTAATCGAAGGGGTACGTAGCCTTCTGGGCCGTGCGATTCGCATTAGATCCAACGATCCTCGATGCTTGATCCGAACGAACCAGTACCAGCGAATCAGAACTCACCACGTGGCCAGTCTGTTTTAATAAAAACCAGAAATGATCTATTAGATGTTCAATTTTGTAAAATTCATAACTTTCAAACCACACGTCCAAATTTTGCAAACCTTATATCAATGGAATCACAAGTCAAGTACTTTCCAACCATGCACTTTGTTTAGTAAATTGCTTCTGTTAAATTGGTCGTTTTTGCAGAAACTTGTGTAGGCATAATTTGAATATAAAATTCATTCTAAAATTATTTTTGTGATAAAATATTTGGAAAATGGATTGTTTTGAACCTACTGACCATAGAAACCAACTTATGGATTTAAAAATGTAATTTGTGAATCCAAAGAACAAATCTTTGAATAAGAGCATTTCTAGTCAAATAAAAAATATTGTTTATATGTTAAAAATACTTTTTGGAGAAAAATCTTTGGGGAATGTTTTGAATTAAACTCTCTGACCCTAAAAACAAAGTTTTATGAATTAAAAATATATTTGGTGAACCCTATAAAATTTATTGCTTTACTAAAGGCATTTCAACAACATAAAATATTGATTTGGTGTAAAAAATGGTTTATAAGTAAAACCTTTTGGAAATGGTGTTAATATTAAACACTTGACCATAAAACACTAACATTTGTGTTCATAGTGTATTTATCAAACACTAGAAATATTACTTGCATTGAACAATTTCTAGCAAAACAAAAATGACCTAAAATAGCCATTTACACTAACTTGATATCAAATGATTTTACCACATTTACAAATGGCCTTGCCACTTTTGTAAATGACCAATAAGTGTTTTCAAATGTTTATAACCTATTAGAAACCACTTTTTCAAATAAAACAACTTTTGGCATGTTTGCATGCATTCCTTTGCTTCTATTATTTTATGTGATGTCTGCTTGAATGGTAGATTGAATATTGCTTGCTTGATTGAATTGTAGTGGAATTTGAAGAGTGTGAATATTGCAAGATCAAGGAGTGAACTTATAATTCTCTACAAAAAAGGCAAGTGATTCTCCATACTTTTGTCCCATTATTTTCACTATGCATTAGTGATATTTCTAAGTAGGACTTGCATGGAATTTTTGCTTAGTATAAGCCATGGGAAATCCTAGTAGATGAAACCTTAGTAGAAATTTCCTAAGTTAAGATTCCTATTACTATCATTCTTAGCTTAGTTAGTAGAAAACAAGGGTGGATTATATTCATGCTATGGAATATTTCTAAGTCAAGGACTTGTGTTTTGTTTAAAACAAATAAGTGAATGAAACACCTAGGAAGAATGGAAGGAATGGTTTGTGTTGAGTGGTTACACAAGGCCCATTTCTATGGTTTACCTTATGTATCTCACTTGTGGATGGCCACCCAGGAATAAAGAGATTTGAGATGTCAAATGTTGAGAAGCTTCAAGTGCAGCCACTTGGCATTATGGGCCCTGCTTGGATCATATAGGTTGCAAGAACTTAGCCAAATGGACAGTTGGTGGTAGGGGATGATAGGTTGGAACGCGTCCATTCTGGTCTAAGGGAAGGCTTCTGAAAGATCTTGTCTTGGTGAAACCAAGTCTTGTGGGGAAAGTGCACCACCTATGGAGAGTGTAAAATCTAATTACTTAGCCATGTCCCCGGTAAAGGACAATTTGAGCATCAATACATGGAAGCTATCAAGAATCTCCTCAACCCAATTTCTAAGTAAAAACTTGTGGTTGAACAAGGGTTGAAGGATCGCCAATTTCTATTGGGAGATACCTTGGGTGATTTTTGACAAGCAAAAGCTTAGTGTTTTCAAATGATAAGGAAAATCTATTTTGAGCAAAGCAAGCCTAAGCTCCACTTAGCCAAATGCATATAGATGATAGACTCCACTATACTAACATAGTATCACTTGCCAATACGATTCAAATGTATTGGCCCATGTGGCTGTAACTTATTATATTGCAGGTTTGTTGATGTTAGTGAAGTGTGTTGATTAGGATTACAAGTCTACAACCAACATGTTTGCCTGTTGCACTTTGAAGATCAAGGACTCCATGCTATAGTTATTTCTGCTGCATTGTAATGAGATGGCCATATGAGCTATGTAAGATGTAATAAATTATTTTATTCCTGGTTATAAAGTTTTATTATGACCTTTGTTCTTGATATTACATCTTAACTGTGGATGCTAGCTATTGATCCAGGGACTAGCATTGTAAACACAGGGATCTCTACCTTATTAAAGGTTGGGACCTCTGCAGGAGACAACAGTATTTGAGGGACCACCACATGTACAGTTTATAGCTATTCCATAAGCACTTATCATGCACATCGGTATACACATTACTTAAGGAATCATAGCATTAATATTTCATCTCATTGCATTCACCTCTTTCTAAGTTTTACTTTTTTTCTAGTTTTCTTCTAGTCCTAGTAGTAGTTATTACAAATCATCATAAATTCATTTATCCTAGCAACTTATAGAATAGGCTATTTCCAAACCACAGTTTGGGTGCGAACATGGCCGCATTGACAACGTGGCTGTGGGTCATGTTCGCTGAGCTCCCATCGAGATAAACTCTTTAAATATTTGCTGCTACAAGTACTGCAATAACCCTATTATTGGTGTAGGTACCCAGTCATCAAATTGGCGCCGTTGCCGGGGAGCAAAGCGTTCGGTATCTACTCGAACATAGTTTATTTCCGTTTGTTGCTATTATCTTTCTTATTTCTTTTATATTAAGAACAATAAAAAATTACAAAGCCAAAAATTTATAAAAACTGTTTATACTAATCCTGTCTTCCGAGATAAAAAAATTCAACAAATAATACAATCATTGGAGGAGATAAAGGATTCAAGTTCATCAAGCCTGGTTGCTAGACATGGGATGATAAAGAAAATTCTTAACCTATTGGAAGAGCATTCATTATGGTTACGTGTTAATGATGGATCTTATTGCACAATTTGTATAACAGATGACCACCTTAATTTTCAATGTAAGTGTTTCAACAATCCTACTCTAGCAAATTATAATAGAGATAAATCCTATGCTAGTTTTGAAGTACTAGAATATGTTATTTTCAAAGGTGCATCTAAAATGGTATTTAGACTAGGATGTATGGATGTTGAATGTGAAGCACTTGATGGAGTTTTTAATTTAGTATACCTCATATTCCTATTTTGTGAAAATAATTTAAGTATTGCATTGGTATTATATTATTTGAAGCGGTCTAAAACCTCCATGGAGAAAGATAACCTTTTGCAGGACTCACAAAAGAGTAGAGAGTAAAAGGAGCACAAGGAAGAGGAGGAAGAACGGATTGATCACCGCTCACACCTTCGACTCCTACTTTTGATTCTATCATTGCTATTAAAACACTAGTCTATGAAAAGGAGGAACAAAAAGGTGAGGTTGAAAAAGAGAGTCACACTACAACTTTTGTTGTGATGCCTCTCACTCTAGTAGTGATTTTTATGATGCTAAAACTGTTGATAATTTTTCTGCGGAGGCCTTGTGCCTAGACACTCATATGGAGAGCATTAATAATAATGAACTAGATATAAAACCTTGCTATACTAACATGCAGGGTCCTGAACTCCCTGCTATGAAGGAAGACTACTATGAAGTGTTCCCCTACATATGTAACCAAGGTAAAGATTTAAGAATTTTATATGAATCTAAAATCCTCTCATTGCAGCTATACACGGAGGCATGTTCATCAAGCTTGGTGCATCAACACTCGCTTGAAAGCGAGAACTTATTCATCTATGTAACATCCCAATTTCAACAACCTTGATCTTTTGTCGAAAAGGCAAAAATCAGGGGGAACAAAAACTTTTCTTGCTACAAGTTGCAATGTGAGTTTACTCGTCTACTTGTGCTCAATGCAACTTATTGTGTATTAGGTTATATACTTCTTATCTCAACACTATTTGACCAAAGATATTTACAAAAGAGATGTCTGTGCTCACCTTTCATGTTCTGGCATTTCAAACTTGAGACAAAATGATTTTTATACAACAAACTATTTCACTAGTTTCTATTTACAAAAACTATGGATAACTATATATAATCTCCTTATGTTTTCAAGACAGAACTTCACTACTCTTATCTCTAGGTTTTTCCAAAACCTTCCATAAAACCTTTTCATTCTAATCTTGGTAGAAATACCAAGAGGTCCTTACCTTACTTCAAAGCAGAACCGTTTCAAAATACCCATGCTTACCTCAAGTTAGACTTGATGGTAACCTTAGTAGTAGTTGATAAGTTTGAATAAATGATTGCCTTGTTTGCTTAGAAACTAGAGAGAGAGCTAATCGAGTAGCTCATCCCTTAGGACCCAATATATGCTTTTGATCATCAATCTCAAACCAAGCATCCAAATCTAGATCTATCCTAAGCCACTAAAGTGACCATCTCTTCTCCTAATCAGATTAATCTAGGGATAATCTCTTTTGATAGTTTCCAAACTCCATGAAGATCAAGTCTAAGCATGGATCCTCTCTGAATCAATCAACCAATCAAAATCATATACTTGATCATTAGCTTGGAGCCTAGCATCACCTCAAAATCCTTTCCACTTGTAATCTAGTATAAAACACTAAATCCGCCAAAATGGCTAAGTCTGAAATCCTTATCTGGATACAATCTTTGAGACTCCACCCCTTCTAACCTATGTGCATTCTTGATAATGTACTTGAACCAACTTGTATTACATAATTAGTACTACTAAATCCCACTTTTACCCTTGGCTAAACTCTTCTTGGATCCACACATCCATGATGGTTTTGTAGTCAAGATAATAATATTTTCTGCAAATCTTATCATCTTGCCTACTTGGGCAGAATCTCACATCTATATTCCACCTCCACTTGACCAACTATTTTCATGGTTATGATCTACTAACCATTGTCTATCAATCCACACTTCACGTGTTTCCATTAGAGCCTTGTGCTTCTTAAACCCACATGGTTTCTGAGGCATCATGGCACATCTGTTATGGAAGCCTTAATTTCAACAAAGTTTGCCATCACTCCTATATCACCTCAATTTCAACCAAGGACAAATATTGCATCCATTATCATATATATAACTTGGTCTAGCTATCCATTTATCCCTTGTACCAAAGTGAGCTCTGAGCTCCCAAATCCAACCATGTTTAGGTGGCATAAAAATATCAAACCCTAGATTCCCCCAAATCTAGTTTCTTACTTTTTCACCATAATTCTTCAAAACCCAAGTTGGTAATGATGTATAAATCAAGTCTACATTATCTACCTTGTATATGATAATTCCCCAAATAATTACCATAATTATTTGGATCCTAAAACTATTAATTTCCCCTTTTTGGCAAAACCCTAGAAACATTGTCTATAAAGGCAAGTTTTTTTTGATATGGTATTAAGACCATCTCACGTAAAAAAACCCATCTTGTACAATGTAAAAATACCAAATGAGCTTCTACAAACCATTTCAGCACTATTCAAATAATAGATAAAATGATGATCTAAAATATTCAGAAAAATTCCAAATAAATCTTGGAGCTCTATCTTGACCTTTTCGATCCACCAGTACTATTTCCTCACCTTGATAATATCAAAATTCGGGAGAGGATTCCTAAGCATCATTTATGGCCTAACTAACACATGTGGCAAATATTGAGCTAAACCAAATAAAAATCCCTTGAAACTTGTCACACACTCCTCTCCAGCACCCATCACTCCCCTCTGGTCGTGACCACTGTAGATCTATAGTACTCCATCACCCTCTCTCTTGTCCCCATATGTTTGTTTATGAAGGGGGACACAAAGACATGTCACAGCAAGCATTAAAAACGTTGCAGTTGCTACACCTCACCCCCTCTCTGCACCTGCACGACCCATGGCACCCCCAATATCTCTCAATAGCCCACATGAACCATACCACCCCTAATTTCCCCTCCCCATTGCTCCCATGGACCTAGTCCACCCTAAACCGAACCCATTTGGTTTATAAGGCCAGAGCCACTCTAGCCCCCTCCTCTGTTCTCATTTGCTTCCTTATGCTCTCACTTACCTCCCCCATGAACCTCTCTTCCTCCCCTACCTTGATCAGCCCAAGAGAGAGAGAGAAGGAGCTCTCGGCCTCCCTAAAGATCTACTCAGGGTGTTCTCTCCTTCACCCCTCCCTCTATGCATGTCACCTCCTCTAAATCCCCTTGACCTGCTGCTCCTAACCCTATTTCTCTCTTGGACCAGGAACCACATGAGCATCGATTTCCCCGAGCCCCTGCGATCTCTTCCTCGGCCACCCTTGCGCGAGCAGGCTGAGGTAGTGGAACCCCCTACTGCCGCCCATCGTTGAGCTCGGCATGGAGAGTTATGATGCCTTGGACCCTCCCTATCGCATCCCAGGGACTGCAGGTGAGCTCCCCAGCAACCTCGTCGGCTCCTAGGGTTAGCCCTTGTTCTTCTTGGCCGGAGGTAGAAGAAGCATCCAGGGCCGTCGATGCTAACTAGATCCAACGGCCCCAGATCTCAGGTAACCCTACGCTTCGCAGAGTTGCTGACAAGCGGGACCAGCGCGTCAGCGTTATGAAACTGTCTCCTGCGCATCGCTGCTCCGAGTGGGCCGATTCCCTCTATGAGCCCCAGCTCCCCCCTCCCGAAACCAGCCCAGTAAGCCCTTGCTTCATTTTTGTTTTAAGTCTTTTTTTTCCAGAGTAGCTAATTGATAGTTTGGTTTAATTCCAAACAAAAATGAAAAGTACCATATTATGGCCAGATAAAAATCTATAATTGTAACCACATGTTTTCCTCAACATGCAAAACCAAAAGATAGACAAAATGCCAAATAGATGTTTTGTGGGAATTATTCCACTAAGATCTGTCCTTATCACTAAATATGGGTTCTAGGGGGTTTCGTAAACTCAAATGGAGTGAACCCAACCTCCTATGGAGGTTAATTGAAATACCCAACTATTGGACTTGATCCCAGGTCAAGGTGGATTATGGTTTGCCTGTAATAAAAATAACAAAAACATCATATTTATGTCTTTAAGATTTTCTCTAGGTCAAACCATAAATTCTATTGACCTAATTCCAACTCCCACTGCACTTGAGTACCTATATCTACCAAATCCCAGAAGACCATAATTTATTTATCCTTTATTGAATTTTGGTTAATTAAACTATTTTGTGTATGATTATTTCACCAATAAATTCATCACATTAGCTCTATGAATAAAAATTGGTTGATTCCAATTTATGAATAAAGGTATTTCAACTACCTAACATATTTCTTTGGAATCACATCAAAAGCCCTTATATATTAATACTGGTTAAAAAGGCAAATAACATTCTGTACCGCCTTTAGGATTTTCCTCAGGGCATTTTGGTAATTATTTTAAGTTGATTCCAACTCCTCTTGAATCAGTCCATCAAATCCTACCACTAGTAGAAAAATGCTTATCCACAAGGTCCTTATCAGTGGCGCACATGTAAAGGGTGACCCACGGATAGTTATCCGTAGCGCACCGGTGAAACCATGCACCAGTGACCTTCACTTACCTGCAGCGCACGTCTGGAACAGTGCGCCACTATACGTGGGCCCTAGCGCTGGCAGCAGACCCCGTCCATGGGAGGCATATCCGTGACACACGGAATAGGTGTGCGCCATGAAAAAGTGGCCCACCAAGTTTTGGTGTTTCTGTTGACTTGGCACATGCTCACACCATGTTATGACTATGAACAAGTCACCATAGCCTCTATGATCATTTAGTCCTTGACTTGTAGTGCCACTCTATGCTTTGATTAGTAATGTTTTGTCGCTCTGCATGATTATGGCCATTATTGCTCTCTTAGTTGGTCACTCCCAGTCATTTGCTAGCCTCCACTTGTATGAGTAAGATCTACTCATGCTTCCAACTCCCAAGAAACCAAGTTATTCCAAAATTTCCACTATAAATTCATATGCATGGTGTGTTACACCATTCCAAGTATATTCTTGTTTTCAGCTATCTTCCAATTAAAAAGTATTTTGTTATGTGCAAACTTAGTGATTAAACATCTCGTGAACCTGATGGCACACTTTATTTTTCTTGACCCTAATAAACTTGAACCATTATGTCATGTATGTTGTATATGCTTGCACTTATACGTTGGAATTATCAGAACCATGTTTTAATGGGGAACGCTTTCAACATTGCACTTGTACTTTGTACACATTTGATATCATGCTCTTTTGTCTATGGATGTCGTCGGTGTGAAATGAAAGGGGAGCTTGTAAGTCCATGGAGTTATGTATTTTATGTTAGAGAAACTCCTAGGCCGCTAGCCTAAGCCATGCCTAATCATGGTGGAAACTTGTAGCATCACCATAGTGACATCTATGAAGCATTCTTCTAATAAAAAAGAGAGATTGAGAAAAAAAGAGACATGTTGAGAAAAGAGGAAAGAGAGAAAAAAGCACCATGTCCCATAGTAAATAAGAAGAATGCTAAGATGCTCATTGTCTGCTTGCCTTGTCATTTTGGTTATGGGAAAGCATCTGTACCATGTGCAAGGGGTACCCCGTTGGCGGTTCTATATGATACACATGTACTTACTATGACAAGAACTTGCAAGTAACTAAACTTGAGTAGAATGAGGAGCGGCCGTCGTATTCAAGGACATGAGATTGCCAACTTATACTTTGTCAAGCATATAGTCCATAGTTTGTTCACTTTAACCTTAATCACTTTAAGATGCTTATGATAGGAGCAATGAGGCTGAAAGCTAACAAGTACCATAATTTTTGGAAGCTCTTTTTGAAACTTGAAATCCCTGCTTCCCTTATGAAGGGCCTTTTTTCCACCATTATATTGAGTCTCCACCTTCTACCTTTAGGCACCAGTTAAGAGAGCATAGTTGCCATTCTTAGTTCTATGTGCATCGTCCCAAAACTTATTAGTTGATGCATATTGTTGTTATTTCTTGTTCTTGTGCTATTTGTATCTAGTCACTCTTATGAACTTTGAAGGTGTCTTATGCATCTATTTGCTACTCTATGAGGGACAAGTTGATTGCCACTATGCCATGTTTTCTGTATGTGAAACAAACAAACATTTTTCAATACATGTTATTCATGATCTTTGTTTGTATCCTTTCATGTTGCATGCATAGTTACTTTGTATTATTGTTAGAAGTCCATCTTTCATGCACATGTTTAGAGTTCTTTGATCCCATCTTTCAAAGTTTGCAAATAGTTTGATCTTGGTTTTGATGGTTCATGTCACCTCAAAAATTATTCTTTTATCACTTACCTACCCGAGGACGAGCAAGAGTTAAGCTTGGGGATGCTTGATACGTCGGAAACGTATCTATAATTTTTTATGTTACATGCTTGTTTAGTATCTACTTTGCTTTGCTTTGTCCACACTTCGAGGTGATTTTTATATGTTTTCTGGTACTAACCTATTAACAAGTTGCCACAGTGCCAGTTGCCTGTTTTCTGTTGTTTTTGGTTCTAGAAAAGCTAGTAAGGAAATATTCTCGGAATTGGACGGGACAAAAGACAAAGTCAATATTTCACTGAGGAGAACACGAAGTCCAGAGGATAGACGGAGGGGCGCCACAGGGCGGCCGCATCCCCCCCAGGCGCGGGCCCACCCTAGGCCGTGCCTGGGAAGGGTGTGGGCCCCCTGGCTGCCTCCCAGCCTCGCCTCTTCCCCTATAACAAGCCCTCGAGGCCTAAACCCTAAGCACCCGATCAATATTACACGAAACCATCTGTAGCCGCCGCCACCATCGTCCCTAGATCGGGGGATCTGAAGCTCTTCCCGGTACCTGCCGGAGGGGAGATCATCCCGGAGGCCTTCTTCTTCATCATGCCAGCCTCTGGTATGAAGCGTGAGTAGTTCCACCTTGGACTACTAGCTAGATGGTTGTATCTCCTCATTTGTGCTTTCATATCTAGATCTTGTGAGCTCCGTTCATGATCAAGATCTAATCTATTTGTAATCATGCATGTTGTGTTTGCGGGGATCCGATGGATATTGAGATTACTATGTCAGATTGATTAATGGTTTTGTCTATTTTGATACTATCATGTCTGTGTTGTTTGTGATCTTGCATGCTCTCTGTTGTTAGTAGGTATCTTGGCCAAGTAGTTGCTAGTGACTTCAAGAGGGGTATTTATGCTCGATAGTGGGTTCATGCCTCTAGTTTCCAAGGGAAGTGACAGAAATCTCTTCGGTTGTAGATGTGTTGTTGCCACTAGGGAGAAAACAACGGTCTCTTGTTCATAGAAGAAGTGGATTGTTTACCTTACACACTTTGCTTAAAGCAGTTGTCTGTTGATTGCAACTTAATACTGGAGGAGGTTACGATGATAACCAGGTGGACTTCTAGTCATAGATGCAGTTGGATGGCGGTCTATGTATCTTGTTGTATTTCCCAATCGAATCTTATAGGATCTTTATGTCTAGTATTGCATTGTTATGCCTTGCTCAGTCCTGTCAATTGCCCTGTTGTAATTTGTTTACCCTACATGCCATGTTTGTTTATCTAAGGAGAACACCTCTAGTGAACTATGGACCCCGGTTCAATCTTTACCATTAATACATCTTCCACTGTTACTGTCTACTTTCTGCAAACCACCATCAGCTTACACACCATATAGTTAATCCTTTGTTACAGCAACCGGTGAGATTGACAACCTCACTATTATTTGGGGCAAAGTCTTGAGTTTATGTTGTGCAGGTTTCCATGTTGCTTGCAACACCTTTGAGACGTTTCCTTCCTCCTGCTGGTTCGATAACCTCGGTTTCTTACTGAGGGAAGACTTGCTGCTGTGTTGCATCACACCTTTCTCTTGGGGTTTCCCGACGAAGCGCTCCCACGTTGACGCAGCGCCATCAGACATCCAACTCCAAATATAACTCATGATAAATATATATAATCTAGCTTAAGTGCCACACACGACGTGCACGCTGTCACTTTCACACACGTGGGGAAAAGCATAGATCTATTAAAGCAATTGAGTAATTATGCAACCTCTAGCCTAAGTGCCACCACGGTGCGCATGCTATCACTTTCACACACGTGGGGAGAGCAGAGATTGGTTTAAGCACTTGAGTAATAGAGTAGATCTACTTGATTACAAAGCTCATGACCACAACATGATCATGCATAGAGAGAGATATGAACACATAGCTACCGGTAGAGCCCTTAGCCTTGAGGAAGAACTACTCCCTCCTCATCATGGGAATCAACAACGATGATGGACATGGTGGTGGAGATCGATTGAGATGGCTCTGGGGGAACTTCCCCGTCCTGGCAGGGTGCCAGAACAGAGACTTTCTATCCCACGAATCTCCCCTTTGGTGGTGGCGGTGTTACGGAGGTTTTCGTGGCTTTTTGGTCGATGATCTAGGGTTTCTGAGTTGGATCTTCTTATAGGCGAAGGAGCCAAGGTCGGTGGAGGGTCAGGGGGCCCACACCCCCTATGGGTGCGGCCAGGGTGGGACCCGCGCCCACCTAGGGTGTGGCCACCCTAGTGTCCTCCTCTGTCTCGTCTTCGATTTTCCGTATCGTTCAGGGTAAAATATGAACTTTGGCTTTTGTCCCGTCCAATTCCGAGAATATTCATTTTTTAGTTTTCTGAAACCAAATATAGCAGAAAACAGGCAACTGGCACTGTGGCATCTTGTCAATAGGTTAGTTCCAGAAAGTGTATAAAAATACCTCAAAGTGTAGACAAAACAAAGAAAAGTAGATACTAAGCAAGCATGGAACATCAAAAATTATAGATACGTTTCCGACGTATCAAGCATCCCCAAGCTTAACTCCTGCTCGTCCTCGAGTAGGTAAGTGATAAAAAGAATAATTTTTGACGTGACATGCACCATCAAAATCAAGATCAAACCATTTGCAAGCATTGAAAGCTTGGATCAAAGTACTCTAAACATGTGCATGAAAGATGGAGTTCTAACAATAAGACAAAGTAACTATGCATGCAACATGAAAGGCTACAAGCAAAGATCATTAATAACAATGAATTGAAAGACGTTTGTTTGTTTCACATACAAAAAACATAGCATAGTGGCATTCATCTGGTCCCTCATGGAGTAGCAAATAGATGCATAGGACACCTTCCAAGTTCATAAGAGTGACTAGATACAAATTTCCCAAGAACAAGCAATATCAACAATATGAATCAATCAATAAGTTTTGGGACAATGCACATAGAACTAAGAATGGCAACTATGCTCTCTTAATTTGTGCCTAAAGATAGAAGGTGGAGTCTCAATATAATAGTGGAAGAAATGCCCTTCATAAAGGGAAGCAGGGATTTCAAGTCTCATAAAGAGCTTCCAAAATTATGGTACTTGTTAGCTTTCAGCTCTCATTGCCCCTATCATAAGCATCTTGAAGTGATTAAGGTTAAAGTGAACAAACCATGGAGTATATGCTTGACGAAGTATAAGTTGGCAATCTCATGTGCCTTGAGTACGAGGTCCGCTCCTCATGCTACTGAACTTTAGTCACCGGTAAGTTCTTGTCATAGTAAGTACATGTGTATCATAGAGAACCGCCAACGGGGTACCCCTTGCACATGATACATGAGTTATCCCAAAATCAAAATGACAAGGCAAGCAGACAATGAGCATCTCAGCAATCTTATTATTTACCATGGGAATATGGTGCTTTTTTGTCTCTTTCCTCTTTTCTCATATTTTTTTTCTTTTTCTCAATCTCTTTTTTCTATCTCTTTTTTTATAAGAAGAATGCTTCATAGATTGCTCACTATGGTGATGCTGCAAGTTTTTCCACCATGATTAGGCATGGCTTAGGCTAGTGGCCCAGGCGTTTCTCTAACACACATACATAACTCCATGGACTTACAAGCTCCCCTTTCATTTCACGCCGACGACGTCCATGGACAATAGAGTATGACATCAACTATGTACAATGTACAAGTGCAATGTTAAAAGCGTTCCCCATGACAGCATGGTTCTACTAATCCCAACGTATAAGTGCAAGCATATACAAAATAGATGACACAATGGTTCAAGTTTATTAGGGGCAAGAAAAATAAAGTGTGCCATCAAGTTCGTGAGAGCTTTAATCACTAAGTTTTCACATAACCAAGAGACTTTTCGATTGGAAGATAGATGAAAACAAGAATATACTTGGAATGGTGTAACACACCATGCATAGGAATTTATAGTGGACACTTTGGAATAACTTGGTTTCTTGGGAGTTGGATGCATGAGTAGAACTTACTCATACAAGTGGAGGCTAGCAAAAGACTGGGAGCGACCAACTAAGAGAGCAATAATGGCCATAATCATGTAGAGCGATGAAACATTACTAATCAAAGCATAAAGTGGTAATACAAGTCAAGGACTAAATAATCATAGAGGATATGGTGACTTGTTCATAGTCATAACATGGTGTGAGCATGTGCCAAGTCAACCCAAACAAAGCATCAAAGGAGAATACCATAATACTATGCTTTTGTATGCTAAAACAACGCATGATTCCTTCAAGGCACATTAAGCAATCCTAATTGTTTGGAACAAGTCATGCTACAACAATAATCACTAATCATAAGGTAAAAACAACATCTAGCATCACATGATAAAGTCTAAGTCACAGTCAAAGCAAGCTCCTCTTGTACTACTAAAGCAAGAACTTTCTACTCCTCTCCAACACCAATCAACTTATTTGAAACAACACAGCAAGAACAGGGGTCCAAACTACTTTATTCATGAAAACTAAGCACACTAAGCAAAGTAAATGAAAACTAAGACGCTCCAAGAACAACACAACAGTGCATGAAACAAAAAAAACGAAGTGTCTAGAAAGACCTGAGATTTTTATTGATGAAGAAGGGGATGCCTTGGGCATCCCCAAGATTTGATGCTTGTACCTCTTGAATATTTCTTGGGGTGACATGGGGTCGCATCCCCCAGCTTGAGATTTGTCCATTCTTCATCTCATTACATCATTCTTTCTCCTCACCTAAAATTTTTCCTTCATACAAAACTTCACACAATCTTCATTAGCAACATTAGTGTATTCAAAACGTAATAGACCCTTGGGTTAGCTTTAGAACAAAAAAACTTTCACTAAAAACAAAATATACTATACAATTCCCTCAAAAAGCTCAATTTTCTAAAAAGAACCCAAAAAGGAATCAATAAGAAGCAAATGCAAATAATGGCAGAAATCTGTCAAAACAGACCAGCAGGTAGAAACCGATTTTTTCGAAGACCTTCTGTTGCTCAAATCAAAAAGTGTTGAACTAACGAAAGTTAAATAACATACTGGGGGATGTATTCATAAATTATCAGCTCAATACTACTTACAGAGATTCCTCACGAATGTTTATGGTGGAGCACAAAAATATGTTTCGGGACAGCAACTCCCCAAATCTTACTTCCCTCTCATTAGAGGTTATTCGTGGCACAAAAATCAAACAAAAAGGATAGAGAGAGGTCATTACTGAAATAATAACTTCCAAGACTCAAGAAAACTCTTGGGTTAGCTCCCAACAAGTACTTTTCTTTAACGCCTTTAAGTTAGGCTGGATAGTTTGAGAAGATGCTCACATAAGAAATATGAATTGAAGTAAACGAGAGCATCAAGAAGCAAATTCAAAACACATTTAAGTATAACTCACTTCTTATGCATAGGAATCTTGTAAAGAAACAAGTCATGAAATCAGAAAGCAACAAGCATAGGAAAGCAAAACAAGTGCAACTTCAAAATTTTAAACATGAAGAGGGGAAACTTAATATTGTTGAGATACATAAAACCATGTTTCCCTCTCTCATAATAACTTTCAGTAGCAACATGAATTTAAATTAACAATATAACTATCACATAAAACATACTTATCATGAGCCACATGCATATAATATTTATTACTCTCCACATAAAAATAGTCATTCTTATTAATTGTAGTGGGAGCAAATTCAAAAAAAATAGCTAGCATTGTTATTCTCATCACCATAAACATCAAATATAGGAGGCATATTGTAATCACAACTAATTTTCTCCTCAATAGTAGGTGGACTGAAAATATCATATCCATCATTGTAATCGTCATATATTGGAGGTTTGGTATCATCATAAGAAATAGAATAGCTATCTTCCAAAGATGGGGAACTAAAAAGACCATTTTCATAAAAACTAGCTTCCCCAAGCTTAGACGTTTCCATAGCATTAGCAATAATGGTGTTCAAAGAATTCATACTAATAACATTGCTATTAGCATGCAAATAAAGTTCCATAGGTTTTTTAATTTTCTCTTCAAACACTTCATGTCCTAACTCAAGATAAACACTATAAAGCTCTCTATTTTTTGTTGTTGTTTTCCATTGAGCCTAACTAGTGAAAACAAGAAACAAAAATACAAAATTGCAGAATCTAAAGGAAATAACTTTGAGCACTCACACACCAGGAGGATGTGAGTACCTTTTACCTTACCTCCCCGGCAACGGCTCCAGAAAATAGCTTGATATCTACGCACTTATATTCGTGTTGATAGTTGTTGGGCCTCCAAGTGCAGAGGTTTGTAGAATAGCAGCAAGTTTCCCTTAAGTGGATTACCCAAGGTTTATCGAACTCTAGGAGGAAGTGGTCAAAGGTATCCCTCTCGAGCAACCCTGCAATCAAGATACAAGAAGTCTCTTGTGTCCCCAACACACCCAGTACACTTATCAAGTGTATAGGTGCACTAGTTCGGCGAAGAGATAGTGAAATACAAGTGGTAACGGTGCCATAAAAGAGCTTCTGACTTGTTTACGTGGGAGAGACTAGAGGAAAACTGAAATAAAGATGGAAGCAAGCAACCATGTAACAGATCTAGATGGAAACAGTGTTTCAATGTTTAGAAAAAAGGCCTAGGGATCATACTTTCACTAGTGAACACTCTCAATAAATATATTCTCTTCATGATACTACCCTGAACTACTCTCCGGTTGGACACTCTAATCCATGGTAGGGCTATAAAAACACTCCTCAAAGTCCTCCTTCCCCAATCTAGATAACCCCACACTGTCACCTTGAGCGCTAGATGGTTCCAACAAACACCACAATTTCATAGAGACATCCAACTCCAAATATAACTCATGATAAATATATATATAATCTAGCTTAAGTGCCACACATAGAGCGCATGCTGTCACTTTCACACACGTGGGGAAAAGCATATATCTATTAAAGCAATTGAGTAATTATGCAACCTCTGGCCTAAGTGCCACCATGGTGCGCACGCTGTCACTTTCACACACGTGGGGAGAGCAGAGATTGGTTTAAGCACTTGAGTAACAGAGTAGATCTACTTGATTACAAAGCTCATGACCACAACATGATCATGCATAGAGAGAGATATGAACACATAGCTACTGGTGGAGCCCTTATACTTGAGGAAGAACTACTCCCTCCTCATCATGGGAATCAGCAACAGTGATGGAGATGGTGGTGGAGATCGATGGAGATGGCTCCGGGGGCACTTCCTCGTCTCGGTAGGGTGCCGAAATAGAGACTTTATGTCCCTTGAATCTCCCTTTCGGTGGCGACGGTGTTACGGAGGTTTTTGTGGCTTTTGGTCGATGATCTAGGGTTTGTGAGTTGGTGGATTCTTATGGGCGAAGGAGCCAAGGTCGATGGAGGGCCAGGGGCCCAAACCCCTGTGGGCGCGGCCAGGGTGGGACCCGTGCCCATCTAGGGTGTGGCCACCCTGGTGTCCTCCTCCGTCTCGTTTTCGATTTTCCGTATCATTCATGGGAAAATATGAACTTTGGCTTTTGTCCCATCCAATTCCAAGAATATTCATTTTTTATCTTTCTGAAACCAAAAACAGCAGAAAATAGGCAACTGGCACTGTGGCATCTTGTCAATAGGTTAGTTCCAGAAAGTGTATAAAAATACCTCAAAGTGTAGACAAAATAAAGCAAAGTAGATACTAAACAAGCATGGAACAACAGAAATTATAGATACGTTTCCGATGTATCAAGGCTTGGGGGATACAGTGAGATTTTTTAACTCGGCAATATGCTTAGTCTTTCTTTAAGCATCTAGTTGGAACTAATTCTGTTTCAACTAGAGGCTTGGGGGCTACAATATTGAAATTTATAAACACTGCGTATGCTACTCTTTAAAGTATCTAGTCGGAATAATTTATTCAAACTACATACTTGGGGGCTACAGTGGGATACTACATATGAAATGCAAAAGACAAATAAAACTTACGAGTGCGATGATCTTGAGATTGGTGGCGCTCTCGACAAATATCTTGCTGAAGGAAAGACTATTTCAACGCAGGATATCCGCCTACCTGAGAAGCTCCTCAAGACCACATGTCAAATAAGTTGGCGCTGCACCAGGAGCCAGAGCTGAGCTACTCAGCGTAAGCACCGGGTAGACAATCTTCGGGAACTCTGTTGGCATCTTGGGTGCAGTGGCGCCGCCTTTAGAAGAAGTCCCTGCTTCCACCATCGCCTTACCGCTACTAGTGGCATCCTTAGCCAGAGCTTCAGCCATTTTGGTTGCGGTGCTTTCTTGTGTCACCTGCTCGCCGACAATAGCAAGATCCGCAGTGACAACAGGGTCCACTTTCATGGTGGAAGGGCCAGATGTTACCTTAGCCGGAGAGCTTGTCGGTGCGGTAGCAGGCTGAACGCTGGGAGTTGTAGGGGCGATGGCGGGAGACCCTTGGTGAAACATATTTGTGATGTTTTTAGAAGCCCATGATGTCTTGGAGGTCTTCTTCAAACTCAAACTGGCCTTCTTCCTGAAAACATGAAAAAGTATAAGTATAGGAATAAGACGAGCAGAAGACAATGTCGGATGATAAAAAGCTTACACAACAGTTGGTGCCTTGGTAAAAGGGATGCCGGTGATTCTTCTTTTCTCCGCCTCCAGGGAGGCGGTGTACTTCTTGGATGCTCCACCCTCCATCTTCCATCGTACTCTTCTCATAGCCGGACTGAATCCTTCCATGCCAGAATGTCACATCCCAAGATTTTCCCAAATCTTGTAATGTGAAAAATAAATAAACAAAATAAATTATTGTTGAATTTTAGGGTAAAAAGAAACTTTTGTTTCTAAATGGAAACTTAAAATCCCATCTGGAACAAACTTTGGTTAATGTTTGAATTCAACTAAATTCAAATCAAGTAAAATGCATTCCTCATAAATGGATCTGAAAATTTAAACACATGGAAATAAACCAAAACCCTAAAACCCTAATGGAAGGAAATCATTTTCAAGTATCACTAAGACCAAGGTTTTGATCCATATAAAAAGCTGCCAAGCAAACATTTCAAAATGATCAAGAATGACAAATATAAATGTTAGTAAAACCATAGAAATTGGTTTCATTTAATTTGGAGCCATAGATAAAATCTTATGAATATAATAAGATAAGGAAATTAAATTTCCAAAGCTAATAAAGAACCTATCTATAAATCCATACCAAATAGTTAGCAAATAATCCTAAAGATATTTAAAAGGATAAATAAATATTAATTAAGATTTTACAAATTGGAGTCACCAAGTTTGGATCTATAAATAAAAAGATATGGATTTTATAAGATAAAGAAAGAAACATTAAATAAGGATTATTTAAAGACCAAATTAAATCTTGGCCTAATCCATTAAGCAAATGGAATGAATAGAATCCAAATCCAAATAAAATAAAAGGATAAATAATTTCCAAAAATAAAATAAAATGGCATTAACCATTATATCCCTATTTTAATAAAGACAAATCTCTAATAAGAATAACTATTTAATTCATGAGAAAATAGTATTTTGGAATTTACCCAAGTGGAATAAAAGTTGCTTAATTAACTTAAATAAAATTAAATAAATCTTCTAAATAAAATTATGGAATTAAAAATATATTTAATTCCATTGGAATTAAAACAAATACCCAATTCAAATGATTTATGAATCATATTAAATACATTACAAATAATTCAAGATGAATTATTTGACACCCTATTAAACAAATAAAAACCTACTGAAAAGATTTGGAAGGTTTAAGAATTTAAATGGTGTTTGAAAATATTATTAAATCTTATTTGATTTAAAACAAGGGCCTTTTGAATAATTAAAAAGACCCCAAAAAGAATAAAATTTTATTCCAAAATTGACTTCAGATTACATTACTAATCAATATTTAAACCTACACAAATTTTGGTTGAGGTTTGAATTCAAATGGATGTTTGAATTGATTAAATAAAATCAAAACAGAATATTAGAAAAGGAAAAAGAAAAACAATCTGAATAAAAAAATGAAACAGAGCGACCTAGCCTAGCCAGCCCACTAAGCCCAACAGTCCAGCCCATTCCCCAGCTCAACTTCCACCCGCAGCGAATCGTTTTTCACTCGCGAATGAACCGACTGAGTCTATGACGCGTGGACCCCACCTCCCCTGTCTCTCTTCGCTGACGAAACGACCCCACCGCCACCTCACCGTCGTTCTCACCCGCACGTAGACCACGCTCTTCTCCCCGGCTGTCTGTCGCCGTTTCTTCGGTTGAATTTGCAGTAATGGCGTAGTTAATCCTCCCCCTGACCACGCCTTCTTAATCGCCAGAATCCCCTCTCCATTTCCCCCCAGACGCCACACCACCGGAGCCCGCAGGCTGTCCCCAATTCCCCCTGCACCCTCACTGTCTCCGGCGAGCTCCGCGAGAAATTCCGGCAGCTCCGCGTCGCCCCTCGCCTCCTCAACCACCCGAACAAACTCCCCACCCCCTGGCGCTTCTCTCTGCATCCTCAGCTTGCCCGCGCTTGACCCAGAACATGGGCAACCTCCTCGACTGAACATCGCCGCCGTCTGCTTCCTCTTTGGCGACTTCCCTGGTAACCATCTGACTGCCCCTCGTCTTTCCAAAGATACACCTGTGACCAGTGAACTTGTCCGCATCTAACGCCACTTGTTTCGTGTACTACCGTGCTCTGTAGACTCGCCAACCACGACGCCAGTGCGTGCCTGACGCCAGGAGCATCTCCGGCGAGGAATTCCGACGACACCCGTGCGCCCCCTGCTACCCGAAGACCACCTTGAGCTTCGACATACCCCTGCGATCACTGTGAGCCACTCCTCCCTCTCTCTTGCTTCCTGTATTAGCCGGAACCCCGCCGCCAGCGCCGCTGCTTAGTGTTCAAAGTGATTAGGACCGTAGGATCGTGATCGAAGGGATGCGATAGAAACTTAACTGAAGGGGTAAGGACAGATATGTGCCACACGATTCATATTATATCCAATGCCTCACAGTGCTTGATCCGTGCGAACCGGTACCAGCAAATAGAAACAGGACACGTGGCCCTGATCATTTGAAATAAAAACAGAAATGTCTATTAGATGTTCCAATTTGAAAAATTCATAACTTTCAAACCACACGTCCAAATTTTGCAAATTTTATATCAATGGATTAAGCAGAACAAGTACTTTCTGACCATGCACTTTGTTTAGTAAAATGCTTCTGTTAAATTGATTGTTTTTGCAGAAACTTGTGTATGCATGTTTAGAATATAAAAATTGTTCTAAAATGATTTTTGAGATAAAATCTTTGGCAAATGGTTTGTTTTGAACCTACTGACCATAGAAATCAATTTGCGGTTTCAAAAATGTATTTGGTGAAGCAAAAGAATAAACTTTTGATTTAAACCATTTCTAGTCAAATAAAAATAATGTTTATTTATTAAAAATGCTTTTGGGAGAAAATCTTGGAGAAATGTTTTGGAATAAACTCTCTGACCCCAAGCACCAAGTTTTATGATTTAAAAATGTATTTGGTGAACTCCATAAAGATTATTACTTTGCTAAAGGCATTTTCAACCACATAAAATAATGACTTAGTTTAAAAATGGTTTATAGGAAGAATCTTTTGCAAATGGTTTTGCCACTTTATAAAATGACCAAAAAGTGTCTTAGAATGTTTATAACCTATTATAAACCACTTTTGTAAATAAAACAAAGCTTGGCATGCTTGCAAGCATTGTTTTGTTTCTATTATTTTATGCGATGTTGCTTGAATGGTAGATTGAAATTGTGCCTTGCTTGATTGAATTGTAGTGACTTGAAGAGTGTGATCATTGCAAAGAAGGAGTGAACTTATATTCTCTACCAAAAAGGCAAGTGATGCTTCATACTTTTGTCCCATTATTTTCACTATGCATTAGTGATATTTCTAAGTAGGACTTACATGGAATTTTGCTAAGTATAAACTATGCCATGGGAAATCCTAGTAGATGAAACCTTAGTAGAATTTTCCTAAGTTAATATTCCTACTACTATCATGCTTAGATTAGCTAGTAGAAAACAAGGGTGTAATATATATTCATGTTATGGAATATTTCTAAGTCTGTGGACTTGTGTTTTGTTTAATAAAACAACTAAGTGAATGAATCACCTGGGTGGAATGGAAGGAATGGTTTGTGTTGAGTGGTTCACAAGGCCCGTTTCTATGGTTTACCTTGTGTATCTCACTTGTGGATGGCCACCCAGGAACAAAGAGATTTGAGATGTCAAATGTTTAGAAGCTTCAAGTGCAGCCACTTGGCATTATGGGCTCTGCCTGGATCATATAGGTTGCAACAACTTAGCCAAATGGACAGTTGGTGGTAGGGGAATGATAGGTTGGAACGCGTCCATTCCGGTCTAAGGGAAGGCTTCTGAAAGATCTTGTCTTGGTGAAACCAACGTGGGGAAAGTGCACCACCTCTGCAGAGTGTAAAATCTAAGTACTTAGCCATGTCCCTGGCAAAGGAAAATTTGAGCATCAAGACATGGAAGCTATCAAGAATCTCCTCATCCCAATTTCGAAGTTAAAAATCTTTTGGTTGAACAAGGGTTAAAGGATCACCAATTTCTATTGGGAGATGCCTTGGGTGATCTTTGTCAAGCAAAAACTTAGTGTTTTCAAATGATAAGGAAAATCTATTTTGAGCAAAGCAAGCCTAAGCTTCACTTAGCCAAATGCATATAGATGATAGACTCCACTATACTACCATAGTATCACTTTCCAATACAATTCAAATGTATTGACCCTTGTGGCTGTAACTTGTTATGTTGCAGGTTTGTTTGATATTAGTGAAGTAGGATTACAAGTCTACAACCAACATGTCTGCCTGTGGCACTTTGAAGATGAAGGACCCCATGCTATTGTTATATTCTGCTGCATTGTAATGAGATATCTAAATGAGCTATGTAGGATGTAATGAATTATTTTATTCCTGGTTATAAAGTTGTATTATGACCTTTGTTTCTTGATATTACATCTTAACTGTGGATGCTAGCTATTGATCCAGGGACTAGCATTGTAAACACACGGATCTCTACCTTATTAAAGGTTGGGAACCTTACACAAAATTTTCAGATGGGACGGTTCACCTTGTTGTGTCAGTAGAGAAACGTAGACCATAGGTCAGCGATGCCTCGTAACTCACACATGCAGAGAACACAATCATAGACATTTTTCCCGCGTGAAGGATGCGAAACGTTAGCGGCGGCAATGGGAACGTGGCGAAATTTCTGCGCACACACTGTCCACACAGCAACCGTTTGATCAACTTGCACGAATATTGATACTGAGTACTAAAAATTATAACCGTGGTAATTCTTATTCTTTCACCGCATTCTTCCTCGCATCATCTTCTTCCTCCAGCAAACGCCTCCTCGATCTCTCCGTGCGCACGAAGGAAAAAACCCTAGATATTCCCATCTCTCTGCCAGTCTCCTTCCACACCAATGGCTAGCAGTAGCACCACACCATCCATGGAGGAGACGAGCGAAGCCACGGCCAAGCCGGCGGGCTCCGCCCATGTGCCTCCAGAGGGCGTGTTGGTGCCACGCACCGTGGTGGTGGAAACCACTGGCGGTGACCATATTACAGCGGGACTGGAACTGCTGGAAGAGGAGGGCGATTCCCATAAGGGAGAGTGGCACGGCTCCGATATCACTGAGAGCAATCTCAAGGAGATGCTCGCCGAGGGGTACCTCCCCATGATGGAGGGGCTGGTCTGGCGGGCGGTGCCGGCCGGCGAGGTCGTCCCTTCTCCCCAAGATGGAGAAAAGGTGTACCTCAAATCCTAAATGGTACGCGGTGTCTCCCTCCCAATCTCCGGCTTTTTCATAGAGGTCCTTAGCCATTACCGGGTTCAACCTCAGAACGTGTCTCCGAATAGCATCCTCGCGCTTAGCAACTACGCGGTGCTTTGCGAGGGTTACCTAGGAATCAGGCCTAGGTTAGATCTATTTATATACTTCTTCATCGTTAAGAGGGAAGCCGGAGTGAGCAAGAATGAGCTCAGAAATTGTGGAACTATTAGCTTCAAGATACGTCCTAGCCTGCGGTTCCCCGACATTGTAGGCCATGAGTCCTGCAAGAACTGGCAGAGGACGTACTTCTACGGCCCAGATATCCCTTTGGATGGCCAAGAAGGAACGTACCCGGACTTTGTCGATGGAGCTACTACTGAAGCCTCGAAATGGAGATCCCAAGCCCTTCTTCCCTCCGACGATGAAGCCTCCCGCGCTGTAAGGCGGATCGAGTGGCTCGTAGACACGGGTCTGACCGGGTTAGACCTAGCCATGTGCTGGTTCATCAGGCGGATCCAGCCTCTGCAGCACCGCGCGAAGCTCATGCACCAGTATACCAAGGATAGGAAGGATAGCCTCCGCATATCCGAGGACAACTTCTCGAGTGACTTCATCAAGCTTCACCTCAAAAACATCATCAAGGCGAAGGACAGGAAGCGTGGCTTCACCATCACCTACGACATGTTCGAGGGCGGCACGTGCCCAGAGGTACCTGTTTATTTTCCATGTATGACCTATACTATAGTTCTTCCGTCTAGCCATTACCATTGCATCTAACACTTCGGGATTCACTTAATAGCTAAAGATTTTAGACGAGGATAGCATGGTTGTCCAAGTATACAACCCCAAGATGAAGGATGTCACCGTCGTGTCTGACGACGATGTTCCGTTGGCGCGAAAGTGGAAGAGCTCCACCTGTGACGCTTCCGACGAGGGCAAGAAGAAGACGGTGTGTGGAGCCTCCAAGAATTCCACCGCCTCCTGGGAGGCGGAGAAAAGAAGAATGATTGGTATTCCATTGACCAAAGCACCCACCGTTGTGTAAGCTTCTTAACATCCGACATTGTCCCTTGCTCGTCTTGTTCCTCTACTTATACTTTTGCACGTTTTAGGAAGAAGGCCAGTATGAGTTTGAAGAAGACCTCCAAAACATCGGGGGCTTCTAAAAACATCAAGGAAATGTTTCACCAAGCATCTCCCTCCATCGCCCCTCCAGCTCCAAACGTCCAGCCAGCTACCGCACCGACAAGCTCTCTAGAAAAGGTAACGTATGAACCTTCCGCCATGGAAGTGGACCCAGACGTTGCCGTAGAACTTGCTGTTTTCGGCAAGCAGGTGACACAAGAAAGCACCGCATCCAAAGTGGTTGAAGATCCGGCTAAGGATGCCACTAGTAGCGGTAAGGCGATGGTGGAAGGAGGAATTTCTGCCATAGGCGGCGCCACTGCACCCAAGACACGAGTAGAGTTTCCGAAGATCGTCTACCCGATGCTCACACCGAGTAGCTCAGCTTTGGTTCCTGGGGCAACACCGATTTCTCCGACATGTGGTCTCGAGGATCTTCTCAAGCAAGCGGATATCCTGCGCGGAAATAGCCTTTCCTTCAGCAAGATATTTGTCGAGGGCGCCACCAACCTCAAGATCATTGCACTTGTAAGTTTTATATGCCTTTTGCATTTCATATATAGTATCTCACTGTAGCCCCCGAGGATTTAGACGGAAAACCGTAGGTCTTTGTGACTGAATGCTCTAAGAGTGACTAATCTAGAAAACTTCGCACTGTAGCCCCCAAGTATTTAGTTTGAATGAATTATTACGACTAGATACTTTTAGAGTAGCATACGTAGTGTTTGTAAATTTCAATACTGTAGCCCCCAAGCCTCTAGTTGAAACAAAATTAGTTCCGACTAGATGCTTAAAGAAATACTAAGCATATTTCCGAGTTAAAAACTCTCACTATAGCCCCCAAGCCTCTAGGTGGATATTTATCCGGCTAGATGCTCCAAGTAGACTAAGTAACTTTGATTTTTTTCGCAGAATGAGAATGCTCAGAGAGGCGTCGCCAACGAGAAGTTCCACAAGATGCGTGCTGACCTTGAAGCTGAAAAGGGTAAAACTACCTTATTGAAGGATCAAATCACCAAGAACAAGAGTCTATTTTTCTTTTCAATTTCACACTCAAACTTGGTCTTGTGTCATTAACCTCCTACTACTCATCGTGCGCTATTATTTCTCCGACATGCAAAAGCTATTGCCAAGGTGAAGGACATTGTCGAGCAATCCAAGCACATAGAGCTGCTGGATAGCGAGAACAAGATCCTCAAGCAGGAGAGGGCTGACACTCTGAAGATGCATGAAGTGTCTATGAAGGCCATGCAGGAGTCTGCCAACACGGAGATCAACCGACTAAAGGAGGAAATTGCGATCCTCAAGGAGTATAATAAAGCTGTCGAAGAGCAGAATAAACGCAACCTTGAGGCTTACAAGGTCCTCCGACAAGAACGAGACTCCATGGCAGAGACTCTCCAACAAGCCGAGGCGAGCATCTTTGGTAAGAAATATCCGTCTTGTACTTCTGTAAGCCAGGTACTCTGAACTTTGTTTGTTGTTGAACTCACGTATTCCATTGCTTGGCCGGAAATGCAGCTCCTATTGGTTTAACCAATACTCCTCCTCCGCCAAAGGAATGCATGGTCCTTGCCGGCAACTTCATCAGCACCGCCATGAAACAAGACAAGGAAATTGCCAAGCCCCTGAACATCAACATCAAGGCGGTGGATTCCGTCATGAAGTACTCGGAGATTCTGCGCCAAGCCCCTGACCATATCGTAAGATGGAAAGCTTCATGTACCCGGGCTGGTGCAAGAATGTCATTGGCTATGGTCAAGGCCCACTACGAGAATGCCGACATCGACACGTAACCTCGGGTCTGTCCGACGTAGACGATGACGGCCAGAAGATTGATCACAAAGCTATCTGGTCATCGCTCGCCGGCTTCAACACCAGAGTCACCGAGTTGGTGGATCCAAACATCTTTGTGTTGGGCCACGCAGAGATAAAACAAAACTTTTTTCTCTAACGTGGTGATCCCAAGACCTAGCTGAGGTAGAAGACCACGAGTTTTACCACTAGACGCGCGGTTGCGGATTACTGATGAAGCGCGTCGGCTGATGCAGTGCAGTCCTCACGATCCGATCGTCCTGGTGCTGATCGCACAGCACCTCTGCTGGTATCCACACGTACAAGGAGGAGCGCCGGCGGCGAACTGCTAGGTTCGTTACGGCGGCTGGACTGCTGTGGAGCTAGGGTTTCCAACACATGGAATAACCTAACCGAACAACGATTAACCTTTCTGGGTTACAGTGCTCCACTATATATAGGGAGTGAACGTGGGCTCTGCTCACGCGACCCATTCACTAAAGCCCATATAACACTAGTCACCGTGAGTCCAACTCACTAACTCAGTCCTAATCTGGTTTAAGTCCAACCCAACCAGATTACAGATTCGGATCCAATCCGAACTTGCTCCCGCTCTTAAGTGTGTGACCCCGCAGGCTCATGGCTACTTGGACACGATTAGAGTCCGACTCACAATCGATCAATCGGCATCGGCTCCTAGCAGAACATGCCGATTCCCAAGTACCAAAGAGTCATGACGACTTGCCTTTCCAATGCGACTTACGTCTGAGTCCTTTTTGCCTCACGATATACCTTGTCAGACTATAGGCGAATATATGTCATCCCTTAAATAGTCCGACTCTCTTCTCGATCCGAGATAAGTGATTCACCCGACTAACTCTTAGCCGATCGCCTCGGTTAACACTTAACCGAGTCGTGCATGGCCATGCTTTCCGAATCATATCTCACGAGAGGGCCCAGAGAATATCTCTCCGAGTGGAGGGGCAAAATCCCATCTTGGTTATCCACATCACGCAGCTTGATTCTCAGTCGACCCGAACCCTGCCTTTATAACTTCCCAGTTACGGATCAGCGTTTGACAGAACCTAAGTAGGTGATCCTCAACTCGGACTATGCAACAACCTCAGGTCTAAGGATTACATTGATTGAGATATACAAATGACAACTAGTTCGTTGTACCTCAATATGGGTCAATCCGACTCGCTAAACTCTTTAGCCGAATCTGTGTAAGTTGGAATAGCATCTCCATGCCCATGACAAGTGGAACCGAGTCATCAAGCCAACTTTCACATTGGTCTAAGTTGTGTGTCCAGCACAACCTCAATGACCAAGGATATTTAGTATAAACAACATGAATGCATAGTTCCACAATCGAATCACATATTCAATGATACACATCAGATGTTTATACAAGGACTACTTAATAACTTTATGAATACAATGGGAAATATCATCATACATGATTGCCTCTAGGGCATATTCCCAACACTTTGTGCCTCTCGAGATTATTGATGGCGACTAGCCCAGCTCCTCTGAGTCCCTCAAGACCAACGACTTTGTTGATGATCAGGATGACTCTCCTGCTGCTGACGACGTTACCTCAAAGTCTCCTGCGCCAGAGGAATGCAAAAATACTTTGTAATATTTGTTTCCTCTAGATGTATGTATGCGGAAAAACTACAGTTTTAATCTTAAGGCGGAAAACAATAGCTATATGTTTCATTCTACTTAAGTACTAGTTCTAGCATGTATATATTTTTTAAGCAAGTGTTGGCTTATCCATTACTTTGATTTTTATGCTTGAATTTTCGTGAGTCGGAAGACTCGTAGTCGGAACTATGCTTTTAGGCGATGATACCCAATGGCACCATCAAAAACCTAAGCACAAAATCGCCAACTTCGAGTGTCGAAAGTCACAACTCTAGAATCCACATAAAAACAACATAGAACGTGTAGACCAAAAAACTTAAGATAACGCCGATAGGCAGAATTTTCACAAGTGCAAATGCAAAACTTGCGCATAAAGGTTTTATACAATCCAAAAATGAACACTAAAGGAGGTAAAAGACTCAAAGCATATGAGTGAACCAAAGAGTTTTATTTCACTGATCATATAAGAGGTACACAGTAGATAAAAAATATGCTAAGTGTAAAAAGGACGTAGATGTGCTATGTTCCATGGCCGATCAAGCTCCGGTTAGTCATCATCCGGGTCATGTCGCTTATGCTTATGATCCTCGTTTGGTCTATTCTCAAGTTCACGATTGTCAAAGAGGTAGTAAGAACCATTGAGTAGCGCCTTGGTTATGATGAACGGTCCTTCCCATGGCAGAGATAATTTGTGTGACTTCTTCTGCTTAAGTCGGAGCACCAGATCCCTCTCTTTAAATGAGAAATGTCAGATGCGGCGACAATGGTAGCTGTGTAGCTTATGCTGGTAGATGGCGGATCTTTGGCATGCCAATACACGCTCTTCCTTGATAAGGTCCACATCTAGGCATCTGGATTCTTCAGTGTCATCTTCATCGTAGGCGGCAACTCATGGTGAATCGTGAAGGATGCCGGAAGGCAGGATGGCTTCTGCACCATATACCATGAAATAAGGGGTGTAGCCAGTAGATCTGTTGGGTGTAGTTTGTAAACTCCACAGAACAGATGGTAACTCCTCCGCCCAGGCTCCATCTGCTCTATGTAGCGGTGCCTCGAGACGTGGCTTGATTCCCTGCAGAATTAATCCATTGGCTCACTCAACTTGCCCACTGGACTGTGGATGTGCCACAGACGCTAAGTCAAGTCGGATGCCATTCTCCCAATAGTAAGCTGCCACTTCTCTGAGTGACAAGTTGCTTATGTTGTCGGTGATAATGCTATGTGGGAGACCAAATCTCGCCACTATATCTCGGACAAACCTAAGGGCAGTTGCCCCATCAAGCTTTCTAATGGGTTTAGCTTCTATCCATTTGGTGAATTTATCAAGAACTACTAGCAGATGCGTAAACCCACATGGTGCCGTATGTAATGGACTAACCATGTCCAGCCCCTAGACTGCAAACGGCCAAGTTATTGGTATTGTTCACAATTCTTGAGCTGGAACATGTGGTTGTCGGGCATAGTACTGGCATCCCATTGTAAGATCCCTCCTTTGTAAAGGAAAGGATCCCTGTGATTGCAATGCTAGTCCCTGGATCAATGCTAGCATCCATAGTTTAAGATGAAGTACACAGAAACAAAGGTCATTATTACAGTCATTCCAGAGACAAACATAGTCTTTACAACTCCATGGCCACAGGCCTAGTACAAGAGTTTAAATAAGTAATAAGGTAAATAAGTCTTCATCTTAATGTGCCACAGGCAAGCATGTTGAGTGTAGACTCATGACTCCTAATCATCAGAATAACCTGCAACATCACAAGTTACAGCCACAGTGGGTCAATACATTGGAATAGTATTGTCTAGTGATACCTTAGTATAATATTGGTGGACTAAATACTATATGCATTTTGGCTAAGTTTAGCTTAGGCTTGCTTTGCTCAAAATAGATTTTGCCTATTAGTTGAAAACACTAAGTTTTTCTTTGTCAAAAACTTTTCCCAAGGAACCACCAATAGACATTGGGGTCCTTCACCCTTGTTCAACCACAAGTTTTACTTATAAATTGGGATGAGGAGATTCTTGATAGCTTCCATGTCTTGATGCTCAGTTGTCCTTTTCCAGGGACATGGCTAAGTACTTAGATTCTTCCATTTGCAGAGGTTGTGCACTTTCCCCACAAGACTTGATTTTCACCAAGACAGGACTCTTTCAGAAGCCTTCCCTAAGACCAAATGGACGCGTTCCAACCTATCATCCCACTACCACCAACTGTCTAAATGGCTAAGTTATTGCAACCTATGTGATCCAGGCAGAGCCCATATTGCCAAGTGGCTGCACTAGAAGCTTCTTAACATTTGGCCTCTCAAATCCCTTTGTTCCTGGGTGGCTTTCCACAAGTGAGATACACAAGGTAAACCATAGAAATGGGCCTTGTGTAACCACTCAACATAAACCATTCCTTCCATTCCACCCAGGTGTTTCATTCACTTAGTTGTTTTATTAAGCAAAACACAAGTCCAAAGACTTAGAAATATTTTATCATAGCATGAATATTTTACCACCCTTGGTTGCTACTAGCTAGGCTAAGCATGGCACAGACAAACATCTTAACTTAGAAATATCTAGCAATTCTACAACTACTAGGATTTCCCAAGCATAGCATATAAGCAAAATATAACCATGCAAGACTAGCAAAAATATTTCTAATGCATAGTTGAAAAGCATAGGGATAAAATCATGAAGCACCACTTGCCTTGGTAGTTTGGAGAGTAGCTACAATCCTCACAATCACAATCACTATTTGCACCAAAATCTACACATAAAATGATAGCACCAAATCACATACAAAATAATTACAAGCAAAAATATATGAATGCATGCAACATGATATGTGATGATTTTCTAACCTCAACAAGACAAGTGCATAGTACTGATTCATAAGCAAGTTCAAAAATTGCCAAACAATCTTTATTTGAACACTAAAAAATTTCTCAAATAATTAATATACACAAAATAGGCCTACACATGTTTCTGTAAATAAAACCATTTTAACAGAAATAAAACATTAAACACATTGCATAATTGGAAAGGGATTTATCTCCTTATTCCATTGATATAAAATTCATCAAATTTGGACGTGGGAATCAAAAGTTATGATTAAAACAAGTTTAAACATCTAATAGATTCAAATCCTGATTTTAAATCTAACTAGCAGACACGCGGCGTGTTTCTATTGGTTGGTACCGGTTTAGGCAGATCGATCAACGAGAGCCACACGATTTTAATGAAGATGCACGGCCAGATCTAGCGCGTACCCCTTTGTTAAGTCACTAGTGGAAACGAGGCTTTTCGTTGATCCTGGAAAAGGGCTTTAACACTGGTTCCTCTACGAACCGGTGTTAAAGGGGGGCCGTACCAGCGTGGCCCGTGCGGCAAAAAAGGAGCCCCTCCTTTAACACCGGTTCGTGCCACGAACCGGTGTTAAAGGACCCTGCAACAGTGGCCCGCGCAGCCCCCCCTTTAACACCGGTTCGTGGCTTGAACCGGTGTTAAAGGGGGGCTATATAAGACACCGCAGCCCACACCCCACTCTTCCATTTTTTCACTATCTCATTTTGGAGCCTAGCAAGAGGGTGTGAAGAGTGCTAGTTTGTGTTTTTTTCATATGCACAAGAGGTGTTCGGTGAAATGCCCGAGAGCTCAAAATAAGTTTTCTCGTTGCTCTTTCCTTCTCGGTCGAGGTCGGCAACTATCCTTTCATGTGTCATTGATGTACTATATATATAAATGGTCATCTCCCTATTGATTTTTGATATATACTACATATTAATGCAGATGAACCGGCAATGGATGTACGGTGACCGCCGCACTTCCGAGTACATTACGGGCCTCCAAAATTTCATCGTTGTGGCTAATGCAAACCGTGGTCACAATGGTTTTATGTGTTGTCCGTGTGTTCATTGTCAGAACAAGAAAGACTACTCAAATACCAGAACCATTCACGCCCACCTGCTTCGATCCGGTTTCATGCCCAGCTATAATTGTTGGACCAAGCACGGAGAAAAAGGGGTTGTGATGGAAGACAATGAAGAAGAAGAGGATGATGACAACTATAATAATATGTATCCTGAATATGATGATACTGCAACGGGGGTAGATAATGAAGAACAAGAGGCAGCAGATGGTCCCGCTGATGACGATCTTGGTCGGGGCATTACTGATGCAAAGGAAGAATGTGAAACTGAAAAGGAGAAGGAGAAGTTGGAGCAGATGTTAAAGGATCACAAAACATTGTTGTATTCAACTTGCGAAGATGGCCACAAAAAGCTAGGTACCACACTGGATTTGCTGCAATGGAAGGCAAAGAACGGTGTGACTGACAGCGCATTTTCAAAGTTGTTGGTAAAAATGAAGAATCTTCTTCCAAGAAATAATGAGTTGCCCGACAGTACATACCAAGCAAAGAAGGTTGTCTGCCCTCTAGGATTAGACGTGCAGAAGATACATGCCTGCATTAATGACTACATCCTCTACCGCGGTCAGAAGTACGAGAATTTGGATGCATGCCTGGTATGCACCGCACTGCGGTATAAGATCAGACGAGACGATCCTGGCAATGTTGAGGGCGAGGCCCCTAGGAAGAAGGTTCCCTCCAAGGTTATGTGGTATGCTCCTATAATACCACGGTTAAAACGTCTCTTCAGAAATAAAGAGCATGCCAAGTTGTTGCGATGGCACATGGAAGACCGTAAGAAAGACGCGATGTTGAGACACCCCGCTGATGGGTCACAGTGGAGAAAAGTCGAGCGAGAGTACCCGGACTTCGCACGTGACGCAAGGAACTTAAGGTTTGGTCTAAGTACAGACGGCATGAGTCCTTTTGGTGAGCAGAGCTGCAGTCACAGCACCTGGCCTATGACTCTATGTATCTATAACCTTCCTCCTTGGTTGTGTATGAAGAGGAAGTTCATTATGATGCCAGTGCTCATCCAAGGCCAGAGGCAACCCGGAAACGACATTGATGTGTACCTAAGGCCATTAGTTGAAGAACTTTTACAGCTGTGGGCCAAACCAGGTGTACGTATGTGGGATGAGCACAAAGGGGAGCCATTTGACCTACGAGCATTGCTTTTCGTAACCATCAATGATTGGCCTGCTCTTAGTAACATTTCAGGGCAGACAAACAAGGGATACAATGCATGCACACACTGTTTAGATGAGACTGAAGGTGTATATTTGGATAAATGTAAGAAGGTTGTGTACCTAGGGTATCGCCGATTTCTTCCGAACCTGCATCCAGTAAGAAATAAAGGCAAGCATTTCAAACGTCTGGAAGAACCCCGGAGGAAGCCTGTCCTCCGTACCGGTGAGGAGGTATTTGGTATGGTCAAGGACCTAGAAGTAATCTTTCGAAAAGGTCCTGGCAGTCTATCTGTTCCGAATGACGATGCCGGACACGCGCCCATGTGGAAGAAGCAATCTATATTTTGGGACCTACCCTATTGGAAAGTCTTAGAGGTCCGCTCTTCAATCGACGTGATGCACATGACAAAGAATGTTTGCGTGAACCTGCTAGGCTTTCTAGGAGTGTATGGGAAGACAAAAGATACACCGGAAGCACGGCAGGACCAGCAACGTCTGAAAGCCCCTAAAGAGCCTATGCATCCTGGGAACGATAAGGGTAAACGATGCCACTTCACTCCTGCCAGCTACGCTGTTACCAAAGCAGAGAAGGAAATCTTTTTTGAATGTCTGAGCAGTATCAAGGTCCCGTCTGGCTTCTCGTCGAATATAAAGGGAATAATAAATATGGGAGAGAAAAAAATCCAAAACCTGAAGTCTCATGACTGCCACATGATTATGACACAATTGCTTCCAATTGCATTGAGGGGGCTTCTACCTGAAAATGTTCGAGTACCCATTGTGAAGCTATGTGCATTCCTCAATGCAATATCTCAGAAGGTAATCGATCCAGAAAGCCTACCAGGGTTACAAACAGATGTGGCCCAATATCTTGTCAGCTTTGAGTTGGTGTTCCCACCATCCTTCTTCAATATTATGACGCATCTCCTGGTTCACCTAGTAGAAGAGATTGCCATTCTCGGTCCTGTATTTCTACACAATATGTTCCCCTTTGAGAGGTACATGGGAGTCTTAAAGAAATATGTACATAATCATGCTAGGCTAGAAGGAAGCATCTCCAAGGGCTATGTAATAGAGGAGGTCATTGAGTTCTGTGTTGATTTTATTCCTGACCTTAAGGCGATTGGTGTTCCAGAATCACGACATGAGGGGAGACTGTGTGGAAAAGGCACCCTAGGATGTAAAGCAATGATATGTAGGGACGCGCATTCTCTCAATCAAGCACACTACACGGTTTTACAAAGATCTATCTTGGTTGCCCCGTATATCAATGAACACAAGAATTTAATACGCCTCAAACACCCAGGGCAGTCTGATGAATGGATTATAAGTGAACACATGGCGAGTTTTGGCGGCTGGCTGCAAAGACTTCTCACGAATAACACCACTGTTGGGGATCAGCTGTACTTGTTGGTGTAAGATCCCTCCTTTATAAAGTAAAGAGGACCCATGTGATTGCAATGCTAGTCCCTGGATCATTGCTAGCATCCACAGTTTAAGATGAAGTACACAGAAACAAAGGTCATTATTATAGTCATTCCAGAGAAAAACATAGTCTTTAAAACTCCAAGGCCACAGGCCTAGTACAAGAGTTTGAATAAGTAAATAAATAAAGTCTTCATCTTCATGTGCCACAGGCAAACATGTTGAGTGTAGACTCATGACTCCTAATCCTCATCAGAGTAACCTCAACATCACAAGTTACAGCCACAGTGGGTCAATACATTGGAATAGTATTGGCAAGTGATACCTTAGTATAATTTAGGTGGACTAGATACTATATGCAAATTTGGCTAAGTGTAGCTTGGCTTGCTTTGCTCAAAATAGGTTTTGCCTATTAGTTGAAATCACTAAGTTTTTCTTTGTCAAAACTTTTCCCAAGGAACCACCAATAGACATTGAGGTCCTTCACCCTTGTTCACCCACAAGTTTTTACTTAGAAATTGGGATGAGGAGATTCTTGATAGCTTCCATGTCTTGATGCTCAAGTTGTCCTTACTTAGGTTTTTCCATCTGCAGAGGTTGTGCACTTTCCCCACCAGACTTGATTTTCACCAAGACAGGACCTTTCAGAAGCCTTCCCTTAGACCAAATGGACGCGCTCCAACCTATCATTCCCACTACCACCAACTGTCCAAATGGCTAAGTGCTAGCAACCTATGTGATCCAGGCAGAGCCCATTTTGCCAAGTGGCTGCACTAGAAGCTTCTCAACACTTGGCCTCTAAAATCTCTTTGTTCCTGGGTGGCTTTCCACAAGTGAGATACACAAGGTTCACCAGTCCCCTGGCCTTGTGTAACCACTCAACACAAACCATTCCT
Source organism: Avena sativa (assembly GCA_916181665.1). Classification (NCBI taxonomy): domain Eukaryota; kingdom Viridiplantae; phylum Streptophyta; class Magnoliopsida; order Poales; family Poaceae; genus Avena; species Avena sativa. The sequence continues at coordinate 165,050,284 of OV702285.1, read as the reverse complement.
TCCATTCCACCCAGGTGTTCCATTACTTAGTTGTTTTATTAGGCAAAACACAAGTCCAAAGACTTAGAAATATTTTCATCATAGCATGTATATATTTCACCAACCCTTGGTTGTTACTAGCTAGGCTAAGCATGGCATAGATAAGCATCTTAACTTAGAAATTTCCTAGCAATTCTACAACTACTAGGATTTCCCAACATGGCATATAAGCAAAATATAGCATGCAAGACTAGCAAAATATTTCTAATGCTTAGTAGAAAACATAGGAATAAAAATATTCATGAAGTACCACTTGCCTTGGTAGTTTGGAGAGTAGCTACACTCCTCACAATCACAATCACTAGCACCAAAATCTACACAAAGAATCATAGCCACAAATCACATACAAAACATATACAAACAAAAATATATGCATGCATGCAATATGATATGTGATGATTTTTAAAACTCAACAAAACAAGTGTACAGTACTGGTTCATAAACAAGTTAAGAACTTGCCAAACATCATTTATTTAAAGCTTAAAACATTTTTTAAACAAATCATATACTCAAATTAGCCCTACACAAGTTTCTGCAAATAAAACCATTTTAACAGAAGCAAAACATTAAACACATTCAATACTTAGAAAGAGCTTGCTCTCCTGATTCCAACGGTATAAAATTTGTCAAATTCTAACGTGGGGATCAAAAGTTATAGCCAAAACAATTTTAAACATCTAATAGATTCAAATTCTGTTTTTAAACCTAAACAGATTCCGCGCGTCTTAATCTTATTGGCGCGTACCGGTTCGCGTTGGATCACGCTTCTGAGCCGCTGGATCTGACTTAATCGCACGGCTCAGATCTAAACTTAACGCTTCGCTCGCGTTCTATCCTATCCGCAAGATCTAGATCTAACGGCGCACAGCACCCTTACCATCCAGTGGCGGCGCTGGCGGCGGCGACAGGCGGCGGCGAGTTCTGCCTACGACGGCGCGGCGCTACAGATGGCTAGGGGGTCGTCGGAGACGCTTACCAGAATCACGACGACGTGCTGATGCTCAACCTAGCGACGGCTTGGCAAGGGGCGCACGGACACAGTCGCTGGAGCTCGTCGGAGTTGCGGGCGGCGTCTGTTGCTTGATGTCGAGGTCGTTTCCGAGGCTCTGCATCGACCTAGCACAAGCCAGAGGGTTTAGGAGACGCGCAAGGGTCTGGCGAACAGGACAGTACCAAAGGGAAGGCAAGGGGCGCACGGTTCTTACCGCTATTGCTCGTCGGAGTCGAGCGGCGGCTCTGATGGTTGCGAGCGTGAATGAAGACGGCGTCCTTGGTCACGAGCAGGCAAACCAGGGGTGTTAGCAGATGCACAAGGACATGGCGGTCACGCTCGTTTGAACCAGAGATAGAGGGGCGGTCGGAGCTTACCGGAATCGCCTGCCGGAGTTGTTCTGTCTGCGGCGGTGCAGAGGCAATTGCGGGCAGCCTGGGGGTGTAGAGGTGGCGCTAGGTGAGGGGAAATGGCCGCGGTGCAGAGGGGATCTTATAGCCAGAGCGGGAGCGAGGATAGCGCGGCGTATCAATGGCAATTAAGCGCGCAGTAACAGCGGCGAGGTAACGGCGGAGCGAGCGTCGCAGGCGCGCGTGATTGACGACGAAGGCGACGTGGTCGCAGGGTCCACTCGTCAGCGAGTTAAGCAGCGAGGGGGTGGGGTCGTGCAGTCAGTGACCTGGGGGGGTGTGTCTTCGGGTGAGCGAGAGAGAGGGAGACCCCGGGTGGGCTTAGTGGGCTGGATTAGCAGTTGGGTCAGATAGGTAGCGCTGGCCCTTTTCTATTTCTTTTCTCCTTTTCTTTTTCTGTTTTGATTTTCTGGAATGATTTTCAAATCCAAATCAAATGAGTTTGAATTCAAAACTGCTCTAGGTTTTCATACTGTAAACCTTGCACTCAAATGTGTGTCAAACACTACTGTTTAAACAAAACACTTTGTTCATATGAAAATAAAATAAACCAAGCCTTTATGATATATATTCAAATAGGCATAATATTGGTTTATTCACTCATTTTGTTTTTGAAATTTTGTTCAAACTTTTGGTGGTGCCTAAGTTTGAATTATCAAACTTTACTGAATCAAAACAAATATTCTCCTCATTGGAAGATAGCATTAAGGCTAGAGCAAACTTACATGAAATAATAAGCATGGAAGCTTCTGTTTTGAAATGATTTGTTTGAAATGCAATTAATATGATCATGGATGCATGGATGATATGCATAAGTTTCAATCATGATTTTAGGGATGTTACAAATCTAACCCCCTTAAGGTGAATCTCGCCCTCGAGGTTCGGATTGGCTAGCAAATAGGTGAGGGTGATCCTTCCGAAGGTCATCTTCTCTTTCCCATGTTGCTTCTTCTTCGGAATGATGGTTCCACTGAACTTTGCAAAACTTGATAGTCTTAGTCCTTGTGACTCTTTCTGCAGTCTCAGTAATCTTGATAGGATTTTCCTCATAAGTGAGATCACTTTCCAATTGTACTTCCTCTAAACGTATAGTATCCTTCCAAGAAGTTTCTTCCATCTCTGGATGACATTTCTTAACTGACTCACATGAAACACATTATGGACAGCTGACAAACACTCTAGCAATTCAATTTCATAAGCAACTTCTCCTTTGCGAATTAGAATCTTGAATGGTCCAACATATCTTGGGGCCAACTTTCCTTTGACTCCAAACCTCTTCACTCCACGAAGTGGTGACACTCTAAGATAAGCTCTATCACCAACTTCGTAGGTGACTTCCCTACGCTTAGGATCCGCGTAGCTTTTTTGTCGGGACTGTGCTATCTTCAATCTGCCTTTAACCAACTTGACTTTCTCTTCGGCTTCTTTGATAAGTTCTGGTCCGAACAAACTTCTTTCTCCCACACCATTCCATAGCAATGGGGTGGTACACTTTCTCCCGTAGAGAAACTCAAATGGTGCCATCTCAATGCTGGCTTGATAGCTGTTGTTATAAGAAAATTCTGCGTAAGGCAGACTTTCATCCCAACTGGCTCCATAGTCTAGGGCACATGCCCTCAACATGTCTTCAAGAATCTGATTAGTCCTTTCGGTTTGTCCATCAGTTTGAGGATGAAAAGAAGTGTTGAATTCCAACCTTGTTCCCAATGACTCATGTAGCTGCCTCCAAAAATGGGAAGTGAACTGAGTTCCCTATCAGACACAATACTCTTGGGCACTCCATGAATACATACAATTCTTCTCATGTAGATTTTAGCCAACTTAGCACTTGTATAGGTTGTCTTCACGGGTATGAAATGAGCCACTTTAGTTAGGCGATCCACTACTACCCAAATAGAATCGTATCCTGACCTGGTCCTTGGTAATCCGGTAATGAAATCCATACCAACCTTGTCCCACTTCCAATCAGGAATAGGTAGTGGTTGAAGCAAACCGGCTGGTTTCTGATGTTCCGCTTTCACTCTACTACACACATCACACAAAGCAATATGTTCGGCGATGTCCTTCTTGAGATTATTCCACCAAAATCTTTCCTTCATGTCCATGTACATTTTGGTGTTACCCGGATGAATGGAATATGGTGAGTTGTGTGCTTCTTGCAAAATCAGTTTCCGAAGCTCCGGATCTTGTGGAACACAGATACGTTTTCCATGCCATAAATTACCCTGTTCGTCTTCATGGAACCCTTTGGCTTTTCCTTTGCCAATCTTTTCTTTAATCTCTTCAATTTCCTTATCAATCTTCTAGGCTTCTTTGATCTTGTCCAACAAAGTGGGTTGAACATCCAAAGACATGAGATGTCCTTCGGGCATAATCTCCAATCTGAGATCTCTAAATTGGGCACACAAATCATCTAGCAATTCTCCTTTGGTAAGGCCATTCACAAAAACCTTACGACTTAGGGCATCCGCTACAACATTTGCTTTACCGGGGTGGTATTGCAAACTTAAGTCATAGTCCTTGATGAGTTCTAGCCATCTTCTTTGTCTCATATTAATTTCCTTCTGAGTGAAGATATACTTCAAACTCTTGTGATCTGTGAACACTTCACAACGCTTTCCCAAAAGATAGTGTCTCCATGTTTTGAGTGCATGGACAACAGAGTCTAACTCCAAATCATGAGTAGGATAGTTCACCTCATGAGTTTTGAGTTGTCTCGAGGCATAATCCACAACTTTTCCTTCTTGCATTAGTACTGCACCCAAACCATGATGAGATGCATCACAATATACTTGGAAATCTTTTTCCAAGTCTGGCAAACACAATACTGGTGCTGTCACAAGTCTCTTCTTTAATTCCTGAAAGCTGAGTTCACAACCTTCAGACCAAGCAAATTTCTTGTCTTTCTTTAGCAATTCTGTCATAGGCTTAGCTACCTTGGAGAAATTCTCAATGAACCTTCTGTAGTAACCTGCTAAGCCAAGGAAACTGCGAACTTCTTTCACTGACTTGGGAGATTACCATTCAGTTAGAGCTGAAACTTTAGCAGGATCAACTGCTACACCATCTTTTGTCATAACATTACCAAGAAATCCAACTTCATTCAACCAGAATTCACACTTGCTGAATTTGGCATACAGTTTATGCTCTCTAAGCTTCTCAAGTATCAAGCGTAAATGTCCTTCATGCTCTTCTTTGCTCTTGGAGTAGATTAAAATGTCATTGATGAAAACGACAACAAATTTATCAAGGAATTCCATGAACACCTTGTTCATCATATTCATGAATTATGCTAGAGCATTGGTTAAACCAAATGGCATCACGGTATACTCATACAATCCATACCTTGTAGTGAAAGTTGTTTTAGGTATGTCTTGTTCTCTTATCTTGAGTTGGAAATAACTTGACCGAAGATCAATTTTTGAGAACACACAAGCTCCTTCTAACTGATCAAACAAGTCATTGATTCTAGGCAAAGGGTATTTGTTCTTGATAGTTACCTCATTTAGTGAACGGTAATCTATGCATAACCTTTGACTTCTATTTTTCTTCTCCACAAACAAAACTGGGGCTCCCCAAGATGGAGAACTTGGTTGAATAAATCCTTTCTGCAACTGCTCTCCGAGTTGTTTCATGAGCTCTTTCAGTTCATCAACTGACATGTTGTACGGTCTCTTTGCTATTGGTCCAGATCCTGGTATCAAATCAATAAGAAACTCCACATCTCTATCAGGTGGCATTCCCGGCAATTCTTCCGGAAATACATCCGGATATTCACTCACAATTGGCACACTGTCTATGCTAACCCCCTTAAGAGAATTTAGCTTACTCCCTTTTGATTCAAAGTTAGACTTGAATTTAATCCGTTTTCTTTCCGGGGTTATGAGTGCGACAGTACGATTAGCACAATCTAGTACTCCTTCATATTTATCCATCCAATCCATTCCCAATATTACGTCCAGTCCTTGGGAATCTGGGATTATCCGACTCACTGGAAATTTATGCTTTCCAAACTCTATTACTAGATCCCGACATCCAAGACTTATTATCATATCTCCACCTGGAGAACTAACTTTTATTGGACACCCAATGTTTTCAGTTGGAAACCCATTTCTATCACCAAATGCTTCTGATATGAATGAATGCGATGCTCCAGTATCAAAAGAACAAATGCTGGAATAGAATTGAGTCTGAACTTACTAGCAACAGCATCAGGCTCCTCATAAATTTCTTCCACATTGATGTGGTTCACTTGTCCCTTCTGGAAAGGGTTGGGCTTGTTGGGTCCTTCAACTTTCTTTTCTGGGCATTCATTTGCATAATGCCCCTTCTTCTTGCACTTGAAGCATTCAACCTGACTGATGTCCTTCTTGACAGGCTGGCTTCCACTGCCACTTCCATTTCCACTGTGGTGGCTCTTATATCCACCCTTGTGGTTCTTGAACTTGTCATTGTCATGACTACGGTGATGCTTGTTGTCATGACGGTTGTGGTTGTGGTGCTTGTTTAATTTCCCATGCTTGTGAGATCCTAAGCTTCCACTGTCATCATAATGGGAACGTTTGTGAGACGATCCCGAGCTGTGCTTGTCCGAGTGCTTTCTCTTTCTGCTCTCAACTTGCTTCATTTTGTTCTCCAAAATAGCAGACTTATCACAAAGAGACTGGTATGTGGGAACATATGTCACAGCCAACTGCAGGTTCAGCTCATCATTCAACCCTTCGAGGAACTTTTCTTTCCTCTTAGCATCAGTGTCAACTTCATCCGGTGCGTAACGCGCCAGATTGTTGAACTCCTCAATATATTCAGCCACGCTGCGGTGGCGCTGCTTCAGGTTATGAAACTCTTTCCTTTTCAGACTCATCACTACAGATGAAATATGAGCAGTACGAAAGCCATCCTCAAAGATAGCCCATGTCACATCTTCTATGGGAGTGGTGATCTGGAAGCTATCCCACCAAGTGGCGGCTGGTCCTTCCAGCAAATGTGCTGCAAATCTGACCTTTTCTGCATCAGTACAGCCCATAGTTACCAAGTCCTTGTTCACAGAGCGTAGCCAATCATTGGCCACCATGGGATCAGTCGTTCCTGAGAACTTTGTTGGCCTCAATCTCAAGAACCTGGTAAGCATGTAAAAACCCGGTGGGTTGTTGTTGTTGTTGTTGTTGTTATTGTTGTTGTTGTTGTTTTGGTTCTGGATGAGCGTCGTCATCATTTGCATCAGCTGAGTTTGAGCGGTCATCATTTGCTGCATTTCTGGAGTGATGTTGTTGTTGGGTTGGGGTTTGCACGACGGGGAGGCATCTGTGGTTGGTTCAATAGAGATAAGAATGAGATACCCATAGATGCTTTAATGCACAATACATCACATAAACAATCACAAAGCATGCAACATAATGATAAAGGTTCAACAACCAGATAACAAGTTCGCAAAGTAAAACACACACAAATAACAAGCTATCCACATGTTGGATGGTCAAATAACAAGTTCTCAACGACAAGTATGATAATAAATGATAAATGAGTAGTCAAATCTACTCCTCGGCATCAACCTCCTCCTCGACAAAGGTAAGACCTGCGTTCTCCATCGCGGTCTTGTATTCCTCGACGCTGGTGGTCAAGGTCTCTATCTTGGCTTTGAGAGCCCTCTTCTGGGAACGAAGCCTCTCAATCACCATCTGATGATGCTCGAGCTCGAAGTCCTTGGCCTGCAGTTCTCCAATCATGTCCCGGATCTTCTTGTTCCTATCCTGGACTCGCTTCTCCTGACTCTTGAACTTTCTATCATGGCTCTCGAACTTTGCCTCCATCTCCTTAACTATCTCATATTGCTCCGCGAATAACTTGTCCTTCTCGCGAAGCTGCACCTGGAGTTCGTCATTGTTGAGCATGACGTTGGTCCTATCAGAATCCACGTGCCTAATGAGAGCCTCTAAGTCCTGGAGGTTTAGACGAATGGGCTCCGCTGTCTCCCTCAAAGTGTCCTCGAAGTCGATGGACTCTCCATCCTCATCACGTCTAACGAAGACGTGGAAGTGAGTACCTCTAACCTGTCGGGAGTGTCTCCCCAGCAGACGTCCTATCAGATCCTGCATGACTACCTCAAGGCCTCTCTCCTTGTCATCGTGCATGAGCTTGAAGACGATGGCCTCCGTGGTAGGCTTAGTCTGGCGTCCGGGATGGTTGACCTTGAAACCCTAGAGGTCTTTCCTCTCAAACTTGGTGAGGGGAAGCACCATGATGGTAGGAAGAGGGAGATTGAGCAAAGTAGTAAGCTCAACAATACGAGGACCAAAGCGAGTTCCCTGGAACTCCTCAACAGTGCTGATGGTAACAGTAGGCATCTATTTATAAGATAGAAAAGTTAAAACAACACAATTTAAGATAAAACACAAGGCAAAACATCACATACATATCCTTTGAAATCAAAACACACAAGTCATGGCATACAAGAATCCATTACATCAACCAAGGTTCAACTTATTTAAGGTAACATTGGAAAATAAGGTGATAAGTGGTGGTCCAACTAACGAAGTACGTTTACAATCCTATCTCGCTGGATCTGTTGGCTAACATAATGTTTCTAGAAGCAATCAGTCTATCTTGCTCACATGACTCCATCACTAAGTCTATAATGTCTCCTCTTAAAGTTTGGTTGGTAGCCTCCAACTCTTGGGTATGTTTCTTATCTTCCTTTAGGCTATTTTGGATGTTGAACATTCTGCACTTGACTCTTTCACCAAGTTCTTTGACGGTCTTCCAAGCTGCATCCCTTGCTGAGTGAAAGAATGTAGGGTGCATCACTGAATTGGTGAACATGCAGAATCCTGAGTCCTTGTGGTTGTCTTCCTTGTTTTTATACAAGTGAAGTTGCACCCACTAGTACTCAACTCCTTCATCCATCACAGGAAAACCTTTGTACACAGCTGCACCATGTATTTCCATTGCAACCATGAGGTCCTTGAGAGCCTTGGGGAATTCTGTCTCACATTCCAAAGTCATTGTCATGAGTGGTCCTTTCATCACGGCTTCGTTGATGGAGTTCATCTACAATTATAGATGAGAAAGAAGATTAGAAAAGTTTTACGAGAAGAATAGACAAGTGTAGAAATTGTTGAAACATTTTCCTTAGTGGTTTCCAATCCTAGGGTCATAATCCTACATGCAACACAGTGCTCTGATACCATCTGTAAGATCCATCCTTTATAAAGGAAAGAGGATCCTTGTGATTGCAATGCTAGTCCCTGGATCATTGCTAGCATCCACAGTTTAAGATGAAGTACACAGAAACAAAGGTCATTATTACAGTCATTCCAGAGACAAACATAGTCTTTACAACTCCAAGGCCACATGCCTAGTACAAGAGTTTGAATAAGTAAATAAATAAAGTCTTCATCTTCATGTGCCACAGGCAAACATGTTGAGTGTAGACTCATGACTCCTAATCCTCATTAGAGTAACCTGCAACATCACAAGTTACAGCCACAATGGGCTAATACATTGGAATAGTATTGGCAAGTGATACCTTAGTATAATTTAGGTGGACTAGATACTATATGCAAATTTGGCTAAGTGTAGCTTGGCTTGCTTTGCTCAAAATAGGTTTTGCCTATTAGTTGAAATCACTAAGTTTTTTTTTGTCAAAACTTTTCCCAAGGAACCACCAATAGACATTGAGGTCCTTCACCCTTGTTCACCCACAAGTTTTTACTTAGAAATTGGGATGAGGAGATTCTTGATAGCTTCCATGTCTTGATGCTCAAGTTTTCCTTTTCCAGGGACATGGCTAAGTACTTAGGTTTTTCCATCTGCAGAGGTTGTGCACTTTCCCCACCAGACTTGATTTTCACCAAGACAGGACCTTTCAGAAGCCTTCCCTTAGACCAAATGGACGCGCTCCAACCTATCATTCCACTACCACCAACTGTCCAAATGGCTAAGTTCTAGCAACCTATGTGATCCAGGCAGAGCCCATATTGCCAAGTGGCTGCACTAGAAGCTTCTCAACACTTGGCCTCTAAAATCTCTTTGTTCCTGGGTGGCTTTCCCCAAGTGAGATACACAAGGTTCACCAGTCCCCTGGCCTTGTGTAACCACTCAACACAAACCATTCCTTCCATTCCACCCAGGTGTTTCATTACTTAGTTGTTTTATTAGGCAAAACACAAGTCCAAAGACTTAGAAATATTTTCATCATAGCATGTATATATTTCACCAACCCTTGGTTGTTACTAGCTAGGCTAAGCATGGCATAGATAAGCATCTTAACTTAGAAATTTCCTAGCAATTCTACAACTAGGATTTCCCAACATGGCATATAAGCAAAATATAGCATGCAAGACTAGCAAAATATTTCTAATGCTTAGTAGAAAACATAGGAATAAAAATATTCATTAAGTACCACTTGCCTTGGTAGTTTGGAGAGTAGCTACACTCCTCACAATCACAATCACTAGCACCAAAATCTACACAAAGAATCATAGCCACAAATCACATACAAAACATATACAAACAAAAATATATGCATGCATGCAATATGATATGTGATGATTTTTAAAACTCAACAAAACAAGTGTACATTACTAGTTCATAAACAAGTTAAGAACTTGCCAAACATCATTTATTTAAAGCTTAAAACATTTTTTAAATAAATCATATACTCAAATTAGCCCTACACAAGTTTCTGCAAATAAAACCATTTTAACATAAGAAAAACATTAAACACATTGCATACTTAGAAAGAGCTTGCTCTCCTGATTCCAACGGTATAAAATTTGTCAAAGTCTAACGTGGGGATCAAAAGTTATAGCCAAAACAATTTTAAACATCTAATAGATTCAAATTCTGTTTTTAAACCTAAACAGATGCCACACGTCTTAATCTTATTGGCGCTTACCGGTTCGCGTTGGATCACGCTTCTGAGCCGCTGGATCTGACTTAATCGCACAGCTCAGATCTAAACTTAACGCTTCGCTCGCGTTCTATCCTATCCGCAAGATCTAGATCTAACGGCGCACAGCACCCTGACCATCCAGTGGCGGCGCTGGCGGCGGCGACAGGCGGCGGCGAGTTCTGCCTACGACGGCGCGGTGCTACAGATGGCTAGGGGGTCGTCGGAGACGCTTACCAGAAACGCGACGACGTGCTGATGCTCAACCTGGCGACGGCTTGGCAAGGGGCACACGGACACAGTCGCTGGAGCTCGTCGAAGTTAGGGGCGGCATATGTTGCTTGATGTCGAGGTCGTTGCCGAGGCTCTGTGTCGACCTAGCACAAGCCAGAGGGTTTAGGAGACGCGCAATGGTCTGGCGAACAGGACAGTACCAAAGGGAAGGCAAGGGGCGCACGGTTCTTACCGCTATTGCTCGTCGGAGTCGAGGGGCGGCTCTGATGGTTGCGGGCGTGAATGAAGACGGCGTCCTAGGTCACGAGCAGGCAAACCAGGGGTGTTAGTAGATGCACAAGGACATGGCGGTCACGCTCGTTTGAACCAGAGACAGAGGGGCGGTCGGAGCTTACCGGAATCGCCTGCCGGAGTTGTTCTGTCTGCGGTGGTGCAGAGGCAATTGCGGGAAGCCTGGGGGCGTAGAGGTGGCGCTAGGTGAGGGGAAATGGTCGCGGTACAGAGGGGATCTTATAGCCAGAGCGGGGGCGAGGATCGTGCGGCGTATCAATGGCAATTAAGCGCGCAGTAATAGCGGTGAGGTAATGGCGGAGCGAGCGTCGCAGGCGCGCGTGATTGACGACGAAGGCGACGTGGTGGGGTCGTGCAGCGAGGGGGTGGGGTCGTGCAGTCAGTGACCTGGGGGGTGTGTCTGCGGGTGAGCGAGAGAGAGGGAGACCCCGGGTGGGCTTAGTGGGCTGGATTAGCAGTTGGGCCAGATAGGTAGCGCTGACCCTTTTCTATTTCTTTTCTCCTTTTCTTTTTCTGTTTTGATTTTCTGGAATGATTTTCATATCCAAATCAAATGAGTTTGAATTCAAAACTGCTCTAGGTTTTCATACTGTAAACCTTGCACTCAAATGTGTGTCAAACACTACTGTTTAAACAAAACACTTCATATGAAAATAAAATAAACCAAGCCTTTATGATATATATTCAAATAGGCATAATATTGGTTTATTCACTCATTTTGTTTTTGAAATTTTGTTCAAACTTTTGGTGGTGCCTAAGTTTGAATTATCAAACTTTACTGAATCAAAACAAATATTCTCCTCATTGGAAGATAGCATTAAGGCTAGAGCAAACTTACATGAAATAATAAGCATGGAAGCTTCTGTTTTGAAATGATTTGTTTGAAATGCAATTCATATGATCATGGATGCATGGATGATATGCATAAGTTTCAATCATGATTTTAGGGATGTTACAGTTGGCCAGGACACCATCTTCGACTGTATGTACTTTCCAAAGGTATGAGATAAATGGGAATACATTTTACACGATAGGCCAAGATAAAAAGAGCACCAACCAAAATAGTGGTGTCCGCTTCGATGCAGCAAAAGACAATGGGCAGAAGACCACGTATTATGGGTTCATAGAGGAGATATGGGAACTTGACTATGGACCTAATTTTAAGGTCCCCTTGTTTCGATGCAAATGGGTCAAGCTAACAGGAGGAGGGGTTAGACAAGAAGTACGGAATGACAACGGGGGATCTCAACAATCTTATGAAGGTAGACAGGAACTTAGACGAACCATTCGTCCTAGCCAATGATGTGGCTCAGGTTTTCTATGTGAAGGACATGTCCTCCAGACCAAAAAAAAGAAAAAATATGCAAACGAATACATCATATGATGAGCCAAAGCGTCACATAGTTCTTTCAGGGAAAAGAAACATCGTGGGAATCGGGGACAAGACAGACATGTCAGAAGATTATAATAAGTTTGATGAAATTCCGCCCTTCATAGTGAAAACTGACCCAAGCATTCCGTTAAGTAAAGAAGATGCTCCATGGTTACGTCTGAAGCGATCATAAGGAAGGACATATGCCAAGAAGTTCATGCTCATATTATGTAACTCTAGTTCATGTTTTTAATATTAATACATGTCTTGAGTGTTAGTCTTGTTTTGTGGATGGACCGAGACTATGAGAAGAAGTTGTCCCGATTCGTACTTACCATTAAGATCTGATCTCCAAACGCGCGCGGTCACATATTAGGGAGTGCCTCTATGACCAGTTTCTTGGAGATGCCGGAGGACTGGGCTCCGTCGGCATCTCCCTGAAACTGGCCGTAGTGGTGTCCCTGCTCTCGAAAACCATCTTGCAGCTTGTAACTTCTCTAACTAGATCAATACACCTGGGAGCTAACTAATTTCACATATTAGGGAGTGCCTCTATGACCAGTTTCTCGGAGATGCCAGAGGACTGGGCTCCGTCGGCATCTCCCTGAAACTGGCCGTAGTGGTGTCCCTGCTCTCGAAAACCATCTTGGAGATGCCTCAAACTGGCTGGAGGACTGGACTCACAAGGATGCCTATTTATAGTACAGGCAGCTCGACATAGTGTCGACACTTATGAAATAATGTCGACACTCACCCCTATTATTAGTGCTGACTCGTGTCTCCAACCGGGACTAAAGATGAACCTTTAGTCCCGGTTGGAGACACCATCCGGGACAAGGTACACGCCGCACGACATAATGTCGACACTCACCCCTATCATTAGTGTTGCCTGGCCCAGCCTGAAATCCCTCCAACCGTCCCATTTTTAGAACAATGTCATATTTCTTCTGTTAACAGTATATGTATTAAATGAGCCATTATTCTTCCTTCTATTTCTTCCCTCCATATTTTTTGCCGCCATTTTTTCCCGCCATTTTTCTTCCTGCCATTTTTTCCCGCCAGTTCTTCCCTCCAGTTCTTCCCGCCAGTTCACTATATATATGTAGGGTTGGCCTCCATTGTCATTGCACATCTCTAGACTCATATCTGCAACCTCATCACTCTTTCCCATGGCTTCCACCGTAGCACTAACCCCAGGGAGGCGGAGGCGCTTTGCGCCTCGAACTACCCCTGCCCGTCGGGCTACTGTGTCCCTGTCGGCTGGATGCTGAGCGCCGGAGGCGTGCCGGTTCCTCCTGTCCCTCTAGGTGTGGCGCGCCGGATGGCCATCACGAACCACTACTACTTCGAGCTCACGCCGGAGCAGCGGAGGAATCCCAGATGGCATCCCGACTATTTCCCTACTTGGGAAGCCTTCTTCGTGGATCGGCGTGAGAGGGCGCTCACCAGGCACGAGGAGGACGGCCCACCTCCTCCTAACTTCAACGAGGCCGGCCGTCGGCTATGGTGGCGCGGTCGGACTCTCCAGAGCGTCATGGCCTATGACACTGCCGCCGACTCTAACCCCCGTCTGCGCTACCCTCAAGTCCAGCCCACGCGTACTCAGCCTTCAAGGTTCAATTACAGCGACCCCGACGACGACAGCGATGACAGCGACGGCGAGTACGACGACTACAGTGGCGAGTATTACAGGTGTAGGCAGGAGCATGACTGAATCACTCCAACATTCCGAAATAAGTTCGGCCGATTGTTACTTAAGCTGGCCATATATCTTAATTTTCAGTTCTTTTATGTATCTTAATTTTCAGTTCCAGTTCGGCTTTATGTAACTTACTATTAGTTGCATTCTGTATTTTAATTCCAGTTCTATCTCCTTCACAAAATGACCTATCTCATTCGAGGTTTCTTGGCTTTCGGGTCAAATGACCAATGTTATGGCTAGAATCAAGGCATAGTTTGTGATAATATGGCCATATTGTGCATACATGTGCATCATGGCATGGCAAACAATGTTGCAAGAGGAAGTTTTCCTTTTTATCGCACCAAAAACGCATTTTCCATTTTCCGAGCATAAAAACAGACGGTTTTGTGAAGCAACCACCAAATGGCTAATTCAAAAAACCACCAACACATTTTACAAAAATACTAGACCACCTTATATGGACAATGTACCAATAGGGGGACCTGAAACCTTTCCGTCCACCTCTGGTGAAAAAGACAAATTCCTGCCGAATCGGTAGAAAGTGGGTTAGATATGAACTACAGGTACATGATACGGTGCTCATGATTTTTTACAAACATCATTTTTAGGTTCACAATATGCTATTTTATCAAAAAACCAATGCAAGTTGAGCGAGGCTTGGCCCCGAGCTAAGAATCTTCATGCCCGTTGTTCGACAAAGTTTGTCAATAGTTTAAAACGGGGATAAAAAATAAAAAAGATCGAAACAGTGCGAAACCTTCGCGTGGTGTTATTATGTGACATAGTTAGAAGGAAAAATCTCAAACTTGGTATATTGATTATGTCTCAAAAAAAACCTTCACAAAATGACCTATCTCATTCGAGGTTTCTTGGCTTTCGGGTCAAATGACCAATGTTATGGCTAGAATCAAGGCATAGTTTGTGACAATATGGCCATATTGTGCATACATGTGCATCATGTCATGGAAAACAATGTTGCAAGAGGAAGTTTTCCTTTTTATCGCACCAAAAAGGCATTTTCCATTTTCCGAGCATAAAAAACGGACGGTTTTGTGAAGCAACCACCAAATGGCTAATTCAAAAAACCACCAACACATTTTACAAAAATACTAGACCACCTTATATGGACAATGTACCAACAGGGGGATCTGAAACCTTTCCGTCCACCTCTGGTGAAAAAGACAAATTCCTGCCGAATCGGTAGGAAATGGTTCAGATATGAACTACAGGTACATGATACGATGCTCATGATTTTTTACAAAAATCATTTTTAGGTTCACAATATGTTATTTTATCAAAAAACTAATGCAAGTTGAGCGAGGCTTGGCCCCGAGCTAAGAATCTTCATGCCCGTTGTTCGACAAAGTTTGTCGATAGTTTAAAACGGGGATAAAAAAATAAAAAAAGATCGAAACAGTGCGAAACCTTCGCGTGGTGTTATATTATGTGACATAGTTAGAAGGAAAAATCTCAAACTTGGTATATTGATTATGTCTCAAAAAAACCTTCACAAAATGACCTATCTCATTCGAGGTTTCTTGGCTTTCGGGTCAAATGACCAATGTTATGGCTAGAATCAAGGCATATTTTGTGATAATATGGCCATATTGTGCATACATGTGCATCATGGCATGGCAAACAATGTTGCAAGAGGAAGTTTTCCTTTTTATCGCACCAAAAAGGCATTTTCCATTTTCCGAGCATAAAAAACGGACGGTTTTGTGAAGCAACCACCAAATGGTTAATTCAAAAAACCACCAACACATTTTACAAAAATACTAGACCACCTTATATGTACAATGTACCAACAGGTGGATCTGAAACCTTTCCGTCCACCTCTGGTGAAAACGACAAATTCCTGCCGAATCGATAGGAAGTGGGTCAGATATGAACTATAGGTACATGATACGATGCTCATGATTTTTTACAAAAATCATTTTTAGGTTCACAATATGCTATTTTATCAAAAAACCAATGCAAGTTGAGCGAGGCTTGGTCAGATTCAAGTGTATACAAAAGATGCAGCATTTAAATATCCAATCAATTCAAAAATGTTAATACAAAAGATGCGGCATTAAAATATGATTTGCTCTAATAAAATAGGGTTAGATTCCTTTTTAGATGCTTAATATTTCTTATGTTCAAAGTTTTAGGATTTGACAATTTATTTTTGTTTGAATTGAATAATCAAAATTTATATGTAAGTGTTTTAATCATTTTGAAAATTTTCATCTAAAGTAAATATAAAATGTTTTTACATGAATGGATAGATATTATTTTTCTGAAAATTATGATATATTATTCATATTTTTCTGAGTTGAAATGAAAAAGATATGAATTTTCTAAATTCATATCCTATTTTTTGAATTAAAAATGCCCCTTTAATGCATGAAATAAATGCCCCCCCTTTAACACCGGTTCCAGACACGAACCGGTGTTAAAGGGGGGCGCATTTATTTCGTTTCGCGCGCGCACCCCCCCCTTTAACACCGGTTCGTGGCTGGAACCGGTGTTAAAGGGGGGGTATTAAATGCGCGCGCGAAACGAATTCCCCCCCTTTAACACCGGTTCCAGCCCCGAACCGGTGTTAAGGGGGGGGTATTAAATGCGCCTTCCCCTTCCTTTCTTCCCCCCAGAGCCAGATCGATCGAACAAGAATAAGCAGAGGAGCTCTCGCCGTCACGTCCTCCATCGCCTCCGTCGCCGCCTTCCACGCCTGTCGCCACCATCGCTCCCTGTCGGCGAGCTCCAGCCAGCTCCGGCCAGGTACGTCGCGCCCGTTCTTCTCGGCCTCCACCCGCTCGAGACCTAGCTCGTCGGCCGCCGCCCCGTCCTCCTCTTCTCTAGCCAATAGGGGCGCGGGCGAGCTCCGACAGCCCTCGACCGCCCTCTGCCTCGGCCCCGCCCTCGACCGCCTCGGCCGCGCCGGCGCCCTCGCCCACGCGCAGGCACGCACGCGCCTGTACGCTCTCCCTGTCCCTGTCCCTCTTCTCCATCGACTGCTACGAGCGCCTGGGCGGCGCGGGCGGGGGTGGCGCCGGGAGGCAGCAGCCGCCCTCCTCGCTGCTCTTCCTCTACTTCTCCCCGTGGCTGCGGGCGGGGTGGCGCCGGGAGGCAGCAGCCGTCCTCCTCGCTGCTCTTCCTCTGCTTCTCCCCGTGGCTGCGGGCGGGGGTGGCGCGGGGGGGGTGGCACCGGGTGGCTAGAGCTCGCCGGCGGATAGCTTCTCCCCGTGGCTGCTCAATGATTAGAAAAAATAGATAAATAAAAAAGGAATTGAAAAATAGAAAAAAAAGGACCTAAGATTAGAACTTATAATATGTGGAGGTGTTTTGGTAAATAAACGCGGCCAAGTCGGCCTGACCACCGGGTCCCACCGGTCAGATTCATCGTTAGAACCGCATCAAAACTAGATCAGTGCTATGGCGACCTTAGAAGAAGGTGGACTGCACGGGCAGCTCTTTGGCGAGCGTCGTGGCTTCTCCCCTCGGTCTGGGGCCTATCTTGGGGACAACGGGCGGGGAAGAAGACGGGGAAAACCCTTTACCATAGGTCTCTGGGGCCGCCGATTCTGCCAAGTTGTTTGCCGTTGCTGCCGTCGCTCCGGTGACTATACTGAGGCGGCGTCGACACTATAATGCTTGCCTCGGCCTCCTCTTTTGAACAACGCCCGTTTTAGGTAGGCCGTATCACGCTACCTCGCGCTCCCTAGGTCGCTCTCCAACGCTGCCAGCCTCCGGTAGTGCGCCCTAGGTTTCTCTAAATTAGGGTTTGGACCCCTCGGAACTCGTTTAAAATGATCAAGCATCCTTAGGGTTTTAATTTCATTTGTGTATTTTTGTATGAATAATATGTATATTTGTGTATGAATCCAAGTCCACTTGAATGTTTACTCTCTTACTCTAGATAATATTATTGTTTTAGAAACTATGGATCAACTTAGTAGAAACCTTGAAGAAGAAGAAATAATGGAGAACATTATTGATGAGGACACCTCACAATATCTGAACTTGGAGGGACATGATGACAGCTCAAGTAGTCATGGAGAAGATGAAGACTCCGGTGAACGCAATTTAGTGATTACAAAGTCCGGCGAGGTATATGCATTCATTAAGCCTCTGCTGACTTCCACCAACAATCTTCTTCTACATGTATTAATTAACGCTTCTTTATTCTTTTAGCCCTCTGGATCGACCAGCCAGCAACCATCTTCTTCTACGAAAAAGAGCAAGCGAGGCGCGAGCCATCGGTTGAAAGATCGTGCAAAGTTCACGATCGAAGCAGTCCGTGTTGATGGCAGGCCGATGGAGCCCAAGAAGGCCGCAGACAAATTTGTACGTCAGGCTAGAGTTCTTGTTAGGGACCAAATCCCAATCATAATTGAATATTGGAATAAGCCAAAGAAGGGCGACGGTGCCTTTGTCGATGAAAGATCCAAAGAAACGCTTTGGAATTCGTTGTTGGTAAATTTCACCCTTCCGCCAGAGGAGGATGAAAACAACTCGGTTATAAAGGAAAAGGTCAAAGAGTGGACTCTAAAGAAGATGGCTGACGCTTTCCGCAATTGGAAGACAAAATTGAACAAATTTGTCAAAGCTAGCGAGACTCCAAATTTCGAAGACGCATATTATGCGAAGATAAGACCTCACTGGCCCGAATTTGTGACATATAAAAAAGGTGCTATAGCTAAAAAGAGGTCAGAAACCAATACGCTTAATGCCCAGAAGAAGGAATATCACCAGAGGACGGGGTCAGGTGGCTACATATCTCAGAGGCCTAAGTGGGAGGAAGTTGAGAAGGCCCTGCGCGCTAGAGGGATCACACCCTAGACAGATGCGTGGACCTACGTGCAAAGACTTGGTTCTACGGAATCGGGGCAAGGTTGGACCCAGAAACAGGATTGTGTATCTTCCCAACCCTCCTTGCCAAACCGGTCACTGAACTCATCACGGCATACGAGGAAACAGCCGCCAGGACCTTCCATCCCGACAGAGAGAATGACCAGCTCACACACGCCATCGGTAAAAAAGAACACCCTGGACATGCACGAGGCACAGGGGGTATGACGTGGAAGGATGGGTTTGCCGAGTGGAGCGACTCTTACAGATGGCGCGGCAGAAAAGAAAAAGAGCGTACAGAGCGGATGACACAGATAGAACATGCACTTGTGGCGCTGCAGGCGCAAGTGAATGCACAACAGAGCCATCAAGCTACCGGCCCATCTCAGCGGCACGAAGAGCCTGCATTGGAAGCTGCCGGCGGCCCAGACTCTGCGCGGAAAAGCAGCGTGGCTTCCACGGAGAACGTGCAGCCCACGCTTGAAATGGCGGGTCCTCGATACCCCGTGGATGAGATCACGGAGAGCGAACACGCTGAGCTGCATGTGAGATTAATGGACTTATCCATTAAGGTGGCTGTCGGCTATGCCTTACCTCCTGTAGCTGGTGGAACTTACCACTGCCGACCGATTCCAGATGGCTATGCTATTGTCGGGGTGGATGAGGTTGTGAAGGAATATGAGGAAGCACAACTTGACCATGCTACAGGTGAAGGGGAAACTCAACTCAAATTTGCAGTGAAAACAGCCATTCTTTGGAAGAAGGAACACATCGTGCTTCCAAATTGGAGGCCACTGGCACCCCCGCCATCTCCGAAGCGTCAGCAGTCTGAGCCGCTTCAGCTATCTCCTGCGCGGCAACCATCTCCGGCGCTTCAGCCATCTACTGCGCGGCAGCCATCTCCGGCGCTCCAGCCATCTCCGGCGCGCCAGCCATCTACTGCCCGTCAGCCATCTCCGGTGCTTCAGCCATCTCCTCAGCGTAAGCGGAAGAGCACTGCCACGAAGAGCATCACTAGCACTGCCACAAAGAAATCCGCAGGAAACCGTACGCCAAAGAGTTCAAGAAATTACGTCCCGCAGCCTTCCGCCAAGCCATTGCCGGTTTTACCGTGGAATCGCATCGACGAGGAGACCAATAGGATCTCGGAAGAAGAGGTCAAGAAATTCTTTGCACCTAGACGGGCCGAGCCAAAGGAGAAAATAGATCCGGCGGTGGTGGAGAAGTTTTACAATAATCTTTTGAAACCTGAAACCCCACTTGTGCCGGACTACGAGCGCCAGATTTTGAAGGGGGATGCAAGGCGCCGTAGGGAGACTGAAAGTAGTAGTCGTGCGGCACCCCAGAAAACAGTTCCCATGCTTGGAGAGCAGGAAAACCAATCATGCGCCCCGCTCCAAGTGTTCGACACACGGGACGCTCCTCCCGTAAATGATTACGAGGCAGAGCTACAAAGAAAGGCCAATAAGATGGGGATGACTTACATTGCATACTTGAACCTCATGGGAGACAACTTGCCCAAATGCGATGCCAACCCCATACAGCCATGGAAGTATGGGAAGAATCTCGTCAAGAAAGAGGAGCTCAAGAATCTACCAACAAATATGCGAAGATTGCACAAGTGGTACCTTGATTTCTGCAAGACGAGAAATGAAGAATGGATCACGGTGCATATAAGAGATCAGATTTTCTTGTGCGGAGACGATGCGATCGACTTCAACATTCAAGACTTGCATTTTCTATTCAATCAGAAGGAACTCGACAAAGCTGCCATCAGCCTTATTGTGTGTAAGTACTATTTCTGTAATTTATATCTCATCTCATTCACTTCATTAATTGCATGTATATATATATATATGCTCACCATATATGTATATACTATTATGCAGGAAAAAGGTTATGGAATGCATGAAAGGAGGCCCTTTTGACATTGGGTTCATTGACCCAAATAGAGTCCATGAAGAAGTGGTAAGAACCAAACCCGGGAAAACAGAAGATTACTTGCTAAAGTCTTTACTGAGACAACAAACCAAAAGGGAAATACTATTGCCTTACAACTTCTCGTGAGTACTGTTACCCTCTCTCTTGTACACATTCTGTTTTGGCTTACTCGATGTTAAGTGTAACTGATGATGAGTTATGCGTGCGTAGGTTCCACTTTATTCTGCTAGTCATTCAACCCGACTCAGGAAAAGTCCTTGTCATGGACTCGTTACGAAAAGAAAAAGAGATATGGGCAGACTTTAGAGAGATGCTCTAGAGGTAATTTCAATCATATTATCGCACTAGATCGCAACTTTCGTGACAACAAGTAATTAATTACTCTTTTATCCATTTTCTTTGCCGGACAGGGTTTGGAAAAGGTTCACGGGCAGGGCCGTGGGTGAATGGTCAGAAGAACTAAAATTTGTAGACCAAAATGTAAGTAATACTAGCTAGCTAGGTCTGCGTATCTCTTTGATTCTGCTTCCAATTCCATTATATCATGCTTTATTGATTATTATTTTGATTGAACTCTCTATTCTCGTAAAGTGCGCGCATCAGGGACCCGGCAATAACTTATGTGGGTACTATGTTTGCGAGTTCATTCGCAACACGATATGTGCGACGGGCCAAGCCGCAGTAGAACAACTTAGAGTAAGTAAACAAAGTACACAACATTATTTTATTACCATTAATTGTGTTGAGTTTTATTCTTATATATATATTGACCCCATTCTTCATATATATTCAGATCGAACGGATGCGGGACCAACTCCTACCATTTGACCGCATACGAGCCATTCAAGAGGAATTGGCGGGGTTCATACTTGATGAGGTCGTCACGCCTGGCGGAGAACTCTTTAGATATCCACCAAAATGAACGATGACGATGTATGTGCCGATGATGATGTATGTGCCGATGACGATGTATGTGCCGATGACGATGTTTGTGTATAATAATAGTTGCTTAATTATTCATGTACTCGTATGTACCGATGACGATGTATGTGTATACCGCTCCCGATCGATTCCCCCTCCCCCCCTCCCGCAGAAATACGTCCATAACGGGGCAGAGCCACAACTCTGCCGCGGCAGAGATTTAGGCCGTTTTCCTGCCGCGGCAAAGATTTAGGCCATTTTCCTGCCGCGGCAGAGATTTGGGCCGTTTTCCTGCCGCAACAGAGAACCTTTAACACCGGTTCGTGTTACGAACCGGTGTTAAAGGGGGGGCCTGAGCCCTGCGGCAGCCCCACGTGCGCCACCCTTTAACACCGGTTCGTATAAGAACTGGTGTTAAAGGGGGCCCCCCTCTAACACCGAACCCTCAACAGCGGTTCTACAACCGCTGTTAGAGGGCCCTCCCAACTGGTGTTAGAGGGGGGGAGTCTGCACTAATGAGTGAATCTAACGCAGCCGATGGATCTAGATCTAACGGTTCACGATCAAGCGACCATACTCGGGCGGTGCTAGCGGTGGCGACTGGCGGAAGCAACTCTGTCCACGGCGGCGCGGTGACTACAGGGGGTTTTGGGGTCGTCGGAGATGCTTACCAGACTCGCGGCGATGTACTGAAGCTCAACGTGGCGATGGCTGGACAAGGGGCGCACGGACACAGCAGCACGAACTCGTCGGAGTTGCTGGCGGCGTCGGATGTTCGCTGTCGGAGTTGAAGGCGACGTTCTGGGGCACGAGGATCCAAACAAAAAGTACCAGCAGGTGCGCTAGATGCAGGCGAACATGCTCGTGTGATTTCAGAAACAGAGGGGAACACGAGGCTCACCGAATTTTGTCGCCGGAGTTGGAGACGGCGTCAGGAACTTGCGGTGTTTGATGGAGTCGACGACCTGGGGCAGTACAGGATGAACCAAGGATGTCAGAAGGTGTGCAAGGATGTTGCGAAGCAGTCTGCATGAACTAGAGAGGAAGGGGCGCACGGAGCTCACCGGGATTGGTCGCCGGAGTGGGTCCTGTCTGTGGCGGTGTAAGGGCGATTACCGGCAGCCTGGGGGCGCTCTGTGTTCGGGGTCTAGGGGGAAATGGAGAGGGGGAAGAGGGGGTTTAAGTAGCAGGGTCGGGGGAGGAAATTACTCGTGCAATCAATCGAATTGAAGCGAGTTTAAATCACTGGAAATAGCCGGCGTAATTTGGAGAAGAAGGGGTCGCAGGGTGGAGACGACGACGGTCGAGTGGGCCACGGTTGTCAGTGAGAGAAACAGAGGGGAGGTGGGGTCAGGCGGTCATTCACTCCGCGGGTTTGTTTGCGAGTATAGAAAAACGGTTCGCGGGAGGATTGCTGGGCTAGCTGGGCCGAGTTGGGCCAGATTAGGTTGTTTGCTTATTTTTTTCTCTTTAACCCTTTTCTTTTTCTGTTTGATTTTTCTAAAATGATTTTCAAACCTCATTTCAAATCAGTTTGATTTCAAACTTTGTCTGGTCTTTTGTACAGTAACTTTGTACTCAAATATGTGTCAAACATATCTGTTCACTCAAACACTCTTGGTCCTTTGAAGAATAAAAATATAATCAAGCCATTAAGAGATATATTAATTGGTATAAACTTGGTTTTATTTCATACTTTGTTTGGAAACTTTGTTCAAGCTTTTGAATACACTTAGGTTTGAACTCAAAACACTACTGAATGAATATTTGTACCTTGCTCATTAGCAAGTAGCCCAATGGCTAGAGTATTCATACATAAAATAATGAGCACTATATGCTCCTGTTTTGAAATGATTTTGAAATAAAACCCTAAATGATCATGGATGCATGGATGATATGCATGAGTTTTAAAACATGATTTTAGGGATGTTACAAATCTAACCCCCTTAAGGTGAATCTCGCCCTCGAGATTCGGATTGGCTAGCAAATAGGTGAGGGTGGTCTTTCCGAAGATCATCTTCTCTTTCCCAAGTTGCTTCCTCTTCGGTGTGATGGTTCCACTGAACTTTGCATAATTTGATAGTCTTAGTCTGAGTAACTCTTTCTGCAGTCTCAAGAATCTTGATAGGTTTCTTTTCATAAGTGAGATCACTTTCCAATTGGACCTCTTCCAAAGGTATAGTATCCTTCAAAGAAGTTTCCTCCATTTCTGGATGACATTTCTTAAGTTGACTCACATGAAACACATTATGAACTACTGATAAAGACTCCGGCAATTCAATCTCATAAGCAACTTCTCCTTTACGACTCAGAATCTTGAATGGTCCAACATATCTTGGGGCCAATTTACCTTTGACCTCACTCCACGAACTGGTGACACTCTAAGATAAGATCTATCACCTACTTCATAGGTGACTTCTCTACGCTTAGGATCTGCGTAGCTTTTCTGTCGGGACTGTGCTATTTTCAATCTATCCTTAACCAGTTTGACTTTCTCTTCAGCCTCTTTGATGAGTTCTGGTCCGAACAAACTTCTTTCTCCCACACCATTCCATAGCAATGGGGTGGTACACTTTCTCCCATAGAGAAACTCAAATGGTGCCATCTCAATACTGGCTTGATAGCTGTTGTTGTAAGAAAATTCTGCGTAAGGCAGACTTTCATCCCAAATGGCTCCATAGTCTAGAACACATGCTCTCAACATGTCTTCAAAAATCTGATTAGTCATTTCTGTTTGTCCATCAGTTTGAGGATGAAAAGTAGTGCTGAATTCCAACCTCGTTCCCAATGACTCATGTAATTGCCTCCAAAAATGAGAAGTGAATTGAGTTCCCCTATCAGACACAATACTCTTGGGTACTCCATGTAGACATACAATTCTTCTCATATAGATCTTGGCTAACTTAGCACTTGTATAGGTTGTCTTCACGGGTATGAAATGAGCCACTTTAGTCAGGCGATCCACTACTACCCAAATAGAATCATATCCTGACCTGGTCCTTGGTAATCCGGTAATGAAATCCATACCAATCTTGTCCCACTTCCAGTCAGTAATAGGTAGTGGTTGAAGCAATCATGCTGGTTTCTGATGTTCTGCTTTCACTCTACTACACACATCACACAAAGCAATATGTTCGGCGATGTCCTTCTTGAGATTATTCCACCAAAATCTTTCTTTCATATCCATGTACATTTTGGTGTTACCCGGATGAATAGAATACGGTGAGTTGTGTGCTTCTTGTAAAATCAGTTTCCGAAGCTCCGGATCTTGTGGAACACAGATACGTTTCCCATGCCATAAAGTACCCTGTTCGTCTTCATGGAATCCTTTGGCTTTTCCTTTGCCAATCTTTTCCTTAATCTCTTCAATTTCCTTATCAGTTTTCTGGGCCTCTTTGATCTTGTCCAACAAAGTGGGTTGAACATCCAAAGACATGAGATGTCCTTCAGGCACAATCTCCAATCTGAGATCTCTAAATTGGGCACACAGATCATCTGGCAGTTCTCCCTTAGTAAGGCCATTCACAAAAACCTTACGGCTTAGAGCATCTGCTACAACATTTGCTTTACCGGGGTGGTATTGCAAACTCAAGTCATAGTCCTTGATGAGTTCTAGCCATCTTCTTTGTCTTATGTTAATTTCTTTCTGGGTGAAGATATACTTCAAACTCTTGTGATCTGTGAACACTTCACATCGCTTTCCCAAAAGATAATGTCTCCATGTTTCACTTCGTGAGTTTTGAGTTGTCTCGAGGCATAAGCCACAACTTTCCCTTCTTGCATAAGGACTGCACCTAATGCATGATGAGATGCATCGCAATATACTTGGAAATCCTTCTCCAAATCTGGGAGACATAAGACTGGTGTTGTCACAAGTCTCTTCTTCAATTCTTGAAAGTTGAGTTCACAACCTTCAGACCAAGCAAATTTCTTGTCTTTCTTCAGCAATTCTGTCATAGGTTTTGCTACCTTGGAGAAATTCTCAATAAACCTTCTGTAGTATCCTGCCAAGCCAAGGAAACTACAAACTTCTTTTACTGACTAAGGTGATTCCCATTCAGTTACAGCTAAAACTTTAGCAGGATCAACTGCTACACCATCTCCTGACACAACGTGTCCAAGAAATCCAACTTCATTCAACCAAAATTCACACTTGCTGAATTTTGCGTACAGTTTATGCTCTCTAAGCTTCTCAAGTATCAAACCTAGATGTCCTTCATGCTCTTCTTTGCTCTTGGAGTAGATCAAAATGTCATCGATGAAAACGACAACAAACTTATCAAGGAACTCCATGAACACCTTGTTCATCATATTCATGAAATATGCTAGAGCATTGGTCAAACCAAATGGCATCATGGTATACTCATACAATCCATACCTTGTGGTGAAAGCTGTCTTAGGTATGTCTTGTTCTCTTATCTTGAGCTGGAAATAACCTGACCGGAGATCAATCTTTGAGAACACACAAGCTCCTTCTAATTGATCAAATAAATCATTGATTCTAGGCAAAGGGTATTTGTTCTTTATAGTCACCTCATTGAGTGAACGGTAATCTATGCATAACCTTTGACTTCTATCTTTCTTTTCCACAAACAAAACTGGTGCTCCCCAAGATGAGGAACTTGGTTGGATAAAACCTTTCTGCAACTGTTCTCCAAGTTGCTTCTTGAGTTCTTTCAACTCATCAACTGACATCTTGTATGGTCTCTTTGCTATTGGTCCAGATCCTGGTAGCAAGTCAATAAGAAATTCTAAATCTCTATCAGGTGGCATTCTCGGTAATTCCTCCGAAAACACATCCGGATATTCACTCACAATTGGCACACTGTCCATGCTAACCCCCTTAAGAGAATTTATCTTACTCCTTTTTGATTCAAAATTGGTCTTGAATCTGATCCTTTTATGTTCTAGAGTTGTGAGTGAGACAGTATGGTTGGCACAATCTATCACTCCCTTGTGCTTAGTCATCCAGCCCATTCCCAAAATGACATCCAATCCTTGGGGATTTAGGATTATCAAGTTAACGGGAAACTTATACTTTCCAAACTCTATAACTAGATCATGACATCCTGAATTCACTATCATTTCTCCGCCAGGAGAACTTACTTTTATAGGGCACCCAATAGTTTCTACCGGTAGTTCATTCCTTTCAACAAATGCTCTTGATATGAATGAATGAGATGCACCAGTATCAAAGAGAACAAATGCTGGAACAGAATTGAGTTTGAACTTACCAGCAACAGCATCTGGCTCCTCATAGATTTCCTCCACATTGATGTGGTTCACTTGTCCCTTCTTAAAAGGGTTAGGCTTGTTTGGTCCTTCAACTTTCTTTTCTGGGCATTCATTAGCATAATGCCCCATCTTCTTGCACTTGAAACATTCAACCTGACTAAGATCCTTCTTGACAGGCTGGCTTCCACTGCCACTTCCACTACCACTGTGGTGGCTCTTGTATCCACCCTTGTGATTCTTGTATTTGTCATTGTCATGATGACGGTTGTGTTTGTGGTGCTTGTTGAATTTCCCATGCTTGTGGGATCCTGAACTTCCACTATCATCATAATGGGAACGCTTGTGAGACGATCCCGAGTTGTGCTTGTCAGAGTGCTTTCTCTTCCTACTTTCAACTTGCTTCATTTTGTTCTCTAAAATAGCAGCCTTGTCACAAAGAGACTGGTATGTGGGAACATATGCCAAAGCTAATTGGAGGTTCAGTTCATCATTCAACCCTTCAAGGAACTTTTCCTTCCTCTTAGCATCAGTGTCAACTTCATCCGGTGCGTAACGCGCCAGATTATTGAACTCTTCAAAATATTCAGCCACGCTGCGGTGGCGCTGCTTCAAGTTATGGAACTCTTTCTTCTTCAAACTCATCACCCCGGATGAGATGTGAGCAGTACGAAAACCATCTTCAAAGATAGCCCATGTCACATCCTCGATGGGAGTGGTGATTTGGAAGTTATCCCACCAAGTGGCTGTTGGTCCTTCCAACAAGTGTGCTGCAAATCTGACTTTATCTTCATCAGTACAGCCAACTGTTACCAAGTCCTTGTTCACAGAGCGTAGCCAATCATTGGCCACCATAGGATCAGTTGTTCCTGAGAACTTTGCTGGCCTCAATCTCAAGAACCTGGTAAGCATGTCAAAACCCGGTGGGTTGTTCTGATTGTTGTTGTTGTTATTGTTGTTGTTGTTGTTCTGGTTCTGGATGAACGTAGTCATCATCTGCATCAGCTGAGTCTGAGCTGTCATCATTTGCTGCATCTCAGGGGTGATGTTGTTGTTGTTGGGGTTGGGATTGGCATGACGGGGAGGCATCTGTGGTTTTATCAATAGAGTTAAGAATGAGATACCCATAGATGCTAGCATGCACAATACATCACATAAACAATCACCAAACATGCATCATAACAATAATAGTTCAACAACATAAACGACAAGTTTGCAAAGTAAACACACCAATAGCAAGCCATCCACATGTTGGATGGTCATTGCGACTCAATAAAAAGTATGATAAATAAATGATAAATGAGTAGTCATCACTACTCCTCGGCATCAACCTCCTCCTCAACAAAGGTAAGACCTGCATTCTCCATAGCGGTCTTGTATTCCTCGACATTGGTGGTCAAGGTCTCTACTTTAGCTTTGAGAGCCCTCTTCTGAGAACGAAGCCTCTCAATCACAGTCTGCTAATGCTCGAGCTCGAAGTCCTTGGCCTCCAGTTCTGCAGTCATGTCTCGAATCCTCTTGTTCCTATCTTGGACTCGCTTCTCTTGACTCTTGAACTTTCTGTCCTGACTCTCGAACTTGGCCTCCATCTCCTTGACTATCTCATCTTGCTCCGTGAAAAGCTTGTCCTTCTCACGAAGATGCACCTGGAGTTCGTCATGGCTGAGCATGACGTTGGTCCTATCAGTGTCCACGTGCCTAAGAAGAACCTCTAAGTCCTGGAGGTATAGGAGAATCGGCTCTGCTGTCTTTCTCGAAGTATCCTCGAAGTCAATGGCCTCACCATCCTCATCAGGTCTACCGAAGGCGTGGAAGTGAGTACCTCTAACCTGTCGAGAGTGTCTCCCTAACAGACGTCCAATCAAGTCCTGCATGACTACCTCTAGGCCTCTCTCCTTGTCATCGTGCATGAGCTTGAAGATGATAGCCTCCGTGGTAGGCTCAGTCTGGCGTCCGGGCTGATTGACCTTGAAACCCCAAAGGTCTTTCCTCTCAAACTTGGTGAGGGGAAGCACCATGATGGTAGGAAGAGGGAGATTAAGCAAAGTAGTGAGCTCAATAATGCGAGGACCAAAACGAGTTCCCTGGAACTCTTCAGCAGTGCTGATAGTAACATTAGGCATCTATTTAATAAGATAGAAAAAATTAGAATCAACATAATTTTTAAGACAAATCACAAGACAAGGCATCACATGCATAACTTTGGAAATCAAACACACAAGTCATGGCATACATGGATCCATTACAAACAACCAAGTTTCAACTTATTTTAAACAACATTTTGGAAAATAAAATGATAAGTGTGGTGGTCCAACTAACGAAGTACGCTTACAATTCCATCTCACTTGCCAAGTTGGATAAAAGGGCATCCCTAGAGGCAATCTGTTTGTCTAGATCATCCATTGCTAAGTCTATGATGTCCTTCCTTAGGCTTTCGTTGGTAGCCTCTAACTCTTGGGCATGCTTCTTTTCTTCCTTAATATCATTCTGAGTGTTGAGCATTCTGCACTTGATTCTATCACCAAGTTCTTTGATGGCCCTCCAAGCTGCATCCTTTGCTGAATCAAAGAATGTGGTGTGCATCATTGTGTTGGTGACCATGCAGAATCTTGAGTCCTTGTGGTTATCTTCCTTGTTTTTATACAAGTGAAGTTGCACCCACCAGTACTCAACTCCTTTAACAATCACAGGAAAGCCTTTGTACACAGCTGCTCCATGTATTTCCATGGCAACCATGAGGTCCTTGAGAGCCTTGGGGAATTCTGTCTCACAAGTTTGCAAAGTCATAGTCATGAGTGGTCCCTTCTTCACGGCTTCGTTGATGGAGTTCATCTACAAATAGAGATGAGAGAGAAGATTAGAAAAGTTTACGAGAAGAAAAGACAAGTGTGAAAGTTGTTGAAAATTTTTCCTTAGTGGTTTCCAATCCTAGGGACATAATCCTACAGGCAATACAGTGCTCTGATACCATCTGTAAGATCCCTCCTTTGTAAAGGAAAGGATCCCTGTGATTGCAATGCTAGTCCCTGGATCAATGCTAGCATCCACAGTTTAAGATGAAGTACACAGAAACAAAGGTCATTATTACAGTCATTCCAGAGACAAACATAGTCTTTTACAACTCCATGGCCACAGGCCTAATACAAGAGTTCAAATAAATAATAAGATAAAT
Source organism: Avena sativa (assembly GCA_916181665.1). NCBI lineage: Eukaryota > Viridiplantae > Streptophyta > Magnoliopsida > Poales > Poaceae > Avena > Avena sativa. The sequence continues at coordinate 165,020,253 of OV702285.1, read as the reverse complement.
AAGTCTTCATCTTCATGTGCCACAGGAAAACATGTTGAGTGTGGACTCATGACTCCTAATCATCATCAGAATATCCTGCAACATCACAAGTTACAGCCACAGTGGGTCAATACATTGGAATAGTATTGGCAAGTGATACCTTAGTAGAATATTTGGTGGACTAAATACTATATGCATTTTGGCTAAGTGTAGCTTAGGCTTGCTTTGCTCAAAATAGGTTTTGCCTTTTAGTTGAAAACACTAAGTTTTTTTCTTTGTCAAAAACTTTCCCAAGGAACCACCAATAGACATTAGGGTCCTTCACCCTTGTTTAACCACAAGTTTTTACTTAGAAATTGGGATGAGGAGATTCTTGATAGCTTCCATGTCTTGTTGCTCAAGTTGTCCAATACCAGGGACATGGCTAAGTACTTAGATTCTTCCATCTGCAGAGGTTGTGCACTTTCCCCACAAGACTTGATTTTCACCAAGACAAGACCTTTCAGAATCCTTCCCTTAGACCAAATGGACGCGCTCCAACCTATCATCCCACTACCACCAACTGTCCAAATGGCTAAGTTATTGCAACCTATATGATCCAAGCAGAGCCCATATTGCCAAGTGGCTGCACTAGAAGCTTCTTAACATATGGCATCTCAAATCCCTTTGTTCCTGGGTGGCTTTCCACAAGTGAGATACACAAGGTAAACCATAGAAATGGGCCTTGTGTAACCACTCAACATAAACCATTCCTTCCATTCCACCCAGGTGTTTCATTCACTTAGTTGTTTTATTAAGCAAAACACAAGTCCAAAGACTTAGAAATATTTTATCATAGCATGAATATTTTACCACCCTTGGTTGCTACTAGCTAGGCTAAGCATGGCATAGACAAACATCTTAACTTAGAAATTTCTAGCAATTCTACAACTACTAGGATTTCCCAAGCATAGCATATAAGCAAAATATAACCATGCAAGACTAGCAAAAATATTTCTAATGCATAGTTGAAAAGCATAGGGATAAAATCATGAAGCACCACTTGCCTTGGTAGTTTGGAGAGTAGCTACAATCCAATCACTATTTGCACCAAAATCTACACATAAAATGATAGCACCAAATCACATACAAAATAATTACAAGCAAAAATATATGAATGCATGCAACATGATATGTGATGATTTTCTAAACTCAACAAGACAAGTGCACAGTACTGGTTCATAAACAAGTTCAAAACTTGCCAAACAATCTTTATTTGAACACTAAAACAATTCTCAAATAATTAATATACACAAAATAGGCCTACACATGTTTCTGTAAATAAAACCATTTTAACAGAAACAAAACGTTAAACACATTGCATAATTGGAAAGGGCTTTCTCTCCTGATTCCATTGATATAAAATTCATCAAATTTGGACATGGGAATCAAAAGTTATGATTAAAACAAGTTTAAACATCTAATAGATTCAAATCCTGATTTTAAATCTAACTAGCAGACACGCGGCGTGTTTCTATTGGTTGGTACTGGTTTGGGCGGATCGATCAACGAGAGCCACATGATTTAAATGAAGATGCACGGCCAGATCTAGCGCGTACCCCTTCGTTAAGTGAATCTAACGCAGCCGATGGATCTAGATCTAACGGTCCGCGATCAAGCGACCATACTCTGGCGGTGATAGCGGTGGCGACTGGCGGCGGCTCTGTCCACGGAGGTGCGGCGACTATAGGGGGTTTTGGGGTCGTCGGAGATGCTTACCAGACTCGCGGCGATGTACTGAAGCTCAACATGGCGATGGCTTGACAAGGGGCGCACGGACACAGCAGCACGAACTCGTCGGAGTTGCTGGCGGAGTTGGATGTTCTCTGTTGGAGTCGAAGGCGACGTTCTGGGGCACGAGGATCCAAACAAAAAGTATCAGCAGGTGCGCTAGATGAAGGCGAACATGCTCGTGTGATTCAGAAACAGAGGGGAACACGAGGCTCACCGAATTTTGTCGCCGGAGTTGGAGACGGCGTCAGGAACTTGCGGTGTTTGATGGAGTCGACGACCTGGGGCAGTACAGGATGAACCAAGGATGTCAGAAGGTGCGCAAGGATGTTGCGAAGCAGTCTGCATGAACTAGAGAGGAAGGGGCGCACGGAGCTCACCGGGATTGGTCGCCGGAGTGGGTCCTATCTGCGGCGGTGTAAGGGCGATTATCGGCAGCCTAGGGGCGCTCTGTGTTCGGGGTCTGGGGGAAAATGGAGAGGGGGCAGAGGGGGTTTAAGTAGCAGGGTCGGTGGAGGAAATTACTCGCGCAATCAATCGAATTGAAGCGAGTTTAAATCACCGGAAACAACCGGCGTAATTTGGGGAAGAAGGGGTCGCAGGGTGGAGACGATGAGGGTCGAGTGGGCCACGGTTGTCAGTGAGAGAAACAGAGGGGAGGTGGGGTCAGGCGGTCAGTCACTCCGCGGGTTTGATTGCGAGTATAGAAAAACGGTTCGCGGGAGGGTTGCTGGGCTAGCTGGGCCGAGTTGGGCCAGATTAGGTTGTTTGCTTATTTTTTTCTCTTTAACCCTTTTCTTTTTCTGTTTGATTTTTCTAAAATGATTTTCAAACCTCATTTCAAATCAGTTTGATTTCAAACTTTCTATGGTCTTTTGTATAGTAACTTTGTACTCAAATATGTGTCAAACATATCTATTCACTCAAACACTCTTGGTCCTTTGAAGAATAAAAATATAATCAAGCCATTAAGAGATATATTAATTGGTATAAACTTGGTTTTATTTCATAATTTGTTTGGAAACTTTGTTCAAGCTTTTGAATACATTAGGTTTGAACTCAAAACACTACTGAATGAATATTTGTACCTTGCTCATTAGCAAGTAGCCCAATGGCTAGAGTATTCATACATAAAATAATGAGGACTATATGCTCCTGTTTTTGAAATGATTTTGAAATAAAACCCTAAATGATCATGGATGCATGGATGATATGCATGACTTTTAAAACATGATTTTAGGGATGTTACACCCATGCATGTCTCAACCAGCTTGTCGGCATCCGCTTTTGCGGTCAGCCAGTAGAATCCTTGTCGGAAGGCTTTGGAGACCAACGATCGAGGAGCAGCGTGATGCCCGCAATCTCGGAGATGAATCTCATGAAGGATTTCAATACCCTCTTGTTGGGAAACACACTTTAGGTATACACCAGTGGTGCTTCTTTTATAGAGTTGTCCATTGATTATGGTATAGCCCTTTGCTCGACGTACTATTTGCCGACTTTTGACCTCGTAGATGGGCAAAGTTCCGTGTATGAGGTATTCCATGAACGGTTTTGTTCAAGCCGGAGGGACCTTTGTCACTATGTGAACAAAAGAGTCAACTCTATCCGGGTTCTCGGGGTCCGCTCCCTTCACGGATGTTGTCCGTAGATGCTCCAGAAAAACGCTAGGCGGAATTTGTTTGCGCTCTAATCCAAGCTTTGACAGCAGATCAGCCGCCTTATTTTCCTCCCTCTTGACATACTTGACTTCGTAGCCAAAGAAGCTCTTGGCTATCTCATCCACTTCATCTCGATATGCCGCCATCATAGGGTTCCGCGTGTTCCAGGTGCTAGCCACCTGCTGGGCAACCAAGTCGGAATATCCACGGCAAACTATGCGCTTGATGCCAATATCCTTGGCTACGCGAAGTCCGTGATTGAGTGCTTCATATTCCGCCATGTTATTTGTTGCCTCAAAGTGGATCTGCAAAACATAGTGCAGCTTTTCCCCTGCCGGTGACTATAGGAGTACACCAGCCCCCAAGCCGTTGAGTAGCTTTGAGCCGTCAAAGTGCATCACCCAGTATTCTGGCTCTGGTACAGGGGTAGCATCTGGCATCTCCGTCCAATATGCAATGAAATCCTCCAAGACTTGCGATTTGATAGCGTCGCGTCTCTTGTAGGTGATCTCGAAGGGGGCAATCTCAATGCCCCACTTCGCAACCCTTCTTGTAGCATCGTTGTTATTGATGATGTCGGACAGTGGAGATTTGCTCACAACTGTGATGGGGTGCTCCTGGAAATAGTGCCTTAGCTTCCAAGAAGCAATGAACACTCCATAAGCTAGCTTCCGGTAGTGCGGGTAACGCTGCTTGGACTCCGTCAAGACCTCGCTTACATAGTAAACTAGTTGTTGCACTCCGTACTCATGCATTGGTTCTTTCCGCTCTACCACGACAACAAGGTTGATTATCCGGTTGGTGGCCTCCATGTAGATCAACATAGGCTCCATAGGATCGGGTGCTGCAAGTATAGGCACCGAGGAAAGTATCTCCTTGAGATTCTTGAGTGCAACATCTGCTTCGTCCGTCCATGTAAATTTGTCCACCTTCTTCAGCAACTTGTACAGCGGCAGAGCCTTCTCTCCAAGTCGGCTGACAAACCGGCTTACTGCTGCAATGTAGCCTGTAAGCCATTGGATGTCTTTCAGGCATGTCGGACGGTTTATGTTTAGGATGGCCTTGATCTTCTTCCGGTTGACCTTGATTCTATGTTGGCAAACGATGAAGCCCAACAATTTGCCGGCTGGAACCCCAAAGACGCACTTCTTAGGGTTAAGCATCATGTTGTATTTCCGGAGATTATCAAAGGTTTCTTTTAAGTCGGAGATTAAGTCATTTGACTTTTTAGACATCACCGCTATATCGTCCACATAGGCGTTAACATTCTGACCAATTTGATCGTGTAGGAAATGCTGCATAGTCCGCTGGTAGGTAGCACCTGCGTTTTTTAGCCCAAAGGGCATCGTGACATAGCAAAACGTGTCGTAAGGTGTGGTGAACAAAGTGTCCAATTGGTCCGACTTCCTCATCTTTATCTTGTGGTATCCTGAGTATGCATCGAGAAAACATAGAAGTTCTGAGCCAGCCGTCGAGTCAATGACTTGGTCAATGCAAGGTAAAGCAAACGGATCTTTCGGGCACGCTTTGTTCAAGCCGGTGTAATCAACACACATTCTTATTCTTTGGTTCCCTTTTTGGGGACAAGTACATGATTGGCCACCCATCGGGCATGAAGGACTTCTCGGATAAAACTAGTATTAAGTAACCTAGCTATCTCTTTGCCTATGGCGCGTCTCTTCTCGTTTCTGAAGGGTCATAGAGGTTGTTTCACCGATTTGCATTTTGGATCAATATTCAAGCTGTGCTCGGCAAGTTCCCTTGGTACAACTTTCATGTTAGAAGGTTGGTAGGCAAAGATGTCCCTCATGGAGGAACTCGACGAGCGCGCTTTCCTATTTAGGGTCCAGGTTCGTCCCAATGGCGGTGGTCTTGGAGGCATTGCCTACCACAAGTTCCACCGACTTGGTGTCGATGGCGGCCTTGAAGGCGGGATTGGAGTCAGAAATCTGCTTCTTGAATGCTGGTATCTCTGTGGCATCGACCTTGCTATGGATCTCCTTGTATTCTTCGCTATAGAGGACAGCTTCTGCAAAGGCTGCTTCTCCAATCTCGCAGTCCCTTGCCTTTGTAAAGCTTCCGGATACGGTGATGATGTCGTTTGGTCCGGGTATCTTGAGATTGTTGTAGACGAAGCATGGCTTGTCCATGAAGGCGTGGAATATGTCGCGTCCGAATATGATGTGGTACACGCTCTTGAAGGGTACCACCTCGAAGGTCATGCGTTCTTGGCGGTAATTATTAACATCGCCAAAAGCAACCTGAAGCGTGATGCACCCAAGGGACCAAGCCTCCCGGCCAGGAACTACGCCATGGAACACGGTGATGGTCCGCCTTAGGTTGGTGTTCGTCAAGTTCATCTTGTGCAGTGTATCCAGGTACATGATGTTTATGATGCTTCCACTGTCCACCATGCATTTGGTGAACTCGTTGCCATCAATCAAAGGGTTGATGACCATGGTGTATTGGTTCTCCGTAGGGATGAGGTCTCGGTGATACTTCCTGTCCCAAGTGATTGGAATTTCCGACCAGCGCAGGTACTAGGGAACTGGGGATAGGGTGTCCATCAGTATCCTCATAGAGGTTTTCTATGCCCGGATAGTAGGGGTGCCAAGGAAAGTGTGGTAGACGGCAGCCTTCTTCTCGAAGGGGTTCTTGCCTTTGCCATCGCCCTTGTTGGCGTTCTTGGGGTCAACATCCTTGTGCATGTCACTTGAATCCTTGGACTCCTCTTCCTTCCTCTTCCCTTTGCCCTTGCGTCGGTATGTTCTTCCGGCTTTGCTCGTAGCCGGACTCCGGGTCCTCCTTGAGGTTGTTGACAAACTTGCAATGGCGATTGGTGTGAGTGGATTTGACATTGGCGTCGAGGTGTACAAGGCATGGCATATCACGGTACTCCTCGTATGTTTGGGGAACGCCGAACGCTACCGGGGTAGTTTCACTATCTCGCTGCTGCCCACGACCAGCCCCCCGTCCTCGGCCACGTTTTCTACCATCACCTCGTCCTGCAAACGTCATGGCGACCATGTCGGAGGTTTGATTTTCTTCTGGCGGGATCTTCCACTTGGTGTTGTTGTTCCTCTTAGCTTGGGTTGGAACATCTATTGCAGGCAAGGAGCCGCGAGCATCATCGTTGGCAGCCGCGAACTCACTGGCCAGCTGGATCATCTGGTTGAGATCGAGCCTGTGATTGTCCTGTAGACGCTTCAACTTATGTCGAAGCAACGTACCTTTTTTCAACCCGTCGATGAAGGCGGCCATGGCGGTCTGATCGTGCACTCCTGTGCAGGAATTCTTCCTATCCAACCAGCAAGAGAGGTAGGCGCGAGATGACTCGTCTTTCTCTTACACGCACTTCTGTAGATTGCCAACAGTGCAGGGACGCTTATACGTACCCTCGAAGTTTTTGGTGAATGCTTCTGTCATGTCCAACCAGTTGCATATGGACTTCTCCAGCAAGTCATAAACCCATTGGCGGGTCGTGCCCGTCTACATCAGTGGGAGGTACTTAACGTCAACATCGACAATCTCCACCGCATTGTTGTAATCCTACAACCACGTAGCTGGTTTGGCGGTGCCATCATAGGGCTTGATCGTCTTGTCAATCCGGAAACCCTTGGGGTAAGTTGCTGTCCGCATTACAGGTCCAAAGCAACGTGGTCCTAGGTATGGTCCTTCCCGGGCCTCGTGAATCTTGTCCAGGCGTGAACTTGCGTCGTATGGCTCCGGGCTTGCTCTTTTGTTCTTGCCGCCAGGGTATGGGCTGCGTGAACGACGCGGGCCTCCTCCGCCATGGTGGCTGCTAGGTGGCGACAGAGGCGGAGGTGGCGCTGGGTTAGCCTTCTTAATGTTACCCTCTTGCGATGCCCCGTGCTTGTCGCGGTTGCTTGTCGGACGTGGAGGGTCATGGCGTGGCCTGATCTTATGTCATTGGTTGCGCTCTCCGTCGTGATGGGGCTGCTCCATGTTGTCGCGAATGACAATGCCGCCTTGTCTTGGCGGAGGCATGCTCGTACGATGGTGAGCCCTTGGTTCTTCGCGATGTCGGGGAGATCGGGGTGGTGGAGATGGGTGACGAGGATGAGCCTTGCCTCCATGGTCGGAGGATATGGGGATAGCATCCTTTCTGTTGCGTGCATCCCTCCGTCTTCGCTCTGATGAACCCGTCTGGGACCCGACATCCTAAGGAGATCGGTCCCTTGGTGGCTTAGGATTGCTAGACTGGCAATATGCTGGGACAAACTCAAGCCTCTGAGAGGTGGCCTTTTCCTACTATTTGATCGCCTTTGCTACAAGGTCATAGACCTGCTCCAAAGTTGCGGGTGATCTATCCTGCTCCAGAAGGGTCTTGGCAACGGCTAGGTTGAGAATAGGAGTGGGCATGAGCTGCCTGCCCTCGCTGTCAATGTATGGCTTGGCTTGTGGTGGCTTCGAGGGAGCCCATCCTAGGTTTCGCCATACACCAGGATCGTTGATGAAGCGAGTCGGTTTAGGGTTCGCAGCATAGAAAACAAAAAAATTCCTATGATGGGAACAACTATGTACCAAGATCTATCTACTAGATACAAGCAACGGGTGGATATACATCCATAGAATACATACCCTCGAAGACCGAATAGCGTTAACGAGGTTGTACTCGTGGATGATGTAGTCGAACGCTTGCCGATATTAAGATCATGATGAAGTCCATCTGGTCCAGCCGGTCCAGCACCATCAAGTCCAGGACCGCAAAGCAGTGGTGCATCCGTGATCGCACACATGTTCGGGTACGCCGATAAACTCCACGCTCTCGCTCTAGTGAATCAGCGGAAGCAACAAATCCTTCCAAAAAAGCCACCGGGAACATGTTTCTCGCTGATCCGAGACCATGGGGAAATTCTAAAGGGGGGAGAGAGATCCTTCACGAGGAGGTGTGTTGTGAGAGGAGAGGGGGCCTTTTATAGGGAGAGGGGGGCACCCCAAGGGGAATGGCACCCAGCCATGGTGGCTGCCTCCACCTCTTCCACATTCATGTGGGTGGAACTCCCACTCAAAATGAAAAGCCTCCACTCCCATAAAAAATGCCTCCACTCAAAAATCCACTCACATGCATTAAATTTCCACCAAATTTAATGCAAGCTCTCATTTAAATAAAACTATTTTATTTATTTATTCAGAATTTTGTTATACACTAATTAACAAACATTCACATAAAACCCCTTACAACATTTCAATTTCATATGCAGAACCAGTTTCAGCAATTTCTACCGAAATGATTCTGGTGTCTAGTGAAATAAATTCATGCGCTTTATTTTTCTTTCTCTGGCATACCATTTGCTCTGAATGGTGTTGGTATCCCTTAAGTGTGTCGCCCTATGGTTCTCGAATAATGTCGACATGATCGATACCCCTCTCTGATCAATAATCAGCAGCAGGACCTGGAGATCCGTACTGACTTCCCCATATTCAACGATAACTTTTATGATCGTGTGAACCTTATACGCCTGTAACTAAATCCCTTTGTCTCGCGATATATTACATGTCCGAGATTCGATCATCGGTATATCCATACATAGTTTGATCTCGTTACCGACATGTACTCTTTTCTCGTTCTCGTGATATAACATTCTAGTGATCAAATCACTTGCTTGCAAGCTAACTAATGTGATATCACCGAGAGGGCCCAGAGTATATCTATCCGTCATCGGGATGGAAAAATTCCACTCTTGATCCATGAGCCTCAACATAACACCTTTGTAGTACTAAACCCATCTTTATAGTCACCCTATTACGGTGTGATGTTTGATGTTATCAAGATACTCTTCTGGTGTTAATGATTTACATGCTCTCATGGTCTAAGGACTAAGATTACTTCGTATGATGTTATAGAAATATAAACACAATGACCTTGATCGTAATGCTATACTTCGGATGAATGTTCATCACATCATTCCAACAATGTTGTGACCTTGTTATTAACAACATCCAATGTCCATGATCAGGAAACCTTTGATCATCTTGTTAATCAACGAGCTAGTTTATAAGAGAGGCATAACTAGGAACTTTCTATCAATTCATTAAACACACATGTATTAACGTTTCCGTATTAATACAATTATAGCATGCAAAATAAACATTTATCTATACTATTAAAAAGATTGGGACCGTTCGTCACCCCTCAGAAAATTTCCGCCTGCCTTGAAAAGACGCTTTTGCCCCTGGCTTTTCGGACATATTACAAGCACTGCCACCACGAAGTCAAACTGGACGGATGTGTCGAAACCTCGGTCGTCTTCCTCCCCACGACGGCTCGCCCGCAGCCACCCTCTTGCCCGCAGCCACGCCGCCGGCCACTCCATCCCACACCTCCCGACCTCGCGGACCTCCCTAGCCCTGCCTCTCGTTTGAACGACAGTCCTCCTCTCCAACAGAATCGCTCCATGGAAATCACCCCACCCCGTCGATCTCCTCACATGGAAGCTAGCAACCGGGCCGATACTTGAGGGGAAGGGAGGAGGCCACAATCGGTATGGATTTGGGGTCGGGGCATCGGTGTCGCACGGGATGGGGTGGCTCCATGTAAATCACCGCACCCCGTCGATCTCCTCCCATGGAACTATGGAGGCTAGCAACCACCAAGACGCTGCCAACGGGCGATAAGAAAGGCGGAGGTGGATCTCGCCGGCCCCGTTGGGAGCAGGTGGGGTTGCATATGAACGCGGAGGTGGCCGAGGTACGCACCATGGAAGGGCCGTCATAGCCACGTCAAAGATTCCGGAGCGTATCCTTCTTCCCGCAACTTCGTCCAGTCGAACGCCCTTCCCGACCTCCTTGTGCTGGTGAAACAAGGGCAACAACGCGGGGACTGGCAGATCTGGTCGCCGGAGGCACTAGCAGAAGGTGCTATGTGATCGATTTAGTTGGATTTCAGAGCAGCGAGGAAACGAAGGAAGAAGATGAGTTAGCAATTTGGGGGATTTCTCGACTGGGTACCGTGCATGGACGTGAGAGGGAGCTTTTTTCTTTTTTTCTTTTGAGGACCACGTGAGGGAGCACTTGAGCGGTTTGGGCAGGTCTGACATACGGGATCTAGATTATGGTCCGATATTCAAACATGCTTTGCGTTGAAGCGATGCAAGGCTTAGAAAATACATTAACAATCTCCTGGTTGGCATCGATGCATCTAGACGAGGTCTTAGATGGCTCGGCAAGATGGAAAGGGCGCTGAGAAAGGTGGTGGTGCATCTTCGGACAACACCACCGAGGGTAAGTGTGGGGATGTGGTACTATGTCAGCAAGGACAGCCAAGGGTTCTGACATTTGAAAAATTTCTAGGAAAATTAGGGGCTCGATAGAAGAGAGCAACTTAGAAAATTGTCAAGGTTTTTCAAGTGGATTAAATTTCTTGCATATTAGTTTCTACTATATATTCTCATAATTTCTTGATTTAAGTTTTTGTTGTGATTTATTATAGGCACGCTTTGTAGTTACATACATACATGTGCACTATATTTTTTATGTGCTTCAACTAAAGCAAAATTTTCATGTTTTTAGAATACTCTATGACTATCTTTTTCATAGACGTGAATTTTCACATGGGTTATAATGACATGTTTTACGAGAAAAAAATCTAGACCGTGGCAACACACGGGCATTCAGCTAGTCATAAATAAGTAATACGATAATAACCACTTTTTATTGTCTCTCGGGCATATTCCCTTCAGTCTCCCACTTGCACTAGAGACAATAATCTAGTTTGAAAACTTTGCGTGTTGAACACATATGGCTTTCTGGTGTTCCATATACGCGATTGCAAGTGGTTAACATAATCTAAGGATCTGACGCTTTCAGGTCCGTGTGTATTTGCATATCTTTGCGTCTTCACGCATCACTCATTCTCCAATGAGATGGCATTGTATAAATTTGGTCTTTTGTTGAGACCTTTAGTTCCTTGGGGTTATCATGTCGATACTGTTGTTGTACCATATATATTTAGTGTTAGCCCGTTGCGAACCACACCTTAGTTTGATAACAGACTACTTGACATATATGCCCTCCTTTGCTGCTACTATAGCAGTCATATATTTAGCCTTTTCTTGTAGTATCCGTCACAATGTCTTAACTTTGGAATTCATCCAAATCCGTCATGGAAACTTCTTTATATTTCATTGTGCCTCCCATAGTTTAAATTGAGATAAACTTAATTTTGTATCTTGTGAAAAAACTAGTATCAATGTAACGCTTTACAATGAACTATTTGTAATTGTTTGTCACCTCTACACAAATATATTCTTAGTTCTTCCAAAAGATCATAAGAATTTTCTTACTATCGTCCAATGATCATTTTATGATTCATTCTGGTAGATGCTCATAACACTTAGAGCATAGGACATATCTGGATGTGTACATATCATGGTATCATTGATCAAAACATTCTTGTGATTTCACTCATAAAGTGTCAAAGCACTTGAATCTTGTTTCACTTATCAAGTGTCGATACACTTGAATCTTGATTCAATTCTTTTCCATGCGATAAGATCCTTTTCTCGTCATTTCTATATTGAACCCCTTCAATATCTCATATATGTATGTTTGGCACGACCATATTAGCGTCACTGTATATACATGTAGACATTCATACTAAATATTCAGGTTTTGCCTCAGTCTTACATCGAAATGAAATTCTTAACCTTTGTCAATACATCATTTCCAATCAACAAGATGTCCTCCACATAATGTATTAGAAATATGTCTTAGTGCTCCCACTTAATTTCTTGCAAATGCAAGCATCTTCATCGTCTCCAGATGAAAAACCCCTTTAACAGTTTCATCACGATGAAGATTCCAACTCCGCGATGCTTACTTCAACCATTGAAGTTTGCATGCCCTTTTAGCATCATTTGAATGAACAAAACCCTTTGGATCGTTTCATGCACACGTCCTAGTTAACCATTCTTTTAGAAGAACTTTGTTTTGTTTATTCATCTACCATATACCAAATTATATGTAGTGGTTGCTACTTTAATCCGTCCAAACTAAATATCGCTATGTAAGATCAAATCTTGTCATAGTCAACTCCTTGAACACTATCGTAAAAAACTTTATGACATGTCGACTATTTCATAGATGTGAAACATCCATGTCTGTTTCTTTATAGATCCAAATACGACCGATAGGTTTTTACACCTTTCCGGAGGGTCTTCCAAGTTCAAAAAACTTGATTTCTCGTGTATGGAACTATCACGAATTTTATGGCTTCAAGCCATTTGACGGAGTCAGGGCCCATCATCGCTTCTTTGAATGTAGTCGGTTCATCATTGTCAAACAACAATGATTTACTCTCAAATTTCAGCATTTGATTGTTTATCCGACCTACTTGGTTCAATAGGAACTTAGACCTCCATGACCACAACCTTTGAGGCACGTGAGCCATGAGCATTATGGCTGCCTCTAGAACATTTTCTGGTGCTACGCAACTCGGCACATATAGCTAAGGTTCGTTAACCTTATCAAAGTTCTATTGTCCTCCCACTTAACTTTTTGTGAAAAAAAACTTTTTTAAGAAACTTCATTTTTCAAGCGACAAACACTTTTGTACTCGGTGTTATGGAGGAATACCCAATGGTTATTTGAAACAACCTACAAAGACATGTTCATCCAACTTTGGTTGTAAACATCTTACTTATGCTTAGCATACCAAAATTTAAGAAAGGACAACTTGGGTTTTACCCCAAACCATAACTTACATGGTGTCATTTCAACAGATCAAGATGGAGCTCTTTTCAGTGTAAAAGCGGTAGTCTCTAAAGCTTTAATCTTTTAAAACATAATGACAGTTTTATAAATAACACCTTTGACCCAACCATGTCACACAAGGTTTCATTACAAATCTCAAACACTCCGTATTACTATGGTGTTTCGGGAGATGCAAATCTAGGTGTTTTGCTAAACTTGTAACTCAAATAAATCCCTTTATGATAAAATCATAAATTATTTATTTTCTTGTTACAATGATTTTCCACTTCATCTTGAAAGTCTTTGAACGTTTTCAAATATTTCATACTTCTTTCTCATTGAGTGAATATTCACTCAAATTTCCGGAGAAAGCATATGAAGTTGAAATCCATCTCTTACGACTACACATAATGGACTACATACATCGATATGTATAAATTCCAATAATTTAGTCGATCGTTCTTCTTTGGCCTTTGAACGAAGTTTTAATTATCCCGAGGAAAGTCTCACAAGCGTCACTTGATCAAATCAAAGACTCCAAAAATCCATGAATATGGAGATTCTTCATGTTTTCTTTCCAATATAATTTAAACGGCGATGTCACTTTGTAAGTGATCTTTCAATCATTTGTCTTGCGACATTTTAGCATTAGTTTTTATGGATGTGATTTCTCCAACTAGATTTGTAAATCATCCATCTTATATGGAATACGGTAATTATTTGAACAATCTTTGTTCTCATAATACCTGATTTAAATAACAATTATTAAAACAAATCTTTAAGGAAAGCTTTGATATCAACGAGAAATACAAACGACGGTTTGTTTGTTTTCGATGAACATCATCACATGTTCTCTTGCTAGCTACTTAGGCCATTGTGGTTCATGAATTGCATTGTTCTGTATGAAATTTCATACCAACCAATTCGGTATTCAATACCCAAAAACCACATTGTTTAACAAGCAAAGAATACAACCATAACATGTATATCATCTATATACCTAAACTGGATATTTCCAATCTTTTCTTTTCTGCCAAATATATTTTATAGATTCTCTTTCAGCATTTCATTTTCCTTTTAAAAGAATCTATCAACATTAAAAGTGGCGCCATATACATGACACATAGTCCAAAGCATGTATATTCAAATACTAATACCTTTGGACATGTACTTTGAAGTAGATCACCATCATCAAATGATCGGCGTTCTTTCAAAATCCATTCTTTAGTAATCTTTTAGTGTAGTAAACACTTTACATACATCTTCTATTCATCCTTATCATGACGACTTTCATGATCAAGCTAATGTAGCTTATAAAGGCGAATCGTGAGTATAACATTACTTTCCAAAACCCTTTTGGATGATTAGGATGTCTAGCATCTCCAACCTTCACAAATTCTCATCCAATATGAGAACATATATTATACTCTATCATATTGCAACCTCAACATTGTTTCAGATATCGTTATATCTGCCACAAATGATGGTTTCTGAAACAATTCTTTCAACTCCTAGATAATCTCGATATTTAAATCAAGAATCATGGAGGCAAAGATGATACTTAAGATACTAACACTGGAATTGTTACTCTCGATTTAATACTAATTATTAAAATTCACGGAGTAAACAGAGTATGCTGAAAGATTACAATAGGACTCTACACTTTAGATTGACACTCAACACAATACGATACTAGTTCATAAAGTAAATATCCAGAATTCTATAGTTCTATTATCTCAATTACAACTAAGCATTAAGTGGTGAACGAATGCCAATGACTACAAAAAAATTATGCAAATTCACTTTGATTTAATTTATGATAAATTGAGTTCTACTAATCCAAATTAGAAATGAACTCCCACAAAAAACGGCATTACTCGTGTCTTTTTGGTGATTACATAAACCAAATCCACTACACCAAGTCCGATCATCATGTGATTCGGTGTAGCTTCAAAGGCGACCATCCATATGGTCATCATATCAAAACATATGACTCATGCTTAACCTTTCAATCCGTGTTCCGAGGCCATGTATGTACATGCTAGGCTCGCCAAGTAAGAACCTTAGTATTCGCGTGTGTAAAACTATCTTACACCCGAGATATGCTCGTGGATTCAAGTACACCCGATCATCACTTGATGTCTTGAAGCGACGAAACATTGTTGGTGCATACTTAAGGAAGAACACATTTTTATCTTGATATCTAAATGAGGGATCATCATATTATGCTAATAAAACGCCAAACAAGCAATATAAGATGCAATAAACATCACATGTTAATAAGTGAAATGATATGGTTCTTGCACTTGAACTCCATTATGTGCATCGTGGTATGATCCTCATCTTTCATTTATGTGTAAGGACAAGGTATATGTAACTTACATGTTATGTGTGTTGTAAGAGTATCACGTATACTTACTTACAACATCATCATATCATGACACTAGCCCAGCAACAATCTAAAATAGATGCTTCTAATTTATCCATTGCAAGTTTTACGTAGCTTAGGGCTTTCAAAGATAGAACCATTCTTACCTACGAACATGAACCACAATGAGGATAACCAAATTGTTGACAACTCATTGAAAATTAGATATTGACTATAGTAGGAGAGATAGACACCCGCTAGCCACTTATGCAAAACTAGTTGCATGTCAATCGTGGAACAGGTCTCATGTGCGAGGACATGTAAAGTTTGTCCGGGCGCTTCATCCCACTATGTCACCAATATCCAAAGTACAACTAAGAAGCAATAAAACGATCATCATCGCCCACATATACATATGTGTACTACCCGTGCAAAGCATCTACGCATAGATCCGGCTCTGATACCACTGTAGGGTTCACAGCATAGAAAACAAAAAAATTCCTACGATGGGAACAACTATGTACCAAGATCTATCTACTTGATACAAGCAACGGATGGATATACATCCATAGAATACATACCCTCAAAGACCAAATAGCGTTAACGAGTTTGTACTCATGGATGATGTAGTCGAATGCTTTTCGATCTCAAGATCGTGATGAAGTCCATCTGGTCTAGCCGGTCCAGCACCATCAAGTCCAGCACCGCAAAGCAGTGGTGCATCCATGATCGCACACACGTCCGGGTACCCCGACAACCTCCGCGCTCTCGCTCCAGCGAAGCAGCGGAAGAAAAAAATCCTTCTAGAAAAAGCCACCGGGAACATGTATCTCGCTGATCCGAGACCATGGGGAAATTCTAAAGGGGGAGAGTGATCCTTCATGAGGAGGTGTATTGTGAGAGGAGGAGAGGGGGGCCTTTTATAGGGAGAGGGGGCACCCCAAGGGGCATGGCGCCCAGCCATGTTGGCTGCCCCCACCTCTTCCACATTCATGTGGGTGGAGCTCCCACTCAAAATGAAAAGCATCCACTCCCATACAAAATGCCTCCACTCAAAAATCCACTCACATGCATTAAATTTCCACCAAATTTAATGCAAGCTCTCATTTAAATAAAACTCTTTTATTTATTTATTCAGAATTTTGTTAATTACTCTAATTAACAAACATTCACATAAAACCCCTAACAACATTTCAATTTCACATTCAAAACCAGTTTCAGCAATTTCAACCGAAACAATTCTGGTGTCTAGTGAAATAAATTCCTGCACTTTCTTTTTCTTTCTCTGGCATATCATTTGATTTTAATGGTGTCGGTATACCTTAAGTGTGTCACACTACGGTTTGCGAATAATGTAGACATGACCGAGACCCCTCTCTAATCAATAATCAGCAGCGGGACCTAGAGATCCGTATTGACTTCCACATATTCAACGATTACTTATGTGATCGTGTGAACCTTATACGCATGTAACTTAATCCCTTTGTCTCGCGATATATTACATGTCCGAGATTTGATCATCGGTATCTCCATACCTAGTTTGATCTCGTTACCGACATGTACTCTTTTCTCGTTCCCGTGATATAACATTCTAGTGATCAAATCACTTGCTTGCAAGCTAACTAATGTGATATCACTAAGATGGCCCAAAGTATATCTATCCGTCATCGGGATGGACAAATTCTACTCTTGATGCATGAGACTCAACATAACACCTTCGTAGTACTGAACCCATCTTTATAGTCACCCTGTTACGGTGTTACGTTTGATGTTATCAAGGTACTCTTCCGGTGTTAGTGATTGACATGATCTCATGGTCTAAGGACAAATATTACTTTGTATGATGTTATAGCAATATAAACACAATGACCTTGATCGTAATGCTATAATTCGGATGAATGTTCATCACATCATTCCAAAAATGTTGTGACCTCGTTATTAACAACATCCAATGTCCATGATCAGGAACCTTTGATCATCTCGTTAATCAACGAGATAGTTTATAAGAGAGGCATAACTAGGAGCTTTCTATTTGTTCGTTAAACACACATGTATTAACGTTTCTGTATTAATACAATTATAGCATGCAAAATAAACATTTATCATAAATAAGGAATATGATAATAACCACTTTATTATTGCCTCTCGGGCATATTCCCTTTAGCCGGAGCTTTCTTAGACTTCTACTGCTTGAGCAGAGTCTTGTACTCGGCCTCCATGGCTCTAGATTTATCGATTGTCTTCTGCGCCTTGGCCAGATCTTGATATAGCTTTGCGCCTTTATCCGCGATGGCCTACGCTTCCTCCAGCAGCTGCTGGCGCTTCTTGTCAAGCTAGACTACGTTTCTTATGTGAGCCACAGTCATGGGCTCGACAAGCAAATTGTCGTACATCACTCGATTAGCTGGAGTGATTTGGGCAGTTGTAGACGTAGATGCCGGAGGCGGCGGGTTTGCGGTGTTGTTGTTACTCGGACCGATGTTGAGTTTCTGTGGCTGCTGCACTGGGTTAGGCGGAGGGGGCATGGCCTTTGCGCAATCGTTGTAGGCAGCAACATGTGGTCCCTTCCCCTTGTCCAGCGCTTTAGGCGGAGCTTGTCCGGGTTGATATACCTCCATCACACTCCCAATGGCGACGAACACCTCTCGGGATGTGATGGCCTTGTCGGCCTGCTCGTCGCGTCTGATGTCCTCCTCCATCTCCTGCACAGCAGAGTCGAGATCCTCCGGGCTACAGTCTATCTCCTCCGAGTCCACGCTGATGTCAGCGTAGACCGTGTCCAAAACGGAGTCGAAGGGTGGCGGGACCTCCTCGATGATGGGTGGTGGTGGTGCGGCTGCAGGGACGTTGACTAGAGGCGGTAGTGGCGGTGGCTGAGGCGGAGGGGTGTTGGGTACGACCACGAGCGCTGCCTGAGCTTTTGCACCAGCGGCCACAAAGTTGTTGACTGTGTGCACCATGCCTTCGAAAGTGAGGCGTCCCGAGGCCTGCATCTGCCTTAGTGTATGTCGGAGAAGTGTATCGCGGTCCAATCCTTCCACAAAGTGATAGATAGCATCATCATTGGGGTAATGCTCCAGATCGGCCCATATACGGAGCCACCTGGCTAGGTAATCGCGGGGATTTTTCACCCTCTCTCTGAACGCAACGCGCCAGATCAAAGATAGTCACCACGCCGACAAAATTGGATCTCTGCTTTCTAGACACACAGGTGAAGCCGGCGGACTTGCAGTGATCTTCCACCATTATATCCTGCACAGGGGCGGTTTGGGTGGGCCTTGAATTTTTCTGATCTAAGCCGGCAAACTCCAAAGAGAGATCTGACTTTGATCCTTCCACTAACGTATCCTGCTCGTAGGCGGTCCGTGCGGGCCTTGACGATCCTCCGACTTCCAGGGAACTAGTGCCTGAGTCAGTTTCGCTGATGAAGAGGTGGATGTCCCCGATTGGGACAATCGAGCAGCGGGTGGGGTTCGTCTTCGCCGGGATCCAAAACTCGTCAGGAGGGACAATCGGAACGTTGCCGGAGAAAAGAACACGGCCGATGGCTATGGTTTTGTCGATTCCCGCGAAGAGCTTGGACCTCGCCCGTTGTAGAGCCTGAAGCGCCTCTTGCCCCACGGTGGGCACCAACTGTCGTGGTATTGACGATGAGTACGCCATGGAGGGGTCCTCACAGAGCGTGTTTAGAGACATGGGGTAAGGCGGGAGGTTGGCGGGTATGAGGTAACACAGCTTACCCAGGTTTAGATCCCACGACGGTGGAGGAATCCTACTCCTGCTATAAATCACTATAATGGCAACACGCCGAGTTACAGGGATTGGTTCGTTGTGCGCAATATGAGTTAAGTTATCTGATTGTTTCCCTAAAGGCTCCCACAGGTTCGGCTTATATAGTTGCCAGATCCTAGGGTTACAGGTAAAGTCTTAGTTGGACAGGTTACAGAGTCCTACACGGTATACAACTAGTCTAACGTGTATTACACTCCAAGGCTCCGGGTACGCTGGTGACTCCTCCGTAGCCTTCCTTTATCCGGCATGGGCCTCCCTTCTAGATCAACTAGGCCGCCCAGCAGGCCATGGACCTTCTTACCAACTATGGGCCACCCGGGTTATCCGTATTAGAGACATGTTATGGTGATACCCATTTAGCATATCCCCAACAAGAAGCACCTGGAGGTTATCCAGTGTGCCATGTTTGATGAAGTGTGGTTGAAAAAGAGAAAAACTATTTTTCAAAGGATAGGGAAAACTTATTTTATGCAAAGGCCAGCCAAGACTCCACTTAGCCATATATTCATGTAGATGTTAGGTTCTCTATATCAATATGGTATCACTTGCCAATACAATTCAAATGTATTGACCCTTGTGGCTGTAACTTATCATGTTGAAGGATTACTTGATGTTAGTGAAGTTTGATGAGTAGGGATTACAAGTCTGCAACCAACATGTTTGCTTGTGGCACATGAAGATGAAGGAATCCATGCTTTATAGTTATATCTGCTGCTCTGTAATAAGATAGCCATATGACCTATGTAAGTTGTAATGGACTATTTTATTCCTGGTTATGCAATGTAATATGACCTTTGTTTCTTGATATTACATCTTAACTGTGGGTGCTAGCTATTCGATCCAGGGACTAGCACTATAAACACGTGGGACTTGTACCTTATTGGGTTCGGTCCTCTACAGATGGTATGAGAGAACTATGTTGCCTATAGGTTTGTAACCCTAGGATTAGATAAACCCCCTTAGAAAAATAAGAGTTACATTTGTGCAAGATATTTACGAACAATCTTGTAAACTCTTTCCTCGGTATTTTGTTTTCTTTTTACACCTCTCCCTTTTCAACTTGATGTCTAAGGACTTCAACATCATCAAGGACTTCAGCTTAAACATCTCAAAGGACTTTAACTTCAGTTTCACCAAGGACTTCAACTTGGAATTCACTAGGAACTTCAAGTAAGATAAGAATAATACTCAAGACCTAGAGACTAAGGGAACTCAACTTAGGAGGAACCATTATAGACATCACCTTTGAACTTTGTGACCAAGATGACATAATTTCTTCCAACGATATTATTACTGATGTAATAGCTAAGAATAGGGATGGAATAATATCAAAGGGAACCCTATAGTTGGACCACCATACTAGTGTTTCGTTTAAAATAAATTTTATGATCATTTATTGATCATACCAACCTATTTGGTATGGCAATAATATTTTGTTTGCCTAAAATATGCTTGAACCTTGTTGTTTGAGTGGTCTGTATGATGGTTATTGCTTGTATGTTGTTTTGTGTGATTTGTTGTGTTTGAGTAGAATTCTTTCCCTAGAAATCTTTTGTCTATTCTAATTCCAACCCAACCCAAGCATATGACTTCTCCAAGAGACCACAACTCCAACATCAACGATGGTGACAACAACAACCTCGAGATGCACATGACAGTACAACTGCTAGCAACCCAAATTAAGTTGAATCAAGTGACAACCCAGTTTTTATCCAACAAACACAACAACACTGAGTTAAACCTGGCCATGCTAAATTTCTTGGGATCCTAATCCCAATTGTTTCAAAGGATGATCAATCAGATGATAAACATGAGAAACCACCCTTCCCAAAGAAATTGTGACATCAATGACTTCAAGGATGATATTATGGAAAGAACACAAGCCTACAAAATCTATGGAGACATAGGACATACTTATAAATAACATGTTGACCAGTGCCCTAACTGTGATGAGAACCATCTAGCTGGACAATGCCCCACATCTCAAGTTACATGTTTCCTATGTGAAGGAACTGATCATGTCCCTATCCAATGCCACATCTATCCTATAGTTCAACAGGTGAAACATCAAGCTAAGGATGGAATACATCAAGTCTTTGGAAACACCCATGAAGGTACAACTTCCACCAGGAGTGATGAAGACAAAGCCAAATCTCAGTATGCACCTCCATACAATGTAACCAACTTTGGTGAGCAAAAGAGGAAACGTGGACGTTATCCTAGGAACCGTTCTAAGAACCGAGAAAGGTTTCCTACATTTGTGGTGAAATATGAAGAACATGAACTAAGAGACCTCCTAGCCTTGGAGAGACCCAAAAAGAAGAAGGGCTAGGAAAACAAACAAGAGATAGTGATACAAATGATAAAGAAGGATATTAGCCAGGTGATGTGCTACAATTGCAAAGAGTTAGGCCATTATGCGTCTGATTGTCTACAAAAAGAGAGGAATAAGACAAGAAAACCTGGGAAGGACCTCAACCTTGTCACATGTTTCAAATGTGGTAATAAGGGGCACTATGCAAAGAACTGCCCAGAGAAACTACATCAAGACACCAAGTAAGCCAAGATGCAATATAGTTTAATCCTTTTAAGGGTGGTAGTCCCCTAGTTTACCTGAAACCAACTTGTTGTTTCTAGCCTTCACTAATCTCAGTACGACATTCCTTTTAAGGGTGGTAGTCTGTCACATCCCAAAATTTTCCAAAATTTGAAATGTGAAAAAAACAAACAAACAGAAGAAATAAATGATGAAATTTAGGCGGAAAAGAAACTTTTATTTCTAAATGGAAACATCAAAACCTTACTTGAAAAAAATTTGAATGAGAAAGTAACAAACAAATTTTCAAACAGATCAAATGCATTCATGCATGGAATGTATCTTGATTTTGAGCACTTGGAAAAGATAAACCTAAAACCTAAACCCTAATAAGAGAAATGATCATCAAGATCACTACAAGACTATGGATTTGTACCATATAAAAATTTAGCAACATCATTCCTAAATAATCAGTAATGGTAAACAACAATATTACAAAACCATGGGAATTGGTTTCACTCTATTTGGAGCCATGGATAAAAAGATATGAATTATATAAGATAAGAAGAAAAATAAATAATAATTATTGCAAAGTCAATTTAAACCATGGCTAAAATACATAAGTAAATGGAATAAAAGTATATTTAAATAATATAAAAAGATAAATGTTTATTTAATAAAATTATATGGGCTTAAGTACCATATTCAATTTTATTAAATAAATGCCAATGTGCCACACTCAATTTGAAATGATTAATAATTCATAAAAATATTTGAAATTCCCTAGTTGGACTAAATAACCAACTTATATTTTGTATAAAATCTACTGAAAAGGTTTGGTGAAAATTTCAAATCAAATTGAAGTTTAAATCATTTGGTTTGATTAAAAACAGAAAATAGAAACAGGAAAAGAAAAAGATCAGAAAAAAGAAACCCTACCAGCTAACAGACTCGTCCTAGTAACCCCAGCCCACTAAGAGCCTGTCAACACCTGGATTTTTAATCCCAGATGCCTGTTATGCCATACATCGCAATCCCAGGATTACCATTTTTGTGAGACATAACATATTTGGATATCACAATACATCATCCATTACAAACCATACATAAGTTCTTACACAAATAAGGATCTCATGAGCCAGTTCGTAATACAACTCAAGCAGCGGAATAACGTAATAGTAGCGATAGCATAGGCGAAACTCCATCTTCAGGGTTACAGGCAATGCTGACGATGGGAGATGATCCTAGTTGTCGTAACCTTCCTGCGGTCCGTCATCCTGATACTCCTCTTCATAGTCTGGCCACAGGAATAGCCAGGGACAAAGCCATGAGTACTCTTTAAGTACTCGCAAACTAATACTAACAAATTAAGGGGTTTTTTGTAGTAGGATACTAAGCTCTAAGGTTGTTTTGCAAAAAGCCAGATTTACCTCTACTAAATTCAGAAGCAAGGAAAACTAGTTGAGAGTTTTATAACACCTAAGTGGGAATTTGAATTCATATCACAACTCTGTTGTGATCAAGTCAAAGTCATAATTCATTTCACAAGTCATTTTGAAAACATCTGACAGGGGAACAGTATGGCCACTCCAACTGTCCATAACCGCGGACGCGGCAATTCGAATAGTTGGACACTCTGTAGAGATTGTACACTTTCACCACAACATTCGGTACATCCGTCAGGAACGATCCTGAATTCACCATACTCAGTATGCGGATAATCAATCCTAACCTTTCAATTACACACCATAGTATAGGCACCTCTCCTGTGAGTTTGGCCTCCCAACCATGACCAACTATCATCTTGGGTACTGCACAGGTGGACAATCTTCACAAGGTAGCCTCAGCTTAGACCTTGGCCGCGAGGGAACCCATACTAAGGTATATAAATTTCCAGTCAAGCCCTACCCAAATTTTAGGTATTGTGGTTGTACGATAAAATTGGAATGGTATCGCATCCAGACAACCATCAGTTTTATAAAGGGCTAAGGCTCATTCCTCAACATTTTCATCATCAAAATCATCCGTGTTCAGAAAACACATGTCAAAACATTTCAGTAGAATGACTCATC
The DNA here is from genome assembly GCA_916181665.1 of Avena sativa. Classification (NCBI taxonomy): domain Eukaryota; kingdom Viridiplantae; phylum Streptophyta; class Magnoliopsida; order Poales; family Poaceae; genus Avena; species Avena sativa. Next base: position 164,996,361 of record OV702285.1, on the reverse strand, counting down.
ATTCTAAGGTTTTCATAACCATTTTCACCAAGTATTCCCATCTAAAGTTGATCAAGTTTTATACTTAGCACTAGCATCTACAAGTGGTGGTAAATACTAAGGAGGGGTGATAAACAAGTGGGGATTTGCTAAGTTCAATCTCCTGCCTTAGGATGACAACAAGTTTATCTAACTGAGGCCAAATTTTATGCTCTTTATGCTACCTTTAGTTATCTTTCTATAATCTACAAGTCACCATGTAAACTCTAAGAGAAAGCTTTGATAAATAAAATAAAGTATTAAGCTTGCAAGTAAAACTAGGATTGGGTTATCAAGTGGGTATGATCACATATGCTTAAGGCATATAGTTGGCATAGTAACAAGCAAGTATTGGCTTGCATAATTGCAAGGGTTAGCTTGCTAAGTTAATAGCTTGCTAATCCAACTAGAAGTATTAGGCTTGCTAAGTTGCAAGTGTTAGCTTGCCTTAAGCAGAGCAGTGGTTGAAGTTCTCCTCGGCTTCTTCCTCGTAGTATCCTCCTTCCTCCTCGTATCCTTGGTCGGTACTAGCGTCTATAAATAAATACGAGTTACACAATCACCAAACAATACCTAACTATTTTTAATCATCACACAAAAAGTCATACTAGATGATCTAGCATCATCACTATTATCACAAGGATTAAAGCACTTGTATTATTTATTTTATTTGAGAAAAGTAATTTCTACTCATTGAAAAACTACTTAAGATTTAATATTCTCCAACTCAAACATGGGATCCTGTTGACACATGTCATCACCACATATTTCAGTACATGGGAATGTGATTTAAAGTGGTGTCATAATTTAATAAGGTTTAACCTTTTTATTTTAATTAAATAAAGTGACTAGAAATGCCTATGTAGAATTCCTTTATTACCTAAACATTATTTCCGCAAGTAAACCCATATGTTTTTATATATCCTGGAAGGTATGATCAAATGTAATTTTTGAGAGTTGGAATCAACTCAAAAGCCTTTATGGTTGAATTTTGAAAAATGTTTGAATGCAGAAAAGCTTCTGCCTTGTTATTTTTACCATGGTTGATCTATAACTCCAAATGGTTTGAATCCAACGGGCTTGGATTAAGCATTTCAGAACCATTCTAACAAAATTGGTTTCATGCATTTTAGTTCAGCGAATCGAGCTGGGTAGATTTTTGAATCTAGGTACATAACTATGTTTGAAATTAAATGAATAAAGCTTAATTTGAATTGTTGGGTTGAGCGGGATGTTTTACTAGGCCGGCCCACTACACACATCGCGTACATGGGCTGGTTAAGTGGATGTCCCCACGCGTCAGTGAGATGGGGAGGGGCGAAGCGGTATGGGGCAATGTGAACCGCACGATCTAAATCTAATCGAACGGCTACGGTTCATCATCCATGTCAGGCAGCGCCGGCGAGACAGAACCCTAACGCGGTAGGTGGGAGTCGTGGGAGGCTCACCGGGGCTCAGGCGAGGGTCGACGACGGGGACGAATGACGGAGGTTCTCCTGGTACCGGCATCTTCTCCTGGGGCAACTCCAATCGATTGCTCCCTTCTCCTCTAGCAGCGGCGGGCTCCGGCCAAATTCTGGCAATGCGCTACTCGCCTTGCTATAGGAGTGAGGTGGGGTGGTTCTGGGTGAGAGGGGAGTGAACTGGTGTGGCGAAAACGAGCGATGAAGGCCTCTATTTATAGTGGCAGAAGGGGACCGACGGGCGCGGGCTGAGCTCATCGTGGTCGACGGCACAGAGGGCTACTGGCATGGAGGGCGGTGCTGTGCTCCCTGGCGAAGCTCAACGGCGTGGTGGCGAGGCGTGGGGCGGTGCTGATCGGTCGGAACACGCTGATGCTCTAGGCGTGTCCGATGGCAGTTTTAATGTCGCACAACGCGCGTGGTCCACGCGGTGGCGAACGGGCATGTCTGGTGGGGTGTTGGGGTGCTGGTGATCATCCCTTCAAGCGGCGAGGGCGGCACACGGTCTGTGGGTGCTGGTCGAGCGTGGCATGCTCTCGGCATGGTCGCAGAGAGGTTTGGCATGGGCGTGTTGTGTGGTCCAGGGGCTGGAATTTCTCGGGGCTAGGACAGTGGGTGGCGGTGGACGGTGTTGCATGTCCCAGACAAGGTTGACAAGGCTAGTGCGGTCTCTAGCTCGCTGGCGACAATGGGGTGGCAATGGTGCTCTTGGCATGGTTGACATTAATGGCTAGGCTTGCTCACAATGGTGCTAAAGCTAGTTATATTACTTTGATCATCTACTGAGAGTGTAGAGTGAGCTATAGAGGGAACAAGTTAGGCCAATTTTACTGCACACTATAGTGTTTGATGTTTGTTTGATTTGTATCTGCAAGGTGTTTGATGAAATGGCCGCAAGAACTTTAAATTTGAATTTTGGATTCAAACTTGGTGGGTTTGCTAGGCACATACTAGGGAGTGTCTGGTTAGTTGGATTAGTCAAGGGGCACTGGTTTGGTTGGGTTTTTAAAATGGGTGATCTTCACATATGATAAAGATTCAATTTTGAATTGTGATTTGAATGAGGTTGCCAAATGTTTCTGCAACTTTGAAAAGTGGCTTTGATTTACTTTTACTTGTTCTAGCAAGGGGTGAAAAGAGTTGGAAAAGTTTCTGTTTGAAATCTTGAACTAGAAACACTCAAAGTGACCTAGTGAGCAAGATTGGCAAAAATGACCATTTGCTTTATTTTATTTGTTTTTTATTTTCTCTTGTTTTGTTTCTGCATGGAAATGTTTTATATGATGTTATTTTCATCTTTAAACCATTTCTTGCTATTTAGGTTAATCACACAAGTTCATTCATGCATTTATCAAATCATCTCATTCACACATGCATTCATATGATTTTAAATTAATTAAAGTTTTGTTAACCCTAATTTTAGTGATTAGAGTTTGATGATCCTTGTGTTATATTTTTGGGATGTTACAAACCCTCCCCCCTTAAAAACAATCTCGTCCCGAGATTTGAAAAAGGAAGAAAAAAAGATTACCTAGGATTTAAAGAGATCGGGAAACTCCGTCCTGATGTGATCTTCGCGCTCCCAGGTAGCTTCTTCTTCAGTGTGGTTGCTCCACTGCATCTTGAGAAACTTGATGCTTCGGGTCCTGGTGGTTCTGAAAGCTTCTTCCAAAATACGGATGGGTACTTCAGGATAGGTCAGGTCATCGTTGATCTCTATGGTCTGGTGATCAATGTTCTTGAAAACTTCAGTCTTCTCCGGAACTTCAAGGCATTTGTGAAGTAACGATATAAGGAACACATTGTGCACTGCTGACATTTCTTCGGGCGGTTCCAATTGATATGATACTTCTCCTTGATGATTTAGAATCTTGAAGGGTCTGATATATCTGGGGGCTAACTTTCCTTTGAGCTGGAAATGTTGCATTCCTTTCAAAGGCGACACTTTGAGATACACGAAATCTCCGATATTGAAAGCGAGGTCTCGACGTCTCTTGTCGGCGTAACTCTTCTGTCTTGAATGGGCGGTCTTGAGATGCTCACGAATCTTGTGAACCTTCTCTTCTGCTTCTCGTAGGATGTCGGGTCCGAAAATCTGACTCTCTCCTACTTCCGACCAATTCAAAGGGGTGCGACACTTCCTTACACACATGAATTCAAATGGGGCCATTTGCAAACTAGCTTGGTAACTGTTGTTGTAAGAAAATTCTGTGAAAGGCAAACAGTCTTCCCATTTAGATCCATACTCTAGCACACATGCTCTTAACATATCTTCGAGTATTTGATTTACTCACTCCGTTTGTCCATCGGTCTGAGGGTGATAAGCTGTGCTGAAATCTAGTCGGGTTCCTAAACCTTCTTGGACTTTCTTCCAGAATCTCGAGGTAAACTGAGTTCCTTGATCCGATACAATGTTCTTGGGGACTCCGTGCAAACTGACGATTCTAGCAATGTATAACTCCGCTAGCTTCGAACTCTGGTAGGTGGTCTTAACTGGTAAGCAATGGGTAACTTTGAACAATCGGTCCACTATGACCCAGATAGAGTCATTTCCCTTACTAGAAGTAGGCAATCCGGTGATAAAGTCCATTCCAACTGAAGCCCATTTCAATTCCGGAATCTATAGAGGTTGCAACAGTCCAGCAGGTCTTTGATGTCCCGCCTTGACTCTCTGACATATATCACACTTGGCGATGTAGCTTCCGATTTCTTTCTTCATCTTATGCCACCCAAAATGTTCCTTCAAATCCTGATACATCTTTGTTCCTCCAGGGTGGATAGAATAAAGAGTATCATGGTCCTCTTTCAAAATCACTTCTTTCAATTCCGAATCTACTGGTACACAAAGGCATCGTTTGTACCACAGAACTCCTTCATCTTCCGTGAATCCGGGTACTTTGCCTGTACCGATACGACGCTTGATTCCGTCGATACTAGCATTTCCTTTCTGCGCCTCTTTGATCTGACTGATCAAAGTGGGTTGAAGTTCTATGCTAGCCAAAAGTCCTTCACTCACTAATTCCATTCGGAAATCTTCCATCTCTTTGTGCAAACTTGGTTGCTCCTTTAGAATCATGGAGTTCAAGCGGCACGACAATCTGCTAAGGGCATCTGCTACCACATTGGCTTTACCGGGGTGATAGTGAATGTCCAGATCATAATCCTTGATTAGCTCAATCCATCTTATTTGTCTCATATTCAGCTCCTTCTGAGTGAATATATACTTCAAGCTCTTGTGATCCGAATAAATCTCACAACGGTTTCCCATGAGATAATGCCTCCATGTCTTCAGGGCTAGAACTACGGCTGCGAGTTCGAGGTCATGGGTTGGGTAGTTTTGTTCATGCTTCTTCAGTTGTCGGGATAGATAAGATATAACTTTGCCTTCTTGCATTAGCACACATTCGAGGCCGATCTTGGATGCGTCACAATACACATCAAAGGGCTTCGTGATATCCGGCATGATCAAGATTGGGGCTGAAATCAATCTCCTCTTGAGTTCTTGGAAACTCGCTTCACATTTGTCCGTCCATTCAAACTTCTTGTCCTTCTTCAGCAATTAGGTCATGGGTCTGGAAATACTCGAGAATCCTTCTACGAACTTGCGGTAGTATCCCGCTAATCCGAGAAATGCATGAACTTGGGTTTGAGTGGTTGGGGCTTGCCAATCTTCGACATCTTTCACCTTCGCAGGGTCAACGGCAATTCCCCCGGCTGATACAATGTGTCCGAGGAATCCTACCTCCTGTAACCAGAATTCACATTTGTTGAACTTGGCATACAACTGATGCTCTCTAAGGGTTCCAAGAATGGTCCTTAGGTGTAGCTCATGTTCTTCTTCTGATTTGGAATAAATCAGAATGTCATCGATGAAAACAACGATAAACTTATCCAGGAAGTCCATAAAAATCTTATTCATGAGATTCATGAAATAAGCGGGGGCATTGGTCAATCCAAAAAACATGACCGTATACTTGTATAATCCATATCTGGTGGTAAAGGCAGTCTTTTGAATATCCTCTGCGCGAATCTTAAGTTGATGATAGCTAGTTCTAAGATCAATCTTAGAAAACACTTTGGCACCAGTCAACTGGTCAAATAGGTCTTCTATCTTCGGCAACGGGTACTTGTTTTTGATAGTGACATCATTCAACTTCCGATAATCCGTACACAGACGGTTACCTTCATCCTTCTTGTCCACGAACAAAACAGGTGATATCCATGGGGACGCACTTGGTTGAATCAGTCCAATTTCCAGCATGGCGTCCAGTTGCTTCTTCAGTTCTGCTAGTTCTGACGGGTTCATACTATATGGTCTCTGGGCTATGGGTCCGGTTCCAGGGATTAGTTCAATGATAAACTCGATATCCCGATCTGGGGGCATACCGGGCAAAACATCTGGAAATACATCAGGGTATTCACAGACTATCCGGACTTGGTCAATGGTAGGCTGGGCTATACTCTTGTTGCACTTGAACTGACGAGTCAAGGTTTCAGATACATGCTCGACTGATATTCCGGCTGTACTGGTCATGGTTATGTATTTCTTGGCACAGCCAATTAATCCTTTGTGTTTGGACATCCAATCCATTCCTAGTACTACTTCCAAACCTTTAGTTCCGAGTACTATTAGATTAGCATAAAAATCTATGCCATGGATTCGGATAGGGACGTCTTTGCAAATTTGCCTAGCTTTGGTGGTTGAAGCAGGTATTTGAACAATCATAACATGCTTCAATTTGGTTGTTTGAATCTTACTAGTGCTTGCAAATTCTTCGGTGACAAATGAGTGCGATGCTCCAGAATCAAACAACACTCTTGCAAGTACTGAGTTAACAGGAAACATACCCAGCACGACATCTAGTGCTTCCTGGGCTTCTTCAGCATGCATGAGAAAAAGACGGTTGTTGCGGTTGAGCAAATTCCCTGGGGCAAACCTTCTTCCGGGCTGAACACTACGCTGCTGCTGAGCTGGGGTATTTGCATTGGGGGTTGCAGCATTCTTCTTGGGGCACTCATTGGAGTAGTGACCCTTGGTTCCACATTCATAACAAATCACTTGCGACTTGTCCTTTGCTGCAATAGGCACAGCATTGCTTCCGGTCCTTGGGGCAGTGTTGGTGTTGGTGGAGGCATTGTTGTTGTTGAACTTGGGTGGGGCACGGTTGAAATTGCTAGAGTTGCCAGGGTTTCTATGGTTTCCTCCGGCCCTTGGGTTTCCACGGTTGGGATAGGTCGGACGGTTCATAGGGGGTCTGTTGTTTCTTGGGGCAAATCCTGGAGATGGGTTGGGGCGATACATTGGTGTCTGGTGGGTTCCTGGTTGATGCATCATGCGGCGCTTGCGGTTCTCATTTGCTTGGTTGATCTTTCCTTCCATCTGAATGGCAGAGTCGACTAGGGCTTCAATATCAGCAAAGGTGATATTGACTAACACCGTTTGCATCTCATCGTGCAGACCATTCAGGAATCTCTCTTTCTTCTTGGCTTCAGTGTTGATCTCATCCGGGGCATATCTAACTAATGACTGAATTTGTCACGGTATTCCACTACTGTCATCCTTCCTTGCTTCAGTTCTCTAAATTCATCTCTCATCCTCTTGATCAAACCAGGTGGCACAAGGGTTCTGCTGAACTTGACCTTGAATTCCTCCCAAGTCATCATCTGACCTCCGGTCATTGCACGAATGTTGTTCCACGCTCTTGCATCTCCGGCTAGATAGTGGGTGGCGAACAGAACTTTCTCGTTAGCTTCCACTCCTGCGACTTCCAGATTGTTCTCCATTGTTTGCAGCCAATCATCTGCACCTAGGGGTTCTTCTGACTTAGTGAAAACAGGTGGATTGGTGTTCTGGAAATTCTTGAGCTTAGATCCATGGTTGTCCTGATTTCCATGGGCTTGGTTGTTGTTGGCCATCTGGGCTATCTGTTGAAGGGTGGCTAGGTTGTCTTGACGTTCGACTCTTTCGGCTTCGCGGTCCGAAACCATCATTTGCAAGAGTTGCAATATCGGGTCTGGGGCTGAGTTGCTTCCTCCGCGAGGCATCTGAGATTGAGATAGATCATGAGAAAAGAGGGAAATTTCTAAGGTTCAGGGTTGTTTTGTAAAGTTGTTAAAGTGTGACTCAGATTTTGCTAGCAACTTGCTTTTCATTCATTCATAGCACACAATACAACACACGCACCACAACAAAGAAAAATAGATGGTTTTAAGAACCATTCTGTGAAGCTACGATACCGTGGGACCGAATACAATTCACTAACACTAGTGCTCAAGTGCTACTAATCCTTGGAGTCAGTGTACTCATCATCATCGATGAAGGCGAAATCATCCTCATCGGTGAAGAAGTCCATGGCCTGATCCTCTAGAAAGTCATCATCATCGCTGAGATAGGAGTAGGGGTCTCCACGAAGGTCTTCTCTGGCATTCTCCCTTTCCTCCAACTGCATGTCTCTCTCGTGGATGGTCTCCTCCAAATCCGTGATCCGGTGGCGAAGACGGGCAATGATGCGCTCCTTCTTGTCGAGCTGACGGCGACGAGACTTGCGATCCTTCACTAGCATGGCGAGGGTCTCATCCTTCTTCTTGGCGATGGCGTACTTGTGGTTGGCGTAGGCACGGGCATTGTCCAACTCCTTCTGATGGTCGTACATCATGAAGCTGAGGTGGTCCAATTTACTCTTCAGCTTGGGGTGATATGCGCCTCCAGCGGCTGTCCCATAACATCATGCCTTGGGTAGAACTCAAAATGGGTACCCTTGATCTGATTGATACTCTGCCCACATAGACGGGCAAGAGCTTCCTGCATGGCCCTGGCAAGTCCATCGAGCCAGTTGTTCCTCTTAAGTTGAACTGAATTCCCTCTGCAGTGGGGGGTTCAATCTTTCCTCGGAGACTTGTCACAACTAGCCATTGTAGATCTTCGCCTTCCTGATCATTGAGATGAGCTCCGAAGAACTCGGGGTGCAGACGCTCCAGGAGTTCCGAAAGCTGGTCCAAGTCACACTCAAAGATGAGGTCTCCTCCATTCCCCAACTGATAAAACTTTTTGTACTTCATGTCCATCTATAAGAATATAGGATGAGTAAGTTAGTAGAGTGATCAAGTGTGTCAAATTTTATGTATTTTGCAAGAATTTTTGAGGAACATGAAATTTTGATGAAAGAATCCAAGTGATAAGAATGGGAATAAGTTTTTGTAAATACTCACTTCCTTTGGTTTTGATTCAAACGTCCATTCTAACTAGGGTCTCCTATGGTCAGGATGGATCTAAGAGCAACTTGTCAACACCCGGATTTTTAAACCCAGATGCATGTTATGCCATACATCACAATCCCAGGATTACCATTTTTGTGATACATAACAGATTTGGATATCACAGTACATCATCCATTACAAACCATACATAAGTTCTTACACAAATAAGGATCTCATGATCCAGTTCTTAATACAACTCAAGCAGCGGAATAACGTAATAGTAGCGATAGCGTAGGCGAAACTCCATCTTTAGGGTCATAGGAAATGCTGACAATGGGAGATGATCCTAGTAGTCGTAACCTTCCTACGGTCCGTCATCCTGATACTGCTCTTCATAGTATGGCCATGGGAATAGCCATGAGTACTCTTTAAGTACTCGCAAACTAATACTAACAAATTAAGGAGGTTTTTGTAGTAGGATACTAAGCTCTAAGGTTGTTCTGCAAAAAGCCAGATTTACCTCTACTAAGTTTAGAAGCAAAGAAAACTAGTTAAGAGTTTTATAACACCTAAGTGGGAATTTGAATTTCATATCACAACTCTGTTGTGGTCAAGTCAAAGTCATAATTCATTTCACAAGTCATTTTAAAAACATCTGACGGGGGAACAGTATGGCCACTCCAACTGTCCATAACCGCGGACGCGGCTATTCGAATAGTTTGACACCCTGTAGAGATTATACACTTTCACCACAACATTCGGTACATCCGCCAGGAACAATCCTTAATTCACCATACTCAGTATGCGGATAATCAATCCTAACCTTTCAATTACACACCCTAGTATAGGCACCTCTCCTGTGAGTTTGGCCTCCCAACCATGACCAACTGTCATCTTGGGTACTGCACAGGTGGACAATCTTCACAAGGTAGCCTCAGCTCAGACCTTGGCCACGAGGGAACCCATACTAAGGTATATAAATTTCCAGTCAAGCCCTACCCAAATTTCGGGTATTGTGGTTGTACGATAAAATTGGAATGGTATCGCATCTAGACAACCATCAGTTTTATAAAGGGCTAAGGCTCATTCCTCGACATTTTCATCATCAAAATCATCCGGTGTTCGGAAAACACATGTCAAAACATTTCAGTAGAATGACTCATCATTCTAAGGTTTTCGTAACCATTTTCACCAAGTATTCCCATCTAAAGTTGATCAAGTTTTATACGTAGCACTAGCATCTACAAGTGGTGGTAAATACTAAGGAGGGGTGATAAACAAGTGGGGATTTGCTAAGTTCAACCTCCTGCCTTAGGATGACATCAAGTTTATCTAACTTAGGCCAAATTTTATGCTCTTTATGCTACCTTTAGTTATCTTTCTATAATCTACAAGTCACCATGTAAACTCTAAGAGAAAGCTTTGATAAATAAAATAAAGTATTAAGCTTGCAAGTAAAACTAGGATTGGTTTATCAAGTGGGTATGATCACATATGCTTAAGGCATATAGTTGGCATAGTAACAAGCAAGTATTGGCTTGCATAATTGCAAGGGTTAGCTTGCTAAGTTAATAGCTTGCTAATCCAACTAGTAGTATTAGGCTTGCTAAGTTGCAAGTGTTAGCTTGCCTTGTGCAGAGCAGTGGTTGAAGTTCTCCTCGGCTTCTTCCTCTTAGTATCCTCCTTCCTCCTCGTATCATTGGTCGGTACTAGCGTCTATAAATAAATACGAGGTACACAATCACCAAACAATACCTAACTATTTTTAATCATCACACAAAAAGTCATACTAGATGATCTAGCATCATCACTATTATCACAAGGATTAAAGCACTTGTATTATTTATTTTATTTGAGAAAAGTAATTTCTACTCATTGAAAAACTACTTAAGATTTAATATTCTCCAACTCAAACATGGGATCATGTTGACACATGTCATCACCACATATTTCAGTACATGGGAATGTGATTTAAAGTGGTGTCATAATTTAATAAGGTTTAACCTTTTTATTTTAATTAAATAAAGTGACTAGAAATGCCTATGTAGCATTCCTTTATTACTTGAACATTATTTCTGCAAGTAAACCCATATGTTTTTATATATCCTGGAAGGTATGATCAAATGTGATTTTTGAGAGTTGGAATCAACTCAAAAGCCTTTATGGTTGAATTTTGAAAAATGTTTGAATGCAGAAAAGCTTCTGACTTGTTATTTTTACCATGGTTGATCTATAACTCCAAATGGTTTGAATCCAACGGACTTGAATTAAGCATTTCAGTACCTTTCTAACAAAATTGCTTTCATGCATTTTTGTTTAGTGAATCGAGCTAGGTGGATTTTTGAATCTAGGTACAAAACTATGTTTGAAATTAAATGAATAAAGCTTAATTTGAATTGTTGGGTCGCGTGGGATGTTTTACTGGGCCGGCCCACTACACACATCGCGTACGCGAGCTGGTTAAGTGGCTGTCCCCACGCGTCAGTGAGACGGGGAGGTGCGAAGCGGTACGGGGCAATGTGAACCACACGATCTAACTAACGGCTACGGTTCATCGTCCACGTCGGGCAGCGCTGGCGAGATAGAACCCTAACGCGGTAGGTGGGGGTCATGGGAAGCTCACCGGGCCTTAGGCGAGGGTCGGCGACGGGGGCGAATGACGAAGTCGGCAACGGCGGTTCTCCTGGTACCGGCAGCTTCTCCTGGGGCGGCTCCAATCGACTGCTCCCTTCTCCTCCAGCAGCGGCGGGCTCCGGCCAAATTCTAGCGATGCGCTGCTCACCTTGCTCTAGGAGTGAGGTGGGGTGGTTCTGGGTGAGAGGGGAGTTAACTGGTGTTGCGAAAACGAGCGGTGGAGGCCTCTATTTATAGTGGCGGAAGGGGACCGACGGGCACGGGCTGAGCTCGTCGTGGTCGACGAAACGGAGGGCTACTGGCATGGGCGGCGGTAGGGGGCGGTTCTGTGCTCTCTGGCGAAGCTCAACGGCGTGGTGGCGAGGCGTGGGGCGGTGCAGATAGGTCGGAACATGTTGATGCTCTGGGTGGGTCCGACAGCGGTTTTAATGTCGCACAACACGCATGTTCCGCGCGGCGGCGAACGGGCACGTCTGGCAGGGTGTTGGGGTGCTGGTGATCATACCTGCAAGCGGCGAGGGCGGCGCGCGGTCTGTGGGTGCTGGTCGAGCGTGGCGCACTGTCGCGCTCTCGGCATGGTCGCAGAGAGGTTTGGCATGGGCGTGTCGTGTGGTCCTGGGGCTGGCATTGCTCGTGGATGGGATAGTGGGTGGCGGTGGACGGTGCTGCATGTCTCAGACAAGGTTGGCGAGGCTAGTGCGGCCTCTAGCTCGTTGGCGACAATGGGGTGGCAATGGTGCTCTCGGCATGGTTGACATTAATGGCTATGCTTGCTCACAGTGGTGCTAAAGATAGTTAGATTACTTTGATCATCTACTGAGAGTGTAGAGTGAGATATATACTGCACACTATAGTGTTTGATGTTTGTTTGATTTGTATTTGCAAGATGTTTGATGAAATGGCCGCAAGAACTTTAAATTTGAATTTTGGATTCAAACTTGGTGGGTTTGCTAGGCACATACTAGGGAGTGTCTGGTTAGTTGGATTAGTCAAGGGGCACTGGTTTGGTTGGGTTTTGAAAATGGGTGATCTTCACATATGATAAAGATTCAATTTTGAAATGTGATTTGAATGAGGTTGCCAAATGTTTCTGCAAGTTTGAAAAGTGGGCTTTGATTTAATTTTACTTGTTCTAGCAAGGGGTGAAAATAGTTGGAAAAGTTTCTCTTTGAAATCTTGAACTAGAAACACTCAAAGTGACCTAGTGAGCAAGATTGGCAAAAAGGACCATTTGCTTTATTTTATTTGTTTTTGATTTTCTCTTGTTTTGTTTCTGCATAGAAATGTTTTATATGATGTTATTTTCATCTTTAAACCATTTCTTGCTATTTAGGTTAATCACACAAGTTCATTCATGCATTTATCAAATCATCTCATTCACACATGCATTCATATGATTTTAAATTAATTAAAGTTTTTGTTAACCCTAATTTTAGTGATTAGAGTTTGATGATCCTTGTGTTATATTTTGGGATGTTACAGAGCCCACGCGGCCACTCCCTCTGTCCCTCCCCCCGCTGGCTTCCTTTTCTCATCCGTTCACCCCCGCACCCTCTCACCGACGAACTTGCCCCACCTCCACGTCACCCTCATCGTCAACCCCGTGCAGGACCCGCTCCCCTCACGCAGTAATCCCTTCCCCGACCTCACCCTCTAATCCGCTCTCCCTCCTCTCTGCTTCCCCTCATGCCACTCCCCCTTAGAACCCCCAGGCTACTCGGAATGAGCTCACACCGCCGCAGTCCCCGACACACTCCGTTGTTGATTCCGGTGAGCTCCGTGCACCCCTTGCCCTCTAGTTCATGCTAGATTTCTTGTCATCCTCGTGCGCTCTCACTGATGCCCGCCATTTGCTTGCTCGTACCCCAGGGGCTCGAATATGTTAATGCTTCTTCATTTGAAAATACTTGATTCTTCTTGCTTCTTGTGCCTAACTTAAAGGCGTTAAAGAAAAGTACTTGTTGGGAGATAACCCAAGAGTTTCCTTAAGTCTTGGAAGTTATTACTACTGTAATTACCTCTCCTTATCCTTTTTGTTTGCTTTTTGTGCCAATAATAACCTCTAATGAGAGGGAACTAAGATTTGGGGAGTTGTTGTCCCGAAACAGAAATTTGTCCTCCACAAAAAAAATTGTGAGGAGGCTCTGTAACTCGGATTGAGCTAAACATTTACGAATAAATCCCCCATTATGTTGGCTAACTTTTGTTAGTTCAACACTTTTTGATTTGAGCAACAGAAGATGTTCGAAAAAATCGGTTTGTACCTGCTTGTCTGTCTTGACAGATTTCGGCCATTATTTGCATTTGCTTCTTTTTTATTCCTTTTTGAGTTCTCTTTTGTGGAATTGAGCTTTTTGAAAGAGTTACTACAGTAGCTGTTGTTTTTAGTGAAAAGTTTTGTTGTTCCAAAGCTTTGCCTAAAGGTCTATTATCTATTGAATACACTAATGTTGTTAATGAAGATTGTGTGAAGTTTTGTATAAAGGAAAAAATTCAGGTGTAGAGAGAGAATGATGTAATGAGATAAAGAATGGAAAAAAGCTAAAGCTTTGGGATGCCACCATGGTGTCACCCCAATAAATATCCAAGAGTTACAAGCGTCAAAGCTTGGGGATGCCCAAGGCATCCCCTTCTTCATCAATAAAAAACTCAGGTCTGTCTAGACACTTCATTTTTATTGTTTCATGCATAGTTGTGTTGTTCTTGGAGTGTCTTAGTTTTCGTTTGCTTTTCTTAGTTTGTTTAGTTTGCTTGAATAAAGTAGTTGGACCCCCGTTCTCGATGTGTTGTTTTGCAAATAAGTTTCTTGGTGTTGGAAAGGGGTAGGAAGTTCCTGCTTGAAAGTGCAAGAGGAGCTTGCATTGACTGTGACTTAGACTTTAGCATGACATGCTAGGTGTTTTTTTGACCTTATTCTTAGTGATTATTGTTGTATAATGTCTTATTACAAACAATTGGGATTGCTTAGTGTGCCTTGAAGAAATTATGCATTGTTTTAGCATGAAAAGCATAGTATTGTGGTATTCTCCTTTGATGATTTGTTTGGGTTGACTTGGCACATGCTCACGCCATGTTATGACTATGACAAGTCACCATAGCCTCTATGATCATTTAGTCCTTGACTTGTAGTACCACTCTATGCTTTGATTAGTAATGTTTTGTTGCTCTACATGATTATGTCCATTATGCTCTCTTAGTTGGTTGTTCCCAGTCTTTTGCTAGCCTCCACTTGTATGAGTAAGCTTTACTCATGCTTCCAACTCCCAAGAAACCAAGTTATTCCAAAGTGTCCACTATAAACTCCTATGCATGGTGTGTTACACCATTCCAAGTATATTCTTGTTTTCAGCTATCTTCCAATTAAAACTATTTTGTTATGTGAAAACTTAGTGATTAAAGCCCTCACAAACTTGATGGCACACTTTATATTCTTTGCCCCTAATAAACTTGAACCATTGTGTCGTCTATATTGTATATGCTTGCACTTATACGTTGGAATTAGCAGAACCATGCTATCATGGGGAACATTTTCAACATTGCACTTGTACTTTGTACTCAGTTGATATCATGCTCTTTTGTCTATGGATGTCACCGGTGTGAAATAAAGAGGAAACTTGTAAGTCCATGGAGTTTGTATTTTGTGTTAGAGAAACGCCTAGGCCGCTAGCCTAAGCCATGCCTAATCATGGTGGAAACTTGCAGCATCACCATAGTGAGATATCTATGAAGCATCCTCAATAAAAAGATATGCATATAGTAAATAAAAAAGATCACTGAGATGCTTATTGTCTGCTTGCCTTGTCATTTTGGTTATGGGATAGCTCCTGTACCATGTGCAAGGGGTACCCCGTTGGCGGTTCTCTATGATATGCAAATACTTACAATGACAAGAACTTACAGGTGACTGAAGTTGAGTAGCATGAGGTGTGGCCCTCGTATTCAAGGGACTTGAGATTGCCAACTTATACTTTGTCAAGCTTATACTCCATAGTTTGTTCACTTTAACCTTAATCACTTCAAGATGCTTATGATAGGGGCAATGAGGGCTGAAAGCTAACAAGTACCATAATTTTTGGAAGCTCTTTTTGAAACTTGAAATCCCTGCTTCTTTTACAAAGGGCCTTTCTTCCACTATTATTGACTCTCCACCTTCTATCTTTAGGCACCATTAAGAGAGCATATTTGTCATTTTGTGTGCAGTGTCCCAAAGCTTATTGATTGATGTATATTGTGATATTACTTGTTCTTGTGCTATTTGTTTCTAGTCACCCTTGTGAACTTTGAAGGTGTCCTATGCATCTATTTGCTACTCTATGAGGGACAAGCTGATTGCCACTATGTCATGTTTTCTTTATGTGAAACAAACAAACGTTTTTCAATGCATGTTATTCATGATCTTTGTTTGTAGCCTTTCATGTTCCATGCATAGTTACTTTTTCATATTGTTAGAACTCCATCTTTCATGCACATGTTTAGAGTTCTTTGATCCCAGCTTTCAATGCTTGCAAATGATTTGATCTTGGTTTTGATGGTGCATGTCACCTCAAAAATTATTCTTTTTATCACTTACCTACTCGAGGAAGAGCAGGAGTTAAGCTTGAGGATGCTTGATACGTCAGAAACGTATCTATAATTTTTTATGCTCCATGCTTGTTTAGTATCTACTTTGCTTTGCTTTGTCTACACTTTGAGGTGTTTTTATATCTTTTCTCGAACTAACCTATTAACAAGTTGCCACAGTGCCAGTTGCCTATTTTCTTCTGTTTTTGGTTCCACAAAGGCAGAAAATCAATATTCTCGGAATTGGACGGGACAAAAGCCAAAGTCAATATTTTACTATGAGGGACACGAATCCAGAAGACGAGACGGAGACGCGAACCAGGGCGGCCAAACCCCCCAATCGCGGCCAGGGGTGGGCTCGCGCCTAGGCAGGGTGTGGCCCCCCTGGTCGCCTCCCGGCCTCGCCTCTTCGCATGTAAGAAGCCCCCGATGCAGAAACCCTAAGTACTCGATCAATATTCCACGAAACCTTCTGTAGCCGCCGCCGCCGTCGTCCCTAGATCGGGGGATCTGAAGTTCTTCCCGGCACCCTGCCGGAGGGGAAATCATCCCAGAGGTCTTATCTCCGGTATGAAGTATGAGTAGTTCCACCTTGGACTATGGGTCCATGTAATAGCTAGATGGTTGTATCTCCTCCTTGTGCTTTCATGTATAAATCTTGTGAGCTCTGTTCATGATCAAGATCTAGTCTATTTGTAATCATGCATGTTTTGTTTGCGGGTATCCGATGGATATTGAGATTATTATGTCATTTTGGTTAATTGTAGAGGTCCTAACCTGATAAGGTAGAGATCCATGTGTTTACAATGCTAGTCCCTGGATCAATAGCTAGCATCCATAGTTTAAGATGTAATATCAAGAAACATAGGTCATAATACAATTTTATAACCAGGAATAAAATAATTCATTACAACTTACATAGCTCATTTGGCTATCTCATTAAAATGCAGCAGAAATAACTATATAGCATGGAGTCCTTCATCTTCAAAGTGCCACAGGCAATCATGTTGGTTGTAGACTTGAATCCTATTCAACACACTTCACTAACATCAAACAAACCTGTAACATAATAAGTTACAGCCACAAGGGTCAATACATTTGAATTATATTGGCAAGTGATACTATGGTAGAATAGTGGTATCTATCATCTATATGCATTTGGCTAAGTGGAGCTCAGGCTTGCTTTGCTCAAAATAAGGTTTTCATTATAAGTTGAAAACACTAAGTTTTTGTTTGTCAAAAATCACTCAAGGAACAACCAATAGAATTGGTTAACCTTTAACCCTTGTTCAACCACAAGTTTTTAACTTAGAAATTGGGATGTGGAGATCCTTGATAGCTGATACGTTGGAAACGTATCTATAATTTTTGATGCTCCATGCTTGTTTAGTATCTACTTTGCTTTACTTGTCCACACTTTGAGGTACTTTTTACATGTTTTCTGGTACTAACCTATTAACAAGTTGCAACAGTGCCAGATGTCTGTTTTCTGTTGTTTTTGGTTTCAGAAAAGTTACTAAAGAAATATTCTCGGAATTGAACGGGAAGAACACCAAAGTCAATAACTTTCCGTGGGGAACAAGAAGTCCAGAGGAGAGCCGGAGGGGCTGGCCAGGGGGCCAGACCCACCCCAGGCGCAGGGTCAAGTGGACCCACGCCTAGGTAGGGTTTGCCTACCCTAGTCGCCTCCCAGACTCTCCCCTTCGCCTATAAGAAGCCCCCGATGAAGAAACTCTCGATATCCGATCAGAAATCCACGAAACTGTCTATAGCCGCCGCCACCATCATCCCTAGATCGGGGGGATCTGAAGTTCTTCCCGGCACCCTGCCGGAGGGGAGATAATCCCGGAGGCCTTCTCTCCGGTATGATTCATGAGTAGTTCCACCTTGGACTATGGGTCCATGTAGTAGCTAGATGGTTGTATCTCCTCCTTTGTGCTTTCATGTATAGATCTTGTGAGCTCCGTTCATGATCAAGATCTAATCTATTTGTAATCATGCATGTTGTGTTTGCGGGGATCCGATGGATATTGAGATTATTATGTTGGTTTTATTAATGGTTCTATCTTTATGATTCTATCATGTTTGTGTTGTTTGTGATCTTGCATGCTCTCCGTTGCTAGTGGTTATCTTGGCCAAGTAGTTGCTAGTGACTCCAAGAGGGAGTATTTATGCTCGATAGTGGGTTCATGCCTCTAGTTTCCAAGGGAAGTGACAGAAATCTCTTCGGTTGTAGATGTGTTATTGCTACTAGGGAGAAAACAACGGTCCCTTGTTCATGGAACATGTGTATTGTTTACCTTACACACTTTTCATAAAGCAGTTGTCTGTTGCTTGCAACTTAATACTGGAGGGTGTTTGGATGATAACCTGAAGGTGGACTTCTAGTCATAGATGCAATTGGATTACGGTCTATGTATAATGTTGTATTGCCCAAACAACCTCATAGGATCTTGCTAGCTAGTAATTGCATTGTTATGCCTTGCTCAGTTCCTGTCAATTGCCCCGCTGTAATTTGTTTACCCTTCATGCCATGTTGTTTATTTAAGGAGAGCACCTCTAGTGAACTATGGAACCTGGTCCAATCTTTACCATTGATACATCTTCCAATGTTACTTGTTTACTTTCTGCAAACAATTACCATCCACACCATGCGTTTAATCCTTTGTTACAGAAAACCGGTGAGCTTGACAACCTCACTGATTCATTGGGGCAAAGTCTTGAGTTTGTTTTGTGTAGGTCTCCACGTTTCTAGCAACACATGTGTGACGTTTCCTTCCTCCTTCTGGTTCGATAACCTCGGTCTCTACTGAGGGAAACTTGCTGATGTGCTCCATCACACCTTGCTCTTGGGGTTCCAACGAAGTGCTCCATATCAACACTTGGTGCACGCATCAAAGATTTTGGCGCTGTTGCCGGGGAGGCTAAGGACGTCTTCACTAGGGGAGTCCTTCACTTCCTTTCTCTTTACTTTGTTTTTAGTTTGCTTAGTTTCTTTTGTTTGGTTTTGTTTACCTCTTTTCAAAAAAAACCAAAAAAAATAGTCTAGTTTGGTTTGCTTGCCTTATTCAAAAACACAAAAAAATTAGTTCTTGCTCTAGCTCACCATGTTGCTCCCCAAGTTCGCTCTAAAAAATCTTGCAATAGGTAGTGGTTCCATAATTGAGAAAGATAATATTGAAGAATTCTTTAATTATGTTAGCAAGCATGAGGATATTGAGGATAAATCTATAGCTGAACTTGCTCCTAATTATGAGATTGTTGCAGCTTCTTTAGTTCATATGTTGGAGGCTAGGTTTGTTATCCTTAACCCCTTTCATACAATTCTTATTTCTAAAAATAAAAGAAGAGAAGAATGTTGAAAAAAGGGAATTCATCCTTGAAACTTTATCAAAAGAATTCCATGATGTTGCTAGGGAGGCCAAAAATGTTTTTAAACGTTTCAATATGCTAGGTTCAAGTGTAGATGTTGTGGGTATTTCTGATAAACCTAAGCCTGGAGAGGAATTCAATATACACATACCCTATAAGCTTGTTGGAATGCATGAAGCCTTTGAAAATAACTTTGATTGGATTGCCCCCGAAAATATTTTTGATGAAGGTAGTAGACCAAAGAGAGATGAGAAAGGATCCTCCAAAACCCATTTGGATGAGATATCTTTCATAGTTGAAATTTTGCAAGTATGAATGTTAATGCTTCTTCATTTGAAAATACTTGATTCTTCTTGCTTCTTGTGCCTAACTTAAAGGCGTTAAAGAAAAGTACTTGTTGGGAGATAACCCAAGAGTTTCCTTAAGTCTTGGAAGTTATTACTACTGTAATTACCTCTCCTTATCCTTTTTGTTTGCTTTTTGTGCCAATAATAACCTCTAATGAGAGGGAACTAAGATTTGGGGAGTTGTTGTCCCGAAACAGAAATTTGTCCTCCACAAAAAAAATTGTGAGGAGGCTCTGTAACTCGGATTGAGCTAAACATTTACGAATAAATCCCCCATTATGTTGGCTAACTTTTGTTAGTTCAACACTTTTTGATTTGAGCAACAGAAGATGTTCGAAAAAATTCGTTTCTACCTGCTGGTCTGTTGACAGATTTCTGTCATTATTTGCATTTGCTTCTTATTGATTCCTTTTTGAGCTCTCTTCAGGTAAATTGAGTTTCTTTAAAGGAGTTACTACAGTAGCTTGTGTTTTTTAGTGAAAAGCCTTGCTGTTCCAAAGCTTTGCCCGTGGTCTAATATATTTTGAATAAGCTAATGTTGCTAATGAAAATTGTGTGAAGTTTTGTATGAAGGAAAAAATTTAGGTGTAGAGAGAGAAAGATGCAATGAGATGAAGAATTGACAAAAGCTCAAGCTTGGGGATGCCACCATGGTGTCACCCCAAGAAATATCCAAGAGGTACAAGCGTAAAAGCTTGGGGATGCCCAAGGCATCCCCTTCTTCATCAATAAAAAGCTCGGGTCTGTCTAGACACTTCACTTTTATTGTTTCATGCACAGTTGTGTTGTTCTTGGAGCGTCTTAGTTTTCGTTTGCTTTACTTGGTTTGTTTAGTTTGCTTTATTAGTTTGG
This sequence comes from Avena sativa, assembly GCA_916181665.1. Lineage (NCBI taxonomy): Eukaryota > Viridiplantae > Streptophyta > Magnoliopsida > Poales > Poaceae > Avena > Avena sativa. Next base: position 164,975,918 of record OV702285.1, on the reverse strand, counting down.
ACCCCCGCTCTCGCTGTGTTGTTTTACAAATAATTTTGCTTGGTGTTTGGAAAGGAGTAGTAAGTTCTTGCTTGAAGTGCAAGAGGAGCTTGCATTGACTGTGACTAAGACTTTAGCATGACATGCTAGGTGTTGTTTTTGCATTATGCTTAGTAATTATTTCTGTAGCATGTCTTGTTCCAAACAATTGGGATTGCTTAGTGTGCCTTGAAGAAATTATGCGTTGTTTTAGCATGCAAAAGCATAGTATTGCGGTATTCTCCTTTAATGCTTTGTTTGGGTTGACTTGGCACATGCTCACACCATGTGACTATGACAAGTCACCATAGCCTCTATGATCATTTAGTCCTTGACTTGTAGTACCACTCTATGCTTTGTTGCTCTGCATGATTATGGCCATTATTGCTCTCTTAGTTGGTTGCTCCCAGTCTTTTGCTAGCCTCCACTTGTATGAGCAAGTTCTACTCATGCTTCGAACTCCCAAGAAACCAAGTTATTCCAAAGTCTCCACTATAAACTCTTATGCATGGTGTGTTACACCATTCCAAGTATATTCTTATTTTCAACTATCTTCCAATTAAAAACTATTTTGTTATGTGAAAACTTAGTGATTAAAGCCCTCGCGAACTTGATGGCACATTTTATTCTTTGCCCCTAATAAGCTTGAACCATTGAGGCAACTTTGTTGTATATGCTTGCACTTATAAGTTGGGATTAGCAGAACCGTGTTGTCACGGGGAACGTTTTCAACATTGCACTTGTACTTTTTGTACTCCGTTGATATCATGCTCTTTTGTCTATGGATGTTACCGGTGTGAAATGAAGTGGGAACTTGTAAGTCCATGGAGGTTTTATTATGTGTTAGAGAAATTCCAGGGCCGCTAGCCTAAGCCATGCCTAATCATGGTGGAAACTTGCAGCATCACCATAGTGATATGTAAGATCCCTCCCTTTACAAAGGTAAGGATCCCTGTGTTGCAATGCTAGTCCCTGGATCAATGCTAGCATCCACAGTTTAAGATGAAGTACACAGAAACAAAGGTCATTATTACATATAATTCCATAGATAAACATAGTCTTTTACAAACTCCATGGACACAGGCCTAATACAAGAGTTCAAATATATAATAAGATAAAGAAGTCTTCATCTTCATGTGCCACAGGCAAGCATGTTGAGTGTAGACTCATAACCCCTAATCACCATCAGAATAACCTGCAACATCACAAGTTACAGCCACAGTGGGTCAATACATTGGAATAGTATTGGCAAGTGATACCTTAGTAGAATATTAGTAGTCTAGATACTATATGCATTTTGGCTAAGTGTAGCTTAGGCTTGCTTTGCTCAAAATAGGTTTTACCTATCAGTTGAAAACACTAAGTTTTTCTTTGACAAAACTTTCCCAAGGAATCACCAATAGACATTGGTGAACCTTTACCCTTGTTCACCCACAAGTTTTAACTTAGAAATTGGGATGAGGATATTCTTGATAGCTTCCATGTCTTGATGCTCAAATTGCCTAATACCAGGGACATGGCTAAGTACTTAGATTCTTCCATCAGCAGAGGTTGTGCACTTTCCCCACAAGACTTGATTTTCACCAAGACAGGACCTTTCAGAAGCCTTCCCTTAGACCAAATGGACGCGCTCCAACCTATCATCCCACTACCATCAACTGTCCAAATGGCTAAGTTATTGCAACTTATATGATCCAGGCAGAGCCCATAATGCCATGTGGCTGCACTAGAAGCTTCTTAAAATTTGGCATCTCAAATCCCTTTGTTCCTGGGTGGCTTTCCACAAGTGTGATACACAAGGTAAACCATAGAAATGGGCCTTGTGTAACCACTCAACACAAACCATTCTTTCCATTCCACCCAGGTGTTTCATTTACTTAGTTGTTTTATTAAGCAAAACACAAGTCCAAAGACTTAGAAATATTTTCACATAACATGAATATATAACCACCCTTGGTTGCTACTAGCTAGGCTAAGCATGGTAGTGATAAGAATCTTAACTTAGAAATTTCTAGCAATTCTACAACTACTAGGATTTCCCAAGCATAGCATATAGCTCAAATTATTCATGCAAGTCCTATACAAAATATTTCTAATGCATAATTGAAAAACATAGGAATAAAATCATGAAGCACCACTTGCCTTGGTAGTTTGGGGAGTAGCAACAATCTTCACAATCACAATCACTATTTGCACCAAAATCTACACATAAAATAATGGCACCAAAATCACATACAAAATATATACAAACAAAAATATATGAATGCATGCAAATGCCATGTGATGATTTTTCTACACCAAACAATACAAGTGAATAGTACTGAAACACAAACAAGTCCAAGATATTCAAAATAAACCTTATTTGATCCTTAAAACATTTTTCAAATAATTTATATAATCAAAGTAAGCCTACACAAGTTTCTGCATAGACAACCATTTTTACAGAGGCAAAATATTAAACACATTGCATAAACAGATAGGATTTTCTCTCCTGATTCCAATGATATAAAATTTGCAAAATTTGAACGTGGGAATCAAAAGATATGAATTTTACAAGTTTGGTTAACTAATAGATCAAATTTTCTATTTTAAATTCAAACAGAGGCCACGCGGCGCTTTCTGATTCGCTGGTACCGATTCGCACGGATCGACTAACACGGACCGCACGATCTAAATGAAATCGCACGGCCAGATCTGTCCCGTACCCCTTCATTTAAGTGATCTATCTAACGCGTTGGATCTGGATCAAACAGCTCGCGATCAAGCGACCAAACTCTCGCAGCGCTAGCGGCGGCGAGTGGCAGCGATGCTCTGTCAGAGACGTTGCCGACGATCTAGGTCGCGCGGGAGAGGGAGAGGTGGCTTACCTAGTTCGTCGTGCGCTGCTGATGCTCAAGGTATGCTTGGTTGGCGAAGGGACGCTCGAGGTCGACGGAGATTGCTCGCCAGAGTCGCTGCTGTCGTCGGGTGTGTGCTGCTGGAGACGGTGGCGACGCTACGGTTCACGCTAAGGCACGAGAGAGGTGGCGTTAGTTGCGTGCAGATGAGGCGATCGTGTGAGTATGAATGAGAGAGGGAGGCGCGGTCAGTACAAACCAGGAGAGATCGTCGGAGTTTGCGGCTGCGTCGGGCACTTGTGGTCATCGTCGTTAGCGAGGCTCCCGATAGTCCTAGCACGTACCAGTGGATTTAGAAGATGCGCAAGGTTGCTGCGATCATGCTGGCAAGATTAGAAGGCAAGGGGCGATGAGAGCTCACCGGAATCGCACGCCGGAATGGCTCGGTACCGCGGCGGTGCAAGCGATATTTGGGCAGCCTGGTGGCGGAGTGGGGGCTCTAGGTGAGGGGAAATGGCCGCAGTGGGGTGGAGGTTAAATAGTCGGAGCAGGGGCGAGATTAACACGCGGCATCAATGGGATTGAAGGGCATTTGCGTCGGGAGGAAACGGCTGTGGCGGCGCTGGTCGCAGGCGAGATTTGGGGACGACGGGTGACGTGGCTGCGGGGCCCAGTTGTCAGCGAGGGGGTGTGCGTGAGCGCGGTGAGAAACAGAGGAGAAACAGGGAACCCGGGTGGGCTGCTTTGCTTGCTGGGCTGGAATGGTGGCGCCTGGCCCAGTTGGGTTTTCTAATGCCTTTTCTTTTTCTTTATTGAATTTCAGGAATCATTTTCAAATGAAATCAAGTGCATTTGAATTCCAAATTTTTCCTGGATTTTTGTTAAGTGTAAACCTCATAATATTGGACATAAAACCTTGATGTCTCCTTAGACTAGCTTGGTATTTTTGAAAAATCAAAATAAACAGTGCCTTAGCACATGATTTGAATAGGTTTTTGAAAATGGTTTAAAACCAAATTTGTTTTGTAAATTTTGTCCAAGCTTTACTCACAACCAAACCAATCCTATGAACTTACAACAATGGTTTTAAAACAAATATTCCCTCACTAGAGAGTGGGATTGAAATTAATGTTTGTTCACATAAAATGATAGCACCCAGTGCTTCTGTTTTCTTGAAATGAGTTTGAAATTGATCCCTAAATGATATGAATGCATGAATGATATGCAATCTTTGAAAACATGATTTTAGGAATGTTACAAATCTAACCCCCTTAAGGTGAATCTCGCCCTCGAGATTCGGGTTGGCTAGCAAATAGGTGAGGGTGGTCTTTCCAAAGATCATCTTCTCTTTCCCATGTGGCTTCTTCTTCGGTATGATGGTTCCATTGAACTTTGCAGAATTTGATAGTCTTAGTCCAAGTAACTCTTTCTGCAGTCTCAAGAATCTTGATAGGTTTCTCCTCGTAAGTGAGATCACTTTCCAATTGGACCTCTTCCAAAGGTATAGTATCCTTCAAAGAAGTCTCTTCCATTTCTGGATGGCATTTCTTTAGCTGACTCACATGAAACACATTGTGAATAGCAGACAATGATTTTGGCAATTCAATCTCATAAGCTACTTCTCCTTTACGTCTTAGAATCTTGAATGGTCCAACATATCTTGGGGCCAATTTTCCTTTGACTCCAAATCTCTTCACTCCATGAAGTGGTGACACTCTAAGATAGGCTCTATCACCCACTTCATAGGTGACTTCTCTACGCTTAGGATCTGCGTATCTCTTCTGTCGGGACTGTGCTATCTTCAATCTGTCCTTAACTAGCTTAACTTTCTCTTCAGCCTCCTTGATTAGTTCTGGTCCAAACAAACTTCTTTCTCCCACACCATTCCATAGCAATGGGGTGGTACACTTTCTCCCATAGAGAAACTCAAATGGTGCCATCTCAATACTGGCTTGATAGCTGTTATTGTAGGAGAATTCTGCGTAAGGCAAACTTTCATCCCAACTGGCTCCATAGTCTAGGGCACATGCTCTCAACATATCTTCAAGAATCTGGTTGGTCCTTTCCATTTGTCCATCAGTCTGAGGATGAAAAGCAGTATTGAATTCCAACCTCGTTCCCAATGACTCATGTAGTTGCCTCCAAAAATGAGAAGTGAATTGAGTTCCCCTATCAGACACAATACTCTTGGGTACTCCATGTAGACATACAATTCTACTCATATAGATCTTGGCTAACTTAGCACTTGTATAGGTTGTCTTCACGGGTATGAAATGAGCCACTTTAGTTAGGCGATCCACTACTACCCAAATAGAGTCATATCCTGACCTGGTCCTTGGAAATTCGGTGATGAAATCCATGCCAATCTTGTCCCACTTCCAATCAGGAATAGGTAGTGGTTGTAACAATCCTGCTGGTTTCTGATGTTCCGCTTTCACTCTACTACATACATCACACAAAGCAATATGTTCGGCGATGTCCTTCTTCAGATTATTCCACCAAAATCTTTCTTTCATATCCATGTACATTTTGGTGTTACCCGGATGAATAGAATACGGTGAGTTATGTGCTTCTTGTAAAATCAGTTTCCGAAGCTCCGGATCTTGCGGAACACAAATACGTTTTCCATACCATAAGGTACCCTTCTCGTCTTCATGGAATCCTTTGGCTTTTCCTTTACCAATCTTTTCCTTAGTCTCCTCAATTTCCTTATCTGTCTTTTGGGATTCTTTGATTTTGTCCAACAAAGTGGGTTGAACATCCAAAGACATGAGATGTCCTTCAGGCACAATCTCCAATCTGAGTTCTCTAAATTGGGCACACAGATCATCTGGCAACTCTCCCTTAGTAAGGCCATTTACAAAAACCTTACGGCTTAGAGCATCTGCTACAAAATTTGCTTTACCTGGGTGGTATTGCAAACTCAAGTCATAGTCCTTGATGAGTTCTAGCCATCTTCTTTGTCTCATGTTGATTTCTTTCTGGGTGAAGATATACTTAAAACTTTTGTGATATGTGAACACTTCACATCGCTTTCCCAATAGATAATGTCTCCATGTTTTGAGTGCATGGACAATAGAGGCTAACTCTAAATCATGAGTAGGGTAATTTACCTCATGAGTTTTGAGTTGTCTCGAGGCATAAGCCACGAGTTTCCCTTCTTGCATTAGCACTGCACCTAATCCATGATGAGATGCATCACAATACATTTGGAAATCCTTCTCTAAATCTGGCAGACATAAGACTGGTGCTGTCACTAGTCTCTTCTTCAATTCTTGGAAACTGAGTTCGCATCCTTCAGACCAAGCAATTTTCTTGTCTTTCTTTAGTAACTCTGTCATTGGCTTAGCTATCTTGGAGAAATTCTCAATGAACCTTCTGTACTATCCTGCCAAGCCAAGGAAACTACGAACCTCTTTCACTAACTTAGGAGATTCCCATTCAGTTACAGCTGAAACTTTAGTAGGATCAACTGCTACACCATCTCCTGACACAACATGTCCAAGAAATCCAACTTCATTCAACCAAAACTCACACTTGCTGAATTTGGCATACAACTTATGCTCTCTAAGCTTCTCAAGTATCAAACGCAAATCTCCTTCATGCTCTTCTTTGCTCTTGGAGTAGATCAAAATGTCATCGATGAATACGACAACAAACTTGTCAAGGAACTCCATGAACACCTTGTTCATCATATTCATGAAGTAAGCTGGTGCATTGGTCAAACCAAATGGCATCACGGTATACTCATACAATCCATACCTAGTGGTGAAAGTTGTCTTAGGTATGTCTTGTTCCCTTATTTTGAGCTGGAAATAACCTGATTGAAGATCAATCTTTGAGAACACACAGGCTCCATCTAACTGATCAAACAAGTCATTGATTCTTGGAAAAGGGTATTTGTTCTTGATGGTCACCTCATTGAGTGAATGGTAATCTATGCATAACCTTTGACTTCTATCTTTATTTTCCACAAACAAAACTGGTGCTCCCCAGGATGAAGAACTTGGTTGAATAAATCCTTTCTGCAATTGTTCTCCGAGTTGTTTCTTGAGTTCTTTCAAATCATCAACTGACATCTTGTACGGTCTCTTTGTTATTGGTCTGGATCCTGGTAGCAAGTCAATAAGAAACTCCACATCTCTATCTGATGGCATTCCTGGCAATTCTTCCGGAAACACATCCGGATATTCACTCACAATTGGCACACTGTCTATGCTAACCCCCTTAAGAGAATTTAGCTTACTCCCTTTTGATTCAAAGTTAGACTTGAATCTTATCCGTTTCTTTTCCGGGGTTGTGAGTGCAACAGTTCGATTAGCACAATCTAGTACTCCTTCATACTTGGTCATCCAATCCATTCCCAAAATTGCATCCAGTCCTTGGGAATCTAGGATTATCAGACTCACTAGAAACTTATGCTTTCCAAACTCTATTACTAGATCCCGGCATCCAAGACTCACTATCATATCTCCACCTGGAGAACTTACTTTTATTGGACACCCAATGTTTTCAGTTGGAAACCCATTTCTATCAACAAATGCTTTTCATATGAATAAATGTGATGCACCAGTATCAAAAAGAACAAGTGCTGGAATAGAATTGAGTTTGAACTTACCAGCCACAGCATCTGACTCTTCATAGATTTCCTCCACATTGATGTGGTTCACTTGCCCCTACTGGAAAGGGTTGGGCTTGTTGGGTCCTTCAACTTTCTTTTCTGGACACTCATTTGCATAATGCCCCATCTTCTTGCACTTAAAACATTCAACCTGACTAAGATCCTTCTTGACAGGCTGGCTTCCACTACCACTTCCACTTCCACTTCCATTGTGGTGGTTCTTGTACCCACTCTTGTGATTCTTGTACTTGTCATTGTCATGACTATGGTAATGTTTGTTGTCATGATGACGGTTGTGGTTGTGGTGTTTGTTGTACTTTCCATGCTTGTGGGATCCAGAATTCCCACTATCATCATAATGGGAACGCTTGTGAGACGATCCTGAGCTGTGCTTGTCAGAGTGCTTCCTCTTCCTGCTTTCAACCTGTTTCATCATGCTCTCCAAGATGACAGCCTTGTCACAAAGAGATTGATAAGTGGGGACATAGGCCACAGCTAACTGCAGGTTCAATTCGTCGTTCAATCCTTAAAGGAACTTGTCTTTCCTCTTAGCATCAGTGTCAACTTCATCCGGTGCATAACACGCCATATTGTTGAACTCCTCAATATACTCAGCCATGCTACGGTGGCGCTACTTTAAGTTATGAAATTCCTTCTTCTTCAAGCTCATCACTCCGGATGACATGTGAGCATTACGAAAACCATCTTCAAAAATAGCCCATGTCACATCCTCAATGGGAGTGGTGATCTGGAAGTTATCCCACCAAGTGGCTGCTGGTCCTTCCAACAAGTGTGCTGCAAATCTAACTTTCTCTTCATCAGTACATCCAACAGTTACCAAATCCTTGTTCACTGAGCGTAGCCAATCATTGGCCACCATGGGATCAGTAGTTCCTGAGAAATTTGCTGGCCTTAGTCTGAAGAATCTGGTGAGCATGTCAAAACCCGGTGGGTTGTTCTGATTGTTGTTGTTGTTATTATTATTGTTGTTGTTGTTCTGATTCTGTATGAACATGGTCATCATCTGCATCAGCTGCGTCTGAGCTGTCATCATCTGCTGCATCTCAGGGGTGATATTGTTGTTGTTAGGGTTGGGATTGGCACGTCGGGGAGGCATCTGTGGTTTTCAATAGAGATAAGAATGAGATACCCATAGATGCTAACATGCACAATACATCACATAAACAATCACCAAACATGCATCATAAAAAGTTTAACAACATAGACAACAAGTTTTGAAAAGTAAACACACCAATAGCAAGCCATCCACATGTTGGATGGTCATTGCGACTCAATAATCAAAAGCATGGTAAATAAAAGGTAAATGAGTAGTCATCACCACTCCTCTGCATCAACCTCCTCATCAACAAGTGTAAGACCTGCATTCTCCATAGCGGTCTTGTATTCCTCGACATTGGTAGTCAAGGCCTCTACTTTGGCTTTGAGAGCCCTCTTCTGTGAACGAAGTCTCTCAATCACCACCTGCTGATGCTCGAGCTCAAAGTCCTTGGCCTCTAGTTCTGCAGTCATGTCTCGAATCCTCTTGTTCCTATCTTGGACTCTCTTCTCTTGACTCTTGAACTTTCTATCCTGACTCTCAAACTTGGCCTCAATTTCCTTGACTATCTCATCTTGCTCCGCGAAGAGCTTGTCCTTCTCACGAAGTTGCACCTGGAGTTCGTCATTGCTAAGCATGACGTTGGTCCTATCAGTATCTAGGTGCCTAAGAAGAACCTCTAAGTCCTGGAGGTATAGACGAATCGGCTCTGCTGTCTCTCTATCAGTATCCTCGAAGTCAATGGCCTCACCATCCTCGTCACGTCTACCAAAGGCATGGAAGTGAGTACCTCTAATCTCCCGAGAGTGTCTCCCTAGCAAACGTCCAAGCAAATCCTGCATGACTACATCTAGGCCTCTCTCCTTGTCATCATGCATGAGCTTGAAGGTGATAGCCTCTATGGTTGGCTCAGTCTGGCGTCCTGGCTGAGTAACCTTGACGCCCCAAAGGTCCTTCCTCTCGAACTTGGTGAGGGGAAGCATCATGATGGTAGGAAGTGGGAGATTGAGCACACTAGTGAGCTCAATAAGACGAGTGCCAAAAAGAGTTCCCTTGAACTCTTCAGCTGTGCTGATAGTAACATTAGGCATCTATTATATAAGATAGAAAAGTTAGAATCAACATAAAATATAGATGAATCACAAAACAAGGCATCACATGCATATCTTTGACAATCAAAAAACTGCAAGTCATGGCATACATAAAACCATTACAAGCATCCAAGGTTCAACTTATTTTAGACAACATTTGGAAAATAAAAATGATAAGTGTGGTGGTCCAACTAACGAAGTACGTTACAATCCCATCTCACTTGTCAAGTTGGCTAACAGGGCATCCCTAGAGGCAATCTGTCGATCCTGATCACATGACTCCATTGCTAAGTCTATGATGTCCTTTCTTAAACGTTGGTTGGTAGCCTCTAACTCTTGGGTATGCTTCTTTTCTTCCCTTAGGTCATTCTGGGTGTTGAGCATTATGCACTTGATTTTATCACCAAGCTCTTTGATGGCCTTCCAAGCTGCATCCCTTGCGGAATCAAAGAATGTGGTGTTTATCACTTAGTTGGTGACCATGCAGAATCCTGATTCCTTGTGGTTGTCTTCCTTGTTTTTATACAAGTGAAGTTTCACCCACCAGTACTCAACTCCTTCATCCATCACGGGAAAACCTTTGTACACAGCTGCACCATGTATTCCCATGGCAACCATGAGGTCCTTGAGAGCCTTGGGAAATTCTGTCTCACACTCCAAAGTCATAGTCATGAGTGGTCCCTTCCTCACGGCTTCGTTGATGGAGTTCATCTACAAATAGAGATGAGAAAGAAGATTAGAAAAGTTTACGAGAAGAAAAAGACAAGTGTGGAAGTTGTTGAATTTTTTTTCCTTAGTGGTTTCCAATCATAGGGTCATAATCCTACAGGCAACACAGTGCTCTGATACCATCTGTAAGATCCCTCCCTTTATAAAGGTAAGGATACCTGTGATTGCAATGCTAGTCCCTGGATCAATGCTAGCATCCATAGTTTAAGATGAAGTACATAGAAACAAAGGTCATTATTACATATCATTACAGAGACAAACATAGTCTTTTACAAACTCCATGGCCACATGCCTAATACAAGAGTTCAAATATATAATAAGATAAATAAGTCTTCATCTTCATGTGCCACAGGCAAGCATGTTGAGTGTAGACTCATAACCCCTAATCACCATCAGAATAACCTACAACATCACAAGTTACAGCCACAGTGGGACAATACATTGGAATAGTATTGGCAAGTGATACCTTAGTAGAATATTAGTAGTCTAGATACTATATGCATTTTGGCTAAGTGTAGCTTAGGCTTGCTTTGCTCAAAATAGGTTTTACCTATCAGTTGAAAACACTAAGTTTTTCTTTGACAAAACTTTCCCAAGGAATCACCAATAGACATTGGTGAACCTTTACCCTTGTTCACCCACAAGTTTTAACTTAGAAATTGGGATGAGGAGATTCTTGATAGCTTCCATGTCTTGATGCTCAAATTTTCCAATACCAGGGACATGGCTAAGTACTTAGATTCTTCCATCAGCACAGGTTGTGCACTTTCCCCACAAGACTTGATTTTCACCAAGACAGGACCTTTCAGAAGCCTTCCCTTAGCCCAAATGGATGCGCTCCAACCTATCATCCCACTACCACCATCTGTCCAAATGGCTAAGTTATTGCAACTTATATGATCCAGGCAGAGCCCATAATGCCATGTGGCTGCACTAGAAGCTTCTTAACATTTGGCATCTCAAATCCCTTTGTTCCTGGGTGGCTTTCCACAAGTGTGATACACAAGTTAAACCATAGAAATGGGCCTTGTGTAACCACTCAACACAAACCATTCTTTCCATTCCACCCAGGTGTTTCATTTACGTAGTTGTTTTATTAAGCAAAACACAAGTCCAAAGACTTAGAAATATTTTCACATAACATGAATATATAACCACCCTTGGTTGCTACTAGCTAGGCTAAGCATGGTAGTGATAAGAATCTTAACTTAGAAATTTCTAGCAATTCTACAACTACTAGGATTTCCCAAGCATAGCATATAGCTCAAATTATTCATGCAAGTCCTATACAAAATATTTCTAATGCATAATTGCAAAACATAGGAATAAAATCATGAATCACCACTTGCCTTGGTAGTTTGGGGAGTAGCAACAATCTTCACAATCACAATCACTATTTGCACCAAAATCTACACATAAAATAATGGCACCAAAATCACATACAAAATATATACAAACAAAAATATATGAATGCATGCAAATGCCATGTGATGATTTTTCTACACCAAACAATACAAGTGAATAGTACTGAAACACAAACAAGTCCAAGATATTCAAAATAAACCTTATTTGATCCTTAAAACATTTTTCAAATAATTTATATAATCAAAGTAAGCCTACACAAGTTTCTGCATAGACAACCATTTTTACAGAGGCAAAATATTAAACACATTGCATAAACAGATAGAATTTTCTCTCCTGATTCCAATGATATAAAATTTGCAAAATTTGAACATGGGAATCAAAAGATATGAATTTTACAAGTTTGGTTAACTAATAGATCAAATTTTCTGTTTTAAATTCAAACAGAGGCCACGCGGCGCTTTCTGATTCGCTGGTACCGATTCGCACGGATCGACTAACATGGACCGCATGATCTAAATGAAATCGCACGGCCAGATCTGTCTCGTACCCCTTCATTTAAGTGATCTATCTAACGCGTTGGATCTGCATCTAACGGCTCGTGATCAAGCGACCAAACTGTGGCGGCGCTAGCGGCAGCGAGTGGCGGCGGCGGGGGCTCTGTCAGAGACGTTGCCGACGATCTAGGTCTCGCGGGAGAGGGAGAGGTGGCTTACCGAGTTTGTCGTGCGCTGCTGATGCTCAAGGTATGCTTGGTTGGCGAATGGGCGCTCGAGGTCGACGGAGATTGCTCGCCAGAGTCGCTGCTGTCGTCGGGTGTGTGCTGCTGGAGACGGTGGCGATGCTACGGTTCACGCTAAGGCACGAGAGAGGTGGTGTTATATGCGTGCAGACGTGGCGATCGTGTGAGTATGAATGAGAGAGGGAGGCGCGGTCAGTACAAACCAGGAGAGCTTGTCAGAGTTTGCGGCTGCCTCGGGCACTTGCGGTCGTCGTCGTTGGCGAGGCTCCCGATAGTCCTAGCACGTACCAGTGGAGTTAGAAGATGTGCAAGGTTGCTGCGATCATGCTGGCAAGATTAGAAGGCAAGGGGCGATGAGAGCTCACCGGAATCGCACGCCGGCGTGGCTCGGTACCGCGGCGGTGCAAGCGATATTGTGGGCAGCCTTGTGGCGGAGTGGGGGTGCTAGGTGAGGGGAAATGGCCGCAGAGGGGTGGAGGTTAAATAGCCAGAGCAGGGGCGAGATTAACGCGCGGCATCAATGGGATTGAAGGGCATTTGCGTCGGGAGGAAACAGCCGTGGCGGCGCTGGTCGCAGGCGAGATTTGGGGATGACGGGGTGACGTGGCTGCGGGGCCCATTGTCAGCGAGGGGGTGTGCGCGAGCGCGGTGAGAAATAGAGGAGAAAGAGGGAACCCGAGTGGGCTGCTTTGCTTGCTGGGCTGGAATGGTGGCGCCTGGCCCAGTTGGGTTTTCTAATGCCTTCTTTTTCTTTATTGAATTTCAGGAATCATTTTCAAATGAAATCAAGTGCATTTGAATTCCAAATTTTTCCTGGATTTTTGTAAAGTGTAAACCTCATAATATTGGACATAAAACCTTGATGTCTCCTTAGACTAGCTTGGTCTTTTTGAAAAATCAAAATAAACAGTGCCTTTTAGCACATGATTTGAATAGGTTTTTAAAAATGGTTTAAAACCATATTTGTTTTGGAAATTGTGTCCAAGCTTTACTCACAACCAAACCAATCCTATGAACTTACAACAATGGTTTTAAAACAAATATTCCCTCACTAGAGAGTGGCATTAATGTTTGTTCACATAAAATGATAGCACCTAGTGCTTCTGTTTTCTTGAAATGAGTTTGAAATTGATCCCTAAATGATATGCATGCATGAATGATATGCAATCTTTGAAAACATGATTTTAGGGATGTTACATGATCTATCTATGAAGCATCCTCAATAAAAAGCTATGCATATGGTAAATAAAAAGATTGCTGAGATGCTCATTGTCTGCTTGCCTTGTCATTTTGGTTATGGGAAAGCTCCTGTACCATGTGCAAGGGGTACCCCATTGGCGGTTCTCAATGATATGCAAATACTTAAAGTGACAAGAACTTACCTGGGCCCTAATTTTAGTATCCATGAGGTGTAGCCCTCATAGTCAAGGGACTTGAGATTGCCAACTTATACTTTGTCAAGCATATACTCCAGCTTTGCCACTTTAAACCTTAACCACTTCAAGATGCTTATGATAGGGGCAGTGAGGGCTGAAAGCTAACAAGTACCATAATTTTTGTAAGCTCTTTTTGAAACTTGTAATCCCTGCTTCCTTTACAAAAAAGGCTTTTCTTCCACCACTATTGAGTCTCCACCTTCTACCTTTAGGCACCATTAAGAGAGCATAGTTGTCATTCTGTGTGCAATGTTCCAAAGCTTATTAATTGATGCATATTGTGTTACTACTTGTTCTTGTGATACTTGTTTCTAGTCACTCGTGTGAACTTAGCAGGTGTCCTATGAATTATATTGCTACTCTATGAGGGACAAGTTGATTGCCACTATGCTATGTTTTCTGCATGTGAAACAAACAAGCATTTTTAAATGCATATTATTCATGATCTTTGTTTGTAGCCTGCCATGTTGCATGCATAGTTACTATGTCCTATTGTTAGAACTCCATCTTTCATGCACATGTTTAGAGTTCTTTGATCCCAGCTTTCAATGCTTGCAAATGGTTGGATCTTTATTGTGAGGGTGCATGTTCACCTCAAAAACTATTCTTTTATCACTTACCTACTCGAGGACGAGCAGGAGTTAAGCTTGGGGATGCTGATACGTTGGAAACGTATCTATAATTTTTTATGCTCCATGCTTCTTTAGTATCTACTTTGCTTTACTTGTCCACACTTTGAGGTACTTTTTACATGTTTTCTGGTACTAACCTATTAACAAGTTGCAACAGTGCCAGATGTCTGTTTTCTGCTGTTTTTGGTTTCAGAAAAGTTAGTAAAGAAATATTCTCGGAATTGGACAGGATGAACGCCAAAGTCAATAACTTTCCGTGGGGAACAAGAAGTCCAGAGGAGAGCCGGAGGGGCTGGCCAGGGGGGCCAGACCCACCCCAGGCGCGGGGTCAGGTGGTCCCGCACTTGGGTAGGGTTTGCCTACCCTGTTCGCCTCCCGGACTCCCCCTTCGCCTATAAGAAGCCCCTGATGCAGAAACTCTTGGTACCCGATCAGAAATCCACGAAACCGTATGTAGCCGCCGCCACCATCGTTCCTAGATCGGGGAGATCTGAAGTTCTTCCCGAAACCCTGCCGGAGGGGAGATCATCCCGGAGGCCTTCTCTCCGGTATGATTCGTGAGTAGTTCCACCTTGGACTATGGGTCCATGTAGTAGCTAGATGGTTGTATCTCCTCCTTTGTGCTTTCATGTATAGATCTTGTGAGCTCCGTTCATGATCAAGATCTAATCTATTTGTAATCATGCATGTTGTGTTTGCGAGGATCCGATGGATATTGAGATTATTATGTTGGTTTGATTAATGCTTCTATCTTTATGATTCTATCATGTCTGTGTTGTTTGTGATCTTGCATGCCCTCCGTTGCTCGTGGTTATCTTGGCCAAGTAGTTGCTAGTGACTCCAAGAGGGAGTATTTATGCTCGATAGTGGGTTCATGCCTCTAGTTTCCAAGGGAAGTGATATAAATCTCTTTGGTTGTAGATGTGTTGTTGCTACTAGGGAGAAAACAACGGTCCCTTGTTCATGGAACATGTTGATTGTTTACCTTACACACTTTGCTTAAATCAGTTGTCTGTTGATTGCAACTTAATACTAGAGGGGGTTCGGATGATAACCTGAAGGTGGACTTCTAGTCATAGATGCAGTTGGATTACGGTCTATGTATAATGTTGTATTTCCCAATCAACCTCATAGGATCTTTCTAGCTAGTAATTACATTGTTATGCCTTGCTCAATTCTTGTCAATTGCCCCGCTGTAATTTGTTTACCCTTCATGCCATGTTGTTTATTTAAGGAGAGCACCTCTAGTGAACTATGGACCCTGGTCCAATCTTTACCATTGATACATCTTCCATTGTTACTTGTTTACTTGCTGCAAACCATTACCTTCCACACCATGCGTTTAATCCTTTGTTACAGCAAACCGGTGAGCTTGACAACCTCACTGATTCGTTGGGGCAAAGTCCTGAGTTTGTGTTGTGCAGGTCTCCACGTTTCCAGCAACACCTGTGTGACGTTTCCTTCCTCCTTCTGGTTCGATAACCTCGGTCTCTACTGAGGGAAACTTGCTGCTATGCTCCATCACACCTTGCTCTTGGGGTTCCAACGAAGTGATCCATATCAACACTTGGTGCACGCATCAATAGCTTCCATGTCTTGATGCTCAAATTGTCCATTGACGGGGACACGGCTAAGTACTTAGATTCTACTCTCTCGAGAGGTGGTGCACTTTCCCCACAAGACTCGACATGCATCGAGACGAGATCTTTGAGAATCCTTCCCTTAGACCAAATGGACGTGTTCCATCCTATCACCCCCTACCACCTTCTGTCCATCTGGCTAAGTTATTGCAACCTATATGATCCAGGCAGAGCCCATAATGCCATGTGGCTGCACTTGAAGCTTCTCAACATTTGACATCTCAAGTCTCTTTGTTCCTGGGTGGATTTACACAAGTGTGATACACAATTTTTCACCAGTTTACTGGCCTTGTGTAACCACTCAACATAAATCCATTCTCACCATTCCACCCAGGTGATTCATTCACATAGTTGTTTTATTAAACAAAACACAAGTCATAGACTTAGAAATATTTCATAGCATGAATATAATCCACCCTTGTTTTCTACTAGCTAGGCTAAGCAGACTAGTAGAAAGAATCTTAACTTATAAAATTCCACCAAGTCATCATCTACTAGGATTTCCCAAGGCATAGCATACTTAGTAAAAATTCCATGCAAGTCCTACTCAAAATATCACTAATGCATAGTGAAAATAATAGGACAAAATGTATAAAGCACCACTTGCCTTTTTAGTAGAGAATATAGATTCACTCCTTGATCTTGAAATTGTCACACTCTTCAAATTTCACTACAATTCAATCAAGGAAGGCACAAATTCAAAACTAGCATTCAAACAATTCACCACATAAAATAAAGAAAACAAAACAATGCATGCAAGCATGCAAAAGATTGTTTTATTTGGAAAGGTGGTTTATAATAGGCTATAAGCATTTTAAAACACCTATTGGTCATTTATAAAAGTGGCAAAACCATTTGAAATCAAGTTAGTGAAAATGGGCCATTTAAATCATTTTTGTTTTGCTAGAAATGATTTTAATCAAAGGAATAATTTCTAGTGTTATCGAAATATGTTTTTCAACACAAATGTTAGTGTTTATTGTCAAAGTGTTAAAAACAAAACCATTTACAAAAGGTTTCACCCAAAAATCATTTTTAAATAATAGCAACATTTTTGTTTTACTAGAAATGCCTTTATTCAAGGAATAATTCCTTGTGTTAAACAAAATATATTTCTAAACCCAAAAGTTTGTGTTTCTAGTTAGTAGGTTCAAATAAAATCATTTGCAAAAGATTTTTACCAAAAATCATTTTTAGAATATTTTTTATATTCAAAATAGGCCTAGAAATGTTTCTGCCAAAACACCTAATTTTCCAGATGCAAAATACTAAACTAAGTGCATGGTTGCAAAGTTCACATTTTTCTGATTCCAATGATATAAAATTTGTAAATTTTGGACGTGTTGAACAAAAGTTATGAATTTTACAAAATCAAATCACTAATAGAACCTTTTATATTTTTAAAACAAAGTTTGGGCCACGTGTCTTTTTCTTATTTGTCTGTACCGATTCGTCTGGATCGAGCGATGTGGATCATTGGATCTAAAGTGCAACTCACAGATCAGATCGAGCATACCCCTTCGTTTTAAGTGATTCTATCGTAGCCATGAGATCTAGATCTAACGGCTCGCGCTGCACTAACCATTAACTGGCGGCGCTGGCTCGACGGTGAGTGGCGGCGCGCTCGGGCTGCGGCAAACAGGAAGCAAGGGAGGAAGGGGTGATGCTCACCGGGTTCGCTGTGGCGAGTAGATGCTCGGCGTGCTCGTTGTAGACAAAAGGGCGATTGCTCACCGGAGATGGTCCTGGCGACGGGCGCGTCTGTTCGTCAACATTGGCGAGGCTATGGTGCTCGCCAAGGCAAGAAAACAAGTCAGGAAGATGCGCGAGAGAGAGACGAGTATGCGTGTCTCATCCAGAGAGAAAGGGACGGTCTGATCTCACCGGGGGAAGTCACCGGAGTGGTCGCAGACAACGACGGCGTTCAGTCGAAGAAGAAGCCGACGTTCTGGGGCACGCACGAGCAAGTTAAGGGTACTGGAAGGTGCGTGAGGCGATGAGGAATGCTCCTGTGGAGACCAGGGGCAGTGGGGAGGGTCGATGTTGCCGTAATTTGGACGGGAAGCTCGTCGGAGACAGTGTGGCGTGAGGGAAATTTGCACAGCCTGGTGTCTCCGGTGGAATAAGGTTTGAGGGGAAAGAGAGGAGAGAGGGAGGGGTTTAATCGTGCGTGGTCGTGGGGAGGAATTACGGGCGCAATCAATCGAATTGAAGACACGGAATCAAGGCAGAAAATGGACGGGGAAAGGGGAAGAACAGGTCGCGCGGGTGGGGGAGATGATGACGGGGCAGCCAATGTGGCGTGGGTCCGTTTCTTCAGCGAGCTGAGAGGGTAAGTGCGCGAGTAAGAAAGGTTGCTGTGGGGGAGAAGAGAGGTGGGCTGTAGATGGGCTCGTTGGGCCAGGTTGGGCTGGGTAGGTCAGTTGGGTCAGTCTGTTTTCATTTTTTTTCTCCTATTTTATTTTTCCTTTTCTATTTTCTGTTTTTCAATTCAAACATTCATTTGAATTCAGATTTCTTTATCAAACTTTTTCTAAATCTTTTTAGTAGAATTTTATCTATTTATTAATGTATTTAAATCATCCATTTTAGAATATTTTCTTATATTCCCTTATGGTTTATTATTTATTTAAAATATATATTTGTCTTTATTTAAATAAGATTTAAATATGTTTCAAATCCTCATTATTTAATTCAAATGATTAGTTTAAACTCAAATGTTTCTCAAGCCTTTTCAGTAGGTTTTATACTGTTTTAAACTCCATTTTAAAATAATTTCTTTCATTCTTTTATGGTTTATTATTTATTTAAATTTGACACTTGAATTCAAATTTCACCAAACCTATTTAGTAGGTTTTAAATCATTTAGGAGTTAATTAGTTGGACCACTTTGGAAAATATTCAAATATTTTCTCATGATTTATTATTTATTTTAATTAGGCCTTTTGTCTTTATTTGCATAATTTGGATATGGTTTCAAACCATATAGTTCTATTCAATTATTCTTTTATTCTTTTTAAGTTAATTAGATAACTTTTAATCCAGTTTGGCAATTTCCATTATTTTTTCCATGATTTAATTAATCACTTATATTAGGGATTTTGTCTTCTTTTAAATCAAATATGGTTTAAGTCCATATAAGTTTTTATTAAAATAATCTTTATTCCTTTATTTTTTGGATTATTTTTATTCCATTTACTTATGGATTTAACTCAAGGTTTAAATTGTCTTCTAAATATTTTTCTTGGGATTTATTATTTAGTTTAGGTAATTTGTCTTTATTTAAATAAAATTGAATATGGTTTAATCCATATGATTTAATTTAAATAATATTTTACTCCTTTTTATTATTAAATAAACTTCCATTTGTTCATGGATTTGGCCAAGATTGAATTTGGCTTTTAAATATTCCTTATTTATTTATTTCCTTATTTATTTATTTATTTCCTTCTTTCTCTTATAAAATCCATATCTTTTTATTTATAGATCCAAAATTGGTGATTCCAATTTGTATGATTTTATTTAATAATTTTTTATATTTTTAAATCCTTTTAGGATTATTTTGATCAAGATTTGGTATGTGTTGTGGTGGTGTCACGGCAGATGCCATGGGTAGGCTAAAGTATGGGGCCAATGGATGCTGGAGGGATCCGGGGAGGGATGATGTAGTAATTTCTACACTCAAATGACTAACATGTAGCTCTTTATTCCTCCTCTCAAGGGCTAGAATGAATCGTCCCCCCTCTCTGGAGCCCGTTCCCCTCCTTATAAAGGGGTTCCTTGACTCCCTCTAGGGCTGACGTGGCAAGCATATTCTTGAAATATGCGTGTCCCAAAGTGGTAACTCGGTGGGCTCCTTTACGTGTCCCCCTTCTATCGGTGGCAAGGTTCCAGAGGCCCTCACATGTGCGCCTCGGGCTTCCTCACTATCACCTCCGTGACGCTTGTCTGCCCTTCTGCAGCTCTGCTCTTTGTCCTTAGCGCTTGGCTCTATCTAGATTCCTCCTAGCCAGCATCTAGGGTTTGACTATAGGCTCCTCCTTCTCCTGCAAGTTTCACGTTACTCGGCCTCATCTCGCATAACTCGGCTCGGCGTTCACCTACATATAATTTGATGAGCCTTATTCGGTCGACATTGCTCATACGTCGGCCGAGTAAGGCGTTACTCATTTTATATTTTCCTAGGCTCAACTTATATCGGCCGAATCTTGCTTGATTCGGCCGACACAGTTAGTAATTCGGCTTAAGGTAAGGGAGATTCCTTTCTTCTTTCCCCTATCTTGACCCTATCCGGGGTCACCCCCCCAACATTAGTCCCCGAAGCTGGTGCGGTCCTGCCGGAAACCTCGGCCGGGCCACATCAGTTTCCAGACATTTATCTTCTTTCTTTCTTTCCGAGTTATTTCTTAGCCGACATTCTTTTTCTGTTATCCTCTTCTTCATTTCATCCTTTTCCCGCTGTGGGCTACGCTCTGAGTTATCTCCTTTCGTTCGAGGTATTTGCTTGGCTTCCTGGGTAAGCCTCGTCCTACGTGTACCAGTCATCATTGTTCTCTAGTTTTTTGTTCCTCTACAGTGTTCACTGACACACTACAGTGATTACTGCACACGTTGCATCGGCGCAATGACGCCTCGAGTGCCGCAGCAGTCAGGAGGCCCGATCCCCTCTTGCGCCACGTGGCCTTCGCTGTGGTTCCACTACCTACGAGCGGTTAAGCGATACACGCGATTATGCGGTTAGCGTGGCACAGCCACGATCCCACTACGGTTTACCCTACGTGGTTATAAAGAGGGGAGCAGGGTAGGATGATTCACTTTCCCCCTTTCTATTCCCTTCGTCTTCTTCCTTGCGCCGTCGCCTCCGTTCGCGTTCCAGTGGCCGCGCCACCGCCGTTCCCCCTTGATGTACACGCTACGGTTCTCCGGATCCCGCGAACTCTTTGCAGCGCCTCTGCTTTGGCGTTCTCGCCGGTGAGTTTTCTTACAGCGCCGCCGCTAGGTCCTAGCGTTAGGCATTTTTCTAGTATTCCAAGATTCCCCGCGGTGGTGCTTTCTCTGCTCCGCCGCTATGTTTGTCACCGTCACGACGGGGCCCAGCACCTCTAGGCCTCTCCCCGCCGCCAGTTTTTCTAGCGGCGCTCTCGTTGGGAAAGATGACCTTGCGGTCAACCCAGAGCGTGGTTCCTGGCAGGGTTCCGCAGTTACTCGCCGGGAGATAGAATGGCTAATCAAAACACGCCGAATTCCTGCCGAGGTAAGTTGTCGCTTACCCGGCAAAGAA
This sequence comes from Avena sativa, assembly GCA_916181665.1. Classification (NCBI taxonomy): domain Eukaryota; kingdom Viridiplantae; phylum Streptophyta; class Magnoliopsida; order Poales; family Poaceae; genus Avena; species Avena sativa. Next base: position 164,954,472 of record OV702285.1, on the reverse strand, counting down.
TCCTCCCCTATACTCAATGAGGGCGAGTACGTAGTTTTTATGTCCCACTTCGCTCGTGGATTTGGCCTCCCTCTTAGTGACTTTGCTAGGAGCTTCCTAGATTATTTTGGCCTTCAGCCGCATCACCTGCCGGCTAACGACGTAGCCTCTTTGTCGGCCTTTATCTCGGCTTCGGAGGGGTATTTCGGCCTCTGGCCTTCCGTAGACGTTTGGTCCAAATTCTTTCAGATCCGAGCTAATGTAGTGCCGGATAAATCTTTCATCCTTCTGAAAAATCTCTCACCCAATGCAGGGCTGCATCCATTACACCTCGGAAAAACTCTGTGTTCCCCCGGGTCGCCGGCCTCGAATATTGTAAGAAGTGGCATAGATCATTTTTCTATGTCAAGAATACTAGGAAAGAAGATAAGATTCGGCTCCCTGCTTTCTCTATCGGTCCTCCCTCCAAGAAGAACTGGATCTACAATCCGAGGAAAACTCATGCTCTTGCCGAGGCATTTGAGATCCGGCTTAAAGAAATGACTCGTGCTGGGCTCCGAGGTGAAGATTTGATGACTGCGTTCGTCAGCAGCCGAATCTTCCCCTTCCAGCTTTGCTCTCATAAGCTCTGTTATATGAGTGGTCCTCTAGATCAAACTGAGTTTCTACGGTTGAGCTTGATGATTAATAGATCTTTAAGCGTGTCCGGGCTATTTTTAAGACTGAGATGCCCGAGGAATGGAAATGGGGACTGAAGCCATTTTCTCGTGGGAATCCCCCTCCTCAGGTAAGTTAAGCACTGGTGTTTTCTTCCGAGTTGTTTTTCAAATGTTATTTTGCTAACTCATATTTACTTATCTCGCAGAGGTTTATGGAGCAGAAGACAGAATATGCCGAGGTTTTGGCTCTTCCCTGGACTGCTGACCGCAATACCCCAGACAATGGGGAACCTGAACCGGAGGAGTTTGTCCCTAAGTCGGATGCTGCTCCTATTCGTCCCCGGAGCAAGACCTCGGCTCGTGCGGATGAAGGTGACTCGGACGACGTCCAAATTCTTGAGGTAGTTGTCGCGGTGCCTATCTCTTACGCATTTCCGGCTCCTTCTTTCCCAGCTAACCAAGCTGGTTAGGTGCATGACGCCGAACCTCTTGCTTCCGAGGCTCCTGTTGCTTCGAAGAAGCGCACCGCTTCGACGGATCCTTCTGGTGCTTCCCCCAAGAAGCGAGTCAAGAAATATGCTCAGCATATCCCGAGGCGTAAGACCATGCCTGGGGTTACTGGGTGAGTTTATTTTTATTTGTATTTCTTGTTTCTCTCTTTCTGTTTTTGAATCAGCTTTTACTCCCTTGCAGAGCTCCTCTTTCCGCAAAGACAAGCGGTCTGAGTATGACAACCCATACCACTCGGTCGTCTTCTCCCCCACCTCCGGAGGATACTCGGGTTCCCAGTCCCTCTCGTGTTGATTCTCCTCCTATGCCGACTAATGTATCGCCTCAACAAGATGAGCCCATTGCTCCCACCGTTGTTGCCGACGTAACCCCTATGCCGGATCATCCGGTTGAGCTGTTGTCCCTCAGACCCCCGAGGTTTCCCCCAATGATCCTTTGATCACCGCAGTTCCAGCTCCTACTCCAGTTCCTACCGAGGATACCACCACCTCGGCCCCTTTGGAAATTATAGTTCCTCCTGCCGCCAAGGACGTGGTTCCCAGTGCTGAAGTTGTTGCCCCCGCCGAAGTCTCTACTAAGAGCAAGAAAGTTGTTATTACTAAACCCTCGGAATCTCAGAAGGGGCCAAAAAGCTCTTCTCAGCCCAGCATTGCTGATGCACTTTGCAAAGGAGCTTCTACCGCTAAACCCGGTGTCGCCCTTGCCTCCGACACTCAGCTTATTCTTCATAAGAGTCCGGCGGCGGCTGCAGTTACTCAGCATGCCCGAGGTAAAGTGTTGACCCGTACTGAGAGCGGGCATAGCCTCGGCTCACTGGTGGAATATGCGAACAACTAGAACGCCGCCGATCAACTTGAGGGCAATCCAAGTAGCCAACCATTTCAGCTTTTCAACATCAGCAGTTGTTTGCATATGGCTGCTAAGATTGTTCTTGAAAGTGATAAGATGAACGAGGTAAGCGCCTTCGTTGGTACTTTGTCTATTATTCAGATGATATTATATATACACTAGTCCCCGAAGCTTGCAACCGGATAATTTATTGTTCGTTTGGAAGCTTCATCCTGTTTTAAATGCATTATATTATTTACTTGATCTGGATCTGTCTTACGTTTGAATATCCAGCCATCTAGATCCGAGTCAAGTTTTACTTGATTGTTTTGTCTTACTGTTGAATATCCAGCCATCTAGATCCGAGTCAAGTTTTACTTGATTCGGATCTGTCTTACTTTTGAATCTCCATACTTGATTCGGATATGTCTTACTTTTGAATATCCAGCCATCTAGATCCGAGTCAAGTTTTACTTGATTCGGATCTATCTTACGTTTGAATATCCAGCCATCTAGATCCGAGTCAAGTTTTACTTGATTCGGATTTGTCTATTCTTTGTGTAACTTGTTGCCATTTTCAGGTTGCCCATGATCGGCGGACAGCTGAATTTCAAAGGTTGCTCTTTGCACACAAGAAAGTTCAAGATAAATATGAGCAGATTGTCCCTGTTGTGAAGAAAACTGGTAAACTAACTAGTCTGTGTAGTTTTTCTTACCTTTGTAAGAGATTTAGTTTATCGTGCTAACTAGTATTTTGCTAGTGCGCAGATGGTATCAACAACTTGAATGCTCGCCTTACCAAGCAAGTTGGCGTTCTTGAAGGTTAGTTACTCCTTTTGCCTTTTAATTTTTCGACTTTTAGTTCGAGGTAAATCTTGGGTTTCTTACAACCTTCTGGCTTTGGTATAGCCAAGTTACGAAAACTTGCAGCATTGCATCAAGAATGCATATCTATGCCTGATACGATGCTGCATTTTTTAGAACAAGTTGCCGCTCATTCGGCGCAACTCAAGGAAAAAGATGATGAGATAACCCGGTTGTGCGCCGAGGTTGAATCTCTTAAGCTTTCCCAGAAGTCTGAGTTAGAGAAAGTTGATCAAGAGTTCTCTAAAGAAAAGAACCGACTAAGTCTGCAGCTGCAGAAAGACAAGGAACTTCTTGATGTTGCCGAATTAAAGAACCGGGTGATGAGCGAGGAAAATATTCGCTTTGAGAAGAGTAGGACCTACTGGTCCCGGGATCTTCATAAAATGCTGAGTTACATTCATCGTAAGTTTCTGTCTCTCGTCGAGTTATTCTTTCTCTTTTCTTATTTTAACTCATATGACGTTCTTTCGTGCAGATCATTTTCGATAAGCTAAACCTGTGAGCTCCAAGGCTGTGATTTCTGCTCGCGAGCGCCGAGGTGTTTCCGTTGCTTCGAGTCAAGAGTATTCCATGGAAGATTTCCTGATTGCCGTCGGCGCTGCTATTGGACCAATGAAGATTATGGGAAGAGATCTGGTGCAGGCAGCTATTCGAGCCTACCATGTTCTCTGGCCAAATTCGTCGGATATTGATGAAGTTGAAGTGCTTGTGGCGAGGCTAATGGCATCTCAGACTCAACTCAACCACTGGAGGGAATATGTTGGAAGGGCTGCTGATATGGCACTTACAGCGGTTTTTTCTTGGTACGAGGATATCTCCCTCGATATTCTGATGAATCTTCGCACTAGCTCTCCTTGGGTTGAAAATTCGGAGTTCGTTGCTCGCCGTAAAGCCCGTGCCTTCCAGCTTATCGAGTATGCTGATTTGCATCATTGGATCGATGGGCTGAGTTTTCTTCCCAACCCGGCTGATGATGTCGAAGCTAAAGATGCATCGGGTGGTGACTCGGCTGATCAAGATGAATCGGAGGATGGTTTGGATAATGCCGATGATTCCAATGACAGCTCAGATGGGGATGGCGACGCGCGATCGTCTTCCAAAGGAACTGAAACCTCTCGAGCCCAAGTTGGCGTCTCCCAGCAGCCAGAGCTTGCCCCAGAGGTTACTATGGCCTCCGTCGATGTCGAGGTAACCTCTGTTGAGGCCCAAACAACCTCAGAGCGCCCAGTTCCTAAATATACCCCTCTGAAGGAGACCAAGGTCATTCCGCATGCGTCCGAGACACCCATGTCTGACACTCCTGATGTTGCTACTGCCCCTCCTACGGGTGATTCGGCCTCTGCCGGTGTCTAGGTTCAAAAACTATTAGTCGTTTAAGTCCCCGGTATGTCGGGTGTATGCTGTCTTTGAAACAATTATCTGCCTTTTGGTATAATCTGAACCCTTTTGCCTTTGGCCTCTTAGGCACTAGTAATGGTAATTGTTGTTAGTCTATCTAATTGAGTCTATGTGAATCGTATCTTTGCTTTGCCAAATTTTAACTTCGTAGATCCGGATCATATTTTCTCATATGACTGATTTTCGTTCGTCATCCATCTTATGTTTCTTATGTAAACTTTGTTGTAGAGTTGTTGTTTTTGCAACTTCTCCTTGAAGTACTATGTTCTAAGCCCATAGATTGGCTTACCACCCTCCCCGAGGTATTCATTGGTAAAATGATATAGATAGGGTACTTCCCTCATTATACCTCGACTTGCTGACGTTGTCATTATTGTTACTATGATTTTAGAAATCGTTAGTTGTTTCCTCCTTGTTATTCCTCCGATGGTCGAGGCAAGCTTATATCGCATCTTGCGGTTTATGATTGATAAGTCGGGGAAGTCCTCGAGTTTCTGCTTGATTTACCGAACTCTTATGTGTATGCCAAAAATCAGCGGGCAATATGGGTCAGTTCCCGAGTTATTGCTCGGGTTACTGAAGTTTCACACATGCTCAAAAAATATCAAACAACATGAAGTTGTCCTGACTTATTACTTGGGTTGCCGAAATGTAATACATAATTCAACACAAAGAACATCATGGGGCAGTCCCCGAGTCACTTCTCGGGGTGCCGAAGTTTAATACATAGTTCAATATAAGAAAAATCATGGGGCAGTCCCCGAGTCACTTCTCGGGGTGCCAAAGTTTGATACATAGTTGAAAATAAGAAAAATCATGGGGCAGTCCCCGAGTCACTGCTCGGGGTGCCGAAGTTTGATACATAGTTCAAAATGAGAAATAATATGGGGCAGTCCCCGAGTCACTGCTCGGGGTGCCGAAGTTTGATGCATAGTTCAAAATGAGAAATAATATGGGGCAGTCCCCGGGTCACTGCTCGGGGTGCCTAAGTTTGATACATGCTTGATATTATGATTTGGTGCATCACGTCACAATATGCAATATATGGCTTCTAAGTGTAGAACGGGCGAAGTAAGGCTATGTTCCATGGTCTTTTTGATTCATCTTCGGCCTTGTTTGCCTTGTTCTTTTCTGGTGGTTGAGCATTAGGTAGTATGCATCATTGTGCAATGCTTTACTCACGATAAATGGTCCTTCCCATGGGGGTGAGAGCTTGTGCATGCCGGCTGTGTGTTGCACTAGCCGAAGAACTAAATCTCCTTCTTTAAAAACTCTTGGACTGGCCTTTTTGCTATGATATCGTCTGAGCTCTTGCTGATAAATAGCTGATCTTGATAATGCCAATTCCCTTGCTTCCTCCAGCAAATCCACATCGTCTTGTCGCGATATTTCGTTTATCTCGGCACTTGTGTACTGGACCACTCTTGGCGAGTCATGCATTATGTCGGCTGGAAGTACACCTTCTGCCCCGTATACTAGAAAGAATGGGGTATACCCCGTCGATCTATTTGGGTGGTCCTGAGGCTCCACAGTACTGCTGGAAGCTCCTCAATCTAGCACACTGCCGACCTTTGCAGTGGTTCGATTAGCCGAGGTTTTATTCCTAACAATACCAATCCATTTGATCTTTCTACTTGCCCATTCGATGTCGGGTGAGCCACCGAGGCAACATCTAGTCTTATGTGTTTCTCTTGGCAGAATCTAGCAAAAGCTCCTTCAGCGAAGTTTGTGCCATTATCCGTGATAATACTGTGTGGGTATCCATATCTCAAGATAATATCTTTGAGAAATTTCACCGTTGTGGGTCTGTCACATTTTCTTACCGGTTTCACTTCTATCCACTTTGTGAATTTGTCCACCATGACCAGAATATGAGTCATTCCGCCTCGGGCGGGCTTGAATGGACCTACCATATCCAAACACCATACAGAAAAGGGCCAAGTGATTGGTATTGTCTTTAACTCGGACGAAGGCAGATGTATCTTGCTAGCATATCTCTGGCAACCATTACACCTCTCTACCAATTCTTTTGCTTCCTTCAGCGCAGTTGGCCAATAAAATCCATGCCTAAATGATTTGGCCACTAGGGCTCTGGACGAGGCATGATGGCCACATTCTCCCTGATGTATATCCAAAAGTATTTCCTGCCCTTCTGCCGAGTCAATGCATCGTTGCAGTACGTTCGTGACACTTCTCTTATACAGCTCATTGTTTATGATCGTGTAGGATTTTGCTCTTCTCACTATCTGTCTAGCCAGGACCTCATCACTTGGCAAGATTTCCTCTTTAAGGAATGAGAATATGGGTTGTGCCCATGTCGGCGCAACTTTCTCCGGGAAAACTATGTTGTAAATTTTCATAATTTCCGCCGACATAACATCTTTGGGCCTTTTCCTGTTCACTCATGGGTTGGCCGAATTAACCCTTAAATAATTTGGGTCATATTCTTCATCAATTTCCATTGGGTCATTTCCTTCTATCTGTTCTGCCGAGATACGAATTGACTCGGATTCTGGCGAAGGTGTAATCGATGGTTTTCTCAGGTGCTCCAGAGCTATGCCTGGGGGAATTGACTGCCTAGTCGATCCGAGTTTTGATAGTGTATCCGCAGCGTCATTTTCCGCCCGAGGTATGTGATGAAACTCACACCCGTCGAAATAACCACTGATCTTTTGCACATGAAATCAATACAGGGCCATATTCGCATCTAGTGCGTCCCAATTTCCTAATACTTGCTGTACTACGAGGTCTGAATCCCCGTAACATAGAATCTGACGTATGCCAATCTCTTTTGCCATCTTCAGGCCATGGGGCTTCATACTCGGCAACATTATTTGATGCAGCGAAATGTATCTGCAGTACGTATTTCAGCTGATCTTTTTTCGGTGAGGTCAATACTAATCCTGCCCCTAGCCCATTTCTTAGCTTGGACCCATCAAATGCATTGTCCAATGGTTCGGATCTGGTAATGGGGCTCATACTGTACCTCGGCCCAATCCACAAAGAAGTCGGCCACTGCCTGAGACTTAATTGCATCTCGCCTATCAAATTGCGGAGCATAAGGTGATAACTCAATTGCCCATTTTTCTATTTGGCCACTTGCATCTTTGTTGCTTAATATCTCGGCTATGGGTGCTTCCCAAATCACTTTTATCGGATGTTCTTCGAAGTAGTATTTGATTTTTTTGCCGACATGTATACTCCATAAGCCATCTTCTGGTAGTGCGGGTAGTTCTACTTTGAGGCCGATAATACCTCACTTAGGTAATATATCGGCCTTTGTGCTGATTTATCCTCTTCATTCCGCTCCACGACAACTACCGCACTTACCACTCTGTTAGTAGCTGCCACATAGAGTAGCATAGGCTATTTTGACAATGGAGAAGCCAAAATTGGTGATGTGACCAACATCTTTTTTAACTCCTGAAATGCATTATCGGCTTGCGGTGTCCAAATGAACTTGTCGGATTTTTTCATCAGTTGGTATAGAGGTAATGCTTTTTCCCCTAGCCGACATACGAATCGACTCAGAGAATCCAGACATCCTGTAAATTTTTGTACATCATTCAGACACCTCGGCAGTTCCATTCTTTCAACTGCTCGGATCTTTGTTGGATTTGCCTCTATACCTCGGCTGGACATGAGGAAACCGAGTAATTTTCCAGCCGTCACACCAAAGGTACATTTTTCCGGGTTAAGTTTCATTCGGAACCTTCTTAGGTTTGTGAATGTCTGCCGAATATCTTCAAGGAGCATTTTGCTCTCTTTGGTTTTTATAACCACATCGTCTACATACACTTGCACATTTTTTCCTATCTGGTCATGTAGACACTTTTGCATGCATCTTTGATATGTCGCTCCTACATTACGCAGGCCGAATGGCATGGTGCGATAGCAATAAGCCCCGTACGGGGTAATAAACACAGTCTTTATTTGATCAGTCGGGTTTAACGGTATCTGGTGGAAACCAGAATACGCGTCTACAAATGATAACATCTCATAGCCTGCGGTTGAATCAATGACTTGGTCTATCCTAGGTAAAGAAAAAGGATCTTTGGGACACGCCTTATTGAGGTTCGTGTAATCAATGCACATTCGCCATACGATGGCTACATTTGGGTCATCCTTTGTCTTTTCTACCAACACCGGATTTGATAGCCAATCCGGGTGAAGCACTTCCATGATAAACCCGGCTGCAAGGAGCCGAGCTATCTCATCCCCTATTATCTTTCTCCTGTCTTCGGCGAAGCGGCGGAGAGGTTGCTTCACCGGCCTTGCTCCTAGTCTTACATGCAAAGAGTGCTCAGCCAACTCCCTCGGAACACCTTGCAGGTCCTGAGTTGACCATGCAAAGATATCCCGATTCGCACGGAGGAAGTTGGTGAGCTCGCTTTCCTATTTGGCATCTAGGCTAGCACCAATCGTGATGGTGCGCTCCGGGAACTGATCATCAATCTGGATCTTCTTCGTCTCCTTAGTCGGCTGGAAAGATACACTCCCATGTGGATTGGCTAATGTCGGCATATTAAGCTGTGCCGACTGAGCCAGAGCTGCCACTTCCTGAATCCTTCTTTTCTCTCTTGCAATTACCAATGACTCAACCAGGTTTGACCCGGCCGAAGCACATTCCATAGATTTTCTGTAATCCCCTGCCACTGTTATTACCCCCTAAGGCCCTGGCATCTTTTTCAAGTAGGTAATGTGGCAGCTACTCATAAACTTAGCCAAAGTTGGCCGCCCGAGTAAAGCATGATAGCAACTCTCTAGGTCTACCACCTCAAACTCCAGATTCTCAGCTCTGCAATTCTATCTTGTGTCGAATAACACATCTACCCGAACCTTCCCAACGGGTTCGCAGGAAAGCCCCGGCACTATCCCATGGAATGTGGTCCTTGTGGGCTGCAGCATATTCTATGTTATTCCGAGCTTATGCATTGTATCCTTGTACATGATGTTGATACTACTTCCATTATCAATGAGTACCTTTGAGAACTTCACATTGATGCTAGGCCCAACACACGTCGGATCCAGTACCAATGCATACGATCATGGGTTCGGCATTATCTTCGGGTGATCTTTTATGCTCTAGGTTATCTCTTGATCGGACCACGGCACATACCTTGGTACTGTCGGCATAACTGCATTCACTTCCATATGCCGACGTTGTACGCTCTGCCTATCTTGTTGTTCTGTTGTGAACACACAATAGGATTGGTGATGTTCCCTGTAATCATTACGTCCATTGTTCCCGGGGTTTCCTCTTCCGTCTTGATTTTGATTTACCACTCGGTGTACTACATACCTTCGGTCCGAGTTATCGTACCTCGGAGGGGGTGGCGGTAACATTAGCTGTTGCGCATTTGCCCCGGTTAGCTGTGGTTGTTGTTGTTGATGTACTTGCTGAGGAGGTGCTTATATGCCCGCCGGGTTTCCCATTGCATTTTTCATCCAAGCACACTAGCGAGTAGTGTGGTTGGCTGGTTTGGCCGGGTTAGGCGTGTGGAACTTACACGGCTGATCCAACATGGACTCTAATGTGTACTTTGGCCTTTCCTGCCATTCCTTCTTCTGTTCTAGCGTCCACTGCCTCTTCCCTTCATTCCTCGGTGTCCACTGCTGAGGACCATTCTTCTGTCGCTGATTGTTCCCATGACTCGGCTAATCCTGCACAACTGCTGCCACCTGATTGGAAGCATATCTGTAATCCGGTCTCTCGTCCCTTCTTCTGCCTCGGTATTCATTGCGTCGTGATGACCCGGTTCCATCTCTAGCATAATGATCCTGCTGCTCCCGATGTTCTGCCAACATTAACTCTGGTTGAGTCGGATCCCCTAAGGCGTACGAATCTGCTATCCTGATGGTTTCCGCCAATGTGGTTTGCATATCTCTCTGCAACCTCTGCCATAACACGCTTGCATATCTGTAGCCCTGAGAAAACCAGGCTATCGCTTGAGATTCTATGACCCCTTCGCATGAGTTTCTGAGGTTGCACCACCGAGTCAAGAATTCTCGATCTGTTTCATTGGGATTCTGCTTGCACATTGCAAGCTGTTGCGGCCTGTTTGGCCTCTTAAAAGTACTGGTGAAATTACTGACAAACATTTCTTCAAAATCCAACCAACAGTTGATACTCCCTGTTGGGAAAATTGTTCAGCCATACTCTGTCTGGTCCTTCTAGCATCTGTGGGATGTATCTTACCGCCCATCGTAAATTCCCGCTAGCTATTTTCACTGTCGTGGCATAGTCAATTAACCAATCTTGTGGCTTCGTACTCCCATTGTACGTTTTTGTGCCCCTTGACAACTGGAAGTTCGGCACGGGTGGTTCGCCCATGATCCGAGGTCCAAAGCACGCCGGACCAGGTGGACCCTGTTCTTCCAATAGCTCGGACCGATACAATCCGTCCAGCTTCAATCTTGCATCAGTCGACGGCAAGTTTCTATAGATAACTCTCTCTTGTACTCCATAGTGATTTTGTCCACCCTGCTCTGCATAATCCATGTCCAAGTAACCATCATTATATCTATCATTCGCCTGATTCTGCGGAGCTGGCCTCGCTTCTCGCTCTACCTGAGGCTCATACCTCGGCTGGGGTTCCTGCGGGGGGTACCTCCTCCCTTCCGCCGGGTTGTTATTCTCATGGTTTCCCCTTCTGGGGTTTCCGTGCTCTCTGTTTTCACTACCGGGGTTTCTATCACCGCTGTTACCTCGGCTCATATTGCATCTATTCTCATTGACCTTCCCGGCCACCGCCGGGTCATACGGGACAATCTGCTTATTTCTTTTTCCAGAAGTCACTGCTTTGTCTTTTCGCGCATTGTTTCCGGGTGAGGATGTTGCTGCCGCAGATAGTGTGGGGGCAGCTCATGCCGAATGAACCATGCGAGAAGCTCCTGGCTTCGCCGGGTCAGCCCTAAGCATTTCCTCATTCTGCTAGTTCGCAATGCATACCATCTCATTTACTCTTTCTTGTTGTTTTTGCCGGGCTTCCCCGTTTAACCCTTCCAACTCCAGGGCTACGGCATTCGCCGCCCTGAGGTTCTTTGTCGGGGTACTATACCTCGGCAAGCCTGGATCGACCGAATCATCTGGACGAGCCTCGTGCTCTTTGTTGATATCATTCATGAGGTTCTTTCCTATTAATCTCAACTCATCTACTCGGTCAGGGGCCACATCTAGTTTGTTTGCCCTAGAGTACTCTCGCAGGGTCCTGTTTAAGGATTCCCGCAAAGCCGACACCTTTTTTTGCCTCTACTAGCACTTTCTGTCTAGTTTCTTCTAACTCCGCATGTGCATTTGCCGGGTCAAGTATCGGCGCTACAGGCGTAGTTAGGTTATCTATAGTTGCCTGAAGGATATTCTCTGGTCTCTCTAGAGGTGGCAATCTTACCCTTGCCGCCTTTGGAGTCACATCCTGCACCTCGGCCGCCCTGGTTGCTGGTGGATCTACCTCGGTGGTTTTTGGAGCTGCCTGCTTCGTGAATACCTGTCCTCCTGTCGCCGGGTCCTTGCTTGGTCCGGCGCCTGCTCCTGTTGCTGGTGTCGGGGTCGTCATCATCACCTCGACGTTGCCTGCAGGGCGTACTCCACGCGGACCGCTAGCAGCACAGAGGGGAGGTTCTCCCGCCTCAATGACTCGACGCGGGTAGACGCAGGAAGTGTCGACGCCGACATAGACCTTGTGAGCGCCCAGGTTGATGAAGACGCCGTTGCGCGGGGGTGCTTTCCTCCAAAAGCTGCCAGCGTTATCGCTGACATAGTCCCAGATATCCAATCTATGGACTAAGCCAGAAACAACCCGCTCGCCGGTGTGGATGAAGTTTCCCGTCTTAATCTTGACTCCAGCCAGCACCGCTACTGGCCCCACGGTGGGCGCCAACTGTCGTGGTGGTGGCACGGCAGATGCCATGGGTAGGCTAAAGTATGGGGCCAATGGATGCTAGAGGGATCCGGGGAGGGATGATGTAGTGATTTCTACACTCAAATGACTAACAAGTAGCTCTTTATTCCTCCTCTCAAGGGCTACAAATGCTCCTTGAGCTGTATCAAAGGGAAGAAGAGAACTACTACCCGAGCCCTTCGGCCTAGAATGAATCGATCCCCCTCTCTAGAGCCCATTCCCCTCCTTATAAAGGGGTTCCTTGACTCCCTCTAGGGCTGGCGTGGCAAGCATATTCTTGGAATATGCTTGTCCCAAAGTGGTAACTCGATGGGCTCCTTTCCGTGTACCCCTTCTATCGGTGGCAAGGTTCCAGAGGCCCTCAGATGTGCGCCTCGGGCTTCCTCACTGTCACCTCCGTGACGCTTGTCTGCCCTTCTGCAGCTCTGCTCTTTGTCCTTAGGGCTTGGCTCTGTCTAGATTCCTCCTAGCCAGCATCTAGGCTTTGACTATAGGCTCCTCCTTCTCCTGCAAGTTTCACGTTACTCGGCCTCATCTCGCATAACTCGGCTCGGTGTTCACCTGCATATAAGTCGATCAGCCTTATTCGGCCGACATTGCTCATACGTCGGCCGAGTAAGGCGTTACTCATTTTATATTTGCCCAGGCTCAACTTATCTCGGCCGGAACTTGCTTGATTCGGCCGACACGGTTAGTAATTCGTCTTAAGGTAAGGGAGATTCCTTTCTTCTTTCCCCTATCTTGACCCTATCCGGGGTCACCCCCCAACAGATGGATTTTAGATAGGATCTTTGTTAACATTGGAAATTATTTCCTTTTATCTTATTAAATTCATAAGTTTTTATCCATGGATCCAAATTAAATGAAACCAATTTCTATGGTTTTATGATATTTTTGTTTATCATTTTTGATCATTTAAAAATGTTTGTTGCTGAATTTTTATATGGATCAAATCCATAGTCTTAGAGAGATCTTGGAAATGATTTTCTTCAATTAGGGTTTCAGGGTTTTGGTTTATTTTTCCCAAGTGTTTAAATTCAAGATTCTTTCCATGCATGAAATGCATTTGATCTTTGTAATTTATTTATTTCATTAAAATATGGGGTTTTGGTTTAACTTCTCCAAATGTTTAAATTTCAAGATACATTCATTGATGAATGCATTTCACTTGATTGAATTTTGTTGGATTCCCTTTTCATTCAAAGTTTGTTCAAGAAGGGTTTTGATGTTTCCATTTAGAAACAAAAAGTTTCTTTTCACCCTAAATTTCAAAAATTGTTTCTTTTGTTTATTTATTTTTCACATTTCAAAATTTGGAAAATTTTGGGATGTGACATTAATGGTTTTGTCTTTATGATTCTATCATGTCTATGTTGTTTGTGATCTTGCATGCTCTCCATTGTTAGTAGCTATCTTGACCGAGTAGTTGCTAGTGACTCCAAGAGGGGGTATTTATGCTCGATAGTGGGTTCATGCCTCTAGTTTCCAAGGAAAGTGACAGAAATCTCTTCGGTTATAGATGTGTTGTTGCTACTAGGGATAAAACAATGGTCTCTTGTTCATGGAGCAAGTGGATTGTTTACCTTACACACTTTGCTTAAAGTAGTTGTCTGTTGCTTGCAACTTACTACTGGAGGGGGTTCGGATGATAACCTGAAGGTGGACTTCTAGTCATAGATGCAGTTGGATGGCGGTCTATGTATCTTGTTGTATTGCCCAACCAAATCTCATAGGATCTTTCTAACTAGTATTGCATTGTTATGCCTTGCTCAGTTCCTGTTAATTGCCCTGCTGTAATTTGTTTACCCTTCATGCCATGTTGTTTATCTAAGGAGAGCACCTCTAGTGAACTATGGAACCCGGTCCAATCTTTACAATTGATACATCTTCCACTGTTACTGTTTACTTGGTGCAAACCACCATTACCTTCCACACCATACAATTAATCCTTTGTTACAGCAAACCGGTGAGCTTGACAACCTCACCGATTCGTTGGGACAAAGTCTTAAGTTTGTGTTGTGCAGGTCTCCATGTTGTTTGCAACACCTGTGTGACGTTTCTTTCCTCCTTGTGGTTCGATAACCTCGGTCTCTACTGAGGGAAACTTGTTGTTGTGCTCATCACACCTTGCTCTTGGGGTTCCAACAAAGTGTCCCACTGCAACACTAGGTGCATGCATCACCTGCAAGCGACCGATGACGACTACGACTCTAACGAGGAATCCCAGCCGCACCCATGCGCCCCTCCCTCGCATGTGACCTCCACTACAACCCCCACATCCTTGCGACCCTAGTAACCACCTGCACCCCTCCCCCTACCCCCTAGCACCACCGGTGCATCGTCGCCAGATGCGTCGCCGCCACACGTCGCGAGCAGCGCCACCAGTTTCTGGCCAGAGTGATGTGATCCGCTGGATCTGAATCATAGGGCTAGGATTAGAAGTATTAGCAAAGAGGTACCATCAGATCTGAGTCGTGCGATCTTACTTAGATCCAACGGTGCGCGCGTGTGATCCAGCCGAATCGGTACCAACCAGTCAGATAGCGCCACGTGGCTAGGTTTTCAGTTTATAAACCAGAAATGATTTGTTAGATGTTTAAACTTGTAAAATTCATAAATTTTGATCCACAATTCAGAAAAATGCAAATTTGGTGTCTATGGATGCAGAAAATGTGAACTACACTGCTATGACCTCCTTTTTTCCAAAAACTTCTGTAAAAATTGATTTTTAGGCAGAACCTTTTGTGGAGTATTTTGAGTATAAAAATTGTTGTAAAAATTAATTTTTGAGTGAATCCTTTTGCAAATGGTTGTGTTTTAAATTCTCTGACCTTAAACACTAACATTTGAAATTAAAAATATAATTTTTTGGCACTAGAAAATATCCCTTTGAATAAAAGCTTTTTTAGTAAAGAAAAATAATTTAATTAACCAAATTGCACTAACTCAGTTCCAATTGGAATTCCACCTTTAAAAAAAGGACCAGTAGGTGTTTGTAGTGTTCAAAACTTTGCAATAACAATTTCTCAAAATAAAATGATCTTATTGCATGCTTGCATGCATTCCTTTTTATTGTTTCATTATTTTGTTTTGTTATTTTGTGTTGTAGTTTTGAGTGTGTGCTTTTGCTTAATTATATTGTAGTGAACTTTGAGGAGTGTGACAATTGAAAGATCAAGGAGAGTACCTAAATATTCTACTATAAAGTCAAGTGATACTTTGGTCATCAAAATTCCTATCTTTTCAATATTGCATTAGTGATAATTTTGTAGTGTGCATGATAGGACTATTATTTATATTTCTATGCTATGCAAATCCTCTAGCATCTACCTTGGTAGTATTTCCTAAAGATAGGAGGCATAGTAAGATTAGAATGCTTAGTCTTTCTATATAAATTCATGGGTGGAAATCATGATATGATGTCTTATGAAAATATGAATATTTTTGGACTAATAAAAACAACTAAAGTTACTGAAACACCTTGGTGGAAATGGGACTTGTATGGATTTTTGTTGAGTGGTTACCCAGGGCCCATTTCTATGGTTTACCCTGGTGTATCTCACTTGTGGATGGACACCCAGGGAACAAAGAGATTGGAGACATTCTTGTCGCGAAAGCTTCTAGTGCAGCCACATGGCATATGGGCTCTGTCTTCACCAACTAAGTTGCAAGAACTCAGACAGACAGACAGACAGACAGACAGAAGGTGGTAGTGTTGATAGGATGGAACGTGTCTGTGGTGATCTGAGGGATTGCTTCTGAAAAGTCTTGTATCGATGCATATCGAGTCTTGTGGGGAAAGTGCACCACCTCTCGAGAGGGTAAAACTAAGTACTTAGCCGTGTCCCCGGTTATGGACAACTTTTGAGCATCAAGACAATGAAGCAGGATCAAGAATCTCATCATTCTAATTTCTCTAAGTTAAAACTTGTTGGGTGAACAAGGGAAGCACCTGGAGGTTATCCAGTGTGCCATGTTTGATGAAGTATGGTTGAAAAAGAGAAAAACTATTTTTTAAAGGATAGGGAAAACTTATTTTATGCAAAGGCCAGCCAAGACTCCACTTAGCCATATATTCATGCAGATGTTAGGTTCTCTATATCAATATGGTATCACTTGCCAATACAATTCAAATGTATTGACCCTTGTGGCTGTAACTTATCATGTTGCAGGATTACTTGATGTTAGTGAAGTTTGATGAGTAGAGATTACAAGTCTGCAACCAACATATTTGCATGTGGCACATGAAGATGAAGGACTCCATGCTTTATAGTTATATCTGCTTCTCTGTAATAAGATAGCCATATGAGCTATGTAAGTTGTAATGAACTATTTTATTCCTGGTTATGCAATGTAATATGACCTTTGTTTCTTGATATTACATCTTAACTGTGGGTGCTAGCTATTCGATCCAGGGACTAGCATTATAAACACAGGGACTTGTACCTTATTGGATTCGGTCCTCTACAAAAAGGACTATGAAGGACGAAACTGTCCATAATTAAGGGCTCAAAAGTACGTGGGCAGATGAAAGGGGCTGTGTGAACAGAAGGCACATGCAGCGTCCTAACGTGTATATGTGTCCTTTCGAGGTCTGCTTTGGTGTGCATATCCAAAATCTTAGAAACATTTGGCTCCTCTTACTTATACCGACTTGGCTATTATTAAGGCTACACATGGCATTAAAATCTGTTCAAATTAAGTAAATATAAATATATCACAAAAGAACAAAATGTTGGCTTATAGTTCTTATTTATTACAAGAATTGTTTCATACTCCCTCCGTCACGGTTTGAAGGGTATTTTAGAGAGATTGTTGGAACCTAGGTGGGTGCTGATTGGGGCCAGATTTGTGCCAAAAACATGCGCACATTAAAATTATTCAGCGCACTATTAAACGTAATTACTCAATAGAAACGAGGAGTTTAGGCGCATGCATTGGTGGAGTTGCATGCAAGAATTAATTCCTTGGATGCATGGAGTAGGAAGTGGAGAGGAAAAAGGGGTATTAATTCTTTAATTAAGTCTAACGCGCCTAGGAGAAGAGGAGTTTTGGAAACGTATGCCTTTTATAAGACGCGTTCCAAACCATGACGGAGGGAGTATGCTACTTGATACAATATGTAGAACTTATTTTGAGGATCGACAATTGCATATGTAGTTAAAACCCCTAAATATTTTCATTTATGGTTGGTATCTATTGCACCATTTGTTTCATACATTACTTAATACACTCAGATACAGAGCGAGTGTATATTGAGGATCGGGTGTTACTTGATTAATATCTACAAAGTATATTGAGGATTCTCAATTACTCGAGTAACAACTCGAGCATATATTGTGGATCGACAATTACTCAAGCGATATGTAGAGTGTATATTAAGGGACCATACTCCACGGACATTTCAACTTGATCGGCAATTAATTAAATGATATTATGTTGTATGGAAGACGCTTGTTTGGAGTATGTAAAATTATGATCTGTATGGGTATCTGTGTAACATATTTACATGAAAGAAAATGTGTTATAAAACCACACAAATTAATAATCCCTCTATTCCAAATTAGGACACATATAATTTTTGGTCAAAGTCAACAAATTCAAAATTTAATCAACTATATGTAGGGTTCGTTGCATGCAAAACAATAAAATTCTACCGCAAGAACACATAAAAGCAAGATCCAATCTATTGAAAAGCTAAGATCTAATCTACGAGATTGGTGCAACAAGATTGTAGAGAACTAACCCTCGTAGATCCAAAGCATTTAACGATATCAGATCTTGTGGTTGATGTAGTCGATCACTTGCCGGTCTCAAGATCGTGTAGACGATCCTTCCGGTGTCACGTTCTGGCAGTGCTTCCGCACTTGGTCACATGTATGCAGTCAATGAATAACTTCCTCCCCCTGTTCCAGCGGGCATCGGAGGTAGTAGATCCTCTCGGAATCCCAACATCACGACAATATGGTGGTGGTGGTGGAAAAGAGATTTCTGCAGGGCTTCGCCTAAGCCGGGGCAATACAATGGAGGAGAGAGGGGTGGTGCCTAGGGCTTGAGGCGCCAGGGACAAGGGACAAGGGGGTGCGCCCCCACCCTTATTTATATAGAGGAGGGTTGTGGCCAAGGGTTCTAGCCCTTTTCGAGTTCCCCCCAACTCAGCGCACAAGGGGGAAGAGGTGGGAACTTGCCCCCCAAGTCTCCCCTCCTTCCCAAACAAGGGTTTGACCCAATTCCTTTGGTGGCCGGATTTTCCCCTTGGGCTTTGGTGCGGCTGGACCTAGGGCTCCCCCGCAGTATGCCTCAGCCCAAGTGTCCACTCCTGGGGTGGTGGACCCACTGTGGTCCCTCTAGAACATTCTAGAAGATTCTAGTTAAAATACCGAAAACATTTCCGAACCCCGAAAAATGACTTTCCTTATATAAATCTTATTATCCGGACGGATCTCCTCGTGATGTCCTGGATCGAATCCGAGAATCCGAACAATAATCGGTCTCTAACTCATATTCCATATCTACTTAAACAACATTGAATCCTTAAGTGTGTCACCCTGCAGTTCGTGAACTATGTAGACATGATCGAGCACCTCTCCGATCAATAACCAATAGCGGGACCTAGAGATCCATAGTGGCTCCTACATATTCAACGATGACTTCGTGATTGAATGAACCATTTAACATACGATACCAATTCCCTTTGCCATGTGATACTTTACTTATCCGAGGTTCGATCGTCGATATCTCTATACCTAGTTCAACCTCGTTACCGATAAGTAATCTTTACTACTCGTACTGTGATGTGACATTCCTTGTGACCTAGTCACATGCTTGCAAGCCAATTGTATGACACTCCACCGAGAGGGGCCAGAGTATATCTATCTGTCATATGGATGGACAAATCTCACTCTTGATCCATGTGCTTTAGCGATAAGCTTGTGTCCTTGGGAATATCGATTCCCGTTAGGTTCAACTTATTTTAGACAACATTTGGAAAATAAAAATGATAAGTGTGGTGGTCCAACTAACGAAGTACGTTACAATCCCATCTCACTTGTCAAGTTGGCTAACAGGGCATCCCTAGAGGCAATCTGTCGATCCTGATCACATGACTCCATTGCTAAGTCTATGATGTCCTTTCTTAAACGTTGGTTGGTAGCCTCTAACTCTTGGGTATGCTTATTTTCTTCCCTTAGGTCATTCTGGGTGTTGAGCATTCTGCACTTGATTCTATCACCAAGCTCTTTGATGGCCTTCCAAGCTGCATCCCTTGCGGAATTAAAGAATGTGGTGTGCATCACTGAGTTGGTGACCATGCAGAATCCTGATTCCTTGTGGTTGTCTTCCTTGTTTTTATACAAGTGAAGTTTCACCCACCAGTACTCAACTCCTTCATCCATCACGGGAAAACCTTTGTACACAGCTGCACCATGTATTCCCATGGCAACCATGAGGTCCTTGAGAGCCTTGGGAAATTCTGTCTCACACTCCAAAGTCATAGTCATGAGTGGTCCCTTCCTCACGGCTTCGTTGATGGAGTTCATCTACAAATAGAGATGAGAAAGAAGATTAGAAAAGTTTACGAGAAGAAAAAGACAAGTGTGGAAGTTGTTGAATTTTTTTTTCCTTAGTGGTTTCCAATCATAGGGTCATAATCCTACAGGCAACACAGTGCTCTGATACCATCTGTTAAGATCCCTCCCTTTATAAAGGTAAGGATACTGTGATTGCAATGCTAGTCCCTGGATCAATGCTAGCATCCATAGTTTAAGATGAAGTACATAGAAACAAAGGTCATTATTACATATCATTATAGAGACAAACATAGTCTTTTACAAACTCCATGGCCACAGGCCTAATACAAGAGTTCAAATATATAATAAGATAAATAAGTCTTCATCTTCATGTGCCACAGGCAAGCATGTTGAGTGTAGACTCACAACCAAACCAATCCTATGAACTTACAACAATGGTTTTAAAACAAATATTCCCTCACTAGAGAGTGGGATTGAAATTAATGTTTGTTCACATAAAATGATAGCACCCAGTGCTTCTGTTTTCTTGAAATGAGTTTGAAATTGATCCCTAAATGATATGAATGCATGAATGATATGCAATCTTTGAAAACATGATTTTAGGAATGTTACAAATCTAACCCCCTTAAGGTGAATCTCGCCCTCGAGATTCGGGTTGGCTAGCAAATAGGTGAGGGTGGTCTTTCCAAAGATCATCTTCTCTTTCCCATGTGGCTTCTTCTTCGGTATGATGGTTCCATTGAACTTTACAGAATTTGATAGTCTTAGTCCAAGTAACTCTTTCTGCAGTCTCAAGAATCTTGATAGGTTTCTCCTCGTAAGTAAGATCACTTTCCAATTGGACCTCTTCCAAAGGTATAGTATCCTTCAAAGAAGTATCTTCCATTTCTGGATGACATTTCTTTAGCTGACTAACATGAAACACATTGTGAATAGCAGACAATGATTTTGGCAATTCAATATCATAAGCTACTTCTCCTTTACGTCTTAGAATCTTGAATGGTCCAACATATCTTGGGGCCAATTTTCCTTTGACTCCAAATCTCTTCACTCCATGAAGTGGTGACACTCTAAGATAGGCTCTATCACCCACTTCATAGGTGACTTCTCTACGCTTAGGATCTGCGTATCTCTTCTGTCGGGACTGTGCTATCTTCAATCTGTCCTTAACTAGCTTAACTTTCTCTTCAGCCTCCTTGATTAGTTCTGGTCCAAACAAACTTCTTTCTCCCACACCATTCCATAGCAATGGGGTGGTACACTTTCTCCCATAGAGAAACTCAAATGGTGCCATCTCAATACTGGCTTGATAGCTGTTATTGTAGGATAATTCTGCGTAAGGCAAACTTTCATCCCAACTAGCTCCATAGTCTAGGGCACATGCTCTCAACATATCTTCAAGAATCTGGTTGGTCCTTTCCATTTGTCCATCAGTCTGAGGATGAAAAGCAGTATTGAATTCCAACCTCGTTCCCAATGACTCATGTAGTTGCCTCCAAAAATGAGAAGTGAATTGAGTTCCCCTATCAGACACAATACTCTTGGGTACTCCATGTAGACATACAATTCTACTCATATAGATCTTGGCTAACTTAGCACTTGTATAGGTTATCTTCACGGGTATGAAATGAGCCACTTTAGTTAGGCGATCCACTACTACCCAAATAGAGTCATATCCTGACCTGGTCCTTGGCAATTCGGTGATGAAATCCATGCCAATCTTGTCCCACTTCCAATCAGGAATAGGTAGTGGTTGTAACAATCCTGCTGGTTTCTGATGTTCCGCTTTCACTCTACTACATACATCACACAAAGCAATATGTTCGGCGATGTCCTTCTTGAGATTATTCCACCAAAATATTTCTTTCATATCCATGTACATTTTGGTGTTACCCGGATGAATAGAATACGGTGAGTTATGTGCTTCTTGTAAAATCAGTTTCCGAAGCTCCGGATCTTGCGGAACACAAATACGTTTTCCATACCATAAGGTACCCTGCTCGTCTTCATGGAATCCTTTGGCTTTTCCTTTACCAATCTTTTCCTTAGTCTCCTCAATTTCCTTATCTGTCTTTTGGGCTTCTTTGATTTTGTCCAACAAAGTGGGTTGAACATCCAAAGACATGAGATGTCCTTCAGGCACAATCTCCAATCTGAGTTCTCTAAATTGGGCACATAGATCATCTGGCAACTCTCCCTTAATAAGGCCATTTACAAAAACCTTACGGCTTAGAGCATCTGCTACAACATTTGCTTTACCTGGGTGGTATTGCAAACTCAAGTCATAGTCCTTGATGAGTTCTAGCCATCTTCTTTGTCTCATGTTGATTTCTTTCTGGGTGAAGATATACTTAAAACTTTTGTGATATGTGAACACTTCACATCGCTTTCCCAATAGATAATGTATCCATGTTTTGAGTGCATGGACAATAGAGGCTAACTCTAAATCATGAGTAGGGTAATTTACCTCATGAGTTTTGAGTTGACTCGAGGCATAAGCCACGAGTTTCCCTTCTTGCATTAGCAATGCACCTAATCCATGATGAGATGCGTCACAATACATTTGGAAATCCTTCTCTAAATCTGGCAGACATAAGACTGGTGCTGTCACTAGTCTCTTCTTCAATTCTTGGAAACTGAGTTCGCATCCTTCAGACCAAGCAAATTTCTTGTCTTTCTTTAGTAACTCTGTCATTGGCTTAGCTATCTTGGAGAAATTCTCAATGAACCTTTTGTACTATCCTGCCAAGCCAAGGAAACTACGAACCTCTTTCACTAACTTAGGAGATTCCCATTCAGTTACAGCTGAAACTTTAGTAGGATCAACTGCTACACCATCTCCTGACACAACATGTCCAAGAAATCCAACTTCATTCAACCAAAACTCACACTTGCTGAATTTGGCATACAACTTATGCTCTCTAAGCTTCTCAAGTATCAAACGCAAATCTCCTTCATGCTCTTCTTTGCTCTTGGAGTAGATCAAAATGTCATCGATGAATATGACAACAAACTTGTCAAGGAACTCCATGAACAGCTTGTTCATCATATTCATGAAGTAAGATGGTGCATTGGTCAAACCAAATGGCATCACGGTATACTCATACAATCCATACCTAGTGGTGAAAGTTGTCTTAGGTATGTCTTGTTCCCTTATTTTGAGCTGGAAATAACCTGATCGAAGATCAATCTTTGAGAACACACAGGCTCCTTCTAACTGATCAAACAAGTCATTGATTCTAGGAAAAGGGTATTTGTTCTTGATGGTCACCTCATTGAGTGAATGGTAATCTATGCATAACCTTTGAATTCTATATTTCTTTTCCACAAACAAAACTGGTGCTCCCCAGGATGAAGAACTTGGTTGAATAAATCCTTTCTGCAACTGTTCTCCAAGTTGTTTCTTGAGTTCTTTCAACTCATCAACTGACATCTTGTACGGTCGCTTTGTTATTGGTCTGGATCCTGGTAGCAAGTCAATAAGAAACTCCACATCTCTATCTGATGGCATTCCTGGCAATTCTTCCGGAAACACATCCGGATATTCACTCACAATTGGCACACTGTCTATGCTAACCCCCTTAAGAGAATTTAGCTTACTCCCTTTCGATTCAAAGTTAGACTTGAATCTTATCCGTTTCTTTTCCGGGGTTGTGAGTGCAACAGTTCGATTAGCACAATCTAGTACTCCTTCATACTTGGTCATCCAATCCATTCCCAAAATTGCATCCAGTCCTTGGGAATCTAGGATTATCAGACTCACTGGAAACTTATGCTTTCCAAACTCTATTACTAGATCCCGGCATCCAAGACTCACTATCATATCTCCACCTGGAGAACTTACTTTTATTGGACACCCAATGTTTTTAGTTGGAAACCCATTTTTATCAACAAATGCTTTTGATATGAATGAATGTGATGCACCAGTATCAAAAAGAACAAGTGCTGGAATAGAATTGAGTTTGAACTTACCAGCCACAGCATCTGACTCTTCATAGATTTCCTCCACATTGATGTGGTTCACTTGCCCCTACTGGAAAGGGTTGGGCTTGTTGGGTCCTTCAACTTTCTTTTCTGGACACTCATTTGCATAATGCCCCATCTTCTTGCACTTAAAACATTCAACCTGACTAAGATCCTTCTTGACAGGCTGGCTTCCACTACCACTTCCACTTCCATTGTGGTGGTTCTTGTACCCACTCTTGTGATTCTTGTACTTGTCATTGTCATGACTACGGTAATGTTTGTTGTCATGATGACGGTTGTGGTTGTGGTGTTTGTTGTACTTTCCATGCTTGTGGGATCCAGAATTCCCACTATCATCATAATGGGAACGCTTGTGAGACGATCCTGAGCTGTGCTTGTCAGAGTGCTTCCTCTTCCTGCTTTCAACCTGTTTCATCTTGCTCTCCAAGATGACAGCCTTGTCACAAAGAGATTGATAAGTGGGGACATAGGCCACAGCTAACTGCAGGTTCAATTCGTCGTTCAATCCTTAAAGGAACTTTTCTTTCCTCTTAGCATCAGTGTCAACTTCATCCGGTGCATAACACGCCAGATTGTTGAACTCCTCAATATACTCAGCCATGCTGCGGTGGCGCTGCTTTAAGTTATGAAATTCCTTCTTCTTCAAGCTCATCACTCCGGATGACATGTGAGCAGTACGGAAACCATCTTCAAAAATAGCCCATGTCACATCCTCAATGGGAGTGGTGATCTGGAAGTTATCCCACCAAGTGGCTGCTGGTCCTTCCAACAAGTGTGCTGCAAATCTAACTTTCTCTTCATCAGTATAGCCAACAGTTACCAAATCCTTGTTCACTGAGCGTAGCCAATCATTGGCCACCATGGGATCAGTAGTTCCTGAGAAATTTGCTGGCCTTAGTCTGAAGAATCTGGTGAGCATGTCAAAACCCGGTGGGTTGTTCTGATTATTGTTGTTGTTGTTATTATTGTTGTTGTTGTTCTGATTCTGTATGAACATGGTCATCATCTGCATCAGCTGCGTCTGAGCTGTCATCATCTGCTGCATCTCAGGGGTGATATTGTTGTTGTTAGGGTTGGGATTGGCACGTCGGGGAGGCATCTGTGGTTTTCAATAGATATAAGAATGAGATACCCATAGATGCTAACATGCACAATACATCACATAAACAATCACCAAACATGCATCATAAAAAGTTTAACAACATAGACAACAAGTTTTGAAAAGTAAACACACCAATAGCAAGCCATCCACATGTTGGATGGTCATTGCGACTCAATAATCAAAAGCATGGTAAATAAAAGGTAAATGAGTAGTCATCACTACTCCTCTGCATCAACCTCCTCATCAACAAGTGTAAGACCTGCATTCTCCATAGCGGTCTTGTATTCCTCGACATTGGTAGTCAAGGCCTCTACTTTGGCTTTGAGAGCCCTCTTCTGTGAACGAAGTCTCTCAATCACCACCTGCTAATGCTCGAGCTCAAAGTCCTTGGCCTCTAGTTCTGCAGTCATGTCTCGAATCCTCTTGTTCCTATCTTGGACTCTCTTCTCTTGACTCTTGAACTTTCTATCCTGACTCTCAAACGTGGCCTCAATTTCCTTGACTATCTCATATTGCTCCGCGAAGAGCTTGTCCTTCTCACGAAGCTGCACCTGGAGTTCGTCATTGCTAAGCATGACGTTGGTCCTATCAGTATCTAGGTGCCTAAGAAGAACCTCTAAGTCCTAGAGGTATAGACGAATCGGCTCTGCTGTCTCTCTATCAGTATCCTCGAAGTCAATGGCCTCACCATCCTCGTCACGTCTACTGAAGGCGTGGAAGTGAGTACCTCTAATCTCCCGAGAGTGTCTCCCTAGCAAACGTCCAAGCAAATCCTGCATGACTACCTCTAGGTCTCTCTCCTTGTCATCATGGATGAGCTTGAAGGTGATAGCCTCTGTGGCTGGCTCAGTCTGGCGTCCTGGCTGAGTAACCTTGACGCCCCAAAGGTCCTTCCTCTCGAACTTGGTGAGGGGAAGCATCATGATGGTAGGAAGTGGGAGATTGAGCACACTAGTGAGCTCAATAAGACGAGTGCCAAAAAGAGTTCCCTTGAACTCTTCAGCTGTGCTGATAGTAACATTAGGCATCTATTATATAAGATAGAAAAGTTAGAATCAACATAAAATATAGATGAATCACAAAACAAGGCATCACATGCATATCTTTGACAATCAAAAAAATGCAAGTCATGGCATACATAAAACCATTACAAGCATCCAAGGTTCAACTTATTTTAGACAACATTTGGAAAATAAAAATGATAAGTGTGGTGGTCCTAACGAAGTACGTTACAATCCCATCTCACTTGTCAAGTTGGCTAACAGGGCATCCCTAGAGGCAATCTGTCGATCCTGATCACATGACTCCATTGCTAAGTCTATGATGTCCTTTCTTAAACGTTGGTTGGTAGCCTCTAACTCTTGGGTATGCTTCTTTTCTTCCCTTAGGTCATTCTGGGTGTTGAGCATTCTGCACTTGATTCTATCACCAAGCTCTTTGATGGCCTTCCAAGCTGCATCCCTTGCGGAATCAAAGAATGTGGTGTTTATCACTCAGTTGGTGACCATGCAGAATCCTGATTCCTTGTGGTTGTCTTCCTTGTTTTTATACAAGTGAAGTTTCACCCACCAGTACTCAACTCCTTCATCCATCACGGGAAAACCTTTGTACACAGCTGCACCATGTATTCCCATGGCAACCATGAGGTCCTTGAGAGCCTTGGGAAATTCTGTCTCACACTCCAAAGTCATAGTCATGAGTGGTCCCTTCCTCACGGCTTCGTTGATGGAGTTCATCTACAAATAGATATGAGAAAGAAGATTAGAAAAGTTTACGAGAAGAAAAAGACAAGTGTGGAAGTTGTTGAATTTTTTTTTCCTTAGTGGTTTCCAATCCTAGGGTCA
Organism: Avena sativa; assembly: GCA_916181665.1. Lineage (NCBI taxonomy): Eukaryota > Viridiplantae > Streptophyta > Magnoliopsida > Poales > Poaceae > Avena > Avena sativa. The sequence goes on along the minus strand of OV702285.1, from coordinate 164,927,868 downwards.
TAATCCTACAGGCAACACAGTGCTCTGATACCATCTGTTAAGATCCCTCCCTTTATAAAGGTAAGGATACCTGTGATTGCAATGCTAGTCCCTGGATCAATGCTAGCATCCACAGTTTAAGATGAAGTACATAGAAACAAAGGTCATTATTACATATCATTCCAGAGACAAACATAGTCTTTTACAAACTCCATGGCCACAGGCCTAATACAAGAGTTCAAATATATAATAAGATAAATAAGTCTTCATCTTCATGTGCCATAGGCAAGCATGTTGAGTGTAGACTCATAACCCCTAATCGCCATCAGAATAACCTGCAACATCACAAGTTACAGCCACAGTGGGACAATACATTGGAATAGTATTGACAAGTGATACCTTAGTAGAATATTAGTAGTCTAGATACTATATGCATTTTGGCTAAGTGTAGCTTAGGCTTTCTTTGCTCAAAATAGGTTTTACATATCAGTTGAAAACACTAAGTTTTTCTTTGACAAAACTTTCCCAAAGAATCACCAATAGACATTGGTGAACCTTTACCCTTGTTCACCCACAAGTTTTAACTTAGAAATTGGGATGAGGAGATTCTTGATAGCTTCCATGTCTTAATGCTCAAATTTTCCAATACCAGGGACATGACTAAGTACTTAGATTCTTCCATCAGCAGAGGTTGTGCACTTTCCCCACAAGACTTGATTTTCACCAAGACAGGACCTTTCAGAAGCCTTCCCTTAGATCAAATGGACGCGCTCCAACCTATCATCCCACTACCACCAACTGTCCAAATGGCTAAGTTACTGCAACTTATATGATCCAGGCAGAGCCCATAATGCCATGTGGCTGCACTAGAAGCTTCTTAACATTTGGCATCTCAAATCCCTTTGTTCCTGGGTGGCTTTCCACAAGTGTGATACACAAGGTAAACCATAGAAATGGGCCTTGTGTAACCACTCAACACAAACCATTCTTTCCATTCCACCCAGGTGTTTCATTTACTTAGTTGTTTTATTAAGCAAAACACAAGTCCAAAGACTTAGAAATATTTTCACATAACATGAATATATAACCACCCTTGGTTGCTACTAGCTAGGCTAAGCATAGCAGTGATAAGCATCTTAACTTAGAAATTTCTAGCAATTCTACAACTACTAGGATTTCCCAAGCATAGCATATAGCTCAAATTATTCATGCAAGTCCTATACAAAATATTTCTAATGCATAATTGAAAAACATAGGAATAAAATCATGAAGCACCACTTGCCTTGGTAGTTTGGGGAGTAGCAACAATCTTCACAATCACAATCACTATTTGCACCAAAATCTACACATAAAATAATGGCACCAAAATCACATACAAAATATATACAAACAAAAATATATGAATGCATGCAAATTCCATGTGATGATTTTTCTACACCAAACAAGACAAGTGAATAGTACTGAAACACAAACAAGTCCAAGATATTCAAAATAAACCTTATTTGATCCTTAAAACATTTTTCAAATAATTTATATAATCAAAGTAAGCCTACACAAGTTTCTTCATAGACAACCATTTTTACAGAGGCAAACATTCCATAAACAGATAGGATTTTCTCTCCTGATTCCAATGATATAAAATCTGCAAAATTTGAACATGGGAATCAAAAGATATGAATTTTACAAGTTTGGTTAACTAATAGATCAAATTTTCTGTTTTAAATTCAAACAGAGGCCACGCGGCGCTTTCTGATTCGCTGGTACCGATTCGCACGGATCGACTAACATGGACCGCACGATCTAAATGAAATCGCACGGCCAGATCTGTCACGTACCCCTTCGTTTAAGTGATCTATGTAACGCGTTGGATCTGGATCTAACGGCTCGTGATCAAGCGACCAAACTCTGGCGGCGCTAGCGGCGGCGAGTGGCGGCGGCGGCTCTGTCAGAGACGTTGCCGACGATCTAGGTCACGCGGGAGAGGGAGAGGTGTCTTACCGAGTTCGTCGTGCGCTGCTGATGCTCAAGGTATGCTTGGTTGGCGAATGGGCGCTCGAGGTCGACGGAGATTGCTCGCCAGAGTCGCTGCTGTCGTCGGGTGTGTGCTGCTGGAGACGGTGGCGATGCTACGGTTCACGCTAAGGCACGAGAGAGGTGGCGTTATATGCGTGCAGACGAGGCGATCGTGTGAGTATGAATGAGAGAGGGAGGCGCGGTCAGTACAAACCAGGAGAGCTCGTCAGAGTTTGCGGCTGCGTCGGGCACTTGCGGTCGTCGTCGTTGGCGAGGCTCCCGATAGTCCTAGCACGTACCAGTGGAGTTAGAAGATGTGCAAGGTTGCTGCGATCATGCTGGCAAGATTAGAAGGCATGGGGCGATGAGAGCTCACCGGAATCGCACGCCAGAGTGGCTCGGTACCGCGGCGGTGCAAGCGATATTGTGGGCAGCCTTGTGGCGGAGTGGGGGCGCTAGGTGAGGGGAAATGGCCGCAGAGGGGTGGAGGTTAAATAGCCGGAGCAGGGGCGAGATTAACGCGCGCCATCAATGGGATTGAAGGGCATTTGCGACGGGAGGAAACTGTCGTGGCGGCGCTGGTCGCAGGCGAGATTTGGGGACGACGGGGTGACGTGGCTGCGGGGCCCAGTTGTCAGCGAGGGGGTGTGCGCGAGCGCGGTGAGAAATAGAGGAGAAAGAGGGAACCCGAGTGGGATGCTTTGCTTGTTGGGCTGGAATGGTGGCGCCTGGCCCAGTTGGGTTTTCTAATGCCTTTTTTTTCTTTATTGAATTTCAGGAAACATTTTCAAATGAAATCAAGTGCATTTTAATTCCAAATTTTTCCTGGATTTTTGTAAAGTGTAAACCTCATAATATTGGACATAAAACCTTGATGTCTCCTTAGACTAGCTTGGTCTTTTTGAAAAATCAAAATAAACAGTGCCTTAGCACATGATTTGAATAGGTTTTTGAAAATGGTTTAAAACCATATTTGTTTTGTAAATTTTGTCCAAGATTTACTCACAACCAAACCAATCCTATGAACTTACAACAATGGTTTTAAAACAAATATTCCCTCACTAGAGAGTGGCATTGAAATTAATGTTTGTTCACATAAAATGATAGCACCCAGTGCTTCTGTTTTCTTGAAATGAGTTTGAAATTGATCCCTAAATGATATGCATGCATGAATGATATGCAATCTTTGAAAACATGATTTTAGGGATGTTACATGATCTATCTATGAAGAATCCTCAATAAAAAGCTATGCATATGGTAAATAAAAAGATTGCTGAGATGCTCATTGTCTGCTTGCCTTGTCATTTTGGTTATGGGAAAGCTCCTGTACCATGTGCAAGGGGTACCCCATTGGCGGTTCTCAATGATATGCAAATACTTAAAGTGACAAGAACTTACCTGGGCCCTAAGTTTAGTATCCATGAGGTGTAGCCCTCATAGTCAAGGGACTTGAGATTGCCAACTTATACTTTGTCAAGCATATACTCCAGCTTTGCCACTTTAAACCTTAACCACTTCAAGATGCTTATGATAGGGGCAGTGAGGGCTGAAAGCTAAAAAGTACCATAATTTTTGGAAGCTCTTTTTGAAACTTGTAATCCCTGCTTCCTTTACAAAAAGGCTTTTCTTCCACCACTATTGAGTCTCCACCTTCTACCTTTAGGCACCATTAAGAGAGCATAGTTGTCATTCTGTGTGCAATGTTCCAAAGCTTATTAATTGATGCATATTGTGTTACTACTTGTTCTTGTGATACTTGTTTCTAGTCACCCTTGTGAACTTAGCAGGTGTCCTATGAATTATATTGCTACTGTATGAGGGACAAGCTGATTGCCACTATGCTATGTTTTCTGCATGTGAAACAAACAAGCATTTTTCAATGCATGTTATTCATGATCTTTGTTTGTAGTCTGCCATGTTGCATGCATAGTTACTATGTCCTATTGTTAGAACTCCATCTTTCATGCACATGTTTAGAGTTCTTTGATCCCATCTTTCAATGCTTGCAAATGGTTGGATCTTTATTGTGAGGGTGCATGTTCACCTCAGAAACTATTCTTTTATCACTTACCTACTCGAGGACGAGCAGGAGTTAAGCTTGGGGATGCTGATACGTTGGAAACGTATCTTTAATTTTTGATGCTCCATGCTTCTTTAGTATCTACTTTGCTTTACTTGTCCACACTTTGAGGTACTTTTTACATGTTTTCTGGTACTAACCTATTAACAAGTTGCAACAGTGCCAGATGCCTGTTTTCTGCTGTTTTTCGTTTTAGAAAAGTTAGTAAAGATATTCTCAGAATTGGACAGGACGAACGCCAAAGTCAATAACTTTCCGTGGGGAACAAGAAGTCCAGAGGAGAGCCGGAGGGGCTGGCCAGGGGGGCCAGACCCACCCCAGGCGCGGGGTCAGGTGGACCCGCGCTTGGGTAGGGTTTGCCTACCCTGTTCGCCTCCCGGACTCCCCCTTCACCTATAAGAATCCCCCGATGCAGAAACCCTCGGTACCCGATCAGAAATCCACGAAACCGTATGTAGCCGCCGCCACCATCGTTCCTAGATCGGGGAGATCTGAAGTTCTTCCCGGAACCCTGCCGGAGGGGAGATCATCCCGGAGGCCTTCTCTCCGGTATGATTTGTGAGTAGTTCCACCTTGGACTATGGGTCCATGTAGTATCTAGATGGTTGTATCTCCTCCTTTGTGCTTTCATGTATAGATCTTGTGAGCTCCGTTCATGATCAAGATCTAATCTATTTGTAATCATGCATGTTGTGTTTGCAGGGATCCGATGGATATTGAGATTATTATGTTGGTTTGATTAATGCTTCTATCTTTATGATTCTATCATGTCTGTGTTGTTTGTGATCTTGCATGCCCTCCGTTTCTAGTGGTTATCTTGGCCAAGTAGTTGCTAGTGACTCCAAGAGGGAGTATTTATGCTCGATAGTGGGTTCATGCCTCTAGTTTCCAAGGGAAGTGATAGAAATCTCTTTGGTTGTAGATGTGTTGTTGCTACTAGGGAGAAAACAACGGTCCCTTGTTCATGGAACATGTTGATTGTTTACCTTACACACTTTGCTTAAAGCAGTTTTCTGTTGATTGCAACTTAATACTGGAGGGGGTTCGGATGATAACCTGAAGGTGGACTTCTAGTCATAGATGCAGTTGGATTACGGTCTATGTATAATGTTGTATTGCCCAATCAACCTCATAGGATCTTTCTAGCTAGTAATTACATTGTTATGCCTTGCTCAATTCTTGTCAATTGCCCCGCTATAATTTGTTTACCCTTCATGCCATGTTGTTTATTTAAGGAGAGCACCTCTAGTGAACTATGGACCCTGGTCCAATCTTTACCATTGATACATCTTCCATTGTTACTTGTTTACTTGCTGCAAACCATTACCTTCCACACCATACGTTTAATCCTTTGTTACAGCAAACCGATGAGCTTGACAACCTCACTGATTCGTTGGGGCAAAGTCCTGAGTTTGTGTTGTGCAGGTCTCCACGTTTCCAGCAACACCTGTGTGACGTTTCCTTCCTCCTTCTGGTTCGATAACCTCGGTCTCTACTGAGGGAAACTTGCTGCTATGCTCCATCACACCTTGCTCTTGGGGTTCCAATGAAGTGATCCATATCAACACTTGGTGCACGCATCAATAGCTTCCATGTCTTGATGCTCAAATTGTCCATTGACGGGGACACGGCTAAGTACTTAGATTCTACTCTCTCGAGAGGTGGTGCACTTTCCCCACAAGACCCGACATGCATCGAGACGAGAACTTTCAGAATCCTTCCCTTAGACCAAATGGACGTGTTCCATCCTATCACCCCCTACCACCTTCTGTCCATCTGGCTAAGTTATTGCAACCTATATGATCCAGGCAGAGCCCATAATGCCATGTGGATGCACTTGAAGCTTCTCAACATTTGACATCTCAAGTATCTTTGTTCCTGGGTGGATTTCCACAAGTGTGATACACAAGTTTTCACCAGTTTACTGGCCTTGTGTAACCACTCAACATAAATCCATTCTCACCATTCCACCCAGGTGATTCATTCACATAGTTGTTTTATTAAACAAAACACAAGTCATAGACTTAGAAATATTTCATAGCATGAATATAATCCACCCTTGTTTTCTACTAGCTAGGCTAAGCAGACTAGTAGCAAGAACCTTAACTTATAAAATTCTACCAAGGCATCATCTACTAGGATTTCCCAAGGCATAGCATACTTAGTAAAAATTCCATGCAAGTCCTACTCAAAATATCACTAATGCATAGTGAAAATAATAGGACAAAATGTATGAAGCACCAGTTGCCTTTTTAGTAGAGAATATAGATTCACTCCTTGATCTTGAAATTGTCACACTCTTCAAATTTCACTACAATTCAATCAAGGAAGGCACAAATTCAAAACTAGCATTCAAACAATTCACCACATAAAATAAAGAAAACAAAACAATGCATGCAAGCATGCAAAAGATTGTTTAATTTGGAAAGGTGGTTTCTAATAGGCTATAAACATTTTAAAACACCTATTGGTCATTTATAAAAGTGGCGAAACCATTTGAAATCAAGTTAGTGAAAATGGGCCATTTAAATCATTTTTGTTTTGCTAGAAATGATTTTAATCAAAGGAATAATTTCTAGTGTTAGCCAAATATGTTTTTCAACACAATGTTAGTGTTTATTGTCAAAGTGTTAAAAACAAAACCATTTACAAAAGGTTTCACCCAAAAATCATTTTTAAATAATAGCAACATTTTTGTTTTACTAGAAATGCCTTTATTCAAGGAATAATTCCTTGTGTTAAACAAAATATATTTCTAAACCCAAAAGTTTGTGTTTCTGGTTAGTAGGTTCAAATAAAATCATTTGCAAAAGATTTTTACCAAAAATCATTTTTAGAATATTTTTTATATTCAAAATAGGCCTAGAAATGTTTCTGCCAAAACACCTAATTTTCCAGATGCAAAATACTAAACTAAGGGCATGGTTGCAAAGTTCACATTTTTCTGATTCCAATGATATAAAATTTGTAAATTTTGGACGTGTAGAACAAAAGTTATGAATTTTACAAAATCAAATCACTAATAGAACCTTTTCTATTTTTAAAACAAAGTTTGGGCCACGTGTCTTGTTCTTATTGGTCTGTACCGATTCGTCTGGATCGAGCGATGTGGAGCATTGGATCTAAAGTGCAACTCACAGATCAGATCGAGCATACCCCTTTGAAAGGATCGTATGGGCACCTAGAGGGGGGTGAATAGGTGCTACTTCAAATTTTCTTCTTTTTCAAATTAAGGTTTGACAATAAGGTAAATTCTCTAGATAATGCAACTACGGTGAATTTACCTATATGACAAAATGCAAGAGCTACCACAACACAAAGTAGTAACAAGTAAGTAAGGTGCGGTAAAGTATAGAGGTAACCGAAAAGTGGACGCGGAGGCACAAGGATTTGTTTCCCGTAGTTCCTTCCTTTTGAGGGGAAGTACGTCTACGTTTGGAGAGGGGGTGGTTTCAAACCACCAACGCCACGAGAGGCCTCCCTTGTTCTCCGATGAATCTCACCCCAATGGGATCGATTCACCTTCCACTATATCGGCAACCTTCAAGGTGGAAGCCGGCACCGTTACAAGTTTGGGGCACACATCCACAACTTAATCGGAGGCTCCCAAATACAAGCAAGCTGTCAAAGCAATCAAAGACAAGCTTGTAAGAACAAAAACGAGAGCTAGGGTTTCCAACAAAACACTAGAGCAAAGGGGCCCTCAATGAAATGAGGGGGAAATGAAGATCTCTTTTGGTGAAGTAGTAGATCGGGGACTCCTCCTTCGATTCCCCAAAGATCAAGGGCTTTGGGTGGTTGGATGATGAGATCTTGAGAATTTGAGTGGCTCCAATGGACTCCAATGGTGGGCAAGACTTTAATGAGCTGAGCAATTTGTCCCAAGGTAGGTGGAGGGGTATTTATACCCCTCCACGAAATATATGGCCGTTGGAGCATTAAATGACCGGTAGTACCGGTACTCAAACGGTAGTACCGCTTGCAAGCGGTACTACCGGTCCAGTACCGGACCAAGTACCGGTGGTGGCCTTGTTCTTCAGAAATCTTCAGTCTTGGGCGGTACCCCCTTGCGGTACTACCCCCAAGCGGTAGTACCGGACGTAGTAAGCGGTACTACCGGTTCGAGCGGTAGTACCGGTCCCAAGTACCGCTTGGTACTGACCAAAACAGAGAGGGGAGGGTGCTAGTCAGTATGCAGCGGTACCGATGAGCGGTACGACCGCCTCAAGCGGTACTACCGATTGGGCCGGTAGTGCCACTCCGTGGTACCGGCGGGTACTGACTAGTACTCACCCTTCTCTCTTTTGATCGGTGCCAACCGGTACTAGAACCGGTAGTACCGGTGTCAAGCGGTAGTACCGGTTGCAGGTCCGGTACTACCGGTTGACATAGAAGTTTCTGCATGGGGGAAAATGCTATGCCATGACTTGTGCCTTCTTTTATCAATCCTGTGATAAACTTAGTACACGGTTAAAACGATAATTGTATTGTTATCAAACATCAAAATCCAAGGGATAGAAAAATGCTCTTTCAATCTCCCCCTTTTTGGTGTTTGATGACAATACACTTTTGCAGGATGATTTTAACAATAGGCAAATGAGATTTGAAAAATAGAGAAGAGACTCCCGCTAGATGTGTAGAGACAAATCTTCCCCTCTATTTTACAAACCCAACATGGGTGCACAAGTATGGAAACTAGCATTTGAAGACATACCTTTGCACAAAACATGTGATGAGGAATATATAGACAATAGATATTGCAAAACATCACAAGATGGATCCACAGAAATAAACCACATAGTCGCATAAGATGGATCCAACCACATAGTTTCACACGACATAAGCACATAGTAGTCTCACACATAGAATAGAGAGAAATCAAAGTTCACAAGCAATAAAAGGATCAAAGAGAAGAGCGAGCTTGTGACTTCCCATGCAACACCCGTGCCTAAAGTGCAACTTCTCCCCCTTTGGCATCAAGACGCCAAAAAAAGGGACAAGTGCAGAGCTAATGCCCCAAAGGTCAATCATCATACTCCTCCTCCTCGTCCTCCTCGTCCTCCTCATCCTCAAGATCCTCCTCATCCTCATACGTAGGTGGGGCGCGGTGCGAGGAAGAGACATCATCGTCCCAACGGCTGTGCTGAGAAATCCACTGATCCTCTGGAGTGATATTGTTCTCGGATCCCTCGGAGATGGTCAACCCTTGAGCAGACATGAGCTCCTTCTGACGAGCACAGGCTTTCTTTGCATACACGTGCGCCTCATACATACGCTTCTGGTTGTCAACCTGGAAGCAGAAGATCTTCTTGAGCTTGACCTCCATCCTTTTGGCCCAAGAGGGCTTTGCGTTCTTGCGGCGAGAGACCTCAAAGTCAGTGTCATGACCACTGTCAGCATGCTCAGAGTCATCCTCATCCTTATCCTTATCCTCCTCACCTGGTGCAGCGCGAGGTTTAGCATGAACCTTTATCTTGAGTGCCTTTGGCTTGTGCACAACAAGAGAGCGAGTGGAGAGCGTCCGGGGCACTTGGACACAATGAGGGACATAATGTAAGGAGCAAATGGTGGAACCCTCCGAGTGTGTGCAGCGGCAACCATCTCATTCCAAATGAAGTCTGTCACATCAAGAGGTTGGCCGGTTTCTCTGTTGAGGAAGGTGTTGAACAGCAAGTCAACGGAGAACCCATGTATCTCGTCCTTGTTGCCCGCACGAGGAGCAACAGTCTCACGGAAAATGCGATGGAGAATATCATATGTGGGGAGGAGATCCTTGATTTTGCCAACAATCCCACGGCCTCGAATATACAAAGGTCGGAGAACATCCTTTTTGGAGGGATTCTCCCGCATGTGACAGCGGAAACCACAAGGGACGTCCCGGCCGCGATCCTCATACCCCAATATGGCTGCAAACTCCGCAAGCGTAGCCTCCTTGACAGCACCTTGAGTCATCCATGTAATCTTCCGATTGCGGCCAGTGTGGAAGTGTGCAGTGGCATAAAACTGGCAGATAAGTAGGGGATCATAGTCATGCTGAAACTGCATAATGGGGAGCATACCAAGGTTTGAGCAGATTTCCTTAGCTTCACCAAAGTAGCCAGAGTTCTTGTTAATGTGGCCCAAGTCAATCCACTGTTGAGGCACCACCAGCTGGGTATTGGTCATAAGAACCTCATGATACACACGCTCTTGGAAGTCATCATAGAAAAGACTGTCCGCCCTTAACGCGCTCCTGCTGTGGGAGTATGCATTGTCCAGTCGGAGAGCCCTAAACTCTGCCTCAGAGATGTCAGAGAGTGTCTTTGGCCCAGATGGCCCAGAGCTGAGACTCTTGGTACGCCCAGTGGAAGGGGTGCGAGGGGGAGGGGCTCTGCCACGCCCAGCTGAGCGCTTGGTAGCCCCTTCGCGACCCCCACGACCACCTCGAGTGGTAGGCAACTTGGAACGGCATCTAGGCTGTGGCATAACTTCTTCCTCAGACTCAGTCTCTTCCTCAACAATCTCACGGTCAAACTTGGAGCGCTTCTGTGCACCCCGAGAACCACCTGCATCTGTGAAAGCACGAGGGAGGATAGCACAGAGATAAGGACACAAGAATCAAGAAGGCAATACCGAGAGAGTCTACAAGTTGAGCAGAACATAGTGGTCAGAGTGGACCGGTACTACCGGACCTGACAACCGGTAGTACCGCTTGCAAGCGGTAGTACCGGAAAAAGTTCCGGTACTACCGGTTGAGCGGCACACAGGTTGTCAGATCTGACGGGAACGGCCCAAATTGACAATATAAACTGCTAAATTGAAGATTCTACGCGGTAACAAGGAATAATATGGCAGTACAACCTTGCAAGTAGTCAATTTCTCCACGGATCTAAGCCAAAACCTAGATCTAATGGGGAAATCAAACAAGAAGAGGAGGGGCGGTTGTACCGGGATCCATGGCGGTGGAAAGGAGTGGGAGCCTGCCCGGAGGCCGAATCCAAGGGGAATCCGGAGGGAGGAGGGCGCGGCAGGGCTCCGGGGCCTTCAAGATCTCCGGTGGCGGCGCAGGTTAGAGTGGGGGACGTGGGAAATAATGAGGCACTGAGGGGTGCCTCTCCCCACGCGCCCCTTATATACCTGGAACCGTCAACCGGTAGTACCAGTTGTTGGAGCGGTACTACCGTTTGGAAGCAGTAGTACCGGTTCTACGACCGGTAGTACCGGTTACCGGTAGGGCCGGACACGTGGGCGGTAGTACCGTTCCTGGAGGAGTTTGTCAGGAGATGACCTGGGAACTTCCCAGGTGCGGTAGTACCACTCTCACATCCGGTAGTACCGGTTCCATCTGAGTCCAAAGCCAGGGATCAAGGATGATTCTTGTGCGGGAAAAGAGAGAGGGTTTTCATGAGGGAGTACGGAGGCTTGGGTTAAGACAAGTGAGCTGAGAAGCCCATGCACTCTAAAACCAAATGGATAAAACAAATAAATACCAAACTAGAGTGCATGAGACTAAGAAAGACGAAGACACTTCAAATAGATGGCAAATAAGAGTGAAGACCAAATCAACCAAGTGACAAACATGAGTAAGCACATCAAACCTCTCGATTGAGAGGGGGCGGTGGCCTAGGCCACCATATTTGAGTATACTCGGCTTGGCACCACGAAGATATATCTTGGGTCCATTACCGAAATTCATCATTGAGCTCACATATCACAAAATGATATTAAGAGGAATGATTTTTGTTTAATTTGCGCATAATGGGGGGAGGTGTAGCATCCCATTTGTCTAACAACTGTAATGCTACTTGGTTTAGTAATATAATGGCTACTTCCTACATATAATTGTTGCATCATCATGTTATCATGCTCATGTCATCAGGCCACCTTGCATTTGAGCATCATACAAAACCCTTCTTGTTTTGGGTCTTATCTCATATGCATTATTAATTGTATTTGCCTCTTGATATTGTATTTGGTTCTTGATAGATTGTTAAATGCCCAAGTTGAGTTGGGGGAATATCTTTTATTGACTCCACCACCCTTTCTTTCTCCACTTTATAATTCCACCATCCAATTAATATGAGCTTGGCATTTTAATTGAGTTTACTTCTAGCTCATGTGGGTTGGGTGGATTCCACTCATAATCTCTTGCTTGGCCTTACTCCATCTTTGGGGATGCACATAAATAAGTGTCATGGGATATTATTTTGTTCCTACAAGATAAAACCTGGCATTTAATGCATTTGCATGGGCCATGCAACCATCATCAACTTTGGTCATCTTATGGTTTTATTTGAACTCTTGAGTGGGTCCTCTCTGTCTTATTCCTGCTTTTGGGCTTGATCCATTTTAATCTTGCTCATACCTCATCACCTCTTTTCTTCTTTCTCTTTGGCCATCTTGTTGAGCTTGTGTGGGTCATGCTTGATCTAATCAAGACACCAAACCCTCTATCTCTCTCTCTCTCTTACCCTCTAGCTAGACCCTACCCCCCCTAATCATCATACCCCTCTTCCATCTAACCCTAAACCCTACCCCTTTTAAAACCCTCCCCATCCATGCATGACCATGTGATCATGTGGGCTTTCCCTCTCCTTATGTATCTTGTTCTATTTTTGCCTCTCCTCTTGGTCAAACCCTCTGTCCAAATTCTCGGTGAAAAGTTCAAAAGATTTTGAAATTAGAAGCTGGTTTAAAATTGCATTGGAATGAAAACAAACAAAACAAATAAAAATAAAAAGAAGAGGAAAAAGAGAGAGAGAGGAGCAGCAGCAGCAACCTTGGACCCAGCCCAGCAGCCACCTGGCCCGTTTTCCTCTCCCTCCCTCTTGGGCCGGCCGTAGCAGCCCACCCCCCTGGCCCAGTACCGCTTCAGCGCCGTCGCTCGCCCTGTTCCTCTTCTTCCTGTCTCTGACGCCATTCGCCGCTCACCCTCGGCAGCAGACGGAAAGCAGCTGCGCGGCAGGTGGCCGTCCTCCGCCGTCAGCTCGCCCCACGACACGCCAGCCCTCCTTCTTATCCTCGCACCTAGCCGCCTTCTTTACCCTAACCCTAGCTACCTGCTTCATTCCCCTCTTTCTCTCCTCCTCGCCACCACCAGACCGAGCGCCTCGCCGCCGTTGCCGCCCTCACCGGTAGCCGGGAGCACGCCAGGAAGCGTCACCGCGGACCGGGGAGTCGATCCCGCCCGCTGGGAGACGCCAAGTTCGCCGCAGCTGCCCTCGTCAGAGAACCGCCAGCCTCACCGCAGCAGTTCCGCCGTCCCCCTCCGCTCCGACCACCTCCTGCCTCGATTCCGGTGGAAATCGACCGAGGTGAGCTCCTCCCTAAACCCTCTTCCGTTTTACCCCTCTGCTTGCCTAGCACCGCCTATTTGTGACCCCCGCCGACGAACCGCCCCGCCGACGCGCAGACCCAGCCCGGCGCTTCCCCCTCTGTTCCCCGGCGTGCCCCGTCCAGCACAGCCCGCCGCCGCCGACCTTCCTAACACAAGATCGGTAGCCGCATGCTTCCTCTGCGGATTCCGTTAGCCGGCCAAAGCTATCCCGCTGCGAAGCCGTCGCCAACCTCGCCGGAAGATCTCACCGGCGCCAGACGTCACCGAGATTCAGAGAGCAGCGCCGTTCGGTCAGAGCTCGCGGGACCGTTTTGCAAACCCCCCCCCCCCCCCCAAGCTTCGGTCGATCACGCCCAGGTCCCTAGCAGCCCAGTGCCCCACCTGTCAGCCGCCCGGAACTTTGGCAGAAAACCCCCCCAGCATTCCAGGCCTCACCCCGCACCCCTTCCCCGCTGCGCGTCGTGGTTCACTCGTGTCCTCGCTGTCACGTGGGACCGGCTGCCTCGTTGGGCCGCACGTCAGCGCCTGGGCTGGCTAAGCCGCGGTAGCAGAAGTCGCCCAGCGTTTCTGTGGACCCTTTTCCTCTGCCCCACATGTCATTAACGGTGGGTAGATTGCCCCTAAGTGAGAAAAGTCGCCCGAGTTTACTGAAAGCAATTAAAATTTCAGGAAATGTTTAAATCTAAATAAATCCATATATTATGAAATAATTCGAATTTGTAAAAACTTTCAAAATGAAAAGTAAATGTTTTCCAAATATGAATTCAACCATGTTTTTGAATTTGACCAAGTTTGACTCTATCTAGTCAACCTTGACTTTGACCCTATTCAATAAATTTTTACTATAAAATAAATTTAAATTCATAAATCCAAATAATACAAATAATATATGTTTTGGAATCAGAAAAACTTGGAGCACAGTTTCTCGATCATAGACAAGCATAACTAAAGTACCGCTTTTAACTTGACTAAATAACTGACTAGTAAATAGTGCAACACTCATGGAATGGTTAATAAAACTGCCAACGGATGGGAGGGGTTGTTCGTCCGCTTCCTCGTCGGTAAGCGAGGAGGAGGATGGATCTGATGATATTACTGTTATAACTGTTGACATTAATTCACGGACATCCGTCTATCTTTGGTTAGGTGGATGGTTAGCGAGTATCTATAGAACTGTTAGGGTTTATCTTTTGCTGCATTTGCGTCACCCCAGGTTGTGTCCCCTTTAGAGGCATAAAGACTTGCTGAGTACCCTTAGGGTCTCACACGATAAATTATTGGTTCAGATGAACAGGTACACTCGCAGGACGGATACTGGGTGGAGGAGGCTGATGATGTGGGCAACGATCGTTCGGTGTAGAGATTTCGGGAACGGGGATCCGTGAGATCTGTGGGCGGGATGTGCTTACTTCTGGGCATCTTATGCCGATTTGCTTCTTATCCGTACTCGGACCTTGTTTGCCGCTTCCGCCTGATACTCTGATGTGTGATGTATGAGGAATTATCCTGAAATATTATATCTATCTAGGTCATTTGAATCTTGCCGTATGGTGTTGCTATATTTTCCTTTCTTTCTAGATGGAATGGCTCTGATGTACTTTTGTATGGTGGCTTGCATACATACTCATTTGTGTATGTAGTTGATCCCTTCGCCTGCCGATTACGCCGCCCGTACAGGTCCCGATGAATTGGAAGTGGTTGGGACGGCCGAAAGGTCTACCCGTGAGTGGCTTTTGGGGCCCCACCGTACTATTTCAACCACTTCCGCTCATCCAGGCTTGTATCTAGGAGCGTAATTCACCGAGGTAGTTACAGGAGGGATAGTCCAATTAATTAGGACCGCACTCCCCCTATGTCCATGCCTACATCTAAACCAAACATGGGTCGAGTATTAGGTGAGAGTGCAAGATAATCA
This sequence comes from Avena sativa, assembly GCA_916181665.1. Classification (NCBI taxonomy): domain Eukaryota; kingdom Viridiplantae; phylum Streptophyta; class Magnoliopsida; order Poales; family Poaceae; genus Avena; species Avena sativa. Next base: position 164,912,565 of record OV702285.1, on the reverse strand, counting down.
AGTCAAACTCCTAGAATCTACGATATTTAGTTCATTCCTCAAGTAGCAAAACCTTGCTTCATCAAGTGGATTCGTGAAGATATCGGCAAGTTGATCTTTGGTTGATACATAGGATAGATCAATATCACCTCTAGCAACATGATCTCGAATAAAGTGATGTCGAATCTCAATATGCTTTGTCCTTGTGTGATCCACGGGGTTGTATGCAATCTTGATGGCACTTTCATTGTCACATAGAAGAGGCACTTTGTCACAATGGACACTGTATTCCTTTAAAGTTTGCCTCATCCATAGCAATTGGGTGCACGCACTAGCAGCAGCAACATACTCGGCTTCGGCGGTGGAGAGTGATATACAATTTTGCTTCTTAGAAGACCAACATACCAAGGACCTACCAAGGAATTGGCAAGCCCCGGATGTTGATTTTATATCATCCTTGTCTCCCGCCCAATCCGAGTCCGTGTATCCACAAAGAGCGAATGTTGAGCCTCGAGGGTACCAAAGACCATAAAATGGGGTATGAACTAAATATCGAAAGATTCTCTTGACCGCCATTAAATGGCTTTCCTTAGGAGCCGCTTGATATCTTGCACACACACCTACACTCAACACAATATCGGGTCTAGATGCACAAAGGTAAAGCAACGAACCAATCATAGACCGGTATACCTTTTGATCCACATCTTTACCATTTGGATTTTGTTCTAGATGAGTCTTTGTTGCCATGGGAGTAGGGGCTCCATTCAAATCTTTCATTTTGAATCTCTTGAGCATATCTTGAGTATACTTGGCTTGATTGAAGAATGTTCCTCCTCTAACTTGCTTGATCTCAAAGCCAAGGAATACTTTCAACTCCCCCATCAAGGACATCCAGAACCTACTAGTCATAAGCTTTGAGAATTCATCATTAAAAGCTTTGTTAGAAGAGCCAAAGATAATATCATCAACATAGATTTGGCATATAAAAAGCTCCCCATTAACCCTCTTAGTAAAAAGAGTGGGATCGATTTTCCCAACCTCAAAGCCACGGTCAAACAATAACTCTCTAAGGTGCTCATACCACGTGCGTGGGGCTTGCTTGAGCCCATAGAGCGCCTTATCAAGTTTGTAGATATGGTTTGGGAAGTTGGGGTCCTCAAATCCCGGGGGTTGCTTAACATATACCAATTCATTCAAAGGACCATAAAGGAATGCACTTTCTACATCCATTTGTTGCAACTTAAAGTTATGATGTGCCGCAAAAGCAAGAAGGATACGGATGGACTCAAGGCGAGCCACGGGTGCATAAGTCTCTCCATAATCAATGCCTTCAATTTGGGAATAACCTTGTGCAACCAATCTAGCCTTGTTCCTTACAATAATCCCATGCTCATCTTGCTTGTTCTTGAATATCCACTTTGTTCCAATAACATTGCGGCAATCCTTTGGCTTCTCAACTAACTTCCACACTTTGTTTCTCTCAAAATTGTTGAGCTCTTTGTGCATAGCTTCTAACCAATCCGAATCTTCAAGAGCTTCCCACACTTTCTTTGGTTCAATCATGGAAATGTGAGCTTGATGTTCACTGAACCTCTTCAATTGTGCTCGTGTGGAAATACCTTTCCTTAAATCTCCAACAACATTTGGAGGGAGTGGTCTCTTATTTCCAACATTCTTTCCTTTCTAGCTTCACGACGAGCGTGGATCTCCTCATTGTTTCTTGGAGGACCCTCTTCATCATTTTGATCCTCGTCTTGACCATCAACTTGACCTTGATCATTATTGGATTCATCCTCTATATTGGGAGGCACGGATTGACCTTGGTCTTGATCAAGTGTTCTTCTAGCCTCAACTTGAGCACCCCTCAAAACAGCTTGGATGGATCTTCCTTGGCAAATTGACTTGACTCCACTTGACACCCCATCAAATGGACCAAGCTCCCTTTGACTAGAGTTCACACATTGATCACTATGTTGAGGGTCCACATGGCTTGAGTCAAAGTCCTCCTCGATAGATGGAGCATGTTGAGGATGTGAAGATGAGGGCTCCACTCGAGTGGAGCATAGTTCTTCTCGATCCGCCATAAGGGGTTCCTCAATGGGGCGGATATAACCCACACCCATTCTTCCTATGGCATCCTGAGGCATTTCAACATCTGCATCACAAGCATCAACATGCCCCCCTTGGGGACCATCATATTCTTCGAAGGTCACACTACAAGATTCTATGACGGCTCCGGAGAGCTTGTCATAGATTCTATAAGTGTGAGATTCGAGACCATAGCCAACAAAAATACCCTCTAATGCTTTAGATTCGAATTTAGACAAACGAACACCTTTAATGAGATAGAAACACTTAAAACCGAACACCCGGAAATAAGATATGTTGGGCTTGTTACTGGTAAGTATCTCATATGGAGTCTTGTTGATTTTCTTGCGGAGGTAGAGCCGGTTTGAAGCATGGCAAGCGGTGGAGACGGCTTCGGCCCAGAAGTTGTATGGAGATTTAAACTCCGCCAACATGGTCCTAGCCATCTCAATAAGAGTCCGGTTCTTCCTTTCGGCCACACCATTTTGTTGAGGGGTGTATGCGGCGGAATATTGATGCTTAATCCCCTCATCACTAAGAAAGTCATTCAAGGTGTAGTTCTTGAACTCGGTGCCGTTGTCACTTCTTATAATCAACACGGGAACATTGTGTTGCCGTTGAACCAAGTTGATGAAGTCGATAAAGGTCCTCTGAGTTTCACTCTTCAACTTGAAGAAATAAACCCAAGAGTATCTTGAAAAGTCGTCAACAATCACCAAACAATATTTCTTCCCACCAAGACTTGCATGAGATTGAGGACCAAATAGGTCCACATGAAGGAGTTCCAAGATCTTGTTAGACTTGATTTGGTTCGTGGGCTTATGAGGAGCGTCATGCATCTTCCCTAGAACACATGCCCTGCAAACACGATCTTTGGCAAAGGAAACATTTTCTTTTAGTCCAACAATATGGCCCTCTTTATGGAGACTTTGCAAAGTTCTCATATTGACATGGGCTAGTCGGCGGTGCCATAGCCAACCCACATCAGCCTTTCCGTATAAGCACATCGGACCTGCAGTGGCTTGCCCCGAAAAGTCCACCACATACAAGTCATTTTCGACGTACCCAACGAAAGCGACCTTGAGAGACTTGCTCCACATGAGGACCACAATATCATTATCAATAAAGACGGCAAAGCCCATCTTTCCAAGAGCACGGACAGAAAGTAAATTGTATCCAAGGGTTTCAACAAGCATGACGTTCACGAGTGTAATGTCGTGAGCCACCACTACCTTGCTGAAACCCATTACCGTAGATTTTGACTTGTCGGCATATGTGACGGTGATTTGATCTTCATTTGACACTAAGTCCTTGACAATAGACGAGCTTCCGGTCATATGACAAGTGCAACCACTATCAAGCACCCATTTTGAACCTCCGGAAGCATAGGTCTACAAAAGATCAAGCTAGTTTTTAGGTACCCATTTTTCAATGGGTCCTCTTTTGTTAGCAACAAGGGTCTTGGGAACCCAAATAGACCAAGAAATATAACCATCATAAGGACCAACATATTGTGCATACACATCACCATAGTAATCACGCATTAGAACATAGTGAGGGTTAGCGCTTCCCGCAAAATCATCGTGAGACATAGTTTTGCCAATTGTGGTCTTACTTCCCACAATGGTCTTGTTGGTCTCTTGTGCGGGCTTGTCCTTCTTCTTCATGTTGTTCTTCTTCTTTGTTTTGGAGACAAAACCAATGCCCCCTTTATCACCACTACGCCTTTGCTTGCCCAAAAGATCATCAATAGACTTGTTACCTTGTGGAAATGTGGTCTTCGCAAGCACCCCCTTCAACCTAGCATTCTCTTCAAGGATAGTCGTGCTACTCGATTGAATGAAGTTACTAGGTGAAGGAATATTGGCCAATTGAGTTTGAAGCGTTTCATGGGACTTTGTGAGAGACAAGAGTTCACTCTCCAAGGCTTTGTGGGCCTTGTTAAGCAAGCTAAAGTCCTCGGCAAGTTTTTCATGAACCACACCAAACTCAATCTTGTCCTTTTAGCTCTTTTGTATTTAGCAATAGCATGATCACGCTCTTTAATGAGTTTGTTAACAATGATGTCATTGGCCTCATCAAGCCCTTCAAGTTTTGACTCAAGGGAAACCTAGTCTCTTGTTCTTCTTCTAGAGCATTGCTTAAAGCCTCTAGTTCAATCATATGTTCATGCCCAAGTTTACATCTAACATCTAGAAGTTCTTGAGTGTGGGAGAGTTGATCTAAGATGTTCCCAAAATGTAGTTTAGCATCGCCTTCTAGGTTAGTCATGAACTCATCAAAGGCAATTAGTTCCTTTTTAACATCAAGAGACATTTCATCATCAATTTCATCATTATCTAATTGAGTAGAGTGGGATGATGAGGATACCTCCGTTCCTCTTGCCATAAGGCAAGTGACGTCCTTGGAGGAAGAGTTCTCATTTGAAGAGTCGAAGAGTGAGAGTGTCGGAGTAGAGGTGGTGGCTAGAGCCGCCATACCATGTGAGGTTTCTTCTTCTTCCTCATCTTCATCATCTTCATTATCGGAAGAGTATTCTTCATGAGTGATCAAGACAATTTCTCCCGATTTCTTGTTGATGGGGTTCTTTTTGATGAAAGGTTTCTTGTAGGGTGCCTTGAGAGTCTTCTTCAACACAAGCTTCCCACCATTATCTTCTCTCTTCTCATAGGGGCAACTTGCCACAAAGTGGTAGCGGTCACCACAGTTGAAGCAAGTTCTCAACCTAGTGGCATTCTCTCTTTTCCCATTTGGATTGCTTCTTCGTTGCATTTCCATCTTGGCCTTGGCGGGATTCTTCCAAAAGTTCTTTGCATAGAAAGCCATATATTGACTATGAGCAATCTTGACATCATCGGGATGGTCCAAGGAGAGGCCTTCATCACTATCATCTTCATCTTCAAAGTCCACAGCTTTGGCCTATAAAGCAACATTGACCACATTGCTCATACCGAGGGCACGAGCACGGGCATCTTTGGCGTTCTTGGCGGCGACCTTGAAAGCGGCCATCTCTTGCATAACTTCGTTTGAGGTCATGAGATGGTAGTTGTGTCTTCCTTGTAAGCTCTTCAAGTCGGTGGGCTCAAAAGGCATGAGTGCACTCACATATTTCCTTTTTATCCATGCATCATCCACATGTGAGGCACCCACATTTCTAAAAGCGGTGGCGGTGGTCTTGAGCCTTCGATACATGTCTTCGTGATCTTCACCTTCTTTCATGTAGAAACCTTCGGCTTCATTGCTTAGAGCATCATATCTGTTCCTCCTCATACTATCATTTCCAACAAACAACATAGTGAGAGCATCCCAAGCTTCCTTGGCAATGCTAAAGTGCTCAATGTGTGGATAATCTTTTGTTCCTAATCCTTGTTGAATCATATGCAAAGCAGTGGCATTGAGTTGACTATTGACAACCTCTCTTGTTGTCAAGTTGTTTGGATCCCCAATAAAGAGTCCATGCTCGATGATGTTCCATAGTTCAATGCAAGAGTTGCGCATATGAGTTCTCATTAGTGATTGCCATTAAGAAAAAGTAGCAGACTCTTCTAGCTTAGGTGGGTCACCTCTATTGTACACATGAGGGTGAGGGATGGGAGGATCGGGAGAGTACCAAGAATCACGGTGCTCGCCCTTCCCCCCATCAAGTCGTGTGGAGGAATTAGTAGTGTCTAGTTTATCCCCTACCACCATACCTTCGGGGGATACCGGAGTATTCCCTTTAGGTGCGGATGGTAGTTCCTCTTGAGGGGATGGGGGTGATGAGCCATCTTTGTCTTTAAGAAGTTGCTCAAGCATCTTCTTGACTTTGTTGACCAAGGAAGAGCTCAATCTTGTTTCCAAGTTTCTGAGATCTTCCATGGTCACCGGAGTTGACTCACTACCACCTTCCCCTTCTTGGCTACCCATATTCTCTTAGGCGGTAAAGCCCGAATAAAGAGACGAGGCTCTGATACCAATTGAAAGGATCGTATGGGCACCTAGAGGGGGGGGTGAATAGGTGCTACTTCAAATTTTCTTCTTTTTCAAATTAAGGTTTGACAATAAGGTAAATTCTCTAGATAATGCAACTACGGTGAATTTACCTATATGACAAAATGCAAGAGCTACCACAACACAAAGTAGTAACAAGTAAGTAAGGTGCGGTAAAGGATAGAGGTAACCGAAAAGTGGACGCGGAGACACAAGGATTTGTTTCCCGTAGTTCCTTCCTTTTGAGGGGAAGTACGTCTACGTTTGGAGAGGGGGTGGTTTCAAACCACCAACGCCACGAGAGGCCTCCCTTGTTCTCCGATGAATCTCACCCCAATGGGATCGATTCACCTTCCACTATATCGGCAACCTTCAAGGTGGAAGCCGGCACCGTTACAAGTTTGGGGCACACATCCACAACTTAATCGGAGGCTCCCAAATACAAGCAAGCTGTCAAAGCAATCAAAGACAAGCTTGTAAGAACAAAAACGAGAGCTAGGGTTTCTGTAACACCCTCAGAATTGGACCTATGCAAGTTTTAGCGAAAACCCGCCAAACCCGCATAGAAACGATTCAAAGGTGCCCACCAGGCACTTTCGTGCGGGTGGAAAACGAAGTAATAACATTACAGAACAGTCCTCGATGGGACCCACAGAACAGATATATATACAACAGCGACTCAATGAGTCAAGAATACAGATATACAGAACAAAGATCCAAATCACCTTAAAATGATAGAGCGTCCGACTACGGACAAGATGCAAATGGGGCTAAGAGCCCTGAAGAATAACCAATGGCGTCCATAACCCTGCCCAGGCCAAGCCGGAAGGGTAACCCTGCTAACGACGTCGAGCTCAAACCTGCTTAAACAAAAGGGGTGCCGACAAAGGGCAAAGGAAAAAGAGGAGCGTCAGTACTGAGGCCAGTACACGGCGAGACTAGAATTCGGCGGTCCTCGCCTACATAGGTATGGTGGACTGAAGTGGCAGCGGCAGTATGCACTAAACCACCTATAGAGACTCGATACAACTGGCGGCTATCAGAGAGGGGTAAGATAGACCTATTCGGAACCAACCTGGTGCTATCTCCAAACAAAACCCATCCTGGTATTTCCCCCTCGAGCCCGAAGGAGGAAGTCAACCGAGGAACTCACACAGTTGGCAGTTTTAGTTATTCAGTTATTGTTGCAGCAATTACTAGTCAGGTATAGATAATTATCCTGATAAATTAAGCAGTAGGCACTTTTAGTTAAACATTCGGTTGTAGTTGCTACACTTACTAGTCAGATACAATAAGCATGAGATATCCCAAAACCCAGCAGATGTTGGTACTTTTATTTAGCCATTCCGTTGTAGTTGCAATACTTACTAGTCAGATACAATTACCGCAAGCGACAACTCAAACAAGCAATTGTGGGCAGTTTTATGTAGCCATTCCATTATAGTGAAGCTGATTACTAGTCATTATAAGTCAAATTTATAGCACTACTTTAGTTATAGTTGTCTATGATCGAGATACTGTGCTCCAAGTAGTCCATAACCGCGGACACGGCTTTCAGAAAGTTTTAACCCGGCCGGGGTGCACAAATAGCAACACACACACGATCAACCTCGGAAAAACCAAATCAAAACCCAACGAGGCTTTCACGACAAAGCAATCACAGGATTCAGAAACATTTCAGGGGGCCACCCCTTGGAGTACACCCGCAACGAAACTGGCCGGCTCCGAGACGGACTCAAGGTTTGTGGGGCCGGCTGTAAACGACTGGGAACCCGAAAACTCGGGGTGTCGATACCACAAAAACGGGTCACGATCCTAAACAGTACAGTGTGCTCCTCGCACAATCGTACATAAAGCAGTAAAGCATGGCATAAGTACAGGATCGTAAATAAAACCTCAAACTAGTTTGTGGCCCCAAGAAATAAGACTGAATCAAGCTCTGGCTAAGGGGGGCACATAATTCCCCGTATGTGGATAGCGCGAATATTCAAGGAACAGGTATCAAGTACTCGGGGTCCTACGGGACACAAGTGGGCGGTCGGAAACCAAATATTATCTATCACCCACCGATGCCTCTGCTTACTTACTTCAATTTTAGTTGTTAAACAGGAATTAAAGTGAACGATAATTAAAACCATGATCATCTCCAACATCAACATGCGGCCATACACCAACAACTGTGGCACTTGACGACACGCAACAGCACTTGAGCAAGCGACTACGACGCGCAAGTCCAACTATCTACCAAACAACAGGTAATAGGATGTGTCCAAGGCAATATACGGCTGCAAGGGATTTCACGGGTACGGAAACTAGAGCATCGCAACACAGATAGCAATAGATCAACAGGAGGGAAATAAATACTATAAAAGTAAGATAGGTAGAAAGGGGGAGATGCTCGCCTGAAAACATTGTCGAAGGTTCAACCGAAGATCGGGTCGACACTCGCATCAACTCAACGGCCTTATCCGCGAAGAAGCAAAACACTAGAAGAAACACCGGATGCAATATTTAATACTACGGCAAAAGATCGGGCATGATGCATGTATGATGCATGACATGGCAAAGATGCGATGCAATTAGGTCAGATTAAGCGGAACCAGGGTCCCGACAATTAATTAGATGGTCCAAGTTATTTATCTACCCCGCAATTTAAATGTTGTATTAACATGGCCAAAATATAGCACCGGTTCGCTACATCAATTTAAATGAGGCCAATTTAAGACTAGATTTGCTCGCATATGGGCCCCATATTTAATTATAAGGTGAATCGGCATAAGGCCCCCAAACCATAGACAAGGATGCATGCATGAACAATTTAATATGCGACAAGTTGTATTATATTATAAAATAGGGTTTCGGGAAGGGGTTCACACATTAGGGTTCGACGATATTGGTCCGAGGGTTCGGGGTCGGTCTCAGGGTTCGGATCTGGGGTTCGGTCTCGGCGGAAGCGTTCTCAGATAACGGGGTAGATCTTGGCGTTCCGGGAAGAAGGACTTGGGTCGGTGTCGGGGCGCATCGGATTCGTTCTGGTTGGTGCCGTTCTTGTCGTCACGAAAATCTTGTCGGGTCGTCGGTTTGGCGTTCGGGACGAAGAACTTGGCGTCCGGGATTTCGACGAGCTTGGCGTCCTCGAGGAAGTACTTGGCGTTCGCGTCGGTTTCGGTCTTCTGATCCGAGAAGGAGAACTTGGCGATTCCGAGGGTCTTGGCGTCCGACGGGGTTCGGGCATGCCGGGATCGGTCTTCGAATCCATGTAGTAGACCTTGTCAGTTCTATGTCGACGACCTTGGGGTTCGGCGGGGTTCGGTCTCGCCAGGATCGGTCTTCGGATCGGGGCATCAAGGTTCTCGAGTCCGTGTGGGCGATCTTGACATCGTGGTGGCCGATGGAGAACTTAACGAATGTCGTAAATTCTTCTGGTTCCGTGATGTAGTTCTTACCGGGCCTCCCGGAATCACTTGGATTCATCTGCACGTGTCGTTCTTCGAAATAGGAGACGGTCTTGGACTTTCAAGCGTCAGGAGTACTTGTTGAATTCCTGGACTCGGAATTGGATCGGTCGTCTGAATCAACTAGCACCACACAACCAAACATGTGTAAACACCTGCACTTCCCGTGAGAGCAGCGGGTTTGGCGAGACTACTAGGCATAGGAGCCCCTGCGAAAACAAGCCGAAGCAGGCCAGAGCGGCGAGGGGTGGCGTCGGCTCGCAAGGACGATGGCGAGGAGAGGGCGCGAGCGACGGCCGGCTCGCGGGCGGAGAGGGACACCGTCGGGGAGGAGGTCGAGGGCGCGACGACTAGCGACGCGCAGCCACGCGCTAGCGGTGGGCGGGGAGGCCATGGCGGCAGGGCGAGCGGGGGTCGGTGGGGACGACGGTGTGCAGGAGGCGGTCGACGGGGGGCGGTTGCTGGCGGCGCGATGGGCTTGGGCCGAGGAAGGGCACGAGGCCGCGGGCTCGCAGGGAGGAGGACACCCGGGGACGACGGGGCGGCAGCGACGATCGGGAGAAGGGACCGGCGAGGCGGAGCGCGGACGGTGGCGGCGGAGGGATCTCGGGGAGGGAGAGACGAGGCGGAGGAGGGAGCAGCCGGGGTCGGCGAGGTCAGCCGCGCGGAGGTGGCCGGCGGCGCGAGCGCCAGGGACTGGCGGCGGCGGCAGCATCTCGGGAGCGGGACAGAGGCGGGGGATACGGGGTCGGGGCGTGCCAGGGGTGGTTGGAGGCGTGCGAGAGGGAAGGGGATGGGAGCGGGGCAGGTGGGTGGTGGGGCCGGTGGGGCCGAGGCAGACGCGGGGTGAGTGCGTCGGGTGTGGCGTGTGTTGCGTGTGTGCTGCTGCGTGTGTGGGGCTGTGGGCCAGGTGGAGAGAGGAAGTGGGGTGGGGATCGGTGGCTGGGGTGATGTGGCAGCTAGGGGTTGGCTGGAGAGGAGGGAAGGGTGAGGTGGCGGCCAGGGATTGGTCCGGGTGAGGTGGCCAGAGGGGTGGGTAGGTTAGGTTGGGTAGAAAAAGGTTTCTAGGTTGGACCGATTAGATATTTATCTGTGTAGTAGACTGCTGCCAGCTGGGCCTTTTGGCCTGGCCGGTGGCGGCCTTTCCCGGAACAAAACAGATTTAAAATATTTTATTATTGTTCTTGGTTTTAAATCAAAACATTTGTAAAAGGGTTTTAGACAAACAAAAGGTCTGGGCAGATCTAGGGTTTGAATTGAACAAAGCGGAGAATATCTAGAGAACAAATTAGGTTTTTAGAATATAGGTTTCCACAAACAAATGCATGATGACTCAACGATGCACAATGCAATGAGGCATGATGACATGAGCATGCGGTCATGATGATGCAATGCACAAAAACAACGCGATTTTCTAGTAGTGGTTTTTGCGGGATGCCACAGTTTCCAACAAAACACTAGAGTAAAGGGGCCCTCAATGAAATGAGGGGGAAATGAAGATCTCTTTTGGTGAAGTAGTAGATCGGGGACTCCTCCTTCGATTCCCCAAAGATCAAGGGCTTTGGGTGGTTGGATGATGAGATCTTGAGAATTTGAGTGGCTCCAATGGACTCCAATGGTGGGCAAGACTTTAATGAGCTGAGCAATTTGTCCCAAGGTAGGTGGAGGGGTATTTATACCCCTCCACGAAATATATGGCCGTTGGAGCACTAAATGACCGGTAGTACCGGTACTCAAACGGTAGTACCGCTTGCAAGCGGTACTACCGGTCCAGTACCGGACCAAGTACCGGTGGTGGCCTTGTTCTTCAGAAATCTTCAGTCTTGGGCGGTACCCCCTTGCGGTACTACCCCCAAGCGGTAGTACCGGACGTAGTAAGCGGTACTACCGGTTCGAGCGGTAGTACCGGTCCCAAGTACCGCTTGGTACTGACCAAAACGGAGAGGGGAGGGTGCTAGTCAGTATGCAGCGGTACCGATGAGCAGTACGACCGTCTCAAGCGGTAGTACCGCTTGTACCAAGCGGTACTACCGGTTGGGCCGGTAGTGCCGCTCCGTGGTACCGGTGGGTACTGACTAGTACTCACCCTTCTCTCTTTTGATTGGTGCCAACCGGTACTAGAACCGGTAGTACCGGTGTCAAGCGGTAGTACCGGTTGCAGGTCCGGTACTACCGGTTGACACAGAAGTTTCTGCAAGGGGGAAAATGCTATGCCATGACTTGTGCCTTCTTTTTATCAATCCTGTGATAAACTTAGTACACGGTTAAAACGATAAGTGTATTGTTATCAAACATCAAAATCCAAGGGATAGAAAAATGCTCTTTCACCCTTCGTTTTAAGTGATTCTATCGTAGCCATGAGATCTAGATCTAACGGCTCGCGCTGCACTAACCATTAACTGGCGGCGCTGGCTCGACGGTGAGCGGCGGCGCGCTCGGGCTGCGGCAAACAGGAAGCAAGGGAGGAAGGGTTGATGCTCACCGGGTTCGCTGTGGCGAGTAGATGCTCGGCGTGCTCGTTGTAGATGAAAGGGCGCACGGGAGCGACGGCGATTGCTCACCGGAGATGGTCCTGGCGATGGGCACGTCTGTTCGTCAATGTTGGCGAAGCTATGGTGCTCGCCAAGGCAAGAAAACAAGTCAGGAAGATGCGCGAGAGAGAGACGAGTATGCGTGTCTCATCCAGAGAGAAAGGGACGGTCTGATCTCACCGGGGGAAGTCACCGGAGTGGTCACAGACAACGACGGCGTTCAGTCGAAGAAGAAACCGACATTCTGGGGCACGCGCGAGCAAGTTAAGGGTACTGGAAGGTGCGCAAGGCGATGAGGAATGATCCCGTGGAGACCAGGGGCAGTGGGGAGGGTCGATGTTGCCAGAATTTGGACGGGAAGCTCGTCGGAGACAGTGTGGCGTGAGGGAAATTTGCATAGCCTGGTGGCTCCGGTGGAATAAGGTTTGAGGGGAAAGAGAGGAGAGAGGGAGGGGTTTAATCGTGTGTGGTCGTGGGGAGGAATTACGGGCGCAATCAATCGAATTGAAGACACGGAATCAAGGCAGAAAACGGACGGGGAAAGGGGAAGAACAGGTCACGCGGGTGGGGGAGATGATGATGGGGCAGCCAACGTGGCGTGGATCCGTTTCCTCAGCGAGCTGAGAGGGTAAGTGCGCGAGTAAGAAAGGTTGCTGTGGGGGAGAAGAGAGGTGGGCTGTAGATGGGCTCGTTGGGCCAGGTTGGGCTGGGTAGGTCAGTTGGGTCAAGTCTGTTTTCATTTTTTTTCTCCTGTTTTCTTTTTCCTTTTCTATTTTCTGTTTTTCAATTCAAACATTCATTTGAATTCAGATTTCTTTATCAAACTTTTTCTAAATCTTTTTAGTAGAATTTTATCTGTTTATTAATGTATTTAAATCATCCATTTTAGAATATTTTCTTATATTCCCTTATGGTTTATTATTTATTTAAAATATACATTTGTCTTTATTTAAATAAGATTTAAATATGTTTCAAATCCTCATTATTTAATTCAAATGATCAGTTTAAACTCAAATGTTTCTCAAACCTTTTTAGTAGGTTTTATACTGTTTTAAACTCCATTTTAAAATAATTTCTTTTATTCTTTTATGGTTTATTATTTATTTAAATTTGACACTTGAATTCAAATTTCACCAAACCTATTTAGTAGGTTTTAAATCATTTAGGAGTTAATTAGTTGGACCACTTTGGAAAATATTCAAATATTTTCTCATGATTTATTATTTATTTTAATTAGGCCTTTTGTCTTTATTTGCATAATTTGGATATGGTTTCAAACCATATAGCTCTATTCAATTATTCTTTTATTCTTTTTAAGTTAATTAGATAACTTTTAATCCAGTTTGGCAATTTCCATTATTTTTCCCATGATTTAATTAATCATTTATATTAGGGATTTTGTCTTCTTTTAAATCAAATATGGGTTAAGTCCATATAAGTTTTTATTCAAATAATCTTTATTCCTTTATTTTTTGGATTATTTTTATTCCATTTACTTATGGATTTAACTCAAGGTTTAAATTGTCTTCTAAATAATTTTCTTGGGATTTATTATTTAGTTTAGGTAATTTGTCTTTATTTAAATAAAATTGAATATGGTTTAATCCATATGATTTAATTTAAATAATATTTTACTCCCTTTTATTATTAAATAAACTTCCATTTGTTCATGGATTTGGCCAAGATTGAATTTGGCTTTAAATATTCCTTATTTATTTATTTCCTTCTTTCTCTTATAAAATCCATATCTTTTTATTTATAGATCCAAAATTGGTGATTCCAATTTGTATGATTTTATTTAATAATTGTTTAAATTTTTAAATCCTTTTAGGATTATTTTGATCAAGATTTGGTATGTGTTGTGGTGGTGTCACGGCAGATGCCATGGGTAGGCTAAAGTATGGGGCCAATGGATGCTAGAGGGATCCGGGGAGGGATGATGTAGTAATTTCTACACTCAAATGACTAACATGTAGCTCTTTATTCCTCCTCTCAAGGGCTACAAAGGCCCCTTGAGCTGTATCAAAGGGAAGAAGAGAACTACTACGCGAGCCCTTCGACTTATAAAGGGGTTCCTTGACTCCCTCTAGGGCTGACATGGCAAGCATATTCTTGAAATATGCGTGTCCCAAAGTGGTAACTCGGTGGGCTCCTTTCCGTGTCCCCCTTCTATCGGTGGCAAGGTTCCAGAGGCCCTCACATGTGCGCCTCGGGCTTCCTCACTATCACCTCCGTGACGCTTGTCTGCCCTTTTGCAGCTCTGCTCTTTGTCCTTAGCGCTTGGCTCTGTCTAGATTCCTCCTAGCCAGCATCTAGGGTTTGACTATAGGCTCCTCCTTCTCCTGCAAGTTTCACGTTACTCGGCCTCATCTCGCATAACTCGGCTTGGCGTTCACCTGCATATAATTCGATGAGCCTTATTCGGTCGACATTGCTCATACGTCGGCCGAGTAAGGCGTTACTCATTTTATATTTGCCCAGGCTCAACTTATCTCGGCCGAATCTTGCTTGATTCGGCCGACACAGTTAGTAATTCGGCTTAAGGTAAGGGAGATTCCTTTCTTCTTTCCCCTATCTTGACCCTATCCGGGGTCACCCCCCCCCCCCCCCCAACATTAGTCCCCGAAGCTGGTGCGGTCCTGCCGGAAACCTCGGCCGGGCCACATCAGTTTCCAGACATTCTTTCTTTCTTTCTGAGTTATTTCTTAGCCGACATTCTTTTTCTGTTATCCTCTTCTTCATTTCATCCTTTTCCCACTGTGGGCTACGCTCTGAGTTATCTCCTTTTGTTCGAGGTATTTGCTTGGCTTCTTGGGTAAGCCTCGTCCTACGTGTACCAGTCATCATTGTTCTCTAGTTTTTTGTTCCTCTACAGTGTTCACTGACACACTACAGTGATTACTTCACCCATTGCATCGGCGCAATGACGCCTCGAGTGCCGCAGCAGTCAGGAGGCCCGATCCCCTCTTGCGCCACGTGGCCTTTGCTGTGGCTCCACTACCTATGAGCGGTTAAGCGATACACGCGATTATGCGGTTAGCGTGGCACAGCCATGATCCCACTACGGTTTACCCTACGCGGTTATAAAGAGGGGAGCGGGGTAGGATGATTCACTTTCCCCCTTTCTATTCCCTTCGTCTTCTTCCTTGCACCGCCGCCTCCGTTCGCGTTCCAGTGGCCGCGCCACCGCCGTTCCCCCTTGATGTACACGCTGCGGTTCTCCAGATCCCGCGACCTCTTTGCAGCGCCTCTGCTTTGGCGTTCTCGCCGGTGAGTTTTCTTACAGCGTCGCCGCTAGGTCCTAGCGTTAGGCATTTTTCTAGTATTCCAAGATTCCCCGCGGTGGTGCTTTCTCTGCTCCGCCGCTATGTTTGTCACCGTCGCGACGGGGCCCTGCACCTCTAGGCCTCTCCCCGTCGCCAGTTTTTCTTCGGTTGATTCCTCCGACGAACCCATGTCTAGCTCCGCTAGCGGCGCTCTCGTTGGGAAAGATGACCTTGCGGTCAGCCCAGAGCGTGGTTCCTGGCAGGGTTCCGCAGTTACTTGCCGGGAGATAGAATGGCTAATCAAAACACGCCAAATTCCTGCCGAGGTAAGTTGTCGCTTACCCGACAAAGAATCCTCCCCTGTACTCAATGAGGGTGAGTACGTAGTTTTTATGTCCCACTTCGCTCGTGGATTTGGCCTCCCTCTTAGTGACTTTGCTAGGAGCTTCCTAGATTATTTTGGCCTTCAGCCGCATCACCTGCCGGCTAACGCTGTAGCCTCTCTGTCGGCCTTTATCTCGGCTTCGGAGGGGTATTTCGGCCTCTGGCCTTCCGTAGACATTTGGTCCAAATTCTTTCAGATCCGAGCTAACGTAGTGCCGGATAAATCTTTCATCCTTCTGAAAAATCTCACCCAATGCGGGGCTGCATCCATTACACCTCGGAAAAACTCTGTGTTCCCCCGGGTTGCCGGCCTCGAATATTGTAAGAAGTGGCATAGATCATTTTTCTATGTCAAGAATACTGGGAAAGAAGATAAGATCCGGCTCCCTACTTTCTCTATCGGTCCTCCCTCCAAGAAGAACTGGATCTACAATCCGAGGAAAACTCATGCTCTTGCCGAGGAATTTGAGATCCGGCTTAAAGAAAAGACTCGTGCTGGGCTCCTAGGTGAAGATTTGATGACTGCGTTCGTCAGCAGCCGAATCTTCCCCTTCCAGCTTTGCTCTCATAAGCTCTGTTATATGAGTGGTCCTCTGAATCCAACTAAGTTTCTATGGTTGAGCTTGATGATTATCAGATCTTTAAGCGTGTCCGGGCTATTTTTAAGACTGAGATGCCCGAGGAATGGAAATGGGGACTGAAGCCATTTTCTCGTGGGAATCCCCCTCCTCAGGTAAGTTAAACACTGGTGTTTTCTTCCGAGTTGTTTTTCAATTGGTATTTTGCTAACTCATATTTACTTATCTCGCAGAGGTTTATGGAGCAGAGACAGAATATGCCGAGGTTTTGGCTCTTCCCTGGACTGCTGACCGCAATACCCCGGATAATGGGGAACCTGAACCGGAGGAGTTTGTCCCTAAGTCGGATGCTGCTCCTATTCGTCCCCGGAGCAAGACCTCGGCTCGTGCGGATGAAGGTGACTCGGACGATGTCCAAATTCTTGAGGTAGTTGCCGCGGTGCCTATCTCTTACGCATTTCCGGCTCCTTCTTTCCCAGCTAACCAAGTTGGTCAGGTGCATGACGCCGAACCTCTTGCTTTCGAGGCTCCTGTTGCTTCGAAAAAGCGCACCGCTTCGACGGATCCTTCTGGTGCTTCCCCCAAGAAGCGAGTCAAGAAATCTTCTCAGCATATCCCGAGGCGTAAGACCATGCCTGGGGTTACTGGGTGAGTTTATTTTTATTTGTATTTCTTGTTTCTCTCTTTCTGTTTCTGACTCAGCTTTTACTCCCTTGCAGAGCTCCTCTTTCCGCAAAGACAAGCGATCCGAGTATGAAAACCCATACCACTCGGTCGTCTTCTCCCCCACCTCCGGAGGATACTTGGGTTCCCAGTCCCTCTTGTGTTGATTCTCCTCCTGCGCCGACTAATGTATCGCCTCAACAAGATGAGCCCATTGCTCCCACCGTTGTTGCCGACGTAACCCCTATGCCGGATCATCCGGTTGAGCTGCTGTCCCTCTTAAGACCCCCGAGGTTTCCCCCAATGATCCTTTGATCACCGCAGTTCCAGCTCCTACTCCAATTCCTACCGAGGATACCACCACCTCGGCCCCTTTGGAAATTATAGTTCCTCCTGCCGCCAAGGACGTGGTTCCCAGTGCTGAAGTTGTTGCCCCCGCCGAAGCCTCTACTAAGAGCAAGAAAGTTGTTATTACTAAACCCTCGGCATCTCAGAAGGGGCCAACAAGCTCTTCTCAGCCCAGCATCGCTGATGCACTTTGCAAAGGATCTTCTACCGCTAAACCCGGTGTCGCCCTTGCCTCCGACACTCAGCTTATTCTTCATAAGAGTCCGGCGGCGGCTGCAGTTACTCAGCAGGCCCAAGGTAAAGTGTTGACCCGTACTGAGAGCGGGCATAGCCTCGGCTCACTGGTGGAATATGCGAACAACTAGAACGCCGCCGATCAACTTGAGGGCAATCCAAGTAGCCAACCATTTCAGCTTTTCAACATCAGCAGTCGTTTGCATATGGCTGCTAAGATTGTTCTTGAAAGTGATAAGATGAACGAGGTAAGCGCCTTCGTTGGTACTTTGTCTATTATTCAGATGATATTATATATACACTAGTCCCCGAAGCTTGCAACCGGATAATTTATTGTTCGTTTGGAAGCTTCATCCTGTTTTAAATGCATTATATTATTTACTTGATCTAGATCTGTCTTACGTTTGAATATCCAGCCATCTAGATCCGATTCAAGTTTTACTTGATTGTTCTGTCTTACTTTTGAATATCCAGCCATCTAGATCCGAGTCAAGTTTTACTTGATTCAGATCTGTCTTACTTTTAAATCTCCATACTTGATTCGGATCCGTCTTACTTTTGAATATCCAGCCATCTAGATCCGAGTCAAGTTTTACTTGATTCGGATCTGTCTTACGTTTGAATATCCAGCCATCTAGATCCGAGTCAACTTTTACTTGATTCGGATTTGTCTATTCTTTGTGTAACTTGTGGCCATTTTCAGGTTGCCCATGATCGGCGGACAGCTGAATTTCAAAGGTTGCTCTTTGCACACAAGAAACTTCAAGATAAATATGAGCAGATTGTCCCTGTTGTGAAGAAAACTGGTAAACTAACTAGTCTGTGTAGTTTTTCTTACCTTTGTAAGAGATTTAGTTTTTCGTGCTAACTAGTAGTTTTGGTGCGCAGATGGTATCAACAACTTGAATGCTCGCCTTACCAAGCAAGTTGGCGTTCTTGAAGGTTAGTTACTCCTTTTGCCTTTTAATTTTTCGACTTTTAGTTCGAGGTAAATCTTGGGTTTCTTACAACCTTCTGGCTTTGGTATAGCCAAGTTACGAAAACTTGCAGCATCGCATCAAGAATGCATATCTATGCCTGATACGATGCTGCATTTTTTAGAACAAGTTGCCGCTCATTCGGCGCAACTCAAGGAAAAAGATGATGAGATAACCCGGTTGTGCGCCGAGGTTGAATCTCTTAAGCTTTCCCAGAAGTCTGAGTTAGAGAAAGTTGATCAAGAGTTCTCTAAAGAAAAGAACCGACTAAGTCTGCAGTTGCAGAAAGACAAGGAACTTCTTGATGTTGCCGAATTAAAGAACCGGGTGATGAGCGAGGAAATTATTCGCTTTGAGAAGAGTAGGACCGACTGGTCCCAGGATCTCCAACAAATGTTGAGTTACATTCATCGTAAGTTTCTGTCTCTCGTCGAGTTATTCTTTCTCTTTTCTTATTTTAACTCATATGACGTTCTTTCGTGCAGATCATTTTCCATAAGCTAAACCTGTGAGCTCCAAGGCTGTGATTTCTGCTCGCGAGCGCCGAGGTGTTTCCGTTGCTTCGAGTCAAGAGTATTCCATGGAAGATTTCCTGATTGCCGTCGGCGCTGCTATTGGACCAATGAAGATTATGGGAAGAGATCTGGTGCAGGCAGCTATTCGAGCCTACCATGTTCTCTGGCCAAATTCGTCGGATATTGATGAAGTTGAAGTGCTTGTGGCGAGGCTAATGGCATCTCAGACTCAACTCAACCACTAGAGGGAATCTGCTGGAAGGGCTGGTGCTGATATGGCACTTATAGCGGTTTTGTCTTGGTACGAGGATATCTCCCTCGATATTCTGATGAATCTTCGCACTAGCTCTCCTTGGGTTGAAAATTCGGAGTTCGTTGCTCGCCGTCAAGTCCGTGCCTTCCAGCTTATCGAGTATGCTGATTTGCATCATTGGATCGATGGGCTGAGTTTTCTTCCCAACCCGGCTGATGATGTCGAAGCTAAAGATGCATCGGGTGGTGACTCGCCTGATCAAGATGAATCGGAGGATGGTTTGGATAATGCCGATGATTCCAATGACAGCTCAGATGGGGATGACGACGCGCGATCGTCTTCCAAAGGAACTGAAACCTCTCGAGCCCAAGTTGGCGTCTCCCAGCAGCCAGAGCTTGCCCCAGAGGTTACTATGGCCTCCGTCGATGTCAAGGTAACCTCTGTTGAGGCCCAAACAACCTCGGAGCGCCCAGTTCCTAAATATACCCCTCTGAAGGAGACCGAGGTCATTCCGCATGCGTCCGATACACCCATGTCTGACGCTCCTGATGTTGCTACTGCCCCTCCTACGGGTGATTCGGCCTCTGCCGGTGTCTAGGTTCAAAAACTCTTAGTCGTTTAAGTCCCCAACAATTATCTGCCTTTTGGTATAATGTGAACCCTTTTGACTTTGGCCTCTGAGGCACTGGTAATGGTAATTGTTGTTAGTCTATCTAATTGAGTCTATGTGAATCGTATCTTTGCTTTGCCAAATTTTAACTTCGTAGATCCGGATCATATTTTCTCATATGACTAATTTTCGTTCGGCATCCATCTTATGTTTCCTATGTAAACTTTGTTGTAGAGTTGTTGTTTTTGCAACTTCTCCTTGAAGTACTATGTTCTAAGCCCATAGATTGGCTTACCACCCTCCCCGAGGTATTCATTGGTAAAATGATATAGATAGGGTACTTCCCTCATTATACCTCGACTTGCTGACGTTGTCATTCTTGTTACTATGATTTTAGAAATTGTTAGTTGTTTCCTCCTTGTTATTCCTCCGATGGTCGAGGCAAGCTTATATCGCATCTTGCGGTTTATGATTGATAAGTCGGGGAAGTCCTCGAGTTTCTGCTTGAGTTACCGAACTCTTATGTGTATGCCAAAAATCAGCGGGCAATATGGGTCAGTCCCCGAGTTATTGCTCGGGTTACTGAAGTTTCACACATGCTCAAAAAATATCAAACAACATGAAGTTGTCCTGACTTATTACTCAGGTTGCCGAAATGTAATACATAATTCAACACAAAGAACATCATGGGGCAGTCCCCGAGTCACTTCTCGGGGTGCCGAAGTTTAATACATAGTTCAAAATAAGAAAAATCATGGGGCAGTCCCCGAGTCACTTCTCGGGGTGCCAAAGTTTGATACATAGTTCAAAATAAGAAAAATCATGGGGCAGTCCCCGAGTCACTGCTCGGGGTGCCGAAGTTTGATACATAGTTCAAAATGAGAAATAATATGGGGCAGTCCCCGAGTCACTGCTCGGGGTGCCGAAGTTTGATACATAGTTCAAAATGAGAAATAATATGGGGCAGTCCCCGGGTCACTGCTCGGGGTGCCGAAGTTTGATACATGCTTGATATTATGATTTGGTGCATCACGTCACAATATGCAATATATGGCTTCTAAGTGTAGAACGGGCGAAGTAATGCTATGTTCCATGGTCTTTTTGATTCATCTCCGGCCTTGTTTGCCTTGTTCTTTTCTGGTGGTTGAGCATTAGGTAGTATGCATCATTGTGCAATGCTTTACTCACGATAAATGGTCCTTCCCATGGGGGTGAGAGCTTGTGCATGCCGGCTGTGCGTTGCACTAGCCGAAGAACTAAATCTCCTTCTTTAAAAACTCTTGGACTGGCCTTTTTGCTATGATATCGTCTGAGCTCTTGCTGATAAATAGCTGATCTTGATAATGCCAATTCCCTTGCTTCCTCCAGCAAATCCACATCGTCTTGCCGCGATATTTCGTTTATCTCGGCACTTGTGTACTGGATCACTCTTGGCGAGTCATGCATTATGTCGGCTGGAAGTACAACTTCTGCCCTGTATACTAGAAAGAATGGGGTATACCCCGTCGATCTATTTGGGGTGGTCCTGAGGCTCCACAGTACTGCTGGAAGCTCCTCAATCTAGCACCCTGCCGACCTTTGCAGTGGTTCGATTAGCCGAGGTTTTATTCCTGACAATACCAATCCATTTGATCTTTCTACTTGCCCATCCGATGTCGGGTGAGCCACCGAGGCAACATCTAGTCTTATGTGTTTCTCTTGGCAGAATCTAGCAAAAGCTCCTTCAGGGAAGTTTGTGCCATTATCCGTGATAACACTGTGTGGGTATCCATATCTCAAGATAATATCTTTGAGAAATTTCACTGTTGTGGGTCTGTCACATTTTCTTACCAGTTTTACTTCTATCCACTTTGTGAATTTGTCCACCATGACCAGAATATGAGTCATTCCGCCTCGGGCGGGCTTGAATGGACCTACCATATCCAAACACCATACAGAAAAGGGCCAAGTGATTGGTATTGTCTTTAACTCGAACGAAGGCAGATGTATCTTGCTAGCGTATCTCTGGCAACCATTACACCTCTCTACCAATTCTTTTGCTTCCTTCAGCGCAGTTGGCCAATAAAATCCATGCCTAAATGATTTGGCCACTAGGGCTCTGGACGAGGCATGATGGCCACATTCTCCCTGATGTATATCCAAAAGTATTTCCTGCCCTTCTGTCGAGTCAATGCATCGTTGCAGTACATTCGTGACACTTCTCTTATACAGCTCATTGTTTATGATCGTGTAGGCTTTTGCTCTTCTCACTATCTGTCTAGCCAGGACCTCATCACTTGGCAAGATTTCCTCTTTAAGGAATGAGAATATGGGTTGTGCCCATGTCGGCGCAACTTTCTCTGGGAAAACTATGTTGTCAATTTCCATAATTTCCGCCGACATAACATCTTTGGGCTTTTTCCTGTTCACTCATGGGTCGGCCGAATTAACCCTTAAATAATTCGGGTCATATTCTTCATCAATTTCCATTGGGGCA
Source organism: Avena sativa (assembly GCA_916181665.1). Classification (NCBI taxonomy): domain Eukaryota; kingdom Viridiplantae; phylum Streptophyta; class Magnoliopsida; order Poales; family Poaceae; genus Avena; species Avena sativa. Next base: position 164,890,239 of record OV702285.1, on the reverse strand, counting down.
TTTCCTTCTATCTGTTCTGCCGAGATACAAATTGACTCGGATTCTGGCGAAGGTGTAATCGATGGTTTTCTCAGGTGCTCCAGAGCTATGCCTGGGGGAATTGACTGCCTAGTCGATCCGAGTTTTGATAGTGTATCCGCAGCGTCATTTTCCGCTCGAGGTATGTGATGAAACTCACACCCGTCAAAATAACCACTGATCTTTTGCACATGAAATCTATACAGGGCCATATTCGCATCTAGTGCGTCCCAATTTCCTAATACTTGCTGTACTACGAGGTCTGAATCCCCGTAACATAGAATCCGACGTATGCCAATCTCTTTTGCCATCTTCAGGCCATGGACCAGTGCTTCATACTCGGCAACATTATTTGATGCAGCGAAATGTATCTGCAGTACGTATTTCAGCTGATCTTTTTTCGGTGAGGTCAATACTAATCCTGCCCCTAGCCCATTTCTTAGCTTGGGCCCGTCAAATGCATTGTCCCATAGTTCGGATCTGGTAATGGGGCTCATACTGTACCTCGGCCCAATCCACAAAGAAGTCGGCCACTGCCTGAGACTTAATTGCATCTCGCCTATCAAATTGCGAAGCATAAGGTGATAACTCAATTGCCCATTTTGCTATTCGGCCACTTGCATCTTTGTTGCTTAATATCTCGGCTATGGGTGCTTCACAAATCACTTTTATCGGATGTTCTTTGAAGTATTATTTGATTTTTTCGCCGACATGTATACTCCATAAGCCATCTTCTGGTAGTGCGGGTAGTTCTACTTTGAGGCCGATAATACCTCACTTAGGTAATATATCGGCCTTTGTACTGATTTATCCTCTTCGTTCCGCTCCACGACAACTACCGCACTTACCACTCTGTTAGTAGCTGCCACATAAAGTAGCATAGGCTCTTTTGACAATGGAGAAGCCAAAATTGGTGCTGTGACCAACATCTTTTTTAACTCCTGAAATGCATTATCGGCTTGCGGTGTCCAAATGAACTTGTCGGATTTTTTCATCAGTTGGTATAGAGGTAATGCTTTTTCCCCTAGCCGACATACGAATCGACTCAGAGAATCCAGACATCCTGTAAATTTTTGTACATCGTTCAGACACCTCGGCAGTTCCATTCTTTCAACTGCTCGGATCTTAGTTGGATTTGCCTCTATACCTCGGCTGGACATGAGGAAACCAAGTAATTTTCCAGCCGGCACACCAAAGGTACATTTTTCCGGGTTAAGTTTCATTCGGAACCTTCTTAGGTTTGCGAATGTCTGCCGAATATCTTCAAGGAGCATTTTTCTCTCTTTGGTTTTTATAACCACATCGTCTACATACACTTGCACATTTTTTCCTATCTGGTCATGTAGACACTTTTGCATGCATCTTTGGTATGTCGCTCCTGCATTACGCAGGCCGAATGGCATGGTGCGATAGCAATAAGCCCCATACGGGGTAATAAACACAGTCTTTATTTGATCAGTCGGGTTTAACGGTATCTGGTGGAACCAGAATACGCGTCTACAAATGATAACATCTCACAGCCTGCGGTTGAATCAATGACTTGGTCTATCCTAGGTAAAGAAAAAGGATCTTTGGGACACGCCTTATTGAAGTTCGTGTAATTGATGCACATTCGCCATACGACGGCTACATTTGGGTCATCCTTTGTCTTTTCTACCAACACCGGATTTGATAGCCAATTCGGGTGAAGCACTTCCATGATAAACCCGGCTGCAAGGAGCCGAGCTATCTCATCCCCTATTATCTTTCTCCTGTCTTCGGCGAAGCGGCGGAGAGGTTGCTTCACCGGCCTTGCTCCTAGTCTTACATGCAAAGAGTGCTCAGCCAACTCCCTCGGAACACCTTGCAGGTCCTGAGTTGACCATGCAAAGATATCCCGATTCTCACGGAGGAAGTTGGTGAGCTCGCTTTCCTATTTGGCATCTAGGCTAGCACCAATCGTGATGGTGCGCTCCGGGAACTGATCATCAAATTGGATCTTCTTCGTCTCCTTAGTCGGCTGGAAAGATACACTCCCATGTGGATTGGCTAATGCCGGCATATTAAGCTGTGCCGACTGAGCCAGAGCTGCCACTTCCTGAGTCCTTTTCTCTCTTGCAATTACCAATGACTCAGCCAGGTTTGACCCGGCCGAAGCACATTCCATAGATTTCTATAATCCCCTGCCACTGTTATTACCCCCTGAGGCCCTGGCATCTTTTTCAAGTAGGTAATGTGGCAGCTACTCATAAACTTAGCCAAAGCTGGCCGCCCGAGTAAAGCATGATAGCAACTCTCTAGGTCTACCACCTCAAACTCCAGATTCTCAGCTCTGCAATTCTATCTTGTGCCGAATAACACATCTACCTGAACCTTCCCAACGGGTTCGCAGGAGAGCCCCGGCACTATCCCATGGAATGTGGTCCTTGTGGGCTGCAGCATATTCTGTGTTATTCCGAGCTTATGCATTGTATCCTTGTACATGATGTTGATACTACTTCCATTATCAATGAGTACCTTTGAGAACTTCACATTGATGCTAGGCCCAACACACATCGGATCCAGTACCAATGCATACGATCATGGGTTCGGCATTATCTTCGGGTGATCTTTTATGCTCCAGGTTATCTCTTGATCGGACCACGACACATACCTTGGTACTGTCGGCATAACTGCCTTCACTTCCATATGCCGGCGTTGTACGCTCTGCCTATCTTGTTGTTCTATGGTGAACACACAATAGGATTGGTGATGTTCCCTGTAATCATTACATCCATTGTTCCCGGGGTTTCCTCTTCCGTCTTGATTTTGATTTACCACTTGGTGTACTACATACCTTCGATCTGAGTTATCGTACCTCGGAGGGGGTGGCGGTAACATTAGCTGTGGCGCATTTGCCCCGGTTAGCTGTGGTTGTTGCTGTTGATGTACTTGCTGAGGAGCTGCTTATATGCCTGCCGGGTTTCCCATTGCATTTTTCATCCAAGCACACTAGCGAGTAGTGTGGTTGGCATGTTTGGCCGGGTTAGGCGTGTGGAACTTACACGGCTGATCCAACATGGACTCAATGTGTACTTTGGCCTTTCCTGCCATTCCTTCTTCTGTTCTAGCGTCCACTGCCTCTTCCCTTCATTCCTCGGTGTCCACTGCTGAGGACCATTCTTCTGTCGATGATTGTTCCCATGACTCGGCTAATCCTGCACAACTGCTGCCACCTGATTGGAAGCATATATGTAATCCAGTCTCTCGTCCCTTCTTCTGCCTCAGTATTCGTTGCGCCGTGATGACCCGGTTCCATCTCTAGCATAATGATCCTGCTGCTCCCGATGTTCTGCCGACATTAACTCTGGTTGAGTCGGATCCCCTAAGGCGTACGAATCTGCTATCTTGATGGTTTCTGCCAATGTGGTTTGCATATCTCTCTGCAACCTCTGCCATATCACGCTTGCATATCTGTAGCCCTGAGCAAACCAGGCTATCGCTTGAGATTCTATGACCCCTTCGCATGAGTTTCTGAGGTTGCACCACCGAGTCAAGAATTCTCGATCTGTTTCATTGGGCTTCTGCTTGCACATTGCAAGCTGTTGCGGCCTGTTTGGCCTCTTAAAAGTACTGGTGAAATTACTGACAAACATTTCATCAAAATCCAACCAACAGTTGATACTCCCTGTTGGGAAAATTGTTCAGCCATACTCTGTTTGGTCCTTCTAGCATCTGTGGGATGTATCTTACCGCCCATCGTAAATTCCCGCTAGCTATTTTCACTGTCGTGGCATAGTCAATTAACCAATCTTGTGGCTTCGTACTCCCATTGTACGTTTTCGTGCCCCTTGACAACTGGAAGTTCGGCACGAGTGGTTCGCCCATGATCTGAGGTCCAAAGCACGCCGGACCAGGTGGACCCTGTTCTTCCAATAGCTCGGACCGATACAATCTGTCCAGCTTCAATCTTGCATCAGTCGACGACAAGTTTTTATAGATAACTCTCTCTTGTACTCCATAGTGATTTTGTCCACCCTGCTCTGCATAATCCATGTCCAAGTAACCATCATTATATCTATCATTCGCCTGATTCTACGGAGCTGGTCTCGCTTCTCGCTCTACCCGAGGCTCATACCTCGGCTGGGGTTCCTGCGGGGGGTACCTCCTCCCTTCCGTCGGGTTGTTATTCTCATGGTTTACCCTTCCGGGGTTTCCGTGCTCTCTGTTTGCACTACCGGGGTTTCTATCACCGCTGTTACCTCGGCTCATATTGCATCTATTCTCATTGACCTTCCCGGCCACCGCCGGGTCATACGGGACAATCTGCTTATTTCTTTTTCCAGAAGTCACTGCTTTGTCTTTTCGCGCATTGTTTCCGGGTGAGGATGCTGCTGTCGCAGATAGTGTGGGGGCAGCTCCTGCCGAATGAACCATGCGAGAAGCTCCTGGCTTCGCCGGGTCAGCCCTAAGCATTTCCTCATTCTGCTGGTTCGCAATGCATACCAGCTCATTTACTCTTTCTTGTTGTTTTTGCCGGGCTTCCCCGTTTAACCCTTCCAACTCCAGGGCTACGGCATTTGTCGGGGTATTATACCTCGGCAAGCCTGGATCGACCGAATCATCTGGACGAGCCTCGTGCTCTTTGTTGATATCATTCATGAGGTTCTTTCCTCTTAATCTCAACTCATCTACTCGGTTAGGGGCCACATCTAGTTTGTTTGCCCTAGCGTACTCTCGCAGGGTCCTGTTTAAGGATTCCCGCAAAGCCGACACCTTTTTTTGCCTCTACTAGCACTTTCTGTCTAGTTTCTTCTAACTCCGCATGTGCATTTGCCGGGTCAAGTATCGGCGCTACAGGCGTAGTTAGGTTATCTATAGTTACCTGAAGGATATTCTCTGGTCTCTCTAGAGGTGGCCATCTTACCCTTGCCGCCTTTGGAGTCACATCCTGCACCTCGGCCGCCCTGGTTGCTGGTGGATCTACCTCGGTGGTTTTTGGAGCTGCCTGCTTCGTGACTACCTGTCCTCCTGTCGTCGGGTCCTTGCTTGGTCCGACGCCTGCTCCTGTTGCTGGTGTCGGGGTCGTCATCATCACCTCGACGCTGCCTGCAGGGCGTACTCCACGCGGACCGCTAGCAGCACAGAGGGGAGGTTCTCCCGCCTCGATGACTCGACGCGGGTAGACGCAGGAAGTGTCGACGCCGACATAGACCTTGTGAGCGCCCAGGTTGATGAAGACGCCGTTGCGCGGGGGTGCTTTCCTCCAAAAGCTGCCAGCGTTATCGCTGACATAGTCCCAGATATCAAATCTATGGACTAAGCCAGAAACAACCCGCTCGCCGGTGTGGATGAAGTTTCCCGTCTTAATCTTGACTCCAGCCAGCACCGCTGCTGGCCCCACGGTGGGCGCCAACTGTCGTGGTGGTGGCACGGCAGATGCCATGGGTAGGCTAAAGTATGGGGCCAATGGATGCTAGAGGGATCCGGGGAGGGATGATGTAGTGATTTCTACACTCAAATGACTAACAAGTAGCTCTTTATTCCTCCTCTCAAGGGCTACAAATGCTCCTTGAGCTGTATCAAAGGGAAGAAGAGAACTACTACCCGAGCCCTTCGGCCTAGAATGAATCGATCCCCCTCTCTAGAGCCCATTCCCCTCCTTATAAAGGGGTTCCTTGACTCCCTCTAGGGCTGACGTGGCAAGCATATTCTTGGAATATGCTTGTCCCAAAGTGGTAACTCGATGGGCTCCTTTCTGTGTACCCCATCTATCGGTGGCAAGGTTCCAGAGGCCCTCACATGTGTGCCTCGGGCTTCCTCACTGTCACCTCCGTGACGCTTGTCTACCCTTCTGCAGCTCTGCTCTTTGTCCTTAGGGCTTGGCTCTGTCTAGATTCCTCCTAGCCAGCATCTAGGGTTTGACTATAGGCTCCTCCTTCTCCTGTAAGTTTCACGTTACTCGGCCTCATCTCGCATAACTCGGCTCGGTGTTCACCTGCATATAAGTCGATCAGCCTTATTCGGCCGACATTGCTCATACGTCGGCCGAGTAAGGCGTTACTCATTTTATATTTGCCCAGGCTCAACTTATCTCGGCCGGATCTTGCTTGATTCGGCCGACACGGTTAGTAATTCGTCTTAAGGTAAGGGAGATTCCTTTCTTCTTTCCCCTATCTTGACCCTATCCGGGGTCACCCCCCCCCCAACAGATGGATTTTAGATAGGAGCTTTGTTAACATTGGAAATTATTTCCTTTTATCTTATTAAATTCATAAGTTTTTATCCATGGATCCAAATTAAATGAAACCAATTTCTATGGTTTTATGATATTTTTGTTTATCATTTTTGATCATTTAAAAGTGTTTGTTGCTGAATTTTTATATGGATCAAATCCATAGTCTTAGAGAGATCTTGGAAATGATTTTCTTCCATTAGGGTTTCAGGGTTTTGGTTTATTTTTCCCAAGTGTTTAAATTCAAGATTCTTTCCATGCATGAAATGCATTTGATCTTTGTAATTTATTTATTTCATTAAAATTTGGGGTTTTGGTTTAACTTCTCCAAATGTTTAAATTTCAAGATACATTCATTGATGAATGCATTTCACTTGATTGAATTTTGTTGGATTCCCTTTTCATTCAAAGTTTGTTCAAGAAGGGTTTTGATATTTCCATTTAGAAACAAAAAGTTTCTTTTCACCCTAAATTTCAACAATTGTTTCTTTTGTTTATTTATTTTTCACATTTCAAAATTTGGAAAATTTTGGGATGTGACATTAATGGTTTTGTCTTTATGATTCTATCATGTCTGTGTTGTTTGTGATCTTGCATGCTCTCCATTGTTAGTAGCTATCTTGACCGAGTAGTTGCTAGTGACTCCAAGAGGGGGTATTTATGCTCGATAGTGGGTTCATGCCTCTAGTTTCCAAGGAAAGTGACAGAAATCTCTTCGGTTATAGATGTGTTGTTGCTACTAGGGAGAAAACAATGGTCTCTTGTTCATGGAGCAAGTGGATTGTTTACCTTACACACTTTGCTTAAAGCAGTTGTCTGTTGCTTGCAACTTAATACTGGAGGGGGTTCGGATGATAACCTGAAGGTGGAATTCTAGTCATAGATGCAGTTGGATGGCGGTCTATGTATCTTGTTGTATTGCCCAATCAAATCTCATAGGATCTTTCTAACTAGTATTGCATTGTTATGCCTTGCTCAGTTCCTGTTAATTGCCCTGCTGTAATTTGTTTACCCTTCATGCCATGTTGTTTATCTAAGGAGAGCACCTCTAGTGAACTATGGAACCCGGTCCAATCTTTACAATTGATACATCTTCCACTGTTACAGTTTACTTGGTGCAAACCACCATTACCTTCCACACCATACAATTAATCCTTTGTTACAGCAAACCGGTGAGCTTGACAACCTCACTGATTCGTTGGGACAAAGTCTTAAGTTTGTGTTGTGCAGGTCTCCATGTTGTTTGCAACACCTGTGTGACGTTTCTTTCCTCCTTGTGGTTCGATAACCTCGGTCTCTACTGAGGGAAACTTGCTGTTGTGCTCATCACACCTTGCTCTTGGGGTTCCAACGAAGTGTCCCACTGCAACACTGGGTGCATGCATCACCTCCAAGCGACCGACGACGACTACGACTCTAACGAGGAATCCCAGCCGTACCCATGCGCCCCTCCCTCGCATGTGACCTCCACTATAACCCCCGCATCCTTGCGACCCTGGTAACCACCTGCACCCCTCCCCCTACCCCCTAGCACCACCGGTGCATCGTCGCCAGATGCGCCGCCGCCGCACGTCGCGAGCAGCGCCGCCAGTTCCTGGCCAGAGTGATGTGATCCGCTGGATCTGAATCATAGGGCTAGGATTAGAAGTTTTAGCAAAGAGGTACCATCAGATCTGAGCCGTGCGATCTTACTTAGATCCAACGGTGCGTGCGTGTGATCCAGCCGAATCGGTACCAACCAGTCAGATAGCGCCACGTGGCTAGGTTTTCAGTTTATAAACCAGAAATGATTTGTTAGATGTTTAAACTTGTAAAATTCATAACTTTTGATCCACAATTCAGAAAAATGCAAATTTGGTGTCTATGGATGCAGAAAAATGTGAACTACACTGCTATGACCTCCTTTTTTCCAAAAACTTCTATAAAAATTGATTTTTAGGCAGAACCTTTTGTGGAGTATTTTGAGTATAAAAATTGTTGTAAAAATTAATTTTTGAGTGAATCCTTTTGCAAATGGTTGTGTTTTAAATTCTCTGACCTTAAACACTAACATTTGAAATTAAAAATATAATTTTTTGGCACTAGAAAATATCCCTTTGAATAAAAGCTTTTTTAGTAAAGAAAAATAATTTAATTAACCAAATTGCACTAACTCAGTTCCAATTGGAATTCCACCTTTAAAAAAAGGACCAGTAGGTGTTTGTAGTGTTCAAAACTTTGCAATAACAATTTCTCAAAATAAAATGATCTTATTGCATGCTTGCATGCATTCCTTTTTATTGTTTCATTATTTTGTTTTGTTATTTTGTGTTGTAGTTTTGAGTGTGTGCTTTTGCTTAATTGTATTGTAGTGAACTTTGAGGAGTGTGACAATTGAAAGATCAAGGAGAGTACCTAAATATTCTACTATAAAGGCAAGTGATACTTTGGTCATCAAAATTCCTATCTTTTCAATATTGCATTAGTGATAATTTTGTAGTGTGCATGATAGGACTATTATTTATATTTCTATGCTATGCAAATCCTATAGCATCTACCTTGGTAGTATTTCCTAAAGATAGGAGGCATAGTAAGATTAGAATGCTTAGTATTGCTATATAGATTCATGGGTGGAAATCATGATATGATGTCTTATGAAAATATGAGTATTTTTGGACTAATAAAAACAACTGATGTTAATGAAACACCTGGGTGGAAATGGGACTTGTATGGATTTTTGTTGAGTGGTTACCCAGGGCCCATTTCTATGGTTTACCCTGGTATATCTCACTTGTGGATGGACACCCAGGGAACAAAGAGATTGGAGACATTCTTGTCGCGAAAGCTTCTAGTGCAGCCACATGGCATATGGGCTCTGTCTTCACCAACTAAGTTGCAAGAACTCAGACAGACAGACAGACAGAAGGTGGTAGTGTTGATAGGATGGAACGCGTCTGTGGTGATCTGAGGGATTGCTTCTGAAAAGTCTTGTATCGATGCATATCGAGTCTTGTGGGGAAAGTGCACCACCTCTCGAGAGGGTAAAACTAAGTACTTAGTCGTGTCCCCGGTTATGGACAACTTTTGAGCATCAAGACAATGAAGCAGGATCAAGAATCTCATCATTCTAATTTCTCTAAGTTAAAACTTGTTGGGTGAACAAGGCAAGCACCTGGAGGTTATCCAGTGTGCCATGTTTGATGAATTATGGTTGAAAAAAGAGAAAAACTATTTTTTAAAGGATAGGGAAAACTTATTTTATGCAAAGGCCAGCAAAGACTCCACTTAGCCATATATTCATGTAGATGTTAGGTTCTCTATATCAATATGGTATCACTTGCCAATACAATTCAAATGTATTGACCCTTGTGGCTGTAACTTATCATGTTGCAGGATTACTTGATGTTAGTGAAGTTTGATGAGTAGAGATTACAAGTCTGCAACCAACATATTTGCATGTGGCACATGAAGATGAAGGACTCCATGCTTTATAGTTATATCTGCTTCTCTGTAATAAGATAGCCATATGAGCTATGTAAGTTGTAATGAACTATTTTATTCCTGGTTATGCAATGTAATATGACCTTTGTTTCTTGATATTACATCTTAACTGTGGGTGCTAGCTATTCGATCCAGGGACTAGCATTATAAACACAGGGACTTGTACCTTATTGGATTCGGTCCTCTACAAAAAAGGACCATGAAGGCCGAAACGGTCCATAATTAAGGGCTCAAAAGTACGTGGGCCGATGAAAGGGGCTGTGTGACCAGAAGGCACATGCAGCGTCCTAACGTGTATATGTGTCCTTTCGAGGTCTGCTTTGCTGTGCATATCCAAAATCTTAGAAACATTTGGCTCCTCTTACTTATACCGACTTAGCTATTATTAAGGCTACACATGGCATTAAAATCTGTTCAAATTAAGTAAATATAAATATATCACAAAAGAACAAAATGTTGGCTTATAGTTCTTATTTATTACAAGAATTGTTTCATACTCCCTCCGTCACGGTTTGAAGGGTATTTTAGAGAGATTGCTGGAACCTAGGTGGGTGCTGATTAGGGCCAGATTTGTGCCAAAAACATGCGCACATTAAAATTATTCAGCGCCCTATTAAACGTAATTACTCAATAGAAACGAGGAGTTTAGGCGCATGCATTGGTGGAGTTGCATGCAAGAATTAATTCCTTGGCTGCATGGAGTAGGAAGTGGAGAGGAAAAAGGGGTATTAATTCTTTAATTAAGTCTAACGCGCCTAGGAGAAGAGGAGTTTTGGAAACGCATGCCTTTTATAAGACGCGTTCCAAACCGTGACGGAGGGAGTATGCTACTTGATACAATATGTAGAACTTATTTTGAGGATCGACAATTGCATATGTAGTTAAAACCCCTAAATATTTTCATTTATGGTTGGTATCTATTGCACCATTTGTTTCATACATTACTTAATACACTTAGATACAGAGCGAGCGTATATTGAGGATCGGGTGTTACTTGATTAATATCTACAAAGTATATTGAGGATTCTCAATTACTCGAGTAACAACTCGAGCATATATTGTGGATCGACAATTACTCAAGCGATATGTAGAGTGTATATTAAGGGACCATACTCCACGGACATTTCAACTTGATCGGCAAATAATTAAATGATATTATGTTGTATGGAAGACGCTTGTTTGGAGTATGTAAAATTGTGATCTATATGGGTATTTGTGTAACATATTTACATGAAAGAAAATGTGTTATAAAACCACACAAATTAATAATCCCTCTATTCCAAATTAGGACACATATAATTTTTGGTCAAAGTCACCAAATTCAAAATTTAATCAACTATATGTAGGGTTCGTTGCATGTAAAACAATAAAATTCTACCGCAAGAACACATAAAAACAAGATCCAATCTATTGAAAAGCCAATATCTAATCTACGAGATCGGTGCAACAAGATTATAGAGAACTAACCCTCGTAGATCCAAAGCATTTAACGATATCAGATCTCGTGGTTGATGTAGTCGATCACTTGCCAGTCTCAAGATCGTGTAGACGATCCTTCCGGCGTCACGTTCTGGCAGTGCTTCCGCACTTGGTCACATGTATGCAGTCAATGAATACCTTCCTCCCCCTGTTCCAGCGGGCATCGGAGGTAGTAGATCCTCTCGGAATCCCAACATCACGACAATATGGTGGTGGTGGTGGAAAAGAGATTTCTGCAGGGCTTCGCCTAAGCCGGAGCAAGACAATGGAGGAGAGAGGGGTTGCGCCTAGGGCTTGAGGCGCCAGGGACAAGGGACAAGGGGGTGCGCCCCCACCCCTATTTATATAGAGGAGGGTTGTGGCCAAGGGTTCTAACCCTTGTCGAGTTCCCCCCAACTCGGCGCACAAGGGGGAAGAGGTGGGAACTTGCCCCCCAAGTCTCCCCTCCTTTCCAAACAAGGGTTTGACCCCAATTCCTTTGGTGGCCGGATTTGCCCCTTGGGCTTTGGTGCGGCTGGACCTAGGGCTCCCTCGCAGTATGCCTCAGCCCAAGTGTCCCCTCCTAGGGTGGTGGACCCACTGGTGGTCCCTCTAGAACATTCTAGAAGCTTCTAGTTAAAATACCGAAAACATTTCCGAACCCCGGAAAATAACTTTCCTTATATAAATCTTATTATCCGGACGGATCTCCTCGTGATGTCCTAGATCGAATCCGAGACTCCGAACAACAATCAGTCTCCAACTCATATTCCATATCTACTTAAACAACATTGAATCCTTAAGTGTGTCACCTTGCAGTTCGTGAACTATGCAGACATGATCGAGACACCTCTCCGATCAATAACCAATAGCGGGACCTGGAGATCCATAGTGGCTCCTACATATTCAACGATGACTTCTTGATTGAATGAACCATTTAACATACGATACCAATTCCCTTTGCCATGCGATACTTTACTTATCCGAGGTTTGATCGTCGATATCTCTATACCTAGTTCAACCTCGTTACCGATAAGTAATCTTTACTACTCGTACTGTGATGTGACATTCCTTGTGACCTAGTCACATGCTTGCAAGCCAATTGTATGACACTCCACCGAGAGGGCCCAGAGTATATCTATCTGTCATATGGATGGACAAATCTCACTCTTGATCCATGTGCTTTAACGCATATTTTCAGAATACCCAATGCCACCTTTATAACCACCCAGTTACAAAGTGGTGTTTGATGCCATCAAAGCATCCATCTGGTGTTGGTGATTAACATGATCTCATGGTCAGGGATTAGGTTACTATGTGATTAAAAGCTTGTAGCAAACGAACTTTATTGACTTGATCTTGTGCTTACTATGAGTGTGTGTTCAACAAGAGGCTTACTAGGGACTCTTTTATGTTTACAAAACATGTAAGTATTAATGTTTCCAGTTAATACAATTATAGCATGTAACACCCTCAGAATCGACCCTATGCAAGTTTTAGCGATTCCTGCCAAACCCGCATAGAAACGATTCAAAGGTGCCCACCAGGCACTTTCGTGCGGGTGGAAAACGAAGTAATAACATTACACAACAGTCCTCGATGGGACCCACAAAACATATATATACCACAGCGACTCAAAGAGTCAAGAATACAGATATAATATACAAAGATCCAAATCACCTTGAAAATGATAGAGCGTCTGACTACGGACAAGATGCAAATGGGGCTAAGAGCCCTGAAGAATAACCAATGGCGTCCATAACCCTGCCCAGGCCAAGCCGGAAGGGTAACCCTGCTAACGACGTCGAAACCTGCTTAAAACAAAAAAAAGGGGTGCCGACAAAGGGCAAAGGAAAAAGAGGAGCGTCAGTACTGAGGCCAGTACACGGCGAGTCTAGAATTCGCGATCCTCGCCTACATAGGTATGGTGGACTAAGCGGCAGCGGCAGCATGCACTAAACAACCTATAGAGACCCGATACAACTGGCGGTTATCATAGAGGGATAAGAATGACCTATCCGGATCCAACCTAAAGCTAACACCAAACAAACCCATCCTGGTGTTTCCCCCTCGAGACCAAACGAGGAAGTCAACCGAGGAACTCACACAGTTGGCAGTTTTATTTATTCAGTTTTTGTTGCAGCAATTACTAGTCAGGTGTAGATAATCGTCCTGATAAAATAAGCAGTGGGCCATTTTAGTTAACCATTCCGTTGTAGTTGCGACACTTACTAGTCAGATACAATTAGCATGAGATAACCCAAAACCCAGCAGTTGTTGGTACTTTTATTTAGCCATTCCGTTATAGTTGCAATATTTACTAGTCAGGTACAATGGTCGCAAGCGTCAACCCAAAACAGGCAATTGTTGGCAGTATTATTTAGCCATTCCATTATAGTGAAGCTGATTACTAGTCATTATAAAGTCAAATTTATAGCACTACTTTAGTTATAGTTGTCTATGATCGAGATACTGTGCTCCAAGTCGTCCATAACCGCGGACACGGCTTTCAGAAAGTTTTACCCGGCCGGGGTGCACCAATAGCAACACACACACGATCGACCTCGGAAAAACCAAATCAAAACCCAACGAGGCTTTCACGACAAAGCAATCACAGGATTCAGAAATATTTCAGGGGGCCACCCCATTGAGTAGACCCGCAACGAAGCTAGCTGACTCCGAGACGGACTCAAGGTTTGCGACAATGGCTGTAAACGACTAGGAACCCAAAACTGGGATTGTCGATACCGCGAAAACATTCCGCTTACCTAAACAGTATAGTGTGCTCCTCGCACAATCGTAAATAAAGCAGTAAAGCATGGCATAGGTACAGGATCGTAAATAAAACCTCAAACTAGTTTGTGGCCCCAAGAAATAAGACTGAATCAAGCTCTGGCTAAGGGGGGCCCATAATTCCCCGTATGTGGATAGCGCGAATATTCAAGGAACAGGTATCAAGTACTCGGGGTCCTACGGGACACAAGTGGACGGTTAACAACCAAATAACATCTATTGCCCACCTGTGCCTCTGCTTACCTACTTCAATTTTAGTTGTTAAACAATAATTAAAGTGAACAATAAATAAAGCCATGATCATCTCCAACATTAAACATGCGGCAATTCTCCAACAACTGTGGTACTTGACGACATGCAACAGCACTTGAGCAAGCGACTACGACGCGCAAGTCCAACTATCTACCAAACAACAGGTAATAGGATGTGTCCAAGGCAATATACGGCTGCAAGGGATTTCACGGGTACGGGAACTAGAGCATCGCAACACAGATAGCAATAGATCAACAGGAGGGAATAAATACTATAAAAGTAAGATAGGTAGAAAGGGGGAGGTGCTCGCCTGAAAACATTGTCGAAGGTTCATCCGAAGATCGGGTCGACACTCGCATCAACTCAACGGCCTTATCCGCGAAGAACCAAAACACTAGAATAAACACCGGATGCACTATTTAATACTATGGCAGAAGATCGGGCATGATGCATGTCTGATGTATGACATGGCAAAGGTGCGATGCGATTAGGTCATATTAAGCGGAACCGGGGTCCTGACAATATTCAAGTGGTTCAAGTTATTTAGAACCCCCGCAATTTAAATGTTGTTTTAACATGGCAGAAGATCGCACCGGTTCGCTACACAAATTTAAATGAGGCCAATATAAAGCTAGATTTGTCCGCATATGGGCCCCATATTTAATTATAAGGTGAATCGGCATAAGGCCCCCAAACCACACAAATATGCATGCGAGTATGACAATTTAATATGCATCAATTTATATTTAACATTTATAAAATAGGGGCTCGGGAAAAGGTTCACACATTAGGGCTCGACGGTCTTGGTGGTTCCGGGGTTCGGGGTTGGTCTCAGGGTTCAGGGTTCGACGGGATCGAGGTTCGGACTCCGGGATCGGTCTTCGGATCTCAACATGGCCGGTCTTGGTGACGATCTTGTCCGATGGGGATCTTGGTTCAACATCATCGCGGTCTTCGGGTCCGAGGGTTAGACCTTGGCGTCCGAGGGAAGTTCATGTCGTATCCGTGCCGACGACCTTGGCGTTCAGGGGGAGTTCCCGGTGTCCCGAGGAGAAGATCTTGGCGTCCGAGGGTTTCTCCGCGTCCGTGGTGCGTCCGTGATGCAGATCTTGTCGGTTCCCTGTCGGAGGCCTTCGGGGACGGGGTCTCGGCGAACTTGGCGTGTCGAGGTTCGATTTCCGGTTCCGGCGCCGTGAAGGAGGCCTCGGTTTCTTGGCGTGGTTCCTGGGGTTTGTTTTGGTGGATGTCGATCTTGTTGTCGAGATCTGGGCCTCGGAAGATCTTGGCGAGTCCCTCGCGGCAGCAGCGCAAACGCACGAACACCGCCACCGGATGAAGGCAAAACAGCCGAGACGAAAACTGGTGTTCCAGGCTTGCCAGCAAACTGGCCATGTGCAGGTCTTGTTTCCTCTGAACATAAGCCCGAACGCCTTGGGGCATGAACAGAAGCCGAAGATCTTGTTTGTGGGGCCTCCAACAACGGGGACGGGAGACGAGCTGGACGGCGACGAGGTCGGTGAGGCGGCCCGCTGGTGGGAGCCCGCAGCGGCGACGGGGAGGTGGCGACGGCGCCTGCGGGCCACGGCGGTCGCGGGAGGAGGGCACCGGGCGGCCACGGGAGGAGACAGAGCCGCGGAGGGGAACGGCGGCGAGGCGGCCGCGGGCTCTGGCGGCGCACGAAGGGAGGCCAGCTGGGGAGGAAGGCGAGGTGGCGGGGCGACGGACGCGGGCCGGCGGCGAGCTCGAGGCCAGAGAGAGGGGAGGGTAGCGCGCTCGACGGCTCGAGCGGCCTGAGGGCGAGGTCGGGCCCGCGCGGCAGCGGCGGACGCTGACGGCGGAGGGCGCAGGGGGCCGGAGAGAGGAGAGGTCGTCGGGGAGGGGCTGAGGACGGTCCGGCGAGGGGGACTGGCGGTGGAGCAGGGCGGCACGAGGCGCGGCGACGGGCTCGGGGAGGCGGGGCGCGAGCGGAGGCGGGCTCGCCGGCGGGGCGACAACCGGCGAGGCGCGCTCGGCCGCGGACTAGAGGAGGAGGCAGGGCAGGCGCGGGTCGAGGAGAGAGGGGAGGGGCTGGGTGCGCCGCGGAGGAGGGGTCGCCGGCGAGGAAGGAGAGACGGGGAGGTGGTGGCCGGAGGACGCGCTGGAGGGAGGAGGGGGCGGTGGGGAGAGCCGGCAGAGGGGGAGAGGAGGAAGGAGACGCGGTGGGGGAGGAGAGAGGGAGAGACAGGCGGGTCGGGGTGGGGCGTCGCGTGGGGGACGCGGGTCTAGGGATGGGGCCAGGTGGGGCCAAGGTGGGGCAGGGGCGCGTCAGGGGTGGGGCCGGGGGTGCGGGACCGCGGAAGGGGCTGGTGGCTGGCATGTGGGGCCAGGGGGAAGTGGATGCGGCTGGGGGAGGGTTGACCAGGGGAGGCAGGTGGGGAGAGAGTGGGGCTGGGCTAGGTGGCGGCGTGGGAGTGGGTGGGGGAAGGGAGAGGGTGAGGTGGCAGCCAGAGATTGGTGGGGGTGAGGTGGAGGAGGGGTGGGTAGAATAGGACTGGGTAGTTTTAGGATTTTGGGTGGACCGATTTGTTCTGGGGGTGGTCGTCCGGGTCGAATCGGCCCGTTCGACTGCCCCCCTAAAATAATTAAATATTTTATTTATTTCAAACAGGGCTTTTGCAAACCGATAGCAGACAAAACAAAATAAATCCGGAGACCCGGGTTTTGTGTTTGAACAAAGACGGGGCGTTTTAGAAAACACAAAATAGGTTTTTCTGCAAATAGTTTTATGCGAGCAAATGCAAGATGATGGCGATGCTCAAATGCAATGTGGCATGATGACATGAGCATGCGGTCATGATGATGCAATGCACAAAAACAACGCGATTTTCTAGTAGTGGTTTTGCGGGATGCCACATAGCATGGGATGCAAACATTTATCATAAACACAAAGATAAAATAATAACAACTTTATTATTGCCTCTTGGGCATATCTCCAACACTATATAGAGAAAATTTCCAACATCTATAACATCTAATGCACACCATATGAAGATATATTTCATAATAGTTCTTACAATGCTAACTAGAGATTATAAATATCAACATATTTTTTTCATATAATTGGTCAAATTTTTAAAAATATGACTTTGATCTATTTTAGAGAGAGTAGTAGTTATTGAAGGGAATATGCCCTAAGAGGCAATAATAAATTGTTTATTATATGTATTCCAAGTATATGATAGATGTTTATTTTGCATGCTATAATTGTATTAATACGGAAACGTTAATACATGTGTGTTTAATAAACAAACATAAAGTTCCTAGTTATGCCTCTCTCATAAACTAGTTCGTTGATTAACAAGATGATCATAGTTTCCTGATCATAGACATTGGATGTTGTTAATAACGAGATCACAACATTAGTGTAATGATGTGATGAACATTCATCCGAAGTATAGCATTACGATCAAAGTCATTGAGTTTATATTGCTATAAACAACTTACGAAGTGATCCTAATCCTTAGACCATGAGATCATGCCAATCACTAACACTGGAAGAGTTTCTTGTTGACATCAAACGTCACACCATAACTAGGTGATTATAAAGATGGCTTCAAAGCTACTAAAGTGTTATGTTGAGAATCATGGATCAAGAGTGGAATTTTTTCATCCCGATGATAGATAGATATACTCTGGGCCCTCTCAATGATATCACATTGGTTAGCTTGCAAGCAAGTGATTTGATCACTAGAATGTTATATCACGGGAAGGAGAAAAGAGTGCATGTTAGTAACGAGATCAAACTAGGTATGGAGATACCGATGATCAAATCTCGGACATGTAATATATCGTGAAACAAAGGGATTAAGATACAAGTGTAAAAGGTTCCGACGATCACAGGAAAGTCATCGTTGAATGTGTGGGAGTCAGTATGGATCTCCAGGTCCCGCTACTGATTATTGATCGGAGAAGGGTCTCGATCATGTCCGCATTATTCGCGAACCGTAGGGTGACACACTTAAGGGACACTTACATCCAGTTGGAGCAAATGTTTCATGCCGGAAAGAATAACAAGCGCAGGAATTTATTTCACTAGATACCGAAACAGGTTTTCGGGTGAAATTGCATAAAGTGGTTTTACATGTGAAATAGAATTCTAGCAGGGGGTTATATGTGAATGTTTGTCATTAAAGTAATTGAAAAAAATTCGGAATAAATAAAAGAGTTTTATTTAATGAGAGTTTGCATTAAATTTGGTGGAAATTTAATAGCAATTTTGAGTGGGATTTTGGGTGGAGGGAAATGAAGAGGTTTTTGTGAGTGGAGTGTCCACCCACATGAATGAAGGAGGGGAGGGGGCAGCCTCCATGGCCGGCGGCTACCCCCTTGGGTGCCCCCTCCTCCTATAAAAGGCACCCCTCTCCCTCTCTCTCGCTCACACCTCCTCGTGAAGGATCTCTCTCCCCCTCTAGAATTTATCCCCCATGGTCTCGGACTAGCGAGATACATGTTCCCGATGGCTATTCGGCAAGAAAGGGTTGTGCTTCCGCTGCATCGCTGGAGCGAGGAGGCGGAGGTTGCTCGGTGTCTTGTACATGTGTGCGAGCACGGATGCGCTGCTGCTTTGCGGAGCTAGGACTTCCTCTCGATCTTGAGATCGGCAAGAGATCGTCTATATCAACCACGAGTTGAACTCGTTAAGCTTTGTCTGTCTTCAAGGGTATGTTCTCTACGGATATACATCCGCCCGTTGTTTGTATCTAGTAGATAGATCTTGGTACATAGTTCCCATCGTAGGATTTTTTTGTTTTCTATGCTGCGAACCCTATAGTGGTATCAGAGCCGGATCTATGCGTAGATGCTTTACACGGGTAGTACACATATGAGTATGTGGGCGATGATGATCATGTTGTTGCTCCTTAGTTGTAATTTTGGATATTGGTGGCATAGTGGGATGAAGCGGCCCGGACAAACCTTACATGTCCTCGCACATGAGACATGTTTCACGCTTAACATGCAACTAGTTTGCATAAGTGGCTAGCGGGTGTCTGTCTCTCCTACTATAGTCAATATCTATTTTGCAACGAGTTGTCAATAATTTGGTTATCCTCGTTGTGGTTCATGTTCGTAGGTAAGAACGGTTCTATCTTCGAAAGCCCTAAGCCACGTAAAACTTGCAATGGATAAATTAGAGGCGTCTAGTTTAGATTGTTGCTGGGCTAGTGTTATGATATGATGATGTTGTAAGTAGAAGTATGAGATGATACTCTTACAATACACATAGTGTGTAAGTTCCATAGACCTTGGACTTACACATAAAGGTATGATAGTGATCATACCACGGTGCACATGATATAGATCATATGCGGGAACCATATCATTTCACTAATAAACATATGATGTTTTATAGCATCTTATATTGCTTTTTTAGCGCTTTGTTAGCATAATAAGATGATCCCTCATTTAAATATCAAGATAAGAATGTGTTCTTCCTTTAGTATGCACCGATTATGTTTTCATCGCTCCAAGACATCACGTGATGATCGGGTGTTCTTGGATCCACGACCATATATCGGGTGTAAGACAGTTACACACGCGAATACTAAGGTTCTAACTTGGCGAGCCTAGCATTTACAGACATGGCCTCGGAACACGGACCGAAAGGTTAAGCATGAGTCATATAGTAGATATGATGCCCATTTGATGCTCGCGTTTGAGGCTAAACCGACTCATGTGATGATTGGACTTGGTGTAGTGGATTTGGTTCATGTAATCACCAAAAAGGCACGAGGGATGTC
This sequence comes from Avena sativa, assembly GCA_916181665.1. Taxonomy (NCBI): domain Eukaryota; kingdom Viridiplantae; phylum Streptophyta; class Magnoliopsida; order Poales; family Poaceae; genus Avena; species Avena sativa. Next base: position 164,870,268 of record OV702285.1, on the reverse strand, counting down.
GTTTTTGAGTGAGAGTTCATTTGTAATGTGTATTAGTTGAACTCAATCTATCATAAACTTAGTCTAAATTTTACAAATTCTGTTGTAGATGGCACCACCTGCTTTTAATTTCAATGTGTTCATGGAGAAAGAGAAACTTGCAACGAACGGTAGCAACTTTACCGAATGGGCCATGAATTTGAGGATTCTCCTCTCTGATGCACAAAAGCAATATGTGCTAGAAGCGCCTCTAGGCCCCCCCCCACCTTTTGAGGATTCCCCTGACGAGGAGAAGAATGTCTATTAGACTCGTCAGAAGGACCACAACTTAGTTCATTGCGGTATATTGTATGGGCTAGAGCCGGAACTTCGAAAGCGTTTCAAAAACGGCAATTCATTTGATACAATGGGTGAGTTGAAAATGATTTTCGACACACATACTGCTGTAGAGAGCTACAACGCTTCAGAAAAGTTCTTTAGCTGCATGATGGAAGAGCACAGCTCCGTTAGTGAGCATGTACTCAAGATGTCGGGTTACGCGATAAGCTTGTGTCCTTGGAAATATCGATTCCCATTGACTTAGGCATCCATCGTGTTCTGTAGTCTCTGCCACCTAGCTATAAGAGCTTCGTGATGAACTATAATATGCAAGGCATGAAGAAGTCTCTCCCCGAGCTTCTGTCAATGCTTAAAACTGCAGAAGTGGAGATCAAAAAGGAACATCAAGTGTTGATGATCAATAAGAACACTGGTTTCAAGAAAGACAAGAAGGGAAAACGGAAGGGAAGTAAGGGCGGCAAGCCGGTTGCCGTGCCTGAAAAGAAACCCCGAGTTGGACATAAGTCTGATACCGAGTGCTACTATTGTAAGGGGACTGGCCACTGAAAGCGCAACTGCCCCAAGTATTTGGCAGACAAGAAGGCCGGCAAGGCAAACAAAGGTATATATGATATACATGTTATTGATGTGTACTTGACTAGTGCTCGAAGTAGCACCTGGGTATTTGATACCGGTTCAGTTGCTAATATTTGTAACTCGAATCAGGGGTTGCGGAACAAGCGACCACTAGAAGGGGTGAGGTCAAGATGCGTGTCGGCAATGGATCAAGCGTTGATGTGATCACCGTCGGAACGCTTCCTCTCCATTTGCCGTCAAGATTAGTAATAAACTTGAAGAATTGTTATCTGGTGCTAGCACTAAGCATGAACATTGTATCTGGATCGTGTTTGATGCGAAGTGGTTATTCATTTAAATCCGAGAACAATGGTTGTTCCATTTATATGAATGAAATCTTTTATGGTCATGCACCAATGATGAATGGTTTATTTCTTCTGGATCTCGATAATAATGTTACACATATTCATAACGTTGATGCTAAAAGAATTAAACTAAATGATGATATATCCGCATATATGTGGCACTGCCATCTAGGTCATATTGGCGTTAAACGCATGAAGAAGCTCCATTCGGATGGACTTTTGGAATCACTTGATTTTGAATCATTTGATACATGTGAGCCATGCCTTATGGGCAAGATGACTAGAACGCCGTTTTTCGGTTCAATGGAACGGGCGACAGATTTATTGGAAATCATACATTCTGATGTATGTGGTCCAATGAGTGTGTCGGCGCGAGGTGGATATCATTATTTTTTTACTTTCACTGATGATTTGAGTAGATACAGTTATATCTACTTGATGAAACATAAGTCTGAAACATTTGAAAAGTTCAAAGAATTTCAGAATGAAGTGGAAAATCATCGTAATAGAAAGATCAAATTTCTACGGTCTGACCGTGGAGGTGAGTATCTAAGTTACGAGTTTAGCACTCACATGAAAGAGTGTGGAATTGTTTCATAACTCACACCTGCCGGAACACCACAGTGAAATGGTGTGTCGGAACGTCATAATCGTACTTTATTAGATATGGTTCAATCTATGATGTCTCTGACGGACTTGCCGTTGTCATTTTGGGGTTATGCACTAGAAACTGCTGCATTCACTTTAAATCGGGCATCATCTAAATCCGTTGAAAAGACACCGTATGAATTATGGTTTGGAAACAAACCTAAGCTGTCATTTCTTAAAGTTTGGGGATGCGATGTTTATGTGAAGAAACTTCAACCGGATAAACTTGAACTCAAAGCGGAAAAATGCGTCTTCATAGGATACCCTAAGGAAACTATTGGGTATTCCTTCTATCACAGATCCGAGGGCAAGGTTTTTGTTGCCAAGAATGGATCCTTTCTAGAGAAAGAGTTTCTCATGAAAGGTGTGAGTAGTCGGAAGGTAGAACTCGAAGAGGTTATTGAACCTTTTTTTCAAAGTATGGCGAGTAGCGCAGCATAGGAAGTTGTTTCGGAGTTGGTTTCACCACTCCGAAAAAGAGTACTACCGAACCTCGCAGGTCTAGCAGGACGCGTGCAGCTCCCGAGCTGTACGGAAATCCTGTTATGAATTTCATGGTTGATGAAAATGATGACCCTACGACGTATGAAGAAGCGATGATGAGCCCGGATTCCAACAAATGGTTAGAAGCCATGAAATCCGAGATGGAATCCATGTATGAAAATCAAGTTTGGAACTTGGTGGACTTACCTCACGACCGAAAGGCCGTGGAGAACAAATGGATTTTCAAAAGGAAAACTGATGATGATGGTAATGTAACCGTCTATAAAGCTCGACTTGTCACAAAGGGGTTTCGACAAATTCAAGGAGTTGACTACGATGAGACATTCTCTCTGTAGGGGTTCGTAGCATGGAAAACAAAATTTTTCTATCGCATACAAACAAACAAGCCAAGATCTATCTACTAGATTTTAGCAACGAGTCGATAGTGGAACTCACCCTCGAAGATTCCAAAGCGGTTAACGAGAGCAGATTCTCGTGGGTGATGTAGTCGTACTCTTTCCGATCTCAAGATCGCGTAGACGATCCTTCCGGCGCCACGTTCCGGCAGCGCTCCCGCAGTCGGTCACACGTTCGGTACTCGACGAAGACCTTCCTCTCCCTTGTTCCAGCAGGCAGCGGAGGTTGTAGCACTCTCCTCGCGATTCCGGCAGCACAACGGCGTGGTACCGGAAGTAGAGGGGAAATCCCGCAGGGCTTCGCCTTAAGCCGGTGCGAGTATGGTGGAGCTTATGAGAGAGGCTATTAGTGGTCTAGTAATTAGACACACCAATTAGAGGGCTCTAAACCAATTAGAAAGCTCTAAACCGCTGGCTAAAGCAATTAGAAGCTCTAAACCAAAACGGCTCTAAACCGGAGGTAGAAGATAGGAACTTGTGTGTGTGTGTGTGGAGGGGAGCCCTGCCCCTCCTTATATAGGTGGGAGGGGGCTGGCACGCCAGGGGGAGGGAGTGGAGTCCCTCCCCAACTCGGCATTGGAGTTGGCCGCCGGTTGGAGGAGGTCTCCCTCTCCAACTCGGTTTCCCTCTTTTCCTCCTCTTTCCACTTTCCAAAAACTTGCCGTTTGACTTTCAAACTAGCCGTTTGACTTTTCAATTTAGGATTTAAATAAACCCTTTATTTTGGACAGCGAGAACACTTAGTACATGATGCAATCATTCCAACATGCAATGACACATTCATGTACCCTTCCCCTTCCGGAACTCCGGACATTCCGGAACCTTCTAGAACATTCCCGATGAAAACACCGGAATCATTCCCGAACTCCGAAACGGGACTTTCCTTATATGAATCTTATTCTCCGGACCATTCCGGATCACCTCGTGATATCCCGGATCCCATCCGAGACTCCGAACAACATTCGGTCTCTTTCTCATAATACCATAACTACTCAAACAACGTCGAATCCTTAAGTGTGTCTCCCTACGGTTCGTGAATTATGCGGACATGATCGAGACACTTCTCCGAACAATAACCAATAGAGGAATCTGGAAATTCATATGGCTCCCACATATTTCTACGATTACTTTGCGATCGAATGAACCACTTACATACGATACCAATTTCCCTTTGTCTCACGATATGTTACTTATCCGAGGTTATGATCGTCGGTATCTCTGCATACCTAGTTCAACCTCGTTACTGATAAGTACTCTTTTCTCGTTCCCGTGATATGTGATCCCTTGTGACCATGTCACATGCTTGCAAGCTAATTGGATGACATTCCACCGAGAGGGCCCAGAGTATATCTATCCGTCATGTGGATGGACAAATCCCACTCTTGATCCATGTGTTTCAACCAATACTTTCCGAACACTTAATGCCACCTTTATAGCCACCCAGTTACGGTGTGGTGTTTGATGTTATCAAAGCATCCATCCGGCAAAGGTGATATGCATGATCTCATGGTCGAAGGAATTAGGTTACTATGTATCAGAAAGCATATAGCAATTGAACTATTGAAATGACTTGATCTTTATGCTACGCTTATCTACAGGAGTATGTCCACCATATCATTCTCCTAATGATATGATCCTGTTGTTAATAACATCTCTATGTTCATGATCAGGAAACCATGATCATATATTAACCAACAAGCTAGTTTAACAAGAGGCTTTACTAGGGACTCTTATTTTAGTTTACAAATCACACAAGTATTAATGTTTCCGGTTAATACAATTATAGCATGGTATGTAAACATTTATCATAAGTGTGAAGACATGATAATAACCACTTTATTATTGCCTCTTGGGCATATCTCCAACAGTCTCCCACTTGCACTAGAGTCAATAATCTAGTTTCAAATCTTTGTGTATTCAACACCTATGGCTTTCCGGTGTTGTATGTACACGATTGCTAGTGGTCAACTGATCTCCGGATCTGACACTTCCAGGTCCGTGTGTAATTGCATGTCTTTGCGTCTCTACGCATCACTCATTCTCTAATGAGATGGCTTTGTATAAATTTGGTCTTTCGGTGTGACCTTTAGCTCTTTGGGGTTAAAACATTTTGATAATATTGTCGCACAATATATCTTCATAGTATTATCCCACTGTGAACTACACCTAGTTTGATAACAAACTTCTTGACACAAATGCCCTCTTTTGCTGCTATAATAGCAGTCATATACTTAGCCTTTTGTTGTAGTATCTGTCACAATGTCTTAACTTTGGAAATCATCCAAATCCATTATGGAACTCACTTTCCATTATATTGTGCCACCCTTAGTTTAGATTGAGATAAACTTAATTTGTACTTTGTGACAAAGCTAGTATCAATGTAGTACTTTTACAATGAACTAACCATCTATTTGTCACTTCTACAAATATTATACTCTTAGTTCTTTCAGAAGATCATAAGAATATCCTTACTATTGTCCAATGATCATCTTACGAATCATTCTGGTATATGCTCTCAACATTTAGAGCATAGGACATATCTGGATTTGTACATATCACAGTATGATTGATATAAATACTCTTTGTGATTTCATACATCAAGTATCAATCTATACTTGATTATTTGTTTCACTTTACCAAATGTCAATACACTTGAATATATCATCAACATTGAACTCATTCAATCCTTTCTGTGCGACAAGAACCTTCTCTTGTAGTTTCTATATTGAACTCATTCAATATCTTGTCTATGTACTTCTGGCACAACCATATTAGCGTCTATTGATGCCAAATATTTGGGTTTTGCCTAAGTCTTTCATCGGGATGAAATTCTTAATATGTGTTAATAAAAGATACATTATTTCCAATCAACAATATGTCTTCCACATAATGTATTAGAAACATGTCTTAGCGCTCCCACTTAATTTCTTGCAAACGCAAGCATCTTCATTGTCTCTGATGAAATTAAACTCTTTTAACAGTTTCATCATAGTGAAGATTCCAACTCCGCTATGCTCACTCTAACCATTGAAGTTTGCATATGCTTTTAGCATCCTTTGAATTAACAAAACCCTATGGACCGTGTTATGCACATGTCCTAGGTAACGATTCTATTAGAAGAACTTGTTTTGTTTATTCAACTACCATATAACAAATTATATGTAGTGGTTGCTACATTAATCCGTCTAGACTAAATATCACTATGAAAGATCAAAATCTTGTCATAGTCAACCTTTGAACATTGTTGTGAACTCTTTCCCAACATATCGACTATTTCATAGATGTGAAACATCCATGTCTATTTCTTTATAGATCCAGACACAACTATAAGGTCTTACACCTTTCTCGAGGGTCCTTCAAGTTCAAAACTTGATTTCTCGTGTATGGAACTATCACGGATTTTATGGCTTTAAGCCATTTTACGGAGTCAGGGCCCATCATCGCTTCTCTGCATGTAGTCGGTTCATTATTCTCAAATAATGATTCAACCCTCAAATCTTGGTATTTGATTGTTCATCCGACCTACTTGTTTCAATAGGAACTTGGATCTCTGTGACCACAACCTTTGAGGTACGTGAACCATGAGCATTGTTGCTGCCTCCGAAACACTTTTCGGCGCTGCGCAACTCTGCACATATAGCTAAGGTTCTTTTAACCTTATCAAAGTTTCTATTGTCCTCCCACTTAACTTTTCATGAAAAATTCCTTCTCAAAGAAACTTGACGTTTTAAGTGACAAACACTTTTGTCTCCAATGTTATGGAGGAGTACTTAACAGTTATTCGAAATAACATACAGAGACAGGTTCATCCGACTTTGGTTGCAAACATCTTTCTTATGCATAGCATACCAATGTTTAAGAAAGGACAACTTGGGTTTTATCCCAAACCATAACTTTATATGGTGTCATTTCAACGGATTATGATGAAGCTCTTTTCAGTGGAAAAACGGTAATCTCTAAAGCTTTTAATCTTTAAAATATAATGGCAGTTTTATGAATTATACCTTTGATCTTACCATGTCAAACAAGGTTTAATTACATATCTCGAACGCTCCATACTCTTATGGTGTTTCGGGAAAATGCAAATCCACGGAACGATTCCTTAAATCTTAGGTATTTATGCTAAACTTGTAACTCAAATATCTTCCTTTATGATCTTATCATAAACTATTTATATTCTTGTTACAATGATCTTGCACTTCATCTTGAAAGTCTTTGAACTTTTCAAGTGTTTCATACTTTATCCTTATTAAGTAAATATTCATATATTCACTCAAATTTTCGGAGAAAGCATATGAAGTTGAAATCCATCGCTCTTGACTACACATAACGGACTTCGTACAACAATATGTACAAGTTCCAATAAGCTAGTCATTCGTTCCCTTTCGGCCTATGAACGAAGTTTTAATTATCTCTAGGAAAGTTTCACAAGCGTCATTTGATCAAAAATCAGAAGACTCCAAAATTCCATCCACATGGAGTTTCTTCATGTTATCTTTCCAATATAATTCAAACAGCGATGTCACTTCCTAAGTGATCTTTCAATCAATTTGTTTTTCGACATTTTAGCACTATTTTTATGGATGTGATTTCTCCAACGAGATTTGTGAATCATCCATCTTTTATGGATTACGGCAATTATTTGAACAACCCTTTTGTTCTCATAATACCTGATAAAACAAATCTTTGAAGGCAAGCTTTGATGTTTAACGAGCAACACAATAACCCTTTATTTGTTCTCGATGAACATCATCACATATTCTTTTGCTAGTTACTTAGGCCATTGTAGTTCATGAATTGTGTTGTTTCGTATGACGATTCACACCAACAAATTCAGTATCAAATACTTAAGAACCACATTGTTTAACAAGCAAAGAATATAGCCATAACATGTATATCATCTATATACTTAAACTGAACGATTCTAGTCTTTTCTTTTCTGCCATATATTTATGAGATTCTCTTTCAATATTTCCTTTTCTATTTGAAAGAATCTATCATCATCAATAGTGGAGTCATACATATGACACATAGTCCAAAGCGTGTATAGTTAAATACCAATGTCTTTGGTCTTGCACTTTGAAGTAGATCACCATCATCAAATGTTTGGTGTTCTTTCAAATTCCTTTCTTTAGTAATCTCTTGGTGTAGTAAACATTTTACCTACATCAAATATTCACCCTTATCATGGAATCGTCCATGATCAAGCTACTTTTAGCTTATAACGATGAATTATGAGTATAATGTTGCTATCCAAAACCTTTTGGAGGATTAGGACAACAAGTGTCTCCAACCCTTTTGTAAATTCTCATCAAATATGAGAACATGACTTTTGCCATATTATACTCTATCATGTTGCAACCAAAACTTCGTTTCAGATATCACAATATCTTCCACACATCATGGTTTCTGAAACAACTCTTTCAGATCCTAGATAACCTTGATATTAAGGGAATCCTTTGAATATCAAGAATCATGGATACAAACATGATACTTATATACTAACACTTGGAATTGTTACTCTTGATTTAATACTAATTATTAAACTTCATGGAGTAACCGGAACTTACTGAAAGTTTGCAATAGGACTTTTAAACTTTAGATTAACACTTAAAACAATACGATACCAGTTCGTAAAGTATCTAACCAGAATTCTATAGTTCTATCATCTCAATTATAACTAAGCGCAAGGTGGTAAACGGATGCCAATGACTACAACAACTATGCAAATTCACTTTGATTTAGTTTATGATAAATTGAGTTCTAATTAATAATTAAATTAATCTAGGTGAACTCCCACTCAAAACAATATCCCTCACATTGTTTTAGTGATCACACGAACCAAATCCACCACATCAAAACCGATCATCACGAGAGTTGATGTAGCTTCAATGGCGAACAATCAACATGTTCATCATATCTACTATATGACTCATGCTTTACCTTTCGGTGATCCGTGTTCCTGAGGCCATGTCTGTACATGCTAGGCTCGTCAAGATCAAACCTTAGCTACCGCATAAGCAAATCTGGCTTGCTTACGTTGTATTCACCCGCGGAATCAAAGACACCCGATCATCACGTGGTGCTTTGAAGCAGCAAGCTTTGGCAACGGTGCATACTAAGGGTGAACACTTTAGAGCTTGAAATTTATGTGCATGAGGGATCATCTTATAATGCTACCGTCGTCCACTAAGCAATACAAGATGCATAAAGGATTAACATCACATGCAATTCATAATATGTGATATGATATGGCCTTTCTTCTTTGTGCTTCCGATCTCCATCTTCAAGCACGAACATGATCTCCATCATCACCGGCATAGCATCAAGGTCAATGACGCTTCTTCATGGTTGTCGTCCACCAGCTTCAACTATTACAACTATTTTGAATAGACACGCAGGTCTTTAACAAAAATTAAAGACAACCATATGGCTCCTGCCGGTTGCCAACTTACAATAAGGAACATTGCATACATCAAATATAATCACAATCATGGCCATATCACATCACTGCACACCCCTGCAAAACAAAGTTAGACGCCTCTACTTTCTTTGCATATTTTACGTGGTTTGGGGTTTTCAATAAGTGTCGTTCTAACTTACGAACAAGAACCACAACATTGATACTAGTATTGTTGATCACCCGTTGTAAATTGGATCTTAACTATGCTAGGAGAAACAGGCACCCGCAAAGCCACTTATGCAATACAAGTTGCATGTCAAGCGTGGAGCAAGTCTCATGAACGATGTCATGTAAGGTTAGCCCGGGCCGCTTCATCCCAACATACCGCAAGATACAAAGTACACAAGAAGCAATCAACAATAAAAGCATCAACGCCCACAATGACCATTGTGTTCTACTCGTGCAACAGATCTACATATAGACACGGCTCTGATACCACTGTAGGGGTTCGTAGCATGGAAAACAAAATTTTTCTATCGCATACAAACAAACAAGCCAAGATCTATCTACTAGATTTTAGCAACGAGTCGATAGTGGAACTCACCCTCGAAGATTCCAAAGCGGTTAACGAGAGCAGATTCTCGTGGGTGATGTAGTCGTACTCTTTCCGATCTCAAGATCGCGTAGACGATCCTTCCGGCGCCACGTTCCGGCAGCGCTCCCGCAGTCGGTCACACGTTCGGTACTCGACGAAGACCTTCCTCTCCCTTGTTCCAGCAGGCAGCGGAGGTTGTAGCACTCTCCTCGCGATTCCGGCAGCACAACGGCGTGGTACCGGAAGTAGAGGGGAAATCCCGCAGGGCTTCGCCTTAAGCCGGTGCGAGTATGGTGGAGCTTATGAGAGAGGCTATTAGTGGTCTAGTAATTAGACACACCAATTAGAGGGCTCTAAACCAATTAGAAAGCTCTAAACCGCTGGCTAAAGCAATTAGAAGCTCTAAACCAAAACGGCTCTAAACCGGAGGTAGAAGATAGGAACTTGTGTGTGTGTGTGTGGAGGGGAGCCCTGCCCCTCCTTATATAGGTGGGAGGGGGCTGGCACGCCAGGGGGAGGGAGTGGAGTCCCTCCCCAACTCGGCATTGGAGTTGGCCGCCGGTTGGAGGAGGTCTCCCTCTCCAACTCGGTTTCCCTCTTTTCCTCCTCTTTCCACTTTCCAAAAACTTGCCGTTTGACTTTCAAACTAGCCGTTTGACTTTTCAATTTAGGATTTAAATAAACCCTTTATTTTGGACAGCGAGAACACTTAGTACATGATGCAATCATTCCAACATGCAATGACACATTCATGTACCCTTCCCCTTCCGGAACTCCGGACATTCCGGAACCTTCTAGAACATTCCCGATGAAAACACCGGAATCATTCCCGAACTCCGAAACGGGACTTTCCTTATATGAATCTTATTCTCCGGACCATTCCGGATCACCTCGTGATATCCCGGATCCCATCCGAGACTCCGAACAACATTCGGTCTCTTTCTCATAATACCATAACTACTCAAACAACGTCGAATCCTTAAGTGTGTCTCCCTACGGTTCGTGAATTATGCGGACATGATCGAGACACTTCTCCGAACAATAACCAATAGAGGAATCTGGAAATTCATATGGCTCCCACATATTTCTACGATTACTTTGCGATCGAATGAACCACTTACATACGATACCAATTTCCCTTTGTCTCACGATATGTTACTTATCCGAGGTTATGATCGTCGGTATCTCTGCATACCTAGTTCAACCTCGTTACTGATAAGTACTCTTTTCTCGTTCCCGTGATATGTGATCCCTTGTGACCATGTCACATGCTTGCAAGCTAATTGGATGACATTCCACCGAGAGGGCCCAGAGTATATCTATCCGTCATGTGGATGGACAAATCCCACTCTTGATCCATGTGTTTCAACCAATACTTTCCGAACACTTAATGCCACCTTTATAGCCACCCAGTTACGGTGTGGTGTTTGATGTTATCAAAGCATCCATCCGGCAAAGGTGATATGCATGATCTCATGGTCGAAGGAATTAGGTTACTATGTATCAGAAAGCATATAGCAATTGAACTATTGAAATGACTTGATCTTTATGCTACGCTTATCTACAGGAGTATGTCCACCATATCATTCTCCTAATGATATGATCCTGTTGTTAATAACATCTCTATGTTCATGATCAGGAAACCATGATCATATATTAACCAACAAGCTAGTTTAACAAGAGGCTTTACTAGGGACTCTTATTTTAGTTTACAAATCACACAAGTATTAATGTTTCCGGTTAATACAATTATAGCATGGTATGTAAACATTTATCATAAGTGTGAAGACATGATAATAACCACTTTATTATTGCCTCTTGGGCATATCTCCAACACTCTCCCGTAGCGATGCTAAAATCAGTTAGGATTATGTTAGCAATTGCTGCATATTTCGATTATGAGATATGGCAGATGGATGTAAAAACCGCGTTTCTCAATGGTAATATTGAAGAAGAGTTGTATATGATACAACCAAAGGGTTTTGTCGATCCTAAGGATGCTAACAAGGAAGGCAAGCTTCAGCGATCCATCTATGGATTGAAGCAAACATCACGAAGTTGGAATCTCCGCTTTGATGAGGTGATCAAAGAGTTTGGATTTGTCCAAACTTATGGAGAAGCTTGTTTTTATAAGAAAGCGAGAGGGAGCAATGTGGCATTTCTGATACTATATGTGGATGACATATTATTGATCGGAAATGATATAGATCTCTTAAACAATGTTAAAAGTTATCTAAACAACAAATTTTCAATGAAGGACCTAGGTGAAGCGTCATACATATTAGGCATAAAGATCTATAGAGATAGATCTATGCGCCTAATAGGGCTATCACAAAGTACATACCTTGATAAGATTTTAAAGAAGTTTAAAATGGAAGATAGTAAGAAGGGGTTCTTACCTATGACACAAGGCACGACATTGATAAGACTAAAAGTCCGGCTACGGCGGAAGAAAGAGAGAAAATGGACAAAGTCCCCTATGCTTCAGCCATAGGCTCTATAATGTACACCATGCTATGTACAAGACCGGATGTGGCACATGCTATTAGTTTGACTAGTAGGTACCAATCGGATCCAGGTTCGGAACACTGAAAAGCGGTCAAGAATATCCTTAAGTACTTGCGAAGAACTAAGGATATGTTTCTTGTATACGGAGGTGAAGAAGAGCTCGTTGCTAAGTGTTATGTCGACGCTAGCTTTGACACCGATACAGATGACTCTAAGTCTCAATCCGGATACGTATTTCTCATGAATGGCAGAGCGGTTAGTTGGAGGAGCTCCAAACAACCTGTGGTGGCGGGATCAACGACGGAGGCCGAATATGTTGCTGCTTCAGAAGCAGCTCAGGAAGCAGTTTGGATGAAGGAGTTCATATCCGAATTAGGTGTGGTTGCAAATGCGTTGGACCCAATGGTGATCTATTGTGACAACAATGGTGCCATTGCCAATGCCAAAGAACCAAGGTCTCACAAGCATTCCAAGCATATTAAGAGACGGTTTTACTCCATCCGCGAGCATGTCAAGGATGAAGATATAAAGATTTGTAAGGTACATACGGATCTCAATATAGCAGATCCGTTGACTAAAACTCTCCCTAGAGCAAAACATGATCTAAGCCAGAACTCCGTGGGTGTTAGATACATCACTATGTAACTAGATTATTGTCTCTAGTGCAAGTGGGAGACTGAAGGGAATATGCCCCGAGAGGCAATAATAAAGTGTTTATTATGTGTATTCCAAGTATATGATAGATGTTTATTTTGCATGCTATAATTGTATTAATATGGAAACGTTAATACATGTGTGTTTAATAAACAAACAGAAAATTCCTAGTTATGCCTCTCTCATAAATTAGTTCGTTGATTAACAAGATGATCACAGTTTCCTGATCATAGACATTGGATGTTGTTAATAACGAGATCACAACATTAGTGTAATGATGTGATGAACATTCATCCGAAGTATAACATTACGATCAAAGTCATTGAGTTTATATTGCTATAAACAACTTACGAAATGATCCTAATCCTTAGACCATGAGATCATGCCAATCACTAACACTGGAAGAGTTTCTTGTTGACATCAAACGTCACACCGTAACTAGGTGATTATAAAGATGGCTTCAAAGCTACTAAAGTTTTATGTTAAGAATCATGGATCAAGAGTGGAATTTGTTCATCCCGATGACGGATAGATATACTCTGGGCCCTCTCGATGATATCACATTGGTTAGCTTGCAAGCAAGTGATTTGATCACTAGAATGTTATATCACGGGAACAAGAAAAGAGTGCATGTTAGTAACGAGATCAAACTAGGTATGGAGATACCGATGATCGAATCTCGGACATGTAATATATCGTGAAACAAAGGGATTAAGATACAAGTGTAAAAGGTTCCGACGATCACAGGAAAGTCATCGTTGAATGGTGGGAGTCAGTATGGATCTCCAGGTCCCACTACTGATTATTGATCGGATAAGGGTCTTGATCATGTCCGCATTATTCGCGAACCGTAGGGTGACACACTTAAGGGACACTTACATCCAGTTGGAGCAAATGTTTCATGCCGGAAAGAATAACAAGCGCAGGAATTTATTTCACTAGATACCGAAACATGTTTTTAGGTGAAATTGCATAAAGTGGTTTTGCATGTGAAATAGAATTCCAGCAAAGGGTTATATGTGAATGTTTGTCATTAAAGTAATTGACAAAATTCTGAATAAATAAAAGAGTTTTATTTAATGAGAGTTTGCATTAAATTTGGTGAAAATTTAATAGAAATTTTGAGTGGGATTTTGAGTGGAGGGAAATGAAGAGTTTTTTGTGAGTGGAGTGTCCACCCACATGAATGAAGGAGGGGAGGGGGCAGCCCCCATGGCCGGCGGCCACCCCCTTGGGTGCCCCCCTCCTCCTATAAAAGGCACCCCTCTCCCTCTCTCTCACTCACACCTCTTTATGAAGGATCTCTCTCCCCCTCTAGAATTTATCCCCATGGTCTTGGACTAGCGAGATACATGTTACCGGTGGCTATTCGGCAAAAAAGGGTTGTGCTTCCGCTGCATCGCTGGAGCGAGGAGGCGGAGGTTGCTCGGTGTCTTGTACGTGTGTGAGAGCACGGATGCGCTGCTGCTTTGCGGCGCTAAGACTTTCTCTCGATCTTGAGATCGGTAAGAGATCGTCTACATCAACCACGAGTTGAACTCGTTAAGCTTTGTCGGTCTTCAAAGGTATGTTCTCTACGGATATACATCCGCCCGTTGTTTATATCTAGTAGATAGATCTTGGTACATAGTTTCCATTATAGGAATTTTTTTTATTTTCTATGCTGCGAACCCTACAGTTATTACTAGAGATCAAAGTTCAGTCTTAATAACTCATTAGAATGCATTACCAAGCCATTAATAGTATATTATAGATGGGGGCACGCTATTTGACTCGTAGTCGTAGTTGACTTTGATTTTTTTTAGAGAAAATCTGTATTTTATTTAGACAACAGAGTTATTATAGAGACTTTCGTGGATTACCAACCTATATTACATCACGATAGACCTGACCGACAGAGTGCTCACATAAACGAGTAAGATTCTTTTTATTTTTGCGGAATGAGCAAGAATGTGAGCAGGTACACTCAACTGACAATTTATATTTCCACCATATCCTCACTTCGGTGGGTTATGTTTACTCTTAGCGTAGGACACGTGGAGTCGTATGTCCGACAGATTTATTAGGATCATGTTGTTCTTAGTATTCGTTAGTTTCTTTAATCTATTAGGATCATGCAACACGTGGAGTCGTATGTCCGACAGATTTATTAGGATCATGTTGTTCTTAGTATTCGTTAGTTTCTTTAATCTATTAGGATCATGCTGGTATTTTGGGGTCTTAGCACGACGACTTTTCGTTTGCCTACTATAAAAAACTTTATTTAGACAAGCTTTGCTCAACTTTAATGACGAAGGAACGAGGACGGCAGCGCGCCTTCCACTCGTACTAGTGTCAATAGTTGTCGCTAGATGACCCATTGATTTATTTGTTTTTATTATTTTTAAGACTCTTTATATTTTTATACTATTGTTGATTATTATTAATATATTTGTGGAATTTCAAAAAAAACTGACATAATGACGGAAGAAAAACGATGTTTTATACTCCCTCCGTTTAGAAATATAAGATGTTTTAGATTTGTGAAGGAGATGTATCTAGACACATTTTAGTGTCTAGATTTATTTGAACCTACAAACTAAAACGTGTCTAGATACATCTTCTTTATAAACCTAAAACATCTTATATTTCTAAACGAGGAAGTACATGAGTGAGTAAAAGAAGAACGCGCAAACTAGGAAAATAGTTGCCTGGAATTTTCGCTTTGTTTATGTCGGTATAGATTCACTCGATTTAATTGAACGGGCCATCACAACAACTTACTTAAGGAGACCGCGGCGGTCAAGCAAACCACACGACACCACTCGGCACGCCTCTCTCCTCCCCCTCCTCGTCGCCGTCGTCTGGCCTGCATATACAAAGCAGGCGGGCGCGGGCGCGGGCGCCTCCCCCATCATACCCTCGAGACCTAGCCAAGCATACGCGAATCGCCGATCCGTACCAGGGACCATGGACGCCAACGCCAATTGGCGTCCCACCCAGGGGTCCGACCCCGCTGCCGCCGCCGCTGCGGCTGCGGGCGTTGACCCCAACGCCCCCGCTGGAGGCGACTGGCGCAATCAGCTCCAGCCCGAGGCCCGCAGCAGGATCGTCAATAAGATGTAGGGACTCCTAATTGGTTTGATTCGCTTTCCCCTCCCCTCTAATAATCATACTATTTCGATCCTTCTATCCCCCTTTTCCGTTTCCCAAATAGAAAAGAGGGGAATTTCCTGGGTATTTTCGGGTCAATTTTATCATCGATCCATCGGATATGGCTTTTGATCTAGCCGTATCCGTGGCAGCAGCAAAATATTCGTCATCTCCCGGTGTCTGTTCATTCGTAATGGGGGATTCACTAATCAACTTCTCGTACGCCTGCTTTGAATCCAGCCTAATTACTTCACCTTAGCTAGAATTATATCTTAACAATTGAACACGAGTTTAGTGACGAAGAGGTGCAAATTTGTGGTGGCATACACTGATTCATATTCTTTTTGAGGGGAAAACACTGATTCAGTATATATAACATAGATATCACAACCGTTTCATCCCGTACGGGAAACCATGCTATTACAATTTACTACTGTGCCGGGAGATGCAATTTTGTGCTGAAATTAGAGTTATGCGTATGCTTCCCCAAGGGAACAAGGGATATTCCTCAGATGTTCACAAGTCATGACTAAATCAATTCTATATGATTTCGAATTGGAGATCTACCTCAATTGGCTGTGCTCTGCCTGCTTGTTTTTCCACCTTACATCTCAGATGCCACATATTTTATTATGTGCAACTGTTGAAAGCAATGCATCCGCCAATTTATTCACCTCTCGTGTTATACGTGTAGAATGGAAACTCTGAAGAAGCATCTACCAGTATCAGTGCCAGAGGGACTGAATGAACTTCAAAAAATTGCTGTGCGATTCGAAGAGAAGATCTATACCGCAGCGACCAACCAGGTATATTTAACCTATCTTTGTCACTTCTCTTTTCGAAAAAAAAGATATGTTTTTTCCCTTTTTGAAAAAAACAACCTATCTTTGCTACTTCTCCATGCAGAGCGCAAACTTTTAGTTCTGGGGTTGAAATAGGGTTTATAGACCAACAGTAGAACATAACTGTCCCCAAATGTTGTAAAAGATTTTTGACTTGGAACTGGTACCATTTGGAGTACATCCCAGTTATTTTAGGATTTTAGCATTTCAACCTAAGTATACATGAGGCGATCATAATCTTGGTTGTTATCAAGGATTATGAGTCGCTCGACAAGTCGTGACTTGTCACGCCACTTGTCTACCAGTCGCAACTTAGATGTCGACAACCTGGAGCGACTCGACTAGTTGAGGTTGTCGGTCGACAAGTTGCTAACCGTTGACTATTCATGAAAGTCTGATTTTGAGTCGATCGACAAGTTAGTTGTCTGGGAACAAAAAGGCCCACATGTGAGTGAAAACCCTAACCCCTCACAGATCGTTATTTCCCCCACCCAGCCGCCTCTCTCCTGGCCACCCTCCCCTTGCGCTGCCTCCCTCACCTTGCTGGACGCTGCTGGGCTCCTCTCCTCCTTGCCCTGATCTCTCTCTTTCATGGCTGTGCTCGAGGAGAAGTGGAGACCCTGCCCACTGGACACAATTGTCACAGTACCAGGTTCCTCTTGACTCCCCAATGCCATCAAAATATATTGTCAATTTGTTAATATACTACCATCGGTAGACTAGTTGCTTTGTATTTTTTAGTAATTAAAGCTCGACTAAGATCGACTAGTCAAGCACTAGTCGAGACTAGTCACGACTAGTCTCCTTGTTGCCACCCCAGCGACAAGTTGTGACTCGTCGACTCGTAATCCTTGGTTGTTATTGATAACATGTCGAATCTAGTAGTATTGTACCTTGAGTACTTGAGTAGCTCCAGTTCATGCATGTATACCATTTGTCCATTCGTCCAGAATTGTTATATATGAAGTAAAAATCTCTTCTATTTAAAGGACATTATATACACCCAACAAGGGATACACGCTAGTATACAGTAGTTTATCTTGGACCAAAAACCAAACAAGACATTACTCCCTCCTTCCACCATGTGTTTGAACGAGCTTCATCTCAGGGTGTGTTTGGGAGGGCTCTACACAACCCCAACTCCACTCACCCTCTAAACTCCCCTCCACCTTCAAGATCTGGAGCAGTAAAAATGTTTTTGCCCAACAAACTAGCTCCAGATCCAGATCCAGATTGGGGAGAGGCTATTCTGCTATTCTGAAATGTCTGGACTACTGTTTCGTTCTTTTCTGTCGATACGGTAATGCAGGAACATCAGTCCATAGCTTGCGTTAATTTTTTCTCTGCTGTCCGTCACGATGTGCAAGGCAAATTCGTGTGCCATCTCTACACATGAAGGTTCATTGACATGTTGCAGGGTCATACACATGATGGCTGACAGATAATTAGCAGTCATGCACAAAATCATCTGATTAACAGTCACTAAACAATTCTTGACTTAAGCATAAACGGCAGACATACGTTGAGACGTTGAGTTCACAATACAAAAGATGACATACGTTGAGTTCACCACAAAATCCGTATTCTACATTTCATGGATGACCTTATGCTTCCCAAGTTACGTTTCTGGGGTCAAACTGTTCACTTGGCGTCTCTTCTATCCTCATGATGCTATTGGTGAATAAGTTGGCATGCATTATGATAAGGACATTTTTTAAATGAGAAGTGCATACAGACCTGCGGTTCGAAATTCAGGATTCAGGTAACTTGATGGGGTAGTTGCCGCATACCTGCGGTTCAGAATTCAGGTAATTTGATGGGGTAGTTGCCGCATAATTCGGGGCTTGGTTGCACCTCTCTAGTTGTCCTCATTCCATTCAATGACAGTCTTTCTTGAAAAAATAAATCAAAGTTTTACTCTCATATCATCTAACCTGTAAATATTCCATATGCTTGATATAGCACTCATGTTAACATTTTTCTCTGAAGGCAACGTAATATTTGTTACAGGAATATATCAACAGTATTCATCAATATCTATGGTAACACAACAATCATCTGCTTACCAGTAAATATTCCATATGTTCGGTATACACTCTTGTTAACATCTTCATCTGAGGCAACAGAATATTTGTTACAGGAATATATCTACAGTAATCATCAATATCTGTGGTACCACAACAATCATCTGCTTGAAGCACTATGGAAAATTTTGTTACAATAACATCAACAACATTCATTAATTGTTATGGTACTACAAAAATCATCTTCTATGAAGCACCATGGAAATTTTTGTAACAAACATTAACAACAGTCATCAATTTTAGTGGTAGCACAAGAATCATCTTCTTTGCAGGCAACAAAAGCAATCATCAATTTATGGTTCTGCATTTATCAGCTGCCTCAATCTCAAATGAAACAGCAACAATACACGTGAGAGGAGAAATAACCAAAGAAAAAGAACTTAAAACAACATGGGGTGGCGTCTACCTTCTGGCCACCAAGTTCCTGCATAGAAATGTTCTAATGGTGGTCGGCAAGGTGCAGCTGGAGGCCGTAAGTGGCGAGTCCTGTTCAGTGGAAGCGGTGATGGCTGGGTGGCAGAGCCGGAGTCATCGGACCAGTGTACATGGCGGCAGGATGGAAACCAGGAAGGTGTTATGATAACACATGGGGTGCACGGGGGTAAGGGGATGAGTAGGGCGGCCGGGGTGATCGGAGGGTAGGGGCTCCACCAGAGATGCTCTGGAGGGGAGGAAAGTCGCGGAGGTGCTCGGGGGGATGAACCCTAGTCCCTTTTTGTTGGTCTCGCTGTGCCGTGGGGAAGACTCGTGGGTGGAATTCGGGACGAATGGGGCACGGGGTGGGCTGGTGACCTTGGGGGTGGGTGGCATATTGGTGGGAAATTCCACATCAGCTCTAGGGCCGGGTGGGTATTAGGTGGCGATGGAGGTGAATTGGAACAGATGAAGCACCTCTTTCTCTTCCAGTAAAATGAACTATGGGCTAATTCAACTCCACTCCACCTGAAAACTGAAGTTGATAGTGACAACTTCACCTGCTCCACTGCCGAAGCTGTGGAGTGGAGCTGTCCCAAACACACCCTTAAGGGCATCTACTCCAGTCTGGTAAAACAATCAAATGTATTTATTTCCTCGCGGTATACGTGTCACTCTCTCCATTTGGAATTTCTTTTTGTCTTGTTTATTCCTGGCAAACTACTTCCTTTTTGTGTTGGAATGGTATTCATCGTATTTCCTCACTCAGTGTTGGTGATTGTCTTTAGAGGGATTATTTGGTTGGGGTAACTGTCACTATTTGGTTTGCATTTTCAGTTCACAATGCTTATTTGAGGCTGTTTGCTGCTAGATGAGCGTGTTCCTATGATTATATGTTTCAAACAAATGTTTGTTGCATGCCACTATTAGTAATTTGGTACAAACCTTGACATCGTTTTCTTTTGTATTACCCAGTCTGATTATTTGCGGAAAATTTCTCTGAAAATGCTATCCATGGAGACGAAGACACAACAGGCTCCTGGAAATGCTCAAGTGATTCCAAATCAAAACAACCCTGGCCAAGGTATCAGATACAGTAAACTGAGTGTTACAAGTTTTAACATCTCCGCTTTTGGTTATACAATCACTGCATTACTTGTGGCAACCTCTTGCCTTGTGGTTGTCAATTTTATTCATCGCATTAAGTGGTGAGTTTATGTATATTGTGCATAAAATCGACCTCCACGCCTCTACAGCGTCTATAAGAATTTTGCATCTAGCTTGTGTGTCATGTGTGCGTAGTTATTGAACCCGGGCCAGTGATCAACAAGGTAAGTGTCTTGGTTCAGTGGTTTAGGGTTTAGGGTTTAGTGATCCAAACAACAGGTGCATTGGTTCGACCTGTGGTTCGATAAGACATGATCAATTTTTTTTCCTGTTAGTATGGTAGAAACAATGTGAAGTACTCCCTCTCTCAAAATAGATGTCGCAGATTTGTCAAAATTTAGATGAATATAGACATTATTTAGTATGTAGATTCATCCAACTTTTGATAAGTCTGCGACATCTATTTTGAAACGGAGGGAGTAGTTTAATGTTCGTGATGAAATATAACAAACAAACATGGCCTAGTTGCTTATTCGGCTGAGGAATTCCATCTCGCTACCTTAAAGATGGTCTGATTCCTCCCACCTACAGATGTTTTTAATGGTCTCCAGTAAACCACGGTTGGTCCGACTAACCCCTGGTTCAGTGCTGAACTGGCGGTTCAACTTGATTTTTCACTGGTTCATAGCCAGATTGATTGGATGAACAGTCCTCCCTTGGTTTTTCACCGGTTCATAGCCAGATTGATTGGATGAACAGTGATTGCATGGTACTTTACAAGTCTGTAACCATTGAGTTAAAGAAACATTGGACCATCTTCAGCTCTTTGTAGAATTATGTTTATTCTCTCTTTAGAGCAACTCCAACAGCTTACCTATATATAGGTAAGAGGGCAAAAAACTGCTTTTTTAGGTAAGATAGACAAAATAACAGCTCCAACAGCTTACCCATAAGTGGTCCCCACTGATTTTTTTTGGGTGATTACCCATTTTTTGTCATCTCTTACCCATAAATGGGTAGATGGGGTCAATTTTTGGGTAAGACACGATCCTACCCAAAAGGGACGCGGGAACAGGAACCGCCCGCTCGGAAGTTTCCCTGCCCACCCGCCTGACGCCGTCGGTGCTCGCCGCGGTTGCTCGAGCCACCGGCACGCCATGGCCAAGCCGCCTCCACTCCCGCAAGGCCCCGCCGCCCATCTGCCCATGCATCCCTTGCTCCCAACGCCCGCGTGGACCAAGCCCCGCGCCGCCAGACGCCTAGGTCCGACTCCGCCGCCGCGGGCTCCCGCCGGCGCTGGAGGCTCCGCCGTTGACCCGACGAGCCTAGAGGAGACCTTGGCCGCGCCTTCCGCCTGCCCCTGCAAAGAAATCGACCGGGAGCAAGCTACAATCGCTGTCCCCATTGACGCGCCGCCAGCTTCAATTCGTCGGGGCGGGGCCTCTTCCCGTCGACTGCAGGCCTCAATCCCGGCCACCGTGCGCCAGCGGCGACACAGGCAAGGCCTAGGCACACAGCGACGCGGGCGAGGATCGGCAGGCAGCGGCTCCGGCGAGCAGCATGCGTGCAGTTTACCGCCGGCTGCTGTCTTTGATTGCTTTTTTTATTTTTTTTGTAGGGTCCTTAGTGTAAAAATATGTACCATATTGTAATTTGTTTATTGTTTAGGTTCTAGTTGTGTTTTGGCTAGACAAAAAATGGGTAAGCTGTTGGAGCAAACAAGGTTTTCCTTACCCATATCTCCTCTCTCCTCTTACCTATATACTTTTTGCTTACCTATATTTAGGTAAGCTGTTGGAGTTGCTCTTACTGCCTACTTCTCAGATGTGATCTGCTTCTCAGCTTGCCACAAAGGAACTAAGTCCTAGTTGTTAAGTCAGTTGGTCAGCTGTACTTACGTTGCTTCTCTCTTAATAAAAAGATATTCAAACCCTTGTGTGCATGTTCTCTAAAATCTCAGTTTGGCCAGCCCCTTAATTGCTCCATTATATGTTTTTTCTCATTGAAAATGCAGAAAGACTTACTGTCTAAATCTGATCTGTAAGATGCTGCTTTAAGTGCTTTGCTGCCTGTTACAATTTTGAAGTATTTGTTTAACATGATATTTAACACGCACATGATATCTTCTCTCAAACAGCTCCTGGACTCGCTCCACAAGGTAGTAATCAAGCACAGACATCAGCAATTTCCTTGATGTCTCAGCAACAGGCCCGACAGCCAAATACTTCTACATCTGTACAAGCTTCTTCACTCCCTAATATCGGACAGAATTTGCCGGGTGTTAACCAAACATCAACGATGCAGAATGTGTCTGTCATGCCGCAGAACACAATGAATAATGGTTTGATTCAAGGAACTTCACAAGATATTTATCAAAGGCAAATGGTAGGAAGGCAGCAGCAGCAACAACAATCACAGCAATTGATGTATCACCAGCAGCAAATGTTGGTGAAGCAGAAATTACAGCAGAATTCACTTATGCAACCACATATTCAGCAGCAGCAGCAGCAGTCTTTATTGCAGCCAACACAGATGCAATCTTCGCAGCAACCCATGATGCAAATGTCGTCTGGCCTTCACCCTGGACAGTCCACCGTTCCACAGTCACAGTCGATGGCCATGCAGTCAGCTACTCAGAGTGGTATTCAACAGAATCAATTGAATTCCGTACAGCAATCTGTCCAATCATTACTCCAGCAACCTCAGCAATCTGTTGGGAGACAGCAGCAACAAGCACAGCCCTCCATGCATCAGCAGTCCTCTCTGCAGAATCAACAGCCCAATATTTCTTTACAACAGCAGCAACAACAGTTGATGGGACAGCAGTCAAATTTACAACAAAATCAGCTAGTTGGTCAACAGAATGGTGCTATGGAGATGCAGCAGCAACAGAGGCTACCAGTTCAGTCAACTAATCTTTTGAATGTGCAGCAAACACAACAGATGTTGAACCAGCAGTCTATACCCTTGCATCAGCCACAGCAATTGGGCTCTCAGGCAAACATATCGAGTCTACAGCAGCAGCAACAAAACCAACAGCAGCATCTTCTTGGAACTGTGCCTAATGTTTCAAATATTCAGCGGATCCATATGCTACAAACAAAGGCCCAGCAACCGCAGCAGCAACAGCATACCCAGCAGCCATCGATGGGTTTGATGCAACCTCAGTCTCAACACAACCAACCTCAACAATCGCAGCAGCATCTTATTTCGCAGTTCCAGTCTCAGCCTAACCAAGTGCAACAGCAATTGGGGATTCAGCAGCAATCCTCAATGCAGCAACGACTTCAAACTTCAGGTGGCATGCTCTTGCAGCAAAATAACATGGAGCAGCAAAAGCATATTCAGGCACAAAGAGGCCTTCAAGAAGTTTCATCTAGCAGTAAGTTTTCACGAACTTTTTTGTAGATGCATCATATGGTCTTATTGTTCCACCCCCTTTTCTCCTTGTTCTTATGTTCTCCTATCTCCATGTCATGCCTTACTTTTTGTATGCTGTTTAAACTAGCTTACATATCCGGCCTCTCAGTATTTCCGCCTTTCCTACAAAAGATTAAGGGAAAACAGTGTGTTATCCATCAGGACCCCATGCCCTTCCTTATAGTGCTAACGATTACATTGGACTAAAACGGGGTTCTTATTAGACTACAACCTGGACTCTTGGACCTAAGGGCACCGCAAGTGCATTGTATCTTACGCTGTACCATACTACCAGATGCATTAAATATGTATTTCGACTATTCCAGTGTCTTGTGTCCTAGGCCTCTCGTAATGCTCAAAGGTGGCAGCGTTTCGTAAGCGTCCACGTCAGATTTTTGTCTATGTGGCTCGGAGTTAATGAGGAGAAATGATGACAAGTCTCTTACGCTAAATAGCGCCTCTTCAGGCAATCCAACATAAACATCATGAAATCTTGTACTCATCATCCAATTATACTCATATAATCTTAATGAAAGTGTGGACTGCTGACTGCTGTATTAAAGTACGTAAGATCCATTGGGATGCTTGATTATCTAAGTGACATGGCAAAATTACATATGACTAAAGAGAGAGGACCAGTGGGCTGGCCGTAGTGTTGTATCTTAAGGAACTGCCATTTAATAGTTTGGTGAGAGGAAAAGCATATCTTATCTTGGGTTTTGTGATAAGAGCTGTATCTTTCCTACTTATCAAGTTTGAAGTTGGTAGTGAGTTCACCCTCTCACCACTACTACTTATACAATATATGTGGGACCAACAACTCAGAAAGGGCTTGAATGAACTACACATCCACACATGTGGGGCCAGCAATCATGCACAAGACATCCAATAAACAAATTGCATTGTTAGAGTCATACGTCGGACCAGCAACATTCTTTATTTGTGCACACATGATAAAAATTCTTACTTATTCTAACATGAAAAAATATCTTTCCTCCTATCGTCTTTATTCCCTGACCATTGTCATGCTGCATCTCATCCTTATTGTCCAGCATCCCACGTTTTAAGATTCAAAATTATGTCTCACTTCATACCACCTCTTAACGGCCATTTTGTTGCTCCAACGTCCATGTCTTTCTGCCATCTTTTTTTTGCCGGAACCCCATGACCATGGCCTTTTTGTGTTTTTTTCATAGCAACACATGGGCTTGGTGCTAGTCTAGACAAAGATACAGTATCTCCTTTTCCTCATTAAACAGGCTTCCACAAGAGTGTTTTGTCTAGGTGGCATGTTTAGGTACAACCAACGCCATTGAATTGGGTTTTCCCTAAGTATGACTCTCCAACAGTTCATGGAAATTTATTGTCTGCTACATGAGTTAGCTCAAAAATTGATAAACTTTTTGGAGATGTAACCAGATATAAATAATTCAGATGCAACTATATGTTTTGTGACGCGAACTAGATCAAAGGCCAGCCTGAAGATGGAATTATATGTTGCTATCTGTGTAATGATCGAGTGATTTGTAATCATGATAACCAAGCCGATCTTCTGTGAATTCTGTTCACGATGCCAGGTTTTTTTATTTGTGGGAAATTTAGCTCCAAAATGCTACTGTGCAATGATCATGTTTGACTAAGCTGAGGTTATTGATCTTCTGTGACTCTTCATTGATTTGGTTCTTCGATTTTTGAACGTTTTTGCTTTAAAGTGCTACTCTGCATGAACGTTGCAATCTGATGTCTAGTCCATTTTTGTCTCTATACTTCTTAACTGCAAGTGCACAAGTTTCTGACTTGCCCCTGCTTTCCATCCTATGATGTACTTGCAGCCTGTTCTTTGTTGGCTTATTCACTGTATCATGGCACTCTTTGACAACCTTGCTTTTTTATGCAGCATCTGCAGACTCTACTGCTCAAACAGGACATGCAGGTGCAGGTGATTGGCAAGAGGAGATATATCAAATGGTAAGACATGATATTGATATCATCCCTTTTGGCACTCCCTTTATTGGAATGTCCCAAAATCCATTGAAAGGGAGCCCCAGAGAAAAGAGGTTGAGATTGCCCTGGTCTAGATAGTTAGAAGATGAAGAAGCATGTCATTTTAGATGTTGGAGCCTTTTATTTCTGCACTTCTGTTGCTTATCTCTTCTTTGGCTTGTTTCCAATAGTCCCCTCTTCTGGAATTGGAACCGGAATTTCGTACAACACAATAGTATGGCGTGTGAATGCACTGCATTCTGGCAGTCTTATAAGATATGTATAGCGAGTTCTGTGTGAATGCGGACTATGGAGCATATACAGCTACAAAGGCAGAGCTAGGCTTAGATCGGCCAGGGTTCACTGGACCATGCAGGACCTCTTTATTGCTGTCTTTTTTATCATCATGGTGCAACTGTAGATGGACTAAGGTGGTGCACAAGCTAGTTTTTTGGGCTAATTGCATGATTTTTGAGTCGCTGTATAGTCGCCAAGTCCTTTTCTCAAAATCAAGGCAACTCGTGACTAAACAGCGACCTATGGCGACTATACAGCGACTTTCGTTGACTAATCACTGTGTCAGCAGGGTTGGCGACTTGGTTTGACTCGGCGACTCAAAAACCTTGGCTGATTGCAAGAGAAAAATCTCGGGCCAGTGCGCCACCGTAGCTCTACCTAGCTAATGACCTTGACAGCCATACACTATGCAGCATCTAGATGTAGTAAAGCCGCAAGGCAGTAAGCAGTCTTTATTAACCTGGGGTTTTTTATATTTGTTTAGACATATGCTTCTAATAGCTACTTGAGATATCTTGCCAGTGACTTAATGGCAAACCCTGGTCTATTGAGTGTTCTATTTTCATCTCTATATAGCTCCTGCAAGAAATTTATGTGTGTGATCTTTGTTCTCGACAGATTAAGAGCCTGAAGGACCTATACTTTGCAGAACTCAACGATTTGTTTATTAAGATCTCTCTGAAGCTACAGCAGGTTGACAATGCCATACCACCTCAAAAGCCATCTGAGCAGTATGAAAGAATGAAGGCCTTTAAATTAATGTTGGAGCGTACACTACAGGTGCTGCAAATTGCCAAGAATAGTATCCAACCTGCTTTGAGGGACAAAATTCCTAATTATGAGAAACAGATTCTCAGTATCTTGAGTTCACAAAGAAGGAAGCCTGCACAACAACAAGTACAGCAACAGTTCCAGCCACCTGCTGGCCAAGCTCCTAATTCTAACATTTCGCAGCAACAACAGCCTTCCCAAAGTTTGCAGCAGCATGATAGTCATACTAATCCTCAAGCAAGTTTGTCAAGTATGAGCACTGGATTACAGTCCTCTAGTGCCGGCGGTATCCAGCATGTATCTGCACCTCCAACAACAAACTTCGGTGTCCCATCACAACAAAATGGTGCAAACGTGCAGCAGCAGGCTGCCTCTAATTTGGAGGCTGCTCACGGAAGCAATTTTAATGCTTTGCAGCATGGTTCAATGAGTGGCGCATTGCAACAGGGAAGCACTGGGCAGATGCAGGGTACAATGAATACACAACTGCAGACAAGTAGTAGCATGTTATCTCACAACTCAATGAGTACGATGCAACCTAATGCTAATTCTATGCAAGCAAATGCAAATTCATTACAGCAGATAAAGCAGCAACATCAGGATCATCAGATGATGCAGAGTCAGCAAATGAAGCGTCAGATGTATCAACAATACCACCAAAAGCAAATGCTTCAACAGCAGCTCCCGATACAGCAACTACAGAAACAGCAGCAAGTGCAGATGCCACAGCTTCATGCTGGAAATGATGTAAACGAGTTAAAGGTTAGACATGGAACTGCACTGAAACCTGGAATGTATCAACAGCACTTGGGCCAACGCAGTAACTATTATCATCAGCAGTTGAAACAGGGTGGTGCTTTCCCTATTTCGTCACCACAAAGCCTCCAAGCATCATCCCCACAAATATCGCATCATTCTCCTCAGGTTGATCAGCACAATCCATTGCCATCTCAAGTTAAGACTGGGACACCATTGCATTCAGCTAACTCACCATTTGTTCCATCACCATCCCCATCTGTTGCCCCGTCTCCTATACCAGTGGATTCAGACAAACAACTCTCTGGTATATCATCACTTACTAATACTGGGCAGGCTGGACATCAGCAAGGATCCCTAGCGCCACAGACACAATCAATTGCTGTGAACACACCAGGGATATCAGCATCACCCTTGCTAGCAGAATTTACAAGTGCAGATGGAAGTCAGGCTAACATGCCAACTCAAGCTCCAACTAAATCAAGTGCAGCAGAAAGGCCTCTGGATCGCTTACTTAAAGCAGTCAGTATCTTGCCAACTTTATATTCAGTCTTCTTTTGTTTTGTTGTGCTTAATCAATGTTGTTCTGACTGTATTGTAGAACTTGACTATTTTAAAATATGGTCATACTGTGCTGAAACGTACTGGCGTAAAAAACATTGAGGGTCAATGGGAATATGGCTATAGGAGTTAGACGTGTCATGCATTTTTCTGGCAAAGTCTTATATCTTTCTACCTTGCGAAGTTTATACTCCCTCTGTCCAGAAATAAGTGACTTCACTTTGTCTAGATTCGTATGTATCTAGACATGTTTTAGTGTATAGATACATTCGAATCTAGACAAAGCCAGGTCAGTTATTTCTGGACGGAGGGAGTACAAAAAATTAACTCAAACGTCAATTAATTAGTAATTCAAATTATAAGAGTGGTGCCTAATAACCGTTGTTCTTTATGGAGATCCAAGAGAATGTCCAACACGATAATATGATACAGCACTTTAATCAACTAGTTTTTGAGATTGTGGCAATGGTGCTTACCCATGTTCAACTGTGCCACTTAATATTTGGAAAGCACATTTAGCATGAAAGGATTTAATTGACCTGGTTCTCACTGCTATTGTTTATGACTCAAACAGAATCCAGATTTGTTGTCCAGTAGTCTCAGCTGTTGTGGTAGTACATGCGAAGTCATTCATACCATTCAATTTATAATTGTTAAAATAGTAATTAGTTCTGTTGATGATTGATGATATGCCATGGTCTACGTTGTCTTCGAGTTATTATATTTTCGCCTGTTTCATGTTCAACGTTTTGTTATATGCAGTTGCGAACGACAAAGCGGCAGACTCTTGATGCTGCGGTTAGCGACATACGATCTGTTGTCAGCATGATTGATAGGATTGCTGGTTCAGCACCTGGTAATGGTTCCAGAGCTGCTGTTGGTGAAGATTTAGTTGCTATGACAAAGTGCCGGTTACAAGCCAGGAATTTTATAACAAATGATGGAAGTGGTGCATCGAAGAAAATGAAGCGTGATACAAGTGCAATGCCTCTTAATGTGTCATCAGCTGGAAGTGTCAATGATAGCTTCAAGCAAATATTTAGTGTAGATACCCCTGATCTACAATCAACTGCAACCTCGCGTGTCAAGTGGCAAAAATTTGAGGTATGTTGTTTAAGGTTTTCTGGTGAGAAACTACGAGAACATGATTTTAAAGTAGTTATACTTCAAGCATGGTCATTTATTTAATTTTGCAAGAGAAGGGAAACATAGTTCATTTGGTGGGAGATGTTTGTATTTGTTGGTCTACCTTGTGGTTTATCTGACTTCTTGTTCATCTTTGTGCAGGTAAATCATGCTCTCATGGAGGAGATCCAGGAGATAAACCAACAGCTCATAGATACCGAACTCCATGTATGCGAGGACGATGCTGACTCATTCGCTGCTACATCTGAAGGGGCAGAAGGGACAGTTATCAAATGCACATTTACTGCTGTGGCTGTTAGTCCGAGCTTAAAGTCCATGTTTGCATCTGCTCAGATGGTGAATTTTTGAACACACACCCGATGTGTTGTAGACCTCTACCGTCTGCTCATCTTATTTATGTTACAATGTTGCAGAGTCCAATAATGCCGTTGAGGTTGCTTGTTCCTGCTGGATACCCTAAATGCTCCCCGGTGCTCCTCGACAAATTTCCTGATGAACAAAGGTAAGTAACCACTGTGGATTCGTTCCCCTGTGCTGTTCTGTCCTGGTTCTGTATGTGAATATTGAACTAACTGTACTGCAATGGACCTGCATCAGAAACTCCGATGATCTTTCTAGCAAGGCTAAGTCGAAGTTTGGCATATTGCTGCGGGGTCTAGCTGAGCCCATGTCATTGAGAGAAATCGCGAGGACATGGGACGCTTGTGCCCGCAAAGTCATCGAGGAGTATGCTCAGAAGACTGGAGGAGGAAGTTTCAGTTCGAGCTATGGTCGCTGGGAGAGTTGTGTAGGTGCATGATCCATGTCTTGTTATGTGTGCTAGCGTTAAACTTCATGTTGCGTTGTGCAGTTGCCATCCCTAGTGATTATATTTTTATACACATAGACACCTTAATTTAAAGGTCGACCACCAAGAGCAACAATGCAGTGGCTACCCGTGCTGTATCTGTGATTATATTTGTGGAAGTGCTCACTGCTGGCTTGATATGTTAGAGGCCCATTTTGTGCTATACTATGCATATATTGTTATAAGCAGTTGTGAGTATTTGTTAATAAAATACATGAATAGCAGTCCAATGTGCATGAGCAGCTTCTGAAAAGGGGCCCTAGGAAGGTAAACTGAGTAATATTCTGCTGGCTACATCTCCATTTATACCGGTTCCCTTCAGGAGTAGCCGAGTGGGGAGAAAACCTTGGATCTTTGTATTGATCCTTCCGTATTAGTTGTCCTAGTTTTATTGTTCTTAGGCGCATGACGTAGAATTGTCATGGGATGATGGTATATCAGGGCTGGATGTGGCCTTCGTGGGTTGTGGCTGATGTTGGGGAGCTAGTATGTATTGTTATTCCTCTTTTCCTACTAGTGTCGCCATCGTCTTCTTCTACTGTTGCGAGTTTTTACAAGTCATTTGGCAGATAATGCAGAAACGTTGACATTAGTCTACTTTGTTGTTCAACAATGCACAAAGAATATTGTTTATCTTTACTTTACCGGAGGCTAGCGGCATAGTATCTGTACCAACCACCTGATACAGAACCTAACCTAACGTCAAATGCGTCCGAACGGTACCGAATATGTTCCAAAGAAAGTTTTGCAAAAGCAAATATACATTCTAAAACACTGTGAAAAGGTTTATCAAAGAACATAATACGAAAAAAGGAGGCACAAACAAGCTGTAACTGTAGTTCCACTCACTATTCAATACTGCAGCTGCTCTCTGCTGCATTGCAAATGAGAAAATACAAGTGACAAATTACAGTCTTCGTGAGCAGTCCAGAATGCCCTCGCTAACAGCAGATCACCTTTCCTTTTTAAGGGAAATCAGCAGGTCCCTTCATCAGAACGTTGTTGCAGATATCGCAACGGGCAGTCTGCTATGATATTTTCAAGAATAGTGATATGATTACTTAATGTAAGTGACAGAATGAATAACCTCTTCATAACTTCAATTCCTATCTAAAGAGCTAACCACATGGATAAGCTCACATTAACCGGTCAATTCTGGGTGAACCTTACAAAAAATCCATTGGCGTTGTGGCCAGATTTATTATCACTGATTCAATAAAAGGAGAAAATTACACATTGTTTACTCATATGTTGTTGTAGTAAACAAGATATTATAGGCACAAAGTATTACGATTTGCAACCCCATTTTCAAATCCTTGTTTATCATCAACCATAGCATAGAAGTGCAGTGCAGCAGTAGAGTATCTCACCACTTGACATGGTAGAAAAACATACTCCCCCCGTTCCATATTAGTGACCTCAACTTTATCTAAATTTGTATATGTCTAGCTAAGTATTTACACTAGATGCACTCGTATCTAATAAAATTGAAGCCATTAATATGAACCGAAGGGAGTAACTATAGCATTCCATTTGTCTAACAATTGTAATGCTACATGGTTTATTATATATATTGTTACTTTCTACATATCATAATTGTAATGATATCATGCTCATATCACCATGCCACCTTGCATTTAAGCATCATATTAAGACCCCTGCTATTTGGTTCTTTCTTCATATGCATTGCTCTATTAATTGTATTTGCCTCTTGATATATTGTAGTTGAGTTTTAATATATTGCTTGATGCCTAAGTTGAGTTGATTACACATCTCTTCAAACTCCACCACCTTTGTTTGCTTCTATCTATAATTCCACCATCCTAATTATATATGAGCCTTTGCATTCTATTGGAATTTGTATCTAGCTCGTATGTGTTGGAGTGGATCCACTTCCATTTCTACACGTTCCCATATATGATACATGTTGTTTTCACAATATTGGATATGTGGAGCCACATGGCCACCTTTGCATGCTATGTGGGTAGGAAACCTTCTCAAGCTCCCACATGGTTTGTATTTGAATATATGACCATGCATGAATGTATTTTGGCTATATATATATCTTGATCTAGTGGGAAACACACACTAAGTTGGCCATTTTATCTTCATTCATGTTAATATACCGTCTATGCCATGTGGGGAAAAAAGCTTCCATGTTTGTGTTGGCCTTAATTCAAATATTTGGATGCACTAGGAAAAGTGCCCATGCGTTGCAACAGAATAATATAATATTTGTCTCAGCGTGTATTCAGCGCGTCCATGATCCGCTCCGCGTTTATGCGCGCTGCCACTACCTCCGCTGTTGGAGATATGCCCAAGAGACAATAATAAAGTGGTTATTATCATATCTTTATGTTTATGATAAATGTTTACATCCCATGCTATAATTGTATTAACATGAAGCATTAATACTTGTGTGTTTTGTAAACATAAAAGAGTCCCTAGTAAGCCTCTTGTTAAACTAGCTTGTTGATTAATAGATGATCATGGTTTCCTAATCATGGATATTGGATTTTATTAATAACAAGATCATATCATTAGGATAATGATGTGATGGACACACACCCATAGTAAGCATATCATCAGATCAAGCCATTAAAGTTTGTTTGCTACAAGCTTTCAATTACATAGTAACCTAATCCTTCGACCATGAGATCATGTTAATCACCAATACCGGATGAGTGTTTTGATGACATCAAACACCACTTCGTAACTGTGTGGTTATAAATGTGGCATTGGGTATTATGAAAGTATGCGTTGAAGCGCATGGATCAATAGTGGGATTTTCCATCCATATGACGGATAGATATACTTTGGACCCTCTCGGTGGAGTGTCATCCAGTTGGCTTGCAAGAATGTGACTAGGTCACAAGGGATGTCACATCATAGTACGAGTAAAGAGTACTTATCAGTAACGAGGTTGAACTAGGTATAGAGATACCGACGATCGAACTTCAGATAAGTAAAGTATCGCGCGACAAAGGGAATCGATATCTATATTAAATGGTTCATTCAATGACGAAGTCATCGTTGAATATGTGGGAGACACTATGGATCTCCAGGTCCCGCTATTCGTTATTGATCGGAGAGGTGTCTCGATCATGTCTGCATAGTTTGCGAACCGTAGGGTGACACACTTAAGGAATATATGTTGTTTAAGTAGATATGGAATAGGAGTTGGAGACCGAATGTTGTTTGGAGTCTTGGATTGGATCTAGTACATCACGAGGAGATCCGAAATGGTTCTGAGAATAAGATTCATATAGGGAAATTCATTTTCCTAGGTTCAAAAATGTTTTCGGTGTTGTTGGCCGGAAGCTTCTAGAATGTTCTAGAGGAACCACCAATGGGTCCACCACCCCGGGAGGGGCCACTTGGGATGAGGCATGCCGAGGGGGATCCCTAGGGCCAGCCACACCAAAGCCCAAGGGACAAATCTGGCCACCAAGGGAATTGGGGTAAAACCCTAATTAGGAAAGGGGGGAGACTTGGGGGACAAGTTCCCACCTCTTTCCCCTTGTGCGCCGAGTTGGGAGAGGACTCAACAAGGGTTGGGAACCCTTGGACGCACCCCCTCTATATAAGGAGGGGTGGGGTGGGTGCCTAGCCCTGCCCCCTTATCCCTTGTGCCTCCTAACCCTAGGCGCCACCCTCCTCCCTCATCCATCGAATGCTCTGGCTTAGGCGAAGCCCTACAAAATTCTCTTCTCCACCACCGCCACTACATCGTTGTGCTGTTGGGATTTCGAGGGGATCTACTACCTTCGCTGCCCTCTGGAACGGGGAGAGGAAGGTTTTCATCGACTCCGTACGTGTGACCGAGTGTAGAAACGCTGCCGGAACGCGGCGTCGGAAGGATCGTCAATGCGATCTTGAGATTGGCAAGTGATTGACTACATCAACCACGAGATCCGATCTCATTAATCTTTGGATCTATGAGGGTTAGTTCTCTACAATCTCGTTGCACCGATCTCGTAGATTAGATCTTGGCTTTTCCATAGATTGGATCTTGGTTTTATACGTTCCTGCGGTAGATTTTTTTTGTTTTCCATGCAACGAACCCAACATTGGTATCAGAGTCGTATCTATGCATAGATCTGTTGCACGAGTAGAACACAATGGTTTGTGGGAGTTGATGCTTTTGTTGTTGCTTTCTTTTCGTGTACTTTGCATCTTGCAGTATGGTGGGATGAAGCGGCCCGAGCTAACCTTACATGTCGTCGCACATGAGACTTGCTGCACGCTCAACGTGCAACTTGTATTGCACAAGTGGCTTTGCGGGTGTCTGTCTCTCCCAACATAGTTAATATCCAACTTACAATATGCACTTGAAAACACTTGTATCCACATTGTGGTTGTTGTTTGTAGGTAAGAAAGGTTCTTATTCGAAAGCCCCAAGCCACGTAATACATGCAAAGAAAATTAGAGGCGTCTAACTTGTTTTTGCAGGGGCATGTGATGTGATATGGCCATGATGTGATTGTGATATATTTGATGTATGAGATGATCCTTATTGTAATATGGCAACCGGCAGGAGCCTAATGGTTGTCTTTAAATTTGTTAAGACATGCGTGTCTATTCATCATGTAATAGCTTTATTCCAAGTAGTTGTAATAGTTGCTGTTAGTTATGGACAACCATGAAGAGGTGCCACTGACCTTGATGCCACGCTGGTGATGATGGATATCATGTCCGTGCTTTGGATATGAAGATCAAAGGCATAAGAAGAAAGGCCATATCATATCACATATTATGAATTGCATGTGATGTTAATCCTTTTTATGCATATTGTATTGCTTAGATCGCGATGGTAGCATTATAAGATTATCCTTCTCACTAAATATCAAGTAATAAAGTGTTCGTCCTTAGTAGGCACCGTTTCTAAGACTCGTCGTTTTGAAGCATCACGTGATGATTGGGTGTTATAGATTCTACGTGTGCATACAACGGGTGCAAGCCAAATTTGCACATGCTGATACTAAGGTTAACCTTGATGAGCCTAGCATGTACAAACATGGTCTCGAAACACGGAATACTGAAAGGTAAAGCATGATTCATATGGATGATATGATGAACATGTTGATTGTTCGCCTTTAAAGTTACATCTTCTCTCGTGAAGATCAGACTTGGTGTAGTGGATTTGGTTTGTGTAATTACCAAAATGACTTGAGGGATGTTTGTTTTGACTGGAAGTTCAAATAGTAATATAATTAAATACTGAACACAATTTATCATAAATTAAATCAAAGTGTATTTGCATAATTTGTTGTAGTCATTGGCATCCATTCACTACCTTATGCTTAGTTATAATTGAGATAATAGAACTATAAAATTATGGATATTTATTATGAACCGGTATCGTATTGTTTTGAGTATCAACCTGAAGTTTTAAAGTCCTATTGCAAACTTTCATCAAACTCCATTTACTCCGTGAAGTTCAATAATTGGTATTAAATCAAGAGTAACAATTCTAGTGTTAGTATCTAAAGTATCATGTTTAGCTCCATGATTCTTGATATTCAAAAGATTGTTTTTAATATCAAGGTTATCTAGGAGCTGAAAGGATTGTTTTAGAAACCATCATGTGTGGCAGATATTACGATATCTAAAACAATGTTTTTGGTTGCAACATGATAGAGTATAATTTAGCAAATTATATGTTCTCATATTTGATGAGAATTTGTGAAGGTTGGAGATGCTAGATGTCCTAATCTTCCAAAAGGTTTTGGAAAGCAACATTATACTCATGATTTGCTGTTATAAGCTATAGTAGCTTGATCATGAAAATTGTCATGATAAGGATGAATAAAGATGTAGGAAAAATGTTTACTACACTAAAAGATTACTAAAGAAATATTTGATGATGGTGATCTACTTCAAAGTGCAAGTCCAGAGATATTAGTATTTGACTATACACGATTTGGACTATGTGTCATGTGTATGGCGCCACTGTTGTTGTTGATAGATTCTTTTAAAAGGAAAAGGAAATGCTGAAAGAGAATCTAAAAAATACTTGGCAGAAAAAGAAAAGACTAGAAATTGTCCAACTTAGGTATATAAATAATATACATGTTATGGTTGTATTCTTTGCTTGTTAAATAATGTGGTTCTTGGGTATTTGATACCGAATTTGTTGGTGTGAAATGTCATACAGAACAACACAATTCATGAACTGCAATGACCTAAGTAACTAGCAAGAGAATATATGATGATGTTCATCAAACACAAAATAAAGTGTTGTTGTGTTTCTCGTTAACATCAAAGCTTTCCTTCAAAGATTTGTTTTAATAATTATTATTTGATTAGGTATTATGAGAACAAAGGTTATTCAAATAATTACCGTATTCCATAAAAGATGGATGATTTACAAGTCTAGTTGGAGAAATCACGTCCATAAAACTAATGCTAAAAATGTCGAAAGACAATTGATTGAAAGATCACTTAAGAAGTGACATTGCCGTTTAAATTATATTGGAAAGAAAATATGTAGAAACTCCATGTTGATGGAATTTTGGAGTCTTTTGATTTTTGATCAAATGACACTTGTGAGACTTTCCTAGAGATAATTGAAACTCCGTTCATAGGCCAAAAGGGAGCGGATGACTAACTTATTGGAATTTGTACATATTAATGTATGTAGTCCATTATGTGTAGTCATGAGCTATGGATTTAAACCTCATATACTTTCTCCAAAAAATTGAGTGAATATATGTGTATATTTACTTAAGGGATTTCTATTTTCGTGCCCCTGGTTCGGTAGTTGTACTCAGTTTTCCCCAGCCACTTAAGTTTTCCTCACTATTCCCCTCGCCATGTTAACAAACCCTCGCAGACACTCAGACGGAGGGATGCCGTCAGGTCAAAGGCTTGACCGTTACATGCTGACTAGTGGGACCACGTTGGGGTGGGTGGGGCGTTGAGTGTTACGTTACGAGGCCTCGAACGTTACATGCCTGACAGGTGGGGCCATGTGTGGGTTAGGTCCTGCATACATGGTGAAGGATGGGGCCATGTTGGGACGGTTCTTGCATACGTGGTGAAGGGTGGGGCCGCATGGAGACACGTAGGACCGGCCATTCTCGCTCACCCAAAGCATTCACTTCCCCCGAGCTTAGAATAGCTCCCACACCGCCCCTCCGCTGCCCCGCCGTCGTGCCCTCCTACCTTATTTATTCCTCGGCCCAGAGCCGCTCCTCCCCCTAGCCGCGGAGACCACTCCACCTCTGGCTCCGCTCCCGCCCCCGCTAGATCTACCCCTTTCGCGGAACAGTATGCAACGCCAGCTGGTGCACCGTCCATCCACGTCGAGCAAGGAGAAGATTGGGTGGAATCGCAGGGATCTAATGCATGGATTCCATCTGGGTAAGCATCGTTTCCCTTTTGTGGGTTGATTATTGGCAGTATTTGAGCACGAATCGCTGGTGCTCAACTAACTGCCTTGCTTTTTGAATAGGATTGATCTAGTGCTGGTATTTCGGCTGGTGATTAGACTGGATGCTAGTGTAATTCGTGGTTGTGAACGATATCTCTCTGGACTTTACTTCCCAGCGGTGGTTTCAACCTCCATAACTCGCAGATATTTGATAGATAAAATCTATTGTAATATCCCCTGGAGCAGTGGCGATTCAGTTGATTTGTAATATTTCAACATTAGCGAGCAAAGATTGCTCCCACTAACTAGCGAAGATGATCTGGTAATGCTTTTCTCTTTGAATGCTGCCGAACTGTTTGGTCAAATTCGTCTCCATGTGCAACCTAAAGTTGAGCACACTAGAAAGAGTGTTAAATCACCATCTGGTGGTCACGCATCATCAGGTGGTCGGGCATCATGTGTCTCTACTAATAGTGTGCGCCCCAGCGATCCTTGTAGGTCCACAGCAGTACCATCTGTTTGCACTGCGAGTGTAAGCCAAACCGCTCATGTGGCTGATGTGGAGGACGAGGAAGAGCCTGACGAGGGAGTGCCTCCACTAGATGATGAGGATGAGTTGATGTTTCCTGAATTTGTAGATAGATTCAGTAAACAGGCACTATATGATCAATACACGGATGAAATTTCCCAGGGTGCTAGATTTTATGACACTAATGATGGAGAGAATGAGGAGAACAATGAAATCCTCATTTTAGCCGAGTACGATGGTGAGGACTTGCCAGTAATTGAGTGGGACAGGGACGATCCTAAGATTTTAGAAGGCACCATTTTTTATATGATGCAAGACTGTCGTAATGCCCTTACTACATATTGCATTCGCACCAATAATGATTATGATGTTATTAAGAGTGATCCAACAAGGTTCATAGTGAAGTGCCCATACAAGAGGTGTAGGTGGAGGATGCATACATCCACTATGCTCAGGAGCAGTTTGGTTCAGGTATTACAACCACTTGTGTATTTTATATCACAGTGTAGAGTTTTTTAGCTATACCTGACATTTTAATTATGTTTCAGATAAAAATTAACCGGTTCGAACATACTTTTCCACCTCAAGGGGTACAACCAAAGGACAAAACAAAACTAGCAAAGACTAGGTGGTTGGCAGATGCAATCATGGATTGGATGAGAGCGAACCCATCACTTGGTGCAACAACGCTCATGAAAGAAGTTTCTAATTTTTTTATTATTAGAGTACCCTACATGAGAATGTTCTATGCAAATGAAATGGTTCTTGATAGGATCAATGGTCCATGGACTGAAAGTTTTTAGTTGCTTTACAACTTCAAAGCTTAAGTGGAAATGGCTAGTCCAGGTAGTGTTGTACAGATAGACAAGCATAAATTCCAGTACAAAATAAGAGGGAAGACAATGGAGAAGGAGTGCTTTAGAAGGGATTTTGTTTTTTTCAAAGCTTGTTGGCAAGGGTTTCTGGATGGTTGCAGGCCTTATTTGGCGTGGATGCAACATCTCTTCATGGCAGATTTAAAGGACAGCTAGTAGCTGCTACTGCAGTTGATGGACACAATTGAATGTTCCCTATTGCTTATGGAGTTTTGGAGATTGAGTTAGAGGAAAGTAGTACTTGGTTTCTGGAGAATTTGCGTGACCTTATAGGTCATCCAACAGGACTTACTATCCACTCCGACGCTTGCAAAGGTTTGGAGAAAGCTGTAGAAGCAGTAATCCCCGGAGTGGAGCATAGGAAATGTATGCGACACTTAGTGCAGAATTTTACAAAGAAATTCAAGGGTAAAGTTTATACTGATAACCTATGGCCAACTTAATACGCATGCAGTTTGAGTAAGCATTTGTATCATTTGTAAGTGTTGTATAAACAAAAACCTGTGGTGAAGGAGTACTTGGATGCACATCATGGAATGGTGTGGTCAAGAAGCCGATTCAATGAAATTTGCAAGGTAGACTATGTAACAAGTAACCTTGCAGAGAGTTTCCATGCAAATGTTAAGTCATTGAAAGGGCTT
This sequence comes from Avena sativa, assembly GCA_916181665.1. Taxonomy (NCBI): domain Eukaryota; kingdom Viridiplantae; phylum Streptophyta; class Magnoliopsida; order Poales; family Poaceae; genus Avena; species Avena sativa. The sequence goes on along the minus strand of OV702285.1, from coordinate 164,830,543 downwards.
ATGATGTGGCAAATATTTTATAAGATTAGGAAAATGATCATGATAAAGATTGATTTGTGTCAAAGAATTGCATCAACAGTATATGATGGCCATCTCAACCTCCCATCTTTGATTAAGGCTTTGCATGCTAGGGCAAAAAAATTGAAGATGAAATGCATTAGAAGAGGAATGGAGGATGAGGTAACGTACACTGATAGTAAAGATAGGAAATGGAGGTATCCAGTGAGTTTGGTTGGTAGGACATGCCATTGCAGACAATGGCAGCTCCGTGGGAAACCCTGCATACATGCATTGTTTTTCATGGGTTTTCTAGGAGGTGAAGAGGGTGAAGTTGATCAGTATGTGTCGGAGTATATCTCTGTTGCCAAATTTAGGGCAACATATGCTCAGAATGTTCCAGCCTTGTTGGGAAAAGACCAATGTATGGAAGTGGATCCAGGCTTCAAGCTATACCCTCCAGTTTTTACTAGACCAGCAGATAGGCCAAGTAAGAATAGGATAAGAGCTAGTGCAGAGGGTGCTGCACCACCTTGACGACGTAAGTGCAAACGTTGTGTGATCCTAGGGCACATTGCTAGGCTTTGTAAAATTGCAGTGGACACAACTTATGGAATGGATGATCAGGAGGGAGCAGAAAATGCAGATGAGAATGAAGTGTTTGAACGAGAGGAGAATGAAGCAATGGATACATTGCCGATTGAACCAATGGATCGAGAGGAGTTGAACCAAATGCAGGGGAGATTGAACCAATGGATTGAGAGGAGATTGAACCAAATGTAGAGGAGATTGAACCAAATGTATAGGAGATTGAACCAAATGCAGGGGAGATTGAACCAGCCGATCGAGAGGAGATTGAACCAAATGCAGAGGAGATTGAACCAAATGCAGGGAGATTGAATTAGTCGATCGAGAGGAGATTGAACCAAATGCAGGGGATATTGAACCAGTCGATCGAGAGGAGATTGAACCAAATACAGAGTCGATCGGGATGATATTACATCAACTGCGTGGGAGCTTGAAGTAGAGTTTAAGCGTAAAGGAGTTACACCAGCGGATATGGTAGAAATGGGGACAGTGCTTTTTGAATCGTATGAACTAGCGGATCTAAACGTGATTGAACCAATTTTACGACAGACTGAAGCACTTGATTCATTGGATGCAGAGAAAAATAACAAAGGAAAAACAGAAGAAGCTGATGGTGAACTCCGAGAATATTCCATATAGGATCACCAGGAGCAAGGTGGTGAACCCAGCAAAAACACTAGGAGCAAGAAAAAATGGATTTGAATTATTAACTTGAATTTGTATGATAAATTTGAACTACTATTAATGTTTGTATTTAATCCGAGCTAGTGTGACGCTCCCAAGTTTGTATGTTGGATAATCCCATAATGTATGTGTTATTGCAAGTTTCTATGGTCATGCACCTAGTTTCTTAGCACTGCTCAGTTTTGCCCTCTACATGTGGTCAACACATGGGGTTTAGCTATTTCATGGCTTAAACGTTGACCAATTGATCCAAAATTGGCACACTTGTGTATCTTGGATTGATTTACCATATGAAATTGGAAATTTTGGATTAACTTGTAATCAACCACATTTTCTTTTTCTAAGTGATTAAATTCTAAAAAATGGTTTTAGGGTTAGTTTAATTCAAAAAAATTCAAAACATAGTGCAACCTTCAAATGTAGTCTTGTTATGTTGCCTACAACCTAGCATGAATAATAAAGGAAAAGGAAATAAAGAGAAATGGACTTCTCCCCTAAACCACTTCTTAAATCCTTGTTGGAATGAGCTACTAGCTATGAATATGCATGGCTTTCTACTCAATCAACCTCCTAAAATAACCCATCCCAAAACATACTTTGTCTAAATGAGGCCAAATTTGGAACACTTGTGTATATCTGAGTTGCAAACAATATAATGTCGACCAAGACGAATTATTTTGTTCAAATAACACATTTTCCATTTTTTATGCCAAAAGCTTGAATTTCCCTTACTCATTTTTTATTGGAGTGCCCTTGTTTTCGTTAGCTCTACTCACTTTTCCTCACTTTTCCCCTTTCTCCTGACTCAAACCCTCACAACAGCTCAACTTGCTCAGTTTGGCTGCTGCATTCTGATTGGTCGAGATGTATGTCACACGGATCTTGGACAACCACCGTTGGATACATCATGATCCGATGGGCTGGAGGTCTCTCTTTCCCGATGGACGCATCTACCTTGTATGCAGAGGAGAACCTGACAGGCTGGAGGTCTCTCTCTCCCGATGGGCGCACCTACCTTGTACGGAGAGGAGAGCCCGACGGGCTTGATGTCTCTCCTTACCTTTCATTGTCGCATGTATACCAGCCGCATCTTACTCCCCTCCTATCAACGTATGGCGGCGCGGTTCTAAGCGTGGTGGTCGGAACGACGTGAGGCGGTGTGGACCTAAGCCTGGCGGTCCGAACGGCGTGCACCGGCACGGACCTAAGCGTGGGGGTCGGAACGGCGTGCGGCGGCGCAGATCTAAGCCTGGTGGTCGTAATGGCGTGCGGCGGCACGGACCTAAGCGTGGGGGTCAGAACGGCTTGCGGCGGCACGGATCCAAGTGTGTCGACTGGAACAACGTGCGGCTGTGAGGATCTAAGCGTCTGAAATATCTGTCTCTATCCGTCTCACTCCTGTTCACCTCCTCAGATCCCATTGCTGATTAAAGACACCGAGTCAGTGGCGGTGCCAACAGTGGTCATCGATGCAACGACGATTGAAGCCATCATCCGCAACATCACCGCGACGGAGCAGATCAAGCCCCCGTGAACCAATTTGAATAAATTTGATACTCCCTCCGACCCATATTAGTTGACTTGGATTTATCTAGATATGGAACGTATCCAGTCAAGTTTTACTGCTAATATGGGTCAGAGGGAGTATGTATTTGAGCCGTGAGACCAGTGGATATGCTCTAAAGATGATTCATAAGTAGCAGTACTTGCTTTGACAATCTCCGGTGGGCTTGTATTAGTTGATTTATATTTGTCTAGATTCGATTGTACCTAGACATAAATTATTATTATATTCATCCGTATCTTGATGAATTTGAGTCAACTAAATTGGATCGGAGGGAGTAGTACTTTCTTTGACAGATCGCCTCTATGGGCAGCTAGATCCAATGGCAAGCAACTCGGGCCCCGCAATGGCATTTGGCACGCCAACTATGGGCAGCTAGATCCAATGGCAAGCAACACGGTCCCCGCAATGCATTCTCATGGCAACTTTGGGACCAAAAAGTGACTAAATTTGCAAGAACTCACAACCATCCATCGAATAACAATTCTACTATATAAATTAGCTATCAATTCAACTAATCATTACATGTGCCACCTTCACCACAACCCCATAGTGTAACTGTTAGGACGGGGATGACAACTACTAAAACTGCCCACATGAATCTACTATTCTCCTCCCCCTTCACTTGAAGTTCATGTTTTAGATTTTCTACCACTTGATCAGATACGGCAAGATCAGCCTCAAGTGTCAACTTCTCTTTGCGAATAAGCTTTGAGTTCTTCTTTTATTCCTCGACAGTACGCTTCAGCTCTAATATCAACAAGATTTTACGGGCCAATTCATCACCTAAATTGGCAACCATCTCCTCCAAATCCATCCTCTGGCTAGACCACTGGGTTGATTCATCTTGGTATGCAATGTACCATGGATCATCGGTCTTCATAGCACACTGTAACAATCCCAAAAAAAACCCAATTAAAACCAGTTCGACAAGCCATGGCGACACTTCAAATTAAATGGCGGTATAAAGAGAAGGAGCTACCCGCACTTCCGACATGGTAGGAGAAGGAGAACGTGGCCACGACATGATCAAATCCCCACCCTTGCTGGTGTACCCTCTATGACCAGACATTGAAGACTAATTTAACCCTGCAATATCAAGGAAGGGAACCAAATCGATTAGGGTGGACGAAGCAGGAGCGAAGGTCTTACCAAACACTACTAGCAATTGCTGCGACCGTGCGTCGAGCTATGGCGACGGAACAAAATCCCGGTCGTCGTGGGCGGCGGATGAGAGAGAGAGAGAGACGACCTCACGTGTGTCATACACGACCCCACCTGTCAATGTTTGGGGGAGTAGCTGCTCCGAGATTTTTCCATATTTGCCAATTTTGCATATCTGCCAAACTTTTTCTTTGAAATTTGCATATTTGGCACATGACCACCACATGTCAGCTACACACAAAATGGTAAATATGCAAGTTGAAATCTAAAACCTGGCAAATATGCAAATCCCCCCTCCAGCCACACATCACATCCCCATCGGTTATTGGCTTCGACGACCCCACATGACGGCCCCATCATTCATTGGCTTCGATGGCCCCACAAGACGAACTGTTGGGGAGGTTTTCCCGGATAGGGTCAAGAAGGGGGAAGCCAAAAGGAGTTTCCTCGGTCTTATGCCGAGTTAATGTTTATATCGGCCGAATCATGTAAAGGTCGGCCGAGATGAGCATGACCATGACATTTACAAGAGGGGCCGTACGTTACTCGGCCGACGTACGAGTTAAGTCGGCCGGGCAAGTCCGAATAAGCCATAATGCAGGTGAAGGCCGAGCCGAGTTAAGCGAGGCAGGGCCGAATAACATGAAGCTTGCAGGAGAAGGAGGAACCTAAAGTCAAACCCTAGCCTCGGGCTAGGAAGAATCTGAACAGAGCCAAGCGCAAAGGACAAGGCGCAGAGCAGTAGAAGAGTAGAAGGAGGTCACGGAGGTGACAGTCCTAGAACCCGAGGCATGCAGGTGGGGCTCTCTGGAACTTTGCCGTCATTAGAAGGGGGACACGGAAAGGAGCTCGCCGAGTTACTATATTGGGACAAGCATATTCCTCGAATATGCTTGCCACGTCAGCCCTAGAGGAGCCAAGGCACCCCTTTATAAGGAGAAGCTTGGACCCTTGAGGGGCGATCGGCTCATTTTCTACACCGTAAGGCTTGTAAAGTTCATCTTCTCTTCCTGCATACAGCTCAAGGAGCACTTGTAGTCCAAGAGAGGAGAAATAAAGATCTGTATGTTAGTCATTCGCGTGTAGAAATAACTACATCTTCCCTCCCCAGATCCCACTAGCATCCATTGGCCCCATACTTTAGCCTACCCATGGCATCTGCCGTGCCACCACCACGACAGTTGGCGCCCACCGTGGGGCCAGCAGCGGTGCTAGCTGGAGTCATGATCCGGACGGGAAACTTCATCCACACCGGCGAGCGCGTTGTCTCTGGCTTAGTTCGAAGATTTGATCTCTGTGACTATGTCAGCGATAACGCAGGTAGCTTCAGGGAAAAACTCCTCCGCACAATGGCGTCTTCATCAACTTGGGCATGCACCAGATCTACGTCGGCGTTGACACCTCCGGCGTTTATCCTCACCAAGTTATTGTTGCAGGAGAGCCCCCCTTAGCGCCGCAAACGGTCCGCGTGGAGAACGCCCCGTCAGCAGTGTCGAGGTGATGGTCGCAGCCGGGGTGCAGGCGGGAGCAGCAGGCGCCGGATCAAGCAAGGATCCGACGACGGGAGTACAGGTGACCACAAAGCAGGCAGCTCCACCGCCCACCGAGGTAGATCCTTCGGCAGCTAACCCAGCCGAGGTGCAGGAGACGACCCCGAAGGCACCAAGGGTAAGATGGCCACCTCTGGAAAGACCAGAAAATATTCTCCAGGCAACTATAGATAATCTGACTACGCCTGTAGCGCTGATACTTGATCCGGCTAATGCTCAGGCAGAATTAGAAGAAACCAGGCAAAAAGTACTGGTAGAGGCAAAAAAGGTGTCGGCATTGCGGGTGTCCTTAAACAGGACCCTGAGAGAATATGCTAAGGCAAATAAGCTTGATGTCGCCCCCGAGCGGGTTGATGAATTAAGATTGAGAGGGAAGAACCTCATCGATGATATCAATAAAGAGCATGAGACTCATAAGGCAGATTCAGTCGATCTAGGCTTGTCGAGGTATAGCACCCCGACAAAGAACCTAAGGGCGGCAAATGCCGCTGCACTAGAGTTAGAAGGACTGACCGGCGAAGCCCGGCAGAAACAGCAAGAAAGAGTGAATGAGCTGGTGCGCATTGCGAACCAGCAGAATGAAGAAATGCTTAGGACAGACCCGGCAAGGCCTGGTGCCTCACGTATGGTTCATTCGGCTGGTGCAGCAGCCGCCCTATCTGTGGCAGCAGCATCCTCACCCAGAAACAATGCACGAAAAGACAGAGCAGTAACTTCGGGAAAAAGAAATAAGCAAATTGTTCCGTATGATCCGGCAGTAGCCGGAAAAGCAAATGAAAACAGAGGCAATGGGAGCCGAGGTAATAGTGGCAAAAGAAACCCCGGCCGTGCCGACAAAGGCAACGGAAGCCGAGGTAATGGGGACCTCGGAAGAGGAAATCATGAGAACAATATCCCGGCAGAAGGAAGGAGGGATCCGCCGCCCAATCCTCAGCCGAGATACGAACCTCGGCAGGAAAGAGAAGTGAGACCAGCTCGCCACAATCAGGTGAATGAGAGGTACAATGATGGTTATTCAGATATGGAGTATGCAGGGCATGGTGGAAATGACCATTATGGAATGCAGGAGAGAGTAGTGTACAGAAACTTGCCATCAAATGATGCAAGACTAAAACTGGACAGGTTATACCGGTCCGAATTGTTAGAGGAGCAAGGTCCGCCAGGTCCGGCATGTTTCGGACCCCGAATCATGGGCGAGCCGCCTGTGCCGAATTTTCAGCTGGCAAGGGGCACGAAAACGTACAATGGGAGTACCAAACCACAAGATTGGTTAATTGACTATGCCACTGCAGTAAAAATAGCTGGCGGAAACCTGCGATGGGCAGTAAGATATGTCCCGCAAATGCTGGAAGGACCGGCCAGAGTATGGCTGAATAATCTGCCAGCGGGCAGTATCGACTGCTGGTTAGATTTTGAGGAGATGTTTGTCAACAACTTTACCAGCACTTACAAGAGACCAAACAGGCCGCAGCAGCTTGCAATGTGCAAGCAAAGGCCGAATGAGACGGACAGAGAATTCTTGACTCAGTGGTGTAACCTTAGGAATTCATGCGAGGGAGTTATAGAATCACAAGCGATAGCTTGGTTCGCTCAAGGATGCCGTTATGCCAGTGTCTTGTGGCAGCGACTGCAAAGATATATGCCAACCACTTTGGCAGAAACCATCAGGATAGCGGATTCATATGCATTGGGAGATCCGACGCAACCAGAGCTGATGTCGGCGGATCATCGGGAGCATCAAGATCAATATGCAAGAGATGCGGCCGGATCATCGAGGCGCAATGAGTTCAGAGGTATAAGAAGAGAGGAAAGACCAGATTACAGATATGCCTCCAATCAGGTGGCAGCGGTAGTGCAAGATCAGCCGAGTCACGGAAACAGTCAGCGGCAGAAGAATGGTCCTCAGCAATGGACACCAAGGAATGAAGGGAAGAGGCAATGGACACCAGAACAGAAGAAGCAATGGCAGGAAAGGCCGAAGTACACGTTTGAGTCCATGTTGGATCAACCGTGTAAGTTTCACACTCCAAACCCGGCCAAGCCGGCCAATCATACAACTCTGCAATGCGCCTGGATGAAAAATGCAATGGGGAACCCGGCGGGCATGCAAGCACCTTCCCATCAGGCACATCAGCAACAGCAGCCGCAGTTGACTGGGGAAAATGCACAGCAGCTAATGTGACCCCCTCCTCCCCCGAGATATGATAACTCGGACCGGAGAGATGTAGTGCATCAAGTGATAATCAGGGTCAGGATGGAAGGACAAACCCCGGAAATAATCGACGCAATGATTACATGGAACATCATCAATCATACTGCGTGTTCATAACAGAACAGCAAGACAGGCAAAGTGTACAGCACCGACATATGGAAGTGAATGCAGTTATGCCAGCAGTACCAAGATATGTGCCTTGGTCAGATCAAGAAGTAACTTGGAGCATAAAGGATCATCCCAAAATAATACCGAATCCAGGGTCGTACGCACTCGTACTAGATCCGACATTTGTCGGACCGAGCATTAATGTGAAATTTTCAAAAGTACTCATTGACAATGGGAGCAGTATCAATATCATGTACAAGGATACAATGCATAAACTCGGAATATCGCAGAATATGCTGCAATCCACGAGAACCACGTTCCATGGAATAGTGCCGGGACTTTCGTGCGAACCCATTGGGAAGGTTCGAGTAGATGTGTTATTCGGCACAAGGGATAACTACAGAGCAGAAAATTTGGAGTTTGAGGTGGTGGATCTAGAGAGTTGCTATCATGATTTACTCGGGCGGCCAACATTGGCCAAATTCATGAGAAGCTGCCACATAACTTACTTGAAAATGAAGCTACCCGGACCACAAGGGGTGATAACAGTAGCAGGTGATTACAGGAAGTCGATGGAATGTGCTTCGGCCGGATCAAACCTGACCGAGTCATTGGTGATCGCAAGAGAAAAAAGAAGGATTCAAGAGGTAGCGGCTCTCACTCAGTCGACGCAACTGAATATGCCGGCATTGGCCAACCCACATGGAAGCGTTTCTTTCCAGCCGACTAAAGAAACGAAAAAAGTCCAGATAGATGATCAGTTCCCATAACGCACCATCACTTTTGGTGCCGGCCTAGTTGCCAAATAGGAAGGCGAGCTCACCAACTTCCTCCGTGAGAATCGGGACATCTTTGCATGGTCAACTCAAGACCTACAAGGTGTGCCGAGGGAGTTGGCTGAGCACTCTCTGAATGTAAGGCCAGGAGCAAGGCCGGTGAAGCAACCTCTCCGCCGCTTCGCCGAAGACAGGAGAAAAATAATAGGGGATGAGATAGCTCGGCTCCTTGCGGCCGGGTTCATCATGAAAGTGCTTTATCCGGATTGGCTATCAAACCCGGTGTTAGTAGAAAAGAAAAAAAGGATGATCCAAATGTAGCCGTCGTATGGCGAATGTGTATTGATTACACGAACCTGAACAAGGCGTGTCCCAAAGATCCTTTTCCTTTACCTAGAATAGACCAAGTCATTGATTCGACCGCTGGTTGTGAGCTGTTATCATTTGTAGACACGTATTCTGGTTTTCACCAGATACCGTTAAATCCGGCTGATCAAATAAAGACTACGTTTATTACCCCGTACGGGGCTTATTGCTATCGCACCATGCCATTCAGCTTGCGTAACGCAGGGGCAACATACCAGAGATGTATGCAAAAATGTCTACATGACCTGATAGGAAAAAATGTACAAGTATATGTAGATGATGTGGTTATCAAAACCAAAGAGAGCAAAACGCTATTGGATGATATTCGGCAGACATTCGCGAACTTGAGAAGATTCCGAATGAAGCTTAACCCGGAAAAATGCACCTTCGGTGTACCGGCTGGAAAACTACTCGGTTTTCTCGTATCTAGCCGAGGTATAGAGGCCAACCCAACAAATATCAGAGCGGTAGAAAGGATGGAATTGCCGAGATGTCTAAACAACGTACAGAAGTTCACGGGTTGCCTGGCCTCGCTTAGCCGATTTGTATGTCGGCTGGGAGAGAAGGCACTACCACTATATCAACTGATGAAAAAATCTGATAAGTTCATTTGGACACCACAAGCAGATAATGCATTTCATGAACTGAAGAAGATGTTGGTCACCGCACCAATCCTGGCCTCTCCATTGTCAAAAGAGCCTATGTTACTTTACATAGCCGCCACAAACAGAGTGGTAAGTGCGGTGATCATTGTGGAACGAATTGAAGATGATAAATCAATACAAAGGCCGGTATATTACCTAAGCGAGGTACTATCAGACTCAAAACAAAATTACCCACATTATCAGAAGATGGCATATGGAGTATACATGTCGGCAAAGAAACTTAAACATTACTTCGAAGAGCACCCGATCAAAGTGATCTGTGAAGCGCCCATAGCCGACATATTGAGCAACAAGGATGCAAGCGGCCGAATAGCCAAATGGGCAATTGAATTATCACCTTATGCTCCGCAATTCGATATGCTAGATGCAATCAAATCTCAGGCTGTGGCCGACTTCTTTGTGGATTGGGCCGAGGTACAATATGAGCCACCATTACCAGATCCGAATTATTGGACAATGCACTTCGACGGTTCCAAGCTGAGGAATGGCTTGGGGGCAGGGATAGTGTTAACCTCGCCAAAAAGAGATCAGCTGAAATATTTGCTGCAAATACATTTGGCCGCATCAAACAATGTAGCTGAGTACGAAGCACTCGTCCATGGATTGAAGGTGGCAAAAGAGATTGGGATACGCCGGATCTTATGCTACAGAGATTCAGATCTAGTAGTACAACAAGTATCAGGCAATTGGGATGCGCTAGATGCCAATATGGCCTTATATAGATTCCATGTGCAAAAACTCAGTGGATACTTCGATGGATGTGAATTTCATCATATACCTCGGGCAGAAAATGACGCTGCAGACACGCTGTCAAAACTCGGATCAACCAGGCAATCAATTCCCCCGGGTATCACCCTAGAGCACCTGAGAAAACCATCAATAACACCCTCACCAGAGTCCGAATCCATCTTTAGTCCGGCGAAATCAAGAGAAGATAGTATGCCGATGGAAGTTGACAAAGAATGTAACCCGGAGTTCCCGAAAGTGAACCCGGCCGATGCACGGATGGATATGGAAAAATCCGAGGTGGTTGTGTTGGCGGAAAATATGGAAATAGATAGTGAGATTATCCCAGAGAAAATCATGCCAACATGGGCGCAACCCATATTTTCCTTCCTTAAGGATGCGACTTTGCCGAATAACGAGGTACTGGCTAGACAGACAGTGAGAAGAGCTAAATCTTATACAATCATAAACAATGAGCTGTATAAAAGGAGCGTCACAAGCGTGCTGCAAAGATGTGTGGATTCGACAGAAGGCCAGGAGATTCTCCTAGATATACATCAAGGAGAATGATGGCATCACGCCTCGTACAGAGCTTTAGTGGCCAAAGCATTCAGGCATGGATTTTATTGGCCAACAGCGTTGAAAGAGGCCAAAGAATTGGTGGAAAAATGTGTTGCCAGCAAGATACATATGCCATCGTCCGAGTTAAAGACGATACCAATTACTTGGACGTTTTCTGTATGGTGCTTAGATATGGTGGGACCATTCAAGCCGGCCCGGGGCGGGATGACCCACATTTTAGTCATGGTCGACAAATTCACAAAGTGGATTGAAGTGAAACCAATAAAAAAATGTGATGGACCAACAACAGTAAAATTCCTCAAAGATATTATCTTGAGATATGGTTACCCACACAGTGTTATTACAGAAAATGGCACAAACTTTGCTGAAGGGGCCTTTGCTAGATTCTGTCAAGAAAAACACATAAGACTAGATGTCGCCTCGGTGGCTCACCCAACATGTAATGGGCAAGTAGAAAGATCTAATGGACTAGTATTGTCCGGAATAAAACCCCGACTCGTCGAACCACTGCAAAGGTCGGTAGGGTGCTGGATCGAGGAACTACCAGCAGTACTATGGAGCCTCAGAACTACCCCAAACAGGTCAACAGGGTATACCCCATTTTTCTGGTATATGGAGCAGAAGTCGTGCTTCCAGCCGACATAATACATGACTCGCCAAGAGTTACCCAGTATACAACCGCTGAGGTAAATGAGGTAGCTCGGCAAGATAATGTCGATCTGCTAGAAGAAGCCAGGGAGTTGGCACTATCAAGATCAGCTATTTATTAACAAGACTTACGACGATATCACAGCAAGAAAGTCAATCCGAGAGTGTTTAAAGAGGGAGATTTGGTTCTTCGGCTAGTGCAACGCACAGCCGGCATGCACAAACTATCGCCCCCATGGGAGGGACCATTCATCGTGAGCAAAGCATTGCACAATGATGCATATTACCTAATTGATGCTCAGTCACCAGAAAATAACAAGGCAAACAAAGCCGGCGAAGAATCAAAAAGACCATGGAATATAGCTTTACTTCGTCCATTTTACTCGTAGGAGTCATCTATGATACGTTGTAATGTGACGCTTCAAGTCGAAGTATCGACCATGTATTAAACCTCGGCACCTTGAGCAGTGACTCGGGGACTGCCCTATGTTATTTCTAATTTTGGGTTATGTATTAAACCTCGGCACCTTGAGCAGTGACTCGGGGACTTCCCTATGTTATTTCTCATTTTGGGTTATGTATTAAACCTCGGCACCTTGAGTAGTGACTCGGGGACTGCCCTATGTTATTTCTCATTTTGGGTTATGTATTAAACCTCGGCACCTTGAGCAGTGACTCGGGGACTGCCCTATGTTATTTCTCATTTTGGGTTATGTATTAAACCTCGGCACCTTGAGCAGTGACTCGGGGACTGCCCTATGTTATGTCTCATTTTGGGTTATGTATTAAACCTCGGCACCTTGAGCAATGACTCGGGGACTGCCCTATGTTATTTCACATTTTGAGTGATGTATTAAACCTCGGCACCTTGAGCAGTAACTCGCGCACTGCCCTATATTATTTCACATTTCAGGTATGTACTAAACCTCGACACTTTGAGTTATGCACTTTGAGCAGTGACACGGGGACTGCCCAACGTTATTTTTTATTCTTGAATTATGTGTTAAGTTTCAGGACCTCGAGCAGGGAACTCGGGTACTATAACATATTATCCCTTATCTCGAATTAGGCATTAAAACCTCGATTTCTAGAGCACTGACTAGGGAATTGCCCCATGATGGTCACCTGTTACAAAAATGGGTATTAAACTTCGGCACCCCGAACGATAGGTCAGAAGCTACCTTGGACGATATTATTTCGCTTTCCCCAAATATGGGCTTCGAGATTTATAGCTCGGGTAGAGATCAAGAACACAATGGTTGAGCCGTTGAATTTATAAAGGCCAGGCAATATTAAACGCCGATCTAAGGTGGGTCAAATGAAAACACACAATCCGAACTGATGAGATGGAAGGCCACCAAAGCAAAGATTTAAACCAACAAGATCTGTTTAGACAGACTAATAACGATCACCATCATATGTGCCTCAGCGGCAAAAGGCAAAAGGGGTTCATACCACACAGAATGTCGGACAATTGTTTCACACACATCATACGCCCGGCATACCGAGGATAAGAAATAACTTAAAGTTTTTTGAACCTAAGGGGCAGCGACTTGGTCAGGCACTAGGCGCTCCGAGGTAGACGGCACCTCGGCCGAAGTTACTTCGCCCTCCACAGAACCAATAGCGACTTCGGGGGAAGCCCGGGGCTATTGAGAAACGTTAGGTTGAGCTTGAGAGTGCCCATTCCCTTTGGAAGATGATCGTGCATCGCCCTCCCCATCCGAGCTGGCGCTAGAATCACCAGAGTTGTCCGAGTCGCCCTCACCCTCGTCCTGATCGACCAAACTATTATCAGAGGCATATTCGACTTCGACGTCATCCGCTGGGTTGGGAAGAAAACTCGGCCCTTCAATCCAGTTATGCACATCAACATACTCAACAAGCTGGAAGGCACGAGCTTGTCGGCGAGCAACGAATTCTGGATCCTCAACCCAATGGGAGCCAGTGCGCAAGTTTATCAAGGTATCGAGCGAAATATCCTCGTACCAAGACATAATGACTGTGAGTGCCATATCAGCACCAGCCCGTCCAGCGGATTCCCTCCAGAGATTTAACTGGTTCTGGGATGCCATTAATCTTTCCACCAGTATCTTGATCTCATCAATATCAGGAGTTCTAGAAGTATTCGGCCAGAGAACATGGTAGGCCCGAATGGCTGCCTGCACCAAATCCCTGCCCATAATCTTCATCGGACCAACGACAACCAAGAAGTCTTCCATCGAGTATTCTGGGCTTGCATCTGCGGGGACACCTCGGCGCACACGAGCATTAATCACCGCTCTAGAGCTCACGGGCTTAGCTTCCGGAAAATGGTCTACGCAAAATAAAAGTATATCAGTCAAAAGTAAGAAAGAGAAGAAGATAACTCGTCCACAGTCAGAGACTTACGATGAATATAGCTCAGCATTTTCTTAAGATCTTGAGCCCAATCAACCTTGGTCTTCTCAAAGCGAGTGATTTCCTCGCTCATCGTCCGTGTCTTAAGTTCGGCAGCCTCGAGGAGTTCTTTATCCTTCTGCAATTGCAGACTTAGCCGATTCTTCTCTTTGGAGAACTCCTGATCAACTTTCTCTAACTCAGATTTCTGAGAAAGCTTGAGGGACTCCACCTCGGCGCGCAAGCGAATTATCTCGTCATCTTTCTCTTTCAGCTGCGCCGAATGAGTAGCGGCTTGTTCTAAAAAATGCAGCATCATATCAGGCATGGGTACGCATTCTTGATGTGACGCTGCAAGAGTTTGTAACTCGGCTATACCAAAGCCAGAAGGTTATAAGAAACCCGGGATAAATCTCGAACGAGAATCAGTAAAGAGAAAGGATAACTAACCTTCTAGGGCCTTGACTTTCTTCTCAAGACGGATATTAAGATTGTTGATATTACCTGTTTACCAGCAAAATGAGCTAACACCTCAAGTCGAAAATATTAAGAGCTTTAGGGACAATACAAAAGTTTGTTAAATTACCAGCTTTCTTCACCACGGGAACAACTTTCTCATACTTCTCTTGCAATTTCTTGTGTGCGAAAAGCAGCCTTTGGAATTCGGCGGTCCGCCGATCATGAGCAACCTAAGCGACAAAATAAATTGCAGTGAGATATTCGAAGCTAAGACAGATGCGAATCAAGCAAAGCTTAACTCAGATCTAGGTGGCTGGATATTCGAAGCTAAGACAGATCCGAATCAAGCAAAGCTTAACTCAGATCTAGGTGGCTGGATATTCGAAGCTAAAACAAATCCGAATCAAGCAAAGCTTAACTCAGATCTAGGTGACTGGATATTCGAACACTAAGACATATCAGAATCAAGCAAAGCCTAACTCACATCTAGGTGACTGGATATTCGAACACTAAGACGGATCCGAATCAGGCAAAGACTAATAAAGCTTCCAGACGAATAACAAGTTATTCGATTGCAAGCTTCGAGGACTAGAGTATATATAATATCATTCGAATAACTAATCAAATTTCAATAAAAACAATTACCTCGTTCATCTTATCGCTGTCAAGCACGATCTTGGCAGCCAGATGCAACCGACTGCTGATGTCGGAGAGTTGAAATGGCTGTCTGCTTGGATTGCCCTCGAGCTGATCAGCAGCATTCCAATTATTGGCATACTCAACCAAGGAGCCGAGGCTGTTCCCACTCTCAGTACGAGTCAGGACTTTACCTCGGACGCGTTGTGTAACCACCGCTGCCGCGGGACTCTTGTGGAGAGTGAGCTGAGTATCAGCGGCCGGGGTGACAACGATCTTAGCAGAGGAAACCTCCTTGCGGAGCGCATCAGCAATCGTAGGTTGAGAAGAGCTGGCAAGTCCTTTCTGAGATGAGGGAGGTTTGGTGACGACGACCTTATTAGCCTTATAAGAGGCGTCGACAGGAGCTGTTACCTCGGCACTAGGGGTGGCGTCCTTGGAAACAAGAGGAACTATAGTTTCTGAGGGCGCCGAGATGGTGATATCCTCGGCTGGAGTTGGAGTTGCGGTTGAAACTGTGGGGGCCAAAGGAGTCTCGGGGGAAACTCCGGGGTTCACGACAGGGGCAGCGGGTTCGGTAGGAGGATCTACTGTCCGAGTTACGTTGGCATTAGCAACGAAAACCACGGGTGCATCTTGACGAGGTGATGTTTGACTCGGAGCAGGAGGAGAGTCCACGCAAGTAGGAGTAGGAACTCTGGTATCTTCAGGAGGCGGAGGAGAAGGCAGCCGAGTTGTATGACTCGTCATGCTTGGACCACTGGGCTTAACAGAAAGAGGAGCGCTGCAAAAGCACAGAAAGTTAAATCAAAAGACAGAAAAAGAGAAACAAGAAATACAAATGAAAATGAGCGTACCCAGTAACTCCGGGCATAGTTTTATGCTTCAGAAGGTGCTGGGATGACTTTTTAGTTCGCTCCTTGGGAGCGGCTTCGGAGGCACCTGTTGGAGCGGCACGCTTCCTCGAGGTAGCAGGAGATTGGGAGGCGAGAGGCTCGGCGTCGTGCACCTGACCGGCCTGATTAGCTGGGGAATTAGAAGCCGGAAATGCATAAGAGATAGGCATTGCGGCGACTACCTCAAGAATTTGGACGTCATCCGAATCACCTTCCTCCCCGTGAGCCGAGGTCTTGCCACGGGCGCGAGCCGGAGCGAGGTCTGACTTGGGAACAAACCCCTCCGAGTCAGGCTCCCCGCTATCCGGGGTGTTCCGATCTGCGGTCCACGGGAGGGCCAGAACCTCAGCATCTTCAATCTTCTGCTCCGCAAATCTCTGCAAGAAAAGAAACAAAGAGGAATTAGCAAAAGGAATCACAAACGCAATAGGGGTGCAAAACGTAAGTGCGTGAACTTACCTCGGGAGGCGGATTCCCGCGGGTGAACGACTTCAGTCCCCAGGTCCAGTCCTCCGGCATCTCCGTCTTAAAGATAGCTCGGACACGTTTGAAAATAAGATAATTATAGAGCTTGACCGTTGAGACTCGGTTGGGATCGAGGGGACCGCTCATATAACAGAGCTTGTGCGTGCGTTGCTGAAAAGGGCAGATTTGGCTGCTGACGAAGGTGGTCATCAGATCCTCGCCACGTAACCCGGCGCGGGTCAGATCCTTCAACCGAATCTCAAAGGCCTCGGCCAGAGCATGGCTCTTCCTGGGGTTATAGGTCCAGTTCCTCTTGGAAGGGGGGCCGATGGAGAAAGCAGGGAGCCGAATCTTGTCTTCCTTTCCGGTATTCTTGACATAGAAAAACGATCTATGCCACTTCTTGCAAGATTCGAGACCGGCGACACGAGGAAACTCGGATTTTCTCCGAGGAGTGATGGACGCGGCCCCACACTGGGTAAGTAACTTCTCAGAGGGCTGGAGGGATTTGTCTGGGACAACGTTAGAACGGATCTGGAAGAATTTGGACCATACGTGCACAGACGGCCAGAGGCCGAAGTATCCTTCCGAGGCCGAGATAAAAGCAGAAAGGGAAGCAATGGCATTAGCCGGAAGATGATGCGGCTGAAGGCCGAAGTAATTGAGAAATTCCCTAGCGAAATCGCTAAGGGGAAGACCGAAACCCCGGGCAAAGTGAGACATAAAGACGACATATTCGCCATAGTTGAGTACGGGGGACGATTTGCTGCCAGGTAAGCGACAATTTACCTCGGCAGGAATCCGGCGAGTTATAATTAGCCACTCGATCTCACGACGAGTGACCGAGGAACCCTGCCAGGAGCCTCGCTCTGGACCAGACACTACGTCGTCGTCCTCGACTAGCGCGCCGCTAACTGAACTCGACATAGGGTCGCCGGAGGAATCCACAGAAGAGGAACTAGCGGCGGAGCAAAGCTTGGAGGTACAGGGCCCCGTCGTGGCTCTAAGCAAGAACGGCGGCGGAGCGGAAAAGAACCGCCACGAGAAGTCTAGAAAATGGCAGATGCGTCTGGGGAGAAATCTAGGCAACGGGACCGCAGAAAAACTCACCGGCAGCGGCGCCGGAGCAAATGCAGGGGAGCAGGGTCAACGGAGTAGAGAAGCCGTGGCCTCGCCGTGGAAGATTTCGACGATGTGCAGCCGCATAAGCACGAGCAGACGCACGGGCGTGAGGAGGAAGAAGGGCAACAACGAGCGAAGGGGGAAAGTGAAACCTCTAGCCCCGTGCCCCTCTTTATAACCGCGCGACCTTGGCGGTAGTGGGATCGTGCGTGCGGACGATAACCGTGTAGATCGTGCGTGCGGCGGAACCGCTCGTGGCTGAGTGGAGCCACACCGACGACCACACGACGCAGGAGAGGATCAGGCCTCCTGACCGATGCGGTGCGCGAGGCGTCGCAGTGCCGACGCGACAGGCGCAGTAATCACTGTAGCGTTGTCAGCGGGAACTATAGAGGAACAAAAAACTAGAGAAATAATGATGAGTGTTACACGTAGGATGAGGCGTACACAAGAAGCTACACGGATACCTCGAATAGGAGAAGGTAATCAGAAATGGGGAGAAATGAATATCGGGAAACTGATGTGGCCCGGCCGAGGTACAAACGGGACCACACCAGCTTCGGGGACTAATGTTGGGGAGGTGACCCCGGATAGGAGCAAGACGGGGGAAGCCAAAAGGAGTTTCCCCAGTCTTATGCCGAGTTACTGTTTATATCGGCCGAATCATGTAAAGGTCAGCCGAGATGAGCATGACCATGACATTTACAAGAGGGGCTGTACGTTACTCGGCCGACGTACGAGTTAAGTCGGCCGGGCAAGTCCGAATAATCCATAATGCAGGTGAAGGCCTAGCCGAGTTAAGTGAGGCAGGGCCGAATAACATGAAGCTTGCAGGAGAAGGAGGAACCTAAAGTAAAACCCTAGCCTCGGGCTAGGAAGAATTTGAACAGAGCCAAGCGCAAAGGACAAGGCGCAGAGCAGGAGAAGAGCAGAAGGAGGTCACGGAGGTGACAGTCCTGGAACCCGAGGCATGCATGTAACTACCTCGGTGAATTATGCTCCTAGTTACAAGCCTGGATGGGCGGAAATGGTTAAAATAGTACGGTGGGGCCCAAATGCCACTCACAGGTAGACCTTTCGGCCGTCCTAACCATTTCCAAACATCGGGACAAGAACGGGCGGCGTAATCGGCAGGCGAAGGGATCAACTACATACACAAATGGGTATGTATGCAAGCCACCATACAACAGTACATCAGAGCCATTCCATCTAAAAGAAATAGAAATATTGCAACGCCATACGGCAAGATCCAAATGTCCTAGATAGATATAATAGTTTAGGATATCTCCTCATACATCAAACATCAGAGTATCAGGCGGAAGCGGCAACAAGATCCGAGTACGGATAAGAAGCAAATTGGCATAAGATGCCCATTAAAATAAACACATCCCGCCCACAGATCTCACGGATCCCCGTTCCCGGAATCTCTACACCGAATGATCGTTGCCCACATCGTCCGTCTCCTCCACCCAGTATCCATCTTGTGAGTGCACCTGTTCATATGAATCAAATAATTTATCGTGTGAGACCCTAGGGGTACTCAACAAGTCTTTATGCCTCTAAAGGGGACACAACCTGGGGTGACGCAATTGCAGCAAAAAGGTAAACCCTAACAATTCTATAGATACTCGCTGACCATCCGCCTAACCAAAGATAGACAGATGTCCGTGAATTAAGAACAACAGTTATAACAGTAATATTAACAGATCCATCCTCCTCCTCGCTTACCAACGAGGAAGCGGACGAACAACCCCCCATCCGTTGGCAGTTTTATTATCCATTCCATGAGTGTTGCACTATTTATTAGTCAGTTACTTAGTCAAATTAAAAGCGGTACTTTAGTTATACTTGTCTATGATCGAGAAACTGTGCTCCAAGTCGTCCATAACCGCGGACACGACTTTCAGAAAGTTTTACCCTGCAGGGGTGCACAAATAGCAACACACACTCGATCAACCTCGGAAAAACCAAATCAAAACCCAACGAGGCATTCACGACAAAGCAATCACAGGATTCAGAAGTATTTCAGGGGGCCACCCCATTAAGCTACCCGCAACGAAGTTAGCCG
Source organism: Avena sativa (assembly GCA_916181665.1). Classification (NCBI taxonomy): domain Eukaryota; kingdom Viridiplantae; phylum Streptophyta; class Magnoliopsida; order Poales; family Poaceae; genus Avena; species Avena sativa. The sequence continues at coordinate 164,810,888 of OV702285.1, read as the reverse complement.
ACTTCGAGACGGACTCAAGGTTTGCGTCAATGGCTGTAAACGACTGGGAACCCGAAAATGTGACTGGGCTTGTCGATACCGCGAAAACACTCCGCTACCCTAAACAGTACAGGTGCAGTACCTCGCACAATTTAAATAAAACAGTAAAGCATGGCATAAGTACAGGATAGTAAATAAAACCTCAAACTAGTTTGTGGCCCCAAGAAATAAGAATGAATCAAGCTCTGGCTCAGGGGGTCCCATAATCCTCCCGGATGTGGATAGCGCGAATGTTCAAGGAACAGGAATCAAGTACTCGGGGTCCTACGGGACACAAGTGAGCATGAAAAACCAAATAGCAGATATTGCTCACCGGTGCCACTTTCATTAGTTATCCCATACTACTCAGGTTAAGTTGTTTAGGTACCTCGTTATCCATCAGACACTCACATACCCTACACATGCTGTTCTATGACTCGCATGGCTCAAACAACTCCTGTAGTAATGGCTCATGGGATGGAGGAACAATCTTCGGTGGGGTTTAAAAGTAAAGGCTATGCAATACTTGGGATTCAATTTAATGCAATCGCGACTCAATGATGCAAGAATAAGATAGAGGCAATAGGTACTATATGTATGCAAGCATGTGGTAGTGCTTGTCTGGCAGCTCAGTTGAAGCGAGAGAAGGATCTGGGTAGTGCTCCTGGGTTTCTTGATATATTCCTTGCTCAGCGTCTATTCGAAGAAGAACCAAACAAACAAGGGCCAAAATAATTAAAGTGCACAAGCATAGGAATAAAATGCGATGAGCAAACAATCATGCCATGATGAATGATGCACAATTTGCATGTCATTAAAGTAGCATGGCATGGGTGAGGTGAGAAAACAATAATAAAACACTTGGTTAAAGTATTTAGGCATGTTTTACTCCCATAAACAGTTCTGATTATTCAATACTTATATGATGCATGCCTGAATTCATATCATGGAATGCATAAATAGAAAGGTCTCGTCGAGCTAATCATTTTAGACCTATCATTTGTTAAATTTGGAGTTATAAATCAAAAGTTATTAATTAATTAAGAAAAGGGCATTTTATTGTAATTTTAATCAACTTGAAATTTAAAGTGTTCAAAATATATTTTGGATGGCATATTTGAAATCCTCACATTTTTCTGATCTCAAAACATATATTATTTGTTTAATTCGGATTTGTATTTTAAAAGTTATTTAATTACCGATTTGAAATTTGAATTTGAATTAATTTGGAAAAGTTTGAATTAAAAACAGGAATGCAGAAAACCTTTTATTACTCAGGCAAATCTAGCCACAGACACTGACGGGTGGGCCTTGCGCTGACTCAGCAGCAGGTGGGGCGCAGCGCGCAGTAAAAGGTTCTGTCACCGCGAGCATGCCCAGCCGCAGAGGATGACAGGTGGGCTCCTATGCTCTGCGGACCCACACGCCAGTGGGCGGGTGCGAGGCTGCCACGCGGCTCAGCGGGGGACTGTGGGTTGAGATTAAAAGAGCCAGGGGGTTTTCCGGAAGGTGGCCACGGAGGCTGACTAGTGGGTCCTCTAGGAGCGCGGGTGGAGGCGAAAATAAAAAGGGGGGGGGGGGCTATATGCAAAGTTACCACAGGCCCCTGTAGATCTCCTCTGAACTTATTGACGACAGAACGGTGCGCGACAGCGGCAGAGCGCGGCGCGCGGGGCTCGAACTGGGGACCTGGCGTGCGCGCTGCGGGGCGCGAGCCAGTGCGGTAGGTGAGGGGAGGTTGCTAGGGAGGGGATGGGCGGCTAGATAGGGCTTTGCGCGACGTGGGAGCGAGCAGACGCGCGCGCTCGCCGGTGCACAGAGGGTGCTCGACGGAACATACGCCGCGACCAGGAAGCGACGGTGACTGCAAGGATGTCTAGGAGGGAGGTTGGCTCACCGCGGTTAGGTCGGTGTGGACGGATCGAGCAGAGGAGCAGACGATCGCCGTCGAGGCAGAGGCCGGGCGGAGCTAGGGTTTGGCTCGGGCGGCGCTGGTCCTGGGGCTCCTGGTCCTTCTCCTCCGCGACGGCGTGTACAGGGCGATGCAGGGGAGCGTCCTTGTCCTCCTCGACCACCTCCTGCTCGCCTGCGCCTCTTGGATCGACGAAGGCGACGAGCTACTGGCGGTGGCCGGCGATGGGGTAGATGGTGGCGGTGGAGAAGAGAGGGAGGAGGGCAAGGCCCCGGGGCAGATCTGGGAGAGGCCAGAGGAGGCGTGTGAGGGAGTAGATAGGGACGGAAGAGGGGAGGTGCCGTGGGGAGGTGGGTTGGAGATAAAGGTGGCTTCAGCCACCTTTTCCCTCCTCCTCCTTCACGTGATCGAGCTGGGGCCAGGGCAGGGGCAAGCACGGGAGCATGCAGGTGGGCCAGGGGAGGCAAGGCAGCAGGCTCGGCTGGTGGGGTCGCACGATAGGAAGAGAGGGAGGCTCGGGTTAGGGTTGGAGCTTGGCTCGGGCTAGGGTTTGTCTTAGGGTTGGGTGGAGAGAGAGAGGGAGTAGATGGGGTGTGGGGCCAGGGAGAGAGTAGCCATGTGGGGCATGCATGGTAGAGAGAGGAGAGAGGCCGAGAGAGAGAGGGTGGGAACTAGGGTTAGCTAGAGGGGGCTCGGGTTAGGGTTAGATGGGGTGCTAGGGTTTAGAAGAGAGGGGTAGATCATGAGGTGGTGGCTCGGGTTAGGGAGAGGAGAGATGAGGCTTAGGGTTTTAGATGACCTACAAGATCAAGCATGATGGTGAAAAGAGATGGAGAGGGGAGTGTTTGTTGGACACATGGTGATGGATAAGGAGAGATAAGATGGGGTTTTTAAGGATATGACCTCACATGATCATTCATGAGTGAAGGAGAGAGGGTGAGGTTCCTGATGCACATGGCAAGGAAGCATAGCAAGATGGAAAAGATTGAGAGAAGGAGAGAGATGAGAAGACGATCCACTCAAAACAATTAAAACCAAAGGAGGACCAAAGATGGAGAAGGTTGCATGACCCATGCCAATAATTGCTGCCATGCTTATTTTTATGAGAACAATAATATTAACATGGCATTATTATTAGGCATTCCCAAAATTGGAATAAAAGCCAAGCAAAAGAATTAAAAGGATGCCCCATGTGGAGGAGGTGGAGATGACCACATTTGATTATAATTGGGACTTGCTAGTGTGTATATTCCACTAGATGTTTAATAGTCCCAAAAATATCCCCACATGATAATAACCCCAAAACAATCCATATGGAAGCTAGGGAAAGGTTCCACTCACAAGGCATGCATGGCCATGTGACTCTCATAAACCAATAATGTGGAAACACTATGGTGCATATATGAGAGCATGTGGAGATAGAATTGGATCCATCCCAACCCACATGAGCTAGAGGTAAAACCAAAAAAGTTGCAATGCTCATATCTAGTTGGATGGTGGAATTAGATGAAGCCAAAGAAAGGTGGTGACAGAGAAAGGTGATGGAGTTGAATAAAAGATATGCCCCCAACTCAACTTGGGCATTTAAACAATATATCAAGAACCAAATACAATATCAAGAGGCAAATACAATTTACAATGCATATGAGAGAAGAACCAAACCAAAAAGGGTTTTATATGATGCTCAAATGCAAGGTGGCATGATGACATGAGCATGATATAATGATGATGCAACAATTATATATATGAAGTAGCCATTATATTACTAGACCAAGTAGCATTACAATTGTTAGACAATTGGGATGCTACAATGCAGGTGGGGCTCTCTGGAACTTTGCCGTCATTAGAAGGGGGACACGGAAAGGAGCTCGCCGAGTTACTATATTGGGACAAGCATATTCCTCGAATATGCTTGCCACGTCAGCCCTAGAGGAGCCAAGGCACCCCTTTATAAGGAGAAGCTTGGACCCTTGAGGGGCGATCGGCTCATTTTCTACACCTTAAGGCTTGTAAAGTTCATCTTCTCTTCCTGCATACAGCTCAAGGAGCACTTGTAGTCCAAGAGAGGAGAAATAAATATCTGTATGTTAGTCATTCGCGTGTAGAAATAACTACATCTTCCCTCCCCAGAACCCACTAGCATCCATTGGCCCCATACTTTAGCCTACCCATGGCATCTGCCGTGCCACCACCACGACACAAACCTTTTCTTTGAAATTTGCATATTTGGCACATTACCACCACATGTCATCGACATACAAAATGGCAAATATGCAAGTTGCAACATAAAACGTGGCAAATATGCAAATCCCCCCTCCAGCCACACAGCATGGCCCCATCGGTCATTGGCTTCGACGGCCCCACATGACGACTCCATCGTTCATTGGCTTCGATGGCCCCACGGAACGAACCTTTTCTTTGAAATTTGCATATTTGTCACATGACCACCACATGTCAGCGACACACAAAATGGCAAATATGCAAGTTGCAACGTAAAATGTGATGAATATGCAAATCCCCCCTCCAAATCTACATCATGACCCCATCAGTCATTGGCTTCGACAACCCCATATGACGGCCCCATCGTTCATTGGCTTCGATGGCCCCACCGAACGAACCTTTTCTTTGGAATTTGCATATTTGCCACATGACCAACACATGTCAGCGACACACAAAATGGCAAATATGCAAGTTGCAATGTAAAACGTGGCGAATATGCAAATCTCCCCTCCAGCTCCACATCACGACCCCATCAGTCATTGGCTTCGATGGCCCCACATGACGGCCCCATTGTTCATTGGCTTCGATGGCCCCACGAAACGAACATTTTCTTTGAAATTTGCATATTTGCCACATGACCACCACATCTCAACGACACACAAAATGGCAAATATGTAAGTTGCAACGTAAAACATGGCGAATATGCAAATACCCCTCCATATGGACATCATGACCCCATCAGTCATTGGCTTCGATGACCCCACATGACGGCCCCATCGTTCATTGGCTTCGATGGCCCGACGGAATGACCCCATTTGTCATTGCCTACACCGGCCACCCAATAAGGAAAAAAGCGGCCTAGAAGGCAGCGAGAGAAGGATGGCGGGTCCGACGTGTAACCTAGACCCCACCCGTCAGCACGTATCGGCCATGGCAGGACCCTCCCCAACATGGCCCCACCGACCAGGCATGTAATGGTAGAGGCCTCATAACGTAACGCTCAACACCCGACCCGGCCCAACACGGTCCCACCAGTCAGCATGTAACGGTCAAGCCTTTGACCTGACGGCATCCCTCTGTCCGAGCGCCTGCGAGCGCCCGCGATGGTTTATTAACATGGCGAGGGGAAAAGTGAGGAAAAGTTAAGTGGCCGGGAAAAATTGATTACAACTAACGAACCAGGGGCACAAAATAGAAATCCCTTTACTTAATGAGGAAGAAGTATGAAACATTTGAAAATGTTCAAAGACTTTCAAGATGAAGTGGAAAATCATTGTAACAAGAAAATAAAGAGTTTATGATTGGATCATAAAGGACGATATTTGAGTTACAAGTTTAGCAAAACACCTAAGATTTTAGGAATCGTTCCATGGATTTTCATTTCCCGAAACACCATATGAGTATGGAGTGTTCAAGATATGTAAGTAAACCTTGTTTGACATGGTAAGATCAAAGGTGTCATTTATAAAACTACCATTATATTTTAAAGATTAAAGATTTAGAGACTACCGCTTTTACACTAAAAAGAGCTCCGTCATGATCCATTGAAATGACACCATATGAGTTATAGTTTGGGATAAAACCCAAGTTGTCCTTTCTTAAACATTGGTATGCTAGGCATAAGTAAAATGTTTAAAACTAAATTCGGATGAGCATGTCTTTTTAGGTTATTTCGAATAACCATTGGGTATTCCTTCATAACACCGAAGACAAAAGTGTTTATCACTTAAAACGTCAAATTTCTTGAGAAGGAATTTTTCGTGAAAAGTTAAGTGGGAGGACAATAGAACTTTGATAAGGTTATTGAACCTTAGCTATGTGTGCTCAGTTGCGCAGTGCTGGAAAGTGCCCCGGAGGCAGCCATAATGCTCATGGCTCACGTGCCTCAAAGGTTGTGGTCACGGAGATGTAATTTCCTATTGAACCAAGTAGGTCGAGTAAACAATCAAATACCAAGATTTGAGAATTAAATCTTTATTGTTTGACAATGATGAACCTAGTACATGAAAATAAGCGATGATGGGCCCTGACTCCGTCAAATGGCTTGATGCCATAAAATTCGTGATATTTCCATACACGAAAAAATCAAGTTTTGAACTTGGAAGACCCTCTGGAAATGTGTAAAACCTACCGGTAGTAGTTGGATCTATAAATAGACATGGATGATTCACATCTATGAAATAGTCGACATGTCATAAAAGATTTTATGACAATGTTCAAGGAGTTGACTATGAAAAGATTTGATCTTTCATAGCGATATTTAGTCTAGATGGATTAATGTAGAAACCACTACATGTAATTTTTGATATATGGTAGTTGAACAAACAAAACAAAGTTCTTCTAATAGAATGGTTACCTAGGGAGTGTACATGACACGATCCAAAGTGTTTTGTTAATTCAAAGGATGCTAAAATAACATGCAAACTTCAATGGTTGAAGTAAGCATCGTGGAGTTGGAATCTTCACCATGATGAAACTGTTAAAAGGTTTAATTTCATTAGAGACGATGAAGATGCTTGCATTTTCAAGAAATTAAGTTTGAGCGCTGACACATATTTCTAATACATTATGTGAAAGACATATTGTTTATTGGAAATGATGTATCTTTTATTTACACAGGTGAAGAATTTCATTTCGATGAAAGACTTAGGCAAAACCTGAATATTTGGCATCAATATCTATATGGATAGATTGAGACACTAATATAGTTGTGCCAAATGTACATAGATGAGATATTGAATGAGTTCAATATGGAAATGACAAGAAAGGTTCTTGCCACACAGAAAGGGTTTAATCAAGATCCAAGTGTATTGACACTTGGTAAGTGAAAAGAGATTTAAGTGTTTTGACACTTGGTGAGTGAAATCACAAGAATATTTTGATTAATCATACCATGATATGTACACATCCAGATATGTCCTATGCTCTAAATGTTATGAGCATATACTATAATGATTCATAAGATGATCATTGGATGATAGTAAGTATATATTTATGATCTTTGAAAGAACTAAGAATATGTTATTTATGTAGAGGTGATAAATGAATAGATAGTTCATTGTAAAGTGTTGCATTGGTACTAGTTTTGTCACAAAATACATATTAAGTTTATCTCAATTTAAACTATGGGTGGCACAATGTAATGGAAAGGAGATTCCATAACGAATTTGGACGAGTTCCAAAGTTAAGACATTGTGACAGATACTACAACAAAAGGCTAAGTATACGACTGCTATTGTAGCAGCAAAAGAGGGAATTTGTGTCAAGTAGTTTGTTATCAAACTAGGTGTGGTTCAAAGCGGGCTAGTACTATGAAGATATATTGTACGACAATAGTATCAACATTTTTTAACCCCAAGGAACTAAAGGTCTCACCAAAGGAACAAATTTATACAATGCCATCTCATTGGATAATGAGTGATGCATAGAGACGCAAAGACATGCAAATACACATGGACCTGAAAGTGTCAGATCCGAAGATTATGTTTACCACTTGTAATCGTGTATATACGACACCAGAAATCCATAGGTTTTGAATACCCAAGTGTTTTTAAACTAGATTATTGACTCTAGTTCAAGTGGGAGACTATTGGAGATATGCCCAAGAAGCAATAATAAATTGGTTATTATCATATCTTTATGTTTATGATAAATGTTTACATCCCATGCTATAATTGTATTAAGATGAAACATTAATACTTGTGTGTTTTGTAAACATAAAAGAGTCCCTAGTAAGCCTCTTGTTAAACTAGATTGTTGATTAATAGATGATCATGGTTTCCTGATCATGGACATTGGATGTTACTAATAACAAGATCATATCATTAGGATAATCATGTGATGGACACACACCCATAGGAAGCATAGAATAAGATCGTCATTAAAGTTCGTTTGCTACAAGATTTCAATTACATAGTAACCTAATCCCTCGACCATGATATCATGTTAATCACCAACACCGGATGAGTGCTTTGATGACATCAAACAACACTTCATAACCCGGTGGTTATAAAGGTGGCATTGGGTATTCTGAAAGTATGCATTGAAGCGCATGGATCAAGAGTGGGATTTGTCCATCCATATGAAGGATAAATATACTCTAGGCCCTCTCGGTGGAGTGTAATCCAATTGTATTTCAAGCATGTGACTAGGTCACATGGGATGTCACATTATAGTACGAGTAAAGAGTACTTATCGGTAACGAGGTTGAACTAGGTATAGAGATAGCGACGATCGAACTTTGGATAAGTAAAGTATCACACGATAAAGGGAATCAGTATCGTATGTTAAATGGTTCATTCGATCACGGAGTCATTGCTTAATATGTGGGAGCCACTATGGATCTCCAGGTCCTGCTATTGGTTATTGATCGGAGAGGTGTCTCGATCATGTCTGCAAAGTTCGCGAACCGTAGGGTGACACACTTAAGGAATCAATGTTGTTTAAGTAGATATGGAATATGAGTTGGAGCCCAAATGTTGTTCGGAGTCTTGGATTGGATCTAGGACATCACGAGGAGATCCATAATGGTCCGGAGAATAAGATTCATATAAGTAAAGTCATTTTCCGGGGTTCAGAAATGTTTTCAGTGTTTTGACCACAAGCTTCTAGATTGTTCTAGAGGGACCACCAGCGGGTCCACCACCCCGGGAGGGGCCACTTGGGCTGAGGCATGCCACAGGGGAGCCCTAGGGCCATCCGCACCAAAGCCCAAGGGACAAATCCGGCCACCAAGGGAATTGGGGTCAAACCCTAATTAGGAAAGGAGGAGACTTGGGGAGCAAGTTCCCACCTCTTCCCCCTTATGCTCTGAGTTGGCGGAGGACTCGGCAAGGGATAGGAACCCTTGGCCACCCCCTCTATATAAGGAGTGGTGGGGTGGGCTCCTATCCCTGCCCCTTGTCCCTTGCGCCTCCTAACCCTAGCCGCCACCCTCCTCCCTCCTCCATCGACTGCTCTGTCTTAGGCAAAGCCATGTAGAATTCTCTTCTCCACCACCACCACCACTGTAGGGGTTCGTAGCATGGAAAAAAAATTCTATCGCATGAACACATAGAAGCCAGGATCTATCTACTAGATTGTAACAATGAGTCAATTAGAGTACTCACCCTCAAAGATTCGAAAGCGGTTAACAAGAGCAGATTCTTGTGGGTGATGTAGTCATACACTTGCCAATCTCAAGATCGCGTAGACGATCCTTCCGGCGCTGTGTTTCGGCAGTGCTTACATAGTCGGTCACACGTTCGATACTCGATGAATACCTTCCTCTCCCTTGTTCCAGCAGGCAGTAGAGGTTGTAGTTCTCTCCTCGCGATTACGGCAGCACGATGGCATGGTGTCGGAAGTAGAGGGAAGATTCTGCAGGGCTTCGCCTAAGCCGGAGCAGGTTATGGTGGAGAAATAGGGTTTCCCTGGCGATCTAGGGTTTAGAAGCCGGAGAGGAGGAGGTGAAGCCGACGGTGACTAGGGCGGCGGCGGCGCGGGCTTGGGTGGTGGTGTTGTGTGGAGGGACAACCCCTTCCCTCTATTTATGAGAGGGAGGGGCAGCTAGGGAGAGGGGAGTTTGAATCCTTCCCCAACTCCCTCTCCTTCTAGGCTTGTAGTGGAGGGAGAGGACTTTCTTCTTCCTCCACTAGGAAACATTGTCCCAGTTTGACTTTTCAAATGTGCCTTTTGACTTTCAATTTTGGAGTTTGTTTTAACTCTTTATTTGCACAGCCCTTTGACCTAGGACATGATGCAACCATTCCACTTAGTCATGACACATTCATGCACCCTTCCCCTTCTAGTCCGGTGAACCTTCTAGACCCTTCTAGATCATTCCGGTGAAAACACCGGAATCATTCCCGAACTCTGGAATCGGACTTTCCTTATATGAATCCTATTCTCCGGACCATTTCGGATCTCCTCGTGATATCCCGGATCCCATCCGAGACTACGAACAACATTCGGTCTCCCTACTTACATTCCATATCTACTAAACAACATCGAATCCTTAAGTGTGTCTCCCTACGGTTCGTGAATTATGCATACATGACCGAGACTCTTCTCCGATCAATAACCAATAGACTAATATGGAAATTCATATGGTTCCCACATATTTATATGACTACTTTGCGATCGAATGAACCATTTACATACGATACCAATTTCCCTTTGTCTCGTGATAATTTACTTATCCAAGGTCTGATCGTCGGTATCTCTTCATACCTAGTCAACCTTGTTACCGATAAGTACTCTTTTCTCGTTCCTGTGATATGTGATCCCTTGTGAGCCAGTCACATGCTTGCAAGCTAATTGGATGACATTCCACCGAGAGAGCCCAGAGTATATCTATCCGTCATATGGATTGACAAATCCCACTCTTGATCCATGTGCCTCAACACACACTTTACAAACAATCAATGCCACCTTTATAGCCACCCAGTTACGGTGTGGTGTTTGATGTCATCAAAGTATCCATCCAGTGATAGTGATTAGTATGATCTCATGGTTGAAGGAATTAGGTTACTATGTATCAGAAAGCTTATAGCAAACGAACTAATGAAATGAGTTGATCTTTATGCTACGCTTATCTATAGGAGTATGTACATCACACCATTCTCCTAATGATATGATCTTTTTGTTAATAACATCTCAATGTTCATGATCAGAAAACCATGATCATCTATCAACCAACAAGATAGTATTATAAAGAGGCTTTACTAGGGACTCTAATTAGTTTACAAATCACACAAGTATTAATATTTCCGGTTAATACTATTATAGCATGAATGTAAACATTTATCATAAACATAAAGATATAATAATAAATACTTTTATTATTGCCTCTAGGGCATATCTCCAATAGTATCCCACTTGTACTAGAGTGAACTAATCTGGATTACACGGTAATATACCGAACACCCATGGCGGTTTGGTGCTGGTCATGTTTTATCCTCGGAAGAGGTTTAGTCAACGGATCCGCCACATTCAGATCTGTGTGTACTTTGCAAATCTTTATGTCACCATCTTGGACATGTTCTCGAATAGCATGAAAACGCAGCTTGATATGCTTCAGCTTCTTGTGTGACCTTGGTTCTTGCGCATTGGCTCTGGCGCCCATTTATAACAGTAGATAGACATTGGGTCCAGCGCACTGGGAACAACACCGAGCTCTGTAGTGAACTCCTTCATCCATATCGCCTCTTGTTAAGCCTCCGAAGCAGCTATGTATTCCGATTCAGTTGAAGATCTCGCCACAATGCTTTGCTTTACACTCCTCCAGCTCAGTGCTGCACCATTCAAAGTAAATACGTATCCAGATTGAGATTTAGAATCATCCGGATCGGTGTTCCAACTAGCATCGGTGTAACCATTAACAACAAGCTGTTCATCACATCCATAAGAAAGAAACATATCCTTAGTTCTTCTCAAGTACTTAAGGATGTTTTTGACTGTTGTCCAATGATCCACTCCTGGATCACTTTGATATCTGCTAGTTAAACTAACAACATATGCAATGTTGGGTCTAGTACATAGCATGGCATACATGATAGATCCTATGGCTGAGGCATAGGGAGTCTTACTCATCCTTTCTCTATCTTCTGTTGTAGCTAGACTTTGAGTTTTACTCAAGGTCGTATTGGGAAACATGGACAAGAACCCTTTCTTGCTATCTTCCATTACAAACCTCTTTAGAACTTTTTCCAAATATGTACTCTGTGACAATGATATTAGGCGTCTCGATCTATCTCTATAAATCTTTATGCCTAATATGTAAGCAGCTTCGCCAAGATCCTTCATTGAAAAAATATTATTCAAATAATCTTTGACACTATTAAGAAGATCTACATCATTCCAAATCGACAATATGTCATCCACATATAGTACTAGGAATGCTACAGAGCTCCCACTCACTTTGTTGTAAATACAAGCTTCTCGATAAGTTTGTATAAAACCCCCACTCACTTTGTTGTAAATACAAGCTTCTCCATAAGTTTGTATAAAACCAATTTTTTTGATTACCTTATCAAAACGTTGATTCCAAATTCGGGATTCTTGCTTCAATCCATAAATGGACCGTTGAAGTTTGCACACCTTGTTAGCATCTTTAGGATTGACAAAACCTTTGGGTTGTACCATATACAACTCTTCATCAATGTCTCCATTGAGGAATGCCATTTTGACATCCATCTGCCATATCTCATAATCATAATACACAGCGATTGCTAACAAAATCCTCACAGACTTTAGCTTCGCTATCGGTGAGAAAGTCCCATCGTAGTCAACTCCTTGAATTTGTCGAAACCCTCTTGCGACAAGTCGAGCTTTATAGACAGTAACATTTCCATCAGCATTTGTTTGCTTCTTGAAAATCCATTTGTTCTCGACAGCCTTCCGACCATCCGGTAAGTCCACCAAAGTCTATACTTGGTTTTTGTACATGTATCCAATCTCGGATTTCATGGCTTCTTGCCATTTATTGGAATCTGGGCTCATCATTGCTTCCTCATATGTCGCAGGGTCGTCGGTGTTGTCCACCAACATGACACTCATAACGGGATCATACCAATTGGGAGTGGTACGAGTTCTTGTTGACCTGCGAGGTTCCATAGTAACTTCGACCGAAGTTTCATGATCAACATTATTAACTTCCTCTCTTACTTGTGTAGGCGCCACAGGAACTTCTTCTAGTGCTGTGCTAATCTCAAATCCGAGAGAAGGTTCGATAACCTTGTCGAGTTCTACTTTCCTTCCAGTCACTTCTTTCAAGAGAAACTCCTTCTCTAGAAATGATCCATTCTTGGCAACGAAGATTTTGCCCTCGGATCTATGATAGAAGGTATACCCAATAGTTTCCTTCGGGTATCCTATGAAGACGCATTTTTCCGCTTTGGGTTCTAGCTTGTCCGGCTGTAACTTCTTTACATAGGCTTCGCATCCCCAAACTTTAAGGAACGACAATTTAGGTTTCTTCCCAAACCATAATTCATACAGTGTCGTTTCAACGGATTTAGATGGTTCCCTATTTAAAGTGAATGCGGCTGTTTCTAATGCATAACCCCAAAACAATAGCGGTAAATCTGTAAGTGACATCATAGAACGGACCATATCTAAGAGAGTTCGATTACGATGTTCATACACACCATTACATTGTGGCGTTCCCGACGGTGTTAATTGTGAAAGTATTCCACATTTCTTCAAATGCTTGCCAAATTCGTAACTTAGATATTCACGTCCACGATCAGATCGTAGAAACTTAATCTTCTTGTTACGTTGATTCTCTACTTCACTTTGAAATTCCTTAAACTACTCAAAAGTTTCGGACTTATGTTTCATGAAATAGATATACCCATATCTACTCAAGTCATCTGTGAAAGTAAGAACATAACAATAACCACCACACAATGCTACACTCATCGGGCCACATACATCGGTATGTATGATTTCCAATAAGTCCGTAGCTTGCTCCATCATACCAGAAAATGGAGACTTAGTCATTTTACCCATCAGACATGCTTCGCATCTTTCAAGTGATTCAAAATCAAGTGAATCAAGAAGTCCATCGGAATGGAGTTTCTTCATACGCTTCACTCCAATATGACCAAGACGACAATGCCACATATAGGTTGAGTTATCGCTTAATTTCAAACGTTTAGTTTCAATGTTATTAACATGTGTATTACTACAATCGAGATTCAACAAGAATATACCATCTATCAAAGGTGCATGTGCATAAAACATATTACTCATATAAATCGAACAACCATTATTCTCGGACTTAAACAAGTAACCGTCTCGCAATAAACATGATCCAGATATAATGTTCATGCTCAACTCAGGCACCAAATAACAATTATTTAAGTATAAAACTAATCCTGATGGTAGATGAAGAGGTAGCGAGCCGACCCCGATCACATCAACCTTTGATCCATTTCCAACACGCATCGTCACCTTGTTCTTCGCTAGTTTCCGTCTATTTTGCAGCACCTATTTCGAGTTACAAATATGAGCAACCGAACCAGTATCAAATACCCATGCACTACTACGACTACTAGTGAGATACACATTAATAATATGTATATCTGATATACCTTTCTTCTTGATGTTGCCGTTCTTCAGATCCGCCAAGTACTTAGGGCAAGTCCGCTTCCAGTGATCTTCTACCTTGCAGTAAAAGCACTAAATATCAGGCTTAGGCCCAACCTTGGGCTTCTTCGCCGGCGCGGTAACTTTCTTACCGCCCTTCTTGAAGTTTCCCTTTTTGTTGGACATGCCTTTCCTTTTGAATTTGGTGGTCTTATTGACCATCAACACTTGGTGCTCTTTCTTGATCTCCACTTCCACAGACTTTAACATGGAGAAGAGTTCAGGTAACGACTTGTCCATGTTTTGCATATTGTAGTTCATCACAAAGTTCTTGTAGCTTGGTGGTAGTGATTGGAGGACACGGTTGTTGGGGATATACTTTCCGGGTATACCCACAGGACTCGCTGGCCAGGGTGGCCCACCAACGGGTTAGAGCTTTGCTTCACGGGTGGCCCAGTCAGAGAAAGAGGAGGAGCCAGTTCCAGCTATGATAAGTCGCAGTAGAGTTACCAACTTAGGCCTGTAGTATTACTTGTAGTCCAAGCTGTATCTAGTTACCGACTCTGTAACATAGCCGAATAGGTCTCTCCTGTAACCCTAGGTACCGGTGACTATATAAACCGGCCCTATGTGAGCCTTTAGGGCAACAACCAATCATAACACCACAATCAACTCGCACAGGCGAACCTCTCTTTTAATCCGCTGTAACATCCGGCTTACGCCGATATATTACTGGGTTGCTAGCATGAGTAGGATCCGATCACCGCCGTCGCATCTGAACCTGGGTAAACTTGTGATCACCGCTCTTGGAACATATGACGTCTCACACCCCATATTTCCAATGCCACTAGGACCCCCTATGGCATACTTGTCGAAAATCCGATGATAGTTGCCGCCCACCGTGCGGCAGGTGACTTTTGGAGCTTCGTTCCAGGCGGAATCTGCGTGTGCAGGAATCAACAAAACTATCGCCATGGGTTGTGTGGTCTATGCCAGTGATGTCCCTCTCGTCCTTCTTGACTAGACCTATATTCTAGCTTTGAAGCCCGTGACGACCTACACGATCATGTCTATCAGAGAGATCGATATTTATCTTGGTTTCGCTAAACCTGCCCAACCCACCCTTGAGGTGATGACCATGGCGGAAGAAAAATCCGGATCTGCTCTATCCGCAGAGGCGGAAGAGTTCAAGATCCTCGATAAAATCAAACCCACCCAACTCACTCCCGTAGTGGAAGAAGAGGTGGAAGAAGAATATGGATCCGATTTCTCTAACGAAATCGGATACAAGGATGAGGAATACATCCGCCACGGATCCGGCTCTGCCGATGTTGAGGCGGAAACTAAGTTGTACCACTACCTCAAGAACATAAATAAGAAGAATCACTGTTTCGTCTACCATATAAGCTTTGGATCCGACTATGTCGATGCTGGAGCTAGCAGCGATTCAGTCCTAGACGCAATCGAAGAAAACGCCGACTTACCTGGCTCCCCTCAAGAGTCAATAACGTTGCAGGAACTTCGAGATTTCGACAAAGAGATGGAGGAGTACAAGAAAGAACACGCCTCCAAACCAACGCAAGGTGAGACGGAAAATTCTCCTAGTCCATATGATAGCATGGATGAAAGCTACACCTCACAGGATGATATGGATAACGAAGAGTCCTCTGAGGTCCACAAGCCAACCACTACGGAAAGTACCGACGGAAGTTTATCCCCGGTACTGGACCAAAAGCCGTCTTTGCCACTGGTACGCATGTTAAGGCTACTGGGCGGTCAAAGAATAAGAACAAGAATCCGACACCGGTAGAGCCGGACGTCGAGGAAACCAACGAAGGAAAAGTTGATGAAGAGATCGAGATGGAGAATCAGGATGGAGATCCGATTAATACCACGCCAATCGACCCTCCTGTGGATGGACACGTTGTCACCAAGGGTGCACGTGAAATTTACGGATATGCTCTCATGATTCCAATCCCAACGGCTTCGGATCTTACACCGGAGGCGCTGGAGAAAAGGGCTGAGGACCTGGAAAAGCACCGTCTGTTTCTGCTCGAAGAGGCCGCGCGCATCGTCGAGCTTAGGCGGCAGTTAGACAGTGATCCTGCCAAGTATCAATTAGATTTCAAGCGACACCCAAACAAAACAAGGGGAGGTACGTTTCTTGCCCGCAAGAACCCGAATATCCACGAAGATCTATTTGATGGAAAGACCGGAGAGAAGATCCGAGTCTACAACACGCCGTTGGAAAACGCTGCTGCATCTCGAGCCATCCTCGCCAACAATCTGTCTCCACAGTAGGTCCATCAGTGCATCGTGTTGCTGGAAAAAGGATTAAAGCAGCAGAAAATGGCTACATCATTCAGTGGGAAGATGGCCTCAAAGTCCGAGTTTTGCCACACTGGCGCTGACCAAAGCGCTGATGGAAGGCTCCGCAGGGATACGGATCAACGCTATCATCCCCATGGAGAAGAAGAGAATTCAAGAACCGGATCAAACAACCACTCTCGCCGGTAGGCGCGTGACTGAGCAAGAGTGATTCCGGCTGTGTCCGAAGATGCCATCAGGGCAATGGTTCCTCATCAGGACCATCGTCAGCAAAACAACCGCTATAGAGAAGACCCGGAAACACGCCGCCAGCGAGAAGAGAAATATAGGCTAAGGATGCCCTCACCAAGCCGTCCGGCTGGCAACATCGGACGAAGATATGATCTGGATCATCCTGAGTCAAGTAGGGACAGGGCCCAAAGAAACCGTCATCAGAGTCAGCATAATGAGGCTCCACCGCCACCATCGCGTAACCCAGCCGGAAATAATCCACCAGGGCCACCATCGCCTCCTGGCAGCGACCATGAAGTATCCCGACATAGCCATGGAAGCCACAGGGGCGGAGGCAGCAATGGTGAGAGGAGAAGCAGAAATCCGACTCTGCCGCGCAGAAGCTGTGAGCCTCCAAGGCGCAGATCTCTGTCGCCGAACGATGCTCGCCATCGCATTGAATCAAACATAGAGGCGCGGCGGTATGAGGAAGAAGATGTGTACGTGGGACACAAGTGCTTTGGCCCACGCATACGTCAGACCAAATTTCCGGTTGACTTTGGTATTGCCAAACACATTCAGCCCTATGACGACGCGGCTCGGCCAAATACCTGGCTTCAGGATTTTTTCCAGGCTTGCTGCATCACCAAAGGAGGAAATAGCCTGGTCGCAGTCCGATATATCCCGCTTATGCTGAGGAAGATGGATCGATCATGGCTCAATGAACTGCCAGAGATTTTAATTCATAACTGGTATGATATTAAAAGTACGTTCTTTTCAAACTTCGAGGGAACACACAAGAGGACCTGCAAAGTCAGAGACTTGCAGTGCTGCACACAAATACCGGGAGAAACCTGCCGGGATTACCTCGGATGCTGGATTGACACAAAGAACTCCTGTGAGGGAGTAAATGAGCAAACTACGATGGAAGCTTTCATTGCAGGACTCCTAGTCGGACTTTTGCGTCACAGATTAAAGTGTGACCACGTTATAGATTTGAGAGAGATGATAGAGACGGAAAGAAAATATGTTGATGCCGATGATGATTCAGAAGGGCTGCTAAACATTCTGGCCATTCCCAATGCGGCCAAACAGCCAAAACAAGAAACTCAGAAGCGCAAGAACTGCTCGGAAGATAAACCAGCTCCGGACAACACAGCTATCAACGCAACGTTCGGATCTAGAGGACGAGGAGGGCACGGAGGCGGCGATGGTAGAGGTCGTGGAACTTCTCGAATCCAGGGCAGAGGAGGTCAGCAACCCAGAATAACCTATACCTGGGCTGACATTGCCAACAATCCCTATGTCCACCACTTGGATAGTGACGGAGGATCTACCCACACAAATGCCGAGTGTAGTTTCAATGACGACATCAAGAAATACGAATTCACTGGCTATAGATCCAAGCGACAAAATGGAATGTAAAATTCCGAGAAAGGAAAGGATCCCAAGGAAGATTTCAACATGAAAGAAGCGAATATCACCGCAAAGCCCAAGTCGGATGGAAAGAAGAATTTTCTGACTAAGAAAGACGCATATGTCTGCTTCCTTGGATCCCAACCTGCCAAAGAAAAGAAGGTGGTTCTCCGTGAGCTCAATGCCACGGTTCCGGCTGTTCCACGGTTTCTGGATTGGTCGGACGTAACCATCACCTTTGATCACTCAGATCACCCGAGGAAAACACATCATCGGGGAAAGTACTATCGTGGTATTGCCGACGAGTACTCCATGGAGGGGTCCTCACAGTGCGTGTTTAGAGACGTGGTGGAAGGTGGGCGGTTGACGGGTACGAGGTAACACAGCTTACCCAGGTTCAGATCCCACGACGATGGCGGAGTCCTACTCCTGCTATAAATCACTATAATGGCAATACGCCGAGTTACAGAGATAGGTTCGCTGTGCGAGGTTATGTGAAGTTGTGCCCTAAAGGCTCCCATAGGCCCGACTTATATAGTCGCTAGGTCCTAGGGTTATAGGGAAAAGTCATAGCCAGACAGGTTACAAAGTCCTACACCGTCCATTACTAGTCTAGCGTGTCTTGTACTCCAAGGCTCCGGGTACGCTGGTGACTCCACCGTAGCCTTCGTTTATCCGGCATGGGCCTCCCTTCTGGATCCATCTAACTGGCCGCCCAGCAGGCCATGGGCCATGCTACTAACTGTGGGCCACCCGGGTTATCGGGATAAGAGACATGCTATGAGGATACCCATATAGCATATCCCCAACAGTAGCCCCCGGAGAACTCCGAGATCTTGCGCTGTCTTGCCTCTTCACGTTGAATGCTCCGTCTAGATGGATGTCGGCAAATCGTCAAGCAATATCTTGTAGTCCTCCCAAAGAACCCTGCAAGGTTTTCTCCGTCTTCAATTTGTAAGTCAGAGAATTGCTGAATCTTCCATCATACTCTTCCGTAGCTGGATTGGATCCGTCCATGCCGGAATCTTCTGATGTGATGGTTCATCTGCCTATGTCAGCTAGGGCGACGTAGACATAGGTTAGCAGCGCCTCGTAACTCACACACGCAGAGAACGCAATCATGTCCACTTTTCCCGTGCGAGCGATACGAACCGTTGGCGGCGACGGTTGGTACGTGGCGAAATTTCCGCGCACGCCTCCGCACATGTCGCCTACGCCACAACCATTCGATCAAGCTGGACGAATCTTGATGCTGGATATCATAAATAGTAACTGCGGTGGAAAATTCACGTTTTTACCTCATTCTCTCCTGCATCTTCTTCTTCCTCAGGTAAGCGTCTCCTCGAGATCTCCGCGCCTCGCACGAAAAACCCTAACTCCCAATCTCACCAGTCACCTCCGAACACATCCAATGGCTAGCAGCAGCTCCTCCCCTTCGATGGCGGCGTCGGGCGAAGCCGCAGTGAAGCCAGCGAGCTCCATCGTCATGCCCCTAGAGGGCCTAGTCATCCCCAGGTCTGCGGTGGTCGAGGCCACCGGCGGCAACCATAATCCAGCGGCGCTAGAGCTGCTGGAGGAGGAGTACAACTCCCACAAAGGCGACTGGTGCGGTTCGGACATCACGGACCACAACATCAAAGAGCTGATCATCGAAGGTTACCTCCCCGCGACGGAGGGGCTCACCTGGCGGGCGGTGCCGGCCGGCGAGGTCACACCTTCTCCCCAAGCCGGATAAAATGTGTACCTCAAAGATCAGTTGGTACGCAGCGTCTCCCTGCCCATCTCTAATTTCTTCCTCGCTGTCTTGAATTATTACCAAATACAGCCACCGAACCTATCCCCCAATAGCATCCTAGCGCTTAGCAATTATGCGGCGCTTTGTGAGGGTTACTTAGGGATTACGCCTAGGCTAGATCTCTTCATATATTTCTTCACCGTCAAGCGCGAAGCCGGAGCCAGCAAGGACGAACTTAGAAATTGTGGCACTATTAGCTTCAAAATCCGGCCTGGCCGACGCTTCCCCGACATCGTTGGCCATGAGTCTTGCATGAACTGGCAGCGTACTTACTTATATGGCCTAGATATCCCTCTGGCCGGCCGAGAAGTAATGTACCAGGACTTTGTCGATGGAGCATCCGCCGAAACTTCGACATGGAGATCCCAAGCCTCCTGTAACTTCCCAGCATTAGAGCTCGGAATCAGATGTGTGCATTGCATTCATGCATAGAAAATCCGAATAATTTTCGCGCTTTTAAAACAGAACTTGTCAAATTGATTGAAGCTTCTCTCAACTTGATGGAATTGAAGTAGATCATCAAGTTAACTATGATAAGTTTCAATGTGACTTTTGCTAAAACCTTATTTTGGGTAAGGGAGATTTGATCTAAGGATAGATCAAATGAAATAAAAGTTAAAACCTAATACATTATGATTTATATTTGATCCTTAGGTGATCATATCATAGTATCAATTATAATCACTCATGAGTACCAATTTAAAGATATAACACAAATAACAAGAATGTAACAACTATATCTTAATCTCATCTGCATATACCATGAGTATCATGGTAATACCTAACCCTACTTCTTAAGTAAGATTGAGTAGTAAAGAAACTAAGCTTAGATCATTCACTATATATCTTTCTTTCCATATCAATTTTTATGGAACTTATCTTAATATCTATTGTTCATCAATGTTGAGTAATCCACCATTGATTTACAAATTCTTTAACTATCACTCTTTTATTTACTATTTATTGATCTTATCATAACATCTACTTAAATCTTTTAAAGAGGTAAATAGTGATGCTAGTTTCAGATGTTATCTATTGGATAGGAATGATTGGAAAGAATCCAATCAATAGGATAGTTGATGGAGTTAAATCCCTCCTTGATAGAAAAGAAGATTACAAGGATGAAGTCTGAAGATAGTTACCAGGAGTAGTCCTATTGGATCAAGTAGGTATAGTTAATGAATTATATCTCTTAATCCAATAGAGCTAAACAGAAGATAATTATAATACAACTGTAATGTTGTATTGATGGAGCCTTGATTATCCAACTAGAAACCTAAACCATAAAGGATCAAAAGATTATAATAATCCTGTCTTATTCACCAAGATTGAATGCTTATATCATGTATAAGTGACATTGGTGGATAGAACATTATTGAACCCTAGTCTAGATATACTATCCTAGGTTAACTATTACAAGTCACAATAATATAATGTAAGATTTGTGTATGAGTTACTAGAGAAAATATAAGACAATATGATTCAATTAAAACAAGTATAGTATGGAGTTATGGAAGTAGTGTTATTTATTTTAAAGAATAATAAACCTTAGAGAAAGGTAGTTGGATACATACATCTGATGGAGGAATATTAGTGATGGATGATTAAGGAAGATTATGAGTGGAGTGTAACATCCCAAAAATACTAAACTAGAATCATCAAACTCTATGCATCAAAATTTGGGTTAACAAAAACTTTTCTAAATAAAAATATGAAAGCATTCACGTGTGTATGCATCCCATTTTGAATTCTTTTGAATTGCCTTGTTTATGTGTTTCTTTGCTTGTAAAATGATTCTTAGGTGAAATAAACATCATCTAAACAATCCCCACACGTTTCCCAAAGACAAATAAATCAAAACAAACAAAATGAGTGAATGGTCACTTTGGCCAAATTAACTCCCATGCCTACTTTGGCTGTCTCTAACTTTCAGAACTTAACATAAACTTGTTTGGATCTTTGCACCCCTTGATAGTACTCATAACAAAGTATCAAGGCCCACTTTGTGATCATCCAGAAACATTCAAATGCATCGTTTAAAGGACAGCTTAAAATAGAATCTTTATCATATGGGAAGATCCCACTTTTTCAAAAACCACTCAAACAAGCTCAACTTTCAAAACCCAAGCATCTGCAGACTCACCAACACCTACCTAGAACACCCACCAAAAATCTTTTCAAAATTCAAAACTTGAATTCTTGTGGCCATTTCATCAAACACTTGGAGGCAACAAATCAAACTGGCCTAACTTCACTGTTTTGAGCAGTAATTTGGCTAAGCAATGTTCACCATTTATCACCCTTGTCTCCCTCAGTGCCAACCGGTGCCTGGACAAACACTAGCCCCTACCCTTTGCCCCATGCCATGCCAACCCGAGCACCCCCTTGCCAGCCGACCATGGATAGCTAGCCAGAGCAAGCACCAAGCCTAAACAGCATGTCTAGGACACAGCCCACCGTCCACCGCCACCCCCTGTCCAGCGCTCAAACCTTGCCAGCCACTGGACCACACACACAGACCATGCCAAGCTCGCCAGCAACCATGCCGAGCATGCGCCAGAGCACCACCCTCGACACACGCCCATAGACCGCGAGCTACCCTCGCCGCGTGCATACACGATCACCACCGTCCCAGGAGACCGCCAGACACCCCCGTTCGCCGCCCCATGCCCTGTAGCCACCGCTTGCCATCAAGTTCGCCGCCTGTGCCTCGCAGAGCATCGTGCGTTCCCAACCGTTTGCCACCGCCCCTACACGCGCATTAAAGCCATAGAGCATCGCCAGGAGACCACCGATCGATCGCCACCACCGGCCATGCCTCTAGCAGCCCGTAGCTATGTCGCCACCATCGTCTGCCCATCCCGTTCGGTCTCACCGTCGAGCCTATAAAAGGAGGCCACCCCCAGCCGAATTGAGCACACCATCTCACTCCCCTCTCCTCACTGATTGTTCCACCCCGTTCTCGGAGCAAAGCGAGCAGCGCATCCCCGGAGATTGGCCGGAGCAGGCCGCCTCTGGAGAAGAAGGGCGCCTCAATTTCGTCCAGCCCAGGAGAAGCTGCCGGTACCAGGAGGTTTGCCGTCGTCGACTTCGTCGTTCGCCCGCCTCTCCGACCCTCGCCTGAGCCCCGGTGAGCCTCCCACAACCCCCACTGCGCCGCTAGGGTTCGAGCTCGCCGGTGACTAGTTCATCATCGACGACGACCCTCAGCCGTTGATCTTACTTCTAATCCAACACACCACGTTGCCCCATACCGCTTCGCACCCCCTGTCTCACTGACGCGTGGGGACAACAACTTAACCACCCCACGTAAGCACTGTGCTTAGCAGACCAGCCCAGTATCGTTTCCCGCGCAGCCCACTCGTTTGAATTTGGATTTTTCCATTTTCATTCAAACACAGTTCTGTACCTAGTTTCAAAAATCAACCGAGCTCGATTCAGTGCACCAAATTGAATGAAACAAATTTTGTTAGAAAGGTCTTGAAATGCTGAATCCAAGACCGTTGGATTTAAATCATTTGGATCTGTAGATCACCGTTGGTAAAAATAACAAGGCAGAAGATTTTCTGCATTCAAACATTTTTCAAATTTAAACTATAATAGATTTTGAGTTGATTCCAACTCTCAAAAATCACATTTGATCATACCTTTCAGAATATATAAAAACATTTGGGTTTACTTCCAGAAATATTGTTCAAGTAATAAAAGAATGCCACATAGGCATTTCTACTCACTTTATTTAAGTAAAATAAAAGGTTAAACCTTATTAAATTGTGACACCACTTTAAATCACATTCCCATGGACCAAAATTTGTGGTGATGACATGTGTCAACATGATCCCATGTTTGGTTTGGAGAATATTAAATCGTAAGTAGTTTTTCAATGAGTAGAAATTACTTTTCTAAAAATAAAAGAAATTAAACCAAGCTTTAATCTTGTAATGTTAGTGATGATGCTAGATCATCTATAGGACCCTTTTGTGTGATTATTGGAAGTAGTTAAGTATTGTATGGTGATTGTGTACCTCGTATTTATTCATAGACGCTAGCACCGACCAAGGATACGAGAAGGAAGGAGGATACTACGAAGAAGAAGCCGAGGAGAACTTCAACCACTGCTCTGCATAAGGCAAGCTAACACTTGCAATTTAGCAAGCTTATACTGATATTGATGCAAGCCAATACTTGCTTGTTACCATGCCAACTATATGCCTTAAGCATATATGATCATAACCACTTGATAAACCAATCCTAGTTTTACTTACAAGCTTTATACTTTATTTCTTTATCAAAGCTAGTACTTAGAGCTTACTTAAGTGAATGGTATATTCTAGAGAGATAATTGAAGGTTGCATAAAGAGCATAAAATTTGGCCTAAGATAGATAATCTTTATGTCATCCTAAGGCATGAGATTGAACTTAGTTAAACTCCACTAGTTTACCACCCCTCATTAGTAATTACCCCCACTTGTAGATTCTAGTGCTAAGCATAAAACTTGATCAACTTAGATGGGAATACTTGGTGGAAAAATGGTTATGAAAAACTTGGAATGATGGATCATTCTATTGAGATGTTTTGGACATGTGTTTCCGAACACCAGATGATTTATGGTGATGAAAATGTTGAGGCATGAGCCTTAGCCCTTTATAAAACTGATGGTTGTCTGGATGCAATACCTTTCCAATTTTACCGTACAACCATAATACCCGAGAATTGGGTAGGGCTTGACTGGAAACTTATATACCTTAGTATTAGTTCCCTCACGGCCAAGGTCTGAGCTGAGGCTACCTTGTGAAGATTGTCCACTTGTGCAGTACCCAAGATGACAGCTGGTCATGGTTGGGAGCCAAACTCACAGGAGAGGTGCTTATACTAGGGCGTGTAATTGAAAGGTTAGGATTGATTATCCGCATACTGAGTATGGTGAATTCAGGATTTGTTCCTGACGGATGTATCGAATGTTGTGGTGAAAGTGTACAATCTCTGCAGAGTGTCAAACTATTCGAATAGCCGCGTCCGCGGTTATGGACAGTTGGAGTGGCCATACTGTTCCCCCGTCAGATGTTTTCAAAATGACTTGTGAAATGAATGGAGACTTTGACTTGATCACAACAGAGCTGTGATATGAAGTACAAGTTCCCACTTAGGTGTTATAAAATTTCAGCTAGCTTTTCTTGCTTGTGAACTTAGTAGATGTAAATCTGGCTTTTTGCAAAACAACCCTAGAGCTTAGTGTCCTACTACAAAAAACCCCCTTCACTTGTTAGTATTAGTTTGCAAGTACTTAAAGAGTACTCATGGCTTTGTCCCTGGCTATTCCCATGGCCAGACTATGAAGAGTACCTGGAGAATGGACCCCAGGAAGGTTACGACAACTAGGATCATCTCCCATCGTCAGCATTGCCTATGACCCCGAAGATGGAGCTTCGCCTACGCTACCTTTATTATTACGTATTTCCGCTACTTGAGTTGTATTAAGAACTGGATCATGAGATCCTTATTTGTGTAAGACCTTATGTATGGTTTGTAATGGATGATGTACTGTGGTATCCAATTCTGTTATGTCTCGCAAAAATGGTAATCCTGGGATTGCGATGTATGGCATAACAGGCATCTGGGATTAAAAATCCGGGTGTTGACAAGTTGGTATCAGAGCCATCCTGACCATAGGAGACCCTAGTTAGACTGGACGTTTGGAATCAAAAACTTAGTTTCAAAACCAAAGAAAGCAAATATTTACAAAAACTTATTCCCATTCTTATCACTTTGATTCTTTCATGAAAATTCATGTTCCTCAAAAACTCTTGCAAAATACAGAAAATTTGACACACTTGATCACTTTACTAACTTACTCATCTTATATTCTTTTAGATGGACGTGATGTACAACAAGTTTTACCAGTTGGGAAATGGCGGAGACCTTATCTTTGAGAGGGATTTGGACCAGCTTTCGGAACTTCTGGAGCGTCCGCACCCCGAGTTCTTCGGAGCTCAGCTCAATGATCAAGGAGGAGAAGATCTGAAGTGGCTAATTGTTGCAAGTCTCCGAGGAAAGATTGAACCTACCATTGCTTAGGGAATTCAGTTTACCTTAAGAGAGAACAACTGTCTCGATGGACTTGCCAGGGCCATGCAGGAAGCTCTTGCCCGTCTGTGTGGACAGAGTATCAACCAGATCAAGGGTACCCGCTTTGAGTTTTTCGCAAGGCGTGATGCTAATGGACAACCACTGGAAGCCCCATACCACCACGAGCTGAAGAACCAATTGGACCACCTTAGCTTCATGATGTACGATCATCAGCAGGAGTTGGACAATTGCCGTGACTACTCCAACCACAAGTCCGCCATTATCAAGACGAAGGATCAGACCATCGCTATGTTAGCGAAGGATCGCAAGTCTCACCGCCGTCAGCTCGACAAGAAGGAGCGCATCATTGCCCGTCTTCGCCACCGTATCTCGTCTTTGGAGGAGACCATCCACGAGAGAGACATGCAGTTGGAAGAAAGGGAGAATGCCGGAGAGGATCTTCGTGGAGACCCCTACTCCTATCTCAGCGATGATGATGATTTTCTGGAGGATCAGGCTATGGATTTCTTCACCGATGAGGATGATTTCGCCTTCATCAATGACGAGGAGGATGATGAGGATGACGACTACACCGACTCCAAGGAGTAGTAGCACTTGAGCACTAGCGTAGTGAGTAGTATTTGGTCCCATTGTATCGTAGTTTCCAGAATGGTTCTAAAACCATCTGTTTACCTTGTTGTGGTGTGTGTTTGTATCGTGAGCTATGAATGAATGAATGAAAAGAAAGTTGCGAGAAAAATCTGAGTCAAACTTTAAAAACTTTTCAAAGTCCCAAAACCTTAGAAATTTCCCTCTTTTCTCATGATCTATCTCAATCTTCAAATGCCACGCGGAGGAAGTGGTTCATCCCCAGACTCGATGTTGCAGATCCTGCAAATGTTGGTTTCTGACCGCGAAGCTGAAAGAGCGGAACGTCAAGCCAACCTAGCCACCCTTCAACATATAGCTCAGCTAGCCCACAATAATCAAGGCCACGGAAACCAGGACAACCATGGATCTAAGCTCAAGAATTTCCAGAACACCAACCCACCTGTTTTCACTAAGTCGGAAGAACCCCTAGATGCCGACGATTGGCTGCAAACCATGGAAAATAACCTAGAAGTCGCCGGAGTGGAAGCCAATGAGAAAGTTCTGTTCGCCACCCATTATCTAGCCGGAGATGCCAGAGCATGGTGGATGAGTGTTCGTGCAATGACCAGAGGACAGATGATGACCTGAGAGGAATTCAAAGTCAAGTTCAGCAGAACCCATGTGCCACCAGGTTTGATCAAGAGGATGAGAGATGAGTTCAGAGAACTGAAGCAAGGAATGATGACCGTAGTGGAATACCGTGACAAATTCTTGTCATTAGCTAGGTATTCCCCGGATGAGATCGACACCGAAGCCAAGAAGAAAGAAAGATTCCTGAATGGTCTGCACGATGAGATGCAGACGGTGTTAGTCAATATCCCCTTTGCTGATATTGAAGCCGTTGTCGACTCCGCTATCCAGATGGAAGGAAAGATCAACCAAGCCAATGAGAACCGCAAGCGTCGCATGATGCATCAACCAGGAACCCATCAGACCCCAAAGTACCGCCCTAACCCATCTCCAGGATTTCCCCCGAGAACCAACAGACCCCCAATGAACCGTCCGACCTATCCCAACCGTGGAAACCCTAGGCCCGAAGGAAATCACAACAACCCCGGAAACTCTAAAAATTTCAATCGTGCCCCACCTAAGTTCAACAATAATAATGCTACCGCCAACACCAACACTGCCCCGAGGACTAGAAGCAATGCTGTGCCTGTTGCAGCAAAGGACAAGTCGCAAGTGACTTGTTATGACTGTGGAAATAAGGGTCACTACTCCAACGAGTGCCCCAACAAGAAGAATGCCGCAGCCCCCAATGCAAATTCCCCAGCTCAGCAGCAGCGTCGTGTTCAGCCAGGAAGAAGGTTTGCCCCAGGGAATTCACTCAACCGCAATGGCCGTCTTTTTATCATGCATGCTGAAGAAGCTCAGGAAGCGCCAGACGTCGTGCTGGGTATGTTTTCTGTTAATTCAGTATTTGCAAGAGTGTTGTTTGATTCTGGTGCATCGCATTCATTTGTCACCGAAGAATTTTCCTGCACTAGTAAGATTAAACCAACCAAACTGAAGCATGTTATGATCGTCCAAATTCCCGGATCAACCACCAAGGCTAGGAAAATTTGCAAAGCCGTCCCTATCCGAATCCATGGCATAGACTTTTATGCTAATCTGATAGTACTCGGAACTAAAGGTTTGGAAGTAGTACTAGGAATGGATTGGATGTCCAAACATAAAGGATTGATTGACTGTGCCAAGAAAGCCATCACCATGACCAGCACCGCCGGAATATCAGTAGAGCATATATCTGAAACCTTACCTTGTCAATTCAAGTGCAACAAGAGTATATCCCAACCTACCATTGACCAAGTCCGTATAGTCTGTGAATACCCCGATGTATTTCCAGATGTTTTTCCCGGTATGCCCCCAGATCGGTATATCGAATTTATCATCGAACTAATCCCCGGAACAAGACCCATAGCCTAGAGACCATATAGTATGAACCCGTCTGAACTAGAAGAACTGAAGAAGCAATTGGATGCCATGTTGGAAATTGGATTGATTCAACCAAGTGCGTCACCATGGAGATCACCTGTTTTGTTTGTGGACAAGAAAGATGGAGGTAACCGTTTGTGTACGGATTGTCGGAAGTTAAATGATGTCACCATCAAAAACAAGTATCCCTTGCCCAAGATAGAAGATTTGTTTGATCAGTTGACTGGTGCCAAAGTGTTTTCTAAGATTGATCTTAGGACTGGCTATCATCAACTCAAAATTCGTGTAGAGGATATTCCAAAGACTGCCTTTACCACCAGATATGGATTATACGAGTATACCGTTATGTCTTTTGGATTAACCAATGCCCCCTCTTATTTCATGAATCTCATGAATAAGATTTTTATGGATTCCTGGATAAGTTTGTCGTTGTTTTCATCGATGACATTCTGATTTATTCCAAATCGGAAGAAGAACATGAGCTACACCTAAGGACCATTCTTGGAACCCTTAGAGAGCATCAGTTATATGCCAAGTTTAGCAAATGTGAATTCTGGTTACATGAGGTAGGATTCCTCGGTCACATTGTATCATCCAGAGGAATTGCCGTTGACCCTGCAAAAGTAAAATATGTCGAAGATTGACAAGCCCCAACCACTCAAACCCAAGTTCGTGCATTTCTCGGATTGGCAGGATACTACCGCAAGTTCGTAGAAGGATTCTCGAGTATCGCCAGACCCATGAAACAATTGCTAAAGAAGGACAAGAAGTTTGAATGGACCGACAAATGTGAAGCGAGTTTTCAAGAACTCAAGAGGAGATTGATTTCAGCCCCAATCCTAATCATGCCGGATATCACAAAGCCCTTAGACGTGTATTGTGACGCATCCAAGATCGGTCTCGGATGTGTGGTCATGCAAGAAGGCAAGGTTATATCTTATCTATCTCGACAACTAAAACAACATGAGCAAAATTACCCAACCCATGACCTCGAACTCGCAGCCGTAGTTCTAGCCCTGAAGACATGGAGGCATTACCTAATGGGAAACCGTTGTGAGATTTATTCGGATCACAAGAGCCTGAAGTATATATTCACTCATAAGGAGTTGAATATGAGGCAGAGAAGATGGATTGAGTTAATCAAGGATTACGATTTGGACATTCACTATCACCCTGTTAAAGCCAACGTGGTAGCAGATGCCCTTAGCAGATTGGCGTGCCGCTTGAACTCCATGATTTTGAAGGAGCAACCAAGTTTGCACAAAGAGATGGAAGATTTTCGAATGGAATTAGTAAGTGAAGGATTTTTGGATAGCATAGAACTTCAACCCACTTTGATCAGCCAAATCAAAGAGGCGCAGAAAGGAAATGCTAGTATTGACGAAATCAAGCGTCGTATTGGTACAGGCAAGGTACCTGGATTCACCAAAGACGAAGAAGGAATTCTGTGGTACAAAGGACGCCTTTGTGTACCAACAGATTCTGATTTGAAAGAAGTTATTTTGAAGGAAGCTCATGATACCCTTTATTCTATCCACCCCGGAGGAACTAAGATGTATCAAGATTCGAAAGAGCAATTTTGGTGGCATAAGATGAAGAGAGAAATCGGAAGCTATATCGCCAAGTGTGATATATGTCAGCGAGTCAAGGACGGACATCAAAGACCCGCTGGATTGCTACAACCCTTGCAGATTCCAGAATGGAAATGGGATTCCGTTGGAATGGACTTTATCACCGGATTGCCTACTTCTAGTAGGGGAAATGACTCTATCTGGGTCATAGTGGACAGATTGTCCAAAGTCGCCCATTTCTTACCCGTCAAGACCACATATCAGAGTTCGAAGCTAGAGGAGTTATATATTGCTAGAATCGTCAGTTTGCATGGAGTCCCCAGGAACATCGTATCGGATCGAGGAACTCAGTTTACCTCGAGATTCTGGAAGAAAGTCCAAGAAGGTTTAGGAACCCGCCTAGATTTCAGTACCGCTTATCACCCTCAGACCGACGGACAAACGGAGCGAGTAAATCAAATACTCGAAGATATGCTGAGAGCATGTGTGTTAGAATATGGATCCAAGTGGGAAGACTGTCTTCCGTTTGCAGAATTTTCGTACAACAATAGTTATCAAGCTAGTTTGCAAATGTCCCCATTTGAGTTCATGTACGGAAGGAAGTGTCGCACCCCTTTGAACTGGTCAGAAGTAGGAGAGATTCAGATTTTCATACCTGACATCCTACGAGAAGTGGAAGAGAAGGTTCACAAGATTCGTGAGCACCTCAAGACAGCCCAGTCCAGACAGAAGAGTTACGCCGACAAGAGACGCCGAGACCTCGCCTTCAACATAGGAGATTTTGTGTATCTGAAAGTGTCGCCATTGAAGGGAATGCAGCGTTTCCAACTCAAAGGAAAGTTAGCCCCCAGATATATCGGACCCTTCAAGATTCTGAACCATCGAGGAGAAGTGTCGTATCAATTGGAACTACCCGAAGAGATGTCAGCCGTGCACAATGTGTTCCATATCTCATTACTTCGCAAGTGCCTCAAAGTTCCGGAGAAGACAAAAGTGTTCAAGAATATCGATCACCGGACCATAGAGATCAACGATGACCTGACCTATCCCGAAGTACCCATCCGTATTTTGGAAGAAGCTTTCCGAACTACCCGAACCCGAAGCATCAAGTTTCTCAAAATTCAATGGAGCAACCACACAGAAGAGGAAGCTACCTGGGAGCGCGAAGATCACATCAGGACGGAGTTTCTCGATCTCTTCAAATCCTAGGTAATATTTTCGTCCTTTTTCAAATCTCGGGACGATATTTTGTTTAAGAGGGGAAGGTTTGTAACATCCCAAAAATACTAAACTAGAATCATCAAACTCTATGCATCAAAATTTGGGTTAACAAAAACTTTTCTAAATAAAAATATGAAAGCATTCATGTGTGTATTCATCCCATTTTGAATTCTTTTGAATTGCCTTATTTATGTGTTTCTTTCCTTTTAAAATGATTCTTAGGTGAAATAAACATCATCTAAACAATCCCCACAATTTTCCCAAAGACAAATAAATCAAAACAAACAAAATGAGTGAATGGTCACTTTGTCCAAATTAACTCCCATGCCTACTTTGGTTGTCTCTAACTTTCAGAACTTAACAGAAACTTGTTTGGATCTTTGCACCCCTTGATAGTACTCATAACAGAGTATCAAGGCCCACTTTGTGATCATCCAGAAACATTCAAATTCATAGTTTAAAGGACAACTTAAAATTGAATATTTATCATATGGGAAGATCCCACTTTTTCAAAAACCACTCAAACAAGCTCAACTTTCAAAACCCAAGCATCTGCAGACTCACCAACACCTACCTAGCACACCCACCAATTTTTTTTTCAAAATTCAAAACTTGAATTCTTGCGGCCATTTCATCAAACACTTGGAGGCAACAAATCAAACTGGCCTAATGTAAGATCCCTCCTTTATAAAGGTAAGGATACCTGTGATTGCAATGCTAGTCCCTGGATCATTGCTAGCATCCACAGTTTAAGATGAAGTACACAGATACAAAGGTCGTTTATTACATTCATACTAGAGATAAAACATAGTCTTTTACAACTCATGGCCACAGGCCTAATACAAGAGTTTTGGAATAAGTAAATAAACACAAGTCTTCATCTTGATGTGCCACAGGCAAGCATGTTGAGTGTAGACTCATGACTCCTACTCATCATCGGAGTAACCTGCAACATCACAAGTTACAGCCACAGTGGGTCAATACTTTGGAATAGTATTGGCAAGTGATACCTTAGTAAATTTTAGGTGGACTATATTACTATATGCATTTTGGCTAAGTGTAGCTTGGCTTGCTTTGCTTGAAAATAGGTTTTTCCTATTAGTTGAAATCACTAAGTTCTCCTTTGTCAAAAACTTTCCCAAGAAACCACCAATAGACATTGGGGTCCTTCACCCTTGTTCACCCACAAGTTTTACTTAGAAGTTGGGGTGTTGAGATTCTTGTAGCTTCCATGTCTTGATGCTCAAGTTGTCCATTGCCATGGACTTGGCTAAGTACTTAGATTTTCCAGCTGCAGAGGTTGTGCACTTTCCCCACCAGACTTGGTTTCCTAAGACAGGACCTTTCAGAAGCCTTTCCTTAGTCAATTGGACGCGTTCCAACCTATCATCCCACTACCACCAACTGTCCAAATGACTAAGTTCTAGCAACCTAATGATCAAGGCAGAGCCCATATTGCCAAGTGGTTGCACTGTAAGCTTTCTCAACACTTGGCCTCCAAATCCCTTTGTGCTTGGGTGGCATACCAAAAGTGAGATACACAAGCCAAATCCATGGCCTTGTGTAACCACTCAACCAAAAACCACCATTCAAGTCCCATTCCACCCAGGAAGTTGATTGACTTAGTTGTTTTATTAAGAAAAGCATGAGTCCAAAAGGACTTAGAATTATTTTACCATAGCATGTACATACTTTACCAACCCTTGTTTTCTACTAGCTAGGCTAAGCATGGCATAGTAACTTAACTTAGGAAAATTCCCTAGCAATTCTACAATTCTACACTACATAGGATTTCCCAACATAGCATTTGGCAAAAGTAGCATGCAAGACTTAGCAAAAATAATTCTAATGCTTATTCAAAATAAAGGGTGGAAATATCATGAAGTATCACTTGCCTTGGTAATGGGGAGAGTAGCACTCTTCACAATCACAGTCACTAGCAAAATCTACACAAAAATTTGTAGCATGCAATTACACACAAATCATATACAATCAAAATATGAATGTATGCATGCAAGAATCTACTAAGTGATGATTTTGAAAATTCTACCAAGCAAGTGCATAATACAGAAACATAACAAGTCACAAGGTTTTCTAACTAAACTTATTTAGCCTTAAAACAAATTGCTAAACCAAATATATACTCAAAATGGACCTAGAAATGTTTCTGCATACAGAGTCATTTTAACAGATACTTTTTGTTAAACACATTGGAGATTCAGAAAGGGCTTGACTCACTGATTCCAACGGTATAAAATTTGCAAAAATCTAACGTGGGAATCTCAAGTTATAGCCATTTGAAATCTGGATCAAAATCTATTTTTGAATTCTGTTTTTGAATCAACCCTAGCCACGCGTCACGTTATTACTGGCGCGTACCGGTTCGCACCGGATCACCCTTCCGCGCCGTAGGATCTAAATAAATCGCACGGTCCTGAGCGCGTACCTCTTCACTGATAAGTGATTCTATCCTGACGCTTGGATCTAGATCTAACGGTGCTCGAGCACGCGACCATGTCCTGGCGGCGCGCAGCGTCAGCGAGCGGCGGAGCGCTCTGTCTACGGCGGCGCTAGCGTTTCCGGTCGTGCGCGAGAGGGAGAAGGGTCGTACCAGATCCGCAGTGGCGTGCTGAAGCTCGACGAGGTGTTGGTTTGCGAAGGGGCGCGCTAGCACGGTCTCAGGAACTCGTCGGAGTAACGGGCAGCGTCGGTAGCTTGCGGTCGTGGTCCTTGCCGAGGTATGGTGTCGCCCTAGCACGAACCAGAGGCATCATGGGTTGCGCAAGATGCAGGCGAACAAACTCGTGTGAAGGAGGGGGCAAGGGGCGCTCGGGTTTTACCTTAATTGGTCGCCGGAGTCAGGCGGCGGCGCAGGTGGTTTTGGTCGTGGACGGAGACGATAACCTGGGTCACGAGCAGGCAAAGGAAAGGTGTCAACAGGTGCACAAGGTCATGCTGAGCATCCTCGTTTGAATCAGAGAGAGGGGGGCGGTCGAGGCTCACCGGAATCGATCGCCGGAGTCGTCGGAACAGCGGGGCTTCGAGAGCTAATGCGCGCAGCCTGGTGGCGAAGTGAGCGAGGAGAGTGGGGGAAAAAGCTCGCGGTGCAGAGGGGATTAAATAGGCCCAGGCGCGACAGGAAACGCCTGCGGCATTAAGGACAATTACGCCGCGCCATTACCGGCTTCACTGCAGCGGCGACGTGGTCGCGGGCGCGATTTGGGGAAGACGAGGGCGACGTGGAGAGGGCCCGCTCGTCAGCGAAGGGGAGGTGGGGTCTGGTCGTCAGCGGCTGTCTGGGTGCGTCGGCGCGTGCGAGTGGGAGAGGAATGGCCCGGGTGGGCTAGCTGGGCCTGCTTCGTTGCTGGGCTAAAATGGCAGCGCTCAGCCTTTTTCATTTGTTTGCCTGTTTTCTTTTTCTGATTCAATTTTATGAATAGATTTTCAAATGAATTCAAGTTCCATTTGAATTCAAATTTTCTTGGGATTTTTGCAGTGAGCAGTAGTCTCAAATATAGGCATAAGATCATGTGGTTGTTTTGCAAGGGCTTGGTCAAGCTTGGAGAATCAAAATAACAGAGACTTGGTATTTGGTTTGCAAAATTTGAAAAATAGTTTTTGAACCTATTTCCCAATTTGAAAACTTGGTTCCAAATCTACACCTAAACTTATCTTCATAGAAGGCAACAAACTTGGTTTATAAAACAATCAAACTTTGAAATGGGGATACCCATTTGATTTAAATCTGTTCACATAAAATCATAGCACCAAGTGCTTCTGTTTTTCTGAAATGAGTTTGAAATTTGATCTCAAATCTATATGCATGCATGAATGATATGCAAACTTTGAAATCATGATTTTAGGGTTGTTACAAATCTAACCCCCTTAAGGTGAATCTCGCCCTCGAGATTCGGATTGGCTAGCAAATAGGTGAGGGTGGTCTTTCCGAAGATCATCTTCTCTTTCCCATGTTGCTTCCTCTTCGGAATGATGATTCCATTGTACTTTGCAAAACTTGATAGTCTTTGTCCTTGTGACTCTTTCTGCAGTCTCAAGAATCTTGATAGGCTTTTCTTCATAAGTGAGATCACTTTCTAGTTGAACTTCTTCCAAAGGTATGGTATCCCTCAAAGAAGTTTCTTCCATTTCTGGGTGACATTTCTTAAGCTGACTCACATGAAATACATTATGGACTGCTGATAGAGATGCTGGCAGTTCAATCTCATAAGCAACTTCTCCTTTGCGACTCAGAATCTTGAATGGCCCAACATATCTTGGTGCCAACTTTCCTTTGACTCCGAATCTTTTCACTCCACGGAGTGGTGATACTCTAAGATAGGCTCTATCACCGACTTCGTAGGTGACTTCTCTACGCTTAGGATCTGCGTAGCTTTTCTGTCGGGATTGTGCTATCTTCAACCTGTCCTTAACCAATTTCACCTTCTCTTTGGCTTCTTTGATAAGATCTGGCCCAAATAAACTTGTTTCTCCCACACCATTCCATAACAATGGGGTGGTACATTTTCTTCCATAGAGAAACTCAAACGGTGCCATCTCAATGCTGGCTTGATAGCTGTTATTATAAGAAAATTCTGCGTAAGGCAGACTTTCATCCCAACTTGCTCCATAGTCTAGGGCACATGCCCTCAACATGTCTTCAAGGATTTGGTTAGTCCTTTCTG
The DNA here is from genome assembly GCA_916181665.1 of Avena sativa. Taxonomy (NCBI): domain Eukaryota; kingdom Viridiplantae; phylum Streptophyta; class Magnoliopsida; order Poales; family Poaceae; genus Avena; species Avena sativa. The sequence continues at coordinate 164,774,791 of OV702285.1, read as the reverse complement.
TTTGTCCATCAGTTTGAGGATGAAAAGCAGTACTAAATTCCAACCTCGTTCCCAATGACTCATGTAGCTGTCTCCAAAAATGGGAAGTGAATTGGGTTCCCCTATCGGACACAATACTCTTAGGCACACCGTGAAGGCATACAATTCTACTCATGTAGATTTTGGCTAACTTGGCACTTGTATAAGTTGTCTTCACGGGTATGAAATGAGCCACTTTAGTTAAGCGATCCACGACTACCCATATGGAATCATATCCTGATCTGGTCCTTGGTAATCCGGTGATGAAATCCATACCAATTTTGTCCCATTTCCAATAAGGAATAGGTAGTGGTTGAAGCAAACCTGCTGGTTTCTGATGCTCCGCTTTTACTCTACTACACACATCACACAAAGCAATATGCTCGGCGATGTCTCTCTTGAGATTGTTCCACAAAAATCTTTCTTTCATGTCCATGTACATTTTGGTGTTACCTGGGTGAATAGAATACGGAGAGTTGTGCGCTTCCTGCAAAATCAGTTTCCGTAACTCCGGATCTTGTGGAACACAGATACGTTTTCCATGCCATAAAGTACCCTGTTCGTCTTCATGGAAATTTTTAGCTCTCCCTTGGCTAATATTTTCCTTAATCCTTTCAATTTCCTTATCGGTCTTCTGAGCTTCTCGGATCTTGTCCAACAAAGTGGGTTGAACATCCAAAGACATGAGATGTCCTTCAGGCACAATCTCTAATCTGAGTTCTTTGAATTGCTTACACAAATCATCTGGCAATTCTCCTTTGGTAAGGCCATTTACAAATACCTTACGACTTAGAGCATCCGCTACCACGTTTGCTTTACCGGGGTGGTATTGCAAACTCAAGTCATAGTCCTTGATAAGCTCTAACCATCTTCTTTGTCTCATATTGATTTCCTTTTGGGTGAAGATATACTTCAAACTCTTGTGATCGGTGAACACTTCACAACGCTTTCCCAAAAGGTAATGCCTCCATGTTTTGAGTGCATGGACGACAGAGGCTAACTCCAAATCATGAGTAGGATAGTTTGCTTCATGAGTTTTGAGTTGTCTCGAGGCATAGGCCACAACTTTACCGTCTTGCATAAGTACGGCACCCAAACCTTGATGAGACGCATCACAATATACTTGGAAATCCTTTTCCAAATCTGGCAGACATAGAATTGGTGCTGTTACAAGTCTCTTCTTCAATTCTTGAAAGCTGACTTCACAACCTTCAGACCAAGCAAACTTCTTGTCTTTCTTTAATAATTCAGTCATGGGCTTAGCAACCTTCGAGAAATTCTCAATGAATCTTCTGTAGTAACCTGCTAAGCCAAGGAAACTGCGTACTTCTTTCACGTTCTTGGGAGATTCCCATTCTGTCACAGCTGAAACTTTAGCAGGATCAACTGCCACACCATCCTTTGTCATAACATGACCAAGAAAACCAACTTCTTCTAACCAGAACTCACACTTGCTGAATTTGGCATAAAGTTTATGCTCTCTTAACTTCTCAAGTATCAAGCGTAAGTGTCCTTCATGTTCTTCTTTGCTCTTGGAGTAGACTAAGATGTCATCGATGAAAACGACAACAAACTTGTCGAGAAATTCCATGAACACCTTGTTCATCATATTCATGAAGTATGCTGGAGCATTGGTTAAGCCAAAAGGCATCACAGTATACTCATACAGTCCATACCTCGTGGTGAATGCTGTTTTAGGTATGTCTTGCTCTCTTATCTTAAGTTGAAAATAGCCTGACCGGAGATCAATCTTCGAGAACACACATGCTCCCTCTAGCTGATCAAACAAGTCATTGATTCTAGGCAAAGGATATTTGTTCTTGATAGTTGCCTCGTTGAGTGAACGGTAATCTATGCATAACCTTTGGCTTCTATCTTTCTTCTCCACGAACAATACTGGGGCTCCCCAAGATGAAGAACTTGGTTGAATAAATCCTTTCTGCAATTGTTCTCCTAGTTGCTTTTTGAGTTCCTTCAGTTCATCAACTGACATTTTGTACGGTCTTTTTGCTATTGGTCCAGAACCTGGTACCAAATCTATCAGAAACTCCACATCTCTATCCGGTGGCATTCCTGGTAATTCTTCCGGAAATACATACGGATACTCACACACAATTGGCACACTGTCCATGCTAACCCCCTTAAGAGAATTTAGCATACTCTTCTTTTCTCCAAATCTGGTCTTGAATCTGATCCTTTTATTATTCGGAGTTGTGAGTGAGACAGTATGGCTGGCACAATCTATCACTCCCTTGTACTTAGTCATCCAGTCCATTCCCAGAATGACATCCAAACCCTGGGAGTTTAATATTATCAAGTTAACGGGAAACTTATACTTCCCGAATTCTATGACTAGGTCATGGCATCCTGAATTCACTATCATTTCTCCACCAGGAGAACTTACTTTTATAGGACACCCAATAGTTTCTACCGGTAGTTCATTTCTTTCAACAAATGATCTTGATATGAATGAATGAGATGCACCAGTGTCAAAGAGTACAAATGCTGGAATGGAATTGAGTCTGAACTTACCAGCAACAACGTCAGGTTCCTCATAGACCTCCTCCACATTAATGTGGTTCACCTGACCTTTCTGGAAGGGATTGGTCTTGACAGGTCCTTCAACTTTCTTCTCAGGGCACTCATTAGCATAATGCCCCAACTTCTTGCATTTGAAGCACTCAACCTGACTGATGTCTCTTCTAGCAGGCTGATTTCCACTTCCACTACCATTTCCACTGTGGTGGCTCTTATGTCCACTCTTGTGGTTCTTGTACTTGTCATTGTCATGACTGCGGTGATGCTTGTTGTCATGACGGTTGTGGTTGTGGTGCTTGTTGAATTTCCCATGCTTATGGGATCCTGAGCTTCCACTGTCATCATAGTGAGATCGTTTGTGGGACGATCCCAAGCTGTGCTTGTCGGAGTGTTTCCTCTTCCTACTCTCGACTTGCTTCATTTTATTCTCCAAAATAGCAGCCTTGTCACACAGAGACTGATAAGTTGGAACATATGCCACAGACAACTGCAAGTTTAACTCATCATTCAAGCCTTCTAGAAACTTTTCCTTTATTTTGGCATCTGTGTCAACCTCATCCGGTGCATAGCGCGCCAGATTGTTGAACTCTTCTATGTATTCAGCCATGCTGCGGTGGCGCTTCTTCAAGTTGTGAAACTCCTCCTTTTTCAGGCTCATCATCCCTGATGAGATATGAGCAGTGCGAAAACCATCTTCAAAGATAGCCCAAGTCACCTCATCTAAAGGAGTGGTGATTTGGAAGTTGTCCCACCATGTGGCGGCTGACCCTTCCAACAGATGCGCTGCGAACCTGACCTTTTCAGCATCCGTGCAGCCCACGGTCACTAAGTCCTTGTTCACAGAACGTAGCCAATCATTGGCCACCATGGGATCAGTTGTCCCCGAAAACTTAGCTGGCCTCAAACGCAGAAATCTGGTGAGCATATCAAAACCCGGAGGGTTGTTGTTGTTGTTATTGTTATTGTTGTTGTTGTTGTTATTCTGGTTTTGGATGAATGTTGTCATCATCTGCATAAGCTGTGTTTGAGCATTCATCATCTGTTGCATTTCTGGAGTGATGTTGTTGGGGTTGGGGTTTGCGCGACGAGGAGGCATCTGTGGTTTGTTCAAATAGAGATAAGAATGAGATACCCTTAGATGTTTTATGCACAATACATCACAAGCAAACACATAGCATGCAACTCAAGGATAAAATCTCAACACAGAATAACAAAGTTCTCGAAATAAAACACACAAGTGGAAAGCCATCCACATGTCGGATGGTCCATAACAGGTTCACAAATAACAAGTATGATAATAAAAGATAAACGAGTAGTCAAGTCTACTCATTAGCATCAATCTCCTCCTCGACAAAGGTAAGACCTGTGTTCTCCATTGCGGTCTTGTTCTCCTCAATCGTAGTGGTCAAGGAATCGATCTTGGCCTTGAGAGCCCTCTTCTGGGAGCGAAGCCTCTCGATCACCATCTGCTGCTGCTCTAGCTCGAAATCCTTGGACTTCAGTTCTTCAGTCATGTCCCGAATCTTCTTGTTCCTATCCTGGACGTGTTTCTCCTGACTCTTGAACTTACGGTCCTGGGCCTCGAACTTCGTCTCCATTTCCTTGACTATCTCGTCCTGCTGTGCGAAAAGCTTGTCCTTCTCGCGAAGCTGCACCTGGAGCTCGTCATTGCTGAGCATGACGTTGGTCCTGTCCGTGTCCACGTGCCTGATAAGAGACTCTAAGTCCTGGAGATAGAGACGTATCGGCTCTGCTACGTCCCTCGAGTCGTCCTCAAAGTCGATGGACTCTCCATCAACATCACGTCTTCCGAAGACGTGGAAGTGGGTGCCCCTAACCTGTCGGGAGTGACGGCCTAACCGACGTCCTATCAGGTCCTGCATGACTACCTCCATGCCTCTCTCCCTGTCGTCGTGCATCAGCTTGAAGACGATGGCCTCTGTAGTAGGCTCTATCTGGCGTCCGGGCTGGTTCACCTTGAAGCCCCAGAGGTCCTTCCTCTCGAACTTGGTGAGTGGATGCACCATGATGGTGGGAAGAGGGAGATCGAGCAAAGTGGTAAGCTCAACGATACGAGGACCGAAACGGGTAACCTGGAACTCCTCAACAGTGCTGATGGTAATAGGAATCTATTTATAAGATAGAAAAGTTAGAACAACACTATTTAAGATAAACAAAGACAAACATCACATACACATCCTTGGAACACAAAATCACACAAGTCATGCATACATGGATCCATTACATCAATCAAGGTCCAAACTTATTTAAGGTATCATTTTGGAAAATAAGGTGATAGGTGGTGGTCCAACTAATGAAATGTGTCTACAACCCTATCTCACTGGATCTGTAGGCTAACACAATGTTCCTAGAGGCAATCCACCTATCTTGTTCACATGATTCCATCACCAAGTCTATAATATCTCCCCTTAAGGTTTGGTTGGTGGCTTCCAACTCTTGGGTAAGTTCCTTCTCTTTATCTAAGTCTTTTTGGAGGTTGAGCATTCTGCACTTGACTCTAGCACTTAGTTCTTTGATAGTCCTCCAAGCTGCTTCTCTTGCTGACTCAAAGAATGTGGTGTGCATCACAGTGTTGGTGTACATGCAGAATCCTCTTTCTTTGTGGTTGTCTTCCTTGTTTTTGTACAAGTGGAGTTGCACCCACCAATACTCCACTCCTTCATCCATCACTGGAAAGCCTTTGTAAACAGCTGCACCATGTGCCTCCATTGCCACCATGAGGTCCTTGAGAATTTCGGGAAACTCAGTTTCACTCTCCAAGGTCATGGTCATGAGTGGTCCTTTCTTCACGGCTTCATTGATGGAGTTCATCTACAAATAGAGATGAGAATGAGAGGATTAGAAAAGTTTACGAGAAGAATAGACAAGTGTAGATGTAGTTAAATTTTTTTCCTTAGTGTTTTTCCAATCCTAGGGGTCATAATCCTACAGGCAACACAGTGCTTTGATACCATCTGTAAGATCCCTCCTTTATAAAGGTAAGGATCCCTATGATTGCAATGCTAGTCCCTGGATCATTGCTAGCATCCACAGTTTAAGATGAAGTACACAGATACAAAGGTCGTTTATTACATTCATACCAGAGATAAAACATAGTATTTTACAACTCATGGCCACAAGCCTAATACAAGAGTTTTGGAATAAGTAAATAAACACAAGTCTTCATCTTCATGTGCCACAGGCAAGCATGTTGAGTGTAGACTCATGACTCCTACTCATCATCGGAGTAACCTGCAACATCACAAGTTACAGCCACAGTGGGTCAATACTTTGGAATAGTATTGGCAAGTGATACCTTAGTAAATTTTAGGTGGACTATATTACTATATGCATTTTGGCTAAGTGTAGCTTGGCTTGCTTTGCTTGAAAATAGGTTTTTCCTATTAGTTGAAATCACTAAGTTTTCCTTTGTCAAAAACTTTCCCAAGAAACCACCAATAGACATTGGGGTCCTTCACCCTTGTTCACCCACAAGTTTTACTTAGAAGTTGGGGTGTTGAGATTCTTGTAGCTTCCATGTCTTGATGCTCAAGTTGTCCATTGCCATGGACTTGGCTAAGTACTTAGATTTTCCAGCTGCAGAGGTTGTGCACTTTCCCCACCAGACTTGGTTTCCCAAGACAGGACCTTTCAGAAGCCTTTCCTTAGTCAATTGGACGCGTTCCAACCTATCATCCCACTACCACCAACTGTCCAAATGACTAAGTTCTAGCAACCTATATGATCAAGGCAGAGCCCATATTGCCAAGTTGTTGCACTGTAAGCTTTCTCAACACTTGGCCTCCAAATCCCTTTGTGCCTGGGTGGCATACCACAAGTGAGATACACAAGCCAAATCCATGGCCTTGTGTAACCACTCAACCAAAAACCACCATTCAAGTCCCATTCCACCCAGGAAGTTCATTGACTTAGTTGTTTTAGTAAGAAAAGAATGAGTCCCAAAGGACTTAGAATTATTTTACCATAGCATGTACATACTTTACCAACCCTTGTTTTCTACTAGCTAGGCTAAGCATGGCATAGTAACTTAACTTAGGAAAATTCCCTAGCAATTCTACAATTCTACACTACATAGGATTTCCCAACATAGCATTTGGCAAAAGTAGCATGCAAGACTTAGCAAAAATAATTTTAATGCTTATTCAAAATAAAGGGTGGAAATATAATGAAGTATCACTTGCCTTGGTAATGGGGAGAGTAGCACTCTTCACAATCACAGTCACTAGCAAAATCTACACAAAAATTTGTAGCATGCAATTACACACAAATCATATACAATCAAAATATGAATGTATGCATGCAAGAATCTACTAAGTGATGATTTTGAAAATTCTACCAAGCAAGTGCATAATACAAAAACATAACAAGTCACAAGGTTTGCTAACTAAACTTATTTAGCCTTAAAACAAATTGCTAAACCAAATATATACTCAAAATGGACCTAGAAATGTTTCTGCATAAAAAGTCATTTTAAGAGATACTTTTTGTTAAACACATTGGAGATTCAGAAAGGGCTTGACTCACTGATTCCAACGGTATAAAATTTGCAAAATTCTAACGTGGGAATCTCAAGTTATAGCCATTTGAAATCTGGATCAAAATCTGTTTTTGAATTCTGTTTTTGAATCAACCCTAGCCATGCGTCACGTTATTACTGGCGCGTACCGGTTCGCACCGGATCACCCTTCCGCGCCGTAGGATCTAAATAAATCGCACGGTCCTGAGCGCGTACCTCTTCGCTGATAAGTGATTCTATCCTGACGCTTGGATCTAGATCTAACGGTGCTCGAGCACGCGACCATGTCCTGGCGGCGCGCGGCGTCCGCGAGCGGCGGAGCGCTCTGTCTACGGCGGCGCTAGCGTTTCCGGTCGTGCGCGAGAGGGAGAAGGGTCGTACCAGATCCGCAGTGGCGTGCTGAAGCTCGACGAGGTGTTGGTTTGCGAAGGGGCGCGCTAGCACGGTCTCAGGAACTCGTCGGAGTAACGGGCGGCGTCGGTAGCTTGCGGTCGTGGTCCTTGCCGAGGTTTGGTGTCGCCCTAGCACGAACCAGAGGCATCAGGGGTTGCGCAAGATGCAGGCAAACAAACTCGTGTGAAGGAGGGGGCAAGGGGCGCTCGGGTTTTACCTTAATTGGTCGCCGGAGTCAGGCGGCGGCGCAGGTGGTTTCGGTCGTGGACGGAGACGATAACCTGGGTCACGAGCAGGCAAAGGAAAGGTGTTAGCAGGTGCACAAGGTCATGCTGAGCATCCTCGTTTGAATCAGAGAGAGGGGGGCGGTCGAGGCTCACCGGAATCGATCGCCGGAGTCGTCGGAACAGCGGGGCTTCGAGAGCTAATGCGCGCAGCCTGGTGGCGAAGTGAGCGAGGAGAGTGGGGGGGGGGGGAAAGCTCGCGGTGCAGAGGGGATTAAATAGGCCCAGGCGTGACAGGAAACGCCTGCGGCATTAAGGCCAATTACGCCGCGCCATTACCGGCTTCACTGCAGCGGCGAAGTGGTCGCAGGCGCGATTTGGGGAAGACGAGGGCGACGTGGAGAGGGCCCGCTCGTTAGCGAAGCGCGCGAAGGGGAGGTGGGGTCTGGTCGTCAGCGGCTGTCTGGGTGCGTCGGCGCGTGCGAGTGGGTGAGGAATGGCCCGGGTGGCCTAGCTGGGCCTGCTTCGTTGCTGGGCTAAAATGGCAGCGCTCGGCCTTTTTCATTTGTTTGCCTGTTTTCTTTTTCTGATTCGATTTTCTGAATAGATTTTTAAATGAATTCAAGTTCCATTTGAATTCAAATTTCTTGGGATTTTTGCAGTGAGCAGTAGTCTCAAATATAGGCATAAGATCATGTGGTTGCTTTGCAAGGGCTTGGTCAAGCTTGGAGAATCAAAATAACAAAGACTTGGTATTTGGTTTGCAAAATTTGAAAAATAGTTTTTGAACCTATTTCCCAATTTGAAAACTTGGTTCCAAATCTACACCTAAACTTATCTTCATAGAAGGCAACAAACTTGGTTTATAAAACAATCAAACTTTCAAATGGGGATACCCATTTGATTTAAATCTGTTCACATAAAATCATAGCACCAAGTGCTTCTGTTTTTCTGAAATGAGTTTGAAATTTGATCTCAAATCTATATGCATGCATGAATGATATGCAAACTTTGAAATCATGATTTTAGGCATGTTACACCTAACTTCACTGTTTTGAGCAGTAATTTGGCTAAGAAATGTTCACCATTGATCACCCTCTCCCTCAGTGCCAACCAATGCTTGGACAAACACTAGACCCTACCCTTTGCCCCATGCCATGCCAACCCGAGCACCCCCTTGCCAGCCAACCATGGCTAGCTAGCCAGAGCAAGCACCAAGCCTAAACAGCATGTCTAGGACACACCCCACCGTCCAACGCCACCCCCTGTCCAACGCTCGAACCTTGCCAGCCACTGGACCACACGCACAGACCATGCGAAGCTCGCCAGCAACCATGCCGAGCATGCGCCAGAGCTCCACCCTCGACACACGCCCACAGACCACGCGCCGCCCTCGCCGCGTGCATACACGATCACCATCGTCCCAGGAGACCGCCAGACACCCCCGTTCGCCGCCCCATGCCCCGTAGCCACCGCTCGCCGTCAAGTTCGCCGCCTCTGCCTCGCAGAGCATCGTGCGTTCCCGACCGTTTGCCACCTCCCCTACACGCGCATTAAAGCCATAGAGCACCGCCAGGAGACCACCGATCGATCGCCACCACCGGCCATGCCTCTAGTAGCCCGTAGCTATGTCGCCACCGTCGTCTGCCCATCCCGTTCGGTCTCACCGTCGAGCCTATAAAAGGAGGCCACCCCCAGCCGAATTGAGCACACCATCTCACTCCCCTCTCCTCACTGATCGTTCCACCCCGTTCTCGGAGCAAGGCGAGCAGCGCATCGCCGGAATTTGGCCGGAGCAGGCCGCCTCTAGAGAAGAAGGGCGCCGTCGATTTCGTCCACCCCAGGAGAAGCTGCCGGTACCAGGAGGTTCGCCGTCGTCGACTTCATCGTTCGCCCGCCTTGCCGACCCTCGCCTGAGCCCCGGTGAGCCTCCCACGACCCCCACTGCGCCGCTAGGGTTCGAGCTCACCGGTGACTAGTTCATCGTCGACGACGACCCTCAGCCGTTGATCTTACTTCTAATCCAACACACCTCGTTGCCCCGTACCGCTTCGCACCCCCTGTCTCACTGACGCGTGGGGACAACAACTTAACCAGCCCGCGTAAGCGCTGTGCTTAGCAGGCCAGCCCAATATCGTTTCCCGCGCAGCCCACTCGTTTGAATTTGGATTTTTCCATTTTCATTCAAACACAGTTTTGTACCTAGTTTCAAAAATCAACCCAGCTCGATTCCGTGAACGAAATTGAATGAAACCAATTTCGTTAGAAAGGTCTTGAAATGCTGAATCCAAGCCCGTTGGATTTAAATCATTTGGATCTGTATATCACCCTTGGTAAAAATAACAAGGAAGAAGCTTTTCTGCATTCAAACATTTTTCAAATTTAAACTATAATAGCTTTTGAGTTGATTCCAACTCTCAAAAATCACATTTGATCATACCTTTCAGAATATATAAAAACGTTTGGGTTTACTTCTAGAAATATTGTTCAAGTAATAAAAGAATGCCACATAGGCATTTCTAGTCACTTTAGTTAAGTAAAATAAAAGGTTAAACCTTATTAAATTGTGACACCACTTTAAATCACATTCCCATGGACTAAAATATGTGGTGATGACATGTGTCAACATGATCCCATGTTTGGTTTGGATAATATTAAATCTTAAGTAGTTTTTCAATGAGTAGAAATTACTTTTCTAAAAATAAAAGAAATTAAACCAAGCTTTAATCTTGTAATGTTAGTGATGATGCTAGATCATCTATAGGACCCTTTTGTGTGATGATTGAAAGTAGTTAAGTATTGTGTGGTGATTGTGTACCTCGTATTTATTCATAGACGCTAGTACCGACCAAGGATACGCAAAGGAAGGAGGATACTACGAAGAAGAAGCCGAGGAGAACTTCAACCACTGCTCTGCACAAGGCAAGCTAACACTTGCAATTTAGCAAGCCTATACTGATATTGATGCAAGCCAATACTTGCTTGTTACCATGCCAACTATATGCCTTAAGCATATATGATCATAACCACTTGATAAACCAATCCTAGTTTTACTTACAAGCTTTATACTTTATTTCTTTATCAAAGCTAGTACTTAGAGCTTATTAAGTGAATGGTAGATTCTAGAGAGATAATTGAAGGTTGCATAAAGAGCATAAAATTTGGCCTAAGCTAGATAATCTTTATGTCATCCTAAGGCATGAGATTGAACTTAGTTAAACTCCACTAGTTTACCACCCCTCATTAGTACTTACCCCCACTTGTAGATGCTAGTGCTAAGCATAAAACTTGATCAACTTAGATGGGAATACTTGGTGGAAAAATGGTTATGAAAACCTTGGAATGATGGATCATTCTATTGAGATGTTTTGGACATGTGTTTCCGAACACCAGATGATTTATGGTGATGAAAATGTTGAGGCATGAGCCTTAGCCCTTTATAAAACTGATGGTTGTCTGGATGCGATACCGTTCCAATTTTACCGTATAACCACAATACCCGAGAATTGGGTAGGGCTTGACTGGAAGCTTATATACTTTAGTATTAGTTCCCTCACGGCCAAGGTCTGAGCTAAGGATACCTTGTGAAGATTGTCTACCTGTGCAGTACCCAAGATGACATTTGGTCATGGTTGGGAGGCCAAACTCACAGGAGAGGTGCTTATACTAGGGCGTGTAATTGAAAGGTTAGGATTGATTATCCGCATACTGAGTATGGTGAATTTAGGATTTGTTCCTGACGGATGTATCGAATGTTGTGGTGAAAGTGTACAATCTCTGCAGAGTGTCAAACTATTCGAATAGCCGCGTCCGCGGTTATGGACAGTTGGAGTGGCCATACTGTTCCCCCGTCAGATGTTTTCAAAATGACTTGTGAAATGAATGGAGACTTTGACTTGATCACAACAGTGCTATGATATGAAGTACAAGTTCCCACTTAGGTGTTATAAAATTTCAGCTAGCTTTTCTTGCTTCTGAACTTAGTAGATGTAAATCTGGCTTTTTGCAAAACAATCCTAGAGCTTAGTGTCCTACTACAAAAACCCCCCTTCACTTGTTAGTATTAGTTTGCGAGTACTTAAAGAGTACTCATGGCTTTGTCCCTGGCTATTCCCATGGCCAGACTATGAAGAGGAGTACCTGGAGGATGGAACCTAGGAAGGTTACGACAACTAGGATCATCTCCCATCGTCAGCATTGCCTGTGACCCCGAAGATGGAGCTTCGCCTACGCTACCGTTATTATTACGTATTTCCGCTGCTTGAGTTGTATTAAGAACTGGATCATGATATCCTTATTTGTGTAAGACCTTATGTATGGTTTGTAATGGATGATGTACTGTGGTATCCAATTTTGTTATGTCTCGCAAAAATGGTAATCCTGGGATTGCGATGTATGGCATAACAGGCATCTGGGATTAAAAATCCGGGTGTTGACATGGAGTTTGAAGGAACTACTTGTTGGATGGAAGGTTATCAATAGTAGAGTAGTGGATATAATTTAGAATGAATATAGGGAAACTATAAAGGTTTCAATGTCAAGCTCATTAGTTTTATCAATGAATTTATAAGAATAAAAGGTGAATAAGAAAATTCTTGTGAAGTAAAGCTCATCATACTAACTATGATGATGGATAGGAAGAAGTATTATATCTAGGAAAGTAATTCCTTAATTAGAAATCTAGGATTGTGAATCATGGAAGATAGACATTTTTGTTAAACAACCAACTCTAAATATTAAACCAAGTATAATGTCCATTCAGGGAATTGATTCATCATTTTATATCTATAACACTTTATAGTAATATCTTCCTATAGCAAATTACTTAAGCACATCTTTGACATTTCAAATTGTCTTAATCCTATGTGTTTAGGAGTTATCTTTATCAATTCTTTTCCATCAGACATTCCAGTTAATAACTTTCTATTTTAAAAAGGTGATATCATTAAAGATCACAAACAAAATAGACAATATACTTAATCACAAACTTTTATCAACAAAAGAACATCAGTATATTAAGAACCCTAAACTCTAGGGTAAGCACTTACAATTCAAACCCTAACTTCTGTATTAATTATAATAGAATATATACATTGCTATTTCCTAAATTTATGAGAGTAATATTAACCATATTAATTCTTTTGTATCTATACAACAAATACTTATATAGGATCATAATATAAAAATTTCCATTCAAACTATGACCTAACAAGAATTGAGTTTTATAAACAAATAAGGAAATATCATAAAGCCATGATTTAGTATAAAAGAAAATTAATAATAAAGGCTTCTACAATAGATTAAAAGCGATTCATAAAAGAAAATAAAAAATATATAAAAATAATTATCCTAAGGGTTTACAAAATGAACCTCAATCAATATCAATTGTTGCTGCAAGTATTCAGCAAATAAACTTTGTTAAAAAGTTCAAATCAAAGATTTAAAATACAAATCTAAAAAGTAAAACAGAAAATAGAAAAGGGAAAAGGAAAAGAGGAAACCAGCAGTGCCAGCCAAGGACCATTTCCTCACCGCTCTATCTCTCACTCACTAGCCGCAGCCAGCCTTTTTCGCTCACTTCGTCATGGCCAAGTGGAAGCCCAGGCCCAAATACCGTTTTGTCTGATCTATCGTCATCGTCCACCACGCTCTGCCGCCAAAGCAGCTGCGTGGCGCGCGCGCTGTCGCTCGCCGGCGTTGAGCTCGCCGTTGTCTGCTGTGAGGATAAGAACGCCACCGCGAAGCCCTCGTCCTCATCCTCTTACTCGCACAGCTTCACTCGTCCTTATCCTCTCTGCTTAGCAAAGGGCCGAAGCCCTAGCTCGTCGGAGCCACGCATCGCCGTCGATAGAGTCAACCCCAGAACCTATGGAGTGGTCGAGGAGATCCGCCATGTTCCCCTCTTCAACTTAATAACATCATTAGATCAAGGGGAGCTCGGGTGGGTGTGAATTTTATCATTCCATTCCGTCGGGGCTCGCCGGAGAAGTCGACCGTGTGCTCATCTCCGACCGCTCAGGTCGTCGTCGACCTCTCTATCGTCATCAGGGTGAGTTCCTGAACCCTCCAATCCCCCTAAATCGCTTTATCTCGATGTGAATCGCCGTCTCACCGTGTGCCACCGTCGGAGCTCGTTGGATCCGATGACCATTTCTGAGCGGCGCCGCCACTTTAGAGTTCAGTACATTGCGCTGATTCGAACTAGGCTAGTTTTGTTTGCTGGGGCGCCGTAGATCGTCGCCGGTGACCACTCACCGACGACGGTGGTTGTGCTGACGTCGTAGTGATGCCATGCCGACGCCACCACTGACCAAGTCCACCGTTTGACCGGTCCACTGCGTGCGTGGCATGGTGACATTGCCCTGACCCCACTAATCAGTGACCTTGGGTAAACTTAACCTCTGTATAAAAAGTTATTTCCTGTTTAGGAAATAAATAAAATGTTATAAACTCAATTATTAATATTCCAGAAATCAAATAAATGATTAAATCTTGTTTAGTTAATAACTTTTGATTTAGAATTCAAAAAAGTGTGTATAATGTATGAAAATTTGTAGAAAAATAAAATATACAATTTAAACTTATTATCCAATATTATTATGATGATTATTTAAATAAATATTATTTAATAAAGGTTTGAAAGTAATAAAACTTTGATAATTCATTTTCCAATAATGGTAAATATTAAAAATATGAATAAAATACCAAAAATCTTAGAAAAATAAAGACTATAATTTAAAACTATAATCATACATTATTATTTCACTTAATTAAATATTTATTATTTATTAGGTAATTATAAAGGAATAAGAATTGTAAAAATCATATCTTATTATTTATAAAGCACAAAAATAAATATAATATACCAAAATGATCACAAAAATAATATATACATGTTAAAAATCTAATAATATCCTTTTGAGTTAAATAAAAATTTAAATATTTTAATAAATCAAATTTAATCTTATTTACTTCATTAATAATTCATATAAGGATAAATAAAATTTATTAATATTTCTAAAATAAGTCAAATAAATCTAATAAATAGTATTAGTATTAAATATTAATAATATAAGGCCATAATGGTTTAAACATTATAAATACCATTTTATTTAAATTATCCTCAACCTTGAGGGAAGATTATATTCTCAAAGGATTCCAATGCATGATAAAAACCCAAAAGAATAACTTGTAAATAAGTCAGATCATTCCTATCTACTTTAACCACCAGATTAGAAAAACTACCAGCACACTCTAATAAATCCATAAGTAGTTAAGTAATATTATATTTTGATAACCACTCATTGATAAAAGGTAAATGATACTACTCCATTATAAATATCAAGGAACCACTAAGTAAAAGGATAACCAATTATATGTAACCTAAAGGAAACATTCCAAATACACAAGATACAAATGTTATAAGTATTATACTTTCAAAATTATCTATATGTTAAAGTTAACTTTAGTCTCCAAGAATCTAAATATAACACTATAAGCATTACTATATGTTTTATAGTTAACTTTGGTCTGAAGTAGTTAGGTTATAAAAACATCTCAAACCCAAACCATTCGAGCAAACATAAATAACAGCTACCCAACTCAACTAACCCCAAAGCTTGTTTAGACCTTAGGAGAGAAACCTTTTCTTCGAAGGTCTTTTCCTCCACAGTCTTGTTGAAAGTGGTTTGTTTACTAATAAAGTCTTTGAGCATGAATTCAAGTTCAGAGGGGGCACTTCTAGTATTGTTGTAGGAGTTTCCATAGGTATTGCCATTATTAGGAGGATAAGGCCTATAATTGTTGTTACTACCAAAATTATTCCTATAGGCAGTGTTAATTGTTGAAATTGTTGTTTCTAATGAAGTTCACATCAACTTGCTCTTCTTGAGCAACCAAAGAGGCTAAGGGAACATTATTTGGATCTAAATGAGATTTCCCATTAACAAGCATAGCCATAATAACATCAATCTTATCACTCAAAGAGGAGGTTTCTTCAACAGAATTTACCTTCTTACCATGTGGAGCTCTCTCAGTGTGCCATTCAGAATAATTAACCATCATATTATTAAGGAGTTTTGTTATAGCACCCAAGGTGATGGTCATAAAGGTACCTCCATCAGTTGAATCTAACAGGTTTCTTGAAGAGAAGTTCAAACCTGCATAAAAAGTCTGGATAATCATCCAAGCAGTAAGTCCATGAGTGGGACAATTCTTAACCAAAGATTTCATTCTTTCCCAACCTTGAGCAACATGTTCATTATCAAGTTGTTTAAATTTCATAATATCACTTCTCATAGATATAATCTTAGCACGAGGGTAGTACTTTCCAATAGAAGCATCTTTGCACTTAATCCAAGAATCAATACTATTTCTAGGCAAGGATAGCATCCATTCTTTAGCTTTTCCTCTCAAGGAGAAAGGAAACAACTTGAGCTTAATAATATCTCCAGCTACATCCTTATACTTTTACATCTCATAAAGTTCAACAAAGTTATTGAGATGGGCAGCAGCATCATCAGAACTAGCACCAAAAAATTGCTCTCTCATCACAAGATTCAACAAAGCAGGCTTAATTTCATAAAAGGTAGCATCATGAGCAGGTGGAGCAATAGGAGTGCTTAGTAAATCATTGTTGTTTGTGCTAGTGAAGTCAGACAACTTGGTGTTCTCAGCAAAGTTCATTTTGGCAAAAGTGGAGCAAGCCAAAACAAAAGCAACAACTAGAGAAGGAACTGATTTTTTTGTGTCTTTTTAATAAGAGAAAGCAAACCAAACTAAACTAATTTTTTTTGGAGTTTTTGATAAAAAGAGGCAAACAAAACCAAAAAAAAGAAAATAAGCAAAACAAAAACAAAGTAAATAGAAAGGTTGAGAATGTCACATCCCAAAATTTTCCAAATTTTGAAATGTGAAAAAAATAAACAAAAGAAACAATTGTTGAAATTTAGGGTGAAAGGAATTTTTTTGCTTCTAAATGGAAACATCAAAACCCATCTTGAACAAAATTTGAATGAAAAGGACATCCAACAAAATTTCAATTAAGTGAAATGCATTCATCAAAGAATGTATCTTGAAATTTAAACACTTGGAAAAGTTAAACCAAAACCCCAAATCTTAATGAAAGAAATCATTTCCAAAGATCAAATGCATTTTATGCATGGAAAGAATCTTGAATTTAAACACTTGGAAAAGTTAAACCAAAACCCTAAACCCTAATGGAATAAATCATTTCCAAGATCTCTCTAAGACTATTGATTTGATCCATATAAAAATTCAGAAACAAACATTTATAAATGATCAAAAAATACTAGTACTTCATAAGTATATATTTTATTGCTACATATGTGTTGCTCACAACCACTCATAAGCTCTAATAGAAGCACAAATGTGAAACCTATCTAAAAAGAACACACATTCCAAAGTAACCATTTCCGGAATCCAAACACTAGGACAACGTTATCCCCAGGACTTACGTTTAGAACGTGCATCACATTACTTATGCATAAAAGCATATTGCTTCTTTAAACATTAGTCATTACCGGACCAATGATGCTGATTTTAGATTTTGGATCTTATACACTGACTCGAAAACCGTGAGTGCATAATCTTGCAATCACAAAAGCCAAGTTCACACTTGCTCATGTCCTTTGTTTATTTTATGTAAAGTATTTTACAAATCCAGTGTTGTTATCACATGCATTTGAAAAAGGTCTAAAAACACTATTTTCAATAATAATGTGAGCTATTGGTTACTGATCCAGGGTGACCAGCTAATCTATTAAATCTGATAGTTGGAATACCACTGTTCAGAACTATATCACCTATGACTTAACAACCAATGTCGCCAGTGATTCTTGCGCCGTATATTACGCGTTGACCATGATATTTGGAATGGGACATAGAAGTCAGTTGTATATTCTTCCTCTCGCATGAAGCCGGATGGGCAGGTTGTGGCTGTTATCCTCAAAGCGTGCATATTAATTGGTAATTCATAGAGGATATGCAGCATATGGGTGGGAACCCTCATCGTCCCACGATAGTTCTGGCATCTAACGGTTTGTACAAACCAGTGCCATAATTCATTATGTGGGCATGGTGTACACCAAGGAGGCATGCGAGGTCATGAAGGGGGAAGTGATTGGCTTGGATCATCTTCTGGGCCCCACATCATGGAATTGTGGACGGGAATAAGCTGCCCGGTTGTGCAACAAAGAGTTGATCTCTCATGGGTAAAGTAACACACCTCTGCAGAGTGTAAGAACTGTAACTTGTTACTCCCTGTTCCGGGAAGGAGCTGTGAACGCGGCGGGAAAGGAACTCCATGAAAGTTCTGGTAAACCCATGAAGGCTGACGGACATAGCTTTTCAGAATAAAAGCAATCTTTGAAGAAATGTTTATGAAAACTTGCATTGCCTACGACCTATGGTCTGTGGCTGTAGTTATAGTGCATCAAACACTCCTTTTCTAGTGAAATTGCTGAGTACGCTTGTACTCAAAGTATCTTCTTAACCCTTGCTAGATTCTGAAGCCGGAATAGACAACAACTACATCAAGTTATGCTCCAGGACTTATCATGCAAAGCTAAAGATCTTCAATGAAGACAAGGAAGTCAACATATACCTCAACTCAAGTGGGGACGAAGCTACTGATTAGATAGGAATATAATCTCTAGCCAAAGAACCTAATTCTGTAGTGCATTGCAATAGAAGCAATGCCAATCCCTTAGTTAAAATACTAGTTCTAGTAGTATAATAGTTCTTGCGTTGTTTACATTTGATTCTTCTCCGTAAGAAAATCTTTGTCACATCCCAAGATTTTCCAAATCTTGTAATGTGAAAATAAATGAATAAAATAAAACTTTGTTTGATTTTCAAGGCCAGAAGAAACTTTTTGAATCCAATTGGAAACTTTCAAAACCTATTTGGATCAAATGAAATCCTAAAGGGATTTAAAAAGTTAAATAAACAATAAACTTCAAAATATTTAGACTACTATTTTGGATCTTTTAAATAAAAGGTTTTGGTTTTCAAATGAAATAGAAGTTTATAAATAAAGAATATTTTATAAAGCCAAATTAAACCTTAGCCAAGCTTTGGAATTAAAACATTTCATTATTTAAATTAACTAAAGTTTATTTAAATAAATTAATAAGGATTTAATATCCAACCTTATTTAAATAAAAGGTTTTACCATTTTAATTAAAACATCAAAACTTATTAAATTATTTTAAATAGGTTTTCCAAGTATTTATTATTCTCTAATAAAACCTACTAAAGTGTTTTGGCTTTATTTTAGATTTCAAAATAAATATCTCAATAAAACAAATCCTATTTGATTTAATAATGAAAGTCTACTATATTTAATTAATAATGGACTCTAAAATAAAAGGATATTTTGTTTTAAACAAATTTCCAAGTATTCTAAATTTCCCAAATAAAACCTACTGATTTGGTTTGAAAAATACTTAGGTTTCAAATAAAGATTTTATTAATAAAATCAAACTCTATTTGATTTAATAACTAAGGCCATTTTATTTAATTATTAATAGGACCCTATATAACAAAATGTTATTTTAAAACAAGCTTTCCAAATATTCCTTAAATTCAAATACAACCTACTGAATGATTTAAAATTATTTTCTCAAGAGGAACTTTGAATTAAATCAAAACCTATGGATTTAATAAATGATACATCTATTTAGTTAATTAATAATGGACCCTATTATTAAAATTATTAATTTGAATTTGGATTTTGGTTCATGTTACTGAACAGAACTAATTTCAATATTACAAAGTTTGGGTGTTGTTTGAATTGATTTGAACCTTGTTTGTTTGTTTTGAAATTTAAAACAGAAAAATAGAAATAGAAAAGGAAAAAGAATTCAGACAGAAAAAAATAGAACAGCCCACCATCTGGCCCAACAGCCCAACTCGCAGCCCACCTCCTCTTTTCCCTGAAGCGTTTTCCTTCACCGCATAAACAACCCGCATAGCCTATGACTGGTGGACCTCCCCCTTTCTCTCCTTTTCTCACTGACACCAGACCCCACCACCGGCCCCCTTCTTCCCCACCCGCACGACCCCTTCTCGCCGGCCGTTGCAGGCTTGATTCCGCGGATTCAATACGCCTTAATGCAGCCACCATTAATCGCCTTGACCATGCGCGTTAAAACCCCAGCGTCTTCTCCTCCGTTCCCCTCAGACGCCAACCTCTTTCCGCCACCAGGCTGTTGCCATTTCCTTCTGCACCGCCGCCGTCTCCGACGAGCTAAATTTTCAATTCCGGCCATACCCTGCCTCTCCCTGCCTTCCCAAGCAAGCAGACAAGTTCCCCATATCCTGGCAAACCCCCTCGAAGTTCCAGCTCGCTCGCGCGTGCCTCCCAGCGTTGGCAACATCGACGACCTGCAGCACCACCGTCTGTCTCCTTCTTCGACGACGATTACCAGGTGAACCAGACCGCCCCGTCACTTCTCGATCACACACATAGCATCGTCTTGATCCTGCGCATCTGACCGCACCTTCATTTTGCCTTAGGGCGACCTCCAGCGATGTCCTCGACCTCGACCGCGCGCGTCCGTCGCCAGACCTAACTCCGGCGAAGAATTCTGCTCGTCCCCGTGCGCCCCTCCACCAACCAGTAGCACGTTGAGCATCAACGTTGCATTGCGAACCTGGTGAGCATCCTCCCCCTCTTCTTCGCGTCCTATTTCGCTAGCGCCGCCGCTAACTGGCCGCTCCGCCGCTCGCCGTTGTCATCGCGCCGCCAGTCCTTGGCCAGGCAGCAGCAGCCGTCCGATCTGGATCCAGTGGATAGGATAGAAAGTAGAGCGAAGGGGTATCGAGCAACCAGAGCCGGGCGATTCCACTTAGAGCCAACGATCCAGAGAGATCAATCCGACCGAACCGGTACCGTCCAATAGGATACTGCCGCGTGTCACCAGGAATTTGAAAAACATAATTTGAACCTGATTAGAATGCAAACTTGTAATTGCTATAACTTTCAAACCACACGTCCAAATTTTGCAAACTTTATATCATTGAAATCAGGATAACAAGCCCTAGCCAATTGTGGCCTTAGTTTAGAAAATAGTATATGTTAGTTTGCTTGATTTTGCAGATTCTTTTGTGAGCTTGTTTAGAGTATAAAAATTATATAAAATTGATTTTAAGGTTAAAACTTTTGCAAAATGGTTTGATGTGACCTTACTGACCCTAGGAACCAACCCTTTGTGTTAAAAATGATTTTGGAAAGATTTTAGTTGGATTACTTGACTTAGTCATTTTCTAGCCAAATAAAAAGAATGGTTTTTGTTATAAAAATGTTTATGGAAAGAAAACTTTAAGGAAATGTTTTGGACCAAACCTACTGACCTAAAACACCAAGTTTTGCAAATTGGCAACTCATTTGGTGAACAACTTAAGAGTTTTTGCCTTGATAAAAACATTTTTCACCACATGAAATGATGAATGGATTTAAAAGTGGTTTTGGATAAAACCCATTTGCTAATGACTTTGCCACTTTGGTAAATGACCAATTTGGATCTTACAAAGTTTAGAAACCCCATAGAGACCCCTTTGCAAAATAAAACTAACTTGTGCATGCTCCCATGCATGACTTAGATTCCATTACTTTGTGTGTGTGAAGAATTGTCTGTTTGACTTTGGTTTGGAATGTGAATTGAATTTGTGTTTGCTTGATTGATTTGTAGTGAAGTGTGAGGCTAGCAAGATCAAGGAGTGAACCACCATTCCCTACCAAAAAGGCAAGTGATGCTTCATACTTTCTATCCTATTACTTTCACTATGCATTAGTGATTTTGCTAAGTAAAACTTGCATGGATTTTGCTAAGTATAAACCTTATTATAGGAAAACCTAGTAGATGAATCCTTAGTAGGATTTTCCTAAGTTAAGATTCCTACTACTACCAAGCTTAGCCTAGCTAATAGAAAACATGGGTGGAATATATATTCACACTATGGAAAAATATTCTAAGTCTGAGGACTTATGTTTTGTTTAATAAAACAACTAAGTTAATGAATCACCTGGGTGGAATGGAAGGATTGGGTTATGTTGAGTGGTTCACAAGGCCCATGTTTATGGTTGACCTTGTGTATCTCACTTGTGGATGGCCACCCAGGAAACAAAGAGATTTGAGATGTCAAATGTTGAGAAGCTTCAAGTGCAACCACTTGGCAATATGGGCTCTGCCATGATCATATAGGTTGCAAGAACTTAGCCATATGGACAGTTGGTGGTAGTGTTTGATAGGTTGGAACGCGTCCATTTTGGTCTAAGGGAAGGCTTCTGAAAGATTTTGTCTTGGGAAACCAAGTCTTGTGGGTAAAGTGCACCACCTCTGCAGAGTGTAAAATCTAAGTACTTAGCCATGTCCCTGGTAAAGGACAATTTGAGCATCAAGACATGGAAGCAATCAAGAATCTCATCATTCAAATTTCTAAATTAAAACTTGTGGATTGAACAAGGGTTGTTTGAATTCTTCAATCATTGATGGAGAGATGGCTTGGTACAAGGATCTTGAAATCTTTGATTGAGAAAAATGATTTTGTCAAGCAAAAACTTAGTATTTTCAAAATGATAAGAAAAATCTATTTTGAGCAATGCAAGCCTCAACTCCACTTAGCCAAATGCATATAGATGTTAGACTCCACTATACTACCATAGTATCACTTGCCAATACAATTCAAATGTATTGACCCTTGTGGCTGTAACTTGTAATGTTGCAGGTTTGATTGATTTTAGTGAAGATTGTTTGATTAGGATTACAAAGTCTACAACCAACATCTGCCTGTGGCACTTTGAAGATGAAGGACCCCATGATTATAATTATTCCGCTGCAATGTAATGTAATAGCCAAATGAGCTATGTTTTGATGTAATAAATTATGTTATTCCTGGTTATAAAGTTGTATTATGACCTTTGTTTCTTGATATTACATCTAAACTGTGGATGCTAGCTATTGATCCAGGGACTAGCATTGTAAAACACAGGAGGAATCTACCTTATTAGGTTGAGGCCTCTACAATATTTCTCTCTCTTTAACCTAGAGTGCTCTCTGGATCTTGTGTAAAGAGTGAGTCGTAACCTTTAGCCATGTATTGGAGCCGTTGTGTTTCTGTTGTGCCATTCTGAGGGATGTAATACTAGTGAACGGTGTTTCATTGGTGTTATGTCAACGACTATAGTATACTACATCATGCAGTGGTATGCTGGTTCACCGCAGTTGGTACCAGAGCATATGCTTTGACCTTAGGTTGGAAACCTAGTAAATGGGTAGAACCTGTAGGACACATCCAAGTGATAATAAAGAGTTCTCTAGTGATATGAGGGATATTCACTTGAGATTAATCCTGTTATGTTACTAGTGCAATAACTCTTTTATATGATTGCAATTCCGCCAATTACCCAAGAGTTTTAACTCTATGTGACTGATGATAATTTCTTATCCACAGTTCCACATGGCACCTCGATATCTACCCCGGAATGTTCAAGTGATGAACAGGACGTTGGATGACTACGGAGGGGATTGGACAGACAATCTCCGACAACTTCTATGGAGTTTGGAATGTGAATCGAGACTTTTGGTCAAGATTTATAGTTACTATGATGGGCAGGTATTAGATAAATACCGTGTCATGATCATGTTACCCAATAAGTTAGGACTTAAGGGAGAAATGCCATCAGGAGAGGCAAGGTGCATGGCATCTGCATATCAGATTGCTATAGCAGCAGCCATAACCATGATCCGAGAACAAAAATCCCAAGCTCTAGAAGGTAGTACTCATACCATTATACCACATGAAACCTCAAATCCAGAGTATGAGTTAGATCACTCCACTCTAGTCCAAGCTGAACCTACTCTAGCTGTAGAGTATACGGATTGTTATCGATCTTTGCTAAACACTTATCATAATACTCAACAAGTTTTAGTTCAGGAACTGGATATGATCATTGAGGATTTTACTGATCCTGCTAAAGCAATGTCACGTAGGAAGAAGTTAGATAAAGAAGCTAGGCATCCCAAATACATACCTTCAGGAGAAGTGTTTGAGGAAACTGAGTTTGATGACCCAAACTCAGAAAATTATGCCTATTACCAAAATGACTTCAAGCCACCTGAAGACCTATGGGCCAAGTATAACTCCGAACAACAGGAATGGAATAAAGTTATTCCAAATAACCCTGAGCCCAACAAGTATGGATGGGAAATAGAATCTCAAGGTAGAACCATAGGAAATCCTATACCTTGTGATACAGGTATTGAAGAAGAGACCAACTATAACCATAGAGAGCCTTATGGACCATATGGGGGTAATACTAATCCAATCAATTTAGAAGAGTATTCCGATAGCTACTATACCAATCTGTACGACTGGATCCAATAAAAAGCTAAGGAACCAACTTACTATGAGGAAGCGTTTCCAGAAAACCAGGAGTATTCGGTGGAAGATTACGCCAACTCTAGTCATTTTCAATGACTAATCTTAGTCTCGCTACTTCTAATCAAGAATACGCACCTCTTGGATGCTCTTACGCTTTAGAAGGCAGTCGTAGGACTTCACGTCATCATGGACGGAACTCCAGGAAGCACTAGAGGAAGATGAAAGTAAGAAAGGAACGACATCCCAAGGGATGAGGGCTTGAATAATGTATATAGAGGGTAATGCGTATTGTAGTTTGAAGGGTTTGCCGGAATAAGTGAGGATATATCCACAAGAACAAGAAGTTCTTGTAAGATAGTTGTGTAAATAGGTATGGAGCACACCGTTGGAACATCTAGTACATTTGTAAATTATTTAAAACCTATGTGTAATACATGGAATATGTTTTGTTGTTTATCGACTTTTGGATCTTATTGGATCTTCTTGATTGAGTAGATCTGTACATGAAGTTAATTAGGTGTGCAAATGCATGATGTAACACCCAGTTATTACTTGATGTCATAGACCTAGATAGGAATGGGAATTCGTGTAAGGGAGTGACGAGTTCCGGAGATCATAAGGAAGACTGACTTGAAGGATGAAGCAGGATATAAGGGGTATTAACACCATTTGGAGGATAAATAGAGCATAGGTCAATTTTGGCCAGCTTAGGAAGTAAGTCTGGTTTAGAAGATGTATGGAGCAACAAGATATAATAAACTTAAAGCTCATTCAAAGTAGGTAAGTTGCTAAGAAGTTAGCGAAGTAGCTGTACCAAGTTCATGGGAGTATCAAGAATTAGGACAAAGAGGAAATTGTGGAGCAAAATGGTATTCCAGCTCTGACAGTTCAGAGACAATGCCAGTAGGAGGTCGGAAAATGTAAGGTAATACCTACCACCCAGAATGATCCGCCGTTGGTACTTAATCCATAATCGGCATTCTGATCCACAGTTGGTATCTTGTTTGCAGCCGGTGTTGGTTGAGATAGTTAACCAAATTATCTTAATAGTTGCATAAAGAGCATTAAATTTGGCCTAAGTTAAGTAATACCTAAGGAAGTATAACAGATTTAAAGACGATCGTGTTTCGAGAGGCTTCACAAAGTTAGTTTTATCCCAGCAAAAATGTCCAATAGTAAGTACGACATATAGTGCTGAAAGATTTGCTTCGGAGATCCACAACTCTGTGGATACACCGTATAATCTTTCATCGGACCCTGAACCAGTAAAATATAAGCTGAACAGGGACCAACATTCTAGTTTAAGAACCAATGGTCTCTATGTATGTAGTTTCAAAACTATTAGTAAAACCTAAGGGGGAGAGTAGACATTATGAATGAAAGTACTATAGGTAATAATGAAAGATTATTTAAAAACCTTAAGAAGGTATAAGCTTGAAGGTGATAAAGGATACATTTAACCGACCAAGTCTAAAAGAAACAACTTTTAAGTAACCCTTAAGAAGTAATATAGAACACCTAATTGGGCAAGTATCAAGAATGAAAAATTCCAATGGGTATGGACAAATTGAGTTCAAATCCAATCTTGGAAGGAATACCAGTATCAACTATACTATGACAGGAATAGAAAGATAGTCTTTTGACTACTAACACGGGTATATAGAAACTTAAAACTTATGGTAGTGAGAACCTCTAAACTGTACTTAAAATAGTAATAAAGTTTGATGATTAAATAAGAAGAATTGGATTAGGATATCTAATCAGGTTATGGAATACTCCAAATAATTCCATTTAAGATCATTATGGAGTGGAGAATATAGCAACCAGTGCAAAACAATTTCTTACTCCGAAACGAGAGAGTTTGCGAACTTCGAGGAAGAAGTTTATTTTAAGGGGGAGAGTCTGTAACATACCAGCATTAGAGCCTGGAAATAAGATGAATCAGATGTGTGCATTGCATTCATGCATAGAAAATCCGAATAATTTTCGCACTTTTAAAACAGAACTTGTCAAATTGATTGAAGCTTCTCTCAACTTGATGGAATTGAAGTAGATCATCAAGTTAACTGTGATAAGTTTCAATATGACTTTTGCTAAAACCTTATTTTGGGTAAGGGAGATTTGATCTAAGGATAGATCAAATGAAATAAAATTTAAAATCTAATACATTACGATTTATATTTGATCCTTAGGTGATAATATCATAGTATCCATTATAATCACTCATGAGTACGAATTTAAAGATATAACACAAATAACAAGAATGTAACAACTATATCTTAATCTCATCTGCATATACCATAAGTATCCTGGTAATACCTAACCCTACTTCTTAAGTAAGATTGAGTAGTAAAGAAACTAAGCTTAGATCATTCACTATATATCTTTCTTTCCATATCAATTTTTATGGAACTTATCTTAATGTCTGTTGTTCATCAATGTTGAGTAATCCGCCATTGATTTACAAATTCTTTAACTATCACTCTTTGATCTACTATTTATCGATCTTATCATAACATCTACTTAAATCTTTTAAAGAGGTAAATAGTGATGCTAGTTTCAGATGTTATCTATTGGATAGGAATGATTGAAAAGAATCCAATCAATAGGATAGTTGATGGAGTTAAATCCCTCCTTGATAGAAAAGAAGATTACAAGGATGAAGTCTGAAGATAGTTACCAGGAGTGGTCCTATTGGATCAAGTAGGTATAGTTAATGAATTATATCTCTTAATCCAGTAGAGCTAAACAGAATATAATTATAATACAACTGTAATGTTGTATTGATGGAGCCTTGATTAGCCAACTAGAAACCTAAACCATAAAGGATCAAAAGATTATAACAATCATGTCTTATTCACCAAGATTGAATGCTTATATCATGTATAAGTGACATTGGTGGATAGAACATTATTGAACCCTAGTCTAGATATACTATCCTAGGTTAACTATTACAAGTCACAATAATATAATGTAAGATTGGTGTATGAGTTACTAGAGTAAACATAAGACAATATGATTCAATTAAAACAAGTATAGTATGGAGTTATGGAAGTAGTGTTATTTATTTTAAAGAATAATAAACCTTAGAGAAAGGTAGTTGGACA
The DNA here is from genome assembly GCA_916181665.1 of Avena sativa. Lineage (NCBI taxonomy): Eukaryota > Viridiplantae > Streptophyta > Magnoliopsida > Poales > Poaceae > Avena > Avena sativa. Next base: position 164,747,567 of record OV702285.1, on the reverse strand, counting down.
CATACATCTGATGGAGGAATATTAGTGATGGATGATTAAGGAAGATTATGAGTGGAGTTTGAAGGAACTACTTGTTGGATGGAAGGTTATCAATAGTAGTGTAGTGGATATAATTCAGAATGAATATAATGAAACTATAAAGGTTTCAATGTCAATCTCATTAGGTTTATCAATGAATTTAGAAGAATAAAAGGTTAATAAGAACATTCTTGTGAAGTAAAGCTCATCATACTAACTATGATGATGGATAGGAAGAAGTATTATATCTAGGAAAGGAATTCCTTAATTAGAAATCTAGGATTGTGAATCATGGAAGATAGACATTTTTGTTAAACAACCAACTCTAAATCTTAAACCAAGTATAATGTCCATTTAGGGAATTGATTCATCATTTTATATCTATAACACTTTATAGTAATATCTTCCTATAGAAAATTACTTAAGCACATCTTTGACATTTCAAATTGTCTTAATCATATGTGTTTAGGATTTATCTTTATCAATTCTTTTCCATCAGACATTCCAGTTAATAACTTTCTATTTTAAAAAGGTGATATCATTAAAGATCACAAACAAAATAGACAATATACTTAATCACAAACTTTTATCAACAAAAGAACATCAGTATATTAAGAACCCTAAACTCTAGGGTAAGCACTTACAATTCAAACCCTAACTTCTGTATTAATTATAAGAATATTTACATTGCTATTTCCTAAATTTATGAGAGTAATATTAACCATATTAATTCTTTTGTATCTCATACAACAAATACTTATATAGGATCATAATATAAAAATTTCCATTCAAACTATGAGCTAACTAGAATTGAGTTTTATAAACAAATAAGGAAATATCATAAAGCCATGATTTAGTATAAAAGAAAATTAATAATAAAGGCTACTACAATAGATTAAAAGTGATTCATAAAAGAAAATAAAAAATATATAAAAATAATTATCCTAAGGGTTTACAAAATGAACCTCAATCAATATCAATTGTTGCTGCAAGTATTCAGCAAATAAACTTTGTTAAAAAGTTCAAATCAAAGATTTAAAATACAAATCTAAAAAGTAAAACAGAAAATAGAAAAGGGAATAGGAAAAGAGGAAACCAACAGTGCCAGCCCAAGGCCCATTTCATCACCCCTCTATCTCTCGCTCACTAGCCGCAGCCAGCCTTTTCCGCTCACTTCGTCATGGCCCAGTGGAAGCCCAGGCCCAAATACCATTTTTTCTCATCTATCGTCATCGTCCACCTCGCTCTGCCGCCAAAGCAGCTGCATGGCGCGAGCGCCGTCGCTCACCGGTGTTGAGATGCTCGCCGTAGTATGCTGTGAGGATAAGAATGCCACCGTGAAGCGCTCGTCCTCATCCTCTCACTCGCACATCTTCACTCATCCTTATCCTCTCTGCTTAGCAAAGGGCCGAAGCCCTAGCTCGTCGGAGCCACGCATCATCGTCGATAGAGTCAACCCCAGAACCTATGGAGTGGTCGAGGAGATCCGCCATGTTCCCCTCTTCAACTTAATAGCATCATTAGATCAAGGGGAGCTCGGGTGGGTGTGAATTTTATCATTCCCTTCCGTCGGGGCTCGCCGGAGAAGTCGACCGTGTGCTCATCTCCGACCGCTCAGGTCGTCGTCGACCTCTCTATCGTCATCAGGGTGAGTTCCTGAACCCTCCAGTCCCCCTAAATCGCTTTATCTCGATGTGAATCGCCGTCTCACCGTGTGCCACCATCGGAGCTCGTTGGATCCGATGACCATTTCCGAGCGGCGCCGCCACTTTAGAGTTCAGTACGTTGCGCTGATTCGAACTAGGCTAGTTTTGTTTGCTGGGGCGCCGTAGATCGTCGCCGGTGACCACCCACCGACGACGGTGGTTGTGCTGACGTCGTAGTGACGCCATGCCGACGCCACCACTGACCAAGTCCACCGTTTCACCGGTCCACTGCGTGCGTGGCATGGTGACATTGCCCGGACCCCACTAATCAGTGACCTTGGGTAAACTTAACCTCTGTATAAAAAGTTATTTCCTGTTTAAGAAATAAATAAAATGTTATAAACTCAATTATTAATATTCCAGAAATCAAATAAATGATTAAATCTTGTTTAATTAATAACTTTTGATTTAGAATTCAGAAAAATGTGTATAATATATGAAAATTTGTAGAAAAAAAATCTACAATTTAAACTTATGATCCAATATTATTACGATGATTATTTAAATAAATATTATTTAGTAAAGGTTTAAAAGTAATAAAACTTTGATAATTCATTTTCCAATAAAGGTAAATATTAAAAATATGAATAAAATACCAAAAATCTTAGAAAAATAAAGACTATAATTTAAAACTATAATCATGCATTATTATTTCACTTAATTAAATATTTATTATTTATTAGGTAATTATAAAGGAATAAGAATTGTAAAAATCATATCTTATTATTTATAAAGCACAAAAATAAATATAATATACCAAAATGATCACAAAAATAATATCTACATGTTAAAAATCTAATAATCTCCTTTTGAGTTAAATAAAAATTTAAATATTAAATCCACCACACTATAATAAATCCATAAGTAGTTAAGTAATATTATATTTTGATAACCACTCATTGATAAAAGGTAAATGATACTACTCCATTATAAATATCAAGGAACCACTACACTAAGTAAAAGGATAACCAATTTTAAGTAACCTAAAGGAAACATTCCAAATACATAAGATACAAATGTTATAAGTATTATACTTTCAAAATTATCTATATTTTAAAGTTAACTTTAGTCTCCAAGAATCTAAATATAACACTTTAAGCATTATTATATGTTTTATAGTTAACTTTGGTCTGAAGTAGTTAAGTTATAAAAACATCTGAAACCCAAAATGATCACAAAAATAATATCTACATGTTAAAAATCTAATAATCTCCTTTTGAGTTAAATAAAAATTTAAATATTTTAATAACTCAAATTTAAACTTATTTACTTCATTAATAATTGATATAAGGATAAATAAAATTTATTAATATTTCTAAAATAAGTCAAATAAATCTAATAAATAGTATTAGTCTTAAATATTAATAATATAAGGCCATAATGGTTTAAAACATTATAAATACCCTTTTATTTAAATTATCCTCAACCTTGAGGGAAGATTATATTCTCAAAGGATTCCAATGCATGATAAAAACCCAAAACAATAACTTGTAAATAAGTCAGATCATTCCTATCTACTTTAACCACCAGATTACAAAAACTACCACCACACTATAATAAATCCATAAGTAGTTAAGTAATATTATATTTTGATAACCACTCATTGATAAAAGGTAAATGATACTACTCCATTATAAATATCAAGGAACCACTACACTAAGTAAAAGGATAACCAATTTTAAGTAACCTAAAGGAAACATTCCAAATACACAAGATACAAATGTTATAAGTATTATACTTTCAAAATTATCTATATTTTAAAGTTAACTTTAGTCTCTAAGAATCTAAATATAACACTATAAGCATTACTATATGTTTTATAGTTAACTTTGGTCTGAAGTAGTTAAGTTATAGAAACATCTCAAACCCAAAATGATCAGAAAAATAATATCTACATGTTAAAAATCTAATAATCTCCTTTTGAGTTAAATAAAAATTTATATATTTTAATAAATAAAATTTAGACTTATTTACTTCATTAATAATTGATATAAGGATAAATAAAATTTATTAATATTTTTAAAATAAGTCAAATAAATCTAATAAATAGTATTAGTCTTAAATATTAATAATATAAGGCCATAATGGTTTAAAACATTATAAATACCCTTTTATTTAAATTATCCTCAACCTTGAGGGAAGATTATATTCTCAAAGGATTCCAATGCATGATAAAAATCCAAAACAATAACTTGTAAGTCAGATCATTCCTATCTACTTTAACCACCATATTACAAAAACTACCACCACACTATAATAAATCCACAAGTAGTTAAGTAATATTATATTTTGATAACCACTCATTGATAAAAGGTAAATGATACTACTCCATTATAAATATCAAGGAACCACTACACTAAGTAAAAGGATAACCAATTTTAAGTAACCTAAAGGAAACATTCCAAATACACAAGATACAAATGTTATAAGTATTATACTTTCAAAATTATCTATATTTTAAAGTTAACTTTAGTCTCCAAGAATCTAAATATAACACTATAATCATTACTATATGTTTTATAGTTAACTTTGGTCTGAAGTAGTTAAGTTATAAAAACATCTCAAACCCAAATCATTCGAGAAAACATAAATAACAGCTACCCAACTCAACTAACCCAAAAGCTTGTTTAGACCTTAGGAGAGAAACCTTTTCTTCGAAGGTTATTCTTTTTGCCACTTCAAATAAGAATTCTTATATAAGCAATTTTGACTAGTACTTCATAAGTATATATTTTATTGCTACATATGTGTTGCTCACAACCACTCATAAGCTCTAATAGAAGCACAAATGTGAAACCTATCTAAAAAGACCATACATTCCAAAGTAACCATTTCCGGAATCCAAACCCTAGGACAACGTTATCCCCAGGACTTACGTTTAGAACGTGCATCACATTACTTATGCATAAAAGCATATTGCTTCTTTAAACATTAGTCCTTACCCGACCAATGATGCTGATTTCAGATTTTGGATCTTATACACTGACTCAAAGACCGTGAGTGCATAATCTTGCAATCACAAAAGGCAAGTTCACACTTTCTCATGTCCTTTGTTTATTTTCTGTAAAGTATTTTACAAATCTAGTGTTGTTATCACCTGCATTTGAAAAAGGTCTAAAAACACTATTTTCAATAATAATGTGAGCTATTGGTTACTGATCCAGGGTGACCAGCTAATCTATTAAATCTGATAGTTGGAATACCACTGTTCAGAACTATATCACCTATGACTTAACAACCAATGTTGCCAGTGATTCTTGCGCCGTATATTACACGTTGACCATGAGATTTGGAATGGGACATAGAAGTCAGTTGTATATTCTTCCTCTCGCATGAAGCCGGATGTGCAGGTTGTGGCTGTTATCCTCGAAGCGTGCATATTAATTGGTAATTCATAGAGGATATGCAGCATATGGGTGGGAACCCTCATCGTCCCACGATAGTTCTGGCATCTAACGGTTTGTACAAACCAGTGCCGTAATTCATTGTGGGCATGGTGTACACCAAGGAGGCATGCGAGGTCACGAATGGGGCAGTGATTGGCTTGGATCATCTTCTGGGCCCCATATCATGGAATTGTGGACGGGAATAAGCTGCCCGGTTGTGCAACAAAGAGTTGATCTCTCATGGGTAAAGTAACGCACCTCTGCAGAGTGTAAGAACTGTAACTTGTTACTCCCTGTTCCGGGAAGGATCTGCGAACGCGGCGAGAAAGGAGCTCCATGAAAGTTCTAGTAAACCCGTGAAGGCTGACGGACATAGCTTTTCAGAATAAAAGCAATCTTTGAAGAAATGTTTATGAAAACTTGCATTGCCTATGACCTACGGTCTGTGGATGTAGTTATAGTGCATCAAACACTCCTTTTCTAGTGAAATTGCTGAGTACGCTCGTACTCAAAGTATCTTCTTAACCCTTGCTAGATTCTGAAGCCGGAATAGACAACAACTACATCAAGTATGCTCCAGGACTTATCATGCAAAGCTAAAGCTCTTCAATGAAGACAAGGAAGTCAACATATACCTCAACTCAAGTGAGGACGAAGCTACTGATTAGATAGGAATGTAATCTCTAGCCAAAGAACCTAATTCTGTAGTGCATTGCAATAGAAGCAATGCTAATCCCTTAGTTAAAATACTAGTTCTAGTGGTATAATAGTTCTTGCGTTGTTTACATTTGATTCTTCTCCGTAAAAGTTCTTTCTCTCTCTTTAACCTAGAGTGCTCTCTGGATCTTGTGTAAAGAGTGAGTTGTAACCTTTAGCCATGTATTGGACCCACTGTGTTTCTGTTGTGCCATTCTGAGGGATGTAATACTAGTGAACAGTGTTTCATTGGTGTTATGTCAACGACTATAGTATACTACATCATGCAGTGGTATGTTGGGTCACTGCACCTCCCTTCCCTCCGACATCGACGCTTCCCACGCTATCAGGCGGATAGATTGGTTCGTAGAGACGGGTTTGACCGGACTAGACCTAGCCATGTGCTGGTTCATCAGGCGGATCCAGCCTTTGCAGCACCGCTCGAAGCTGATGCACGAGTATTCCAACGATAGAAGGGATAGCCTCCGCATCTCCGTGGACAACTTCTCGAGCGACTCCGTCAAGCTTCGCCTCAAGGACATCGTCAAGGTGAAGGACAAGAAGCGTGGCTTTGCCATCACCTACGATATGTTCGTAGAGAGCAAGTGCCCAAAGGTAACTGCTTATTTTCCGTGTATGACATATACTCCAGTTCTTACCATCTCATGTAACACGGTGGTTCTTCACCTTAATAGCTTAGCGACATAGACGAGGATAGCATGGCTCCTCAAATCTATGATCCAAAGATGAAGGAAGTCACCGTCCTGTCCGACGACGATGCTCCGTTGGGGCGAAAGCGGAAGAGCTCCACCTCTGACGCTACCGACAGAGGCATGAAGAAGAAGACGGAGGGTGGAGCCTCTAAAAAGACTACCGCCGCCCTAGAGGCAGAGAAAAGAAAGGTTACTGGGATCCCCTTTGCCAAATAACCCCCTCTTGTGTAAGCTTCTTTCTCTCCGACATTGTCCATTTCTCTGTCTTATTCCCGTACTTATGCATTTTGCACGTTTCAGGAAGAAAGCCACGACCAGCTTGAAGAAGACCTCCAAAACTTCGGGGGCTTCTAGAACCATCAAGGATATGCTGCATCGCGACGTATCTCCCACCATCGCCCTTGTCACTCCCATAGTCAAGCCTTCATCCGCTCCGACAAGCTGTCAAGCCAAGGAAGCAACTGGCCCTTCTGCCATGGAAGTGGACTCAGGTGCCTCTACCGAACTTGCTGTTGTCGGCGAGCAGGCGACGCAGGAGAGTGCCACACACCAAATGGATGAAGCTCTGGCTAAGGATGCCATTGTTAGCGATAAGGCGGTGGTGGAAGGTGGTACTTCTGCTGAAGGCGGCGCCCCCGCACCCGCACCCAAGAAAAACATTGAGTTTCCGAAGATAGTCTATCCGGTACTTACGCCGGGTAGCACTTCTCTGGTTCCTGGTGCAGCGCCGACATCTCCGACGTGCGGTCTAGAGGAAATTCTCCGGCAAGCAGAGATCTTGCAAGGAAACAGCGTATCCTTCGGCAAGCTGCTGGCTGAGAGTGCTACCAACCTCAAGATCATTGCACTTGTAAGCGGAGGGGGCATGACCTTTGTGCGATCAATGTTGGCAGCAACGGGAGGTCCCTTCCCTTTATCTAGAGCTGTAGGCGGAGCTCGTCCGGGTTGATCTTCATCCATCGCTATACTAATGGTGACGAACACCTCTCGAGACGTGATGGTGTTGTTGGATTGCTCGTCTCCCGTGTACTCCTCCTCCATCTCCTGCATGGTAGAGTCTAGTTCCTCTGGACTGAAATCTATCTCCTCTGAATCTGCACTAAAGCCGGCGTATAGCGCGTCAATCACAGAGTCGGAGGGTGCCAGGACTTCCTCGATGAAGGGGGGTGGAGGTGCCACGGCGGAAATGGTGACTGGAGGTGGTGGCGCAACTGCGGTAATGGCGGACGGAGGCGGTGGTGGCGGTGGATGAATCAGAGGGGCTCCGTCAATAAGCGCAAGCGCTGTCTGAGCTGCCGCTTCAGCCTCCGCGTAGTTGTTGACGGTGTTCACCATTCCTTCAAAGGTAAGGCGTCCCGAAGCCTATTGTCGCCTTAGAGAATGCCGGAGAAGCGTGCCGTGGTCCAGTCCTTCCACAAAGTGATACATGGCATCATCATTGGGGTAGTGGGCTAGATCGTCTCGTATACGGAGCCATCTGGCAAGGTAATCATGGGGTTTTTCGCCCTCTCTCCGAATGCAACATGCCAGATCGAAGATGGTAACCACGCTGATGAACTTGGATCTCTGTTGTCCAGACGCACAGACAAAGCCGGCGGACTTCCAGTGATATTCCACCGTTATATCCTGCACATGGGCGGTTTGGGTGGGCCTTGAATTTTCCGATCTTTGCCGGCAAACTCCAAAGAGAGATACGACATCGATCCTTCTGCAAACGTATCCTGCCCGTAGGCGGTCCGTGTAGGTCTTTATGCTCCTCCGACTCCCAGGGAACTAGTGCCCGAGTCGGTTTCGCCAATGAAGAGGTGGATGTCTCCGGTAGGAACGATCGAACACCGCGTAGGGTTCGTCTTCGCCGGGATCCAGAACTCGACGGGAGGGACGATCGGAACGTTGCCGGAGAAGAGAACACGACCGATGGCTACGGTTTCGCCGATTCCCGTGAAGATCCTGGTCCTCGCCCGCTGAAGAGCCTGAAGCGCCTCTTGCCCCACGATGGGCGCCAGCTGTCGTGGTATTGCCGACGAGTACGCCATGGAGGGGTCCTCACAGTGCGTGTTTAGAGACGTGGGGGAAGGCGGATGGTTGACGGGTACAAGGTAACATAGCTTACCCAGGTTCAGATCCCACGACGGTGGCGGAATCCTACTCCTGCTATAAATCACTATAATGGCAATACGCCGAGTTGCAGAGATAGGTTCGCTGTGCGAGGTTATGTGAAGTTGTGCCCTAAAGTCTCCCATAGGCCCGACTTATATAGTCGCCAGGTCCTAGGGTTACAAGGAAAAGTCCTAGCCGGACAGGTTACAGAGTCCTACACCGTCTATTACTAGTCTAGCATGTCTTGTACTCCAAGGCTCCGGGTACGCTGGTGACTCCACCGTAGCCTTCCTTTATCCGGCATGGGCCTCCCTTCTGGATCCATCTAACTGGGCCGCCTAGCAGGCCATGGGCCATGCTACCAACTATGGGCCACCCAGGTTATCCGGATAAGAGACATGCTATGAGGATACCCATATAGCATATCCCCAGCAAGTACCCTCTGGTCGTCAATCCTCTTATTGATGGCTATGAGTTCTATAAAACACCCATGGACGGTAGGAGCAACATCAATATTCTCTACATCGAGACGCTCCACCGCATGAAGCTGCACGAGAGCTAGTTGATTTACAGTAGTGTAACTTTCCATGGCATTGTACCAGGGAGACAGGCAGATTCTCTGGGTGAGATTACTCTGGACGTGACATTCGGAACCCGAGACAATTACCGGACCGAGCCACTCTATTTTTAGGTGGTACCGTTCAAAAGTGTTTACCACGCCATCTTTGGGGGTCCGGCTTACTAGGCATTCATGGCTCGTCCCTGTTACATCTATAACATGATTAAACTTCTAGGACCAAAGGGCGTAATCACCGTCCAAGGAAACCCGGGGAAGGCGCGAGAGTGCGATGAAGGATCTGCTTCCTTTGCCGAAGCCGTGCTGCACACCCAGGAGTACCAGGAGATCAAGAAGACCATCAACCCGTCCGAGATGCCCGCTACGAAGAACGAGGTGCTAAAACCAAGTTTGCAGTTCAAGGCGTCGGAAGAGACGACGAAAACGTCGCTGAAGGAATATAATCCCTCCAAGACGACGAACATAGGGGTAGGCTTAGACCGCGCATAGGAAAGCGCGCTCGTCGAGTTCCTCAAAGCTAATAGTGATATCTTCGCATGGCAGCCTTCTGACATGACCGGGGTACCTAGGGAACTTGCCGAGCACTCTCTTAATGTGTACCCTGACGCTAAATCCGTCAAACAGTCCTTATGACGGTTTGGTGATGAAAAGCGCAAAGCGGTAGCCAAGGAATTAGCCCGACTAGAGTTAGCCGGATTCATAACAGAGGTCATCCATGCACATTGGGTGGAAAATCCTGTACTCATCCCTAAAAGGACACCGTTGATTTAAGGATGTGTGTTGATTATACCGCTTTGAACAAAGCATGCCCAAAAGACCCATTCCCTTTGCTAAGAATCGATCAAGTTATCGACTCAACGACAGGGTCAAAATTACTCTGTTTTCTCGACGCATATTCCGAATATCACCAAATACCTATGAAAGAGTCGTATCAAATTAAGACATCTTTCATCACTCCTTTCGGAACCTTCTGCTACAAAACTATGCCTTTTGGCTTAAAAAACGTAGGAGCAACATATCAACGTACTATGCAACGTTGTATCAACGACCAAATCGGACACAACATCCACGTATACGTAGACAACATAACAGTTATGTCCAAAAAGAAGGCAACTTTAATTTTCGATTTGAAGGAAACATTTGCTAGCCTACAAAAATTCAATATGATGCTAAATCCGAAGAAGTGTTTCTTTGGAATTCTAGCCGGAAAATTATTAGGTTTCATCATCTCAGAGCGAGGCATAGAGGTGAACCGGGAAAAAATCAAGGCTATACTCAACATTACCAGGCCGACTCGCCTGAAATGCATGCAACATGTCACTGGTTGTATTGTAGAAGTGAGTAGGTTCGTCAGTCGGCTCGGCGAAAGAGCCACACCTTTATACAAACTCTTGAAGAAAACCGACAAGTTTGTCTGGACCCAGGAAGCCGAAACTGCCCTGCAAAGTGTGAAAGACCTACTTTCAAACCCACCAGTTCTCGCAGCGCCAGAACCTCAGGAGCCTATGTTACTCTACATTGCAGCGACCAACAAGGTCATAAGTGTGTTAATAGTAGTGGAGCGCGAGGAAGAAGGCCATGAGCATAAGGTGCATCATCCAACTTACTACTGAAGCGAGGTCCTGACAGAATCAAAACAAGGGTATCCACACCATGGAAATCTAGCCTATGGAGTGTTCTTTGCATCCAGAAAGCTACACCACTATTTTCAAGAGCACAAGATCACAGTGGTGAGCACCGCTTCCCTGGGAGATATAAACAATAACTGCGATGCCACATGATGTGTCGCAAAGTGGGGAATAGAGCTTGCAGCTTTCGACATTGAGTACAAGCTGCGTACAACAATCAAGTCACAAATACTTGCCGACTTTGTCGTTGATTGGACAGAAATGGTAGAAAACACAAGTCCTCTAGACTCGGAATTTTGGACCCTTCACTTTGACGGATCAAAAGCACGAGGAGGCTCGGGGGCTGGCGTGGTGCTCAAGTCACCCCAAGGAGATAAGTTTTTCTATGTGTTGCAAATACACTTCACGCTGACCAATAATATTGCCGAGTATGAAGCATTGCTGCACGGAATATGCATGGCCAAAAACATTGGCATGACAAGACTCATGTGTTACGGAGACTCGGATTTAGTTGCTCAACAAGTATCTGATATCTGCAATGCAAACAAGCACATGGCAGCATACAAAGCTGTTGTGGATGAACTATCTAAATCGTTCGAGGGTTTTGAGGTTCAACACATCCCTCGAGCAGAAAATGAGGAAGCATTTGCTCTATCAAGAATAGGCTCTGTGCGGAAACAAGTACTGGATGACGCTTTTTTAGAGCATCTAAGGGTCCCCTCCATAGTCGGAGTTGATGAGGACTATCCGACAAAATCAGACTCACCCTTAATAGTAGTTCTGGCTGTAATTCCTAGCTGGACAAAACCCTATCTGGATTTCCTGATAGACGAAAAATTACCCGAAGACGAAGTGTTGAGCCGGCAGATCGTCTAACGAGCAAAAACCTATACTATAATAAATGGTGAGATCTATAAGCAGAGTGTTTCTGGCGTGTTCCAGCGATGTATTTCTTCGGAAGGAGTGGAAATCTTGAGAGAAATCCACGAAGGCGAGTGTGGTCACCATGTTGCACCCAGATCCTTAGTGGCAAAAGCTTTCCGACATAGATTCTTTTGGCTTACAGCTAAGGCAGATGCCGACAAACTGGTCAAAACGTGCAGAGGCTGCCAAAAGTACGCCCATCAGGCACACATTCTGGCTGAACAACTACGAACAATCCCTATTACATGGCCATTTGCGGTCTGGGATCTTGATATGGTAGGGCTGTTTCGCACGGAAAAATGTGGATTTACTCACCTACTAGTGATGGTGGATAAATTTACAAAGTCGATTGAGGCTAAACCCGTAACAAGTTGCGATGGAGCCACATCCATAAAGTTCATTGAGGACTTGATCATTCGATTCGGATATCCACACAGTAAAATTATTGACAACGGGAGCAATTTTTCCTTGGGGGAACTTGCCGTATTCTGCGAAGAACAAGGGATCTGACTTGATATTGCATCAATCGCACATCCACAAGATAATGGACAAGTCGAAAGAACTAACGGTCTTATTTTGCAAGGACTCCGACCTCATCTCGAGGCACCGCTTCGTCGGGCTGCGGGGGCTTGGGTGGAAGAATTACCGTCTGTGATGGAGCTTACATACAACTCCTAACAGATCAACCGAATATACTCCTTTCTTCTTGGTCTATGGCGCAGAAGCAGTTCTTCCAAGTGATCTAATTCATCAGTCTCCATGAGTCAAAGCGTATATCGAAAAATATGCAGAAGTTTCTCGACAAGATGATCTCGATGTAATCGAAGAAGTACACATCATTGCTGAGCAGAGATCTACAACCTATCAACAGAAGTTGAGAAAGTACCATAGTCAGAGAGTTCAAAACCGTTCTTTTAGAAAAGGCGATTTGGTTCTCCAGCTTGTGCAAAAAAGAAAGCACAAACTTTCCCTGATTTTGGAAGGACCTTTTATGATTAGCAGAGTTCTACATAATAGGTCGTATTATTTAACCGATATGAGACCAGTCAAGGAAAGACCAGATACTCGGAAAAGAAAGAGAGCTAGCAGTAGCACAGACCCGGATGAAATAGACCAACCATGGAATATTGCACAGCTACGTCCCTTCTATTCTTAGTTATATTTCCTTGTAATCATATATGTACATGTTCAAAATGAAATAAAGTATTGGTTTCCTCATATATTATCTTTGAGAAGTTTTTTGCCATCTTATTTCTAAAAGAGCATGTCATTTTTTCAAAAATCCCTGAATGCTTGAAAGTAATTTATGCTCATGTTTGTTCTGGTTATGATTTTTGAGTATCTAAAAAATGTTACCTTAGGGAAAAAAATCAGTTTATTGTTTATACTTTGGTTTTTTATCTGATTGCTTAGACGCGGGTATTTTCCGAGTAATGAGTTGTTGGTACTGAAAGCCGGCTTTGTTTCCGAGTTTAAACTGGTTTAGCAATTGCGCTCTGTTGCTCGGTAAAGTTTCCATGCCGAAGGTTGTCCGGCCCATGAAAGGGACGAGGCACAGAGCCAGATAAAACGACAAGTATATGCATAAACCAAAAAAGTGCTTCAGAAAATTTATAAGCACACGCATAAAATATATAAACATAAGTGCCATGATAGTAAAAGCATCAGTTTTTACAGACCAGCACAAATAAAAACATTGTTTCCATCATTACATTGCCAGAAGATCAGAATAATGCATAAAAAATATTTATGCTGCAGAGCCAGGTGGTGGTGATGAAGAAGGTGGAGCGCTGGAGTCGACAGCGTCGTCGCCCTGAATCTCAGACTCGGAAGCTGCAAGGCTGTCTTCTGGCTCTTGAGACGAGGAAGGCACGGCGACGGATTCGAATAACGGTGTCGTATAGTTGGTCATATTCGCCACACAAGAATCATAACCTGCACATGAATCTTGGATAGCCTTGATGTCCTAGGGATTACCCTCATCGTCCTCCTCGGCGATACCTTTGGTGACATGCCAGATTTCCATCTCACTGTGGTGGCTCATCACCATGGTAAGAGCAGTCTGGGCAGCAGTCCGACCGTAGGAGATCTTCCAGTCCTCGATAAGCTTTGGAATCTCCTTGCCCTTGTCCCTCACCTCTTGCACTAACATCTCGTGCAAGTTGGAAAGCTTGACTGACTCTCCAGCCTCTTCAAGAGTCGGGCGGAAGTCGAAGAAGATATCTCCGACGAGCTTGATGCGCTCGAGGTGAGGTTCGGAGGTAGGAGAGTCAGAAAGATTCAGGGGGATGGGAAAGAAGCAAAAGTCAAAATTTGACTGAAAAGAAAGTCGAAAAATCAACGTAAAATGAAGGTCGGAAACCTTACCTAGCACAAAACGATTCCATTGAGCATGCTCTTCGCGGAGGCTGTTCAGTTCATTCTCTGCGTCCTGGGAAAGATCCTTCTGACTATCGAAGTCCTTCTTGAGATCATCCAATTGTTTATCTTAGAGGGCTAGCAGCTTCTCGAGCCTCACGATCTCATGATTGCTCGACTCCAGGACAGCAGCTATGGATTTCTCCGACTCAATAGTCAGTTTCTAAGCTTGTCCCGGAGCTCAGCATTCTCCAGTTCCAAGACCTTGAAGTTCTCGGATTGCTCCACCATCTTGTTGTACTGACACAACAGTTCTTTAAAAGGAAAAAATATCAGTCGGATAGATCAAGTTTGACTATGACAAGCGCTAACTCACAAAGAGGAAGTCGGGAAAGTTTACCTTCTGCTTCATCTTTATCAACCTTTAACTTTGAATTCTCAAGGCGCAAGGCTTTGATCTCCTTGCGTTTATTACAAATATTCTTGAGCAATTCCTGGTTGGAAGATGCAATTTTCTGTAAGTTTAGAAGACGGAATACCGTCAGACGGATACTAAGACTCGGGCTGCAAATTTATCTAAGTAAAAATACAGCACGAGCCTTGGGGATACACTACATCGTTCTTTTGCAACCTAAAAGAATAAACTCGGATCCAACGATGTTTATCCGGCTTCATGCTTAGGGGCTAGAGGATATGATAATAAAATAAATGCAAATAAGAATCAGAAACTTACTATGTGTTCCAACTGCAATTTCTCAAATCCAAGTTTAGTGTTGTGAAACACTTTCTAGGAGAGGGAGAGGGAGGGAACATCCATCGCACTACTAGGAAAATGGTCGTCTGTGGCGCACCTAAAAGGCCCATCCATGGCGCACCTGTAGTGCGCCACGGGCCTTGCGCTACGGCTATCTCTCAGCCGTGGCGCACTGCCTAGTGCGCCACGGTTGTGTAGAGATAGGCGTAGCGCACCACCTAGTGCGCCACAGAAGTTTGGCGTGGTGCGCTACCCCTTGGATCTTCTGTGGCGCACTACCCAGTGCGCCACTAAACATCCATGGTGCGCTTTAGGCGTAGTGCGCCACAGAAGGTAGAACATGTGCGCCACAGATGTATTTTTTGTTTTTTTTTTAATTTCCAAGCCAGATTATATGCAATACAGATTATATACAATATTACAGCAGATATACACACACAGATACAAGATATACAATTATATATATAAATACTCGATATGAAAAACAAGATTGAAACAAATACATATAGATAAGTCTCATACATGAATACATAGTCCAAGTTACATTGTTTTGATCATGTTACAAAGTAGTAGTTGGTGACATGCGAATACATGTGTCGATCGAACAAGTTAGAGCTCGGAAGCTCGCCTAGACATCTAAACTAGCTAGCTAGACACAAACGCGGGATAAATAACCAAAGAAGATAAGCATGATCACCGCCGCGACGAAGGTGTAGGTCTTCATCCGGTTCCTTGTCCTAACTCCCGCTAGATAGCGCGTGTATCTATCTTCCGCCTCCGCCATAGTGTTGTACCCTTTGTAGCTATTGCCGCTGAAACGGTGCACCTGTCTCCGGCAGTCTTCCCAATCATCGTAGACTCCGGGAACCCGTCCCTTGTACACGACGTACCACGTCATCTACAAGTTGACAATAATAACTAACCGGTGATTGAAAAAACATGTATAATTAAAGTCGCATATGAAGATACACTTATAGAAAGTACTCTTAAATCAAAAAGAGCAAACTCAAAAAGCATGCCTCATATATAACTAGCTAGGTCGTTGGACACAGGAATTGCTTATGACGGGACTGTTAGCCAAGTAGGATGCACAATTCCTGGACTTGTGCATATCACAAGGCTAACAATCCCGTCATAGCACATTCACATATATATTGTGCCACGACATTTCAATCATCGGCATATTCTCGAAAAAGACAAAAATAACTCGAAAAGCATGCCTCATATATAACTAGCTAGGTCGTTGGACACAGGAATTGCTTATGACGGGACTGTCAGCCAAGTAGGATGCACAATTCCTGGACTTGTGCATATCACAAGGCTGACAATCCCGTCATAGCACATTCACATATATATTGTGCCACGACATTTCAATCATCGGCATATTCTCGAAAAAGACAAAAATAACTCGAAAAGCATGCCTCCGCTTCCGCACCTAGATCATCATCATCCCGGTCTGCTTCCGCACCTTCACCATCTCCAGGAGACTCTTCATCATCTCGCCCGTTCTCGCCGTGATGACGATCATCGTCATGTTGGCCACCTTCTTCACCGTCTCCATCATCTACGCCATCGCTTATCCAACGAGTGTATCCATCCATGAAACCATGGCGGAGCAGGTGCGCCTGCAGATTCCCGGAATCTGGGTCGATCACCCAGTTGAGTTTGCATCTTCTACACGGACATCTTATATCTGTCTTGTTATTTCGTATCATGTCGGCCGTCGCACATTTCAAAAATCTAGCCACAATGCCTTCGCTCATTATGCGGACCATTTTTGCCTGCACGATGTACACGGTACAATTTTGAAGTCTATTAGAACCACATAATGAATGCATGCATGCAATGGTCGATAGAAAATTTCGGCATGACCTATCCTAAAATTAGGACCTTTGCGAAATGCCAAAGTCTTGCCAAAATGGAAATGAATCAACATTTTGGCAAAACAAAAGGCAACTAGTTCACATACAAACACAAGAGAGAGAGAAACCGATCCATACACACATGAACATATCATTATCCTCTCCATACACACATGCATGAGCATCATCGATACTCTCCATATACACACACATATGACCATCGATCCTCTCCACACATACACACATCATGAGCATCGATCATCTACATACATATGAGCACATGCATCATCCATATACACATGAACACATCCTTACATGGACAACTTACCGAGATGAGAGACCGATCGCGAGAAAGATGGAAAGGAGAGGTGCGCGCGTCGACCGGAGACGGATAGATGAGAGACCGGAGACCTCCTCTATTACTTATGTAACATCCAAAGAAAGTTTTACATGCTAAAAATGGTGAATGTATGGAGAAATTGAGGTGGGAAGGAGAAGATCCCGACTAGATCTAAGGAGGAAGAAGAAGGGGAAAGTGAAGTGTGGGTGGTGGATGTGTGGGCACACATGTGCACATAAAGTGCTGTCCTAAAAGAATCGAAACATCCGTGGCGCACACGGCCCCAGTGCGCCACAGGGAGTACAAACTTCTGTGGCGCACTAGGACGAGTGCGCCACAGATGCTCCTAGTCCCTGTGGCGCACTAGGCGGAGTGCGCCACAGAAGTTTGTGGCCGTTTCAGAGCAGAGGTGGGCATGCGCTTAGTCGTAGCGCACCATGCGCACGTGCGCCACAGATGACCCTAACAACCGTGGCGCACATGACTGCAGTGCGCTACAGAAGTTTGGCGTGTGGCCAACAGGGCCCTGGCCCACACACATCTGTGGCGCACTATGGTCATGTGCGCCATGGTTGTTCTAGTTATTAGTAGGGCACTGCCCACAGGTGAGCCACGCCTGTTTTAGCCGTGGGGCACTTCAACCATGTGAGCCACGGATGTGCTGATTACCTATAGCCGTGTTCCTAGTAGTGTCGTTGGGAGTTCGCTAGACTCTATCTTAGCATCCCGGACCAAAATTTGGTCCAGGAGGCTGACCATCTTGACGTCCTCTTGCTCCTGGCTTGCTACCTTTGTGGTTAAGGTTTTCTTCTCAAGACTGGACTGAGCCAGCTTGAGGATCTCTTCCTTCTTCTTCTTCTTCCTCTTTAGTCCAGAGACAGCAGAGCCGGACACCTTATCCAACATTCATGTAGATATTACCATGGGATCATTACCCTTGACGGGTTCACCCTTGTTGGTGACCAGGGCTTGCGAGATGTTGCCAGCATCAGGAGAGGCAGAAGCTTCCTGTGCTGATGGAGTACTGGATGGAGTAGGTGGCGGCATGGCAGGGGAAATAACAAGTTCCTGCTGACGCATTTGCTTGCCCGACTTTCTTTATGGCTTGGTATTACTCTTCAAAGACACGTTAGCTCTAGAACACGAAAATCCAAATATCATGTGTGCTCTAGAGAGAAAGATAGGTACAAGGTACTGAAATAACAAAAGACAAGGTGCTTACTTTTTAACTACTTGCAGCACTTGGCTACCAGCAGTGATAACAACTTCCTTCGCCTTACACTTCTTGGAGGCGGAGGCGGTAACTTCTTGCACCTCATCATCCTCCGTCGCCTCCGAATCGTCTGAAAGATAGCCCTCTAATGGAGCTAGCTCAGACTCAGGGAGTTTCTCGAGCTGACAAAGTCAAAAAGCATCGATGAAAATAGAGTCAGAGAAAGAACAGAAAAGAACGACGAAACACAAAAGCAGAGTCGAAATATTTACTGGAGTCAGAGGACGGTTGGACGTAAACATCTTCATGGAGACATCCAGAACTTTTCGTTCCACTCTCTCCTTGATCAAGTACTGCATGAGGGTCCTGTAATCCTTTGTCGGAATCCAGTTCGGGCTGACCCACCTGCTTTCCTTCTTGTCGCTGGTGAAGGAGTGCATGAGGCGATCTCCGTGATGCTGAAGAGGCTGGATCCGGTGATCTAGCCAGCAGTGGATCAAGTCGGATGCGGGGAGGCCCTTGTGCTTCATCAGAAATTCAATCCGCCTCTTGGCGAGGATCAAAATATCCGATAGTTCCAGCGCTTTCGTGTCTCACGACTTATGGTGGGGGCCAACACCATCGACGAAGGCCAGAAGACCTTCCGCCTTTCCAGGAGCCGAAATATCCTTATGATAAAAGAAGGTTCTGGCCCAGCGTTTGACGGATTCGCTAGTGATACGTTGGAAACGTATCTATAATTTTTGATGCTCCATGATTGTTTAGTATCTACTTTGCTTTACTTGTCCACACTTTGAAGTGCTTTTTACATGTTTTCTGGTACTAACCTACTAACAAGTTGCAATAGTGCCAGATGCCTGTTTTCTACTGTTTTTGGTTTCAGAAAAGTTAGTAAATAAATATTCTCGGAATTGGATGGGACAAAGGACAAAGTTAATTACTTTCCGTGGGGAACAAGAAGTCCAGAGGAGAACCGGAGGGGCCGGCCAGAGGGGCCAGACCCACCCCAGGCATGGGTGGGCCCCACCCCGCGCCTGGCTATGGTTTGGTCGCCCTAGCGGCCACCTCGGTCTCACCCTTCGCCTATAAGAAGCCCCCGATGCAGAAACCCTGGGTACCCGATCCAATATCCATGAAACCGTCTGTAGCCTCCGCCACCATCGTCCCTAGATCAAGGGGGATCTGAAGTTCTTCCCGGCACCCTGCCGGAGGGGAGATCATCCCGGAGGCCTTCTCTCTGGTATGATGCGTGAGTAGTTCCACCTTGGACTATGTGTCCATGTAGTAGCTAGATGGTTATATCTCCTCCTTTGTGATCTTGTGAGCTCCGTTCATGATCAAGATCTAATCTATTTGTAATCATGCATGTTGTGTTTGCGGGGATCCGATGGATATTGAGATTATTATGTTGGTTTGATTAATGGTTTTGTATTTATGATTCTATCATGTCTGTGTTGTTTGTGATCTTGCATGCTCTGCGTTGTTAGTAGCTATCTTGGCCAAGTAGTTTCTAGTGACTCCAAGAGGGGGTATTTATGCTCGATAGTGGGTTCATGCCTCTAGTTTCCAAGGGAAGTGAAAGAAATCTCTTCGGTTGTAGATGTGTTGTTGCTACCTGAAGGGGGTTTGGAAAGTAGTCTGTTGCTTGCAACTTAATACTGGAGGGGGTTCGGATGATAACCTGAAGGTGGACTTCTAGTCATAGATGCAGTTGGATGGAAGTCTATGTATCTTGTTGTATTGCCCAATCAACCTCATAGGATCTTTCTGACTAGTAATTGCATTGTTATGCCTTACTTAGTTCCTGTCAATTGCCCTACTGTAATTTATTTACCCTTCATGCCATGTTGTTTATCTAAGGAGAGCACCTCTAGTGAACTATGGACCCCAATCCAATCTTTACCATTGATACATCTTCCACTGTTACTTGTTTACTTGATGCAAACCATTACCTTCCACACCATTCGTTTAATCCTTCGTTACATCAAACCGATGAGCTTGACAACCTCACTGTTCGTTGGGGAAAAGTCTTGAGTTTGTATTGTGCAGGTCTCCACGTTGCTTGCAACACCTATGTGATGTTTCATTCCTCCTTCTGGTTCGATAACCTCGGTCTCAACTGAGGGAAAACTTGCTGCTTGCTCTTCACAGCCTGCGCTTGGGGTTACCAACAAAGTGCCACGTCGAGCACCATCAAGTCTTTCTGGCGCCGTTGCCGGGGAGGCTAAGGACGTCTTCACTAGGGGAGTCCTTCACTTCCTTTCTCTTTACTTTGTTTTTAGTTTGCTTTGTTTCTTTTGCTTGGTTTTGTTTGCCTCTTTCCAAGAAACCCAAAAAATTAGTCTAGTTTGGTTTGCTTGCTTTATTCAAAAACACAAAAAAATTAGTTCCTGCTCTAGCTGCTGCCATGTCTGGTTTTGGATCAACCCCTATTTCCCCTATGGTAGAAATCTCCACTTTTAAGTAAAAAAGTGAAGACAGTTTTAAGGAGGCTTGGTCTAGAATCTCTGCTTTCCAGAGGGAAACAGAGCCTGAGGTAAGCCTTATCTTGGTTATTGATAGTTTCTACCATGGTATTGCTCTTTGTTATAGATATTCTTTGGATGCTGTGGCTGAGAAAGATTTTTTGCTTTGTATTGAGGATGAAGCTTTTGATGCCATAAGGAAATTAATCATGATCTATGGTACACCTGGCAAGTCTGATTCCTCTTTCACAAATATTTTTGCTAGGTTGAACACTCTTGAGACTAGTATTACTGCTATGAATAGTTGCTATCACACGCTTAGGGCTTACCATGATTATATTCCCATAAATTCTAAGCCTTCAAAGTGGTTTCTCATAATCAAAGTCTCTATAAATACTACACTTTTCGATGCTCGCTGTGATATCATGTCTGAATTTTGTATCATGCCTAAAGATATTTTTGATTCCTTGAGTCTTTGGGGGATTATTGAAGGAGGAGAGGAAATCTCTCTTACCAACAATGCCACTATATTGCCCATTGTAATAGCTGAAGGTGTGTTTACAAAAATCTCAGGAAAAATGGTGTCTACTGATTATCTTGTTATTGAATGTGTAGGCAAAGGACAGATCACACTTGGAAGATCTCTACTGAAACAACTTGGGGCAGTAATAGATGTGGAAAAAGGCATCATGCACTTTGCTCCCCCAGTAAGCAATCATATCTTCCCTAAGGAGAAAAAGGAAGGTAAGAAAAGAAGGAACAAGAGGGGCAATGCTTCATTTGAAAATACTTGATTATTCTTGCTTCTTGTGCCTAACTTAAAGGCGTTAAAGAAAAGTACTTGTTGGGAGATAACCCAAGATTTTACTTGAGTCTTGGAAGTTATTACTTCTGTAATGACCTCTCCTTATCCTTTTTTTTTGCTTTTGTGCCAAGAATGACCTCTAATGAGAGGGAAGTAAGATTTGGGGAGTTGCTGTCCCGAAACAGATTTTTCTCCTCCACCAAAAAAATTCTTGAGGAGGATCTGTAACTCAGATTGAGCTCAAAATTTACGAGGAAATCCCCCAGTATGTTATATAACTTACATTAGTTCAACACTTTTTGATTTGAGCAACAGAAGACGTTCGAAAAAATCGGTTTCTACCTGCTTGCATGTTTTGACAGATTTCTGCCATTATTTGCATTTGCTTCTTATTGATTCCTTTTTTAGTTCACTTTAGGTAAATTGAGCTTTTTGAAAGGTTACTACAGTAGCTTATGTTTTTAGTGAAAATCCTTGCTGTTTCAAAGCTTTTCTAGTGGTCTAATATCTTTTGAATAAGCTAATGTTGCTAATGAAGATTGTGTGAAGTTTTGTATGAAGGAAAAATTTCAGGTGTAAAGAGAGAATGTTGCAATGAGATGAAGAATGGACAAAATCTCAAGCTTGGGGATGACACCATGGTGTCACCCCAAGAAATATCCAAGAGGTACAAGCGTCAAAGCTTGGGATGCCCAAGGCATCCCCTTCTTCATCAAAAAAAGCTCAGGTCTATCTAGACACTTCGTTTTTATTGTTTCATGCACAGTTGTGTTGTTCTTGGAGCGTCTTAGTTTTCGTTTGGTTCTATTAGTTTGTTTAGTTTGCTTGAATAAAGAAGTTTGGACCCCCGTTCTTGTTGTGTTGTTTTGGAAATGATTTTTCTTGGTGTTTGGAAAGGAGTAGTAAGTTCTTGCTTGAAGTGCAAGAGGATCTTGCATTGACTATGACTTAGATTTTAGAATGACATGCTAGGTGTTTTTTATCATTGTGCTTAGTGATTATTGCTGTAGCATGTCTTGTTCCAAACAATTGGAATTGCTTAGTGTGCCTTGAAGAAATTATGCGTTGTTTTAGCATGCAAAAGCATAGTATTGTGGTATTCTCCTTTGATGCTTTTCTTGGGTTGACTTGGCACATGCTCACACAATGTTATGACTTTGACAAGTCACCATTAGCCTCTATGATCATTTAGTCCTTGACTTGTAGTACCACTCTTTGCTTTGATTAGTTTGCTTTGTTGCACTGCATGATTTTGGCCATTATTGCTCTCTTAGTTGGTTGCTCCTAGTCTTTCGCTAGCCTCCACTTGTATGAGTAAGCTCTACTCATGCTTCCAACTCCCATGAAACCAAGTTTTTCCAAAGTGTCCACTATAAACTCCTATGCATGGTGTCTTACACCATTCCAAGTATATTCTTGTTTTCAACTATCTTCCAATTAAAAACTATTTTGTTATGTGAAAACTTAGTGATTAAAGCCCTCACAAACTTGATGGCACACTTTATTCTTTGACCCTAATAAACTTGAACCATTGTGACAACTTTATTGTATATGCTTGCACTTATAAGTTGGAATTATCAGAACCATGTTGTCACGGGGAACGTTTTCAACATTGCACTTGTACCTTGTTGTACTTAGTTGATATCATGTTCTTTTGTCTATGGATGTCACCGGTGTGAAATAAAGAGGGAACTTGTAAGTCCATGGAGTTTGTATCCTGTGTTAGAGAAACGCCTAGGCCGCTAGCCTAAGCCATGCCTAATCATGCTGGAAACTTGCAGCATCACCATAATGAGCTATCTATGAAGCATCCTCAATAAAAATCTATGCATATGGTAAATAAAAATATTGCTGAGATGCTCATTGTCTGCTTGCCTTGTCATTTTGGTTATGGGAAAGCTCATGTACCATGTGCAAGGGGTACACCGTTGGCGGTTCTCAATGATATGCAAATACTTGCAGTGACAAGAACTTACCTGGACCCAAAGTTGAGTATGGATGAGGTGTGGCCCTCATATTCAAGGGACATGAGATTGCCAGCTTATACTTCGTCAAGCATATACTCCAGCTTTGCCACTTTAACCTTAACCACTTCAAGATGCTTATGATAGGGGCAATGAGGGCTAAAACCTAACAAGTACCATAATTTTTGGAAGCTCTTTTTGAAACTTGTAATCCCTGTTTCCTTTACAAAAAGGCCTTTCTTCCACCACTATTGAGTCTCCACCTTCCACCTTTAGGCACCATTAAGAGAGCATAGTTGTCATTCTATGTGCAGTGTTCCAAAGCTTATTAATTGATGCATATCGTGTTATTACTTGCTCTTGTGCTACTTGTTTCTAGTCACCCTTGTGAACTTTGCAGGTGTCCTATGCATCTATATTGATACTCTATGAGGGACAAGCTGATTGCCACTATGCTATGTTTTCTGTATGTGAAACAAACAAACGTTTTTCAATGCATGTTATTCATGATCTTTGTTTGTAGCTTGTCATGTTGCATGCATAGTTACTATGTCCTATTGTTAGAACTCCATCTTTCATGCACATGTTTAGAGTTCTTTGATCCCAGTTTTCAATGCTTGCAAATGGTTGGATCTTTATTGTGAGGGTGCATGTCACCTAAAAAATTATTCTGTTTATCACTTACCTACTCGAGGACGAGCATGAGTTAAGCTTGGGGATATTGATATGTTGGAAACATATCTATATTTTTGATGCTCCATGCTTGTTTAGTATCTACTTTGATTTACTTGTCCACACTTTGAGGTTCTTTTTACATGTTTTCTGGTACTAACCTACTAACAAGTTGCAATAGTGCCAGATGCCTGTTTTCTACTGTTTTTGGTTTCAGAAAAGTTAGTAAATAAATATTCTTGGAATTGGATGGGACAAAGGACAAAGTTAATTACTTTCCGTGGGGAACAAGAAGTCCAGAGGAGAACCGGAGGGGCCGGCCAGAGGGGCCAGACCCACCCCAGGCATGGGTGGGCCCCACCCCGCGCCTGGCTAGGGTTTGGTCGCCCTGGCGGCCGCCTCGGTCTCCCCCTTCGCCTATAAGAAGCCCCTGATGCAGAAACCCTAGGTACCCGATCAAATATCCACGAAACCGTCTATAACCACCGCCACCATCGTCCCTAGATCAGGGGGGATCTGAAGTTCTTCCTGGCACCCTACCGGAGGGGAGATCATCCCGGAGGCCTTCTCTCTGGTATGATGCGTGAGTAGTTCCACCTTGGACTATGTGTCCATGTAGTAGCTAGATGGTTATATCTCCTCCTTTGTGCTTTCATGTATAGATCTTGTGAGCTCCGTTCATGATCAAGATCTAATCTATTTGTAATCATGCATGTTGTGTTTGCGGGGATCCAATGGATATTGAGATTATTATGTTGGTTTGATTAATGGTTTTGTATTTATGATTCTATCATGTCTGTGTTGTTTGTGATCTTGCATGCTCTCCGTTGTTAGTAGCTATCTTGGACAAGTAGTTGCTAGTGACTCCAAGAGGGGGTATTTATGATCGATAGTGGGTTCATGCCTCTAGTTTCCAAGGGAAGTGAAAGAAATCTCTTCGGTTGTAGATGTGTTGTTGCTACTAGGGATAAAACAGTGGTCTCTTGTTCATGGAACATGTGGACTGTTTACCTTACACACTTTGCTTAAAGAAGTTGTCTGTTGCTTGCAACTTAATACTGGAGGGGGTTCAGATGATAACCTGAAGGTGGACTTCTAGTCATAGATGCAGTTGGATGGCGGTCTATGTATCTTTTTGTATTTCCCAATCAACCTCATAGGATCTTTCTGACTAGTAATTGCATTATTATGCCTTGATTAGTTCCTGTCAATTGCCCTGCTGTAATTTGTTTACCCTTCATGCCATGTTGTTTATCTAAGGAGAGCACCTCTAGTGAACTATGGACCCCGGTCCAATCTTTACCATTGATACATCTTCCACTGTTACTTGTTTACTTGCTGCAAACCATTACCTTCCACACCATTCGTTTAATCCTTTGTTATAGCAAACCGGTGAGCTTGACAACCTCACTGTTCGTTGGGGAAAATTCTTGAGTTTGTGTTGTGCAGGTCTCCACGTTGCTTGCAACACCTGTGTGACGTTTCATTCCTCCTTCTGGTTCGATAACCTCGGTCTCAACTGAGGGAAAACTTGCTGCTTGCTCTTCACACCCTGCGCTTGGTGTTACCAACAAAGTGCCACGTCGAGCACCATAAGCTAGCGTTAATCCTAGGATAAACTCAGTTTCTCCTAAGGACTAAGCTAAGGGTGCCGGTGGTGTAAGGAACACCGACGCTAATAGAGTTCTTCTAAGTACCATAGTAGTACCGGAAAAGGGCGAGACTTGGCCTAATGCCAAGAAACCCCTTGCACAGAGCTGCATGAGTACTAAGCTCGAGCAGAGAGTTGGGAGGAAGGTTATGGAGTTGCACACTGTAATGATTGAGGACCTCGATGAATAAGTCCGACGGTGGAAAGCTGAGGCAGCGGTCGATGTGCATGCCGAATAGCACCCGCTCGCCATCGCGCGGGGTGGGAATGACGTGCCCTGAGGCGCTCCGCCACGCGCCGGCGATGCTGAGTCCTTCGTCCTCCATGACCTAGAGTTCGGCATCATCCATGGCGTTAGGAATCCAGAGGCCCCACATCTTCTTTTCATTCGCCGCCGACGAACCCGCCGTTGCTCCTGAGGAAGAGATATTTTCTCGCGGCGTGTAGATGGGAATGGCTGCGGAGCGCTTGAGGAGTACGAGGAAGACAATGAATGAAGCGATGGAGAGATAAATCTGAGAGAAGGGTTTTCTGCGCCAAGATTCGTGCGTTGATACACGCGATTAGCGCCACACGTATAGGATAGAGATGGGTAACTTCCTCGCGACTCTTCCGCCCCATCGATCCTCGTGTGGGCATTGAAACGGCATTCTGTTCCGTAAGGAACGGACCCACCAACGGTCATGTTGATGGGCCTCCTGTCAGTGACAGGACCTGGTCTAAAAAGTTGTCAGCCCGCACGCCGTTGTAAAATCCGGCTCATGTTTCAAACTGAGCAAGGAAAAGACTAAAGTCAGAACAAAACATTTCCGACTCAAATGACTCGGAATCCTACACTACTGAATGAAGTTTTCAGGAACCCTTCAAGATTCAGAAGACGAAGAAACCATCAAGCTAGATGATTTATCTGACTTTGGATCTTGGAGACTTCCAGGGGCTACTGTTGGGGATATACTTTCCGGGTATACCCATAGGACTCGCTGACCAGGGTGGCCCACCAACGGGTTAGATCTTTGCTTCTCGGGCGTCCCAGTCAGAGAAAGAGGAGGAGCTAGTTCCAGCAACGACAAGGCCCAGAAGAGTTACCGACTTAGGCCTGTAGTATTACTTGTAGTCCAAGCTATATCTAGTTACCGACTCTATAACGTAGCTGCATAGGTCTCTCCTATAACCCTAGGTCCCGGTGACTATATAAACCGAACTGTAAGATCCCTCCTTTATAAAGGAAAAGGATCCCTGTGATTGCAATGCTAGTCCCTGGATCATTGCTAGCATCCACAGTTTAAGATGAAGTACACAGATACAAAGGTCATCATTACAGGCATTCCAGAGACAAACATAGTCTTTACAACTCCAAGGCCACAGGCCTAGTACATGAGTTTGAATAAGTAAATAAATAAAAGTCTTCATCTTCATGTGCCACAGGCAAACATGTTGAGTGTAGACTCATGACTCCTAATCCTCATCAGAGTAACCTGCAACATCACAAGTTACAGCCATAGTGGGTCAATACATTGGAATAGTATTGGCAAGTGATACCTTAGTATAATTTAGGTGGACTAGATTCTATATGCAATTTGGCTAAGTGTAGCTTGGCTTGCTTTGCTCAAAATAGGTTTTGCCTATTAGTTGAAATCACTAAGTTTTTCTTTGTCAAAAACTTTTCCCAAGGAACCACCAATAGACATTGAGGTCCTTCACCCTTGTTCACCCACAAGTTTTTACTTAGAAATTGGGATGAGGAGATTCTTGATAGCTTCCATGTCTTGATGCTCAAGTTGTCCTTTTCCAGGGACATGGCTAAGTACTTAGATTTTTCCATCTGCAGAGGTTGTGCACTTTCCCCACCAAACTTGATTTTCACCAAGACAGGACCTTTCAGAAGCCTTACCTTAGACCAAATGGACGCGTTCCAACCTATCATCCCACTACCACCAACTGTCCAAATGACTAAGTTCTAGCAACTTATGTGATCCAGGCAGAGCCCATATTGCCAAGTGGATGCACTAGAAGCTTCTCAACACTTGGCCTCTAAAATCTCTTTGTTCCTGGGTGGCTTTCCACAAGTGAGATACACAAGGTTCACCAGTCCCCTGGCCTTGTGTCACCACTCAACACAAACCATTCCTTCCATTCCACCCAGGTGTTTCTTTTACTTAGTTGTTTTATTAGGAAAAACATAAGTCCAAAGATTTAGAAATATTTTCATCATAACATGTATATTTCACCAACCCTTGGTTGCTACTAGCTAGGCTAAGCATGGCATAGATAAGCATCTTAACTTAGAAATTTCCTAGCAATTCTACAACTACTAGGATTTCCCAACATGGCATATAAGCAAAATATAGCATGCAAGGCTAGCAAAATATTTCTAATGCTTAGTAGAAAACATAGGGATAAAATATTCATGAAGTACCACTTGCCTTGGTAGTTTGGAGAGTAGCTACACTCCTCACAATCACAATCACTAGCACCAAAATCTACACAAAGAATCATAGCCACAAATCACATACAAAAACATATACAAACAAAAATATATGCATGCATGCAATATGATATGTGATGATTTTTAAAACTCAACAAAGCAAGTGTACAGTACTGGTTCATAAACAAGTTAAAAACTTGCCAAACAACATTTAATTTAACTCTAAATCAATTCTTGAATAATTCATATATTCAAATTAGCCCTACACAACTTTCTGCAAATAAAACCATTTTAACAGAAGCAAAACATTAAACACATTGCAAATTTAGAAAGGGCTTGTTCTCCTGATTCCAACGATATAAAATTTGTCAAATTCTAACGTGGGGATCAAAAGTTATAACCAAAACAAATTTAAACATCTAATAGATTCAAATCCTATTTTTAAACTCTAACAGATGCGACGCGTCTTAATCTAATTGGTCCGTACCACTTCGCGTAGGATCACGCTTCTGAGCCGTTAGATCAACATAATCTGCACGTCCCAGATCTACTCGTAACGGTTCGTTAAGTGATCTAATCTCGCACGCTGGATCTAGATCCAATAGCTCTGGATCAAACGACCAAAGCTGGGCGGCGCTGGCGGTGGCTACTGGCGGCGGCGAGCTCTGCCTACGGCGGCGCGGCGCTACAGATGGCTAGGGGGTCGTCGGAGACGCTTACCAGAAACGCGACGACGTGCTGATGCTCAACCTGGCGACGACTTGGCAAGGGGCGCACAGACACGGTCGCTGGAGCTCGTCGGAGTTACGGGCGGCGTTTGTTGCTTGTTGTCGACGATGTTGCCGAGGCTCTGCGTCGTCCTAGCACAAGCCAGAGGGTTTAGGAGATGCGTAAGGGCCTGGCAAACAAGACAATACTAAAGGGGAGGCAAGGGGCGCTCGATTCTTACCGCTATTGCTCGTCGGAGTCGAGCGGCGGCTCTGGTGGTTGCGGGCGTGAACGAAGACGGCGACCTGGGTCACGAGCAGGCAAACCAGGGGTGTTAGCAGAAGCACAAGGACATGGCGGTCACGCTCGTTTGAACCAGAGACAGGGGGGCGGTCAGAGCTTACCGGAATCGCCTGCTGAAGTTTTTCTGTCTGCGGCGGTGCAGAGGCAATTGCGGGCATCCTAGGGGCGTAGAGGTGGCGCTAGGTGAGGGGAAATGGCCGCGGTGCTGAGGGGATCTTATAGCCAGAGCGGGGGCGAGGATCAGGCGGCGTATCAGTGGCAATTAAGCCTGCAGTAACAGCGGCGAGGTAACGGCGGAGCGAGCGTCGGAGGCGCGCGTGATTGACGACGAAGGCGACGTGGTCGCAGGGTCCACTCGTCAGCGAGTTAAACAGAGAGGGGGTGGGGTCCTGGCGTCAGTCTCTCAGCGGGTTCGTTTGCGAGTGAGAAGGAGAGAGGGGGAACCCGGGTGGGATAACTGGGCTGGATCCGTTGCTGGGCTCAATTGCTGGCGCTGGCCTTTTTCTATTTCTTTTCTCCTTTTCTTTTTCTGTTTTGATTTTCTAAAAAGATTTTCAAATCCAAATCAAATGAGTTTGAATTCAAAAACTTCTCTAGGTTTTTATACTGCAAACCTTGCACTCAAAATGTGTGTCAAACACTATTGTTTAAACAGAACACTTTGTTCATATGAAAATAAAATAAAACCAAGCCTTTATGATATATGTTAAAATAGGCATAATATTGGTTTATTCACTCATTTTGTTTTGAAATTTGTTCAAACTTTTGGTGGTGCCTAAGTTTGAATTATCAAACTTTACTAAATCAAAACAAATATTCTTCTCATGGAAAGATAGCACTAAGGCTAGAGCAAACTTACATGAAATAATAAGCATGGAAGCTTCTGTTTTGAAATGATTTGTTTGAAATGAAATTCATATGATCATGGATGCATGGATGATATGCATAAGTTTGAATCATGATTTTAGGGATGTTACAAATCTAACCCCCTTAAGGTGAATCTCTCCCTCGAGATTCGGATTAGCTAGCAAATAGGTGAGGGTGGTCTTTCCGAAGATCGTCTTCTCTTTCCCATGTTGCTTCCTCTTCGGAATGATGGTTCCACTGAACTTTGCAAAACTTGATAGTCTTAGTCCGTGTGACTCTTTCTGCAGTCTCAAGAATCTTGATAGTTTTCTCTTCATAAGTGAGGTCACTTTCCAATTGGACCTCCTCCAAAGGTATTGTATCCTTCAAATAAGTTTCTTCCATTTCTGGATGACATTTCTTAAGCTGACTCACATGAAACACATTATGGACAGCTGACAGAGACTCTGGCAATTCAATTTCATAAGCAACTTCTCCTTTGCGACTTAGAATCTTGAATGGCCCAACATATCTTGGGGCCAACTTTCCTTTGATTCCAAACCTCTTCACTCCACGAAGCGGTGACACTCTAAGATAAGCTCTATCACCAACTTCGTAGGTGACTTCTCTACGCTTAGGATCTGCGTAGCTTTTCTGTCGGGACTGTGCTATCTTTAATCTGTCCTTAACCAACTTAACTTTCTCTTCGGCTTCTTTGATAAGTTCTGGTCCGAACAAACTTATTTCTCCCACACCATTCGATAACAATGGGGTGGTACACTTTCTTCCGTAGAGAAACTCAAATGGTGCCATCTCAATGCTGGCTTGATAGCTATTGTTATAAGAAAATTCTGCGTAAGGCAGACTTTCATCCCAACTGGCTCCATAGTCTAGGGCACATGCCCTCAACATATCTTCAAGAATCTGATTAGTTCTTTCTGTCTGTCCATCAGTTTGAGGATGAAAAGAAGTGCTGAATTCCAACCTCGTTCCCAATGATTCATGTAGCTTCCTCCAAAAATGGGAAGTGAATTGAGTTCCCCTATCAGACACAATACTCTTGGGCACTCCATGTAGACATACAATTCTACTCATGTAGATCTTGGCCAACTTAGCACTTGTATAGGTTGTCTTCACGGGTATGAAATGAGCTACTTTGGTTAGGCGATCCACTACTACCCAAATAGAATCATATCCTGACCTGGTCCTTGGTAATCCGGTAATGAAATCCATACCAATCTTGTCCCACTTCCAATCAGGAATAGGTAGTGGTTGAAGTAACCCTGCTGGTTTCTGATGTTCCGCCTTCACTCTACTACACACGTCACATAAAGCAATATGTTCAGCGATGTCCTTCTTGAGATTATTCCACCAAAATCTTTCTTTCATGTCCATGTACATCTTGGTGTTACCCGGATGAATGGAATACTGTGAGTTGCAAAATCAGTTTCCGAAGTTCCGGATCTTGTGGAACACAGATACGTTTCCCATGCCATAAAGTACCCTGTTCATCTTCATGGAATCCTTTGGCTTTTCCCTTACCAATCTTTTCCTTAATCTCTTCAATTTCCTTATCAATCTTCTGGGCTTCTTTGATCTTGTCCAACAAAGTGGGTTGAACATCCAAAGACATGAGATGTCCTTCAGGCACAATCTCCAATCTGAGATCTCTGAATTGGGCACACAAATCATCGGGCAATTCTCCTTTTGTAAGGCCATTCACAAAAACCTTACGGCTTAAAGCATCCGCTACAACATTTGCTTTACCGGGAGGTATTGCAAACTTAAGTCATAGTCCTTGATGAGTTCTAGCCATCTTCTTTGTCTCATATTAATTTCCTTCTGGGTGAAGATATACTTCAAACTCTTGTGATCTGTGAACACTTCACAACGCTTACCCAAAAGATAGTGTCTCCATGTTTTGAGTGCATGGACAACAGAGGCTAACTCCAAATCATGAGTAGGATAGTTCACTTCATGAGTTTTGAGCTGTCTCGAGGCATAAGCCATAACTTTTCCTTCTTGCATGAGTACTGCACCCAAACCATGGTGAGATGCATCACAATATACTTGGAAATCTTTTTCCAAGTCTGGCAAACACAATACTGGTGCTGTCACAAGTTTCTTCTTTAATTCCTGAAAGCTGAGTTCACAACCTTTAGACCAAGCAAATTTCTTGTCTTTCTTTAGCAATTCCGTCATAGGTTTAGCAACCTTGGAGAAATTCTCAATGAACCTTCTGTAGTAACCTGCTAAGCCAAGGAAACTACGAACTTCTTTCACTGACTTGGGAGATTCCCATTCAGTTACAGCTGAAACTTTAGCAGGATCAACTGCTACACCATCTTTTGTCATAACATGTCCAAGAAATCCAACTTCATTCAACCAGAATTCACACTTGCTGAATTTGGCATATAGTTTATGCTCTCTAAGTTTCTCAAGTATCAACGCAAATGTCCTTCATGTTCTTCTTTGCTCTTGGAGTAGATTAAAATGTCATCGATGAAGACGACAACAAATTTATCAAGGAATTCCATGAACACCTTGTTCATCATATTCATGAAGTATGCTGGATCATTGGTTAAACCAAATGGCATCACGGTATACTCATAAAATCCATACCTTGTGGTGAAAGCTGTCTTAGGTATGTCTTGCTCCCTTATCTTGAGTTGGAAATAACCTGATCGGAGATCAATCTTTGAGGACACACAAGCTCCTTCAAGCTGATCAAACAAGTCATTGATTCTGGGCAAAGGGTATTTGTTCTTGATAGTTACCTCATTGAGTCAACGGTAATCTATGCATAACCTTTGACTTCTATCTTTCTTCTCCACAAACAAAACTGGGGCTCCCCAAGATGAAGAACTTGGTTGAATAAATCCTTTCTGCAACTGCTCTCTGAGTTGTTTCTTGAGTTCTTTTAGTTCATCTACTGACATCTTGTATGGTCTCTTTGCTATTGGTCCAGATCCTGGTAGCAAATCTATAAGAAACTCCACATCTCTATCTGGTGGCATTCCCGGCAATTCTTCCGGAAATACATCCGGATATTCACTCACAATTGGTACACTGTCTATGCTAACCCCTTAAGAGAATTCAGCATACTCCTTCTTGCTTCAAAAGTGGTCTTGAATCTGATCCTTTTATTTTCTGGAGTTGTGAGTGAGACAGTATGGTTGGCACAATCTACCGCTCCCTTGTGCTTAGTCATCCAGTCCATTCCCAAAATGACATCCAATCCTTGGGAATTTAGGATTATCAATTTAACCGGAAACTTATACTTCCCAAACTCTATAACTAGATCATGACATCCTGAATTCACTATCATTTCTCCGCCAGGAGAACTTACTTTTATAGGACACCCAATAGTTTCTACTGGCAGTTCATTTCTTTCAACAAATGCTCTTGATATGAATGAATGAGATGCACCAGTATCAAAGAGAACAAATGCTGGAACAGAATTGAGTTTGAACTTACCAGCAACAGCATCAGGCTCCTCATAGATGTCCTCCACATTGATGTGGTTAACTTGCCTTTCTGAAAGGGGTTGGGCTTGTTGGGTCCTTCAAATTTCTTTTCTGGGCATTCATTTGCATAATGCCCCATCTTCTTGCACTTGAAGCATTCAACCTGACTAATGTCTTTCTTGACAGGATAGCTTCCACTGCCACTTCCATTACCACTGTGGTGGCTCTTATATCCACCCTTGTGGTTCTTGTACTTGTCATTGACATGACTACGGTGATGCTTGTTGTCATGACGGTTGTGGTTGTGGTGCTTGTTGAATTTCCCATGCTTGTGGGATCCTGAGCTTCCACTGTCATCATAATGGGAACGTTTGTGAGACGATCCCGAGTTGTGCTTGTCCGAGTGCTTTCTTTTTCTTCTCTCAACTTGCTTCATTTTGTTCTCCAAAATAGCAGCCTTATCACAAAGAGACTGGTATGTGGGAACATATGCCACAGCCAACTACAGGTTCAGCTCATCATTCAACCCTTCGAGGAACTTTTCTTTCCTCTTAGCATCAGTGTCAACTTCATCCGGTGCGTAACGCGCTAGATTGTTGAACTCCTCAATATATTCAGCCACGCTGCGGTGGCGCTGCTTCAGGTTATGAAACTCTTTCTTTTTCAGACTCATCACTCCAGATGAGATATGAGCAGTACGAAAGCCATCCTCAAAGATAGCCCAGGTCACATCTTCTATGGGAGTGGTGATCTGGAAGTTATCCCACCAAGTGGCGGCTGGTCCTTCCAGCAAATGTGCTGCAAATCTGACCTTTTCTGCATCAGTACAACCCACAGTTACCAAGTGCTTGTTCATAGAGCATAGCCAATCATTGGCCACCATGGGATCAGTCGTTCCTGAGAACTTTGCTGGCCTCAATCTCAAGAACCTGGTAAGCATGTCAAAACCCGGTGTGTTGTTGTTGTTGTTGTTGTTGTTGTTGTTGTTGTTGTTGTTTTGGTTCTGGATGAGCGTCGTCATCATTTGCATCAGCTGAGTATGAGCGGTCATCATTTGCTGCATTTCTGGAGTGATGTTGTTGTTGTTGGGGTTGGGGTTTGCACGACGGGGAGGCATAAGAATGAGATACCCATAGATGCTTTCATGCACACAATCACAAAGCATGCAACATAATGATAAAGATTCAACAACCAGATAACAAGTTCGCAAAGTAAAACACACACAAATAACAAGCCATCCACATGTTGGATGGTCAAATAACAAGTTCTCAACGACAAGTATGATAATAAATGATAAATGAGTAGTCAAATCTACTCCTCGGCATCAACCTCCTCCTCGACAAAGGTAAGACCTGCGTTCTCCATCGCGGTCTTGTATTCCTCGACACTGGTGGTCAAGGTCTCTATCTTTGCTTTGAGATACCTCTTCTGAGAACAAAGCCTCTCAATCATCGTCTGCTGATGCTCGAGCTCGAAGTCCTTGTCCTGCAGTTCTTCAGTCATGTCCCAGATCTTCTTGTTCCTATCCTGGACTCGCTTCTCCTGACTCTTGAACTTTCTGTCCTGGCTCTCGAACTTCGCCTCCATCTCCTTGACTATCTCGTCTTGCTCCGCGAAGATCTTGTCCTTCTCGCGAAGCTGCACCTGGAGTTCGTCATTGCTGAGCATGACGTTGGTCCTATCAGAGTCCACGTGCCTAATGAGAGCCTCTAAGTCCTGGAGGTATAGACGAATCGGCTCGGCTGTATCCCTCGCAGTGTCTTCGAAGTCGATGGACTCTCCATCCTCATCACGTCTACCGAAGACGTGGAAGTGAGTACCTCTAACCTGTCGGTAGTGTCTCCCCAGCAGACGTCCTATCAGATCCTGCATGACTACCTCAAGGCCTCTCTCCTTGTTGTCGTGCATGAGCTTGAAGACGAGGGCCTCCGTGGTAGGCTCAGTGTGGCGTCCGGGCTGGTTGACCTTGAAACCCCAGAGGTCTTTCCTCTCAAACTTGGTGAGGGGAAGCACCATGATGGTAGGAAGAGGGAGATTGAGCAAAGCAGTAAGCTCAACAATACGAGGACCAAAGCGAGTTCCCTGGAACTCCTCAACAGTGTTGATGGTAATTGTAGGCATCTATTTATAAGATAGAAAAAGTTAGAACAACACAATTCAAAATAAAACACAAGGAAAAAAACACATACATATCCTTGGAAATCAAAACACACAAGTCATGGCATACATGGATCCATTACAACAACCAAGGTTCAACTTATTTTAAAGCAACATTTTGAAAATAAGGTGATAAGTGGTGGTCCAACTAACGAAGTACGTTTACAATCCTATCTCACTGGATCTGTTGGCTAACATAATGTTTCTAGAAGCAAGCAGCCTATCTTGTTCACATGATTCCATCACTAAGTCTATAATGTCTCCTCTTAAAGTTTGGTTGGTAGCCTCCAACTCTTGGGTATGTTTCTTCTCTTCTTCTAGGCTATTTTGGATGTTGAACATTCTGCACTTGACTCTTTCACCAAGTTCTTTGATGGTCTTCCATGCTGCATCC
Source organism: Avena sativa (assembly GCA_916181665.1). NCBI lineage: Eukaryota > Viridiplantae > Streptophyta > Magnoliopsida > Poales > Poaceae > Avena > Avena sativa. Next base: position 164,711,435 of record OV702285.1, on the reverse strand, counting down.
CTTGCTGAGTCAAAGAATGTAGGGTGCATCACTGAATTGGTGAACATGTAGAATCCTGAGTCCTTGTGGTTGTCTTCCTTGTTTTTATACAAGTGAAGTTGCACCCACCAGTACTCAACTCCTTCATCCATCACAGGAAAACCTTTGTACACAGCTGCACCATGGATTTCCATTGCAACCATGAGGTCCTTGAGAGCCTTGGGGAATTCTGTCTCACACTCCAAAGTCATTGTCATGAGTGGTCCCTTCCTTATGGCTTCGTTGATGGAGTTCATCTACAATTGGAGATGAAAAAGAAGATTAGAAAAGTTTACGAGAAGAATAGACAAGTGTAGAAGTTGTTGAAAATTTTTTTCCTTAGTGGTTTCCAATCCTAGGGTCATAATCCTACAGGCAACACGGTGCTCTGATACCATCTGTAAGATCCCTCCTTTATAAAGGAAAAGGATCCCTGTGATTGCAATGCTAGTCCCTGGATCATTGCTAGCATCCATAGTTTAAGATGAAGTACACAGATACAAAGGTCATCATTACAGGCATTCCAGAGACAAACATAGTCTTTACAACTCCAAGGCCACAGGCCTAGTACATGAGTTTGAATAAGTAAATAAATAAAAGTCTTCATCTTCATGTGCCACAGGCAAACATGTTGAGTGTAGACTCATGACTCCTAATCCTCATCAGAGTAACCTGCAACATCACAAGTTACAGCCACAGTGGGTCAATACATTGGAATAGTATTGGCAAGTGATACCTTAGTATAATTTAGGTGGACTAGATTCTATATGCAATTTGGCTAAGTGTAGCTTGGCTTGCTTTGCTCAAAATAGGTTTTGCCTATTAGTTGAAATCATTAAGTTTTTCTTTGTCAAAAACTTTTCCCAAGGAACCACCAATAGACATTGAGGTCCTTCACCCTTGTTCACCCACAAGTTTTTACTTAGAAATTGGGATGAGGAGATTCTTGATAGCTTCCATGTCTTGATGCTCAAGTTGTCCTTTTCTAGGGACATGGCTAAGTACTTAGATTTTTCCATCTGCAGAGGTTGTGCACTTTCCCCACCAGACTTGATTTTCACCAAGACAGGACCTTTCAGAAGCCTTCCCTTAGACCAAATGGACGCGTTCCAACCTATCATCCCACTACCACCAACTGTCCAAATGACTAAGTTCTAGCAACTTATGTAATCCAGGCAGAGCCCATATTGCCAAGTGGCTGCACTAGAAGCTTCTCAACACTTGGCCTCTAAAATCTCTTTGTTCCTGGGTGGCTTTCCACAAGTGAGATACACAAGGTTCACCAGTCCCCTGGCCTTGTGTAACCACTCAACACAAACGATTCCTTCCATTCCACACAGGTGTTTCTTTTACTTAGTTGTTTTATTAGGCAAAACATAAGTCCAAAGACTTAGAAATATTTTCATCATAACATTTATATTTCACCAACCCTTGGTTGCTACTAGCTAGGCTAAGCATGGCATAGATAAGCATCTTAACTTAGAAATTTCCTAGCAATTCTACAACTACTAGGATTTCCCAACATGGCATATAAGCAAAATATAGCATGCAAGACTAGCAAAATATTTCTAATGCTTAGTAGAAAACATAGGGATAAAATATTCATGAAGTACCACTTGCCTTGGTAGTTTGGAGAGTAGCTACACTCCTCACAATCACAATCACTAGCACCAAAATCTACACAAAGAATCATAGCCACAAATCACATACAAAAACATATACAAACAAAAATATATGCATGCATGCAATATGATATGTGATGATTTTTAAAACTCAACAAAGCAAGTGTACAGTACTGGTTCATAAACAAGTTAAAAACTTGCCAAACAACATTTAATTTAACTCTAAATCAATTCTTGAATAATTCATATATTCAAATTAGCCCTACACAACTTTCTGCAAATAAAACCATTTTAACAGAAGCAAAACATTAAACACATTGCAAATTTAGAAAGGGCTTGTTCTTTTGATTCCAACGATATAAAATTTGTCAAATTCTAACATGGGGATCAAAAGTTATAACCAAAACAAATTTAAACATCTAATAGATTCAAATCCTGTTTTTAAACTCTAACAGATGCCACGCGTCTTAATCTAATTGGCCCGTACCACTTCGCGTAGGATCACGCTTCTGAGCCGTTAGATCAACATAATCTACACGTCCCAGATCTACTCGTAACAGTTCTTTAAGTGATCTAATCTCGCACGCTGGATCCAGATCCAACGGCTCTAGAGCAAACGACCAAAGCTGGGCGGCGCTGGCGGTGGCTACAGGCGGCGGCGAGCTCTGCCTACGGCGGCGCGGCGATACAGATGGCTAGGGGGTCGTCGGAGACGCTTACCAGAAACGCGACGACGTGCTGATGCTCAACCTGGCGACGGCTTGGCAAGGGGCGCACGGACACGGTCGCTGGAGCTCGTCGGAGTTGTGGGCGGCGTCTGTTGCTTGCTGTCGACGATGTTGCCGAGGCTCTGCATCGTCCTAGCACAAGCTAGAGGGTTTAGGAGATGCGTAAGGGCCTGGCGAACAATACAGTACTAAAGGGGAGGCAAGGGGCGCTCGATTCTTACCGCTATTTTTCGTCGGAGTCGAGCGGCGGCTCTGGTGGTTGCGGGCGTGAACGAAGACGGCGACCTAGGTCACGAGCAGGCAAACCAGGGGTGTTAGCAGATGCACAAGGACGTGGCGGTCATGCTCGTTTGAACCAGAGACAGGGGGCGGTCAGAGCTTACCGGAATCGCCTGCCGGAGTTCTTCTGTCTGCGGCGGTGCAGAGGCAATTGCGGGCAGCCTGGGGGCGTAGAGGTGGTGCTAGGTGAGGGGAAATGGCCGCGGTGCTGTGGGGATCTTATAGCCAGAGCGGGGGCGAGGATCACATGACGTATCAATGGCAATTAAGCCTACAGTAACAGCGGCGAGGTAACGGCGGAGCGAGCGTCGCAGGCGCGCGTGATTAACGACGAAGGCGACGTGGTCGCAGGGTCCACTCGTGAGCGAGTTAAACAGAGAGGGGGTGGGGTCCTGGCGTCAGTCTCTCAACGGGTTTGTTTGCGAGTGAGAAGGAGAGAGGGGGAACCCGGGTGGGATAACTGGGCTGGATCTGTTGCTGGGCTCAATTGCTGGCGCTGGACTTTTTCTATTTCTTTTCTCCTTTTCTTTTTCTGTTTTGATTTTCTGAAAAGATTTTCAAATCCAAATCAAATGAGTTTGAATTCAAAACTTCTCTAGTTTTTTATATTGTAAACCTTGCACTCAAAATGTGTGTCAAACACTACTGTTTAAACAGAACACTTTGTTCATATGAAAATAAAATAAAACCAAGCTTTTATGATATATATTCAAATAGGCATAATATTGGTTTATTCACTCATTTTGTTTTGAAATTTGTTCAAACTTTTGGTGGTGCCTAAGTTTGAATTATCAAACTTTACTAAATCAAAACAAATATTCTTCTCATGGAAAGATAGCACTAAGGCTAGAGCAAACTTACATGAAATAATAAGCATGGAAGCTTCTGTTTTGAAATGAAATTCATATGATCATGGATGCATGGATGATATGCATAAGCTTGAATCATGATTTTAGGGATGTTACACGGACCTATGGGAGCCTTTAGGGCAACAACCAATCGTAACACCACAATCAACTCGCACAGACGAACCTCTCTCGTAACCGCTGTAACATTTGGCTTACACCGATATATTACTGGGTTGCTAGCAGGAGTAGGATCCGATCACCACAGTCGGATCTGAACCTGGGTAAACTTGTGCTCACCGCTCCTAGAACATCCGACGTCTCACACCCCATCTTTCCAACGCCACTAGGACCCCCTATGGCGTACTTGTCGACAATCCGATGACAACGGTGAATCCCCAAAGCATTAGGAATCACTATACCCAAGATTTGGAGCTTACTTGCGTGCCCAGACATCTTAAGCACATGCTCACTAACGGAGCTGCCCTCTTCCATCTTTCAGTTAAAGAACTTTTCAGAAGCCACATAACTCTCAACTACCGCGTGAGCCTCAAATATCATTTTGAGTTCACGGACAATATCAGGTGAGTCAAAGTTCTCAAACCTTTTCTGAAGCTCCGATTCCAAACCATACAAGATATCACACTGAACTGTGGAGTACTGATTCTTCCGAGTGAGGAAAACATTCTTCACCTAATCGTTAGCATCAGCTGCAGGCGGGTCACCTATCGGTGCATCCAGCACATAGGTCAAATTACCAGCATTGAGAACAATCCTCAAGTCGCGGAACCAATCCGCAAAGTTGCTTCCATTGTTTTCCAACTTTTATTTCTCTAGGAATGCATTAAAATTGATGGTAGGGGACGCCATTGATCTACAACAAATTTGCAATAGTGTAGACTAAGTTTATGACAAATTGAGTTCTAATTAATAGTTAAATTAATCTAGGTGAACTCCCACTCAAAAAAACATCCCTCACATTATTTTAGTGATCACACGAAACAAATCCACCACATCAAAACCGATCATCACGAGAGATGATGTAGCTTCAAAGGTGAACAATTAACATGTTCATCATATCTACTATATGACTCATGCTTTAACTTTCGATGATCCATGTTCCGAGACCATGTGTGTACATGCTAGGCTCGTCAAGATCAAACCTTAGCTTCCGCATGAGCAAATCTGGCTTGCTCCCGTTGTATACACTCGCAGAATCAAACACACCCGATCATCACGTGGTGCTTCGAAACAATGAGCTTTGGCAACGGTGCCTACTAAGGATGAACACTTTATAACTTGATATTTTTGTGAGAGGGATCATCTTATAATGCTACCATCATGAACTAAGAAATACAAGATGCATAAAAGGATTAACATCACATGCAATTCAAAATAAGTGATATGATATGGCCTTTCTCCTTGTGCTTTCGATCTCCATCTTCAAGCACGAACATGATCTCCATCATCACCGGCGTGGCATCAAGGTCAATGGCACCACTCCATGGTTGTCGTCCACCAGCATCAACTATTACAACTACTTTTAATGATAGACACGCAGGTCTTAACAAAATTAAAAGACAACCATAAGGCTTCTGCCAATTGCCGACTTACAATAAGGAACATTGCATACATCATATATAATCACAATCATGGCCATATCACATCACAGCACACCCTTGCAAAACAAAGTTAGACGCCTCTAATTTTCTTTGCATATTTTACATGGTTTGGGGCTTTCAATAAGTGTCGTTCTAACTTACGAAAAAGAACCAGAACATTGATGCTTGAACTATCGATGACCCACAAGTATAGGGGGTGTATCATAGTACTTTTGATAAATAGGAGTGTCGATCCCAACGAGGAGCAGAAGGTGCTGAACAGTGGTATGGAGCAGGAAATCCCTGTGAATACTTAGCAAACGGATTTTAGTGGTTTTCTGACAAGGCAACAAAACAAGGAGCAAGTAACAAAGGTAACAAACAAATGGAGCAAGTGGCCTAATCCTTTCTTAGCAAAGGACAAGCCGGTGGAAATACTTATAAGGACCAAACGTTCTCGAGGACACATGGGAATTCTGTCAAGTGCTTTCGCTTCAAATAGCTGAGTACTCTTCTCTGGTGTTGTAAGTGTTGTGTGGGTGAACCTGTGCTAATGTACCAACCGTACTTGGAGTAATACATACTTGTTATTAAACCCCCTGCAAACATCTGTAACTACATGAAAGTAATTAAGATATAAATCTAACCATGGCCTTAAACTCTGAGATCCTACGCTCCCTTGTGCAAAGGTGTCCTAACGGGGGCTCAGGTTTCTGTCACTCCCGCAACCCCACAATTAGTAGCCAAATACACAATGCATCCCCCTAGGCCCATAAATGGTGAAGTGTCATGTAGTCAACGTTCACATGACACCACTAGAAGAATATCACCACAACTTAAATACTAAACCATTGAATAATAACTCATCACAGATTCACTACTAACAACATGACTTCTCCCATGTCCTCAAGAACTATACGAACTACTCACAAGACATCATATGGATCAATATAAAAGATGATATAATAATGGATAACAATCTGGACATAAATAATAATCCAATGGTTCCACTCACAAGCATCAACTACAATAGTAATTAACACCGGGAAAGTTTCCCTTAATGAACTAAAGCAATATCCAACACAATTGTTACAGCGGGACGGAGTGGTGATGATGGTGCTGGTGGAGATGATGGTGTGGATGATGATGATGATGATCCTGATGAAGCCTAGCTTGATGATGGTGTTGATGGCGACGGTCTCCCCTCTCCGGGAAGGAATTCCCCCGACAGAAATCTGTCTGCCGGAGAGATCTTTCTCTCTCGGTGTTTTCCGCCCCCAGAGGCGGCGGAAATCTATCTATGGTCGCTCCCTGAGGCTTAGGGTTACGTAGGGAAGATATAGGCGAAGGGGCAGAGTTGGAGGCCGGACAGGTGGGCCACACCTGCCCTAGGCGTGGGGTCAGGTGGGCCCGCGCCTAGGGGGGTGTGGGCCCCCTGAGGCCCTTCTTCGTCCCTCCTTCTGGCTCCTTCATTCTTCTGGAGAAATAATATGTTTCCATATTTTTCTGGTATTTTTCTGATCTTTGCGAAATTGCACTGAAACGCCTTCTTTTCCATCAGAATCCAGACTCCGGCAGTCCATCCTCCAAGAATCATCCAACATGCATAAACAAATGAAAAAGCCATAAGTAATACCTCAGAATAAGACAAATATCAATGAACAGAGGTAAATTATGATATAGAATGGTGATGCAAATTGGGCGTATCAACTCCCCCAAGCTTAGACTTCACTTGTCCCCAAGCGAAAACTGAGCTCAGTAAACATGTCCACAGGTTTATGGAGTGAAGTGTCGATAAAATAATACGAACAAGAAGCATCACACTTACCATTGCACAACTCATAGAAGAAAGCAACTCACCATATAACTGTAACACCCTCGGAATCGGCCCTATGCAAGTCTCAGCGATTCCCGCCAAACCCGCATAGAAACGATTCAAAGGTGCCCACCAGGCACTTTCGTGCGGGTGGAAAACAAAGTAATACCATTACACAATAGTCCACGATGGAACCCACAGAACATATATATACAACAATGACTCAAAGAGCCAAGAATACAGATATACAATACAAAGATCCAAATCACCTAGAAAACGATACAACGTCCGAGTACGGACAAGATGCAAATGGGGCTAAGAGCCCTGAAGAATAACCAATGGCGTCCATAACCCTGCCTAGGCCAAGCCGGAAGGGTAACCCTGCTAATAACGTCGATCTCAAAACCTGCTAAAATAAAAGGGGTGCCGGCAAAGGGCAAAAGAAAAAGAGAGCGGTCAGTACTGAGGCCAGTACACGGCGAGACTAGAACTCGGCGGTCCTCGCCTACATAGGTATGGTGGACTGAAGCGGCAGTGCAGCATGTACTAAACAACCTATAGAGACTCGATATAACTGTCGGCTATCAGAGAGGGATAAGAATGACCTATTCGGAACCAACATGATACTAACACCAAACATACCCATCCTGGTATTTCCCCCTCGAGACCAAACTAGGAAGTCAACCGAGGAACTCACACAGTGGGCAGTTTTATTTATTCAGTTATCGTTGTAGCAATTACTAGTCAGGTATAGATAGTCATCCTGATATAATAAGCAGTGGGCCCTTTTAGTTAACCATTCCGTTGTAGTTGCAACACTTACTAGTCAGATAAAATTAGCATGAGATATCCCAAACCCAGCAGTTGTTGGTACTTTTATTTAGCCATTCCGTTGTAGTGAAGCTGATTACTAGTCATATCGGATACAAGTCAAATTATAACAGTAAACTTTAGTTATAGTTGTGTATGATCGAAAACTGTGCTCCAAGTCGTCCATAACCGCGGACACGGCTTCTCGAAAAGATTTAACCCTGCAGGGGTGCACCAAAGTTTCCACACGCACCTCCACCCTTGTTTTCAGATCAGGTAGGTACAAGATCACAAAACATACACCCAACGGTATGTCGACGGGGTTTCGAACACGACGTTTCCCAGACCCAAAGCAAGCACATGGGGGCCACCCCACTAAGCTACCCGTAACGAAGTCGGTCGGTTGGTCTCCGAGACGGACCCAGGGTTTGTGACGACGGCTGTTAACGACTGGGAACCCGAAAGTGTGACTGGGCTTGTTGATACCGCGAAAACGTGGCACAGGGTTCCAAAACAGTACAAGCGCTCCACGCGCAATAGTAAATAAAGCAGTAAATCATGGCATAAGTACAGGATAGTAATAAAGCCCCAAACTACTTTGTGGCCCCCGGTACAGTACTTTGAAATCAGGTACTAATCCATGGGGGTGCCCACACACCCCACCTGTGGTTAGCACGCTCGATCTCGGAACAGGTGTCAAGAACTCGGGGTCCTACGGGACACCAGTGAGCGGTTAAAAACCAAATATTGTCTATTACCCACCAGTGCCTCTGCATTTACCTACTTCAATTTTAGTTATTAAACGATAATTAAAGCCATGATCATCTCCAACATTACACATACGGCAATACTCCACAACTGTGGCACTTGACGACACGCAACAACACTTGAGCAAGCGATTACGACACGCAAGTCCAACTATCTACCAAAAAACAGGTAATAGGATGTGTCCAAGGCAATATAAGGCTGCAAGGGATTTCCCGGGTACGAAAAGTAGAGCATCGCAACATAGATAGCAATAGATCAACAGGAGGAAATAAAAAATATAAAAGTAAAATAGGTAGAAAAGGGGGAGAATGCTCGCCTGAAAACATTGCCGAAGGTTCATCCGAAGATCGGGTCGACACTCGCATCAACTCATCGACCTAATCCGTGAAGAAGCAAAGCACTAGAATAAACACCGGATGGACTATTTAATACTACGGTAGAAAATCGGGCATGATGCATGTATGATGTATGACATGGCAAAGGTGCGATGCAATTAGGCCATATTAACGGAACCGGGGTCCCGACAAATATTTAAGTGGTTCAAGTTGTTTAGATACCCCACAATTTAAATGTTGTCTTAACATGGCAAAATATATCATCGGTTCGCTACACATTAAATGGGGCCAAAATAAGACTAGAATCGCCCGCATATGGTATCCATATTAATTATTAGATGAGTCGACAACATCCCCCGAGTCACAATATGTATGAAAGCATGACAATTTAATATGCAACAAGTGTATATATCATTTAATAAAATAAGGGCTCGGGTTTGGGTTCACACATCTCGGACCGAAGATCTTGGTTCGATGTGGTTCCAGTTCGGTCTCGCCAGGATTGGTCTTCGGCTCCAAGAGGAAGGTCTCGATGCTCCATGTCGAAGGCCTCCAGGGTTCGGCTCCGGCAGAAGTTCTTGTCATACCATGTCGGAGGCCCAGGGTTCTGTTCGGCACCGTTGGCACTCAAAAAATCTTGTGAACATGCGCAGACGAGGCTGGTGGTAGAACTTGTCGATGCGGCGGCAGAGCATGACATCGGGTCTCCCGTCTTAAGCAACCAAACAGAGAATTCCGCATATGCACATACAATCACCACGGGAGCATATGGACAACTATCGGGATTACAACAGAGAACACCCCGTGAAGACGAACGACAGCAGCTACCAAGTGTTGCGGGGCTTCCTGCGAGGTTGCGCTCAGGAAAAGGTTTCTGCATGAGCCGGGGAGGATCTTCCTTGGTGGTGCTCGGGGACGTGGGTCGGCGAGGTGGAAACGGTCAGGCAGAGGCGCGGCGGTGCTGGCAGGTGCCTGCAGAGGAGGCCGGACTGAGGCAACAGGGTGCTCTGCGAAAGGCGGGGGCACGCCGGAGAAGGGCCCGGCCGCAGCCCGTTGCAAGCGGCGCTAGGCACGCCGATGCAGGGTGAGGGGAACGTGTGGTGGAGCTCGGACGGTCGGTGAGGCGAGGTGGAGACGACCGGAGAGGGCCATCGGAGGAAGAGCTCGGGGAGGAGGCGGTTGGGGGCCTACGGAGGAGAGCGGCGGCACTCCGATTGGTGATGTAGACGACAAGAGGAGAGGGGAGGAGGCGACCGCGCGGAGGAGAACCATGGGAGCAAGGAGACCGGAGGTGGGTGGCTGTCTTGGGACGGCGGGGAGTCGATGCTGCGCGGCGACGGACGCAGTATGAGCGGGGAAGGCGAGATGAGGAAGGCAGTATCGAGGGGAGGAGGTTTCCGCGTGGGGGAAGCGTGAGGAGGGGGTGGGTCCAGGAGAGCGACAGGAATTGGGGGATCGCGAGGCGTAGAGATGTCCAGGTATTGCGGCGGGGTGGGACGCGGTCAAACAGTGGTGGGGCCAGGGAGAGGTGGGTGTGGTGTGCGTGTGTTTGTCGTCTAGAGCGGGGCGTGTGGGTGTGTTGCGCGCGCTGGGTGGCGGCGGCTGGGGGTAGCCGGTGGTTAGGGTTGGTGGGGATGGGTTTGGTCTAGGGTTAGGGTTTGGTAGAGGGGTGGTAGGCCGGCTGCTGGCGGGGCCTTTTGGGCCTGGCCGGCGGCTGCCTTCCCCGATAAAACTAGTTTAATATTATTTTCTTTCTTTCAAAACAAAACAGTTGAAAAAAGGTTTTAGATAAATAAAAGATCCGGACGGATCTAAGGTTTTGATTTGAACAAAGAGGGGAATCTCTATAAAACAAATTAGGCTTTTAGCAAGATAGTTTTTAAACAAACAATATGCATGCGGATGTCATGATTATGCACAAAGTATTATTTAGCACGCGATTTTCTAGTAGAGAATTTACCCGGGGTGCTACAATAACTTAGCTTGCAACAAAGTACATCAGTCACAATAGAGATGCATAAAGATAAATCATAATTGGAATTGGCAAACTTGTTCTTGGTCAGAGAACAACTGGCAAACAGTTTCACAAAAGCTTTCTGTAGAAGTTTCAAAACAGGAACACTCTTTGCTCAGAAAGGTTTTTCACAAGCAAAGGCTTTCAAAGTAATACTCAATGGATAAGAGTTTTGTGGAAACAAGGAAGATAAAGAACATGATTGCATAAATCACCATATGAATGCTTGAAACACAACAACTCAAATGCTTGCTGGAGATAGAGAGGAAGTAGGTTTACTGACTCAACTAGTAAATAGGAGGAAGGTCCCTTCATAGAGGGTAGCAGGGATTACAAGTCATAAAGAGCTTCCAAAAGATTATGGTACTTCTTAGCTTTGAGCCCTCATTGCCCCTATCATAAGCATCTTGATATGATTAAGGTTAAATTGAACAAAGATGGAGTATATGCTTGACGAAATATAAGTTGGCAATCTCATGTCCCTTGAATATGAGGGCCACTCCTCATGCTACTCAACTTTGGTCACAGGTAAGTTCTTGTCATTGTAAGTATTTGCATATCATTGAGAACCGCCAATAGGGTACCCCTTGGACATGGTACAAGAGCTTTCCCATAACCAAAATGACAAGGCAAGCAGACAATGAGCATCTCGGCGATCTTTTTATTTACTATGTGCATAGGATTTTATTGAGGATGCTTCATATACGACTCACTATGGTGATGCTACAAGTTTCCACCATGATTAAGCATGGCTTAGGCTAGCGGCCCAGGCGTTTCTCTAACACAGGATACAAACTCCATGGACTTACAAGTTCCCTCTTTATTTCACCTCGTTGACATCCATAGACAAAAGAGCACGATATCAATTGTGTACAGAGTAGAAGTGCAATGTTGAAAACGTTCCCCGTGACAGCACGGTTCTGCTAATTCCAACGTATAGATGCAATCATATATAACTTCGGTGTTCACAATGGTTCAAGTCTATTAGGGGCGAGAAAATAAGGTGTGCCATCAAGTTCGTGAGAGCTTTACTAACTAGTTTTCACATAACAAAATACTTTTTAATTCGAAAGGTAGATGAAGCTTGAGAATTTGCTTGGAATAGCAAAAGCTACTAGGTAGATATGGTGGACACAAATGGAAAAAGTGTTGGTTCAAAGGTTTTTGGCTAGCAAGGCTGGGTAGCAAGCAAGAGAGTTGAAAGAAACAAGGAAACATACAAGTAATAAATCCAAACATGCAATATTCCTTGAAGACACAAAAGAATCTTAAATAAAGAATACTAAGCTTATGAGCCAACAAGAAAGAAAACAAATGATACAAAATACATGTAAGCTTTCTTTTTTTCTTTTTCTCTTTCATGGTAATGCTACTGACCAGCACTCGGTTTGCCAAAACCAATTTAGATCCTCTTGATGCTCCCAAACTGGTGTCAATACTGATCAACAAGATCCATCAAATAATAGAGATTGCAGACTAAAATAAGAAGTGCAAATAGTAAAAGATGAGACTCTCATTAATATTCAATAAAGGCACTCACACCAAGGGATACATAGATAATCAACTAAAGGAGAGATACTTCCACATGCAAACCAAGCTATAAGATAACCCCTCTACCACAAATATGAATCCACTAAAAAGGTAAAAGATAAAAGATAATGGTGGTGATATCGCGGCACTCCCCCAAGCTTGGAACAAGCCAAGGGGATGCCAAACCTGATGACAAATTATTCCTTCGGTGGTGGTGGTGTTCTCTTGATAAGCTCCTCAATAAGTTTCCTCAACCCCTCGAACTCAAATGTAAGAGTACGGATTAGCTCCGAGTTTTGCTCTATACAGTTCATGATCATGTCAGTCCGCGAATCCTAGTTCTTGTTATTCTTTCCCCACTCTTCATCCTTAGCATGATCCTTCTCTGCATTGTTAGAACGAGGCATATCCCAAACTGAGGGCAAATTCCCTTTGGGTCCATGTTGATATTGATAACATGTATAAGTGTGTAGAGGTCCCAACCTTTAATAAGGTAGAGATCCCTGTGTTTACTATGCTAGTCCCTGGATCAATAGCTAGCATCCAGAGTTAAGATGTAATATCAAGAAACAAAGGTCATAATACAACTTTATAACCAGGAATAAAATAATTCATTACATCTTACATAGCTCATTTGGCTATCTAATTACAATGCAGCAGAAATAACTATAGCATGGAGTCCTTCATCTTCAAAGTGCCACAGGCAATCATGTTGGTTTTAGACTTGTAATCCTAATCAACACACTTCACTAACATCAAAAAAACCTGCCACATAATAAGTTACAGACACAAGGGTCAATACATTTGAATTGTATTGGCAAGTGATACTATGGTAGAATAGTGGTATCTATCATCAATATGCTTTTGGCTAAGTGGAGCTTAGGCTTGCTTTGCTCAAAATAGATTTTCCTTATCATTTGAAAACACTAAGTTGTTGTTTGTCAAAATCACCCAAGGCATCTAACAATCATTGATTGAAGATCCTTTAACCCTTGTTCAACCACAAGTTTTTAACTTAGAAATTGGGATGAGGAGATTCTTGATTGCTTCCATGTCTTGATGCTCAAATTGTCCATTGCCGGGGACACGACTAAGTACTTAGATTTTACTCTCTCGAGAGGTGGTGCACTTTCCCCAAAAGACTCGACATGCATCGAGACAAGATCTTTCAGAAGCCTTCCCTTAGACCAAAATGGACGCGCTCCAAACGTATCAACCCCTACCACCAACTATCCATTTGGCTAAGTTACTGCAACCTATATGATCCAGGCAAAGCCCATAATGCCAAGTGGCTGCACTTGAAGCTTCTCAACATTTGACATCTCAAATCTCTTTGTTCCTGGGTGGCATTCCACAAGTGTGATACACAAGGTTCACCAGTCCCCTGGCCGTGTATAACCACTCAACATAAATCCATTCCCACCATTCCACCCAGGTGATTCATTCACATAGTTGTTTTATTAAACAAAACACAAGTCATAGACTTAGAAATATTCCATAGCATGAATATAATTCACCCCTGTTTTCTACTAGCTAGGATAAGCATGATAGTAGTAGGAATATTAACTTAGGAAAATTCTACTAAGGTTTCATCTACTAGGATTTCCCATGGCATAGTTAACACTTAGAAAATTCCATGCAAGTCCTACTTAGAAATATCACTAATGCATAGTGAAAATAATGGGACAAAATTATGAAGTACCACTTGCCTTATTGGTAGAGAATATAGGTTCACTCCTTGATCTTGCAATAGTCACACTCTTCAATTTCCACTACAATTCAATCAAGGCACAAAATTCAATCTACCATTCAAGCAATTCAACACATAAAATAATAAAAACAAAGCAATGCATGCAAGCATGCCAAAGGTTGTTTTATTTGGAAAAGTGGTTTCTAATAGGTTATAAAACATTTTAAAAACACCTATTGGTCATTTATAAATGTGGCAAAACCATTTGATATCAAGTTAGTGAAAATGGCCATTTGAATCATTCTTGTTTTGCTAGAAATGATTTAAAACAAAGTAATAATTTCAAGTGTTTGACAAATATATTTTTAAACACGAATGTTAGTGTTTTAAGGTCAAGTGTTTAATATTAAAATCATTTGCAAAAGGTTTTACCTATAAACCATTTTTTAAATCAAAGCAATATTTTATTTTGTTGGAATTCCCTTTAAACAAAGTAATAATTTTCTAGGGTTCACCAAATATATTTTTAAATCCTAAAACTTGGTGTTGAAGGTCAGAGAGTTCAATTCAAATCATTATCCAAGGGCTTTACTCAAAAAGCATTTTTTTAAACGTAAACAATATTTTTATTTAACTAGAAATGCTTTTATTCAAATATTTATTCTTTAGCTTCACAAAATACACTTTTAAATCTACAAGTTGGTTTCTATTGTCAGTAGGTTCAAAACAATCCATTTACAAAATATTTTACCCTAAAAACATTTTTAGAATAAATTTTATACACAGAATATGCCTACACAAGTTTCTGCAAAAACAACCAATTTTACAAAAGAAATTCATTAAACAAATGTCATGGTTGGATAGAATTCTTTTTCCTGATTCCATTGATATAAAGTTTGAAAAATTTTGACGTGTAGATTAAAAGTTATGAATTTTGCAAGTTTAAACATCTAATAGAAATGTTTCTGTTCTTAAAACAAACTACATGCCATGTGGCTGATTTCTATTCATCGGTACCGGTTCGCGTGGATCAAGCAATGCGGTGCATTAGATCTAATTAGGATCGTGCGGCTCAGATGCAAACTTACCCTTTCGCTTAAGTGGATCTAACGTGTCCTTATGATTTAAATCTAACGGCCTAGATTGCTTTGACCATACTCTGGCAACGCTGCGACGGTGGCTGGCGGCGGCTTGCTCTAGCGGTGAGGTTGCCGGCAATACAGGAGGATAGAGAGAGAGGGGAAGGTCTTACCAAGTTCGCAGAGGTGTGGAGAAGCTCAAGGTCGTTGTGGTATGGTCAGGGGCGCACGGTCGCGTCGGTAATTGCTTGCCGGAGATGCTACTGAAGACGGGTGTTCTCGGGCGTCGACGTTGGCAAAGCTACAAGGCACAAAAAGGCAATCCAGAGGTAGTGTTAGGCACGCAAGGGATAGGTGAACACACGAGCCTCATCGAGAGGGAGAGGCGCAGTCTGTACCTACGGGGAGAGGTCGCCAGAGTTGATCTTGCTGTCGGTGGTGCTCAGTTGGAGACAGAGGCGAGTCTCTGGGGCGCGCGAGAGAGAGAGTGGGTGGTACTGGGAGATGGAGGGGATGATAGGGAGCGTGATCGTGGGAACTGGGAGGCAAGGGGAGGCGGTGTCTAGCCGGAATCGTCGCCGGAGTATCGTCGGGCAGAGGGAGTTTGAGGTTGTGATTCGGGCAGCCTAGGGGCTCCGGTGGCGTGATGTCTGGGGGAAAAGGAAGAGGGGAACGGGGTGATTAAATGAGCGAGGTTACCGGACGGAATCAATGCTGCAATTACACGAATTTAATCGAGGATTGATTGATAGAGAACGGCAGTGAGGGGGAAAAGAACGAGTCTGCGGTGAAGACGACGACTGGCAAGTGGGGTCGGCTAGTCAGCAAAAGAGAGAGAAGGTGCGGTGGGGTCCAATCGTCAGTGACTGAGTGAGTGCGAGTTCTGGTGTGAATTGTTTTCCTGCGGGGAGAGAGAGAGATGGGCTAGCTGGGCCGGACTTGGCTTGCTGAGCCTAGTCTGTTGGGTTGCGTTGTTTCATCATTTTTTTATTCTGATTCCTTTTTCTTTTTCTGTTTTGAATTTGTTCAAATGATTTCAAACCTCTTTTTAATTCAAAACTTTTCCAAACTTTCAATATACTTTAGTACTGTTATAAATGTGTTTGTAAATACCATTTTGGAATATTTCCTTTATTCAATTATGGTTTATTCTTTATTTAAATTGGGCACTTGTTTTTATTCAAATGAGATTTTGATTTTATTTTCAAAGTCTTATTTGAATTCTAATTTTTCACCAAACCTTATTTAGTAGGTTTTATTAATAGGGTGTAAAATAATTCCTTTTGAATTATTTGAAATATTTTTAATATAATTTATTAATCATTCTAATTGGGCAATTGTCTTTATTCCAATAAAATCAAATATGGTTTTAATTCCATATAAAATTTTATTTAAGTGATTCCTTTATTCCATTTAAGTTAACTAAATAACTTTTATTCCACTTGGGAAAATTCCAATTATTATTTTCCTATGATTTAATTAATCATTTCTATTAGGGATTTTGTCTTTATTAAAATAGAATTTGGTTAATGTCATATTATTTTATTTGAATATTCCTTATCCCTTTATTTTATTTTGATTTGGATTATATTTATTCCATTTTCTTATGGATTTGATTTAAATTGTCTTCTAAATATTTTCTTTGGGCTTTATTATTTAGTTTAGGCAATTTGTCTTTATTTAAATAAAATTGAATATTGTTCAATTCCTTATGATTTTATTTAAATAATCTTTTATTCCTTTTATTACTCCATAATCTTTCATTTCATTTGTTTGGCCAAGATTTAATTTGTCTTTTATATATTCCTTATTTATTTATTTATTTCTTTGTCTTATAAAATCCATATCTTCTTATTTATAGATCCAAAATTGGTGATTCCAATTTGTATAATTATATTTAATATTTGTTTATCCTTTTAAATCTTGTTAGGATTATTTTGCTCACAATTTGGTATGGATTTTAGATAAGAGCTTTATTAGCATTGGAAAATATTTCCTTTGATCTTATTATATTCATAAGTTTTTATCTATGGCTCCAAATTAAGTGAAACCAATTTTTGTGGTTTTATAATATTTTTATTTGTTATTATTGATCATTTATAAATGTTTGTTGCTAAATTTTATATGGATAAAATCCATAGTCTTTGAGAGATCTTGAATATGATTTTCTTCCATTAGGGTTTTAGAGTTTTGGTTTATTTTCCCAAGTTTAAATTTCAAGATACCTTCATTGATGAATGCATTTCATTTGATTAAAAAATTTTGGATTCCTTTTGGTTCAAAGTTTTGTTGAAGAAGGGTTTTTTTGTTTCCATTTTAAAACAAAAAGTTTCTTTTGACCCTAAAATTCAACAATTATTTATTTTGTTTATTTATGTTTCACATTACAAAATTTCGAAAAATTTGGGATGTGACAGGCTACCACCCTTAAAATAAATCTCGTCCCGATATTTGGGGAGGCTAAAGGTTACAAGTTGGCTTAAAGGCAACTAGGGTACTACCACCCTTAAAAAGGTTTTCAACTAGATTACATCTTGGCTTACTTGATGTAACATCCCAAAAATATTAAACTAAGATCATCAAACTCTAATCATCAAAATTAGGGTTAACAAAAACTTTTCTAAATAAAAATATGAAAGCATGCATGTGTGTATGCATCCCATTTTGAATTCTTTTGAATTGCCTTGTTTATGTGTTTCTTTGCTTGTAAATGGATTCTTAGGTGAATTAAACATCATCTAAACAATTCCCAAACTTTTCCCAAAGACAAATAAATCAAAAACAAACAAAATAAGTGAATGGTCATTTTGACCAATTTAACTCCCATGCCTATATTGGCTGTCCCAAACATTTAGAACTTAACAGAAACTTGTTTGGATCTTTACACCCCTTGATTACACTCATAACCAAGTATCAAGGCCCACCTTGTGATCATCCATAAACTTTCAAATGCATAGTTTAAATGACAATTCAAAATTGAATCTTTATCACATGGAAAGATCCCACTTTTTCAAAAACCACTCAAACAAGCTCAACTTTCAAAACCCAAGCATCTGCAGACTCACCAGCACCAACCTAGCACACCCACCAAAAATCTTTTCAAAATTCAAAACTTGAATTCTTGCGGCCATTTCATCAAACACCTTGCAGATTCAAATCAAATAAAATCTAAACACTATTGTGAGCAGTGATTGGAGCCTAACTTGTTCCCTCTCTAGCTCACAGCAACCTCAGTAGATCATCTAGCTAACTAAACCAAGCACTAGCCCCACTGTAAGCTTGGCAATGCCATTAATGGTGAACAACCGAAGCTCACCATGTCACCCCATTGTGGAAAGCAATCTAGGAGAAGAAACAAGCCTAGTCAACATGTCTGGGAGCAAGCCAACACCCCACCACCACTCCCAGTCCAGCGCTCGAACGTTGCCAACCCCTGGACCACACGCACAGATCGTGCCCAGCTCACCAGCAACCATGTCGAGCATGCGCCAGAGCGCCACCCTCGACCGAAGCCCATAGACCGCGTGCCGCCCTCGCCACGTGCATACACGATCACCAGCGACCCAGGAGACCGCCAGACATCCCCGTTTGCCGCCCCGTGCCTCACAGCCACCGCTCGCCGTCGAAGACGCCGCCTCGGCCGCACAGAGCATCGCACGTTCCAGACCATTTGCCACTGCCCCTACATGCGCATTAAAGTCGTACAGCATCGCCAGGAGACCACCAAGCGATCGCCACCGCCGGCCATGCCTCTAGCAGCCCGTAGCCATGTCGCCACCGCCTCCTGCCCATGCCGTTCGGTCTCGTCGTCGCGACTATAAATAGAGGCCACCCCCAGCCGAATTGAGCACACCATCTCACTCCCCTCTCCTCACTGATCGTTCCACCCCGTTCCCGAAGCAAGGCAAGCAGCGCTTAGCCAGAATTTCACCGGAGCCCGCCGCTGCTGGAGAAGAAGGGAGCTAGCGATTGGAGCCGCCCCAGGAGAAGCTGCTAGTACCAGGAGGTTCGCCGTCGTCGACTTTGTCATTTGCCCACCTCGCCGACCCTCGCCTGAGCCCTGGTGAGCCCACAACGACCCTCCGCGTTAGGTTTCAGTCTCGCCGGAGTTGCCCGGCGTGGACGACGACCCTCAGCCATTAGATTAGAACAAGATCCCATGGCTCACATCGCCCCATACCGCTTCGCACCCCCTCGTCTCACTGACGCGTGGGGACAACGACTTAACCAGCCCGCGTAAGCGCTGTGCTTAGCAGGACGGCCCAGTATCGCTTCCCGTGCAGCCCAGTCATTTGAAATTAACCTTTTCCATTTTATTTCAAACACACTTCTGCACCTAGATTCAAAAATCAACCTAGGTCGATTCAGTTAACCAAATTTAATGAAACCAATTTTGTTAGAAAGGTCTGGAAATGTTGAATCCAAGCCCGTTGATTCAAGTCATTTGGATCTGTAGATCATCCTTGGTAAAAATATCAAGGCGGAAGATTTTCTGCATTCAAACATTTTTCAAATTTAAACCATGATAGCTTCTGAGTTGATTCCAACTCTCAAAAATCACATTTAACCATACCTTTCAGAATATATAAAAATGTATAGGTTTACTTACGGAAATAATGACCAAGTAATAAAAGAATGCTACATAAGCATTTCTAGTCACTTATTTAAAATAAAAGGGTAAAACCTTATTAAATTGTGACACCACTTTAAATCACATTCCCATGTACTGAAATATGTGGTGATGACATGTGTCAACATGATCCCATGTTTGGTTTGGAGAATATTAAATCTTAAGTAGTTTTTCAATGAGTAGAAATTACTTTTCTAAAAATAAAAAGAATTAAACCAAGCTTTAGTCTTGTAATGTTAGTGATGATGCTAGATCATCTATAGGACCCTTGTGTGTGATGATTGAAAGTAGTTAAGTATTTTTGGTGATTGTGTACCTCATATTTATTTATACACGCTAGTACCGACCAAGGATACGAGGAGGAAGGGGGATACTACGAAGAAGAAGTCGAGGAGAACTTCAACCACTGCTCTGCACAAGCCAAGCCTAATACTACTAGTTGAATGTGCAAGCTAACACTTGCAATTTAGCAAGCTTATACTGATATTGATGCAAGCCCATACTTGCTTGCTACCATGCCCACTATATGCCTTAAAGCATATATGATCATAACCACTTGATAAACCAATCCTAGTTTTACTTGCAAGCTTTATACTTTATTTATTTATCAAAGCTATTACTTAGAGTTTACTTAAGTGAATTGTAGATTCTAAAAGGATAAATGAAGGTTGCATAAAGAGCATAAAATTTGGCCTAAGCTAGACAATCTTGATGTCATCCTAAGGCATGATATTGAACTTAGTTAAAACTCCAGCTGTTTACCACCCCTCATTAGTACTTACCCCCACTTGTAGATGCTAGTGCTAAGCATAAAACTTGATCAACTTTAGATGGGAATACTTGGTGGAAAAATGGTTATGAAAACCTTGGAATGATGGATCATTCTATTGAAATGTTTTGGACATGTGTTTCCGAAAACACCAGATGATTTATGGTGATATCTATGTTGAGGCATGAGCCTTAGCCCTTTATAAAACTGATGGTTGTCTAGATGCGATACCATTCCAATTTCATCATACAACCACAATACCCGAGAATTGGGTAGGGCTTGACTGGAAACTTATATACCTTAGTATTAGTTCCCTCACGGCCAAGGTCTGAGCTGAGGCTACCTTGTGAAGATTGTCCACCTGTGCAGTACCCAAGATGACAGTTGGTCATGGTTGGAGGCCAAACTCATAGGAGAGGTGCTTATACTAGGGCGTGTAATTGAAAGGTTAGGATTGATTATCCGCATACTGAGTATGGTGAATTCAGGATTTGTTCCTGACGGATGTATCGAATGTTGTGGTGAAAGTGTACAATCTCTACAGAGTGTCAAACTATTCAAATAGCCGCGTCCGCAGTTATGGACAGTTGGAGTGGCCATACTGTTCCCCCGTCATATGTTTCCAAAATGACTTGTGAAATGAATTAAGACTTTGACTTGACCACAACAGGGTTGTGATATGAAATACAAGTTCCCACTTAGGTGTTATAAACTTTAACTAGCATTCTTTGCTTCTGAACTTAGTAGAGGTAAATCTGGCTTTTGCAAAACAACCTTAGAGCCTAGTGTCCTATTACAAAAACCCCCTTCAGTTGTTAGTATTAGTTTGTGAGTACTTAAAGAGTACTCATGGCTTTGTCCCTGGCTATTCCCATGGCCAGACTATGAAGAGGAGTACCTGGAGGATGGACCCCAGGAAGGTTACGACAACTAGGATCATCTCCCATCGTCAGCATTGCCTGTGACCCCGAAGATGGAGCTTCTCCTATGCTACCGTTATTATTACGTATTCCGCTGCTTGTGTTGTATTAAGACTGGATCATGGGATCCTTATTTGTGTAAAACCTTATGTATGGTTTGTAATGGATGATGTACTGTGGTATCCAATTCTGTTATGTCTCGCAAAAATGGTAATCATGGGATTGCGATGTATGGCATAACATGCATCTGGGATTAAAAATCCGGGTGTTGACAAGTTGGTATCAGAGCCATCCTGACCATAGGAGACCCTAGTTAGACTGGACGTTTGAATCAAAAACCTAGTTTCAAAACCAAAGGAAGCAAATATTTACAAAAAACTTATTCCCTTTCTTATCACTCACTTCTTTCATGAAAATTCATGTTCCTCAAAAACTCTTGCAAAATACATAAAATTTGACACACTTGATCACTCTACTAACTTACTCATCTTATATTCTTTTAGATGGATGTGAAGTACATCAAGATTTACCAATTGGGAAATGGCGGAGACCTTATTTTTGAGAGGGATTTGGACCAGCTTTCGGAACTTCTGGAGCATCCTCACCCCAAGTTCATCGGAGCTCAGATCAATGATCAAGGAGGAGAAGATCTGCAGTGGCTAATTGTTGCAAGTCTCCGAGGGAAGATTGAACATCCCACTGCTGAGGGAATTCAGTTCACCTTAAGAGAGAACAACTGGCTCGATGGACTTGTGTAGAGGGAGTGTCCCAACCTTTACACAATATAAGGTGGAGTCCCCTGTGTTTACAATGCTAGTCCCTGGATCAATAGCTAGCATCCATAGTTAAGATGTAATATCAAGAAACAAAGGTCATAATATAACTTTATAACCAGGAATAACATAGTTTTATTACATCTTACATAGCTCATTTGGCTATTACATTACATTGCAGCAGAATAACTATAATCATGGGGTCCTTCATCTTCAAAGTGCCACAGGCAGATGTTGGTTGTAGACTTTGTAATCCTAATCAATCAATCTTCACTAAAATCAATCAAACCTGTAACATTACAAGTTACAGCCACAAGGGTCAATACATTTGAATTGTATTGGCAAGTTTCACTACTATGTTGAATATAAGTGGATCCTAACATTACATGCATATTTGGCTAAGTAGGGTTTAAGGCTCATTTGCAAAAGCAAAATTTATCCTATCTTTTCAAAATGGTTTTGGTCCTTTATAAAATCTCCTTTTCAAAATCTCTTGAACTCCTTGGTAAATTCCCAAGTGTTCAAGTCCTTGTCAAAAATCCCTTGAGCTCCTTGGTAACCCCAAGTGCATCACGTTTTATCAAAATCTCTTGAGCTCCTTGGTACCCCCAAGTGCATCAAGTTTTATCAAAAACTCTTGAGCTCCTTGGTAACCCCAAGTGCATCAAGTTTTATCAAAATCTCTTGAGCTCCTTGGTACCCCCAAGTGCATCAAGTTTTATCAAAATCCCTTGAGCTCCTTGGTAACCCCAAGTGCATCAAGTTTTATCAAAATCTCTTGAGCTCCTTGGTACCCCCAAGTGCATCAAGTTTTATCAAAATCTCTTGAGCTCCTTGGTACCCCCAAGTGCATCAAGTTTTGAAAGTTTTCTTTTAGAAATTAGAATGTCGAGATTTCCCATAGCTTCAAACTTTAGTTGCTCAGTATTGTCCATAACCGGGGACACGGCTAAGTACTTAGATTTTATTATCTTCTGCAGAAGTAGTCACTTTACCCACATGTCACAATCCCATCCTTTTGCCACCAGTGGCCACTGGATTAGTGCTCACCAAGATGGAGTACTGGCAGATTGAGAATGTGACGAAGTCTTTCCAGAGGGTCCTCCCATACACCATTGCTAGCTTGTCTTCAAGTACCCATGTAGGATTCCAGGTCCTCATGTCCAGTAGCCTGAAGACAATGCATGGGTCTTCCCAATGTAGTTGACTAAGCCAGAGCCATAAATAGCATGTGGTTGCACACGAAAGCCACAATTGGAGAAACATGTTCAATCTCTAAGTTTCCTGGGTGGTTTCCTTTGGAGCACAACACAAATAGATTGCCATAGACATGGTTCCTTTTGTTGCCACCTTCTCCAAAACTCAAAGTATCCTTGGCCACCCAGGTGGTTCATTGAGTCCTTGTTTTATTATATAAAAACACAAGTCCTTTTCTCAACTTCATAAAACCTCAACATGTATCTCTTTTCAAAACATAGCATGGCTAATCATGTAACAACTACATTGTTTTCACTAAGGAGTGTATAGGGTATCCTATTAGGATTTAGCATAGCATAAGTATAGAAATTCTTTTCATGCATGTTTTCAAAATCCACTAAGTATAATGAAAATAGTAGGACTTTTAGATGATAGAGTCACTTGCCTTTTTGGTAGGGAATGATGGTTCACTCCTTGATCTTGCTAGTCTCACACTTTTCTAACTTCACTACAATCAATCAAGCAATCACAATATCAACTAGCATTCCAAATCAATAATAATCAAACAAATTTCACACACATAAAACAATGGGATCTAAGTCATGCATGCAAGCATGCAAGAGATAGGTTCATTTGCAAAGAGGGTTTCTACTAGGCTCTAATCTTTGTAAAGTCCAAAGTGGTCATTTTCCAAAGTGGCAAAGTCATTTGCAAAAGGGTTTTGTCCATAAACCATTTTTAAATCCTTTCATTATTTTATGTGGTGGAAAATATTTTTATCAAAGCAACAACCTTAAGTTGTTCACAAAATAAGTTGTTGTTTCTGAAAACTTGGTGTTTAGGGTCAGTAGGTTTGATCCAAATCATTTTCCCAAAGCTTTTACTCCAAAACATTTTCATAACAAATCCATTATTTTTATTTGGCTAGAAATGGGCTAAACCAATTAATCCATCCAAAACTTCACCAAATCCATTTTCAAAACCATGGGTTGGTTCCTAGGGTCAGTAAGTTCACCACAAACCAATTTGCAAAGGTTTTACCCCTAAAAACATTTTTGAACATTTTTTCTAATCTAAACAAGCATACAAATGTTTCTGCAAAAACAAACAATCTAACAGATACTATTCACTAAACAAATTGCATGGTTTGCTAGGGCTTTTCCACTGATTCCAACGATATAAAGTTTGTAATTTTTGGACGTGTGGATCAAAAGTTATTAGAGTTTCAAAATGGCATCTAAATCTGATTCAAATTCTATTTTCTAAACGTCTGGTGACACACGGCGCAACATTATTTGCTGGTACCGGTTCGGGTGGATCACGTGCTGTAGGCCGTTGGATCAAGTTGCATCGCACGGCACTGGCTGCGTACCCTTTCGCTGTTAAGTGGATCTATCGTGTCTCTTCGATCTAAATCGAACGACCCTTATCTATCTTGCCAAGAACTGGCGGCGCTCGACGGTGGCGCGCGGCGGCGGCGCTCTGGCTACGGCGTAACGGCGAGAACAGGAAGCGAGAGGAGTAGGGGAGATGCTCACCAGAATCGCGAGGACGTGGTGATGCTTGACGTGGGATCGGCGTGGCAAGGGGCGCTCTGGGTCTGCAGCAATTCCTCGCCGGAGTTAGGTCTGGCGACGGTTGCACGCGGTCGAGGTCGAGGACGGTGCTACGGGTCACGAGAGGGCAAACAAGAAGCATGGTTAGACGCGTACGATTAAGGATATGACGCGTGCGTGAACGAGAAGGCGCGGGGTGGTCTGGACTTACCAGGAGACGTCGCCAGAGAGAGTAGCAGACACGGCGGCGCTCAGTCGAAGTGGTTGCCGATGTTCTAGGGCGCCCGCAATTGAACGAAAGGCACAGACAGATGCGCCAGGAGGTGGGGAGTACGTGTGCGTGGTCTATGGGGCAAGGGGCGGCGCTGGGTCGCCGGAATTTGCACCGGAGCTTCGTTGGAACAGAGGGAGTGCCAGCTCAATTCGTGGAAGCCTGGGGGCAGAGAGAGGGAGGCGCGTGAGGGGAAATGGAGAGGAGGAGTGGGCGCTTTATCGTGCGTGGTCGCAGCGAGTAATGGTGGCCGCATTAAGGCGAACTGAAGCCGCGACATCAACGGCAGGAAACGGCCGGCGTCGTCTGCGCGAGGAAGAAGGTGAGCTGGAAAAGTGGGGTCGGTTGGTCAGCGGAGTGAGAGAAGGAAGGAGGGTCCACAAGTCAGTCACTCTGCGGGTCAGTAAGTTGGTGCCAAACGTTTTCTTTGGGAGGGAAAGAAGCTGGGCTGGTTGGGCCTTGTGGGCTGCTGGGTTGGGTCGACCAGATTCCTATTTTTTTCCAGTTTTGAATCTTTTTCTTTTTCCAAATCAATTTCTGTTTTGAATTTCCAACAACACTCAAGCATTCAAATTGATTCAAACAATCACCAAACAATGCAACTAATCCTGGTTCTGTTTAGCAACATAAACCAAAAACCAAGATAAAAATAATATTTTTATTTTAGGGTCCATTATTAATTAAATAAAATAGACCATTGTTATTAAATCAAATAGATTTTGATTTATTCAAAACTCCATTTTGAAATCCAAAATAACAAAACCAAAATCAGTAGGTTTTATTTGAGTATATAAAATACTTGGAAAACTTATTTGAATTAAATAAATAAGTTTTGATGGTTAATAAAAATAGTAAAACCTTTATTTATCAAACTTGGATATTTAAATCCTTATTAATTTATTTAAATAGATCTTTACTATTTTATCAAATAGAAATATTTTATTTCAAAGGTTTGGCCAAGTTTTAATTTGGCTTTATAAAAATAATCCTTATTTATAAAACTTCTATTTCTTTTGAAAACCAAATTCTTTTATTTAAAAGATCCAAAATAGTAATTCCAAAATATTTTATTTTCCTTTATCAAATGTTTACCTTTTTAAATCTCTTTAGGATTTTTTATTTGATCCAAATTGTTTGAAGATTTCCAATTGGATTCAAAAAGTTTCTTTTCAGTCTGAAAATCAAACAAAGTTTTATTTTATTCATTCATTTTTCACATTACAAGATTTGGAAAATCTTGGGATGTGACAGGCTACCACCCTTAAAATAAATCTCGTCCCGAGATTTGGGAAGGCTGGGGTTACAAGTAGGCTCAAAACAACTAGGGTACTACCACCCTTAAAAATTTTCAAACAAAAATTACATATTGGCCTTCTTGGGATCCTGGGGAAGTTTCTCTAGGCAAACATTTGCATTGTGTCCTTGGTTTCCACACTTGACTCATGGGCCAAGGTTGAGTTTCTCCATAGGCTTGTTCAACTTGTTCTTCATCTTTTCTGGACAATTGCTTGCATAATGTCCTGGGTTCTTGCAATTGAAACAGTTGATATCCTTGAGTTCTTTACGTAGCTCTTGTGGACATGTTGCTACATAATGGCCTAGCTCTTTGCAGTTGTTGCACACCACTTGGCCAATCTCTTTATTCTTCTGGTTCTCTGGGCATTCACTGGAATAGTGTCCCATTTCTTTACACTTATGACATTGCACATGGCTTTTGTCCTTCTTTTGCTTTTTGGGTTTCTCCAAAGCTAGGAGTGCATCCAGTTCATGTTGTTCATATGTTATCTGGTAGGTAGGAATGTCTACATGCTTCCTGGGCCTTCTCTTGCTCTTTGGATAATTCATAGGTCCTTTCTTTGGTCCTTTGAATTGGGTTGTTTTGTTTGGAGGTATAAGTGGTCCTTTTCCTTTGTCGTCAACCTTCTTGGTAGACTTGGATCCTTCTGCATGGTTTGCAATCATTTGTTGCACTCCACCTTGTTTCCTTTGTTCCACAATGGAATAGATGGGGCATTGGATAGGAACATGATTGTTTCCTTCACACAAATAACAAGTGGCTTGAGAAGTGGGACATTGTCCAACAGGATGTTTCTCTTCACAGTTGGGGCATTGATCTCCATGCTCCTTGGAAGTATGATCCTTGTCTCCACAAATAATGCAAGCTGGGGCTCCATCTAGAATAACATTCCTGTCATCCTTGTTGTCACAAACTCTCTTGGAGTAGATTTCTTCCATATTGATCATTTGATCTGTCACTTTGAGCATCAGTTGGCCTTGAGTTTCCAAAAATCCTGGTAATGTTGGATCTTCTCCACTGGTGTTGGCTATGAATTGAGCTGTCACTTGGTTCAACTGGTTCTGGGTTGCTATGAGCTCTTTCATGCTGTCCTCTTAGTTGGTGTTGGTGTCATCAACCTTGATGTTGGAGTCACCTGGAGTAGTCATCTGTTTGGGTTGAAGGGAGATTAAAATAGGCAAAAGATTCTCTAAGGAAATAATTCTAATCACACACATCACAAGTCACACAAGCAATGTGCAAGCATTCATAAACAACTTTTCACTCAAACAACAAAGTTCAAGCACATACTTAGGCAAAAAAATATTTTGTTACACCACATAAGTTGGTGAGTTTGTCTTAACTAAAGTATGGTGGTCCATCTATATGGTTCACTTGTGATCTTTCCATCCTTCTTTGGTTGATTCTTCTTGCATGAGATCATGGTTTCCTTAGGAGAAATTCTTGGTCACAAGACTTCAAATGATGTAGGTTCCTTCTAACTTTTGCATTCCCTTAGTCTCTAAATCTTGAGCAAGATTTCCTTGTCTCACTTGTAGTCCTTAGGGATATCCAAGTTGGAAGTCCTTGGTGATCATGCTGAAGATGTTGAAGTCATTAGAGTTGAAGAAGTTGAAGTCATTAGAGTTGAAGAAGTTGAAGTAGTCCTTTGCACATGGTGTAGTCTTTGGCCATGGGGTAGGGTTTTCCATCAAGTTGAAGTAGAAGAGGTGTAGAGTGGAAACCAAAATGGTTGAGGAAAGAGTTTACAAGATTGTTTGTAAATAAGTTTTTGGAACAAGTACAACTCCTATTTTTCTAAGGGTTTTTGTCCAATCCTAGGGTTACAAATCCTACAGGCAACACAATGCTCTGATACCATCTGTAGAGGGAGTGTCCCAACCTATACACAATATAAGGTGGAGTCCCCTGTGTTTACAATGCTAGTCCCTGGATCAATAGCTAGCATCCACAGTTAAGATGTAATATCAAGAAACAAAGGTCATAATATAACTTTATAACCAGGAATAACATAGTTTTATTACATCTTACATAGCTCATTTGGCTATTACATTACATTGTAGCGGAATAACTATAATCATGGGGTCCTTCATCTTCAAAGTGCCACAGGCAGATGTTGGTTGTAGACTTTGTAATCCTAATCAATCAATCTTCACTAAAATCAATCAAACCTGCAACATTACAAGTTACAGCCACAAGGGTCAATACATTTGAATTGTATTGGCAAGTTTCACTACTATGTTGAATATAAGTGGATCCTAACATTACATGCATATTTGGCTAAGTAGGGTTTAAGGCTCATTTGCAAAAGCAAAATTTATCCTATCTTTTCAAAATGGTTTTGGTCCTTTGTCAAATCTCCTTTTCAAAATCTCTTGAACTCCTTGGTAAATTCCCAAGTGTTCAAGTCCTTGTCAAAAATCCCTTGAGCTCCTTGGTAACCCCAAGTGCATCAAGTTTTATCAAAATCTCTTGAGCTCCTTGGTACCCCCAAGTGCATCAAGTTTTATCAAAAACTCTTGAGCTCCTTGGTAATCTCAAGTGCATCAAGTTTTATCAAAATCTCTTGAGCTCCTTGGTACCCCCAAGTGCATCAAGTTTTATCAAAATCTCTTGAGCTCCTTGGTAACCCCAAGTGCATCAAATTTTATCAAAATCTCTTGAGCTCCTTGGTACCCCCAAGTGCATCAAGTTTTATCAAAATCTCTTGAGCTCCTTGGTACCCCCAAGTGCATCAAGTTTTGAAAGTTTTCTTTTAGAAATTAGAATTTCGAGATTTCCCATAGCTTCAAACTTTAGTTGCTCAGTATTGTCCATAACCGGGGACACGGCTAAGTACTTAGATTTTATTATCTTCTGCAGAAGTAGTACACTTTACCCACATGTCACAATCCCATCCTTTTGCCACCAGTGGCCACTGGATTAGTGCTCACCAAGATGGAGTACTGGCAGATTGAGAATGTGACGAAGTCTTTCCAGAGTGTCCTCCCATACACCATTGCTAGCTTGTCTTCAAGTACCCATGTAGGATTCCAGGTCCTCATGTCCAGTAGCCTGAAGACAATGCATGGGTCTTCCCAATGTAGTTGACTAAGCCAGAGCCATAAATAGCATGTGGTTGCACACGAAAGCCACAATTGGAGAAACATGTTCAATCTCTAAGTTTCCTGGGTGGTTTCCTTTGGATCACAACACAAAGAGATTGCCATAGACATGGTTCCTTTTGTTGACACCTTCTCCAAAACTCAAAGTATCCTTGGCCACCCAGGTGGTTCATTGAGTCCTTGTTTTATTATATAAAAACACAAGTCCTTTTATCAACTTCATAAAACCTCAACATGTATCTCTTTTCAAAACATAGCATGGCTAAGCATGTAACAACTACATTGTTTTCACTAAGGAGTGTATAGGGTATCCTATTAGGATTTAGCATAGCATAAGTATAGAAATTCTTTTCATGCATGTTTTCAAAATCCACTAAGTATAATGAAAATAGTAGGACTTTTAGATGATAGAGTCACTTGCCTTTTTGGTAGGGAATGATGGTTCACTCCTTGATCTTGCTAGTCTCACACTTTTCTAACTTCACTACAATCAATCAAGCAATCACAATATCAACTAGCATTCCAAATCAATAATAATCAAACAAATTTCACACACATAAAACAATGGGATCTAAGTCATGCATGCAAGCATGCAAGAGATAGGTTCATTTGCAAAGAGGGTTTCTACTAGGCTCTAATCTTTGTAAAGTCCAAAGTGGTCATTTTCCAAAGCGGCAAAGTCATTTGCAAAAGGGTTTTGTCCATAAACCATTTTTAAATCCTTTCATTATTTTATGTGGTGGAAAATATTTTTATCAAAGCAACAACCTTAAGTTGTTCACCAAATAAGTTGTTGTTTCTCAAAACTTGGTGTTTAGGGTCAGTAGGTTTGATCCAAATCATTTTCCCAAAGCTTTTACTCCAAAACATTTTCATAACAAATCCATTATTTTTATTTGGCTAGAAATGGGCTAAACAAATTAATCCATCCAAAACTTCACCAAAACAATTTTCAAAACCATGGGTTGGATCCTAGGGTCAGTAAGTTCACCACAAACCAATTTGCAAAGGTTTTAACCCTAAAAAAAAATTTGAACAATTTTTCTAATCTAAACAAGCATACAAATCTTTCTGCAAAAACAAACAATCTAACAGATACTATTCACTAAACAAATTGCATGGTTGTCTAGGGCTTGTTCCACTGATTCCAACGATATAAAGTTTGTAATTTTTGGACGTGTGGATCAAAAGTTATAAGAGTTTCAAAATGGCATCTAAATCTGATTCAAATTCTATTTTCTAAACGTCTGGTGACACGCGGCGCAACGTTATTTGCTGGTACCGGTTCGGGTGGATCATGTGCTGTAGGCCGTTGGATCAAGTTGCATCGCACGACACTGGCTGCGTACCCTTTCGCTGTTAAGTGGATCTATCGTGTCTCTTCGATCTAAATCGAACGGCCCTTATCTATCTTGCCAAGAACTAGCGGCGCTCGACGGTGGCGCGCGGCGGCGGCGCTCTGGCTACGGCGGAACAGCGAGAACAGGAAGCGAGAGGAGTAGGGGAGATGCTCACCAGAATCGTGAGGATGTGGTGATGCTTGACGTGGGATCGGCGTGGCAAGGGGCGCTCTGCAGCAATTCCTCGCCGGAGTTAGGTCTGGCGACGGTTGCACGCGGTCGAGGTCGAGGACGGTGCTACGAGTCACGAGAGGGCAAACAAGAATCATGGTTAGACGCGTACGATTAAGGAGATGACGCGTGCGTGAACGAGAAGGCGCGGGGTGGTCTGGACTTACCAGGAGACGTCGCCGGAGAGAGTAGCAGACACGACGACGCTCAGTCGAAGTGGTTGCCGATGTTCTAGGGCGCCCGCAATTGAACGAAAGGCACAGACAGATGCGCCAGGAGGTGGGGAGTATGTGTGCGTGGTCTATGGGGCAAGGGGCGGCGCTGGGTCGCTGGAATTTGCACCGGAGCTTCGTCGGAACAGAGGGAGTGCCAGCTCAATTCGTGGCAGCCTGGGGGCAGAGAGAGGGAGGCACGTGTGGGGAAATGGAGAGGAGGAGTGGGCGCTTTATCGTGCGTGGTCGCAGCGAGTAATGGTGGCCGCATTAAGGAGAATTGAAGCCGTGACATCAACGGCAGGAAACGGCCGGCGTCGTCTGCGCGAGGAAGAAGGTGAGCTGGAAAAGTGGGGTCGGTTGGTCAGCGGAGTGAAAGAAGGAAGGAGGGTCCACAAGTCAGTCACTCTGCGGGTCAGTAAGTTGGTGCCAAACGTTTTCTTCGGGAGGGAAAGAAGCTGGGCTGGTTGGGCCTTGTGGGCTGCTGGGTTGGGTCGACCAGATTCCTATTTTTTTCCAGTTTTGAATCTTTTTCTTTTTCCAAATCAATTTCTGTTTTGAATTTCCAACAACACTCAAGCATTCAAATTGATTCAAACAATCACCAAACAATGCAACTGATCCTGGTTCTGTTTAGCAACATAAACCAAAACCAAGATAAAAATAATATTTTTATTTTAGGGTCCATTATTAATTAAATAAAATAGACCATTGTTATTAAATCAAATAGATTTTGATTTATTCAAAACTCCATTTTGAAATCCAAAATAACAAAACCAAAATCAGTAGGTTTTATTTGAGTATATAAAATACTTGGAAAACTTATTTGAATTAAATAAATAAGTTTTGATGGTTAATAAAAATAGTAAAACCTTTATTTATCAAACTTGGATATTTAAATCCTTATTAATTTATTTTAAATAGATCTTTACTATTTTTATCAAATAGAAATATTTTATTTCAAAGGTTTGGCCAAGTTTTAATTTGGCTTTATAAAAATAATCCTTATTTATAAAACTTCTATTTCTTTTGAAAACCAAATTCTTTTATTTAAAAGATCCAAAATAGTAATTCCAAAATATTTTATTTTCCTTTATCAAATATTTACCTTTTTAAATCTCTTTAGGATTTTTTATTTGATCCAAATTGGTTTGAAGATTTCCAATTGGATTCAAAAAGTTTCTTTTCACTCTGAAAATCAAACAAAGTTTTATTTTATTCATTCATTTTTCACATTACAAGATTTGGAAAATCTTGGGATGAGACAACTTGCCAGGGCCATGCAGGAAGCTCTTTCCCGTCTGTGTGGGCAGAGTATCAACCAGATCAAGGGTACTCGCTTTGAGTTTTGCCCAAGGCGTGATGCTAATGGACAACCCCTAGAAGCCCCATACCACCACGAGTTGAAGACCCAATTGGAACACCTTAGTTTCATGATGTACGATCGTCAACAGGAGTTGGATAATTGTCGTGACTACTCCAACCACAAGTCCGCCATCATCAAGATGAAGGATTAGACCATCACCATGCTAGCAAAGGATCGCAAGTCTCGCCGTCGTCAACTCGACAAGAAGTAGCGCATCATTGCCCGTCTTCGCCACCGTATCTCGTCTTTGGAGGAGACCATCCATGAGAGAGACATGCAGTTGGAGGAAAGGGAGAATGCTGGAGAGGATCTTTGTGGGGACCCCTACTCCTATCTCAGTGATGATGATGATTTCCTGGAAGATCAGGCTATGGATTTCTTCACCGATGAGGATGATTACGCCTTCATCGATGACGATGAGGATTATGAGGATGACGACTACACCGACTCCGAGGAGTAGTAGCACTTGAGCACTAGCGTCGTGAGTAGTATTCGGTCCCACTGTATCATAGTTTACAGAATGGTTCTTAAAACCATCTATTTTTCTTGTTTTGTGGTGTGTGTTGTATTGTGTGCTATGAATGAATGAATGAAAAGCAAGTTGCTAGAAAAATCTGAGTCAAACTTTAAAAACTTTTCAAAGTCCCAGAACCTTAGAAATTTCCCTCTTTTCTCATGATCTATCTCAATCTTCAGATGCCATGTGGAGGAAGTGGTTCATCCCCGGACCCGATGTTGCAGATACTGCAAATGTTGACTTCTGACCGTGAAGCTGAAAGAGCCGAACATCAAGCCAACCTAGCCACCCTGCAACAGATAGCTCAGCTTGCCCACAACAACCAAGGCCACGGATATCAGGACAACCATGGATCTAAGCTCAAGAATTTCCAGAACACCAACCCACCTGTTTTCACTGAGTCGGAAGAGCCATTAGACGCCGATGATTGGCTGAAAACCATGGAAAATAACCTAGAAGTCGCCAGAGTGGAAGCTAACGAGAAAGTTATGTTCTCCACCCACTATCTAGCCGGAGATGCCAGGGCATGGTGGAATAGTGTTCGCGCAATGACCGGAGGCTAGATGATGACCTGGGAGGAATTCAAGGTCAAGTTTAGTAGAACCCATGTACCACCGGGTTTAATCAAGAGGATGAGAGATGAGTTCAGAGAACTGAAGCAAGGAAGGATGACTGTAGTGGAATACCATGACAAATTCCTGTCATTAGCTAGGTATGCCCCGGATGAGATTGACACCGAAGCCAAGAAGAAAGAAAGATTCTTGAATGGTCTGCATGATGAGATGCAGACTGTGTTAGTCAATATACCCTTTGCCGATATTGAAGCCCTGGTCGACTCTGCCATCCAAATGGAAGGAAAGATCAACCAAGACAATGAGAAAACCGCAAGCGTCGCATGATGCACCAGCCAGGAACCCATCAGACCCCAAAGTATCGCCCTAAGCCATCTCCAGGATTTGCCCCAAGAACCAACAGACCCCCGATGAACCGTCCAACCTATCCCAACCGTGGAAACCCTAGGCCCGGAGGAAATAACAACAACCCCGGCAACTCTAGCAATTTCAACCGTGCCCCACCCAAATTCAACAACAACAATGCTACCACCAACACCAACACTGCCCCGAGGACTGGAAGCAATGATGTGCCTGTAGAAGCAAAGGACAAGTCGCAGGTAACTTGTTATGACTGTGGAAATAAGGGCCACTACTCCAACGAGTGCCCCAACAAGAAGAATGCCACAACCCCCAATGCAAATGCCCAAGCTCAGCAGCAGCGTCGTGTTCAGCCAGGAAGAAGGTTTGCCCCAGGGAATTCGCTCAACCACAACGGCTGTCTTTTCCTCATGCATGCTGAAGAAGCTCAGGAAGCTCCAGACGTCGTGCTGGGTATGTTTTCTGTTAATTCAGTACTTGCAAGAGTGTTGTTTGATTCTGGTGCATCGCATTCATTTGTCACCGAAGAATTTGCATGCACTAGTAAAATTCAACCAACAAAACTGAAGCATGTTATGATCGTCCAAATTCCCGGATCAACCACCAAGGCTAGGCAAATTTTCAAGGCCGTCCCTATCCGAATCCATGGCATATATTTTTATGCTAACCTGATAGTACTCGGAACTAAAGGTTTGGAAGTAGTACTAGGAATGGATTGGATGTCCAAACATAAAGGATTGATTGACTGTACCAAGAAAGCCATAACCATGACCAGTACCGCCGGAATATCAGTCGAACATATATCTGAAACCTTACCTCGCCAATTCAAGTGCAACAAGAGTATAGCCCAACCTACCATTGACCAAGTCCGGATAGTCTGTGAATACCCCGATGTATTTCCAGACGTTTTGCCCGGAATGCCCCCAGATCGGGATATCGAGTTTATCATCGAACTAATCCCCGGAACAGGACCCATAGCCCAAAGACCCTATAGTATGAACCCGTCGGAACTGGCAGAACTGAAAAAGCAACTGGATTTCATGTTGGAAATTGGATTGATTCAACCAAGTGTGTCACCTTGGAGATCACCTGTTTTGTTCGTGGACAAGAAGGATGGAGGTAACCGTTTGTGTATGGATTACCGGAAGTTGAATGATGTCACCATCAAGAACAAGTATCCCTTGCCCAAGATAGAAGATTTGTTTGATCAGTTGACCGGTGCCAAAGTGTTTTCTAAGATTGATCTTAGAACTGGCTATCATCAACTCAAGATTCATGCAGAAGATATTCCCAAGACTGCCTTTACCACCCGATATGGATTATACGAGTATACCGTTATGTCCTTTGGATTAACCAATGCCCCCCGCTTATTTCATGAATCTCATGAATAAGATTTTTATGGACTTCCTGGATAAGTTTGTCGTTGTTTTCATCGATGACATTCTGATTTATTCCAAATCGGAAGAAGAACATGAGCTACACCTAAGGACCATTCTTGGAACCCTTAGAGAGCATCAGCTGTATGCCAAGTTTAGCAAATGTGAATTCTGGTTACAGGAGGTAGGATTCCTCGGTCACATTGTATCATCCGGAGGAATTGTCGTTGATCCCGCAAAGGTGAAAGATGTCGAAGATTGGCAAGCCCCAACGACTCAAACCCAAGTTCGTGCATTTCTCGGATTGGCAGGATATTACCGCAAGTTCGTAGAAGGATTCTCGAGTATCGCCAGACCCATGACCCAATTGCTGAAGAAGGACAAGAAGTTTGAATGGACCGACAAATGTGAAGCGAGTTTTCAAGAACTCAAGAGGAGATTGATTTCAACCCCAATCTTAATCATGTCGGATATCACGAAGCCCTTCGATGTGTCTTGTGATGCATCCAAGATCGGCCTCGGATGTGTGCTAATGCAAGAAGGCAAAGTTATATCTTATCTATCTCAACAATTGAAACAACATGAGAAAAATTACCCAACCCATGACCTCGAACTCGCAGCCGTAGTTCTAGCCCTGAAGACATGGAGATATTACCTGATGGGAAATCGTTGTGAGATTTATTCGGATCACAAGAGCCTGAAGTATATATTCACTCAGAAGGAGCTGAATATGAGACAGAGAAGATGGATTGAGCTAATCAAGGATTACGATCTGGACATTCATTATCACCCCGGTAAAGCCAACGTGGTAGCAGATGCCCTTAACAGATTGCCGTGCCGCTTGAACTCCATGATTTTAAAGGAGCAACCAAGCTTGCATAAAGAGATGGAAGATTTTCAAATGGAATTAGTAAGTGAAGGATTTTTGGCTAGCATAGAACTTCAACCCACTTTGATCAGTCAGATCAAAGAGGCGCATAAGGGAAATGCTAGTATCGACGGAATCAAGCGTCGCATTGGTACAGGCAAAGTACCCGGATTCACCGAAGATGAAGAAGGAGTTCTGTGGTACAAAGGACGCCTTTGTGTACCAGCAGATTCTGAGTTGAAAGAAGTTATTCTGAAGGAAGCTCATGATACTCTTTATTCTATCCATCCCGGAGGAACTAAGATGTATCAAGATTTGAAAGAGCAATTTTGGTGGCATAAGATGAAGAGAGAAATCGGAAGCTATATCGCCAAGTGTGATATATGTCAGCGAGTCAAGGCAGGACATCAAAGACCCGCTGGACCGTTGCAACCATTGCAGATTCCGGAATGGAAATGGGATTCCGTTGGAATGGACTTTATCACCGGATTGCCTACCTCTAGTAGGGGAAATGACTCTATCTGGGTCATAGTGGACAGATTGTCCAAAGTCGCCCATTTCTTACCCATCAAGACCACAT
The DNA here is from genome assembly GCA_916181665.1 of Avena sativa. Lineage (NCBI taxonomy): Eukaryota > Viridiplantae > Streptophyta > Magnoliopsida > Poales > Poaceae > Avena > Avena sativa. The sequence goes on along the minus strand of OV702285.1, from coordinate 164,674,361 downwards.
ATCAGAGTTCGAAGCTAGCGGAGTTATACATCGCTAGGATAGTCAGTTTGCATGGAGTCCCCAAGAATATCGTATCTGATCGAGGAACTCAGTTTACCTCGAGATTCTGGAAAAAAGTCCAAGAAGGTTTAGGAACCCGACTAGATTTCAGCACCGCATATCACCCTCAGACCGATGGACAAACGGAGCGAGTAAACCAAATACTCGAAGATATGCTGAGAGCATGTGTGTTAGAATATGGATCCAAGTGGGAAGACTGTTTGCCGTTTGCAGAATTTTCATACAACAATAGTTATCAAACCAGTTTGCAAATGGCCCCATTTGAATTTATGTACGGAAGGAAGTGTCGCACCCCTTTGAACTGGTCGGAAGTAGGAGAGAGTTAGATCTTCGGAACCGACATCCTACGAGAATCAGAAGAGAAGGTTCACAAGATTCATGAGCACCTCAATACCGCCCAGTCAAGACAAAAGAGTTACGCCGACAAGAGACGTCGAGACCTCGCCTTCAACATAGGAGATTTTGTGTATCTGAAGGCATCGCCATTGAAGGGAATGCAGCATTTCCAACTCAAAGGAAAGTTAGCCCCCAGATATATCGGACCCTTCAAGTTTCTGAACCGTCGAGGAGAAGTGTCGTATCAATTGGAACTACCCGAAGAGATGTCAGCGGTGCACAATGTGTTCCATATCTCATTACTTCGCAAGTGTCTCGAAGTCCCCGAGAAGACCGAAGTGTTCAAGAATATCTATCATCGGACCATAGAGATCAACGATGACCTGACCTATCCCGAAGTACACATACGTATTTTGGAAGAAGCTTTCCGAACTACCCGAACCTGAAGCATCAAGTTTCTCAAGATTCAGTGGAGCAACCACATAGAAGAGGAAGCTACCTGGGAGCGCGAAGATCACATCAGGACGGAGTTTCCCGATCTCTTCAAATCCTAGGTAATCTTTTCGTCCTTTTTCAAATCTCGGGACGAGATTTTGTTTAAGGGGGGAAGGTTTGTAACATCCCAAAAATATTAAACTAGATCATCAAACTCTAATCATCAAAATTAGGGTTAACAAAAACTTTTCTAAATAAAAATATGAAAGCATGCATGTGTGTATGCATCCCATTTTGAATTATTTTGAATTGCCTTGTTTATGTGTTTCTTTGCTTGTAAATGGATTCTTAGGTGAATTAAACACCATCTAAACAATTCCCAAACTTTTCCCAAAGACAAATAAATCAAAAACAAACAAAATAAGTGAATGGTCATTTTGACCAATTTAACTCCCATGCCTACTTTGGCTGTCCCAAACTTTTAGAACTTAACAGAAACTTGTTTGGATCTTTACACCCCTTGATTTTACTCATATCCAAGTATCAAGGCCCACCTTGTGATCATCCATAAACTTTCAAATGCATAGTTTAAATGACAATTCAAAATTAAATCTTTATCATATGGGAAGATCCCACTTTTTCAAAAAGCACTCAAACAAGCTCAACTTTCAAAACCCAAGCATCTGTAGACTCACCAGCACCAACCTAGCACACCCACCAAAAATCTTTTCAAAATTCAAAACTTGAATTCTTGCGGCCATTTCATCAAACACCTTGCAGATTCAAATCAAATAAAATCTAAACACTATTGTGAGCAGTGATTGGAGCCTAACTTGTTCCCTCTCTAGCTCACAGCAACCTCAGTAGATCATCAAGCTAACTAAACCAAGCACTAGCCCCACTATAAGCTTGGCAATGCCATTAATGGTGAACAACCGAAGCTCACCATGTCACCCCAGTGTGGACAGCAAGCTAGGAGAAGAAACAAGCCTAGCCAACATGTCCGAGAGCAAGCCAACACCCCACCGCCACTCCCTGTCCAGCGCTCAAACGTTGCCAACCCCTGGACCACACGCACAGACAGTGCCCAGCTTGCCAGCAACCATGCCGAGCATGCGCCAGAGCGCCACCCTCGACCGAAGCCCACAGACCGCGCGCCGCCCTCGCCGCGTGCATACACGATCACCACAGACCCAGGAGACCGCCAGACATCCCCGTTTGCCGCCCCGTGCCTCACAGCCACCGCTCGCCGTCGAAGACGCCGCCTCGGCCGCACAGAGCATCGCACGTTCCAGACCATTTGCCACTGCCCCTACATGCGCATTAAAGCCGTACAACATCGCCAGGAGACCACCAAGCGATCGCCACCGCCGGCCATGCCTCTAGCAGCCCGTAGCCATGTCGCCACCGCCTCCTGCCCATGCCGTTCGGTCTCGTCGTCGCGACTATAAATAGAGGCCACCCCCAGCCGAATTGAGCACATCATCTCACTCCCCTCTCCTCACTGATCGTTCCACCCTGTTCCCGAAGCAAGGCGAGCAGCGCTTAGCCAGATTTTCACCGGATCCCGCCGCTGCTGGAGAAGAAGGGAGCTAGCGATTGGAGCTTCCCAGGAGAAGCTGCCAGTACCAGGAGGTTCGCCGTCGTCGACTTCGTCGTTCGCCCGCCTCGCCGACCCTCGCCTGAGCTCCGGTGAGCCCCCATCGACCCTCCGCGTTAGGTTTCAGTCTCGCCGGAGTTGCCTGGCGTGGACGACGACCCTCAGCCGTTAGATTAGAACAAGATCCCACGGCTCACATCGCCCCATACCGCTTCGCACCCCCTCGTCTCACTGACGCGTGGGGACAACGACTTAACCAGCCCGTGTAAGCGCTGTGCTTAGCAGGACGGCCCAGTATCGCTTCCCGTGCAGCCCAGTCATTTGAAATTAACCTTTTCCATTTTATTTCAAACACACTTCTGCACCTAGATTCAAAAATCAACCCAGGTCGATTCAGTTAACCAAATTTAATGAAACCAATTTTGTTAGAAAGGTCTGGAAATGTTGAATCCAAGCCCGTTGATTCAAGTCATTTGGATCTGTAGATCATCCTTGGTAAAAAATATCAAGGCGGAAGCTTTTCTGCATTCAAACATTTTTCAAATTTAAACCATGATAGCTTCTGAGTTGATTCCAACTCTCAAAAATCACATTTAACCATACCTTTCAGAATATATAAAAATGTATAGGTTTACTTACAGAAATAATGACCAAGTAATAAAAGAATGCTACATAAGCATTTCTAGTCACTTTACTTATTTAAAATAAAAGGGTAAAACCTTATTAAATTGTGACACCACTTTAAATCACATTCCCATGTACTGAAATATGTGGTGATGACATGTGTCAACATGATCCCATGTTTGGTTTGGAGAATATTAAATCTTAAGTAGTTTTTCAATGAGTAGAAATTACTTTTTTAAAAATAAAAAGAATTAAACCAAGCTTTAGTCTTGTAATGTTAGTGATGATGCTAGATCATCTATAGGACCCTTGTGTGTGATGATTGCAAGTAGTTAAGTATTTTTGGTGATTGTGTACCTCATATTTATTTATACACGCTAGTATCGACCAAGGATACGAGGAGGAAGGGGGATACTACGAAGAAGAAGTCGAGGAGAACTTCAACCACTGCTCTGCACAAGCCAAGCCTAATACTACTAGTTGAATGTGCAAGCTAACACTTGCAATTTAGCAAGCTTATACTGATATTGATGCAAGCCCATACTTGCTTGCTACCATGCCCACTATATGCCTTAAAGCATATATGATCATAACCACTTGATAAACCAATCCTAGTTTTACTTGCAAGCTTTATACTTTATTTCTTTATCAAAGCTATTACTTAGAGTTTACTTAAGTGAATTGTAGATTCTAAAAGGATAAATGAAGGTTGCATAAAGAGCATAAAATTTGGCCTAAGCTAGACAATCTTGATGTCATCCTAAGGCATGAGATTGAACTTAGTTAAAACTCCAGCTGTTTACCACCCCTCATTAGTACTTACCCCCACTTGTAGATGCTAGTGCTAAGCATAAAACTTGATCAACTTTAGATGGGAATACTTGGTGGAAAAATGGTTATGAAAACCTTGGAATGATGGATCATTCTATTGAAATGTTTTGGACATGTGTTTCCGAAAACACCAGATGATTTATGGTGATATCTATGTTGAGGCATGAGCCTTAGCCCTTTATAAAACTGATGGTTGTCTGGATGCGATACCATTCCAATTTCATCGTACAACCACAATACCCGAGAATTGGGTAGGGCTTGACTGGAAACTTATATACCTTAGTATTAGTTCCCTCACGGCCATGGTCTGAGCTGAGGCTACCTTGTGAAGATTGTCCACCTGTGCAGTACCCAAGATGACAGTTGGTCATGGTTGGAGGCCAAACTCATAGGAGAGGTGCTTATACTAGGGCGTGTAATTGAAAGGTTAGGATTGATTATCCGCATACTGAGTATGGTGAATTCAGGATTTGTTCCTGACGGATGTATCGAATGTTGTGGTGAAAGTGTACAATCTCTACAGAGTGTCAAACTATTCGAATAGCCGCGTCCGCGGTTATGGACAGTTGGAGTGGCCATACTGTTCCCCCGTCATATGTTTCCAAAATGACTTGTGAAATGAATTAAGACTTTGACTTGACCACAACAGGGTTGTGATATGAAATACAAGTTCCCACTTAGGTGTTATAAACTTTAACTAGCATTCTTTGCTTCTGAACTTAGTAGAGGTAAATCTGGCTTTTGCAAAACAACCTTAGAGCCTAGTGTCCTATTACAAAAACCCCCTTCACTTGTTAGTATTAGTTTGCGAGTACTTAAAGAGTACTCATGGCTTTGTCCCTGGCTATTCCCATGGCCAGACTATGAAGAGGAGTACCTGGAGGATGGACCCCAGGAAGGTTACGACAACTAGGATCATCTCCCATCGTCAGCATTGCCTGTGACCCCGAAGATGGAGCTTCGCCTATGCTACCGTTATTATTACGTATTCCGCTGCTTGTGTTGTATTAAGACTGGATCATGGGATCCTTATTTTTGTAAAACCTTATGTATGGTTTGTACTGGATGATGTACTGTGGTATCCAATTCTGTTATGTCTCGCAAAAATGGTAATCCTGGGATTGCGATGTATGGCATAACAGGCATCTGGGATTAAAAATCCGGGTGTTGACACTTGAGGTCTTGATGAAACTTATCTGGACAGACATCTGCATAGTGTCCTTTGTTTCCACACTTGAAACATGTGACAAGGCTGAGATACTTCATAGGTTTGCTTGTCTTGTACTTCTCCTTTTCTGGACAATTGCTTGCATAATGTCCTTTTTCACCACACTTGTAACATGTGACAAGGTTGAGTTCTTCACGTATCTTCTCTGGACAAGTTGATATATAATGGCCTAGCTCTTTGCAATTGTTGCACCACACTTGGCTAATTCCCTTATTCTTCTTCTTCTTGGGTTTCTCCAAAGCTAGGAGTTCCTCTAGTTCATGTTCTTCATATCTCACCTCAAAGGTGGGAAAATTTCCTCGGTTCCTTGAACGATTCCTTGGATAATACCTTTGTTTCCTCTTTTGTCCATCAAGGTGATTCCTAATGTATGGAAGTGCAATCTGAGGTTTGCTTTTGTCTTCATCCTTCTTGATAGAAGTTGTTTCCTCATGGGGTTCCCAAACTTTTGATGCATTCCACCCTGTTTCATTTGTTGAACTATAGAATAAATGGGGCATTGGATTGGGACATGATTATTTCCTTCACATAGGAAACAAGTCACTTGATATGCGGGGCATTGTTTAGTTGGATGTTTCTCTTCACAATTAGTGCATTGATCTTCATGCTCTTTGGAAGTGTGATCCATGTCTCCACAAATATTGCAAGCTTGAGTTCCTTCTATAATATCATCCTTGATATCATTGTTGTCACAATATCCTTGGGAAAGGTTGTCTCTCATGTTGATCATTTGATTGGTCATCCCTTGCAACAATTGAGATTGGATTTCCAAAACCTTTTGCATGGTTGGGTCTAACTCATTGTTGTTGGCTAAAACTGAGTTGTCATCTGATTCAACTGGGTTTGGTTTGCTAGTATTTGTGCATCTCTTGGTTGTTGTTGTTGTCACCATTCTTTCTAAGGAGAGAATTCTAATCACACACAACAATTTCACACAAGCAATGTGCAAGCAATCACAAACAAACATTCCACTCAAACAACAAGTTTCAAGCACATTTTTAGGCAACACAATATTTTTGCTACACCACATGAGTTGGTGTGTTTGATCTATTCACTAGTATGGTGGTCCAACTATGGGATTTTCTAGAGATCATTTCATTCCTCTTAGTTGTTTCTTCATGAATGAGATCATGGTTTCCTTGGAAAAATTCTTGCATATTGGTCACAAAGCTTAAAAGGTGATGATGATCCCTTCTAAGTTGTGTTTCTTTAGTCTTCAAGCCTTGAGTAATATTTCTTGTCCCACTTGTAGTTCTTTGTGATGTCCAATGTTGAAGTCCTTGGTGAAACTAAATTTGAAGTCTTTGTTGATGTTGAAGTTGAAGTCATTTGAGTTGGTGAAGTCCTTTGCTCATGTTGGAGTCTTTGCTCATGGTGGAGGCTTTGTCCATCAAGTTGAAATAGAAGAGATGTAGAATCAAAACCAAAATGGTTGAGGAAAGAGTTTACAAAATTGTTTGTAAATAAGTTTTGAACAAATACAACTCCTATTTTTTTCTAAGGGGTTTTGTCCAATCCTAGGGTTACAATCCTACAGGTAACACAGTGCTCTGATACCATCTGTAGAGGTCCTAACCTTTAATAAGGTAGAGATCCCTGTGTTTACAATGCTAGTCCCTGGATCAATAGCTAGCATCCATAGTTAAGATGTAATATCAAGAAACAAAGGTCATAATACAACTTTATAACCAGGAATAAAATAATTCATTACATCTTACATAGCTCAATTGGCTATCTCATTACAATGCAGCAGAAATAACTATAGCATGGAGTCCTTCATCTTCAAAGTGCCACAGGCAACCATGTTGGTTGTAGACTTGTAATCCTAATCAACACACTTCACTAACATCAAACAAACATGCAACATAATAAGTTACAGCCACAAGGGTCAATACATTTGAATTGTATTGGCAAGTGATACAATGGTAGAATAGTGGTATCTATCATCAATATGCTTTTGTCTAAGTGGAGCTTAGGCTTGCTTTGCTCAAAATATATTTTCCTTATCATTTGAAAACAATAAGTTGTTGTTTGTCAAAATCACCCAAGGCATCTACCAATCATTGATTTGTTCAACCACAAGATTTTAACTTAGAAATTGGGATGAGGAGATTCTTGATTTCTTCCATGTCTTGATGCTCAATTGTCCATTGCCGGGGACACGACTAAGTACTTAGATTTTACTCTCTCGAGAGGTGGTGCACTTTCCCCACAAGACTCGACATGCATCGAGACAAGATCTTTCAGAAGCCTTCCCTTAGACCAAAATGGACGCGCTCCAAACCTATCAACCCCTACCACCAACTGTCCATTTGGCTAAGTTATTGCAACCTATATGATCCAAGCAGATCCCATAATGCCAAGTGGCTGCACTTGAAGCTTCTCAACATTTGACATCTCAAATCTCTTTGTTCCTGGGTGGCATTCCACAAGTGTGATACGCAAGGTTCACCAGTCCCCTGGCCTTGTGTAACCACACAACATAAATCCATTCCCACCATTGCACCTAGGTGATTCATTCACATAGTTGTTTTATTAAACAAAACACAAGTCATAGACTTAGAAATATTCCATAGCATGAATATAATCTACCCTTGTTTTCTACTAGCTAGGCTAAGCATGATAGTAGTACGAATCTTAACTTAGGAAAATTCTATTAAGGTTTCATCTACTAGGATTTCCCATGGCATAGTTAACACTTAGAAAATTCCATGCAAGTCCTACTTAGAAATATCACTAATGCATAGTGAAAATAACGGGACAAAAGTATGAAGTACCACTTGCCTTATTGGTAGATAATATAGGTTCACTCCTTGTCTTGCAATAGTCACAGTCTTCAATTTCCACTACAATTCAATCAAGGCACAAAATTCAATCTACCATTCAAGAAATTCAACACATAAAATAATAAAAACGAAGCAATGCATGCAAGCATGCCAAAGATTGTTTTATTTGTAAAAGTGGTTTCTAATAGGTTATAAAAAAATTTAAAAACACCTATTGGTCATTTATAAATGTGGCAAAACCATTTGATATCAAGTTAGTGAAAATGGCCATTCGAATCATTCTTGTTTTGCTAGAAATGATTTAAATCAAAGTAATAATTCCTAGTGTTTGACAAATATGTTTTTAAACACAAATGTTAGTGTTTTGAGGTCAAGTGTTTAATATTAAAATCATTTGCAAAAGGTTTTACCTATAAACCATTTTTTAAATCAAAGCAATATTTTATTTTGTTGGAATTGCCTTTAAACAAAGTAATACTTTTCTAGGGTTCACCAAATATATTTTTAAATCCTAAAACTTGGTGTTTAGGGTTAGAGAGTTTAATTCAAATCATTATCCAAGGGTTTTACTCAAAAAGCATTTTTTTAAACGTAAACAATATTTTTATTTAACTAGAAATGCTTTTATTCAAAGATTTATTATTTAGCTTCACAAAATACACTTTTAAATCTACAAGTTGGTTTCTATGGTCAGTAGGTTCAAAATAATCCATTTACAAAAGATTTTACCCTAAAAACATTTTTAGAATAAATTTTATACACAAAATATGCCTACACAAGTTTCTGCAAAAACAACCAGTTTTACAAAAGCAATTCATTAAACAAATGGCATGGTTGGATAGAATTCTTTTTCATGATTCCATTGACATAAAGTTTGCAAAAGTTGGACGTGCAGATTAAAAGTTACGAATTTTGCAAGTTTAAACATCTAATAGAAATGTTTCTGTTTTTAAAACAAACTACAGGCCACGTGGCTGATTTCTATTCGTCGGTACCGGTTCACGTGGATCAAGCGATGTGGTGCGTTGGATCAAATTAGAATCATGCGGCTCAGATGCAAACTTACCCTTTCGCTTAAGTGGATCTAACGTGTCCTTACGATTTAAATCTAACGGCCTGGATTGCTTTGACCATACTCTAGCGGCGCTGCGACGGTGGCTGGCGGCAGCATGCTCTGGCGGTGAGGTTTCCGGCGATACATGAGGCTAGAGAGAGAGGGGAAGGGCTTACCAAGTTCGCAGAGGTGTGGCAAAGCTCAAGGTCGTCGTGGTATGGTCAGGGGCGCACGGTCGCGTCAGTAATTGCTTGCCAGAGATGCTACTGACGACGGGCGTGCTTGGGCGTCTACGTTGGCGAAGCTTCAAGGAACGAAAAGGCAATCCAAAGGCAGTGTTAGGCGCACAAGGGAGAGGTGAACACATGAGCGTCATTAAGAGGGAGAGGCGCGGTCTGTACCTATGGGGAGAGGTCGCCTGAGTTGATCTTGCTATCGGTGGCGCTTAGTTGGAGAGGGAGGCGAGTCTCTGGGGCGCGGGCGAGAGAGTGGGTGGTACTGGGAGATGCAGGGGATGATGGGGAGCATGCTCGTGGGAACGGGGAGGCAAGGGGAGGCGATGTCTGGCCAAAATCGTCGCCGGAGTATCGTCGGGCAGAGGGAGTTCGAGGTTGTGATTCGGGCAGCCTAGGGGCTCCGGTGGCGTGATGTCTGGGGGAAAAGGGAGAGGGGAACGGGGCGATTAAATGAGCGAGGTTACCGGACGGAATCAACGCTGCAATTACACGAATTTACTCGAGGATTGATTGACAGAGAACGGTAGTGAGGGGGAAAAGAACGAGTCCACGGTGAAGACGACAACTGGCAAGTGGGGTCGACTAGTCAGCGAAAGAAAGAGAGGGTGCGGTGGGGTCCAATCATCAGTGACTGAGTGAGTGTGAGTTCTGGTGTGAATCATTTTCCTGTGGGGAGAGAGAGATGGGCTAGCTGGGCCAGACTTGGCTTGCTGGGCCTGGTCTGTTGGGTTGGGTTGTTTCATCATTTTTTTATTCTGATTCCTTTTTCTTTTTCTGTTTTCTTTTTCTGTTTTGAATTTGTTCAAATGATTTCAAACCTCTTTTTAATTCAAAAATTTTCCAAACTTTCAACATACTTTAGTACTGTTATAAATGTGTTTTTAAAGACCATTTTGGAATATTTCCTTTATTCAATTATGGTTTATTATTTATTTAAATTAGGCAGTTGTTTTTATTCAAATAATATTTTGATTTTATTTTCAAACCCTTATTTGAATTCTAATTTTTCACCAAACATTATTCAGTAGGTTTTATTTATTTAATAGGGTGTAAAATAATTCATTTTGAATTATTTGAAATATTTTTAATATGATTTATTAATCATTCTAAATGGGCAATTGTCTTTATTCCAATAAAATCAAATATGGTTTTAATCCCATATAAATTTTTATTTAAGTGATTCCTTTATTCCATTTAAGTTAATTAAATAACTTTTATTCCACTTGGGAAAATTCCAATTATTATTTTCCCATGATTTAATTAATCATTTCTATTAGGGATTTTGTCTTTATTCAAATATAATTTGGTTAATGTCATATTATTTTATTTGAATATTCCTTATCCCTTTATTTTATTTGGATTTGGATTATCTTTATTCCATTTGCTTATGGATTTCATTTAAATTGTCTTCTAAATATTTTCTTTGGGATTTATTATTTAGTTTAGGCAATTTGTCTTTATTTAAATAAAATTGAATATTGTTCAATTCCTTCTGATTTTATTTAAATAATCTTTTATTCCTTTTATTACTCCATAATCTTTCATTTCATTTATTTGGCCAAGATTTAATTTGGCTTTTATATGTTCCTTATTTATTTCTTTATTTTTTTGTCTTATAAAATCCATATCTTCTTATTTTTAGATCCAAAATTGGTGATTCCAATTTATATAATTTTATTTAATATTTGTTTATCCTTTTAAATCTTGTTAGGATTATTTTTCTCACAATTTGGTATGGATTTTATATAAGAGCTTTATTAGCTTTGGAAAATATTTCTTTTGATCTTATTATATTCATAAGTTTTTATCTATGTCTCCAAATTAAGTGAAACCAATTTCTATGGTTTTATAATATTTTTATTTGTTATTATTGATCATTTATAAATGTTTGTTGCTAAATTTTATATGGATCAAATCCATAGTCTTTGAGAGATCTTGAATATGATTTTATTCCATTAGGTTTAGAGTTTTGGTTTATTTTCCCAAGTTTAAATTTCAAGATACCTTCATTGATGAATGCATTTCATTTGATTGAAATTTGTTGGATTCCTTTTTGTTCAAAGTTTTGTTCAAGAAGGGTTTTGTTGTTTCCATTTTAAAACAAAAAGTTTCTTTTCACCCTAAAATTCAATAATTATTTATTTTGTTTATTTATTTTTCACATTAAAAAATTTGGAAAATTTTGGGATGTGACAAAGTGTATGGAAGGGTCTCTTGTTACGTGGAGGAGATGATCGTGGAGAGAGAGTATGACGTCGAGATTTCCCTCTTGTAGACATTTGTGCTATCCTCTTAAGCTTGGTAGGTCATGCCACCAAACCAATGCTTGCAACGGTAGCGCGAGTGTCCAGTTGCTTGTCCTCCTCCATGTCACCTTCATACCCTACCGAAATCTCCTCCTCCTTGGGGAATTTAGGTTCTTCTTTCTCGGGCTCCTTGCCTTTGTCATTGGCGGAGGCCATGGTGCTCTAAACTTGAGAAGATTTCCTAACAGAAACAGATTGAAATGAAAACACGAAGAGAACACGATGCACGAACCTCGGGGGATCCGAGGGGTTATATATTACGAAGTTTCAATGCATAAGTAAGGTTTTGACACGGAAACGAGGCGGAGACGGAGTTCGAGGGGGGAACACCCCCCTTAGGCGCGGCCAGGCTGGGCCTGCACCTGGGGTGGGTTTGTCCACCCCGGGCTCCGTTTCCTCTTCAGTTTCATCTCGCAACTTCCCTTATGTATTAAAAACATCAAAAATATAAAAAGATTGGGGTTTCATAAACCTTCTGTTTTCACCACTTTTGCCTATTCAAAGACGAACTCTACAGATTCCTTTTCTCTTTCTCCTGGAAGTTTTCTTTCCTCACAAGGCAAAACACAAACTTCAATGGCAACATTAGTGCAAGAAAAACAACCAACATTTAGGTTCACACTTCAACTAAAATCTATCAAAACAAAGGCTTCTATAAGAGGCAAATGCGAATGATGGCAGAAATCTGTCAAAACAGACCAACAGGTAAAGATTAATTTTTTCGAATACCTTTTCTTGCTCAAATCAAAAAGCGCATAACTAATGAAAGTTGGGTAACAACTTGGAGAACATTCACAGAAAAATGCAGCTCCATCCGAAGTACATAGATTCCTCACGAATGTTTATGTTACAACACAAAAATCTGTCCCAGGACAGCCACTTTTCACAACTCCTCTACTTCACAAAAGTGGTTGTACAAGACACAAAAACCAAAACAAAAAGGATAAGGAGCGGTTATTACTGAGGTAATAACTTCCAAGCCTCGACAAAACTCTTGGGTTATCTCCCAACAAGTATATTTATTTTATGCCTTTAAGTTAGGCTTGAAATTCCAAAGATGCTCACAAAGGATATATATTTGAAAATGAAAGAGAGCATCAAGAAGAAAATAACCAACACTTGAGTCTAACCCACTTCCTATGCATGGGGGTATCATGATAAAATGAATTGTTGAAACAAAAATCCACCAGCATAGGACGACAAAACAGATGCAACTTCAAAGCTTTCAACATAAAACGGGGAAACTTAACATTATTGAGATGCATAAAACCGTGTTTCCCTCTCTCATAATAACTTTTAGTAGCACTTTGAATAAAGTTGACAATATAACTATCACTGGAAACAACTTTATCATCAGAATAAGCATACTTACAGTCATTTAAAAGAGGTCCAAGGTCATAAACCAGATCAATAGAAGCAAGTTGTTCCATCCTGAAATCTTTATTAGGCAAGATATTTTCACAAGGAGCTTTAGCAAATTTGGAAAAGTTAAACTCATAAGAATATCCATCAAACTTAGTTAAAACTTTTTCCTTCTTACAATCAATAATTGCTCCACAAGTGTTCAAGAAAGGTCTACCAAAAATGATAGGACAAGTTTTGCTAGCTGCTGAATTAAGCACTAGAAAATCAGCAGGATACTTAATCTTACCATAGAGAACCTCCACATCTCTTATAATGCCAATGGGGCAAATGGTCTCCTTATTAGCAAGGTGAATAACCACATCAATGTCCTCAAGCTCACAAGGACCAATATCATGCATAATTTACCTGTAAAGCTCATAAGGAATAGCACTAGAACTAGCACCAATATCACATAAACCGTAGTAGCAATGATCACCAATTTTAACAGAAAGCACAGGAACACTAGCTTTTATAACCTTACTAGGATAAGAAATAATATTAGAAGCATCTTCATAGAAGACAATGTGCTCATCCTCTCTATTTCTAGTGACAGTGTCTTTCACAATAGCTACCACAAGTTCATCATTCAAATGCTTACCAGGCTCCACAGTTTTCATTATACCTTTGTTATTTGCACTAATAATCATAGAATAATCCTTTACCTTAGCTGGGAAAGGCATTTTCTCAACATGAGGTTCATGCACAATATGATTAGTAGTACAAACTTGAGTACTTCTAACGGGAGCATGATTAACAACATCTTTATAAGGAGCATGGTACTTATTCCACTTATTTTTGGGAATTTCTATGTAAGAGGCAAAGGCCTTAAAACAGTTGGGAATACTTTAGGAATCAAGACCAAACTCATTGCTAATATCACGGAAGTTATTAGTTCCCATAAAAGATCTAATACATTCATAATCATAGTTTATACCTGAGTTTCTTCCTTTGTCATTCTCCCAAGCTTCAGTGTTATCTTGAATATGGTCTAGAAGGTCCCATTTAGCTTCTTCCTTCATACGTGTGAATGATCCAGCACAAGAAGCATCTAGTAAATCTTTATCATGAAGAGGAAGCCTAGCATAAAAGTTATTGAGAATAATATTGTTAGGGAGTTCATGAATAGGACACTTAAGCATTAGCAACTTCAATCTCCCCCAAGCTTGAGCTGTACTCTCTCCATCAAGAGGCCAAAAGTTATATATAAGATTTCTACCTTATGAATCTCACTGGGAGGATAAAATTTAGAGTAAAAGAGAGATGTCATCTCCTCCCATTCCATGGATTGTCCATTCTTCAGCAGCTTATACCATTCTTTAGCTCTCCCTTTCAAGGATATGGAGAGTAACTTCTTCTTCACCTGTTCAGTTGTGATACCTGCACATTAAACAACCCGCATAATTCATGGATAAAAAGCAAGTGATCACCATGATGGATGGTTCCATCCCCAAAATAATAATTATCCATAACACGATTAATAATACTTGTAGGTATCTTAAAAGGATCTATCTCAATAGGAGGTGGTTCATCTACTACCCTAGAAGTGGTAGTAATTTTACCAAACAGAAAACCAAGTGGGTTATCCATATTGGAAACAAAGTAACAATCAGTAACAAAAGCAATACTCACAGTAAAAGTTTCCCTTACCAGTTCCACTCTTAAATTTGGCTTCACTCCCCGGCAACGACGCTAAAAAATAGTCTTGATGACCCACAAGTATAGGGGGTGGATCGTAGTACTTTCGATAAATAGGAGTGTCAATCCCAACGAGGAGCAGAAGGTACTGAACAATGGTATGGAGCAGGAAATCCCTGTGAATACTTAGCAAACGGATTTTTAGTGGTTTTCTGACAAGGCAACAAAACAAGGAGCAAGTAACAAAGGTAACGAACAAACGGAGCAAGTGGCCCAATCCTTTCTTAGCAAAGGACAAGCCGATGGAAATACTTATAATAACCAAACGTTCTCGAGGACACATGGGAATTCTGTCAAGTTCTTTCGCTTCAAATAGCTGAGTACTCTTCTCTGGTGTTGTAAGTGTTGTGTGGGTGAACCTGTGCTAATGTACCGACCGTACTTGGAGTAATACATACTTGTGATTAAACCCCCTACAAACATCTGTAACTATAGGAAAGTAATTAAGATATAAATCTAACCACAACCTTAAACTCTGAGATCCTACGCTCCCTTGTGCAAAGGTGTCCTAATGGGGGTTCAGGTTTATGTCACTCCGGAAACCCCACAATTAGTAGCCAAATACACAATGCATCCCCCTAGGCCCATAAATGGTGAAGTGTCATGTAGTCGACGTTCACATGACACCACCAGAAGAATAGCACCACAACTTAAATACTAAACCATTGAATAATAACTCATCACAGATTCACTACTAACAACATGACTTCTCCCATGTCCTCAAGAACTAAACGAACTACTCACAAGACATCATATGGATCAATATCAAAGATGATATGATAATGGATAACAATCTAAACATAAACAATAATCCAATGGTTAAACTCACAAGCATTAACTACAATAGTAATTAACACCGGGAAAGTTTCCCCTAATGAACTAAAGCAATATCCAACACAATTGTTACAGCGGGACGGAGTGGTGATGATGGTGCTGGTGGAGATGATGGTGTGGATGATGAAGATGATGATCCCGATGAAGCCTAGCTTGATGACGGTGTTGATGACGATGGTCTCCCCTCTCTGGAAGGAATTCCCCCGATAGAAATCTGTCTGCCGGAGAGATCTTTCTCTCTCGGTGTTTTCCGCCCCCAGAGGCGGCAGAAATCTATCTGTGGTCGCTCCCTAAGGCTTAGGGTTCCGTAGGGAATATATAGGCGAAGGGGCAGAGTCGGAGGCCGGGCAGGTGGGCCACACCTGCCCTAGGTGCGGGGTTAGGTGGGCCCGCGCCTAGGGGGGTGTGGGCCCCCTAAGGCCCTTCTTCGTCCCTCCTTCTGACTCCTTCATTCTTCTGGAGAATTAATACGTTTTCATATTTTTCTGGTATTTTTCTAAACTTTGCGAAATTGCACCGAAATGCCTTCTTTTCCATCAGAATCGAGACTCCAGCAGTCCATCCTCCAAGAATCATCCAACATGCATAAACAAATGAAAAAGCCATAAGTAATACCTCATAATAAGACAAATATCAATGAATAGAGGTAAATTATGATATAGAATGATGATGCAAATTAGGCGTATCAACTATCAAGTGCCCGTTGTAAATTGAATCTATACTATGATGGGAGAGACAGACATCTGCAAAGCCACTTATGCAATACAAGTTGCATGTTGAGCGTGGAGCAAGTCTCATGAACGATGAAATGTAAGGTTATCCCGGGTCGCTTCATCCCATTGTACCGCAAGATGCAAAGTACACAAAAAGAAATTGATAATAAAAGCACCACCGCCCACAATGACCATTGTGTTATACTTGTGCAACAGATCTATATATAGACACGGCTCTGATACCACTATAGGGGTTCGTAGCATGGAAAATAAAAAAATTCTACCGCATGAACACATATAAGCTAAGATCTATCTACTAGATTGTAGCAACGAGTCGATTAGAGTACTCACCCTCGAAGATTCCAAAGCGGTTAACGAGAGCTGATTCTCGTGGGTGATGTAGTCGTACACTTGCAGATCTCAAGATCGCATAGATGATCCTTCTGGCGCTGGGTTCTGGCAGTGCTTCCGCAGTTGGTAACACTTCGGTACTCGATGAAGACCTTCATCTCCCTTGTTCCAGTAGGCAGCAGAGGTTGTACTTCTCTCCTCGTGATTCCGGCAGCACGATGACATGGTGTCGAAAGTAGAGGGAAGATCCCGCAGGGCTTCGCCTAAGTCGGAGTGGGTTATGGTGGAGAGATAGGGTTTCCCCAGCAATCTAAGGTTTAGAAGCCGGAGAGGAGGAGGTGAAGATGGCGGCGGCGACGCGGGCTTGGGTGGTGGTGTTGTGTGGAGGGGCAGCCCCCTCACCTCTATTTATGAGAGGGAGGGGCAGCTAGGAAGAGGGGAGTTTGAATCCTTCCCCAACTCCCTATCCTTCTAGGCTTGTAGTGGAGGGAGAGAAGGATTCTCTTCTTCCTCCACTAGGAAACATTGTCCCAGTTTGACTTTTCGAACTTGCCTTTTGGCTTTCAATTTTGGAGTTTGTTTTAACTCTTTATTTGCACATATCTTTGACCTAGTACATGATGCAACCATTCCACTTAGTCATGACACATTCATGCACCCTTCCCCTTCCAGTCTGATGAACCTTCTAGACTCTTCTATATCATTCTGGTGAAAACACCGGAATCATTCCCGAACTATGGAATTGGACTTTCCTTATATGAATCTTATTCTCCAGACCATTCCGGATCTCGTGATATCATGGATCCCATCTGAGACTCATAACAACATTTGGTCTCCATACTTACATTCCATATCTACTAAACAACATCGAATTCTTAAGTGTGTCTCCCTACGGTTCGTGAATTATGCAGACATCACCGAGAGTCTTCTCCGATCAATAACCAATAGAGGAATCTGGAAATTCATATGATTCCCACATATTTCTGCAATTACTTTGTGATCGAATGAACCATTTACATACGATACCAATTTCCCTTTGCCTCGCAATAATTTACTTATCCAAGGTCTGATCGTCGGTATCTCTTCATACCTAGTTCAACATTTGTTACCGATAAGTTTTGTCGTTCCTGTGATATGTGATCCCTTGTGAGCCAGTCACGTGCTTGCAAGCTAATTGGATGACATTCCACCGAGAGGTCCCTGAGTATATATATCCATCATATGGATGGACAAATCCAACTCTTGATCCATGTGCCTCAACACACACTTTCCGAACACTCAATGCCACCTTTATAGCCACCTAGTTACAGTGTGGTGTTTGATGTCATCCATCCGGTGATATTGATTAGTATGATCTCATGGTCTAAGAAATTAGGTTACTATGTATCAGAAAGCTTATAGCAAACAAACTAATGAAATGACTTGATCTTTATGCTACGCTTATCTATAGGAGTATGTCCATCACACCATTCTCCTAATGATATGTTCTTATTGTTAATAACATTTCAATGTTCATGATTAGTAAACCATGATCATCTATCAACCAACAAGCTAGTATTATAAAGAGGCTTTACTAGGAACTCTAATTAGTTTACAAATCACACAAGTATTAATGTTTCCGGTTAATACTATTATAGCATGAATGTAAACATTTATCATAAACACAAAGATATAATAATAACTACTTTTATTATTGCCTCTAGGGCATATCTCCAACAACCACACCGTTGTGCTGTTGGGATTCCGAGGGTATATACTACCTCCGCTGCCTTCTAGAACAAGGAGAGGAAGGTCTTCATTGACTCTGTATGTGTGACCGAGTGCGGAAGCGCTGCCTGAATGCGGCGCCGGAAGGATCGTCAACACGATCTTGAAATTGTCAAGTGATAAACTACATCAACCAAGAGATCTGGTCTCGTTAACGCTTTGGATCTATGAGGGTTAGTTCTCTACAATCTCATTGCACCGATCTCGTAGATTGTGTCTTGGCTTTTCCATAGGTTGGATCTTGGTTTTATGCGTTCTTGCGGTAGAATTTTTTTGTTTTCCATGCAATGAACCCAACATCCGCTTCCCTCTCTTTAGCTATGTCACCCTTAAAAATGCATCCGCATCTGCAGAGCCATGTCAAATCACCGCTATCTTGGTCACCCCACTATGCGAAGACCTTCGCCTCTTTAGGGTAGGGTAGTAGAGGAAGTAGAGAAAAGCAGATGTATGTTTAATAGGAATTAGGATGTGGATTTGATCTAATTGACTGCAATCACCAGGATAATTCGGGTTTGGGAAAGTAGAGAAAATAAAATGTATGTTTAATAGGAGTTGAGATGTGCATTTGATCTAATTGACTGGAATTACCAAGATAATTTGATTTTCGGGTTCAGTTTGGTCTCTCCTTCTATTATAACAAGAAAATGGTGTAAAATATGGTATAATGTTTTTTGTCTTGTTTTCACACGATGCATGCTATCATTACCATCACACAGATTGTTGCCCAAAATGGCCTCACAAAATACATATACCATAGTTTAAAACCTCCAGCTGTCTCTACCACCAAACCGGAAAAAACATATGGTTTTCTCACCAACCGAATTTTTTTTACTGAGCTCGGTTCATTGCCTGTTATAAAAAAATACATCTTTTTCATGTGAAAAGGTGCCCGAAATCGGATGGTAAGACAACATAAACTTCTACGCTCACAGGCAGCCAAGAATCCCTCCCTTTGTTTAATCTTGCACCATATGCAAGACAGTCACGATCCTACAGGCTAACACTTAATCATCACCCCTGGGTCATCAATTCATGCACTAATATGCTCCATGTCCTTTTAATCCTGCACACCATGCAAACTTAATTATCACCCCTCCTTCAATTCATGCACCAATGTGCCCCCACTTAATTAGCCACATGCGTCAAAGCCCACAATCAACACTTCTCTTATTAGATCACCCCACGTTTATATAGATCACAATTAGGCAACATATCTTTCCTTTTTCAAACCAAACAACGGTGTGGCTACTTGTTGATTCCCAAGTCATGTTGCTGATACTTCAGGTAAGCTCGAACGTTTATAAACTGGTGGAGCTTAGTTTAAGGGAGCATTGTGGGACTAAAAACTGTGAGCCATATTTTGTTTCAAATTTCATGTGACTGTACAAGCAACATGGCCTCCTTTTGTTGGCGCACCGGGCTTGGACGTGCATGCGACCAGCCCATGGACCAGATAACTCCTACATGGCTTGTAACTCGGCTCAGCTCTCCATCTCTCCTATGTTCCAATTCTAAAAAAAGTATTTCTCCAGCCAAAGTCGCTAGGTCTAGGCGGCAAGGAGAGAAGCCGAGCCTGATGGCGCTAGAGATGGTAGCCGGATTGGAGCCCGGGGATGCCCATGATTGGTGACTTTTTTCTTTTCGGTCGGTATATACACCCAACCGGTATGTCTCAGCGGTGGCAAAACGGGGTAATACGTGGTTTCGTTGGAGGGTAAAATGGTTCCAAAAAGTGTTGGATCGCAAGAAACACTTCGTGCTTTATTATTAGCTATAGATATATGAATAAATGCCCATGTGAAGTGATAGGTGTTTTCACAACTAGTAGTGGCAATTATACCATCATGCATGGGCCATGCAAGCTTGTTCCATATTCCTTTTCATTTGAATTATTTTGGGTTTATGAGGGCTTGCTTGATTTGAATACAAACAACCTTCAATTCAGACCTTGCCTAAATAGCTCACCTTCTTGTCCATATTAGTTTCTTGTTGGTTTTTATAGGATCATGTGGTTTGTTTGGTAGCTTATATAAATAAGCTTGTTTTGAAAATAAATAAAAACAACTAAATAGAAAGACGAGAAAGAAACCTAACTGATCTCCCTAAACCAAACCTATCTACCTGTAACATCCCTAAAATCATCTTTTCAAAGCTTTGCATATCATCCATGCATTCATGATCATTTTAGGATCATTTTCAAAGTTTTACAAAAATAGAAGCATTTGTATGCTTATTATTTTATGTAAGCAAAGCATTGATCCAATGCTACTCTCTAGTGAGAGAATATTTGTTTTAAACCAATGTTGTTTGTTCATAGGATTGTTTGATAAATTCCAAAGGTTGGACAAGGATTTCAAAACAAGGAAACAAATTTAAACCATTTCTTTGTCTTTATTAAACAATGGGTAAAAACCTTGTTTATTTTAAAATCCCAAAGTACTAAATTATTTTAAAGTGTACAACATTGTTCTACAACCAAATGTGTACAATTTTTCACTTTATAAAAATCTAGAAAAAGTTTGAACTCAAACACATTTGAATTCATTTGAAAATGTTTCCTGAAAATCGAAACAAAAAAAGAAAAAGAGTAAAGAAATGGAAAAAGGCCTGTGCCAGCTATTCAGCCCAACAACAGACTCAGCCCAGCAAGCCCACCTAGGGTTTTCCTCTCTCTCACGCGACGCAGACCTACCCCGCGGTCGCTGACCGGTGGACCCAAACGCCACGCGGTCATCGTCCCCAAACCACGCACCCCCCGACCCCGTCGATGCCGCCGTTACCTCCATCACTGCCGCGAATGAACCAGGCTTAATTGCCGATCAATGCCGCGCGATCTCCTCGCCCCTCACCGGCTATTTAACCCCCTCTCCTCTCCGCATCTTTCCCCTCACTCAGCGCATCTTCTCCGCCACCAGGCTGCCCATTATCCCACTTGCACCGCCGTGGTACCGAGCGTCTCCGGCGTGCGATTCCGGTAAGCATTGACTGCCCCTGTCTCTGATTCAAACGAGCATGATCAGTATGTCCTTGCGCATCTTCTCATGCCCTTCTTTTGCTCTGTATCGCCCTAGACCGTCGCCATCGTCCACCTCTGGAAGCAACTGAAGCTCAACGCAACTCCGGCGAGTTAATCTGGTTAGTCCCGAGCACGCCTTGCCCTCTCTTTGTTAATCACATGACCAGCGTCGTTCCCCGCATCTAACACGTCGCTTGTTTCTCTCTGGCATGATCTACAACGTCGGCAACATCAACAAACAGCCGTGCCCGACGACAGGCTTCGCTCCGGCGAGCAATAGCCGCTTCTCCCGTGCGCCCCTCGAGCATCTGACCCCACCTTGAGCTTCACTGCAGACACACGAGCACGGTAAGCACCTCCGCTCCTTCCCGCGCGATCTAAATCGCCGGCAACCTCTCTGACAGATCGCGCCGCCGCCAGCGCCGCCCATCTTTGACCAGTTGCTAGGAACCATAGGATTTAGATCGATCGGCTATGATAGATCCACTAGACGAAGGGGTAAGTTTGATTCTGTACCTTGCGATGTATTTTAGATCTGACGGCTGGCATCTGTCAATCCACACGAAATGGTACCGCCGAATAGAAAACAACCACGTGGCCAGAGTCTGTTCTAAATTAGAAATTTTGATCTATTAGATGCTAGATTTTGTAAAATCTATAACTTTTGATCCACACGTTCAATTTTTACAAATTTTATATCATTGGAATCGGGAAAAATAATGCTATCCATTTATGCAATGTGTTTAATGTTTTGCTTCTGTCAAATTGGTTATTTTTGCAGAGACATTTATAGGCTTATTTTGAGTATAGAAATAATTTGAAAATTGATTTAAAGATCAAATAAAGTTTATTTAGTGTGTCTTGGTCTTGTTTATGATTCAGTACAGTATACTTGTCTTGTTTGGTGTAGAAAATCATCACATGGAATTTGCATGCATTCATATATTTTTGTTTGTATATTTTTGATATGTGAATTTGGTGCCATTATTTTATGTGTAGATTTTGGTGCTAATAGTGATTGTGGTTGTGAAGATTGTTGCTACTCCCCAAACTACCAAGGCAAGTGGTATTTCATGTTTTTATCCCAATATTTTTACCTAAGCATTAGAAATATTTTGTATAGGACTTGCATAATTATTTTGCTAAGTATCTATATGCTATGCTTGGGAAATCCTAGTAGTTGTAGAAAAGTTAGAATTTCCTCTAAGTTTGGATACTTTATATTGCCATGCTTAGCCTAGCTAGTAGCAACCAAGGGTGGATTATAAAATCATGCTATGAGAAATATTTCTAAGTCTTTGACTTATGTTTTGTTTAATAAAACAACTAAGTGAATGGAACACCTGGGTGGAATGGAAAGAATGGTTTGTGTTGAGTGGTTACACAAGGCCCATTTCTATGGTTTACCTTATGTATCACACTTGTGGAAAGCCACCCAGGAACAAAGGGATTTGAGATGCCAAAATGTTAAGAAGCTTCTAGTGCAGCCACATGGCAATATGGGCTCTGCCTAGATCACATAGGTTGCAATAACTTAGCCATTTGGACAGTTGGTGGTAGTGGGATGATAGGTGGGAACGCGTCCATTTGGTCTAAGGGAAGGTTTCTGAAAGGTCCTATCTTGGTGAAAATCAAGTCTTGTGGGGAAAGTGCACAACCTCTGCAGATGGAAGAATCTAAGTACTTAGCCATGTCCCTGGTATTGGACAACTTGAGCATCAAGACATGGAAGATATCAAGAATCTCCTCATCCCAATTTTCTAAGTTAAAACTTGTGGTTGGACAAGGGTGAAGGTTCACCAATTTCTATTGGTGGTTCCTTGGGAAAGTTTGATCAAAGAAAAACTTAGTGTTTTCAACTAATAGGTAAAACCTATTTTGAGCAAAGAAAGCCTAAGCTACACTTAGCCAAATTCATGTAGGGACTAGATGTTAATATTCTACTAAGGTATCACTTGCCAATACTATTCCAATGTATTGACCCACTGTGGCTGTAACTTGTGATGTTGCAGGTTACTCTTATGATGATTAGGGGTTATGAGTCTACACTCAACATGCTTGCCTGTGGCACATGAAGATGAAGACTTATTTATATTGTTATGGTTGAACTCTTGTATTAGGCCTATGTCCATGGAGTTGTAAAAGACTATGTTTGTCTCTGGATGATATGTAATAATGACCTTTGTTTCTGTGTACTTCATCTTAAACTGTGGATGCTAGCATTGATCCAGGGACTAGCATTGCAATCACAGGGATCCTTACCTTTAAAAGGGAGGGATCTTACAGATGGTATCAGAGCACTATGTTGCCTGTAGGATTATAACCCTAGGATTGGATTAGAAACCACTAAGGAAAATTTCTACACTTGTCTTTTCTTCTCGTAAACTCTTCTAATCTTCTTTATCATCTCTATTTGTAGATGAACTCCATCAACGATGCCATAAGGAAAGGACCACTCATGACCATGACTTTGGAGTGTGAGACTGGATTTCCAAAGGTTTCCCTGTGATGGATGAAGGAGAAGAGTATTGGTGGGTGCAACTTCACTTGTATAAAAACAAGGAAGACAACCACAAAGAATCAGGATTATGCATGGTCACCAACTCAGTAATGCACACCACATTCTTTGACTCTGCAAGGGATGCAGCTTGGAAGGCCATCAAAGAGCTTGGTGATAGACTCAAGTGAAGAATGCTTAACACCCAAAATGACCTTAGGGAAGAAAATAAGCATACCCAAGAGTTGGAGGCTACCAACCAACAACTAAGGGAAGACATCATAGACTTGATTTGGGAATCTTGTGAACAAGATAGACAGATGGCTACTAAGGATGCTTTGATAGCCATTTTGTCTAGTGAGTGAGAGTTGTAATGAACTTCATTAGTTGGACCACCACACTCATCGTTTTATTTTCCAAAAATGTTGTCTAAGTTATGTTGAACCTTGGATGCTTGTAATGGTTTTATCTATGCCATGACTTGAGTGTTTGATTTTCAATGATATGCCTGTGATGCTTTGTCTTTTGATTTTCTCTATTGATGTTGATTCTAACTTTTCTCTATCTTATAAAATAGATGCCTAATGTTACTATCAGCACGGCTGAAGAGTTCAAGAGAACTCGTTTTGGCACTCGTCTTATTGAGCTCACTAGTGTGCTCAATCTTCCGCTCCCTAGCATCATGATGCTTCCCCTCACCAAGTTTGAGAGGAAGGACCTTTGGGGCTTCAAGGTTACTCAGCCAGGACGTCAGACTGAGCCAGCCACGGAGGCTATCACCTTCAAGCTTATGCATGACGACAGGGAGAGAGGCCTAGAGGTAGTCATGCAGGATTTACTTGGGCGTCTGTTAGGGAGAGACTCTCGGGAGATTAGAGGTACTCACTTTCACGCCTTCGGGAGACGCGACGAGGATGGTGAGGCTATTGAGTTCGAGGATGCTGCTAGAGAGACGGCAGAGCCGATTCGTCTATACCTTCAGGACCTAGATGTTCTACTTAGGCACCTAGATACAGATAGGACCAACGTCATGCTTAGAAATGACAAGCTCCAGGTGTAGCTTCGTGAGAAGGACAAGCTCTTCGCGGAGCAAGACGAGATAGTCAAGGAAATGGAGGCCAAGTTTGAGAGCCAGGACAGGAAATTCAAAAGCCAAGAGAAAAGAGTCCAAGACAAGAACAAGAGGATTCGAGAGATGACTGCAGAACTAGAGGCCAAGGACTTCGAGCTCGAGCATCAGCAGGGTGTGATTGAGAGACTTCGTTCACAGAAGAGGGCTCTTCAGTCCAAAATAGAGGCCTTGACTACCAATGTCGAGGAATACAAGACCGTTATGGAGAATGCAGGTCTTACACTTGTTGATGAGGAGGTTGATGCAGAGGAGTAGTAATGACTACTCATTTATCTATCTTTTACCATGCTTATGATTTTTGAGTCGCAATGACCATCCAACATGTGGATGGCTTGCTATTGGTGTGTTTGCTTTTTTAAACTTTTTGTTTATGTCGTTGAACCTTATGTTATTTTGATGCTTGTTTGCTGATTGTCTATGTGATGTATTGTGCATGTTAAGCATCTATGGGTATCTCATTCTTATCCTCATTGAAAACCTCAGATGCCTCCTCGACGTGCCAACCCCAACCCGAACAACAACAATTTCACCCCCGAGATGCAGCAGCTGATGACAGCACAGGCACAGCTGATGCAGATGATGACCACTTTCATGCAGAATCAGAACAACAACAACAACAACAACAACAACAACAACAACAACAACAACAACAACAACAACAACAACAACAACAACAACAACAACAACAACAACAACAACAACAACAACAACAACAACAACAACAACAACAACAACAACAACAACAACAACAACAACCAGAACAATCCACCAGGATTTGACATGCTCACCAGATTCTTAAGACTGAGGCCTGCAAAGTTCTCAGGAACTACTGATCCCATGGTGGCCAATGATTGGCTATGTGCAGTGAATAAGGATTTGGTGACTGTCGGCTGTACCGACGAGGAGAAAGTCAGGTTTGCAGCACACTTGTTGGAAGGACCAGCAGCTACTTGGTGGGATAACTTCCAAATCACCACTCCATTGAGGATGTGACATGGGTTATCTTTGAAGATGGTTTCCGTACAGCTCATATCTCATCCGGAGTGATGAGTTTGAAGAAGAAGGAGTTACATAATCTGAAGCAGCGCCACCGCAGCGTGGCTGAATATATTGAGGAGTTCAACAATCTGGCGCGTTATGCACCGGATGAAGTTGACACTGATGCCAAGAGGAAAGAGAAGTTACTCGAAGGACTGAACGATGAACTAAATCTGCAATTATCTGTGGCCTATGTCCCCACCTATCAATCCCTTTGTGACAAGGCTACCATCTTGGATAACAAGATGAAACAGGTGGAAAGCAGAAAGAGGAAGCACAGCTCTAACAAGCACAGCTCAGGATCGTCTCACAAGCGTTCCCATTATGATGATAGTGGGAGTTCTGGATCCCACAAGCATGGAAAGTACAACAGCAACCACAACCGTCATCATGACAACAAGCATCACCGTAGTCATGACAATTACAAGTACAAGAACCACAAGAGTGGATACAAGAGCCACCACAATGGAAGTGGAAGTGGTAGTGGAAGCCAGCCTGTCAAGAAGGATCTCAGTCAGGTTGAATGCTTCAAGTGTAAGAAGATGGGGCATTATGCAAATGAATGCCCAAAAAATAAAGTTGAAGGACCCAAAAAAATAAAGTAGAAGGGACAGGTGAACCACATCAATGTGGAAGAGATCTATGAGGAACCTGATGCAGTGGCTGGTAAGTTCAAACTCAATTCTGTTCCAGCACTTGTTCTTTTTGATACTAGCGCATCGCATTCATTCATATCAAGAGCATTTGTTGAAAGAAATGAATTTCCAGTTGAAACTATTGGGTGTCCTATAAAAGTAAGTTCTCCTGGTGGAGAAATGATAGTGAACTCAGGATGTCATGACCTAGTCATAGAGTTTGGGAAGTATAAGTTTCCCGTTAATCTGATAATCCTAAATTCCCAAGGATTGGATGTCATATTGGGAATGGACTGGATGACTAAGCACAAGGGAGTGCTAGATTGTGCCAATCATACTGTCACACTCACAACCCCGGAAAATAAAAGGATTAGATTCAAGACTAACTTTGAATCAAAAGGAAGTAAGCTAAATTATCTTAAGGGGGTTAGCATAGATAGTGTGCCAATTGTGAGTGAATGTCCGGATGTGTTTCCGGAAGAATTGCCGGGAATGCCACCAGATAGAGATGTGGAATTTCTGATTGACTTGCTGCCAGGATCAGGACCAATAGCAAAGATACCTTACAAGATGTCAGTCGATGAGTTGAAAGAACTCAAGAAACAACTTGGAGAACAGTTGCGGAAAGGATTTATTCAACCAAGTTCTTCATCTTGGGGAGCACCCGTCTTGTTTGTGGAAAAGAAAGATAGAAGTCAAAGGTTATGCATAGATTATCGTTCACTCAATGAGGTGACTATCAAGAATAAATATCCTTTGCCTAGAATCAATGACTTGTTTGATCAGTTAGAAGGAGCCTGTGCGTTCTCAAAGATTGATCTCCGGTCAGGTTATTTTCAGCTTAAGATAAGGGAACAAGACATACCTAAGACAGCTTTCACCACTAGGTATGGATTGTACGAGTACACCGTGATGCCATTTGGTTTGACCAATGCACCAGCTTACTTCATGAATATGATGAACAAGGTGTTCATGGAGTTCCTTGACAAGTTTTTCGTCATTTTCATCGATGACATTTTGATCTACTCCAAGAGCAAAGAGGAGCATGAAGGACATTTGCGTTTGATACTTGAGAAGCTTAGAGAGCATAAGTTGTATGCAAAATTCAGCAAGTGTGAATTCTGGCTGAATGAAGTTGGATTTCTTGGACATGTTGTGTCAGGAGATGGTGTAGCGGTTGATCCCGCAAAAGTGTCAGCTGTAACTGAGTGGGAATCTCCTAAGTCAGTAAAAGAGGTTCATAGTTTCCTTGGCTTGGCAGGATACTACAGAAGATTCATTGAGAATTTTTCCAAGGTAGCTAAGCCAATGACGAAGTTACTAAAGAAAGACAAGAAATTTTGTTGGTCTGAAGGATGTGAACTCAGTTTCCAAGAATTGAAGAAGAGACTAGTGACAGCACCAGTCTTATGTCTGCCAGATTTAGAGAAAGATTTCCAAGTGTATTGTGATGCATCTCATGATGGATTAGGTGCGGTTCTAATGCAAGAAGGGAAAGTTGTGGCTTATGCCTCGAGACAACTCAAAACTCATGAGGTAAATTACCCTACTCATGATTTGAAGTTAGCCTCTGTTGTCCATGCACTCAAAACATGGAGACATTATCTTTTGGGAAAACAATGTGAAGTGTTCACAGATCACAAAAGTTTGAAGTATATCTTCACTCAGAAAAGAAATCAACATGAGACAAAGAATATGGCTAGAACTCATCAAGGACTATGACTTGAGTTTGCAATACCACCCCGAAAAAGCAAATGTTGTAGCAGATGCTCTAAGCCGTAAGGTATTTGTGAATGGCCTTACTAAGGTTGAGTTGCCAGATGATCTGTGTGCCCAATTTAGAGACCTTAGAATGGAGATTGTGCCTGAGGGACATCTCATGTCATTGGATGTTCAACCCACATTGTTGGACAAGATCAAGGAAGCCCAAAAGACAGACAAGGAAATTGAAGAGATTAAGGAAAAGATCGGCAAAGGAAAAGCCAAAGGATTCCATGAATACGAACAAGGTACTTTATGGTATGGGAAACGTATCTGCGTTCCGCAAGATCCGGAGCTTCGGAAACTGATTTTACAGGAAGCACACAACTCACCATATTCCATTCATCCGGGTAACACCAAAATGTACATGGATATGAAGGAAATATTTTGGTGGAATAATCTCAAGAAGGACATCGCCGAACATATTGCTTTGTGTGATGTCTGTAGTAGAGTGAAAGCGGAACATCAGAAACCAGCAGGATTGCTGCAACCACTACCTATTCCTGATTGGAAGTGGGATAAGATTGGCATGGATTTCATCACCAGATTGCCAAGGACCAGGTCTGGATATGATTCTATTTGGGTAGTAGTGGATCGCCTCACTAAAGTGGCTCATTTCATACCCGTGAAGACAACCTATACAAGTGCTAAGTTATCCAAAATCTACATGAGTAGGATTGTATGTCTGCATGGAGTACCCAAGAGTATTGTGTCTGATAGGGGAACTCAGTTCACTTCTCATTTTTGGAGGCAACTACATGAGTCATTGGGAACGAGATTGGAATTCAGCACTGCTTTTCATCCTCAGATTGATGGACAGACAGAAAGGACCAACCAGATTCTAGAAGATATGTTAAGGGCATGTGTGCCCTAGACTATGGAGCCAGTTGGGATGAAAGTCTGCCTTACGCAGAGTTCTCTTACAATAACTGCTATCAAGCCAGTATTGAGATGGCACCATTTGAGTTTCTCTATGGGAGAAAGTGTACCACCCCATTGCTATGGAATGGTGTGGGAGAAAGAAATTTATTCGGGCCAGAACTAATCAAAGAGGCTGAAGAGAAAGTCAAGTTGGTAAAAGATAGATTGAAGATAGCACAGTCCCGACAGAAAAGCTACGCAGATCCTAAGCATAGAGAAGTCACCTATGAAGTGGGTGACAGAGCTTATCTTAGAGTGTAACCACTTCGTGGAGTGAAGAGATTTGGAGTCAAAGGAAAATTGGCCCCAAGATATGTTGGACCATTCAAGATTCTGAGTCGTAAAGGAGAAGTAGCTTGTGAGATTGAATTGCCAGAATCATTGTCAGCCATTCACAAAGTGTTTCATGTGAGTCAGCTAAAGAAATGCCATCCAGAGATGGAAGAGACATCTTTGAAGGATACTATACCTTTGGAGAGGTCCAATTGGAGAGTGATCTCACTTATGAGCAAAAAACCCATCAAGATTCTTGAGACTGTAGAAAGAGTTACTCGGACTAAGACTATCAAATTCTGCAAGGTTCAATGTAACCATTATTCCGAAGAAGAAGCAACGTGGGAAAGAGAAGATGATCTTCGGAAAGACCACCCTCACCTATTTGCTAGCCAATCCGAATCTCGAGGGCGAGATTCACCTTAAGGGGCTTAGATTTGTAACATCCCTAAAATCATGTTTCCAAAGCTTTGCATATCATCCATGCATTCATGATCATTTTAGGATCATTTTCAAAGTTTTACAAAAACAGAAGCATTTGTATGATTATTATTTTATGTCAGCAAAGCATTGATCCAATGCTACTCTCTAGTGAGAGAATATTTGTTTTAAACCAATGTTGTTTGTTCATAGGATTGTTTGATAAATTCCAAAGCTTGGACAAGGATTTCAAAACAAGGAAACAAATTTAAACCATTTCTTTGTGTTTATTAAACAATGGGTAAAAACCTTGTTTATTTTAAAATCCCAAAGTACTAAATTATTTTAAAGTGTACAACATTGTTCTGGAACCAAATGTCTACAATTTTTCACTTTATAAAAATATAGAAAAAGTTTTAACTCAAACACATTTGAATTCATTTGAAATGTTTCCTAAAAATCGAAACATAAAAAGAAAAAGAGTAAAGAAATGGAAAAAGGCTTGCGCCAGCTATTTAGCCCAACAACAGACTCAGGCCAGCAAGCCCACCCGGGGTTTTCCTCTCTCTCTCTCACGCAACGCAGACCTACCCCGCGCTCGCTGACCGGTGGACCCAAACGCCACGCGGTCATCGTCCCCAAACCACGCACCCCCCCGACCCCGTCGACGCCGCCGTTACCTCCATCACTGCTGCGAATGAAGCAGGCTTAATTGCTGATCAATGTCACGCGATCTCCTCGCCCCTCATCGGCTATTTAACCCCCTCTCCTCTCTGCATCTTTTCCCTCACTCAGCGCCTCTTCTCCGCCACCAGGCTGCCCACAATCCCACTTGCACCGCCACGGTACCGAGCGTCTCCGGCGTGCGATTCCGGTAAGCATCGACCGCCCCCCATCTCTGATTCAAACGAGCATGATCAGTATTTCCTTGCGCATCTTCTCATGCTCTTCTTTTTCTCTGTATCGCCCTAGACCGTCCCCATCGTCCACCTCTGGAAGCAACTGAAGCTCAACGCAACTCCGGCGAGTTAATCTGGTTAGTCCCGAGCGCGCCTTGCCCTCTCTTTGTTACTCATATGACCAGCATCGTTCCCCGCATCTAACGTGCCACTTGTTTCTCTCTGGCATGATCTACAACATTGGCAACATCAACAAACAGTCGTGCTCGACGGCAGGCTTCGCTCCGACGAGCAATAGTCGCTTCTCCCGTGCGCCCCTCGAGCATCTGACCCCACCTTGAGCTTCACTGCAGACACACGAGCACGGTAAGCACCTCCGCTCCTTCCCGCGCGATCTAAATCGCCGGCAACCTCTCTGACAGAGCGCGCCGCCTCCACTTGCCGCCGCCGCCAGCGCCGCCCGTCTTTGACCAGTTGCTAGGAACCGTAGGATTTAGATCGATCGGCTATGATAGATCCACTAGACGAAGGGGTAAGTTTGATTCTATACCGTGCGATGTATTTTAGATCTGACGTTTGGCATCTGTCGATCCACACGAAACGGTACCGGCGAATAGAAAACAGCCACGTGGCCAGAGTCTGTTCTAAATTAGAAATTTTGATCTATTAGATGCTAGATTTTGTAAAATCTATAACTTTTGATCCACACGTTCAAATTTTACAAATTTTATATCATTGGAATCAGGAGAAAGAATGCTATCCATTTATGCAATGTGTTTAATGTTTTGCTTCTGTAAAATTGGTTATTTTTGCAGAGACATTTATAGGCTTATTTTGAGTATAGAAATAATTTTAAAAATGATTTAAAGATCAAATAAAGTTTATTTAGTGTGTCTAGGTCTTGTTTATGATTCAGTACTGTATATTTGTCTTGTTTGGTGTATAAAATCATCACATGGCATTTTCATGCATTCATATATTTTTGTTTGTATATTTTTGATATGTGAATTTGATGCCATTATTTTATGTGTAGATTTTGGTGCTAATAGTGATTGTGGTTGTGAAGATTGTTGCTACTCCCCAAACTACCAAGGCAAGTCGTACTTCATGTTTTTATCCCAATATTTTTACCTAAGCATTAGAAATATTTTGTATAGGACTTGCATGATTATTTTGCTAAGTATCTATATGCTATGCTTGGGAAATCCTAGTAGCTGTAGAAATGTTAGAATTTCGTCTAAGTTTGGATACTTGCTATTGCCATGCTTAGCCTAGATAGTAGCAACCAAGGGTGGATTATAAAATCATGCTATGAGGAATATTTCTAAGTCTTTGACTTATGTTTTGTTTAATAAAACAACTAAGTGAATGAAACACCTGGGTGGAATGGAAAGAATGGTTTGTGTTGAGTGGTTACACAAGGCCCATTTCTATGGTTTACCTTGTGTATCACACTTGTGGAAAGCCACCCAGGAACAAAGGGATTTGAGATGCCAAAATGTTAAGAAGCTTCTAGTGCAGCCACATGGCAATATGGGCTCTGCCTGGATCACATAGGTTGCAATAACTTAGCCATTTGGACAGTTGGTGGTAGTGGGATGGTAGGTGGGAACGCATCCATTTGGTCTAAGGGAAGGCTTCTGAAAGGTCCTGTCTTGGTGAAAATCAAGTCTTGTGGGGAAAGTGCACAACCTCTGCAGATGGAAGAATCTAAGTACTTAGCCATGTCCCTGGTATTGGACAACTTGAGCATCAAGACATGGAAGCTATCAAGAATTTCCTCATCCCAATTTTCTAAGTTAAAACTTGTGGTTGAACAAGGGTGAAGGTTCAGCAATTTCTATTGGTGGTTCCTTGGGAAAGTTTGATCAAATAAAAACTTAGTGTTTTCAACTAATAGGTAAAACCTATTTTGAGCAAAGCAAGCCTAAGCTACACTTAGCCAAATTCATGTAGGGACTAGATGTTAATATTCTACTAAGGTATCACTTGCCAATACTATTCCAATGTATTGACCCACTATGGCTATAACTTGTGATGTTGCAGGTTACTCTGATGATGATTAGGGGTTATGAGTCTACACTCAACATGCTTGCCTGTGGAACATGAAGATGAAGACTTATTTATATTGTTATGGTTGAACTCTTGTATTAGGCCTATGGCCATGGAGTTGTAAAAGACTATGTTTGTCTCTGGATGATATGTAATAATGACCTTTTTTTTCTGTGTACTTCATCTTAAATTGTGGATGCTAGCATTGATCCAGGGACTAGCATTGCAATCACAGGGATCCTTACCTTTAAAAGGGAGGGATCTTACACTAGCTAAGCTTCCTTCTCTACTCGATCCCTTCCTCATGGTTTGGCTGGACCAAACCACACCACCACACCCCTCCATCTAACCTAACCAAAATCTCTAACCTAGCTCCCACCCGAGGCCACCATGGTTGTGCCATGAAGCATGGCATAATGCCATCTAACCTAACCAACCACCTAGCTAACTCCTCCCCTTTTCCTTGATGACCAAGATGGTCACTAGCACCCCCTGCTAACCTACCCTCGACGCCCTCCCTTGCTTGGCCCGAGAGATAGAGAGAGGAGGAAGTAACCATGGTTACTTTTTTCCTAAACCCTACCCGACCATGTGCATCCCCTTCTTTCCTTATCTACCACCCCACCATCCCTGCTCGATCCAGATCTCATCGGGGATCTAGCCAGGAACCCCTCTGCCCTCTCCCATTGTAACATCCTAGCATTAGAGCTTATAAATAAGATGAACTCAGATGTGTGCATTGCATTCATGCATAGAAAATCCGAATAATTTTCGCTCTTTTGAACAAAACTTGTCAAAGTGATTGAATCTTCTCTTAACTTGGTGGAACTGAAGTAGATCATCAAGTTGAATGTGATAAGTTTCAATATGACCTTTGCTAAAACCTTACTTTGGATAAAGATGATTTGATCTAAGGGTAGATCAAATGTAATAAAACTAAACCACAACACATTGTCTAATAATCAATATCATATCCTTAAGAGATCATATCATAGTATTCATTACAACAACTCATGGATACCAAGTTAATAATATAACTCAAGTAACAAGAATTTAATAACTAAATCTTGACCTATCTTATTCTCATATATTTATACCACGAGCATCATGGCAATACCTAACCTTAACTCTTTAGTTATATTGAGTAGGAAATAAATCAAGTCAAGACCATTCACCACATATCTTTCTTTCCATACCAATCATTATCATCTCTTTTGAACCAGGTTCTAGTATCTATTGTACATCAATGTTGAGTAATCAACCAATGATTTATCAATCTTTAACCCATCAATCCTTGATTTATCAACTCTTGTTATTATCATAGCATTCACTCTAAATCCTTTATAGAAAGAAGTAAGAAGAGGTAAGTAGTTATGCTAGTTTTGGATATCATCTATAGGATGGGAGTGTTTGAAGAGAATCAAATCAATATGATAATTAATGGAGTTAACTCGCTCCTGAATGGATATAAGAGTTATCTGAAATAAAGATATATGTGGTAACAAAGAGGATCATAAGGATGAATTTTGAAGATAGTTACCAAGGAGTAATCCTATTGGATCAAGTAGGCATAGTCATTGAATAATATCTCTTAGACAAATAGAAATACTAAGAAGATAATTATAATACAACTATAATGGTGTATTGATGAAAGCCTTGATTAGACAACTAGAAACCTAAGCCATAAATGATCAAAGGATTATAATGATCATGCTTAAGTCACTAAAAGTGAATGATTATATGGTGTATAAGTGACATTGGTGGATAGAATATGATTAAACCATAGTATAGATGTGTTATCCTAGGTTAGTCATGACAAGTCCCAATGATATAATGTGAAGTCGGAACATAAGATACTGGAGATAAGTATTGATAAGATGGTATGACTAATCGGATGTTAGAGAAACATTGAGTTATTGAAGGAGTATTATTCCTCTTAAAGAAAAATAAACACTTGAGGTGAAGTAGGATTTGATATATACATCTATTGGAGGAATATTAGTCATGGATGATAAAGGCACAGTATGAATGGATTCAAAAGTAATTACTTGTTGGATTTGAGGTCATCATTAGTAGAGCAGTTTGATTTAACCAAGTATAGATATGAGAAGATTATGAAAAGCTTCAGTGACAAGCTTCTGAGATTTATAAGTGAGATTACAAAGTAATTTGTGAAGCAAGAGAGTAATCATTCAAGTGGAATTAGATTCATAATAAGTATTCTAGAGATGAGAGTTATCTCCATGAAGAGAACATATAGAGCTTTAGTGTCAAGCCCATTGGATTTACAAATGGATTTAGAAGGAGGAAGTATTGATAAGAATATACTTGTGAAGTAGTAGTATATCTAGGAAAGGAATTCCTTAATTAGATTTCAAGAATTATGAAGTAAGGAAGATAGGGATTCCTGAGAAGTTAGTAACCAAGACTATAACAATCCATATCAAAGTTCCATGCCTACCTCATTCCTCTAAACCCTAATAGAAAACACAGCACAATGGAACTGTCAAGATCACAATAGAAAGAAATCTTAACATCTCACTCTAACCTAATATATCAATCATAATCATAAACTTAGAAGTAATGTCCTTAAACCTTGATCTATAATACTATCCAAAAATAAACCTAAGTATAATAAATTCTCTGAAATCAACACTTTGGAAAGCTCTATAAGTAACTAAGTGTGGGTATATTCTCTTCTGTCCAAATAGAATATTTGGACCTAAAAGATCTAGTGAAAGAGAATTATTATTTTTGTATGCTTACCACCTGTAACACCCTCAAAATCGACCCTATGCAAGTTTTAGCGATTCCGCCAAACCCGCATAGAAATGATTCAAAGGTGCCCACCAGGCACTTGCGTGCGGGTGGAAAACGAAGTAATAACATTACAGAACAGTCCTCGATGGGACCCACAGAACAGATATATATACAGCACGACTCCATGAGTCAAGAATACAAATATACAAATTAAAGATCCAAATCACCTTGAAAACGATAGAGCGTCCGACTACGGACAAGATGCTAATGGGGCTAAGAGCCCTGAAGAATAACCAATGGTGTCCATAACCCTGCCCAGGCCAAGCCGGAAGGGTAACCCTGCTAACGACGTCGATCTCAAAACCTGCTTAAACAAAAGGGGTGCCGACAAAGGGCAAAGGAAAAAGAGAGAGCGGTCAGTACTGAGGCCAGTACACGGCGAGACTAGAATTCGGCGGTCCTCGCCTACATAGGTATGGTGGACTGAAGCGGCAGCGGCAGCATGCACTAAACAACCTATAGAGACTCGATATAACTGTCGGCTATCAGAGAGGGATAAGAAAGACCTATTCGGTACCACTCTGATACTACCACCAAACATTCCCATCCTGGTATTTCCCCCCTCGAGACCAAACGAGGAAGTCAACCGAGGAACTCACACCGTTGGCAGTTTTACTCATTCCGTTATAGTTGCGGCAATTACTAGTCAGGTATAGATAATCATCCTGATATAATAAGCAGTGGGCACTTTTAGTTAACCATTCCGTTGTAGTTGCAGCACTTACTAGTCAGATACAAATAGCATGAGATATCCCAAAAACCCAGCAGTTGTTGGTACTTTTATTTAGCCATTCCGTTATAGTTGCAATACTTACTAGTCAGGTACAATGGTAGCAAGCGACAACCCAAACAAGCAATTGTTGGCAATTTTATTTAGCCATTCCATTATAGTGAAGCTGATTACTAGTCATTATAAAGTCAAATTTATAGCACTACTTTAGTTATAGTTGTCTATGATCGAGATACTGTGCTCCAAGTCGTCCATAACCGCGGACACGGCTTTCAGAAAGTTTTACCCTGCAGGGGTGCACAAATAGCAACACACACTCGGTCAACCTCGGAAAAACCAAATCAAAACCCAACGAGGCCTTCACGACAAAGCAATCACAGGATTCAGAAATATTTCAGGGGGCCACCCCATTGAGTACACCCGCAACGAAGTTAGCTGACTCCGAGACGGACTCAAGGTTTGCGTCAATGGCTGTAAACGACTGGGAACCCGAAAATGTGACTGGGCTTGTCGATACCGCGAAAACACTCCGCTTACCTAAACAGTACAGGTGCTCCTCGCACAATCGTAAATAAAGCAGTAAAGCATGGCATAAGTACAGGATAGTAAATAAAACCTCAAACTAGTTTGTGGCCCCAAGAAATAAGAATGAATCAAGCTCTGGCTCAGGAGGGTCCCATAATCCTCCCGGATGTGGATAGCGCGAATATTCAAGGAACAGGTATCAAGTACTCGGGGTCCTACGAGACACAAGTGGACGGTTAACAACCAAATAACATCTATTGCCCACCTGTGCCTCTGCATTTACCTACTTCAATTTTTAGTTATTAAACAGTAATTAAAGTCTTGATCATCTCCAACAATAAACATGTGGCAATACTCCAACAACCGTGGTACTCGATGACACGCAACAACACTCGAGCAAGCGACTACGACGCGCAAGTCCAGCTATCTACCAAACATCAGGTAATAGGATGTGTCCAAGGCAATATAAGGCTGCAAGGAAATCACGGGTACGAAAACTAGAGCAATGCAACACAGATAGCAATAGATCAACAGGAGGGAATAAATACTATAAAAGTAAGATAGGTAGAAAGGGGGAGATGCTCGCCTGAAAACATTGCCAAAAATTATCCGAAGATCGGATGGACACTCGCTTCAACTCATCGGCCTTATCCGCGAAGAACCAAAACACTAGAAGAAACACCGGATGCACTATTTAATACTATGACAGAAGATCGGGCATGATGCATGTATGATGTATGACATGGCAAATGTGCGATGCAACTAGGCCACATTAAGCGGAACCAGGGTCCCGACAATTATTCAGATGGTTCAAGTTATTTAACTTCCCCGCAATTTAATTGTTGTCTTAACATAGCAAAAGATAGCACCGGTTCGCTACACAAATTTAAATGAGGCCAATATAAGACTAGATTTGCCCGCATATGGGCCCCATATTTAATTATAAGGTGAATCGGCATAAGGCCCCCAACCCACATGACAATATGCAGGCATGAATGATTTAATATGCAACAAGTTTATATTACATATATAAAAATAGGGCTCGAGAAAGGGGTCACACATTAGAGGGTCTCGACGATCTTGGGCTCCTAGGGGTTCGGGGTTGGTCTCAGGGTTCGACGGGGATTAGGTGCGGATCAGGGCTACTGGGTCCGAGATGAAGAGCTTGGCGTTCGGCGTCCTTCGGTTTCATGTCGACGTGCTTGACGTCCAAAATGGAGAACTCGGCGTTCCGGGGAGAAGGCCTTGGCGTGTCGAGGGATCGGCCTCCGGATCCATGTCGGTGCACTCGGTGTTCCGGGTTGGAGGTCATGGTGTTCCATGATGAAGTGCTTGTCGTTCCGGTGACGATCTTGGCGGTCTTCGGATCCGGGTCTTGGCGTGGCCTTTGGATCACCGGGATCGGGCTTCGGGGTCTCGATCATCAGATCTGTGAAGGAGATCTTGGCGTGCCGAGGGTCTCGGTGGGATCGGTCTTCGGACTCCAGGAGCGAGGTCTTGATGGTCCGAGAAGAAGGTCTCTATGCTCCATGTCGAAGACCTCCAGGGTTCGACTCCGGTAGAAGTTCTTGTCATACCACGTCGGAGGCCCAGGGTTCTGTTCGGCATCGTTGGCACTCGGAAAAACTTGTGAACATACGCAGACGAGGCTAGTGGTAGATCTTGTCGATGCAGCAGCAGAGCATGACATCGGGCCTCCGGTCTTAAACAACCAAACAGAGACTTCCGCATCAAGTGCTGCGGGGCTTCATGCGGGGATGCGCTCAGGAAAAGGCTCCTGCATGAGCCGGGGAGGATCTTCCTTGGTGGTGCCTGGCGACGGGGGGGGCGAACGGCGGGGCGGCTGGGCCGGACGGCGGCGGCGCTTGCTGGGCGAAGGGGAGCGGCTCAGGCAGACGGCGGGGGAGGGCTTGCTCGGGACTTGGCAGCGGCCGGCGAGGAGGTGCACGACGAAGAGGGGCGGCGGCGGCGGAGCCGCGACCGAGAAGGAGGGCGACGGGCTCCCGGCGACGAGGCGGAGGTGCAGGTCGCGGTGGCGGAGGCCGATGGCGGTGGACGCCGGAGACGGGCGTCAGGAGATGGAGGAGGAGGTGGCCTTGGCGGCGGCGGCTGGAGACTCGCCGGAGGTGGGGGAGGGAAGGCGAGGCGGTCGCGGGCGTCCGGCGAGGAGGAGGCCGACGGGGAGGGCGCGTCGGCGACGGGGCGGAGGAGGCCGGCGCCGAGGAGGGAAAGGCGGCGAGGCGGTCGCGGGCGACCGGCGAGGAGGAGCCAGGCGGGGACGGCGCGTCGGCGACGGGGCGGAGGAGGCCGGCGCCGAGGAGGGAAAGGCGGCGAGGCGGTCGTGGGCGTCCGGCGAGGAGGAGCCAGGCGGGGACGGCTCCAAGGAGGCGGCGCGGTGCTCTGCTGCAGACGGCGGGGAGGTCCGGTGGGGGGGGGAGAGAGCCGCTGGGGCGGTGGAAGAGGGGAGGAAGCGGTCGGGGTGGAGCCAGAGAAGAGAGAGAGGGGGAGAGATCGAGGCCAGGGACTGTGGGGTGGGGCCGGGGTGGTTGACCGGGGTGGGGCAGGTGAGAGAGGGGGCATGTGAGGCAGGAGGGTGGGGACAGGCGGGTGGTGTGCGTGGTGTTGTGTGCGTGTGTGGTGTGGGGTGTGTTGTTGGGCCAGGGAGGGAGAGGGAGTAGGGATTAGGTGGGGATTTGGTTGGCTGATGTGGCGGGTGGTGATTGGTGGATGGAGGAGGGATAGTTGAGGTGGCGAGCACCGATTGGGCGGGGTGAGGTGGAGGAAGGGTGAGTAGAATAGGATTGGGTAGAATTAGGAATTAGGCAGGCTGGGTTTTTGTACTGGGGGTGGCCGACTGGGTCGGATCGGCCCGGTGCGGCTGCCCCCTAAAATAATTAAACATTTTATTTATTTAAAACGGGACTTTTGAAAACCGGGGTAGACAAAACGAAATAAACCGGAGACCCAGGTTTGAGTTGAATTAACGACGGGGTATTTAGAAAACAAAATAGGTCTTTCCGAAATAGTTTTATGCGAACAAATGCAAGATGATGACGATGCTCAAATGCAAGGTGGCATGATGACATGAGCATGCAGTCATGATGATGCAATGCACAAAACAACACGATTTTCTAGTAGTGGTTTTGCGGGATGCCACAATTCGACACCACTAACAATGGATCTCGCCCTCGAGATCCGCCTCATGGTACAGGGAAGAAGGCCGACGATCTGATCCTTCGCGCTTCGTGTAGATCCTCGCGACACCACTAACAAGGGTTCTTTCTCAGCTGGAAAAAGGCGACACCACCAACAAGGATTGTTCCCCATTCGTCGAGAGAACACTCCGGAGAAACAAAGATGAAGGTAAAGGTCACAAAAGGTAAGGCCACCTCTAACTTCTATGGAAGGAGTACAACTGCTTGATCCACCGATTCACTGTACAAGAGCAAATGATAAGAGTAGTCGGATGGTGATCAGTCCATCGCGCACCCAAAGCATTACTCTGCACATGAATAGGGGAATTATGCAACCAACTCTCGGATTTCAGATTGTAGATCTCGACAAGCAAGGTTCGGAAACAAGGAGTGATGCAGACTCTGCATCGGATCTGGCGTAGATGATGTCGTAACGTCGGAAAACACCGGAAGACACGAGAAGGAACAAAGAGAAGTCCACCAGACGAAGGATTCCTCGGATAGCATGAAGACCAGATGTAGCAACACCGTTACCAAAGGAGGAAGCGAAACCCTGAAGGTACGATGGAACCCAACCACGAGAAATCCTGGACTCGAAGAGAGAGAAGAGAGCAGATTCAAAACACGCAGAGGTGAGAGGAGAGCAGCAGAGGGGTAAGGAGTAAAATCAGACCTAATCAGAACTATCCAACCGATTTTGCAAAAATAGTTTTGACACTCTACTTCGGCCGTCAGCTAGGTTATCCTACAGGCTGGACTTGTGGGGTATCGCAACTGCTGTGCTCTGATACCACTCTGTAACACCCTCAAAATCGACCCTATGCAAGTTTTAGCGATTCCGCCAAACCCGCATAGAAATGATTCAAAGGTGCCCACCAGGCACTTGCGTGCGGGTGGAAAACGAAATAATAACATTACACAACAGTCCTCGATGGGACCCACAGAACAGATATATACAGCACGACTCCATGAGTCAAGAATACAAATATACAGAACAAAGATCCAAATCACCTTGAAAACGATAGAGCGTCCGACTACGGACAAGATGCTAATGGGGCTAAGAGCCCTGAAGAATAACCAATGGCGTCCATAACCCTGCCCAGGCCAAGCCGGAAGGGTAACCCTGCTAACGACGTCGATCTCAAAACCTGCTTAAACAAAAGGGGTGCCGACAAAGGGCAAAGGAAAAAGAGAGAGCGGTCAGTACTGAGGCCAGTACACGGCGAGACTAGAATTCGGCGGTCCTCTCCTACATAGGTATGGTGGACTGAAGCGGCAGCGGCAGCATGCACTAAACAACCTATAGAGACTCGATATAACTGTCGGCTATCAGAGAGGGATAAGAAAGACCTATTCGGTACCACTCTGATACTACCACCAAACATTCCCATCCTGGTATTTCCCCCCTCGAGACCAAACGAGGAAGTCAACCGAGGAACTCACACCGTTGGCAGTTTTACTCATTCCGTTATAGTTGCGGCAATTACTAGTCAGGTATAGATAATCATCCTGATATAATAAGCAGTGGGCACTTTTAGTTAACCATTCCGTTGTAGTTGCAGCACTTACTAGTCAGATACAAATAGCATGAGATATCCCAAAAACCCAGCAGTTGTTGGTAATTTTATTTAGCCATTCCGTTATAGTTGCAATACTTACTAGTCAGGTACAATGGTAGCAAGCGACAACCCAAACAAGCAATTGTTGGCAATTTTATTTAGCCATTCCATTATAGTGAAGCTGATTACTAGTCATTATAAAGTCAAATTTATAGCACTACTT
Organism: Avena sativa; assembly: GCA_916181665.1. Taxonomy (NCBI): domain Eukaryota; kingdom Viridiplantae; phylum Streptophyta; class Magnoliopsida; order Poales; family Poaceae; genus Avena; species Avena sativa. The sequence continues at coordinate 164,632,403 of OV702285.1, read as the reverse complement.
TAGTTATAGTTGTCTATGATCGAGATACTGTGCTCCAAGTCGTCCATAACCGCGGACACGGCTTTCAGAAAGTTTTACCCTGCAGGGGTGCACAAATAGCAACACACACTCGGTCAACCTCGGAAAAACCAAATCAAAACCCAACGAGGCCTTCACGACAAAGCAATCACAGGATTCAGAAATATTTCAGGGGGCCACCCCATTGATTACACCCGCAACGAAGTTAGCTGACTCCGAGACGGACTCAAGGTTTGCGTCAATGGCTATAAACGACTGGGAACCCGAAAATGTGACTGGGCTTGTCGATACCGCGAAAACACTCCGCTTACCTAAACAGTACAGGTGCTCCTCGCAGAATCGTAAATAAAGCAGTAAAGCATGGCATAAGTACAGGATAGTAAATAAAACCTCAAACTAGTTTGTGGCCCCAAGAAATAAGAATGAATCAAGCTCTGGCTCAGGGGGGTCCCATAATCCTCCCGGATGTGGATAGCGCGAATATTCAAGGAACAGGTATCAAGTACTCGGGGTCCTACGAGACACAAGTGGACGGTTAACAACCAAATAACATCTATTGCCCACCTGTGCCTCTGCATTTACCTACTTCAATTTTTAGTTATTAAACAGTAATTAAAGTCTTGATCATTTCCAACAATAAACATGCGGCAATACTCCAACAACCGTGGTACTCGACGACACGCAACAGCACTCGAGCAAGCGACTACGACGCGCAAGTCCAGCTATCTACCAAACATCAGGTAATAGGATGTGTCCAAGGCAATATAAGGCTGCAAGGAAATCACGGGTACGAAAACTAGAGCAACGCAACACAGATAGCAATAGATCAACAGGAGGGAATAAATACTATAAAAGTAAGATAGGTAGAAAGGGGGAGATGCTCGCCTGACAACATTGCCGAAAATTATCCGAAGATCGGATGGACACTCGCTTCAACTCATCGGCCTTATCCGCGAAGAACCAAAACACTAGAAGAAACACCGGATGCAGTATTTAATACTATGACAGAAGATCGGGCATGATGCATGTATGATGTATGACATGGCAAATGTGCGATGCAACTAGGCCACATTAAGCGGAACCAGGGTCCCGACAATTATTCAGATGGTTCAAGTTATTTAACTTCCCCGCAATTTAATTGTTGTCTTAACATAGCAAAAGATAGCACCGGTTCGCTACACAAATTTAAATGAGGCCAATATAAGACTAGATTTGCCCGCATATGGGCCCCATATTTAATTATAAGGTGAATCGGCATAAGGCCCCCAACCCACATGACAATATGCAGGCATGAATGATTTAATATGCAACAAGTTTATATTACATATATAAAAATAGGGCTCGAGAAAGGGGTCACACATTAGAGGGTCTCGACGATCTTGGGCTCCGAGGGGTTCGGGGTTGGTCTCAGGGTTCGACGGGGATTAGGTGCGGATCAGGGCTACTGGGTCCGAGATGAAGAGCTTGGCGTTCGGCGTCCTTCGGTTTCATGTCGACGTGCTTGACGTCCAAAATGGAGAACTCGGCGTTCCGGGGAGAAGGCCTTGGCGTGTCGAGGGCTCGGCCTCCGGATCCATGTCGGTGCACTCGGTGTTCCGGGTTGGAGGTCATGGTGTTCCATGATGAAGTGCTTGTCGTTCCGGTGACGATCTTGGCGGTCTTCGGATCCGGGTCTTGGCGTGGCCTTTGGATCACCGGGATCGGGCTTCGGGGTCTCGGTCATCAGATCTGTGAAGGAGATCTTGGCGTGCCGAGGGTCTCGGTGGGATCGGTCTTCGGACTCCAGGAGCGAGGTCTTGATGGTCCGAGAAGGAGGTATCGATGCTCCATGTCGAAGACCTCCAGGGTTCGACTCCGGTAGAAGTTCTTGTCATACCACGTCGGAGGCCCAGGGTTCTGTTCAGCACCGTTGGCACTCGGAAAAACTTGTGAACATACGCAGACGAGGCTAGTGGTAGATCTTGTCGATGCAGCAGCAGAGCATGACATCGGGCCTCCGGTCTTAAACAACCAAACAGAGACTTCCGCATCAAGTGCTGCGGGGATTCATGCGGGGATGCGCTCAGGAAAAGGCTCCTGCACGAGCCGGGGAGGATCTTCCTTGGTGGTGCCTGGCGACGGGGGGGGGGGGGGGGGGGGGCGAACGGCGGGGCGGCTGGGCCGGACGGCGGCGGCGCTTGCTGAGCGAAGGGGAGCGGTTCAGGCAGACGACGGGGGAGGGCTTGCTTGGGACTTGGCAGCGGCCGGAGAGGAGGTGCACGACGAAGAGGGGCGGCGGCGGCGGAGCCGCGGCCGAGGAGGAGGGCGACGGGCTCCCGGCGACGAGGCGGAGGTGCAGGTCGCGGTGGCGGAGGCCGATGGCGGTGGACGCCAGAGACGGGCGTCAGGAGATGGAGGAGGAGGTGGCCTTGGCGGCGGCGGCTGGAGACTCGCCGGAGGTGGGGGAGGGAAGGCGAGGCGGTCGCGGGCGTCCGGCGAGGAGGAGGCCGACGGGGAGGGCGCGTCGGCGACGGGGCGGAGGAGGCCGGCGCCGAGGAGGGAAAGGCGGCGAGGCGGTCACGGGCGTCCGGCGAGGAGGAGCCAGGCGGGGACGGCGCGTCGGCGACGGGGCGGAGGAGGCCGGCGCCGAGGAGGGAAAGGCGGCGAGGCGGTCGCGGGCGTCCGGCGAGGAGGAGCCAGGCGGGGACGGCTCCAAGGAGGCGGCGCGGTGCTCTGCTGCAGACGGCGGGGAGGTCCGGCGGGAGGGAGAGAGCCGTTGGGGCGGTGGAAGAGGGGAGGAAGCGGTCGGGGTGGAGCCAGAGAAGAGAGAGGGGGAGAGATTGAGGCCAGGGACTGTGGGGTAGGGCCGGGGTGGTTGACCGGGGTGGGGCAGGTGAGAGAGGGGGCATGTGAGGCAGGAGGGTGGGGACAGGCGGGTGGTGTGCGTGGTGTTGTGTGCGTGTGTGGTGTGGGGTGTGTTGCTGGGCCAGGGAGGGAGAGGGAGTAGGGATTAGGTGGGGATTTGGTTGGCTGATGTGGCGGGTGGTGATTGGTGGATGGAGGAGGGATAGTTGAGGTGGCGAGCACCGATTGGGCGGGGTGAGGTGGAGGAAGGGTGAGTAGAATAGGATTGGTAGAATTAGGAATTAGGCAGGCTGGGTTTTTGTACTGGGGGTGGCCGACTGGGTCAGATCGGCCCGGTGCGGCTGCCCCCTAAATAATTAAACATTTTATTTATTTAAAATGGGACTTTTGAAAACCAGGGTAGACAAAACGAAATAAACCGGAGACCCAGGTTTGAGTTGAATTAACGACGGGTATTTAGAAAACAAAATAGGTCTTTTCGAAATAGTTTTATGCGAACAAATGCAAGATGATGACGATGCTCAAATGCAAGGTGGCATGATGACATGAGCATGCAGTCATGATGATGCAATGCACAAAACAACGCGATTTTCTAGTAGTGGTTTTGCGGGATGCCACACCACCTCAATCTTATAAGTAGTATCTAATTTAAAACAATCCTTAATACATGTTAAGTAGACAAGTATACCTTACTTATATTTATAAACAATTATAAAACTCCAGAGAATACAATTCATAGAAAAAGAATAATATAAACCCTAAAATGAACCATCCTTACCAAGATATGTTTTGATAAAAAATTATAGAAATATATGTTATCCATGAAGGATCCATATAAATACCTTAATTATTTTCTCCAAAATATATGTTAACTTTTTTCTATTACTGAAATGCCCATTCTTATATGTATGACTCCAAAATAAATTCAAATCCTAAACAAAAATTTCAAATCAGATTTATTAATACAAATCTAGAAAAAGGAAACAAAAATAGAAATGTAAAAGAAAAAAAAGAGTCCGAGCCAACATGCCGCCCAGAGCTTCCTAATCCTCTACCTATCGCTCCCGTGCGTTACCTCGGTAGCCCAGAACCAGCCGACTCTAGCCCAGGCCCAAGTAACCCTTCGCGTGTCATCTTCCTCCCGAGTCAAGCAGCTACGTGGGAAGCGCCGATGCCGTCCACCATCGTCGCTGCGATTCCTGCCACCGTCGAGGTCGCCCTGTGAGGATAAGATCACCATGACGACGCACTTATCCTCCTCTATCTCCCCATACCCATTTACCTTACTCTCATGCTCTCTAGCAACATCTCTCTCTCACCGAAAACCTAGCCACTGGAGCCGTTTGTCGTCGTCGTTAGAGGCTGCCCCAGGGCCAACCGAAGATGCAACGAGCTCCGCTGTGACGTGCTCCATCTCCACAAGGAAGGAATCGAGCCAATGCGCTCTTAATCGACCCCATCTTCCTCAAGTCCGGCGGTCACCGTCGCTGGCTCCACCATCAATTCCAGCCACCCCGTATCTCGCCGACCATCTCTTCACGCTCCTAGTAAGCTCCCGAACCTCATGGCCCTCTCTAATTCATCGCTTGATCATCGTAGGAACCTACCGCCGTGTACTTGTCACCACCGCCGCCGTTCACCGTCGCAGAGGCTACTCTGGCGATCATAACCAAGCGGCACCGCCACAATTATGCTCAACATACTCCCCTGCATCGAAACCCCCTAGTCGTGATTCCCAGAACCCCCTCTTGCACGGTTGTTTCGACGAGGATCCGGCGGGATGAAGTTAGAGTGATGTCATCCTTGACCGATTCAATCGTGTTGACCAGTCCACATCAACGTGGCACGCCGACGTGGCCACATGCCCACCAATCAGTGACTGGGCTAGAATCATCCCTCGTGAAAAACTAACCTCTCCCCACGTTGACGTCAACAGTGACATAGTAAATCATTTAGTTATTCTATTTTAATAATTTCAGAAAATGATTAAATCTTATAAATTCAATATCTTTTGTTTTACAATTCAGGAAAATATGTTCAATATATGAAAATGTTCATAAAAATAAAATTTACAATTTAAATTTATTATCACTGGTTGAATGCCCTTGCGTTGCCAATGCTTCTTATTTTATCTTTTTGCATCAAGAGTAAACACGATGAGTACATCATAAGATTCACTCATATAGGATGAGATAGCAATGTATACATGTTGACTTTTATAGAATGTTTTTAGGTAACATAGAATCTTTTTGACTTTTATAGAATGTTTTCAGGCCACAAATAATTTCTTTATCAGAGAGATGACGATATAGTCTGTTATTTGCCTAACTCAGTCATTTTAAGTATGGATCGTTATCACCAAAATTATTGTTCAAGCAAGACTTTGGAGAGGTCAGTTATTGGGAAAATTGAAGGTTTTATGGTAAATAATAACTATTATATAATTTATTATTCATGTGATTGATACAATCATTCAACACGAGGTGCTGCAATCAGTGAGAGCCATACAACCTTACTCCAAAAGTTTCACTTAACTAGATGATACCCCGCGCGTTGTAGCGGAAAAATATAATGATAACAGAAAATACATATATGAAACAAACAAAGAAACATTGCTAATTTTGTTGTCATACCCACTGCATATTAAGGAAAATACCATTTAAACCCCATCAATCAGAAATACTATCATTACAAATTTGTTCTTTTATCACCGGTGTTTGAAAAAAGAAGACAGTCATTGCAATCTGAAAAGAACACACTATTCATCTCCAATAATCATGTATTTTTTAAGTGTAAACATTTATGTATATAAGATCTGAATGGGCAATGAGCCAATGACTAATAAGGCACTCCAACATTCGCTCGTAAGGATGCTGCCATATTCAAGCACGTAGTACCAATCATAATTTAAGCTTCTGGACATCAGCTCATTAGCAGCACGACACATCAATATTCTGATTCCTCTTTCCCTTGAAGGTTAGACACATGTAATTAAGAAAATCCAGGGGTATAGAGTTCAATTCAAGATTTGAAATATGCAAACCTTTGATGATTCTAAATATGATAGTAGGGAAAATATGAACATACAAATACTTGACCAGTAATATATTCTTATTTTTGCAATCCGATTTTTATCTCCTACTGAACCAAGCTAGTACAGATCAAGTATAAACCCCATAGCAATTGATGTAATACATGTAGTAGTAGAGTGAAACTGGAGGGGGGGATAATAAAACCGTGCATCTATTTGTATGATTCTTAGAGGGATAACAAAACCGTGCATTTATTTGTATGATTCTTAGCAATCTATGAGATATGCATGGTCTTGTGCTAGTGTGTAGTGATCAGGGCAAATTAGTAAGCAAGAAAAAAAATACTATACAGCAAGAACCACGAAGTAAACCTTGAGGCAAGATTGGCTTTGATTTGAACCTAGTAGGAACCAACAAAGGTGTAAGGATGTCACCTCAACTTGAATACTCAGTTTTCAGAATACCCGTTAGGATAAAGCACATAAGCAACTGAATTGTGATATTTGTCTCCACACTTTGCTAATATCTGAAATACACACGATCGACCAAAATGATATTGTTACTACCTCCGTTTCATAATATAAGATGTTTTATGTTTGTGAAAGGAGTGTATTTGGACCTCTTTTAGTATATAGATTCACTCCGAACCAATACACTAAAAAAGTCTAAATACATCCTCTTAACAAAGCTAAAATATCTTATATTATAAAACGGAGGGAGTATCTTCGATTTGTGAAGAAGATGTATCTAGACAACTTTTAGTGTATAGGTTCAAATGAATCTAGACACTAAAAGGTGTCTAGATACATCTCCTTCATAAATCTAAAATATCTTATATTTCCAAACGGAGGGAGTATATAGCAGTACGTCACAATATTATCATCCGGAGAAGGCAAGGAGTAACAGTAGGCAAGGATTAACAGTAATAGAACAATACAACTACCATGGTGAATTTCTGATCGGAATTACATGCATGCACAATTTAGGAATGGGCGAGGCGACCCACCCCAGGGCAGGGGAATACATTGGTGATTCTAGGGCATCTGGGGCAGTGGTCGGCTGGTCACTTCTTGTTCATACTATTCGGCAAGGAAGAACTCAAGCCGAGCACCCGCATGGCCATGGAGCACATACATAAATATGCACCGTGTCGCCAGGGACGTTCCCCAAGTAGCCTCATGGCTTGTGACACCAGCGAGCCGTGAGAAGCCTCGAGGAGCGACCGGCATGGACATGACAGGACAATATGGGAAACGCCGCGCCGACTAGGAACTGGAATGCGGTGGCGAGCTGTAGGTTCGATAGATGGCGAGGGAGCTCTAATGCAGGTGAGATGGGACTCTTTGCTTAGTGGCATGAGTGAGAGCACAACCAGCGTGCGAGGGTTGAGATTGATTGGTGAGAATGAGAGGGAATAATCGTGAGAGAACTTATATTGAGTGGGAAGTGAGGGAGAGAAGGAGACCAACAATTCATCTCGTATGATGTTTGTTTATTCTGGGAGGTAAAACGCAGGATGATGGATCGGAGGATAGAAAGGGCCACCAGATTAATGGAGAAGAGATATCGTCAGTGTCTATTAAATCCTCCCGTGCTGGAGAAAAAATAAACGGAAGCAGAAGAAAATAAGGTGGGATGTATTTATGGGTTGCACGCCTGCACCTAGTCCACTCGTCTGCACTACAGGAAAGAACTAAGACGCCGATGGCCGGCCGGCCGGCCAAAGATCGGGGCCGTCGGCGTAGCTGCCTTTCCTGACTAGCCGACCAGCCCGGCCGTCGGCGTAGATGACTACGCCGAGGGTAGTCCTCGGCGCAGTGTGGTCGTCGGCGTAGTAGCGAGGTTTGTGCCGACGGTGGACCTCGGCGTAGATATAGCCCTCGGCGTAGCCCCAGTTCAGACACGACGACGGAAACAGCATTAGGCAGCCAAGCTGTGGCCGTCGGCCCAGCTCTTTGAAAAATTTTGTTTGGTCTGTGCCGACGGCCAGGCCGGGCCGTCGGCATAGGCCTCCAGATTTTTTTTCCTTTTTCATTATTTTTTGAAAAATCATAACTAAATCATTCTAATTCAGAAAAATACAAATAATATATCAAAATTTGCAGAAAAAAATCTATCTATCTACACTCAAATATTACACATTTATAAACAAAAATTAAGTAAAATATAAAACATTATATATAGTTTAAAACGGGCATTATAAATTTAAAAACGATCCAAACAACATGAAACCTTCGCGTGGTGTCATATTATGTGACATAGTTAGAAGGAAAAATATCAAACTTGGTATATTGATTATGTCTCAAAAAAACCTTCACGAAATGACCTATCTCGTTCGAGGTTTCTTGACTTTTGGGTCAAATGACCAATGTTATGGCTAGAATGAAGGCATAGTTTGTGATAATGTGTCCATATTATGCATAAGTATGCATCATGGGATGGCGAACAATGTTTCAGGAAGAAGTTTTCCTTTTCGTCGCACCAAAAAGCCGTTTTCCATTTACCGAGTGCAAAAAACGGACGGTTTTGTGAAGCAACCATCAAATGGCTAATTCAAAATGCTACAGTCACATTTTTCAAAAATACTAGACCACCTTACATGGATAATGTCATAACAGGGGATCTCAAACATTTCCGTCTATCCCTGGTGAAAAAGACAAATTCCTGTCGAACCGGCAGGAAGTGGGTCAGATATGAACTACAGGTACATGATCGGATGCTCATGATTTTTTACAAAAATCATTTTTAGGTTCAAAATATGTTGTTTCATCATAGATCCACTTCAAGTTTAGCGAGTCTCAGCCCCGAGCTAAGAATCTTCATGCCCGCCCTTCGACAAAGTATAACGATGGTTTAAAACGGGCATTATAAATTCAAAAACGATCCAAACAACATGAAACCTTCGCGTGATGTCATATTATGTGACATAGTTAGAAGGAAAAATATCAAACTTGGTATATTAATTATGTCTCAAAAAAACCTTCACGAAATGATCTATCTCGTTCGAGGTTTCTTGGCTTTCGGGTCAAATGACCAATGTTTTGGCTAAAATGAAGGCATAGTCTGTGATAATGTGTCCATAGTATGCATAAGTATACATCATGGGATGGCGAACAATGTTTCAGGAGGAAGTTTTCCTTTTCGTCGCACCAAAAAGCCGTTTTCCGTTACCGAGTGCAAAAAACGGACGGTTTTGTGAAGCAACCACCAAATGGCTAATTCAAAATGCTATCGTAACATTTTTAAAAAAAATACTAGACCACCTTACATGGATAATGTCATAACATGGGGATCTCAAACATTTCCGTCTATCCCTGGTGAAAAAGAGAAATTCCTGCCGAATCGGCAGGAAGTGGGTCAGATATGAACTACAGGTACATGATCGGATGCTCATGATTTTTTACAAAAATCATTTTTAGGTTCATATGTTGTTTCATCATAGATCCACTTCAAGTTTAGCGAGTTTCAGCCCCGAGCTAAGAATCTTCATGCCCACCCTTCGACAAAGTATAACGATGGTTTAAAACGGGCATTATAAATTCAAAAACGATCCAAACAACATGAAACCTTCGCGTGGTGTCATATTATGTGACATAGTTAGAAGGAAAAATATCAAACTTTGTATATTGATTATGTCTCAAAAAACATTCACGAAATGACCTATCTCGTTCGAGGTTTCTTCACTTTTGGGTCAAATGACCAATGTTATGGCTAGAATGAAGGCATAGTTTGTGATAATGTGTCCATATTGTGCATAAGTATGCATCATGGGATGGCGAACAATGTTTCAGGAGGAAGTTTTCCTTTTCGTCGCACCAAAAAGCCGTTTTCCATTTACCGAGTGCAAAAAACGGACGGTTTTGTGAAGCAACCACCAAATGGCTAATTCAAAATGCTACCGTCACATTTTTCAATAATACTAGACCACCTTACATAGATAATGTCATAATAGGGGGGTCTCAAATATTTCCGTCTATCCCTGGTGAAAAAGACAAATTCCTGCCGAATCGGTAGGAAGTGGGTCAGATATGAACTACAGGTACATGATCGGATACTCATGATTTTTTACAAAAATCATTTTTAGGTTCAAAATATGTTGTTTCATCATAGATCCACTTCAAGTTTGGCGAGTCTCAGCCCCGAGCTAAGAATCTTCATGCCCACCCGTCGACAAAGTATAACGATGGTTTAAAACGGGCATTATAAATTCAAAAACGATCCAAACAACATGAAACCTTCGCGTGGTGTCATATTATGTGACATAGTTAGAAGGAAAAAATATCAAACTTGGTATATTGATTATGTCTCAAAAAAAACCTTCACGAAATGACCTATCTCGTTCGAGGTTTCTTGACTTTTGGGTCAAATGACCAATGTTATGGCTAGAATGAAGGCATAGTTTGTGATAATGTGTCCATATTATGCATAAGTATGCATCATGGGATGGCGAACAATGTTTTAGGAGGAAGTTTTCCTTTTCGTCGCACCAAAAAGCCGTTTTCCATTTACCGAGTGCAAAAAACGGACGGTTTTGTGAAGCAACCACCAAATGGCTAATTCAAAATGCTACCGTCACATTTTTCAAAAATACTAGACCACCTTACATAGATAATGTCATAACAGGGGGGTCTCAAATATTTCCGTCTATCCCTGGTGAAAAAGACAAATTCCTGCCGAATCGGTAGGAAGTGGATCAGATATGAACTACAGGTACATGATCGGATGCTCATGATTTTTTACAAAAATCATTTTTAGGTTCAAAATATGTTGTTTCATCATAGATCCACTTCAAGTTTGGCGAGTCTCAGCCCCGAGCTAAGAATCTTCATGCCCACCCGTCGACAAAGTATAACGATGGTTTAAAACGGGCATTATAAATTCAAAAACGATCCAAACAACATGAAACCTTCGCGTGGTGTCATATTATGTGACATAGTTAGAAGGAAAAAATATCAAACTTGGTATATTGATTATGTCTCAAAAAAAACCTTCACGAAATGACCTATCTCGTTCGAGGTTTCTTGACTTTTGGGTCAAATGACCAATGTTATGGCTAGAATGAAGGCATAGTTTGTGATAATGTGTCCATATTATGCATAAGTATGCATCATGGGATGGCGAACAATGTTTTAGGAGGAAGTTTTCCTTTTCGTCGCACCAAAAAGCCGTTTTCCATTTACCGAGTGCAAAAAACGGACGATTTTGTGAAGCAACCACCAAATGGCTAATTCAAACTGCTACCGTCACATTTTTCAAAAATACTAGACCACCTTACATGGATAATGTCATAACAGGGGGATCTCAAATATTTCCGTCTATCCCTGGTGAAAAAGACAAATTCCTGCCGAATCGGTAGGAAGTGGGTCAGATATGAACTACAAGTACATGATCGGATGCTCATGATTTTTTTTAAAAATCATTTTTAGGTTCAAAATATGTTGTTTCATCATAGATCCACTTCAAGTTTAGCGAGTCTTAGTCCCGAGCTAAGAATCTTTATGCGTGCCGTTTTAAACGAGCAAATGAAATTATGATAAGAATCATGGCATAGTTTGTGATAAGTTGATATTGATATCATATTTGGATTCCTCTCATTTTTCTAATCAATTTATACATATTATTTGCCGAATTCTGATTTACAGATTTAAAGATATTAATTATTCCATATTAAATAAAAAATACAAAATAAAATAAAATCATTATATTTTTATTTGAATTCAATAATATTTTTACTTATTCATTGTTGTTTACTTAAATAATTGCTTGTAATTTCAAAAAATACAACCATATAACATGATGATATAAGAGTTAATAGGAATGATATCCTAATATTGACAACAATGAGTAAATTGCTTTGCGGAAAGAGATTCTGAAGGAACGAGGAAGTTAAGCGTGCTAGAGCTGGAGTAGTTCTAGGATGGGTGACCGAACGGGAACTTTGATTAAGATTGCAATTTAATCAATTATTAACTATAAATAGTGTTAAAATGATTAAAGCGGGAGATTAAGGAATCAAATAATTCAAAGATTTAAAAAAATAAAAAAATAAAAAATAAATATTTTAGGCTGTGCCGACGGCCTGGCCGTCGGCGTAGCTCCATTCCTGTGCCGACGGCCTGGCCGTCGGCGTAGCTCCAGGCTGAACCGTTAGCCAAAACGGCCGTTGACTGACACGCGGGCCCGGCTGGAAGACGCTGTGCCGAGGGGGAGGGGATGTGCCGACGAGGACGTACGCCGAGGGGGCTACGCCGACGGCCACCGTCGGCACAGCCTGTGCCGACGGCAGCCGGCCGTCGGCGTAGCAATTATTTCCTGTAGTGCTGCTACGCATGTGCCCTGTTGGGAATTAATTCGTAGTGTTAATACAATGCTATTTGGTGATTAGTACCGCATAAATAATAGATAGTGAGGTCAATAAAAATTTAAGGTGATGACACGGCATAGCTGTATGTGTTGCAAAAATGACAATGATATGGCATGTTGCACTAGTGGAAAAAGGGTCACCCGTTCGCGCCCCCTCAGAGCATTAGTCCCGGTTGCGCCATCAACCGAGACTAATGCTGGCACGCGTCCCGGTTCGAGCGGACACGGGGACAGGAGGCATGCGTCCTGGTTGGTAAGGGGACATACGTCCCGGTTGGAGACATCAACCGGGACTAAAGGTTTGGCCACAGCCACATGGCGTGGCACACACCTTTAGTCTCGGTTGGTGGCTCCAACAGGGACGTATTCTTTCGCCCTCTATAAATGCAACGCTCCAGCCCCCTCTGCCTTCACTCTGTTTTTTCTCTTGGTGGAAGGTGTGAGGGGTGTGCTAGTTTTTTCTCTCCTATGCATGCATTCAAGGTGTTTGATAAAATGTTTGAGTGAATAATCCCATTCAATTTCTCATAGAACAAAAATATAGAAGGTGTCCGAGACGCACATGAGCTTTCTCCTCTTTATTTCCCTCGATCGAGGTTAGCAATCTTATCTTTTCTCTGTCATTGATACAATGCATGTGTTGATGTGAATTGGTCATTTCACTATTTATGATGTCCTGTTTTTTGATAAACTTACTTATATGATGCAGATGAACGGTCGGGAATGGATGTACGGTGACCGGCGCGTAGCTGGGTATATGAAAGGCGTGGATAAATTTATCGATGTGGCTACGGAAAACAAAGAGAATGGTTTTATACGTTGTCCATGTGTTCAATGTCGGAACAACAAGGAGTACTCTTCCTCGAAAATCATTCGCGGCCACCTGATTATGAAAGGTTTCATGCCCAATTATAATTTCCGGACCAAGCACGGGGAAAGAGGGGTTATGATGGAAGATGGTGAAGAAGATGATGATAACAACTATCATCATATGTTTCCTGAATACCGTGATACTGCAATGGAAGACAATGGAGAGGAAAGAGGTGAAGAACGGGCATCAGATGAGCCGGTTGATGAACTTGGTAGGGTCATTTCTGATGCAAAGCGAGACTGTGAAACATAAAATGAGAAGTTGAAGTTAGAGGGCATGTTAGAAGATCACAAGAAATTTTTGTACCCAAATTGTGAAGATGGCAGCACAAAGCTCGGTACCACACTGGAATTGTTGCGATGGAAGGCAGAGTGTGGTCTAACTGACTCCTCATTTGAAAAGATGCTGAAAATAATGAAGCCGAAGTTTCCAAAACATAACGAACTTCCCGAGAGTACCTACGAAGCAAAGAAGCATCTCCAAGGGATATGGAATAGAGGAGGTCATTGAGTTTTGTGTTGACTTTATTCCTGACCTTAAGCCGATTGGTGTTTCTGACTCGCGGCATGAGGGAAGACTAAGTGGAAAAGGCACGCTGGGAAAGAAAGCAATGATATGTAGGGACGGGGATTCTTTCACTAAAGCACACTACACATTTCTACATAACTCCACCTTGGCAGCTCCGTATATCGAGGAACACAAGAATATTGTACGCTCCAAAAACCCGGGGAAGCCTAAATCATGGATTACAGATGAACACATGAAGTCTTTCGGTGGTTGGATGCGGACACATCTCTTGAATGACACCACTGTTGGACATCAGCTATACTTGTTGGCCGCGTCACCATCTTCTACTGTATTGAATTTCCAAGGGTACGAAATAAATGGGAATACATTCTACACGATCGCCCAAGATAAAAAGAGCACCAACCAAAATAGTGGTGTCCGCTTTGATACAATAGACGAGAATGGACAAAAGGACACATATTATGGTTACATAGAGGAGATATGGGAACTAGACTATGGAGTCTCTTTTAAGGTCCCTTTGTTTCGCTGCAAATGGGTCAACCTAAATGGGGAAGGGGTAAAGATAGACCAGTTGTACGGAATGACAACAGTGGATCTCAACAATCTTGGTTATAGAGATGAACCATTCGTCCTAGCCAATGATGTGTCTCAGGTTTTCTATGTGAAGGACATGTCCTCCAGACGAAAAAAAGAAAAAATATGCAAACGAATACATCATATGATGAGCCAAAGCGTCACATAGTTCTTTCAGGGAAAAGAAACATCGTGGGAATCGAGGACAAGACAGACATGTCAGAAGATTATAATAAGTTTGATGAAATTCCGCCCTTCACAGTGAAAACTGACCCAAGCATTCCGTTAAGTAAAGAAGATGCTCCATGGTTACGTCTGAAGCGATCATAAGGAAGGACATATGCCAAGAAGTTCATGATCATATTATGTAACTCTTGTTCATGTCTTTCGCGGTTTGTGGCTTGATCGAAGGATATCTTTCGCGGTTTGTGGCCTTTAGTCCTGGTTTTGTAGTCTCAGTTTTTAATATTAATAAATGTCTTGAGTGTTAGTCCCGTTTTGTGGCTGGACCGGGACTATGAAGAAGTTGTCCCGATTCATACTTACCATTAAGATCTGATCTCCAAACGCGCGCAGTCACATATTAGGGAGTGCCTCTATGACCAGTTTCTTGGAGATGCCGGAGGACTAGGATCCGGCGGCATCTCCCTGAAACTGGTCGTAGTGGTGTCCCTGCTCTCGAAAACCATCTTGCAGCTTGTAACTTCTCTAACTAGATCAATACGCCTCAGAGCTAACTAATTTCACATATTAGGGAGTGCCTCTATGACCAGTTTCTCCGAGATGCCGGAGGACTGGGCTCCGTCGGCATCTCCCTGAAACTGGCCGTAGTGGTGTCCCTGCTCTCGAAAACCATCTCGCAGCTTGTAACTTCTCTAACTAGATCAATACGCCTCGGAGCTAACTAATTTCACATATTAGGGAGTGCCTCTATGACCAGTTTCTCGGAGATGCCGGAGGACTGGGCTTCGTCGGCATCTCCCTGAAACTGGCCGTAGTGGTGTCCCTGCTCTCGAAAACCATCTTGGAGATGCCTCAAACTGGCTGGAGGACTGGACTCGCAAGGATGCCTATTTATAGTACAAGCAGCTCGGCATAGTGTCGACACTTACGAAATAATGTCGACATTCACCCCTATCATTAGTGCTGACTCGTGTTTTGTCCCGGTTGGTGTCTCCAACCGGGACTACAGGTTGATCTTTAGCCCCGGTTGGTGACACCATCCGGGACAAGGTACACGCCGCACAACATAATGTCGACACTCACCCCTATCATTAGTGCTGCCTGGCCCAGCCTATCTTCATGCACACCATAGAGATCCAATGCAAGTTCTAACGATGCTCGTCCCCTATCTTCATGCACACCGGTTCGACCATAGTTAGAAATTCAGATAATTCAAAACAGGCATAATAAATTCAAAAAAAATCCGAACAATGAAAATCATTCGCGTGGTGTCATATTATGTTACATATTTGAAAGGAAAAATACCAGACTTGGTATATTGATCATGTTTCGAAAAAACCTTCACAAAATGACCTATCATGTTTGAGGTTTCATGGCTTTCGGTCCAAATGACCGATGTTATATGCTGAATCACGGCATAGTTTGTGATGTTGTGCCCATATTATGCATGTGTGTGAACATTGGTATGGAGAACAATATTGCAGGAGGAAGTTTTCCTTTTTGTCACACGGAAAAGCCCTTTTCCATTTTCCGAGCGCAAAAAACGGGTCGTTTTGTGAAGTAACCACCAAAATGCCGTTTCAGAATGCTACCGTCCCATTTTCCTAAAATACTAGACCACCTTACATGTACTATCTCCCAACCGGGACATCTCAAACCTTTTCGTGCATCCCGGGTAAAAAGGACAAATGTCTGCCGAATCGGTAGGAAGTGGGTCCGGTTTGTACTACATGTACATGATCTATCGCCCGTGATTTTTTGAAAAAATCATTTTTAGACTCGCAATATGTGGTCTCTTCAGAGATCCAATGAAAGTTCTAACGATGCTCGTCCCCTATCTTCATGCACACCGGTTCGACCATAGTTAGAAATTCAGATAATTCAAAACGGGCATAATAAATTCAAAAAAAATCCGAACAATGAAAATCCTTTGCGTGGTGTCATATTATGTTACATAGTTGAAAGGAAAAATACCAGACTTGGTATATTGATCATGTATCGAAAAAACCTTCACAAAATGACCTATCATGTTCGAGGTTTCATGGCTTTCGGTCCAAATGACCGATGTTATGTGTTGAATCACGGCATAGTTTGTGATGTTGTGCCCATATTATGCATGTGTGTGGACATTGGTATGAAGAACAATGTTGCAGGAGGAAGTTTTCCTTTTTGTCGCACGGAAAAGCCCTTTTCCATTTTCCGAGCGCAAAAAACGGGTCGTTTTGTGAAGTAACCACCAAAATACCATTTCAGAATGCTACCGTCCCATTTTCCTAAAATACTAGACCATCTTACATGGACTATCTCCCAACCAGGACATCTCAAACCTTTTCGTCCATCCCGGGTAAAAAGGACAAATGTCTGCCGAATCGGTAGGAAGTGGGTCCGGTTTGTACTATAGGTACATGATCTATCGCCCGTGATTTTTTGAAAAAATCATTTTTAGACTCGCAATATGTGGTTTCTTCAGAGATCCAATGCAAGTTCTAACGATGCCCGTCCCCTATCTTCATGCACACCGGTTCGACCATAGTTAGAAATTCAGATAATTCAAAACGGGCATAATAAATTCAAAAAAAATCCGAACAATGAAAATCCTTCGCGTGGTGTCATATTATGTTACATAGTTGAAAGGAAAAATACCAGACTTGGTATATTGATCATGTTTCGAAAAAACCTTCACAAAATGACCTATCATGTTCGAGGTTTTATGGCTTTCGGTCCAAATGACCGATGTTATGTGCTGAATCACGGCATAGTTTGTGATGTTGTGCCCATATTATGCATGTGTGTGGACATTGGTATGGAGAACAATGTTGCAGGAGGAAGTTTTCCTTTTTGTCGCATGGAAAAGCCATTTTCCATTTTCCGAGCGCAAAAAACGGGTCGTTTTGTGAAGTAACCGCCAAAATGCCGTTTCAGAATGCTACCGTCCCATTTTCCTAAAATACTAGACCACCTTACATGGACTATCTCCCAACCGGGACATCTCAAACCTTTTCGTCCATCCCGGGTAAAAAGGACAAATGTCTGTCCGCCAGTTCAAAAAAAATCCGAACAATGAAAATCCTCCCGCCATTTTTTCCCGCCAGTTCTTCCCGCCATTTCTTCCCGCCAGTTTTTCCCGCCGGTTCTTCCCGCCAGTTCTTCCCTCCAGTTATCTTCCCGCCGGCCTCCATTGTCATTGCACATCTCTAGACTCATATTTGTAACCTCATCACTCTTTCCCATGACTTCCACTGTAGCACTAACTCCCAGGGAGGCGGAGGCGCTTTGCGCCTCGAACTACCCCTGCCCGCCGGGCTACTGTGTCCCCGTCGGCTGGATGCTGAGCGCCGGAGGCGTGCCGGTTCCTCCTGTCCCTCTAGGTGTGGCGCGTCGGATGGCCATCACGAACCACTACTACTTCGAGCTCACGCCGGAGCAGCGGAGGAATCCCAGATGGCATCCCGACTATTTCCCGACTTGGGAAGCCTTCTTCGTGGATCGCCGTGAGAGGGCACTCGCCAGGCACGAGGAGGAGGGCCCACCTCCTCCGAACTTCAACGAGGCCGGCCGTCGGCTGTGGTGGCGCGGTCGGACTCTCCAGAGCGTCATGGCCTACGACACGGCCGCCGACTCTAGCCCCCGCCTGCGCTACCCTCAAGTCCAGCCCACTCGTACTCAACCTTCAAGGTTCAACTACGGCGACCCCGACGACGATAGCGACGACGGCCGCGGCGAGTACGACGACTACAGTGGCGAGTATTACAGGTGTAGGAAGGACCATGACTGAATTATTCCAACATTGCAAAACAAGTTCGGCCGATTGTGGCTTAATCTGGCCATGTATCTTAATTTTCAGTTCTTCTATGTAACTTTGTGTTAGTTGCGTTATGTACTTTAATTCCAGTTCTATCCTAATCAAATTTTCTTTTCGCCCATTATTTTCTGTCCTTTTTTTCCGCCCATTAAAAACAGAAAATGGTTTTGAATTACATATTCAAATCCAAACACTTTTTATGTTTAAAGTTTTTCTAAATTCCAAATTGATATTAAAAAAATATAAGTTAATTCATTTTTAATTGTAAATGGTTCATATTTTAAATGGTTACATTAATTATTTTTTAAAACAGAAAATGATTTTGATTTATTTATTCAAATCCAAACACTTTTTATGTTTAAAGTTTTTCTAAATTCCAAATTAATATTCAAAAAATATAAGTTAATACATTTTTAATTTTAAATGGTTACATTAATTATTTTTTAAAAATAGAAAATGGCTTTGGATTATTTATTCAAATCCATACACTTTTTATGTTTAAAGTTTTTTCTAAATTCCAAATTAATATTTAAAAAATATAAGTTATTTCATTATTAAATTTAAATGGTTCATAGTTTAAATGGTTACATTAATTATTTTTAAAAACAGAAAATGGTTTCGAATTAGTTATTTAAATTCAAACACTTTTTATGTTTAAAGTTTTTCTAAATTCCAAAGTAATTATCATTTAAAAAACATTACAAATTTAAACCCCAAAATAAAAAATAAGGCGGGAACAGAAAGAAAATACGTGAAAAAATTTGAAAACAGGGGAATACGTCCCGGTTGGAGCCACCAACCGGGACTAAAGAAGCCCTGCGCGCGCGCCCCTTTATCGGCTGAAAATTGGAGTATACGTCCCGGTTGGTGGCTCCAACCGGGACGTATGACCCGGGACAAATGGTCCTTCCTTTACATACGCGTGCCTCTTCTTTTTCTTCTTCTTCTTCCCCTTCTCCATTCTCTGCAACCACCCGACGCGCCGCAGGGGAGACGCTGCCTCATCCATCGCCGTCTCCGTCCATCGCCGCGCGCCGCCTCAGTACGTCTCCGGCCGCGCGCGTCGCCTCCGTACGTCGACCAGCGCTGTCGGCGCCTCCACCTCCCTCTCCTTCCCCGATCGCCACAGCGCCGCCCGCGCCCACCGTCGCCGCCGGTACCGTACGTGCCCGCGCCTTCCCCCTCGCCTCGCTCGCCCGCTGGGGATCACCGCCACCACCCGCTGACTGCCTCCCTCCCTTTCCCCGCAGGCCCGACGCCCGCGAGCCGTCGCCCGCCACTCCAGCCGCCGACCGCCGTCGCCTGCGCACGCGCCGCCACTGCGAGGAGATTCACCACCTCCGGTGAGCTTCCCCTCGCGTGCTTCCTCTGCCCTCCGATCAACATCCAATGGTCCAGATAGCCTAGGGCGCTGACTGGTCAGCGCCACGTCGGCGTGGTCAAACGGTCACATTTGACTATTTACTTTAATTCGATTTATTTTGGCAGATTTTAGACGGAACTTGTAAAATTTATAGAAAATAATCTACTGGGCCAAAAATTGCAAATAAAATATGTATGGAATCAGTGTCTCACGTAGAATATTGCTGTAAATTTGTTTTATGCTTTTGTAGCAAGGTTTTGTCTTGGTTAATTAAATGATTTAATGTTCGTTTTAGAGTATTAAATCCATAGAAAAAGTTCTACAACTCCAAAAATTGCAAATAAGATGTCCCTGGAATCAGTGGAACAAGAAGAATCTTACAGTGAATTAAAAGGGTAGACTTGGCTAGCTCTTTAGTTTTTTAGTTAAGAATTTAGGTTTGATTATTTTAGGTGTATTAGTTGTTAGATGATTTAGTTGTTAGATGATTTAGATGTATATGTATATGTATATGTATATGTATATGTATATGTATATGTATATGTATATTATCATATTTTGTACATACTATTTTTAGGCCCCGCTGTCGGCCTCCACGCGCTGCCCCGCCGTTGGACTCCACGCGCTGCCCCGCTGTCGCGCCTCCACGTGCTCCTCGCCGGCGCTCCAAGCCTCGCCGACTCCGGCCACCGCCTCCACCGCAGATTCCGGCCACCCCGAACCCCGAACTTATTATTTATAAGTCAGAAAAATATGTATAATATACCAAAATGTTCAGAAAAATGAAACCTACCTATTTAAGCTATAATCATGCATTGTTAAGCAACTTAAATAATATACCAAGTTTGATTAGAAGAACATAGTAACCCCTCACAGGTGATTCCGGAGTTTCCCCGAGTTAGGGTTTGCGCCCCTCGGAACCCCGTTTAATTTGTCGAGCGTGCTTTAGGGTTACTTTTCAATACAATTTAACTTGTCATATCATCATACTTGCTTGATCATTGCATCGATGCTTTAGGGTTTCCCTTTATTTTTGGTGTTTGGATTATTAGGTTTATTATTAGTTAGGTATTCTTAGGTTTATTAATTAGTTTGATATTATTAGTCTTTGGCCCTATCTTAAAAACCCTATCTTAGATAAGGAATCATTAATACCCCTTAGGTGCATGTGGGTTCGACGATGTGCCTTCGCCAGGGAATTCCGAACCCTCTTAAATCGATTCCAATATGGTATTTTGTTAGTATCTAGTGTTACCTATCTGGTGGATAGTTTCCCTTTTGTAGCCTTATACTCATGTTCCCCTCTCATATGCATCCGAGGTTTCTCCGAACTAGGTTTTACACCCCTCGGAACTCCGAAATATTGATTTTAGTTGATTTTAGCTAGAGTTACCTATCTACTACACGGTTTCCTTTTTGTAGCTAGGTTTAGGGTTTAGGGTTTCTCTCCATTTTTATTATTGTGTATGTATATATTAGGGTTTCTCTGAATTAGGGTTTATATCTCTCAACACCATACCTAACTTTCTCCTTTAGCCGCTTTGACTTATTCGTTTTTCCACCTATGCAGAAAATATGGACCCACACGTCAGAGACGAAGAAAAGGAAGAGTTGATCCAAGGTGTGATCCGTGGGGAAGAAAATTTAGACGTATCAACTTTTCTGAACAACTCCGGTGAGGGTGATCCTCTTTTTACCGGAATAGACGACTTGTTTGAGGTTGAAGGTGTTGCCTTCTGCGAGGGAGAAGGCGATGCCTTGTGTAATCGAGAAGACGACCGCTCCGGCGAGGTGCATGTAATATAATTAATTCATTAATTAATCATCTGCTATCTATATAGAAATAGTAACGACGATCTCTTCTTTTAGCCCTCCGGATCGAAGGAATCTACTGAAAAGAGCAGACGAGGCCCAACCAAAAAGTTGCAAGACCATGAGAGGTTCAGGATCGAAGATGTCGCTGAAGACGGCAAACCGACGGCTCCCGAAGTTGTCGCAAACAAATTTGTGGCACAATGCGGAGTAATTGTTAGGTACTTAATCCCGATCACCATTAGAAATTGGAATAGGCATGCTAATGCGAAGAGGGAACATGTTTATTTATCCCTAACCACGCCAAAGATTTACTGTGGAAGAGGCTCATGGTTAATTTCAAACTACTGAAGATAGAGCTGGATCCAAATGTGGAGGATCCAGTTGAGGACGCCTTACAACATGGGAGAGCCATGGAGGCTAAGGTCAGGGAGTGGGCTTTGAAGAAGATGGCCCAGTGTTTCACCAACTGGAAGAAAAGATTGCACCTTGACTACGTTGTGAAAGAGAAGACTCCCGATTTTAAGAATATTCAGTTTGAGAAGATAAAACCATTCTGGGCTGAGTTTGTGGAATACAAGAAATCAGAAAAAGCTAAGAAAATGTCTGCAACGAATAAGCTGAATGCTGCTAACAAGAAGTATCACCATACAATGGGGCAAGGTGGCTACAGGGCTGGCATTCCTAAGTGGGAGAAACTTGAGAATGAACTGCGTGCTAAAAAGATCACCCCAGAGACAGACGATTGGGTAGAACGTGCACGGAATTGGTTTTACGGGCATGGGGGCACGTTGGACTCGGAAGGGAGGTGTATATATAACATACGACATAAAGAAGACCCCTTGCCAATCGAGAGGATGAGAAAAGCAGTAAAGGCTGTTAAAGATGGGGACTTCATTCCCGATAGAGAGAATAATGAGCTCACACTCGCCCTTGGAAATAAGGAACATGATGGACGAACACGAGGCACAAGAGGCTCCCAACCATGGAGGACTGGGTTTCTCGAAGAGAGGAAGAAATATCCTGATAGAAGCCGTCAGAGGAGAAAGGACAGGGCGGAAGTTGAAGCAGATAGTCAGAAAGAGCGAATGCGTTTAATTGAAGAACGATTAAAGCAACAACAAGATGAAATTAACGCACTTAAAGAGCAAAGTACCGGCCCATCTCAGCAGCACACTGCATTCGATGCTACCGGCCTATCGAACAATCGAAAAAGCAGTGTGGCTTCCACCGAGATCCCGGGTGATGACAATGGCGATGACGATGGTGCACCGACGATGGCTCCGGTTGGCTACCCAGTGGATGATATCACAGAGATGATACACTGCGAGCTACATATCAAAGTTGTGAACATATCAATGAAGGTGGTGGTCGGCTATGCCTTACCAATTGGACCCACACCAACTTACCACTGTCGTCCGGTTCCAAAGGGCTACGCTATTGTCGGGGTGGATGAAATCATGCCCACCTTTGAAGTTTTGGGTCTTCACTACCCTGCAGGTGAAGGGGATATGACTGTACTGGGAGACGCAAAAAACGTCACCATTCTATGGCCGAAGGAATGTATCGTGCTTCGAAATCACACGCCAAGGCCATCTTCGCCGCCGCCTCACCCGTCTCCAGCGAGGTCGTCGCCGCCGCGGCAGCCGTCTTCGTCGCCTCACCCGGCTCCGTCGCCTCACCTATCTCCGGCACAGCCATCGCCGCGGGAGCCATCGCCGGCGCCTCAGGATAAAAAGCGTAAGCGTACCGCTACTCTGCGTCGTGGTAAGCGATTGCCGAAACGTAAACAAGAGCCTCTTCCAAAAGTACCAAAGGTTCCTCCCAAGAGAGCTTATGACTGTATTGAAGAGGAGACTGCGGCGATCGTTGATACGGAAACGACAGCGTTTTTCGCTAAGCTAAGGCGGCCGAAAGAGCCAGAGTTCCCCAGCACCAAAGAAGAAAAAGGCAAAGTGTTGAAAATGCTAAAGACTCTTCATCAACCCGAGCCAAAGCTGTCATCAGACTATGAGCGTTCTATTCTCAAGTCACATGCGGCACAAAAAGCCTCGAAGAGCAGTACTGATGCAAGCGAGAAATCTGTTGCCCAGCTCGGAGAACAAGCAAAACAGTCTTGCGCCCCTATCAAGGTGATTTCCCAAACCAATGTGGGGTCGAGAAAATATGGGGCCGAAGAGCAGTATGATCCAGCGGTAGTTGCACAATACGGAGAAGCTGCCGTTGCTCAAGGTATGAGTATTGCCCAGTACTTATCCCAGTTAGAGTTCTTCCCCGTGAGTGAAGTAGCATACAAATACCAGTACGACAAACCTCTCGTCAAACCTGAGGAGGTAAACAATCTTCCAACAAAAATGCGAAGATTGCATAATTGGTCCATGCATGCCACAAAGGCCGGGGCTAACTGGATAGTGCTGAGGGTTACAAAAAAGCATCATGGGAAAGAAAAGGATGACATGATATCCATTGAATTTGATGAACTATTTAAATTATTCAATCAAGACGCCTTGGACAAATCGATCATCAGTGCCTATTGTCTGTAAGTACTAATTCTGTAATTAATTTAGTCTCCAGCTATCTCACCTTGTTTATTGCATGTATATAATCATACTGTAATATGCAGAATGAAGATTCTCGAATGCAGCAGAGGACAAATCTATGACATTGGCTTCATTGACCAATATTGGGTTCATGAAGCTAATCTCAAAACAAGCCCCCAGGATACGGAGGATAATATAGTACACGCGTTAAGGTTTCAAGAAACCAGAAGGGAAATACTTTTTCCTTACAACTTCGAGTGAGTGTTATTGTCTTCTATACACTTTCTATTTCGCTTACTCGATGTTAAGTATATAATTGATTAGTTATGCATTCGCAGCTTCCACTATATTCTGTTAATCATTCAACTTGACAAAGGGCGTGTACTAGTCATGGACTCGAAACATAAACCCCTTGAGACGTGGAAGGACATGCAGATGCTTCTCCAGCGGTAATTCTAATCATTACGACACTATATCGGCAACGTTCGTGAATTTTATGATATCAAGTAATTAATAACTTCTTTTATTCGTTTTCTTCGCCGGGCAGCGCTTGGAAACGGTTCACCAACAAGGCTAGGGGTGTTTGGAAAGAGGAGCTTACATTTCAAGCACTAGATGTAAGCACCACTAGCTATATCCGCGCATCTCTTTGATTCTAGTTTTGATACAGTTATTATCATGCTTGATTATTATTTTGATTGAACTATGTTCTCGTAAAGTGCCTGACGCAGGGACCAGGTAACAATCTATGTGGATACTATGTTTGCGAGTTCATCCGGCAGACGTGCGATGAGAATGGCAGAAATTTAGAGCAACTCCACGTACGTAAACAATTTCTATAGTTTTTAATTACAATCAAATTGTGTTTAGTTTCATTCATATAGACTGACTCCTTTTTTAAATCAGATCGAACGTCTACGGGACGGTCTTCTGCCAAAGGATCGCGTACGAGCAATTCAGGAGGAATTGGCGGGATTCTTGGATGCAGAAGTCCTAAACCCAAAAGGGGAATATTATTCGGCTGTGTATAGACAATAGGGATTGTAAAAATAGCAACTTTTGTATGTAGTGCATGAACTCGATCCGTGTATTGAATGTAATATTGTCATGATGATCTTGTGTAACATAACGGTTCCTTCATTGATAAGTGCAAAACACTAAATAAACAATAAAACAACCTAAATGAATTCTCTGCCGTGGCACAAAAAGTGCCGAAAATGCTGCCGTGGCAACAAAATGTGCCAAAATGAATTCTCTGCCGGCCGCGGCAACAAAATGTGCCAAAATGAATTCCGCGGCAGAAGGTTATTTGTCCCGGTTCGTATTACGAACCGGGACTAATGCTCCACCCCCCTCGTCCTCTGCCGCTGCCACGTGTGCACCCATTTGTCCCGGTTGGTGGGGCATCAGGACTAAAGGTTAGGGCTTTAGTCCCGATTGCCCCGTCCCGGTTGGGCAACCGGGACTAAAGCCCCTTACCAACCGGGACGCATGGCATGTTTTCTACCAGTGTTGTGATTGCTCGAGGATGCTTGATGAGGTGGCATAGCTGCATGTCAAGAGAATTAACTTAGTGGGGTGAACTTCTTAGTTATATAGGATTAGCTAGTTTCAACCGAACCAAGTGAACTGAAGGAAGCTGATGACAGATCAAAGAAACCACTTCTCACACCCATTTTATCTTGGAAGAGATATTTATGGCTAATAATCATTGCAACGACCAAGCAACCTTATTTAGTTTCTGGAAACCTGCACAACAATTGACCAAAACATGGAAGAAACCACTTCTCACTAGTGCCTAAGCATGATTGACCAATGAGATATCAGTCCGGTACTCATTTGTTCTTACCAGCGATGTGGCTGGTTTTGCAAGCGTCTGCCACTGCTCGCATGTCTACGATCTCTTCACGAGCATTGCTCACGACGATCACATTTCTCTACTTCTTGGCAATCTTCTCCTTGTTGAACATGCCTTTGAAATAAAGAAAACGGAAGGAATCACGGACAGAAACATGTGGTGCAACGGATATGGTGTTCACGGCTACAACCATTGTAGACTAATTTGTATCACTATCTTTTATACCATTTCAAATGTGAGAGTTTCACTTCAAAATTAGTTCATTTGCTCCCGTGTCGAAAGATAAATTTTAAAACAAATGAACAATAAAAGGACGCGAGGTAAAACAAATTGCACTTGAAATCAATTTGATAACCATCTACATAAGGCTCCACCAATTCAGTCAAAATCTTGTACGAAACAAAACATACTTCTTAGCAAATATTTTATTGGTTTTTGTACTTCCCGCCAAGACTTTTTGTTACCATTATGATATAATCTACACTTCTGTAGTGAAAACAATGATATAGGAACAAAAAAGATTGGCCCACTATGTGGTTGCTAACATCCTCATCAAAAGTATCACGTGATTATACAAATTAATGTCCTACTGTATAAGTGCAGAGATTGCGATTGAGACAAAGCCACTCACTCTGTTTCACGAAAATGTCATGGAGAATCCGCTTCAAAGGAATTCAATTCCTTGAATGAACAAAGTCTAGGTTAATATTCACATGAAAGAGCATCATGTACATAGGCTTATGTAAGTCTATTAGCTGAGGTATTGACATTTTGAAAGTGATCCTACAAATGTACCCAAGCTCAGAAAGGATACATTTTGGTGAGACATACATGCAGTAAGAACAAATTGAAGGAATTATTAGGCGATATAACAGAATCTAAGAATTTCTTGTCAACATGGAAGAGAGTAGAGACACAAGAAAACCTACAGGTTAAGCCCAAGCTAAGTTCTAGCAATCAAGAAAATTTTGACTGACTTTGTAGTCAAGAAAAATACAAAATAATAGTTACATAGCGCTATGTAACTATTATTTTGTATTTTTCTTAACTACAAAGTCAATCTTACCATGAAATGTATTCTACCATTGGATTTTCTCGTTCGCAACTGTCTTAGCATGAAGTGTACTATGGAATCTACCGAATTAATCTGATAATGAAAATGGCACCACGTCAGGGTGGTGTAACATGGCATCTACTGGAACTCAGGATCATACACGGCAAAATCTCTTACAATTGAATTGCAGCAGTGTATTTTAGCATCTACATGCGTTTGTCACCTAGATCACCTATTACTACAAGCAAATAGATATCAAAGGGGGAGGAGAGATCTGCAACGTTCTGGAAGACAGGTGAGCCAAGTTAACAAATCCAAGAAATAAAATGTATCGCTAGCAGCTTTGGCCCAGAGACCGGAATCTTACCGTGGTGCAGAAAAATTTCTCAGCCAACGCAGGTAGAGACGGAGGAGATGTCTAGGTCGACGGAGACAGATTCTTGTGGGTCATCTGCACTTGACCAATACAGAACATATTTTTTCAACCAATTGATCCGTGAATCGATAAATCTGCAACACCCAAAAATCTTCATGCTAAGACAATAATTTGTTAGGACTATCAGGGTATCAAAGTAAGAAAAAAGTGCAGTCCTCCGCTGGCCACCAATGTTCATACTTGTTAATATTAATCTATTCAAACCACTTAAAATAATCTAGCAGTTGATTAACCAAAAACAAATTTTTCATTTAGTCAGTGTTTAATAGAACATTGCTTGCCTTCAGGTCCCGGTTAGCAATTCCTCTTATTATCTTTAATCTCTTTCCCTGGTCTAACTCCTTACATCTCTATGGATCTGGCACTTGAACAAGAAATCGCGAAGGACTGGTAACTTGGCTGGGGATGTGCGAGAGGGTCCTCGTCTACAGTATCCAGCGCATAGTGATGTAGGCGGCGTTTGTCCAGCTCTGTGCTGCCTCCAAAGAACCTTCCCTTGAACTCCAGGTCTACAATCTACAGTGCGTGGCCGGCGAAGGCGGACCACTGCGTCGAGCATGGAACCCGACAGTCCCCACCTCCACACCCTCGCTCTGCGAGGAATCGACAATTTCGGCGGTGATGGCCAGGGACTCTAGGCGCCAGTTACGAACCAAAATTGTATTTGCCTCGGAGAGTGAAGGAATTAGGTCGGGACCTGCTTCCTTTTGGAGGCGACGGTGCGAGGCCGACCTCACGTGGGTTGAGCAGCCGGTGGTGGAGGAGCAGGGACGACGCGCCCGTGCTGCGAGGTAGCTACCGGCCGATGCGTCCCGAGCACCCGCATTACCGGAGATCTCCCTCTTCCTCCTCTGGGTTCCAACCTCCCTTCTTCCCTATTGCTCACCCAGCCTCCCGTGCATCATTGCTGGCCGCCAGATGTGAGAACAGGCGAGGGAGGCGGAGGCCGCACGACGGCGAGGCCATGAAAATCGAGGCGGCGGCGGGGTAAGTTTGGAGCTAGGAAATCGGACAGCAGGAAGTGCAAACGAAGAGAAAACCCTAGATCCATACTCCTCAAAGTGCGCCTGCCGGCCGCGCCGTTCCTCTCGATCTAGATGGGCATCCCTAGTGGAGACATCTAGAAGAACAACAACGCCCCTTCCAGGGCAAAGAAAATCAAAAAGCTAGCCCTGACTCGTCCCGAGATTCCATCCCAAATCAAGAAAAACAAGATGAAAAGCTAATTTTTTTCTCCGAGATCCCGCATGCAAAACCCCAAGTCAAAAGAAAAGTAACTCCGGCCATCGCCGGGAAAAGATCTGCCCCACCTCGGCCACTTGACGGCGGTGCACCCACCCTCGGGTGGATGCACGCGTCGGCAAGGAGCCAAGGGGAGGTACCGCCGCCATCTCCTTCTCTGCTACTCGCGGGGTTTTGGGGGGAGGTGGGAGGTGGAAGAAATCGATGAGGGGGGGGAGGGACCCACCGGGCCGCCGCCGCTGCGCCGGTTGACTGCGGTGCGCCCACCCTCGGGTGGACGCACAACCGGCAAGGAGGGCAGGGAGGCGCCAATGCTCGATGGGAGAGGGAGGGGGCCGCCGGCTGCGCCGGGCGGTGCCGCCTCGCCTCAGACCCCACGGGGGGCTTGGGAGCCAGAGAATGGGAGAGAGGAAGGGGCGCGCCACCGCCGGCACCGTCGCCGCGCGGGGCGGCCACCTCGCCTCGACCTCCACTAACGAGCTCCCATGCCGCCGCCAGAGATAGCAAGGTAGGGGAGGGGCTCACAAAGCCAAGAGGGAGGGGCCGCCTGGTGGGGGGAAGCGCGGGGTGGACGGGAGGAAAATGGGAGTTAGGGTTTCCAGGGGGCGCGGTCTGGCCGTTTTGTCCCCGTGAGGCGCGCGGGGAGCCGTCCGATCTAGGGCGGCAGAGATGGACGGCTAGGATCAATCCGGGCGGGCGGTCGCCGTTACCGACGGGCCAAGCGGGCCAAGTTGGCCGCTGGCAGGCTGCGGCTGGGCCACTGGCGAGCGAGTAAGCTGGAGAGCTCTGCTGCGCGTGGGCGGCGAATAGGCTAACGAGCGCGCGGGCGGGGCAGGGCGCAGGCAGGCTTTGGCGGGCCAGCCCGCGGGCCGCTGGCCGCTCTAGTGAGCACACCCGCGCAGCAGATAGCCGCCGTGCCGCTGGGCCACGCTGGGCCATATAGTGTTTTCTGTTTTTAGTTATTTCTATTTACAGAAGTTTTTTTTTTGATGTTTTTCATCAGTTTTTGGAGAGTTTTTTGCACAGTTTTTTCTAGTCTATTTATTTCAAGTGAATATTTGACTAGAAAATGGAATAGAGGCAGTTTTTTATGTAAAATTTAAAAGGCTTATGAATGTTATTATAATTGTTTCCGCTGCAAATTGTTGGTTTTAAATTGCTAGAATGCAATAAAAGTGTGTTCATTTTTGTTTTAAAAGATGTGATAAAGTAATTTAAAGTTGATTATGCTCCATGTTATTAATTGACCAACGTTATTAATAAACATGATCATGATCCCTTTCATTGAGTATTAAAAGTGCATTTAATTTTATTTTTACCCAACGGTGATATAACTTTAAATGGCACAAACAATTGCATGCTTAATTTATACCAACGTTGGATTAATGCATACAATTGTTTTTTGTTTATCTCACATCTTTGTGGTTTTCAGGAGGTCTCAACCTCATTAGCTGCCTGAAGGACATCCCACTGCTCAGAGGGGATAACTACTCCGAATAGAGGAAAAAGGTTGACCTGGCCTTTGTCTGCGCCGAGGTGGACTGGGTGGTTGACACTAAACAACCAGTCAAGCCTGAGGACCCAGTGAGGGGTGATGCTGAGGAAAGTGCTGAATTTGAAAAGAGAAAGAGAGACCATGCTCCCTTGGAGCTGGCCTACTCAATAGATAACCAAAAGTGGGTCAATGCAAATAAGAAATGCTTGGCTTTTGTAAAGAACACAATTGAGAACGCAATAGTAGGCTCAATTAAAGAGTGTACCTCTGTTGGTGAGTACCTTGCAAAGATAAAGAGCCAGTTTACTGGCTCTTCAAAGATGTATGCAACCCAGCTGCTCAAACAGCCGGTGACAGAAAAGTATACGGGAGGGCCACATGGCATTAGAGAGCAGATCTTGAGGATGTCCAACATGGCGGCTAAGTTGAAGCCCATGGATGCGGACCTCGAGCTCAAGCCTGCTCTTCTGGTGCATCTTGTCATGGCCTCTCTTCCCCAACAGTTCGAGAACTTCGTCATCAACTATAACATGTCCCCTAAAAAGTGGGACATTGAAAAGACCATAGGGATGTGTTCTCAAGAGGAAGAAAGGCTAAAGTCCATTCATGGTGGTTCCTTGAACTACGTGAAGGACAATAGGAAGAGGAACTTCACCAACAGTAACCATGGTGGCTCACCTTCCAAGCCACATGGCAAGGGCACACTACAACACCAGCATCAGTACCAGCAGTCTACCCCTGGGGATAAAGACCAGTGCCACCATTGCAAAAAGGTTGGCCACTACAAAAAGGATTGCCCAATATGGCTAAAGTCCATAATGGCCAAAAACGGTAAAGATATAGTCTCTTTTGTTAATGAATCTCTGTATGAAAAGTTTTCTAAATCTACTTGGTGGATTGACTCTGGTGCAACTGTTCATGTTGCCAACTCTTTACTGGGGTTCCATTCGACAAGGATTTTGCCAAAAAGAGAAAGACTCATTGAAGTGGCGAATGGGATTGAAGCAGAAGTGGAGGCTATTGGCGACATTCCTCTGGAGCTGGCTGATGGCTTTTCTCTTTTGCTTAAGGATGTTTTATTTGTTCCTTCCATTCATAGAAATTTAATAAGTGTGTTGTGCTTGGACAAAGACTTGTATGAGTGCTATTTTGGACATGGCAAATGTGCCATTTGGTTGAAAGATACTTGTGTGGGTGTTGCTACACTACATGACAAGCTTTATTTATTATCTTTGCATGAGAAAGTATTTTCTGTGTGTGATGTGAATGAACAAGTTCCCTTGTCGAATAAAGAACAAAAGAAAAGAAAGCGAACTCTTGACTCATCGAAGTTATGGCACAGCAAATTAGGCCATATTTCGAGGGGAAGAATGGAAAGCCTCGTTAAAAATGACATTCTTCCTCCGTTAGAGTTCTCAGACATCGAGCAATGCATAGATTGCATTAAAGGAAAGTATGTAAACAAATTAAAAAGGGTGCAAACCGAAGTATAGCTACACTAGAAATAATCCACACTGATATTTGTGGACCATTTCCAGTGAAAAGTGTGGATGGCTATGATTCATTCATAACATTCACGGATGATCACTCCCGATATGGTTATATTTATCCAATTAAAGAAAGATCTGAAGCATTGGATAAATTTAAAATTTTCAAAGCTGAAGTAGAAAATCAACATGATAAAAGAATTAAGATAGTCCGGTCTGACCGTGGGGGGAGTACTATGGTCGGCATACTCCATATGGTCAAGTACTAGGACCTTTTGCAAGGTTCCTACAGGAAAATGGAATAGTCACCCAGTATTCTATGCCGGGCGAACCTCAGCAAAACGGAGTAGCTGAAAGGCGTAACCGTACCCTCATGGATATGGTGCGCAGCATGATGAGCTATTCCTCCCTCCCATTGGGATTGTGGATGGAGGCGCTTAAAACCGCCATTCACATTCTCAACAGAGTACCAAGTAAGTCGGTGCCCAAAACACCATATGAATTGTGGACAGGCAGAGTTCCCTCTCTGCACCACTTGAGGGTCTGGGGGAGCCCAGCTGAGGCAAAAGTTTTCAATCCAAACATTGCAAAGTTAGACCCCAAAAAAGTATCTTGCCACTTCATTGGCTATCCAGATAAATCAAAAGGATATCGTTTCTACTGTCCTGACAGATACACAAAGTTTATAGAAACGAGACATGCAGTCTTCTTGGAGGACGAACTGATGAGGGGGATCACGGTAGCTCGGGAAATTGATCTCGAGGAGAAGAGGGTGCATGCACCTAATCCGAGGACTCAGGAGCCATTTTTCTCGCTACCTGTTGTGCCACCATCTACAACCCCTGAGGTTGTGGTGTCGGCACCTGTTGTGACTCCACACGTGACAACAATGGGCGAAAGTTCGGAACTTGTCCATCAGGAGCCACCTGAACCCACTGTTGAGCACGAAAGGGAGCCAGAACAGCCACATACTGTAAATGTGCCTGAACCCGAGGCAAGAAATGAGCAAGACTCTGATGAACTCAGAAGGTCTAAAAGAGAACAAAGACCAGCCATTTCCAAAGAAATCTACAAGGTCTACAACATAGTTCACATGGAGGGCGATCCTACCTCATATGAAGAAGCCATGAGTAGCCCTCACTCAGCCAAGTGGGTGCAGGCAATGGAATATGAAATGAAATCAATGAGTTCCAACAATGTTTGGGACTTAGAGGAAATTCCTAAAGGAGCCAAAACAGTAGGATGCAAATGGGTCTACAAAACAAAGTATGACTCCAATGGGAATGTAGAAAAGTACAAAGCTAGACTTGTGGCAAAAGGCTTTACGCAAAGAGAAGGCGTAGATTACAATGAGACTTTTTCTCCGGTCTCATGTAAGGACTCCTTCAGAATCATAATGGAACTAGTTGCACATTTTGATTTAGAGTTACATCAAATGGATGTTAAGACGACATTTCTAAATGGATATTTAGAAGAAAATGTTTACATGAAACAACCCAAGGGTTTTTTCATGGAGGGGAAGGAACATATGGGATGCCGCCTAAAGAAATCCATTTATGGGTTAAAGCAAGCCTCTAGGCAGTGGTATTTAAAGTTTAATGATACAATTAAAAGATTTGCATTCAAAGAGAATGTTGAGGACAACTGCATTTATGCAAAGTTCAAAAGTGGGAAATATATTTTCCTAATTCTGTATGTGGATGACATCTTTCTTGCTAGCAGTGATGTCAGTCTACTACTAGAGACAAAGAAGTTCTTGTCATCAAATTTTGACATGAAAGACCTTGGTGAAGCTTCTTATGTTTTGGGCATAGAAATTCACCGAGATAGAAAGAATGGAGTGTTAGGACTGTCGTAGAAAGCGTATTGTGAAAGGATTCTAAAGAAATACAATATGCATGCGAGTAATGCAACACCTTCTCCCATAGTCAAGGGAGATAGTTTTGGGAAATCCCAATGTCCAAAGAATCAATATGAGATCGATCAAATGAAGTCAGTACCATATGCTTCGGCTGTTGGAAGCTTACAATATGCACAAGTGTGCACTCGCCCTGACTTAGCTTTTATCACCGGGGTACTCGGTAGATATCAAGAAAATCCAGGCATAGAGCACTAGAAGATGGAAAGATTTGCGTTATGTGCAAGGCACAAAAGGCCTCATGCTAACATATAAAAGATCTGATTCCCTAGAGATAAAAGGGTATTCAGATGTGGATTTTGCGGGAGATAAAGACGACAGAAAGTCCATGACAGGATATGTATTTACTCTTGCAGGAGGTGCTATTTCGTGGAGAAGCGCCAAACAGTCGATAGTTGCATCATCTACGATGTATGCAGAATTTATAGCATGTTATGAGGCCATGGGACAGGCGTTATGGTTAAAGAAATTTTTACCCGACTTGAAAGTGGTTGACTGCATCAGCAGGCCACTAAAGATGTACTATGACAACGAGCCCGCGGTATTCTATGCTCACAACAACAAGTCGAGTAATGCTACAAAGTCTATAGATATAAAGTACTATGTTGTGAAGGACAAAGTCCAGGATAAAACTATAAGACTCGAGCATATAAGGACAAAGGATATTCTTGCGGATCCGCTAACGAAAGGCTTACCACCCAATGTGTTCAAGGAACACATAGCCGGCATGGGTTTAATGGAAAGCCTATGATTCCTGGACTACAGTGGCCCAAAAGTAACAGGATTTGTTTCAAAACAGAAAAGTATATAGTGGCTGCCTGATTCTATCGGCAATTGAGCTGAGACGATGAAACATGCTCTATGTATCGATCTGTGATGAAATGAGTAAAGTACAAAGTTAAAAGTAAAGTAGAGATCTAGGGGGAGAATGTTAGATAGATCTCTCCCACGTTCGGGCCCAACGGCCCGAACGGAGTCCCTCACCGCGCCCTAATCGGGGGTGCCCAACCTTAGCATGGTTGGTGGGCCCCTGTCACCAGCGCGCATATAAAGAGGTGGGGGGCCGGACGCACACGGTACGAGGTTCACCGTGCGCCGCAGCCTCCACCAACACTCCCACCAATTAGGGTTCGCGCTAGGCCGACGGGAAGCTCCGCCGCCACCACTCTCAACCACCCACGCCCACGCCATCGCCCCCTTTTCCCATGGCCAATGACGGAGGCTCTAGCTCTGGGGCTAGCTCCGGCATCCCCTTAGGCTAGTGCTTGTCGAGCCAGGGCGCAGGTAGTACCCTACTCTCCAATCTCTCTCTCTCTCTCTCTCTCTCTCTCTCTCTCTCTCTCTTCCTCTCAAATCTACAAGTTCCACCTTATAGTATATCTACCAAGGCTAGATTAGACTCAACAATGATTTCCTAGTATATTGTCGTGTGTGTGCTATATGGAAAGAGGAAGCGACGATGTCGTACCGCGATTAGGGGCGCAAAGTGATTTTGGGGGCTTCTCCAGTTGCCGGGAGAGGGCCTCACCGGTGCCGGAGGTGCAGGAGGATTTGGTGACCCTTGACCGGCGGTTCCAGATAGGAGGAAGGGATGGGCTCCTATGGTTGCCAGGCGAGGGCCTCGCCGACGGTGCGGGAGTCCAGGGGAGGCGCACGTAGAGTTGTAGGAGGATGGGGAAGGCGAGCGGCTTTATTGTCATACATTATTGTTTTACCTATTAAAATAATATTATTTAATAAAGTTTTTATAAGTAATAATACTTTGAAAATTCATATTTTAATATTGGTAAATGAAAAAATATAAATAATGTACTAAAATTCTTATAAAAGTAAGAACTACCATTTAAAAATATAATCATAGATTAATATATCACTTAACTAAATATTTATTATTTATTAAGTATTTATAAAGTAATAAATCTCATAAAAATCATATTTCAATATTTATAAATCATAAAAATACATATAATATACCAAAATGTTCACAAAAATAATATCTACATGTTAAAATATAATACTTCACTTTTGAGGTAAATAAAAAATTAATACTCTAAAAACTTAAAATTAAACCCATTTATTTAACTATTAATTCATAAGAGAATAAATAAAAAGTTACTAATATTTCTAAAATTATCCATTTAAGGTCTAGAAATAGTGTTAGTCTTCAATATTGATAGAATGAAGTAAAAATAGTTCAAAACATTTTCGATACAAGTTTATTGAATTATCATTCACCTATAAGTGTATATTATTTTCTAAAAGGATTCTTATAAAATTATAAAATCTTTAAGAATGATATTTTTAACTAAATAAAATTTTTTACAATTACTTCAACCACATGTTTATAAACATACTAAAAATCCAAAGGTAATTCATAAGTAGTTAAATCATAATATTTCCTTGTTTACAAATCATAACCACTAATTTATAAGGAGATAAATGATTCTATTCAATCATAATGTTAAGAAACCACTACTCAAATAGAACTAATACCACTCTTAATTAACCTTAAAGAAACATTATGAAGTGAACAAATTATAATACCATCTAATGACTAAGATAGATAAGTCTCAACTACTAGTGTGGTCATTATTTAAATGAACTAATTCTTTCTTCCTTCCTTGAAAACTATAATTAATTAGAAACCTTGGAACATTAACTAAAGGTTTAAATACTTTTGTTTAGTTAAGTAAACTTTTCTTCAAAAGTTATTGTCTTAAGTTACACCGAAAGTAATTCTTAAGTATTCCAAGATAATCTGCTTAAGTAACAACCTTCATATAAGGAGTCTTTATATACCATTCCACACTTGAGTGCTTTATGATTGTATGCTACTTATTATACTTACATGTTGTTTCACACCCACTCACAATCCTTAATAAGAAGCAAAAGTGTGAAACTTATCTAAAAGGACAACACATTCCAAAGAAACCGTTTCCAGTTCCCAAACCCTAGATCAACGACGTTTATTCCGTGGATTCAAGTTTATCAATTGCATTACATTACTTACGCATAATAGCATCTTGCTTCTTTAAACATTAGTCCTTACCGGACCAATAATGTTGTTTTCAGATATTGGGATTTTCTATTGTCTCGAAGACCGTGAGTGCATAATCTTGCAATCACAAAAGGCAAGTTTACACTTGCTCATGTCCTTTGATTATTTTCTATCAAGTATTTTGCAAATCCAGTGTTGTCATCACCTACATTTCAAAAAGGTCAGAAAACACTATTTTTATAATAATATGATTATAGGTTATTTACCAAGAGGTAATAACCTACTATGAAAGTTCCGGTGGTAAAGGAACATAATACCTAGGACTTAACAACCAATATCACCAGTTGTCATGATATTGCCGACGAGTACGCCATGGAGGGGTCCTCAAAGTGCGTGTTTAGAGACGTGGGGTAAGGCAGACGGTTGACGGGTACGAGGTAACACAGCTTACCCAGGTTCAGATCCCACGATGGTGGTGGAATCCTACTCCTGCTATAAATCACTATAAGGGCAATACACCGAGTTATAGAGATAGATTCGCTGTGCGAGGTTGTATGAATTGATGCCCTAAAGGCTCCCATAGGCCCGACTTATATAGTCGCCAGGTCCTAGGGTTACAGGGAAAAGTCCTAGCCGTACAGTTTACAGAGTCCTACACCGTCTATTAGTAGTCTTGTGTATCTTGCACTTCAAGGCTCCGGGTACGCTGGTGACTCCACCGTAGCCTTCCTTTATCTGGCATGGTCCTCCCTTCTGGATCCATCTAACTGGGCCAGCCAGCAGGCCATAGGCCATGCTACCAATTGTGCGCCACCCGGGTTATTCGGATAGGTGACATGCTATGAGGATACACATATAGCATATCCCCAATAGTAGCCCCCGGAGAACTCCGAGATCTTGCGCCGTCTTGCCTCTTCAGATGAATGTTCTGCCTAGGTGGATGTCGGCAAATCGTCAAGCAATATCTTGTAGTTCTCCCAAAGAACCCTGCAAAGCTTTCTCCGTCTTCAACTTGTAAGCCGGAGAAATGCTAAATCTTCCATCGTACTCTTCCGTAGCCGGATTGGATCCGTCCATGTCGGAATCTTCGATGTGACGGGTCATCTTCCCATGTCTGCTAGGACGACGTAGGCTTAGGTCAGCGACGCCTCGTAACTCACACATGAAGAGAACGCAATCATGTCCGATTTTCCCGCGCGAGCAATAAGAACCGTTGGCGGCGACGGTTGGAGACGTGGCGAAATTTCCGCGCACGTTCGCGAACACGTCGTCTACGCGGCAACCGTCCAATCAAGCTGCACGAATCTCGACGCTTGGAGATGATAAATAGTAACCGTGGTGGAATTTCCACTTTTACCTCATTCTCCTCGCATCATCTTCTTCCTCCAGCGCGCGCCCCTTCGAGCTCTCCGCGCCCAACTCATGAAAAAACCCTCCCAATCTGCACCAGTCACACCCAGCCTCACTCCATGGCCAGCAGCAGCACTTCTCCCTCCATGGCGGCGTCGAACGAAGCCGCGATGAAGCCGGCGAGCTCCATCATCGTGCCTCCAGAGGGCCTAGTCATCCCCGCATCGGTGGTTATCGAGTCCACCGGCGACGACCTTAATCTGGCGGCGCTGGAGCCGTTGGAGGAGGATCCAGATTCGCACAAAGGCGACTGACGCGGCTCAAATATCACAGACCGTGATATCCAAGAGATGATCGCCGAAGTCTACCTTCCTGCGAAGGAGGGGCTCGCCTGGCGGGCGGCGCCGGCCGGCGAGGTTACACCTTCTCCCCAAGCCGGAGAAAAGGTGTACCTCAAAGCCCAACTGGTACGCGGCGTCTCCCTGCCCATCTCCAACTTCTTCCTCTCTGTCTTGAATCACTATAGAGTCCAGCCCCAGAACCTTTCCCCCAATAGTATCTTAGTGCTTAGCAACTACGCGGCGCTCTGCGAGGGATACTTAGGGACAAGGCCTAGGTTAGACCTCTTTATGTACTTCTTCACCGTCAAACGTGAAGCCGGACACAGCAAGGAAGAACTTAGGAACTGCGGCACCATAAGCTTCAAGATTCGACCTGGCCGGCGGTTCCCCGACATCGTCGGCCACGAGTCCTGCAAAAATTGGCAACAAACGTACTTTTACGGCCCAGACATCCCTCTGGATGACCGAAAAGTTAGTACCCGGACTTCGTTGATGGAGCCACCGCTGAAGCCTCGTCATGGAGATCCCAGGCCTCCCTTCCCTCTGACCTCAACGCTTCTCGCGCTATAAGGCGGATCGAATGGTTCGTAGAGACGGGTTTGACCGGCTTGGACCTAGCCATGTGCTAGTTCATCAGGCGAATCCAACCTCTACAGCACCGCGCAAAGCTCATGCACGAGTATACCAGCGACAGAAGGGATAGTCTCCGCATCTCCGTGGACAACTTCTCGAGCGACTCCGTCAAGCTCCACCTTAAGGACATCGTCAAGGTGAAGGATAAGAAGCGTGGCTTCACCATCACCTACGACATGTTCGTAGACGGCAAGTGCCCAATGGTAGGTATTTATTTTCCGTATATGACATATACTCCAGTTCTTCCGTCTTGCAAATGTCATCTTATCTAACATGGTGATTTCTTACTTAATATCTTAGCAATCTAGAGGAGGGCAACCTGGCTGCCCAAATATACGACCCAAAGATGAAGGAAGTCACGGTCGTGTCCGATGAAGAAGCTCCGTTGGCACGAAAGCGGAAGAGCTCCACCTCTGACGCTGCCGACGGAGGCAAGAAGAAGAAGACGGAGGGTGGAGCCTCCAAAAAGACTACCGCCGCCCTGGAGGCGGAAAAGAGAAGAATTACCAGGATCCCCTTTGCCTAAGCACCCCCACTTGTGTAAGCTTCTCGTTCGCCGACATTGCCTATTTATCTGTCTTGCTCCTGTACTTATGCATTTTGCACTTTTCAGGAAGAAAGCCACGACCAGACTCAAGAAGACCTCCAAAACTTTGGGGGCTTCTCGAAATATTAAGTACATGCTGCATCGCGACGCCTCCCCCGCCATCGCCCCTGCCACTCCTGCCGTCAAGCCCTCGTCTGCCCCGACAAGCTCACAAGCTAAGGAGGCATCTGGCCCTTCCGCCATGGAAGTGGACTCAGGTGCTTCTACCGCGGTTGCAGTCGTCGGCGAGCAGGCGACGCAGGAGAGTACCGCTCAAAAAATGGCTGAAGCTCCGGCTAAGGATGCCATCGGTGGCGGCAAGGCGGTGGTGGAAGCTGGTACTTCTGCCGAAGGCGGCGCCCTTGCTCCCTAGAAACCTTTTGATTTCCCAAAGATAGTCTACCCGGCACTTATGCCGAGTAGCACAACTCTGGTTCCTGGAGCAGCACCGACATCTCCGACGTGCGGTCTTGAGGAGCTTCTCCGACAAGCAGAAATCTTGCAAGGAAACAACATCTCCTTTGGCAAGCTGTTGGATGAGAGTGCTACAAACCTCAAGATCATTGGACTTGTAAGTTTTATTTGCCTTTTGCATTTCATATGAGTATCCCACTGTAGCCCCCGAGGATGTAGACGGAAAATCATAGGCTTTTGCGTCTAGATGCTCTAAGAGTGACTAAGCTAGAAAACTTCTCACTGTAGCCCCCAAGCATTTAGATGGAATGAATTATTCCGACTAGATGCTTTAAGAGTAACATACACAGTGTTTATAAATTTCAGTACTGTAGCCCCCAAGCTTCTAGTTGCAACTGAATTAGTTCCGACTAGATGCTTAAAGAAAGCTAAGCATATGTCCGAGTTAAAAACTTTATACTGTAGCCCCCAAGCTTCTAGTTGTAACTGAATTAGTTCCGACTAGATGCTTAAAGAAAGCTAAGCATATTGTTAAGTCAAAAACTCTCGTTGTAGCCCCCGAGCATCTAGGTGGAAAATTTCCGGCTAGGTGCTCCAAGCAGACCAAACAACGCTTTAACTTTGTCGTTTTTTCCATAGAACGAGAATGCTCGGAGGGGCATGGAAAATGACAAGTACCAGAAGATGCGCGCAGATCTTGAAGCCGAAAAGGGTAAAACTACCATCTTGAAGGAACAAATCATCAAAAACAAGAGTCTGTTTTCTTTTTGCGCATTCCGTCTTGGTTTTGTGCCTATATTCTCCGAGTACTCACAGTGTACTTTGCTTTCTCCGACTTTGCAGAACATGTTGCCAAGGCCAAGGAAATTGTCGAGCAATCCAAGCACATTCAGCAGCTGGATAGCGAGAACAAGATCCTTAAGGAGGAGAGGAAAGACATGCTGAAAATGCATGAGGAGTCAATGAAGTCCCTGCAGGACTCCGCCGCCACAGAAATCAATCGCTTGAAGGAGGAGATTGCGATCATAAAAGATCAGAAGCAAGCTGTCGATGAGCAAAATCAACGCCATAGCGAGGCGTATAAGCTCCTCGAACAAGAGAAAGAATCTTTGGCGGAGACCCTCTAGCAAGCTGAGGCCAGCATCTTCAGTATGTTTTCTCCGTCTAGGATTTCTTTAGTCTGGATACTTTGAATTGTTGAACTCATGCGCTCCTTGTCAAAATTTGCAGCTCCTATGGGTTTAACCTAATTGCCTCCTCCAGCCAAGGAATGCATGGTTCTTGCCGGAAACTTTATCAACACCGCCATCACGCAAGCCAAGGAGATTGCCAAGCCCCTCCAGATAAACATCAAGGCATCGGACTCCGTGGCGAAGTACTCGAAGATTCTACACCAAGCCCCCAAGCGTTTCACAAGCTGGAAAGCTTCGTGTGCACGGGCTGGCACAAGGATGGCGCTGTCAATGGTGAAGGCACACTATGAAGATGCCGACATCGACACGATGACCTCTAGTATCCCCGACGTCGAAGATGATGGCAAAGAGATTAACCATGAAGCCATCTTATCATCACTCGCGGGCTATGACACCAGAGTTGCCGAGTTGGTGGACGCCGACGTCTTGGTGCCCATGAACATCATCGACGACGGCAACAAGGATCCTCTGAGTCCCACCACAGCCCCGACTTCAAGGGTGGCTCTCTGGCTGGTGATGATGCTGCCTCCAAATCACCTGCGCCAAAGGAGTGAAGAAAATCTTTGTAATATTTGTGTCACCTTTGGGGTATATGCGGAAAAAAACTTTGTTTATGTAACTTAAGGAAGAAAACAATGGTTGTTATTTCCTGCTTCTCAAGAACTAGTTTCCAGCATGTATATATTTTTTAAGCAAGTGCTGGCTTATCCATTACTTTGGTTCTTATGCTTGACTTTTCGTGAGTCGGAAGACTCGTTGTTGGAACCATGCGCTTAGGTGATGATGCCCAATGGCACCGTCAATAACCTGAGCACAAAATCGCCGACAATAAGTGCCAAAAGTCACTACTCCAGAATCCACATAAAACGACAAAGAACGTGTAGACCAGAAAACTTAAGCTAACGCCCGTAGGCAGAATTTTCACAAGTGCAATCGCAAATCTTGTGCATAAAGGTTTTACATGATCCAAAAATGAACAATAGAGGAGGTAAAAGACTCAGAAATATGAGTGAAGCAGAGAGCTTTATTTCATTGATCATATAAGATGTACACAATTAGATAAAAAATGCTAATTGTAAAAAGGATGTAGCTGTGCCATGTTCCATGGCCGATCAAGCTCCGGGTAGTCATCATCTGGGTCACGTCGCTTAAGCTTATGATCCTCGTTGGGTCTATCCTTCAGTTCACGATTGTCAACGAGGTAGTAAGACCCATTGAGTAGCGCCTTGCTTATGATGAACGGTCCTTCCCATGGCGGGGATATTTTGTGTGACTTCTTCTGCTTAAGTCGGAGCACCAAATCCCCCTCCTTAAACGAGCGATGCCGAACGCGGAGACTATGGTAGCTGTCTAGCTTCTACTGGTAGATGGCGGATCTTTGGCATGCTAAAACGCGCTCCTCCTTGAGAAGGTCCACATCTA
Source organism: Avena sativa (assembly GCA_916181665.1). Taxonomy (NCBI): domain Eukaryota; kingdom Viridiplantae; phylum Streptophyta; class Magnoliopsida; order Poales; family Poaceae; genus Avena; species Avena sativa. Next base: position 164,590,047 of record OV702285.1, on the reverse strand, counting down.
GGCATCTGGATTCTTTAGCGTCATCTTCGTCGTAGGCGGCAAATCTTGGTGAATCGTGAAGGATGTCAGAAGGCAGGATGGCTTCTGCTCCATATACCATGAAGTAAGGGGTGTAGCCGGTGGATCTGTTGGGTGTAGTTTGTAAACTCCATAGTACAGATGGAAATTCTTCAGCCCAGGCTCCATCTGCTCTATGTAGCGGTGCCTTAAGACGTGGCTTGATTCCCTGCAAAATTAATCCATTGGCTCGCTCAACCTGACTGTTGGATTGTGGGTGTGCCACAGATGTAAGGTTAAGTTGGATGCCTTTCTCCCAACAATAATCCTCCACTTCAACGAGTGATAAATTGATGTCGTTGTCGGTGATAATTCTGTGTGGGAGACCAAATCTCACCACTAGATCCCTGACAAACCTGAGGGCAGTTGCCCCATCAAGCTTTCTAATGGGTTTAGCTTCTATCCATTTAGTGAATTTATCAACTGCTACAAGCAGATGCGTAAACCCACAAGGTGCCGTCTGTAACGGTCCCACCATGTCTAGCCCCCAGACTGCAAATGGCCAAGTTATTGGTATTGTTTGCAATTCTTCAGCGGGAACATGTGGTTGTCGGGCATAATACTGGCATCCCATGCATGTCTCAATCAGCTTGTCAGCGTCCGCCTTCGCGGTCAGCCAGTAGAATCCTTGCCGGAAGTCTTTCACGACCAACGATCGAGGAGCGGCGTGATGCCCGCAATCTCCCAGATGGATTTCACGTAGGATTTCCATACCTTCTAGCTGGGAAACACACTTTAGGTATATGCCAGTAGTGCTCCTTTTGTAGAGTTGCCCATTGATTATGGTATAACCCTTTGATCGTCGTACTATTTGCCATCTTTCGACTTCGTCGTTGGGCAAAGTTATGTGTCCGAGATATTCCATGAACGGTTTTGTTCAAGCCAGATGGACCTTAGACACCATGTTTACGAAAGAGTCAGCTCTATCCGGGTTGTCGATGTCGGCTCCCTTCACAGACGGTGTGCGCAGATGCTATAGGAAAACTCCTGGCGGAATTTGCTTGCGCCCTGATCCAAGCTTAGACAGTAGATCAGCCGCCTCGTTTTGCTCCCTAGGTACATACTTGACTTCGTAGCCCAAGAAGCTCTTGGCTATCTCGTCCACTTCGTCTCGATATGCCGCCATCATAGGGTTCCGCGCATTCCAGGTGCCAGCCAACTGCTGGGCAACCAAGTTGGAATCTCCACAGCAAACTATGCGCTTGATGCCAATATCCTTGGCTACACGTATTCCATGAACGAGTGCTTCATACTCCGCCATGTTGTTTGTAGCCTTGAAGTGGATCTGCAGAACGTAGTGTAGCTTGTCTCATGTTGGTGACTGTAGCAATACACCAGCCCCCGAGCCGTTGAGAAGCTTTGATCCGTCAAATTGCATCACCCAGTAATCTGGTTCCGGCAACGGAGTAGCATCTGGCATCTCCTTCCAATCTGCAACAAAATCCGCCAAGGCTTGTGATTTGATAGTGTCGCGTCTCTTGTAGGTGATCTCGAAGGTGGCAAGCTCAATGCCCCACTTCGCGACCCTTCCCGTAGCGTCGCTATTGTTGATAATGTCGGACAGTGGAGTCTTGCTCACCACTGTGATTGGGTGCTCCTGAAAGTAATGCCTCAGCTTCCGGGAAGCAAGGAATACTCCATAAGCTATCTTCTAGTAGTGCGGGTAATGCTGCTTTGACTCCATCATGACCTCGCTCACATAGTAAACTGGTCGTTGAACTCCGTGCTCATAGCCTGGTTCATTCCTCTCTACCACGACGACGATGCTGATTACCCGGTTGGTTGCCGCCATGTAGATTAACAGGGGCTCTCCAGGCTCGGGTGCTGCAAGGATGGGCTCTGAGGAAAGAATATCCTTGAGCTGCTTCAATGCTGCATCTGCTTCGTCTGTCCACGTGCCGCCTTCTTCAGCAACTTGTACAGCGGCAGAGCCTTCTCTCCAAGTTGGATGACGAACCGACTAACTGCGGCAACACAACCTATTAGTCGTTGAATGTCCTTTAGGCATGTCAGACGATTTATGTTTAATATGGCCTTGATTTTCTCCAGGTTGACCTCGATTCCTTGTTGGGAAACGATGAAACCCAACAATTTGCCGGTTGGAACCCCGACGATGAAACCCAACAATTTGCCGGTTGGAACCCCAAAGACACACTTCTTAGGGTTAAGCATCATGTTGTATTTTCGGAGATTATCAAAGGTTTCTTTTAAGTCGGAGATTAAGTCATTTGACTTTTTAGACATCACCGCGATATCGTCCACATAGGCGTGAACGTTCCGACCAATTTGGTCGTGGAGGCAATGTTGCATTGTCCGCTGGTACGTAGCACCTGTGTTTTTCAGCCCAAAGGGCATCGTAACATAGCAAAATGTGCCGTACGGGGTAGTGAACGAAGTGGCCAATTAGTCCGACTTCCTCATCTTGATCTGGTGGTATCCTGAGTATGCATCGAGAAAACACAAAAGCTCTGAGCCAACCGACGAGTCAATGACTTGGTTAATGTGAGGCAAAGCAAACAGATCTTTGGGACATGCTTTGTTCAAGCCGGTGTAATCAACGCACATTCTTAATTCATTGGTTCCCTTTTTGGGGACAAGTACAGGATTGGCCACCCATCGAGTGTGAAGGACTTCTCGGATAAATCTAGCTTTAAGCAACCTAGCTATCTCTTTGCCAATGGCGCGTCTCTTCTCATCCCCGAAGTGTCGTAGAGGTTGTTTCACTGGTTTGTATTTTGGATCAATGTTTAAGCTGTGCTCGGCAAGTTCCCTAGGTACACCTTTCATGTCAGCAGGTTGCCAGGCAAAGATGTCCCTATTCTCATGGAGGAACTCGACGAGCGCGCTTTTCGATTTGGGATCCAGGTTCATCCTAATGGCGGTGACCTTGGAGGCATCGCCTACCACAAGTTCCACCAGCTTGGTCTCGATGGCGGCCTTGAACGCAGGAGCGGAGTCGGAGATCTGCTTCTTCGACGCGGGCATCTCTAAGTCATCGACCTTGCTCTGGATCTCTTTGAATTCTTCGCTATAGAGGACAGCTTCTACAACGGTTGCTTCATTGATCTCGTAGTCCCTTGCCTTGGCAAATCTTCCGGATACGGTGATGACACCGTTTGGTCCGGGTATCTTGAGTTTGTTGTAGACGAAGCATGGCTTGGACATGAACGTGTGGAATATGTCGCGGCCGAATATGACGTGGTACACGCTCTTGAAGGGGACCACCTCGAAGGTCATGCGCTCTTGGCGGTAATTATTAACATCGCCAAAGGCAACCTGAAGTGTAATGCACCCAAGGGACCGAGCCTTCCGACCAGGAACTACGCCGTGGAAGATGGTGTTGGTACGCCTTAGGTTTGCCTCCGTCAAGTTCATCTTCTTCAGTGTGTGCAGGTACATGATGTTGATGCTGCTTCCACTATCCACCATACACTTGGTGAACTCCACGCCGTCAATCAAGGGGTTGATGACCATGGCGTACTGGTTCTCCGTAGGTATAAGGTCTGGGTGGTACGTCCTGTCCCAAGTTATTGGAACCTCCGACCAGCGCAGGTACTGGGGTACTGGGAGGAGAGTGGCCATCAGGATCCTCAGAGAGGTCTTCTGTTGTCGGACAGTGGGGGTGCCAAGGAAAGTGTGGTAGACTGGAGCCTTCTTTGCGAAGGGGTTCTTGCCCTTGTCGTCGCTCTTGGCGGCGTGCTTGGGGTTAACGTCTTCGTCCATATCACTTGAATCCTTGGACTCCTCCTCCTTCTTCTTCCCCTTGCCCTTGCCTCGTGGTCTGTTCTTCCGACTTCGCTTGTAGCCGGACTCCGGGTCTTCCTTGAGGTCGTTGACGAACTTGTAGTGTCGATTGGTATGGGTGGCTTTGCCGTTGACGTCGAGGTGTACGAGGCACGACATATTGCGGTACTCCTCGTAGGTTTGGGGAACACGGAGCGGTGCCGAGGTTGTTTCACTGCCTCGTTGCTGCCCACGGCCAGCTCCCCTTCCTCGGCCACGTTGTCCGCCATCACCTCGTCCTGCAAAAGTCATAGCGACCATGTCGGTAGATTGCTTTTCTTCTAGAGCGGTTTTCCGCTTTGTACTGTTGTTCCTCCGAGCTTGAGTTGGAACGGTCGTTGCCGGCAAGGAGCCGCGAGCATCGTCGTCGGCAGCTGCAAACTCACTAGCCAACTGAATCATCTGATTCAAGTCAAGCTGGTGATGTCCTGCAAGCGCTTCAGCTTATGTCGGAGCAACGTGCCCCTTTCCAACCCGTCGATGAAGGCAGCCATGGCGGTCTGGGCGTGCACTCCTGCGCAGGAATTCTTCATGTCCAGCCAGCGAGAGAGGTAGGCGCGATATGTCTCGTTTTTCTCTTGCACGCACCGTTGTAGATCGCCCATAGTGCAGGGACGCTTCTAAGTACCCTCAAAGTTCTTGGTGAACGCTTCTTGCATGTCTAACCAGTTGTAGATATATTTCTCTGGCAAGTCGTCGATCCATTGACAGGCCGTGCCCGCCAACATTAATGGGAGGTACTTGACGGCGACGTTGGCGTGGCCTCCGGTAATCTCCACCGCGTTGTCGTAGTCCTGCAACCATGTGGCTGGCTTGGCGGTGCCATCGTAGGGCTTGATGGTCTTGTCAATCCGGAAACCTTTGGGGTAAGTTGCGGACGTATTGCAGGTCCAAAGCAACGTGGTCCCAGGTATGGTCCTTCCCGGGCCTCGTGGATCTTATCGATCCGCGAGCGTGCATCGTACGGCTCCGGGTTTTTCTTCTTGTCAACAGGGGATGGGCTGCGTGAACGACGCGGGCCTCCTCCGCCATGGTGACTGCTTGGTGGTGACGGAGGCGGAGGGCGGTGGGTTAGCCTTCTTGATGTTACCCTCCTGCGATGCCTCACGCCTGCCACGGTTGCTTGTCGGACGCGGAGGGTCATGGCGTGACCTGCTCTTGTGTCCTTGGTTGCGCTCTCCGTCATGACGGGACTGTTCCGCGTTGTCGCGGATGACAATGCCGCACTGCTTTGGTGGGGGCATATCCGTACGATGGTGAGTCTTGTAATATTCGCGATGTAGGGGGGACCGGGGCGGTGGCGATGGGCGACGAGGTCGGGCCTTTTCTCCGTGGTCGGAGGATATGGGGATAGCATCCTTCCTGTTGCGCGCATCCCTCTGTCTTCGTTCTGATGAACCCGTCTGGACCCGACATCAAGAGGAGATCTGTCCCTTGGCGGCTTGTACTGGCTAGATTGGCAGAGCGCTGGGTCAGACTCAAGCCTCTGAGAGGTGGCCTTTTACTACTGCTTCACCGCCTTGGCCACTAGATCATCGACCTGCTCCACTGCCTCGGGTGATCTATCCTGCTCCAGAAGGGTCTTGGCGACGGCGAGGTTAAGGAGTGGGGTGGGCATCACCTGCTTGCCTTCACTGTCAACGTATGGCTTGGCTTGTGCCGGCTTCGAGGGAGGCCATCCTAGGTTGCGCCGTACACCAGGATCGTTGATGACGCGAGCCGGAGCTTTCTTAGCCTTCTTCTGCTACAGTAAAGTCTTGTACTCGGCCTCCATTGCTCTAGCTTTCTCTATAGACTTCTGCGTGTTGACCAGATCTCGATCTAGCTTAGAGCCTTGCTCCGCGATGGCCTGCGCTTCCTCCAGCAGCTGCTGGCTCTTCTCGTAAAGTTGGGTCACGTTACGGATATGAGCAATGGTTAGTGGCTCGACGAGGAGATTGCCGTACATCACTCTATCAGCTGGAGTAACTTGGGCTGCTGCAGACGTAGATGCTGGAGGCGGCAAGTTTGCGGTGTTGTTGTTGCTCGGGCCGGTGCCGAGTTCTTGCGGCTGCTGCACTGGGTTAGGCGGAGGAGGCATGACTTTTGCACGATCATCGTCAGCAGCAATAAGTGGACCCTTCCCCTTTTCCAGCGCTGTAGGCGGAGCTCGTCCGGGTTGATCTTCATCCATCGCCATCCCAATGGTGACGAACACCCCTCGAGACATGACGGCATTGTTGGCTTACTCATCGCGCGAGTACTCCTCCTCCATCTCCTTCATAGCGGAGTCTAGCTCTTCTGGACTGAAATCTATCTCCTCTGAATCTGCACTAAAATCAGCATAAAGCGCGTCAATGACAGAGTCGGAAGGTGCCAGGACTTCCTCGATGACGGGCGGTGGAGGTGCGACGACCGCGACGATGACTGGAGGTGGTGGTGCTGCTGCGACGATGGCGGCGGGAGGCGATGGTGGCGGTTGCTGAATCAGAGGTTCTCCGTCCCTGAGTGCAAGCGCCATCTGGGCTGCTGCGTCAGCTTCCGCGTAGTTGTTGACGGTGCTCACCATCTCTTTGAGGGTAAGGCGTCCTGTTGCCTGCTGCCGTCTTAAAGAATGTCGGAGAAGCGTGCCACGGTCCAGTCCTTCCACGAAGTGATACAAAGCGTTATCATCGGGGTAGTCGGCCAAATCGGCTCGTATACGGAGCCACCTGGCCAGGTAATCGCGGGGGTTTTCACCTTCTCTCTAAACGCAGCGCGCTAGATCGAAGATGGTAACCACGTCGACGAACTTGGATCTCTGCTGTCCAGACGCACGGGCGAAGCCGGCGGATTTGCAGTGATCTTCCACCTTTATATCCTGCATAGGGGCAGTTTGGGTGGGCCTTGAATTTTTCTGATCTTTGCCGGCAAACTCTGAAGAGAGATCCGGCATCGATCCTTCCGCGAACGTTTCCTGCCCATAGGCGGTCCGTGCGGGCCTTGAATTTTTCTGATCTTTGCCGGCAAACTCCAAAGAGAGATCCGACGTCGATCCTTCTGCAAACGTATCCTGCCCGTAGGCGGTCCGTGCGGGCCTTGACGCTCCTCCGACTCACAGGGAACTAGTGCCCGAGTCGGTTTCGCCGATGAAGAGGTGGATGTCTCTGATAGGAACGACCGAACACCGCGTAGGGTTCGTCTTCGCCAGGATCCAGAACTCGTCAGGAGGGATGATCGGAACGTTGCCGAAGAAGAGAACACGACCGATGGCTACGGTTTTGCTGATTCCCGCGAAGATCTTGGTCCTCGCCCGCTGAAGAGCCTGAAGTGCCTCTTGCCCCACGGTGGGTGCCAACTGTCGTGGTATTGACGACGAGTACGCCATGGAGGGATCCTCATAGTGCGTGTTTAGAGACGTGGGGTAAGGTGGACGGTTGACGGGTACGAGGTAACACAACTTACCCAGGTTCAGATCCCACAACGGTGGCGGAATCCTACTCCTGCTATAAATCACTATAAGGGCAATACGCCGAGTTACAGAGATAGATTCGCTGTGCGAGGTTGTATGAACCAATGCCCTAAAGGCTCCCATAGGCCCGACTTATATAGTCGCCAGGTCCTAGGGTTACAGGGAAAAGTCCTAGCCGGATAGGTTACAGAGTCCTACACCGTCTATTACTAGTCTTGTGTAGCTTGTACTTCAAGGCTCCGGGTACGCTGGTGACTCCAACGTAGACTTCCTTTATTCGGCATGGGCCTCCCTTCTGGATCCATCTAACTGGGCCGCCCAACAGGCCATAGGCCATGCTACCAACTGTGGGCCACCCGGGTTATCCGGATAGGTGACATGCTATGAGGATACCCATATAGCATATCCCCAACACCAGTGATTCTTGCGCCGTATATCATGCGTTAACCATGAGATTTGGAATGGGACGGAGAGGTAATATGGATCTTCTTCCTTTCATATGTAGGAAAGACGACCTTAACGTGACGCTGTGATTCCTTGTGTGGAACCAGCATATGGGTGGAACCCTTAGGCCCCACAATTTTGGTGTCTAGATCATCTGTGAGTGGCTGTCGGAGGTATATTCAGACCTTTATGGAGCTTGCCAGGGGCATAACCGGCTCATAGTCTTCGGGAACTCATCAGGGTTTTATCTTGCCCTAAAGGGGGCTTAACGGAGATGTAGCTTGGCTCGAAGGATCGTGCAGACATATGGGGTCACGGAGAAGGGCAGTATTTGGCTTGGATCATCTACAGGGCCCCACATCACGGAATTGTGGAGGGAAAGATCACACGATTGTGCAACAAGGATTTGATATCTCATGGGAAAAGTAACGCACCTCTGTAGAGTGTAAGAACTGTAACTTGTTACTCCCTGTTCCGGGAAGGATCTACGAACGCGGCAGGAAAGGAACTCCACTTCTGGTAAACCTATGAAGGCTGACGGACATAGATTTTCAGAATAAAAGCAACCTTTGAATAAATGTTTATGAAAACCCGCATTGCCTACGACCTATGATTTGTGGCTGTAGCTAGTGCATCAAACAATCCTTTTTAGTGAACTAGCTAAGTACGCACGTACTCAACGTATCTTCTTAACCCTTGCTATATTCTGAAGCCAATATAGACGATGTCTACATAAATTTACGATCAAGGAAATCATCATCAAAATCTCAAGTTCTTCAATGAAGTTAATGAAGTCAACATATACATCAACCGAAGTGGAGACGAAGTTGCTGATTAGACTGGAATATAATCTCTAGCCATAGAACCTACTTCTGTAGAGTATTGCAATAGCATCAATGCAAGCCAAATAGTTATATGCTAATCTTATTAGCATGATAGTTATGAGTTTATTATTTATGATTCTTCTTTGTAAGAAGTTTCTTTCTCTCTCTTTAACCTAGAGTGTTCTCTGGATCTTTTGTAAAGAGTCGAGTTGTAACCTATAGTCATGTCTTGGACCGCCTGTATTTCTGTTGTACCACTCTGAGGGATGTAATACTAGTGAACAGTGTTTCATTGGTGTTATGTCAACGACTATAGTGTACTACATCATGTAGTGGTATGCTGGGTCACTGCACCCATCTCCTTTGCTAGCCAACCTTTTCCACCATGGCCTAGCTTCGGCTAGAGATTGTTCCCGACGAAGAGGAGAAGAGGAGAGGAGCTATGGTTGTTGAGGAAGACCAGGAGGAGACCAGGATCACGCCTGTATACAGAATCAAGAAGGAAGATCTCCAGGAGCTAAGCATCCCCCATACATTCCCTCGTGCTTGTTTGCTTCCTAGTTTGGCCATTCGTTTCGTCAAACACCTGCAGTGCGTCGCTGTTCGCCACCACCCAACTCGCTTGACGCCGCTGTGGTGCCCATATCTGTCTCGTGCTAGCACAACTGTGTCCGCATCGCTGCACCGCACCTAACCCTGCTAGCCCATCACCTGGAGAGCACCTAGCCATGCCGCTTGACGAGACCGTGCTGACCCTGGCGCCGCCAGTTCCTGGTCATCAGATTCGAGATGTGGTACCTCTTCTAGCGTCGTGCCCTTAACCCAAAAACAACCCTGACATCGGTGTGTCCTACGGGTGCCTAATGTTAGTGTCACATCCCAAAATTTTCCAAATTTTGTAATGTGAAAAATAAATAAACAAAATAATTAATTGTTGAAATTTAGGGTGAAAAGAAACTTTTTGTTTCTAAATGAAAACATTAAAACCCATCTTGATCAAACTTTGAATAAAATGGAATCTAAAAAATTTCAATCAAGTGAAATGCATTCATCAATGAATTTATTTTGAAAATTCAAACTTGGGAAAAATAAACCAAAATCCTAAAACCCTAATGGAATAAATAATTTCCAAGATCTCTCTAAGACTAAGGATTTGATCCATATAAAATTTATCAACAAACATTTATAGATGATCATAATGACAAATAAAAATATTATAAAATCATAGAAATGGATTTCATTCAATTTGGAACCATGGATAAAATCTTATGAATTTAATAAGATGAGAGAAAATAAATTTCTAAAGATAATAAAGCTCCTATCTAAAATCCATACCAAATGGTGAGAAAATAATCAAAAAGAGATTTAAAAAGATAAACAAATATTAAATAAAAATATACAAATTGGAATCACCAATTTTGGATCTATAAATAAAAAGATATGGATTTTATAAGGCAAAGAAAGAAATAAATAAATAAGGAATATTTAAAAGCCAAATTAAATCTTGGCCAAGTTCATAAACAAATAAAAGTTTATTAAATAATAAAAGTAAATAAAAATAATATTTAAATAAAACAATATGGACTTTGAACCATATTCAGTTTTATTTTAATAAAGACTATTTGCCTAAATAATAAATCCTAAGTAAATTATTTAGAAGGTAATTTAAATCTTGAATTTAATCCATAAGAAAATGAAATAAAATAATCCAAATAAAATAAAGGGATAAAGATTATTCCAATAAAATTATATGGCATTAAAACATATTCCAATTATATTTGAATAAAGACAAAATCCTTGAGATAAATGATTAATTAAATCATGAGAAAATAATAAATTGGAATTTACCCAAATGGAATAAAGGTAATTTAATCAACTTAAATGGAATCAAAGAGTTATTTGAATAAGATTTTATATGGAATTAAAACCATATTTGATTTTGTTTGATTAAAGACAAATGCTCAATTTAAATGATTAATAAATCATATTAAAATACTTTTAATAGTTCAAAGTGAATTATTTATACTAATGAATAAATAAAACTTATTGAAAAAGGTTTGGTGAAAATTTGAATTTAAATAAGAGTTTAAAAATATAATTAAAATCCTATCTAAAATAAAGGCAAGTGCCTATTGTAAATAAATAATAAACCATATGGGAATAAAATAATTATTCTAAAATGGACTTTAAATACATATTTAAAACAGTATAGAAACATACTGAATGTTTGGAAAAGATTTAAAAAGGAAATCTGAAGTTAAATGGTGGTTTGAAATTCAAAACAGAAAATCAAAATAGAAAAGAAAAAGAAACAGAGTAAAAAAATGGAAAAGGGTCCAGCCCAGCTAACCTAGCCCATCTAGCCCAGCAGGCCCATTTCCCCTCTCCCCCGCAAAAAACGATTCGTACCAAAAGTTAAACCCGCGCAATCACTGAATCACGGACTCCACACTTCTTCTCTCTCTCTAATGTTGACGAAGCGACCCTACCTGTGAGTCGTCGTCTTCACCCCCTCCCGCGCTGACCTCGCCCTCAACTCCGGCCGTTTCTGCCTGTTTAAACTCGGTTCAGTACGCGTTAATGCCGCAGTGATTCCGCCCCCGACCATGCTATCTACATCTCCTCCCTCCCCTCTCCATTTCCTCCCAGACGCCACCCACCCTCTGCCTCCAGGCCGCCCTGATTTTGCTCGAAGACCTACACTGCTCTGACGAGCTTCGCGAACAATTCCGGCGAACCCAGCCACCGCCTTGCCTCACAGACTCCACGAGCCTACTCCCCACCTCCCCGCGCATCTGCCCATAGCTTCCACTCGCCCGCACGCGCTCCCCTTCGTCGGCAACCTCAACGGCAACACGCGCCACCGTCTGCCTCCACTCCGGCAACACCCCCTGGTAGCATCTGACCGCCCCCTCCCCTATAACGTATACTCCTGTATTCACCTTTCTCGCACGAACCTAACAGCATCATTTGTTTGTCTTGGCATGAACTGTATCCTCGCCTCCGACGACGAACAGAGGAGCCGACGCAGACACGAACTCCGGCGAGCGATTCAAGCTAGCACCGTGCGCCCCTTCGACGATGACGACCACCTCGAGCTTCAGCACGACGCGGCGAACCCAGTGAGCATTTTCTCCCTCTCCCGCTCTTCCTATTTCGCGGGCAACTCCATCGTTTGAGCGCGCCGCTGCCAGCCACCGTCGAGCGCCGCCCGAAATTGTTCAATGCGATTCAGGCCGTTAGATCTAGATCCTATGCACGCGATAGAGACTTAACCCAAAGGGGTATGCACTGATCTACGCCGCACGATTAACATTAGATCTAACGCTCCATGTTAGCTGATCCACGCGAACTGGTATGAGCCAATGAAATCCTACCATGTGGCTAGTGTTTTGATTTAAAACCAGAAACTATTCTATTAGATGTTAGAGTTTGCAAAAATCATAACTTTAAAAATACACGTCCAAATTTTATAAATTTTATATCAATGAAATCAGCAGAAAGAGTACTTTACAACCATGCACTTTGTTTAATGATTTGTTTCTGTAAAATTAGTTGTTTTTGCAGAAACTTGTGTAGGCATAATTTGAATATAAAAATTATTCTAGAAATGTTTTTAGGATAAAATCTTTGGTAAATGTTTTTTTTTTAACCTACTAACCATAGAAACCAACTTATGGATTTAAAAGTGTATTTTGTGAAGCTAAAGAATAAATCTTTGAATAAAATCATTTCTAGTTAAATAAAAATATTGATTATGTTTTAAAATGATTTTTGAATAAAACCTTTGGAAAATGATTTGATTTAAACTCTCTCACAATAACACCAAATTTTGGGATTTAAAAATATATTTGGTAAACCCTAGAAAATTATTACTTTGTTTAAAGGCATTTCCAACAAAATAAAATATTGCTTTGATTTAAAAATGGTTTATAGGTAAAACCTTTTGCAAATGGTTTTAATATTAAACACTTTGACCATAAACACTAACCTTTGTGGTTAAAAATATATTTGTCAAACACTAGAAATTATTACTTTGATTTGAACCATTTCTAGCAAAACAAAAATGACTTAAAGTGGCCATTTTCACTAACTTGACTTAAAATGGTTTTTGCCACTTTTATAAATGACCAATAGGTGTTTTATAATGTTTATAACCTATTAGAAACCACTTTTCCAAATAAAACAATCTTTGGCATGCTTGCATGCATTTTCTTTGTTTTTATTATTCCATGTGATGAATTGCTTGAATGGTAGATTGAATATGTGCCTTGATTAAAATGTAGTGAAATTTGAAGAGTGTGACTATTGCAAGATCAAGGAGTGAACCTATACCAATAAGGCAAGTGGTACTTCATACTTTCGTCCTATTATTTTCACTATGCATTAGTGATATTTCTAAGTAGGACTTGCATGGAATTTTCTAAGTGTTAACTATGCCATGGGAAATCCTAGTAGATGAAACCTTAGTAGAATTTTCCCTAAGTTAAGATCCCTACTACTATCATGCTTAGCCTAGCTATTATAAAACAAGGGTGGATTATATTCATGCTATGGAATATTTCTAAGTCAAGGACTTATGTTTTGTAATAAAACAACTAAGTGAATGAAACACCTGGGTGGAATGGTAATTGCTTGGTTGGATTTTTGTTGAGTGGTTACCAGGGCCCATTTTTCAAAGGTTTACCCTATGTATCTCACTTGTGGAATGCCACCCAGGAACAAAGAGATTTCATATGTCAAATGTTGAGAAGCTTCAAGTGCAGCCACTTGGCATTATGGGCCCTGCCTAGATCATATAGGTTGCAATAACTTAGCCAAATGGACAGTTGGTGGTAGGGTATGATAGGTTTGGAGCGCGTCCATTTTGGTCTAAGGGAAGGCTTTTGAAAGATCTTGTCTCGATGCATGTCGAGTCTTGTGGGGAAAGTGCACCACCTCTCGAGAGAGTAAAATCTAAGTACTTAACCGTGTCCCCGGCAATGGACAATTTGAGCATCAAGAAATGGAAGCTATCAAGAATCTCCTCATCCCAATTTCTAAGTTAAAAACTTGTGGTTGAACAAGGGATAAAGGATCTTCAATCAATGATTGGTAGATTCCTTGGGTGATTTTGACAAACAAAAACTTAGTGTTTTCAACTTATAAGGAAAACCTATTTTGAGCAAATAAATCCTAAGCTTCACTTAGCCAAATGCATATAGATGATATACTCCACTATACTACCATAGTATCACTTGCCAATACAATTCAAATGTATTGACCCTTGTGGCTATAACTTATTATGTTGCGGGTTTGTTTGATGTTAGTGAAGTGAGTTGATTAGGATTACAAGTCTACAACCAACATGATTGCCTGTGGCACTTTGAAGATGAAGGACTCCATGCTATATAGTTATTTCTGCTGCATTGTAATGAGATAGCCAAATGAGCTATGTAAGATGTAATGAATTATTTTATTCCTGGTTATAAAGTTGTATTATGACCTTTGTTTCTTGATATTACATCTTAACTATGGATGCTAGCTATTGATCCAGGGACTAGCATTGTAAACACAGGGATATCTACCTTATTAAATGTTGGGACCTCTACAGATGGTATCAGAGAACTGTGTTGCCTGTAGGATTGTAACCCTAGGATTGGACAAAAACCCTTAGAAAAATAGGAGTTGTATTTGTTCCAAAACTTATTTACAAACAATCTTGTAAACTCTTTCCTCAAACTTTTTGGTTTTGATTCTACATCTCTTCCTTTTCAAACTTGATGGACAAGACCTCAACATGATCAAAGACGTCCATAAACAAAGACTTCAACTTGAGAAAAGACTTCAACATCACCAATGACTTCAACTTTAGTTTCAACAAGGAATTCAACTTGCACATCACTAAGGACTACAAGTGAGACAAGAAATATTACTCAAGACTTGAAGACTAAGGAAACACAACTTAAAAGGAACCATCATCACCTTTGAAGTTTTGTGACCAAGATGCAAGAATTTTTCCAAAGAAACCATGATCTTGTTCAAGAAGAAACAACAAATAAGAATGGAATGATCTCAAGTGAACCATATAGTTGGACCACCATACTAATGGTTAGTTTAAACCCACCAACTTATGTGGTGTAGCAAAAATATTTTGTTTCCTAAAAATGTGCTTGAACCTTTGTTGTTTGAGTGGAATGTTTTTTTGTGATTGCTTGCACATTGCTTGTGTGAATTGATGTGTGTGATTAGACTTCTTCCTTAGAAATATTTTGCCTACTATAATCCCAATCCAACCCAAACAGATGACTTCTCCAAGAGACTCCCACATCAAGAATGGTGACAACAACAACAACAACCAAGAGATGCACATGAGAGAACAACTACTAGCAAACCAAACCCAGTTGAATCAGATGACAATTCAGTTTTTAGCCAACAAGAATGAGTTAGACCCAACCATGTAAAAGTTTTTGGAAATCCAATCCCAATTGTTACAAGGTATGACCACTGAAATGATCAACATGGAAGACAACCTTTCCCAAGGAGTTTGTGACAACAATGATGTCAAGGATGATATTATAGAAGGAACTCAAGCTTGCAATATTTGTGGATACAAGGATCACACTTCTAAAGAGCATGAGGATCAATTCCCTAATTGTGAAGAGAAACATCCAACTAAACAATGCCCCACATCTCAAGTTACTTGTTTCCTATGTGAAGGAAATAATCATGTCCCTATCCAATGCCCCATCCATCCTATAGTTCAACAAAGGAAACAAGGTGGAATGCATCAAATGTTTGGAAACCCCCATGAGGAAACAACTTCTATCAAGAAGGATGGAGACAAAGGCAAATCTCAGATTGCACCTCCATACATTAAGAATCACCTTGATGGACAAAATAGGAAACATAGGTATTATCGAAGGAATCATTCAAGGAATCGAGGAAGCTTTCCCACCTTTGAGGTGAGATATGAAGAGCATGGACTAGAAGAACTCCTAGCCTTGGAGAAACCCAATAAGAAGAAGAATAAGGAAATTAGCCACGTGTGGTGCAACAACTGCAAAGATCTAGGCCATTATATATCAACTTGGCCAGAGAAGATACTTGAAGAACTCAGCCTTGTCACATGTTATAAATGTGGTGACCAAGGACATTATGCAAGCAATTGTCCAGAAAAGAAGAAGTACAAGACAAGCAAGCTTATGAGGGATCTCAGCCTTGTCACATGTTTCAAGTGTGGAAACAAAGGACACTATGAAGATGTCTGTCCAGAGAAGTTTCATCAAGATCCCAAGTAAACCAAGATGTAATCTAGTGGAAAACCTTTTTAAAGGTGGTAGTACCCTAGTTGCCTTGAAGCCAATTTGTAACCTCTAGCCTTTCCTAATCTCGGGACGAGATTTCTTTTAAGGGTGGTAGCCTGTCACATCCCAAAATTTTCCAAATTTTGTAATGTGAAAAATAAATAAACAAAATAATTAATTGTTGAAAATTAGGGTGAAAAGAAACTTTTTGTTTCTAAATGAAAACATTAAAACCCATCTTGATCAAACTTTGAATAAAATGTAATCCAACAAATTTCAAACAAGTGAAATGCATTCATCAATGAATGTATCTTGAAAATTCAAACTTGGGAAAAATAAACCAAAATCCTAAAACCCTAATGGAATAAATCATTTCCAAGATCTCTCTAAGACTAAGGATTTGATCCATATAAAATTTATCAACAAACATTTATAGATGATCAAAATGACAAATAAAAATATTATAAAACCATAGAAATGGATTTCATTCAATTTGGAACCATGGATAAAATCTTATGAATTTAATAAGATGAAAGAAAATAAATTTCTAAAGCTAATAAAGCTCCTATCTAAAATCCATACCAAATGGTGAGCAAATAATCCTAAATAGATTTAAAAAGATAAACAAATATTAAATAAAAATATACAAATTGGAATCACCAATTTTGGATCTATAAATAAAAAGATATGGATTTTATAAGGCAAAGAAATAAATAAATAAATAAGGAATATTTAAAAGCCAAATTAAATCTTGGCCAAGTTCATAAACAAATAAAAGTTTATTAAATAATAAAAGTAAATACAAAGAATATTTAAATAAAACAATATGGACTTTGAACCATATTCAGGCTTATTTTAATAAAGACTATTTGCCTAAATAATAAATCCAAAGTAAATTATTTAGAAGGCAATTTAAACTTGAATTTAATCCATAAGCAAATGAAATAAAGATAATCCAAATAAAATAAAGGGATAAAGATTATTTCAATAAAATTATATGGCATTAAATCATATTCCAATTATATTTGAATAAAGACAAAATCCTTGAGATAAATGATTAATTAAATCATGAGAAAATAATAAATTGGAATTTACCCAAATGGAATAAAGGTTATTTAATTAAATTAAATGGAATCAAAGAGTTATTTGAATAAGATTTTATATGGAATTAAAACCATATTTGATTTTGTTTGATTAGAGACAAATACTCAATTTAAATGATTAATAAATCATATTAAAATACTTTTATTAGTTCAAAGTGAATTATTTACACTAATGAATAAATAAAACTTATTGAAAAATGTTTGGTGAAATTTGAATTTAAATAAGAGTTTAAAAATATAATTAAAATCCTATCTAAAATAAAGGCAAGTGCCTATTTTAAATAAATAATAAACCATATGTGAATAAAATAATTATTCTAAAATGGACTTTAAATACATATTTAAAACAGTATAGAAACAAAATGGTGGAAAAGATTTAAAAAGGAAATCTGAAGTTAAATGGTGGTTTGAAATTCAAAACAGAAAATCAAAATAGAAAAGGAAAAAGAAACAGAATAAAAAAAAGGAAAAGGGTCCAGCCCAGCTAACCTAGCCCATCTAGCCTAGCAGGCCCATTTCCCCTCTCCCCCA
Source organism: Avena sativa (assembly GCA_916181665.1). Lineage (NCBI taxonomy): Eukaryota > Viridiplantae > Streptophyta > Magnoliopsida > Poales > Poaceae > Avena > Avena sativa. The sequence continues at coordinate 164,572,589 of OV702285.1, read as the reverse complement.
CAGAAAACGAGTCGTACCAAAAGTTAAACCCGCGCAGTCACTGAATCACGGACCCCACACTTCCTCTCTCTCTCTCTCTCTCTCTCTCTCTCTCTCTCTCTCTCTCTCTCTCTAACGCTGACGAAGTGACCCCACCCGTGAGTCGTCGTATTCACCCCCCCGCACTGACCTCACCCTCAACTCCGGCTGTTTCTGCCCGTTTAAACTCGGTTCAAACAACAACACGCGTCGCCGTCTGCCTCCACTCCGGCAACACCCCCTGGTAGCATTTGACCGCCCCTCCCCTATAACTGATACTCCCGTATTCACCTTTCTCGCATGAACCTAACATCATCGTTTGTTTGTCTTGGCATGAACTGTATCGTCGCCTTCGACGACGAACAGAGGAGCCCGACGCAGACACGAACTCGGTGAGCGATTCAAGCCAGCACCGTGCGCCCCTTCGACGATGACGACCACCTCGAGCTTCAGCACGATTGGGCGAACCCAGTGAGCATTTTCTCCCTCTCCCGCGCTTCCTATTTCGCCGGCAACTCCATTGTCTGAGCGCGCCGCCGCCAGCCACCGTCGAGCGCCGCCCGAATTTGGTCAATGCGATTCAGGTCATTAGATCTAGATCTTATGCACGCGATAGAAACTTAACCCGAAGGGGTATGCGCTGATCTGTGCCGCACGATTAACATTAGATCTAACGCTCCACATTAGCTGATCCATGCGAAACGGTATGAGCCAATGATATCCTACCACGTGGCCAGTGTTTTGATTTAAAACCAGAAACTATTCTATTAGATGTTAGATTTTGCAAAAATCATTACTTTAAATCTACACGTACAAATTTTACAAATTTTATATCAATGGAATCAGCAGAAAGAGTACTTTACAACCATGCACTTTGTTTAATTAATTGCTTTTGGAAAATTAGTTGTTTTTGCAGAAACTTCTGTAGGCATAATTTGAATATAAAAATTATTCTAGAAATGTTTTTAGGATAAAATCTTTGGTAAAAGACATTTGAGATGTCAAATGTTGAGAAGCTTCAAGTGCAGCCACTTCGCATTATGGGCTCTGCCTGGATCATATAGGCTGCAATAACTTAACCAAATGGACAGTTGGTGGTAGGGGATGATAGGTTTGGAGTGTGTGCATTTTGGTCTAAGGGAAGGCTTCTGAAAGATCTTGTATCGATGCATGTCGAGTCTTTTGGGGAAAGTGCACCACCTCTCGAGAGAGTAAAATCTAAGTACTTAGTTGTGTCCCCGGCAATGGACAATTTGAACATCAAGACATGGAAGCTATCAAGAACCTCCTCATCCCAATTTCTAAGTTAAAAACTTGTGGTTGAACAAGGGATAAAGGATCTTCAATCAATGATTGGTAGATGCCTTGGGTGATTTTGACAAACAAAAACTTATTTTTTTCAACTTATAAGGAAAACCTATTTTGAGCAAAGCAAGCCTAAGCTCCACTTAGCCAAATGCATATAGATGATAGACTCCACTATACTATCATAGTATCACTTGCCAATACAATTCAAATGTATAGACCCTTGTGGCTGTAACTTATTATGTTGCGGGTTTGTTTGATGTTAGTGAAGTGAGTTGATTAGGATTACAAGTCTACAACCAACATGATTGCCTGTGGCACTTTGAAGATGAAGGACTACATGCTATATAGTTATTTCTGCTGCATTGTAATGAGATAGCCAAATGAGCTATGTAAGATGTAATGAATTATTTTATTCCTGGTTATAAAATTGTATTATGACCTTTGTTTCTTGATATTACATCTTAACTGTGGATGCTAGCTATTGATCCAGGGACTAGCATTGTAAACACAGGGATCTCTACCTTATTAAAGGTTGGGACCTCTACAATTAGCCTACCCGGTCTGGCCTAGTGGAAGCCCACAAGACGAAGTACCCCTGGTGACGAAGCCCAAGAGGATTTCGGGTGGCCTAAGCTGAAGAAGGATTCGACTCCTTGGAGGATACATTTTCTCTAGAGAGAAATTCAAAGGGGAAAACCCTAAACTTGTAACAGACTTAGCCTATCCCCGAGACATGGCCTATCTATATAAAGTCCAGGAGGGCATGACGAGGAGGGCACTTTGTAACCCTAGCATACACACTACCAGATCTCATCTACGCACCCCATGTAACCTTCAACTTCGCCATTAATCGGGAGCAGACAAGCAGGAGTAGGGTTTTCCCTCTAGGGCCTGAACCTGGGTAAATCCTTTGTCCCGTGTTGCTTGTTTGCTAGCTGTTCCATGATCTCTAGTGTCCCCTCCTTCTCCAAAACCCAAGTCCATAACAATGGGCATTAGTGAGTCGAACCCTCGTCAATTGGCGCTGTCTGTGGGAACTAGGGATGCTGATGTTGCGATCATGACAGCCCCGTCAACCGCGATCTTCGATTCATCTGCAATGGAGAACCACCTCCTCTTCGGCACCATCGATATCACCGTCCACTCAGAGGCGACCCGCCAAGACTTTGATTCCATAGGAGACAAAGTCGACATGATGCTTGGGAGCCTATGCTTCCAGGTTGGCCAGGTTGGCATGCTTCGCCTCCCTGACCGGGTGGCACCCCAGGGGATCACACCTGCTTTATGGGTGCCACCAATTAGTGTGATCAGCGCACCCTCGCTGACGTACGATTCGGATGAAAACAACGGCTGCAATTCCTACCTGTGCGATACGCCTACGGAGGAAGGAATCTACGGTTCCGGATCTAAAAGTTGTGGGAGAAACGATCTCCCCCATCGCTTCATGTGCATGTTGATGGCCTATAAGTGCACAGGTTCTTTAGAGATTGTTTTCACGAAAGTATTAATTCCATTTTTTATATCGATCCCAAAAAGGAGCTTCGGCAAGTGTTTTTATGCAGCGTTTCTGTCACACTCAAGGTGTCACGGGTCTTGAGTGAATTGACTGCAATTGTTTATGGTGGAGGGTTATGAGTAAAAGATAGAGGAAACTTGCATAGGAAATAAATAAGGAGTAAACTACATAAAAGTAAAGACGATAAAGGTGTTTGGAGGTCCTGCAGATGAGATGTTAGGCGCGAAGAGAAACGGATCACGGTGATAGTGAAAGTGCTAAATGGATAAAGTGGAATAAGTGATTGTGATATTTATTATTTGTAAGTGAGTACGCAAGCAACTCATATACTGACTAGGAGTCCTCATGGACAATTCTTCCTAGTATCAATGATCCATCTGTCTGTTACCATGGTAATGGTCAGCCCATTAATTAAGGTCTTGCAACCAGATCAAGGCTTTAATCTTGATGGTTCCTTGTGGTCCTCGAGTAGTGCTAGATCGTCATTGATATCGGTTGTATAACTTGGGGGTCGCCGATTCGCTAGCATACAAGTTCATACCTATGAGATCTTAGGATCATGTTATATGGGCCCTTAAATTAGATAACAAGCATTAGCCAAACATAGATAATCATTCTCATAAATTAATAAACATTACAACAATCACAAATGGATGGATATAAAGGAGGCACGACACATCTCACCAATTCCCTACATCTCCCATGCCTATGGGGATTTACTCAGACATGAGAGGGAGAGAAATCAAAGGCATAATTGTATTGCCAACAGGAATCATCTCAAAGTTATTGTAGCAAACCACAATAGTACTTGAAGATCAAATCAAATACAAACCAAAGGTAGATCAAAGTATCAAACCCTAATCTTACAATTGCTAATCTCTCTCTAAGTGGTGATGGGGATGATGATGGAGTGTGTGGTTGAAGAGGTGAAGATCGTCGAGGAATGAGGGGATGTTCTTCTCCTCTTTCAGATATGATCTCTTCTCTCTGGATGAGTTTTGTGGCGGCTGTGTTCTCTTTTTCGTTGTCTCCCCTTTATGAAAGTTGCATCTGTTGATATAGCAGAGATGATGCCATGTAGTATGGGCGGATGGTACGGGTGCGTCCTGACCATACCGTAGGTGTAAGGTCCCTCCTATATAAAGGAAAAGGATCCCTGTGATTGCAATGCTAGTCCCTGGATCAATAGCTAGCATCCACAGTTAAGATGTAATATCAAGAAACAAAGGTCATAATACAACTTTATAACCAGGAATAACATAATTTTATTACATCTTACATAGCTCATTTGGCTATTACATTACATTACATTGCAGCAGAATATCTATAAGCATGGAGTCCTTCATCTTCAAAGTGCCACAGGCAGACATGTTGGTTGTAGACTTGTAATCCTACTTCACTAATATCAAACAAACCTGCAACATAACAAGTTACAGCCACAAGGGTCAATACATTTGAATTGTATTGGCAAGTGATACTATGGTAGTATAGTGGAGTCTATCATCTATATGCATTTGGCTAAGTGGAGCTTAGGCTTGCATTGCTCAAAATAGATTTTCCTTATCATTTGAAAACACTAAGCTTTTGCTTGACAAAAACACCCAAGGCATCTCCCAATAGAAATTGGTGATCCTTCAACCCTTGTTCACCCACAAGTTTTTAACTTAGAAATTTGGATGATGAGATTCTTGATAGCTTCCATGTCTTGATGCTCAAATTGTCCTTTGTCAGGGACATGGCTAAGTACTTAGATTTTACACTCTGTAGAGGTGGTGCACTTTCCCCACAAGACTTGGTTTCACCAAGACAAGATCTTTCAGAAGCCTTCCCTTAGACCAGAATGGACGCGCTCCAACCTATCAATCCCCTACCACCAACTATCCATTTGGCTAAGTTATTGCAACCTATATGATCCAGGCAGAGCCCATAATGCCATGTGGTTGCACTTGAAGCTTCTCAACATTTGACATCTCAAATCTCTTTGTTCCTGGGTGGCCATCCACAAGTGAGATACACAAGGTTCACCAGTCCCCTGGCCTTGTGTAAGCACTCAACATAAACCATTCCTTCCATTCCACCCAGGTGATTCATTCACTTAGTTGTTTTATTAAACAAAACACAAGTCCTCAGACTTAGAAATTTTTCCATAGTGTGAATATACATTCCACCCTTGTTTTATACTAGCTAAGCTAAGCATGATAGTAGTAGGAATCTTAACTTAGGAAAATTCTACTAAGGTTTCATCTACTAGGATTTCCCATACCATGGTTTATACTTGGAAAAATTCCATGCAAGTCCTACTTAGTAATATCACTAATGCATAGTGAAAATAATGGGACAAAAGTATGAAGCATCACTTGCCTTTTTGGTAGAGAGTATAAGTTCACTCCTTGATATTTGCAATGTTCACTCACTTCAAATCACTACAATTCAATCAAGCAAACAATATTTCAATCTACCATTCAAGAAATTCATCACATAAAATGATAAAATCAAAGTAATGCATGCAAGCATGCAATGGGTTGTTTTATTTGTAAAATTGGTTTCTAGTAGGTTGTAAACATTTTGAAACACCTATTGGTCATTTTATAAACTGGCAAAGTCATTTGCAATAGGTTTCACTTTATAAACCCTTTTTAAAAAAAAGGTATCATTTTATGTGGTGTAAAAATGTTTTCAATAAGGCTTTAATCTATAGGGATCACATAATATGTTTTCAAACCATAAAATCTTGTGTTTAGGGTCAGAGAGTTTATTTCCAAAACATTTATCAAAGGTTTTCTTCCAAAACCATTTTTAATAATTAAACCATATTTTTATTTGACTAGAATTAGTTTTAAATCCATAGTTCATTCTTTTGTTTCACCAAATACATTTTTGAAACTACAATTTGTTTCCTAGGGTCAGTAGGTTCAAAACAAACCATTTGCCAAAGATTTTATCCCCAAAATCATTTTAGAATAATTTTTATAACCTAAACAAGCATACATAAGTTTATGCAAAAACAAACATTTTACCAGAAGCTTTTTACTAAACAAAGTGCATGGTTGGCTAGGGCTTGTCTTGCTAAATCCATTGATATAAAGTTTGCAAAATTTGGACGCGTAGATTTAAAGTTATAGATTTTACAAAATGGAACATCTAATAGAACTATTCTGTTTTTAAACAAATCAGCAGGGACACGTGTCTTGATCTAATACGCTGGTACCGATTCGTCTGGATCACGCGCTATGAGACGTTAGATCAAGTTACATCGCACGAATCAGATTAGCCCATAACGCTTCTATCGTGGCCGTGGGATCAAGATCTAACGGGTAGCCTTGCCTGGACCAAAGACTGGCGGCGCAAGGTCAACGGCGAGCGGCGGCGCGCTCGGACGAGGGTGGTACTGGCGATGCAGGGAGCTAGAGGAGGAGTGGGGTATCTCACCGAGTTCGCGGGGTTGCGCTGATTCTCGACGTGGTCTCCACAGGGTCAGGGGCGCACGGGGGTGACGACAATTGCTCGCCGGAGTCACTGCTTCCGTCGGGCACGCTCGGCCGTTGTCGGGGACGAGGCTACAAGGCACGCCAGTGTAAAACAGAGGGTGCGTTAGACACGCGCGAGAGAGGAGAGTATGCTAGTGTCAACTAGAGAGTAGGGGGCGGTCAGGGATTACCCGGGGAGCTCATCGGAGTTGATCTAGCCGTCGGTGGCGCTCAGACGAAGACGGAGGCGAGGCTGTGGAGCATGCGTGGGCGAACGGACACCACGGGCAGGTGCGTGAGATGATGGGGATCAAGCTGGTGTGAGCTAGGAGGTAGGAGAGGGTCGGGGCTTGCCGGAATTTGACAGGGGACTCGTCGGTGGTAGTGAGGTTTCGAGCAAAAATTATGGACAGCATGGGGCTCCGGTGGTGTGATGACTGGAAGGAAAGGGAGAGAGGAGGGAGGCAATTTCACGAGCATCATCACTAGGCAGGATTAGTGCGTCATTTAGGCGAATTGAACACGAGTAATCGACGCTGGAAACGGCCGAAGTGAGGGGAAAGAATTGGTCGCGCGGTTTGAAGACGATGCCATCATAGCGGTGGGTCCTCTTTGACAGTGAGATAGAGAGAGGAAGAGTGGGTCCAGGCTTGCAGCGAGTGAGGGGGTGCGGCCTGCGGTGAGAAAAGAACGAGCAGAGAAAAGAGAGGAGCCGTGTGGGCTGGGGATTTGGGCCTGCTGGGCTGGGGTCTGGGGTAGGTTTAGCTGGGCTGTTTTCTTTTCTTATTTTTTTCTTTCTGAAACTTTTTCTCTTTTCTGATTTTATTTTCTGTTTTGATTTTAAACAAGCAATTCAATCATTCATTTGAATCCAAATAATTGCCAAAATTTGTGTAGGTTTAAGTATTGATTAATAAAACATTCTGATGATAATTTTTGGAATTTATTTTATTCCTTTTGGGGTCTTTTTAATTAATAAAAAGGCCCTTGTTTTAAATCAAAATAGGATTTAATAATGTATTTAATTTCAATTTGACTTCTAAATTCTTGCAAAACCTTTCAGTAAGTTTTGTTTACTTAAAAGGGTGTCAAATAATTCATCTTGAATTATTTGGGAAAGTTTTTGTTAAGATTTATTAATCATTTAAAATTTGGGTTTGTCTTTATTCCAATAGGATTTGGTTTATGCCATTATTTTATTTTGGAAATTCTTTAACCAATATTTTTATTTGGATTTGGATTAGATTCATTCCACTTGCTTATTGGATTAGGCCAAGATTTGGTTTGGTGTTTAAATATTCTTTAATTAATATTTCTTTCTTTAACTTATAAAATCCATATCTTTTTATTTAGAGATCCAAACTTGGTTATTCCAATTTGTGAAATCTTGTTTATTATTTGTTTATCCATTTAAATCCTTTTAGGATTAATTGCTCACCAATTGGCATGGATTTATAGATGGGTTCTTTATTAGCTTTGGAAATTTAATTTCCTTATCTTATTAAATTCATAAGATTTTATTTATGGTTCCAATTAAGTGAACCCAATTTATATGGTTTTATAATATTTCTATTTGTCTTTCTTGATCATTTGTGAATGTTTCTTGACAAATTTTTATATGGATCAAATCCATAGGTTTGGAGATAATTTTGGAAATGATTTTATTCCATTAGGGTTTAGGGTTTGGATTTATTTTTCCAAGTGTTTAAATTTCCAGATACACTTATTGAGGAATGCATTTCCCTTGATTTGGATTTTTGTTGGATTCAAACTTTTACCAAAGTTTGTTCAAGATGGGATTTTAAGTTTTCATTTAGAAACAAAAGTTTCTTTTCACCCTGATTTTTAACAAAATTTATTTTGTTTATTTTATTTTTCACATTACAAGATTTGGAAAATCTTGGGATGTGACAGGCTACCACCCTTAAAATAAATCTCGTCCCGAGATTTGGGAAGGCTAGGGGTTACAAGTTGGCTCAAAACAACCAGGGTACTACCACCCTTAAAAATTTTCCAACTAGATTACATATTGGACTTCTTGGAATCCTGTTGAAATCTCTCTGGGCAAACATCTGCATAGTGTCCTTTGTGTCCACATTTGAAACATGTGACAAGGCTGAGATCCTTCATAGGCTTCTTTATCTTGTTCTTCATCTTTTCTAGATAGTTGCTTGCATAATGTCCTTGGTTACCACAATTGTAGCATGTGATAAGATTGAGTTCATCACGTATCTTCTGTGGGCAAGTTGCTACATAATGGCCTAGCTCTTTGCAGTTGTTGCACCACACTTGGCTAATATCCTTATATTTATGCTTTTCTGGACATTCACTGGCATAATGTCCCATTTATTTACAATGATTACATTGCACATGGCTTTTGTCCTTCTTTTTCTTGGGTTTCTCCAAAGCTAGGAGTGCTTCTAGTTCATGTTCTTCATATGTTATCTCATAGGTAGGAATGTCTACTGGTTTCTTTGACCTTCTATTGCTCCTTGGATAATTCATATGTCTCTTCTTTGGTCCTTTAAATTGGGTCATATTGCATGGGGGTACAAGTGAAGATTTTCCTTTGTCCTCATCCTTCTTGGTAGACTTGGCTTGATAGTCTGCAATCAGTTGTTGCACTCCACCTTGTTTCCTTTGTTCAACTATGGAATAGATGGGGCATTGGATTGGGACATGATTGTTTCCTTCACATAGGTAACAAGTAGCTTGAGATGTGGGGCATTGGTCAATTGGATGTTTCTCTTCACAATTGGGGCATTGATCTCCATGCTCCTTGGAAATGTGATCCTTGTCTCCACAAATATTACAAGCTTGGGTTGCTTCTAGAATAACATCTTTGTCATCCTTGTTGTCATTAGCTCCTCGGGAAGAGCTTTCTCCCATGTTGATCATTTGAGTGGCCATCCCTTGCAACAATTGGGATTGAATTTTCAAAATCCTTTGTATGGCTGGGTCTAGTCCATTGTTGTTGGCTAAAAGCTGAGTTGTCACTTGGCTCAACTAGGTTTGGTTTGCTAGTAGTTGTTCTCTCAGGTGCATCTCTTGGTTGTTGTTGTTGTCATCATCCTTGATGTTGGAGTCTCTTGGAGAAGTCATCTGTTTGGGTTGGTTTGAGATTAGAATAGGCAAAACATTTCTAAGGGAATAATTCTAATCACACACATCACAATTCACACAAGCAATGTGCAAGCAATCACAAACAAACATTCCACTCAAACAACAAGTTTCAAGCATATTTTTAGGCAACAAAATATTTTTGCTACACCACATAAGTTGGTGTGTTGATTTAACCTAAATATGGTGGTCCAACTATATGGTTCACTTGAGATCATTCCATCCTTCTTAGTTGGTTCTTCTTGAACAAGATCATGGTTCCCTTGGAAAAATTCTTGGTCACAAACTTCAAAGGTGATGATGGTTCCTTCTAGGTTGTGTTTCCTTAGTCTTCAAGTCTTGAGCAACATTCCTTGTCACAATTGTTGTCCTTAGTAGTATCTAAGGTTGAAGTCCTTGATGATAATGTTGAAGATGTTGAAGTCATTAGAGTTGAAGATGTTGAAGTCATTAGAGTTGATAAAGTCCTTTGCACATGGTGAAGTCTTTGGCCATGGGAAAGGCTTTGTCCATCAAGTTTGAAATAGAAGAGATGTAGAATCAAAACCAAAATGGTTGAGGAAAGAGTTTACAAGATTGTTTGTAAATAAGTTTTGGAACAAATACAACTCCTATTTTTCTAAGGGTTTTTGTCCAATCCTAGGTTTACAAATCCTACAGGCAACACAATGCTCTGATACCATCTGTAAGGTCCCTCCTATATAAAGGAAAAGGATCCCTGTGATTGCAATGCTAGTCCCTGGATCAATAGCTAGCATCCACAGTTAAGATGTAATATCAAGAAACAAAGGTCATAATACAACTTTATAACCAGGAATAACATAATTTTATTACATCTTACATAGCTCATTTGGCTATTACATTACATTACATTGCAGCAGAATATCTATAAGCATGGAGTCCTTCATCTTCAAAGTGCCACAGGCAGACATGTTGGTTGTAGACTTGTAATCCTACTTCACTAATATCAAACAAACCTGCAACATAACAAGTTACAGCCACAAGGGTCAATACATTTGAATTGTATTGGCAAGTGATACTATGGTAGTATAGTGGAGTCTATCATCTATATGCATTTGGCTAAGTGGAGCTTAGGCTTGCATTGCTCAAAATAGATTTTCCTTATCATTTGAAAACACTAAGCTTTTGCTTGACAAAAACACCCAAGGCATCTCCCAATAGAAATTGGTGATCCTTCAACCCTTGTTCACCCACAAGTTTTTAACTTAGAAATTTGGATGATGAGATTCTTGATAGCTTCCATGTCTTGATGCTCAAATTGTCCTTTGCCAGGGACATGGCTAAGTACTTAGATTTTACACTCTGTAGAGGTGGTGCACTTTCCCCACAAGACTTGGTTTCACCAAGACAAGATCTTTCAGAAGCCTTCCCTTAGACCAGAATAGACGCGCTCCAACCTATCAATCCCCTACCACCAACTGTCCATTTGGCTAAGTTATTGCAACCTATATGATCCAGGCAGAGCCCATAATGCCATGTGGTTGCACTTGAAGCTTCTCAACATTTGACATCTCAAATCTCTTTGTTCCTGGGTGGCCATCCACAAGTGAGATACACAAGGTTCACCAGTCCCCTGGCCTTGTGTAACCACTCAACATAAACCATTCCTTCCATTCCACCCAGGTGATTCATTCACTTAGTTGTTTTATTAAACAAAACACAAGTCCTCAGACTTAGAAATTTTTCCATAGTGTGAATATACATTCCACCCTTGTTTTCTACTAGCTAAGCTAAGCATGATAGTAGTAGGAATCTTAACTTAGGAAAATTCTACTAAGGTTTCATCTACTAGGATTTCCCATAGCATGGTTTATACTTGGAAAAATTCCATGCAAGTCCTACTTAGTAATATCACTAATGCATAGTGAAAATAATGGGACAAAAGTATGAAGCATCACTTGCCTTTTTGGTAGAGAGTATAAGTTCACTCCTTGATCTTTGCAATGTTCACTCACTTCAAATCACTACAATTCAATCAAGCAAACAATATTTCAATCTACCATTCAAGCAATTCATCACATAAAATGATAAAATCAAAGTAATGCATGCAAGCATGCAATAGGTTGTTTTATTAGTAAAAGTGGTTTCTAGTAGGTTGTAAACATTTTGAAACACCTATTGGTCATTTTATAAAGTGGCAAAGTCATTTGCAATAGGTTTCACTTTATAAACCCTTTTTAAAACAAGGTATCATTTTATGTGGTGTAAAAATGTTTTCGATAAGGCTTTAATCTATAGGGTTCACATAATATGTTTTCAAACCATAAAATCTTGTGTTTAGGGTCAGAGAGTTTATTTCCAAAACATTTATCAAAGGTTTTCTTCCAAAACCATTTTTAATAATTAAACCATATTTTTATTTGACTAGAATTGGTTTTAAATCCATAGTTCATTATTTTGTTTCACCAAATACATTTTTGAAACTAAAATTTGTTTCCTAGGGTCAGTAGGTTCAAAAAAAACCATTTGCCAAAGATTTTATCCCCAAAATCATTTTAGAATAATTTTTATAACCTAAACAAGCATACATAAGTTTATGCAAAAACAAACATTTTACCAGAAGATTTTTACTAAACAAAGTGCATGGTTGGCTAGGGCTTGTCTTGCTGAATCCATTGATATAAAGTTTGCAAAATTTGGACGCGTAGATTTAAAGTTATAGATTTTACAAAATGGAACATCTAATAGAACTATTCTGTTTTTAAACAAATCAGCAGGGACACGTGTCTTGATCTAATACTCTGGTACCGATTCGTCTGGATCACGCGCTGTGAGACGTTAGATCAAGTTACATCGCACGGATCAGATTAGCCCATAACGCTTCGTTTAATGATTCTATCGTGGCCGTGGGATCAAGATCTAACGGGCAGCCTTGCCTGGACCAAAGACTGGCGGCGCAAGGTCAACGGCGAGCGGCGGCGCGCTTGGACGAGGGTGGTACTTGCGATGCAGGGAGCTAGAGGAGGAGTGGGGTATCTCACCGAGTTCGCGGGGCTGCGCTGATTCTCGACGTGGTTTCCACAGGGTCAGGGGCGCACGGGGGTGATGACAATTGCTCGCCGGAGTCCCTGCTTCCGTCGGGCACGCTCGGCCGTTGTCGGGGACGAGGCTACAAGGCACGCCAGTGTAAAACAGAGGGTGTGTTAGACACGCGCGAGAGAGGAGAGTATGCTAGTGTCAACCAGAGAGGAGGGGGCGGTCAGGGAGTACCCGGGGAGCTCATCGGAGTTGATCTAGCCGTCGGTGGCGCTCAGACGAAGACGGAGGCGAGGCTGTGGAGCATGCGTGGGCGAACGGAGACCATGGGCAGGTGCGTGAGATGATGGGGATCAAGCTGGTGTGACCTAGGAGGTAGGAGAGGGTCGGGGCTTGCCGGAATTTGACAGGGCACTCGTCGATGGTAGTGAGGTTTCGAGCAAAAATTATGGACAGCCTGGGGCTCCGGTGGTGTGATGACTGGAAGGAAAGGGAGAGAGGAGGGAGGCGATTTCACGAGCATCATCACTAGGCAGGATTAGTGCGTCATTTAGGCGAATTGAACACGAGTAATCGACGCTGGAAACGGCCGGAGTGAGGGGAAAGAATTGGTCGCGCGGTTTGAAGACGATGCGATCGTGGCGGTGGGTCCTCTTTGACAGTGAGATAGAGAGAGGAAGAGTGGGTCCAGGCTTGCAGCGAGTGAGGGGGTGCGGCCTGCGGTGAGAAAAGAACGAGCAGAGAAAAGAGAGGAGCCGTATGGGCTGGGGATTTGGGCCTGCTGGGCTGGGGTCTGGGGTAGGTTTAGCTGGGCTGTTTTCTTTTCTTATTTTTTTCTTTCTGAAACTTTTTCTCTTTTCTGATTTTATTTTCTGTTTTGATTTTAAACAAGCAATTCAATCATTCATTTGAATCCAAATAATTGCCAAAATTTGTGTAGGTTTAAGTATTGATTAATAAAACATTCTGATGATAATTTTTGGAATTTATTTTATTCCTTTTGGGGTCTTTTTAATTAATAAAAAGGCCCTTGTTTTAAATCAAAATAGGATTTAATAATTTCTTTAATTTCCATTTGACTTCTAAATTCTTGCAAAACCTTTCAGTAAGTTTTGTTTACTTAAAAGGGTGTCAAATAGTTCATCTTGAATTATTTGGGAAAGTTTTTGTTAAGATTTATTAATCATTTAAAATTTGGGTTTGTCTTTATTCCAATAGGATTTGGTTTATGCCATTATTTTATTTTGGAAATTCTTTAACCAATATTTTTATTTGGATTTGGATTAGATTCATTCCACTTGCTTATTGGATTAGGCCAAGATTTGGTTTGGTCTTTAAATATTCTTTAACTAATATTTCTTTCTTTAACTTATAAAATCCATATCTTTTTATTTAGAGATCTAAACTTGGTTATTCCAATTTGTGAAATCTTGTTTATTATTTGTTTATCCTTTTAAATCCTTTTAGGATTAATTGCTCACCAATTGGCATGGATTTATAGATGGGTTCTTTATTACCTTTGGAAATTTAATTTCCTTATCTTATTAAATTCATAAGATTTTATTTATTGTTCCAATTAAGTGAACCCAATTTATATGGTTTTATAATATTTCTATTTGTCTTTCTTGATCATTTGTGAATGTTTGTTGACAAATTTTTATATGGATCAAATCCATAGGTTTGGAGATAATTTTGGAAATGATTTTATTCCATTAGGGTTTAGGGTTTGGATTTATTTTTCCAAGTGTTTAAATTTCCAGATACACTTATTGAGGAATGCATTTCCCTTGATTTGGATTTTTGTTGGATTCAAACTTTTACCAAAGTTTGTTCAAGATGGGATTTTAAGTTTTCATTTAGAAACAAAAGTTTCTTTTCACCCTGATTTTTAACAAAATTTATTTTGTTTATTTTATTTTTCACATTACAAGATTTGGAAAATCTTGGGATGTGACAGTAGGTCATTATGCGCATTGTATGCCTCCAATGAAAGGGGCTCCAATTGGGGATTTGCTTCTTTAGGTGTAATTAGCTCATAAATGCTATTAGATCTTAATAAATGTTCATTACTTGAAAACCATCACAAGAAACCAAGGATTCGCTAATTGCGACATTAACGTTAGTGGAAAGGGGTAATCGTCAGTGGAATCCGGCAATAAACAAGAGGAAAATCAATGGTAAAAAGTGATGAAATTTGGAGCTATCAACTTCCCCAAGTTTAGCTATTACTCCCCCTCGAGTTACAAAGCTATAATGAATAATAGCAAGAAATTGAATCTAGGAAAAAAGACTTATAAGCTCGAGATTGTATCATATTCCATTGTATAAAATCCTGCAACCTTGAACACGAGCATAATATATCTGAATAGTTGCACTTAAGTTCAATTCTTATACGCAAATAACTTGATAGCTATTAATTCTTAAAACCCAAATGAGATTGTCAAAAATTTGGCTAGGATTATAGATCAATTTCTTTTGAGCGCCTCTCTTATTATGAGAGTAAAAATATTTTAAGAGATGTCACTTGAGTCAAAGTTAAGGGTGCACTAGTAGATGTCAAAAGAAGGATAATCTTAGAGCATTTTCATTAGCACCCACTTTGATAATCACGGCTATCAAACACCTCTTCTTTTCCTTGTTTTTCAAGAACTATAATTATTCATTTTAGGTGATGTGGTGATACCAAAGCTCTCAAAAATTACATAAAGTTTTCATCTCATATCTTATTCTTCCTTTTTTTCTTCCTCTTTCAAGAATCGATGATTGTTTTTTATAAATTCTTACACAACCTTTGATAGTACTAATACTTTTGCCCATATATCGACACATATGCCGCTTATATCATCAACTCATAGCCGAAATCCGGGGTTATACCATAGATAGTTCAGAGGCCAGCGGAGTTGTTAGCATCACAAAGGTGTGTATGAGAAACATACAATTGTTTCCTATCTCTCTTTTTAGCAAGGTAAATAGGTTTTAGTATCTCCCTCTCCCAACATAAAAAGTTCATTCTATCAAAAAATTATTTTTCAGAAGGTGTCATCAAGTCAATAATCAGCATGTGGGGTTGAGTACTACTAAGATTAAGCCCTTAAGACAAAAACATGGCATCAAAGTTGTCGATAGACACTTTCTCTTGTTCTTAAAAGTTTTGTATTTAATCCAAAGGGTTGTTTTCAAACTGATAATAATTTTCGCAATTATTAACCAAAGTAGTTACAAAAACCTTTGAGATCAAGCCTTAAAATATAACGAGTTACACGTGGAGTAGAACTCAAGTGCAACCGAACAAACATAAAATGTTCGATCATGAATAAACTTACAAGAAGAGGAAAACAAGAATGTGATACTGATACGTTGTAAACGTATCTATCTCCATGCTTGTTTTATATCATTTGTCTTATGTTTTGTCTACACTTTGGGGTATTTTTATACACTTTCTGGAACTAACCTAATGACAAGATGCCACAATGCCAGTTGCCTGTTTTCTGCTGTTTTTGGTTTCAGAAAGCTAAAAAATGAATATTCTCGGAATTCTATGGGACAAAAGCCAAAGTTCATAATTTCCCTGAACGGTACGGAAATCTAAGATGTGACGGAGGAGGACACCAGGGTGGCCACACCCTATGTGGTCACGGGCCCACCCTGGCCGCGTCCACAGGGGGTGTAGGCCCCTGGCCCTCCCCCGACCTTGCCTCCTTCGCCTATAAGAAGCCCCGACTCAAAAACCCTAAATCATATGGCGGAAATCCACGAAAACCTCCATAGCGTCGCCTCCACCGAAGGGGAGATTCGGAGGACAGAAAGTCTCTCTTCCAGCACCCTGCCGGGACAGGGAAGTGCCCCCAGAGCCATCTCCATCGATCTCCATCTCCATCTTCATCACCGTTGCTGATTCCCATGATGAGGAGGGAGTAGTTCTTCCTCAAGGATAAGGGCTCTACCAGTAGCTATGTGTTCATATCTCTCTCTATGCATGATCATATTATGGTCATGAGCTTTGTAATAAAGTAGATCTACCTTGCTACTCAAGTGCTTTAATAGATCTCCAGCTCTCCCCACGTGTATGAAAGTGACAGCGTGCATACCGTGGTGGCACTTAGGCTAGAGTCTACATAAATACTCATTGTGCTTTAATAGATCTATGCTTTTCCCCATGTGTGTGAAAGTGACAGCGTGCACACCGTGTGTGGCACTTAGTCTAGATTACATATATATTTATCATGAGTATATTTGGAGTTGGATGTCTTTATGAAATTGTGGTGTTTGTTGGAACCATCTAGCGCTCAAGGTGACAATGTGGGGTTTTCTAAAGGGGAATACGGACTTTGAGGTGTGCTGTTATAGCCCTACCATGGATTAGAGTGTCCAACCGGAGAGTAGTTAAGAGTAGTATCATGAAGATAATATATTTATATGAGAGAGTGTTCACTAGTGAAACTATGATACCTGGGCCTTATTTCTAAACATTGAAACACCGTTTGCATCTAGATCTGTTGCATGTTTGCTTGCTTCCATCTTTATTTCAGTTTGCTTTTAGTCTCTCCCACGTCAATAACAAGTCAGAAGCTCTTTTCTGGCACCATACCACTTGTATTTCACTATCTCTTTGCCAAACTACTACACCTATACACCTGACAAGTGTATTAGGTGTGTTAGGGACACAAGAGACTTCTTGTATCTTGATTGCAGGATTGCTTGAGAGGGATACCTTTTACCACTTCCTACCTAAGTTCGATAAACCTTGGGTAATCCACTCAAGGGAAACTTGTTGTTGTTCTACAAACCTCTGCACTTGGAGGCCCAACAACTGTCTACAAGAATAGAAGTGCATAGACATCAGATACCTCCTCTTGCTTGCTTGCCTCTTGCTTGAGCCAACTCTTTGTGTTCATCTTTATAGCTAAATCACTAGAAACGAGCAACCTGCAGAAAAATCAACAAGAGTAGAGAGAAATTCGAACAAATGAAGATAAAAACTAGTCTAATTTTTTGGATTTTCTTTTTATCAATGCAAAACTGAAAGTAAACATGCACTGGGATGGAAAATAAAATAAATCAAAAGAAGGATGAAAATTATGAATGTAAAAGATGGGAGGAGTTTATCCTCCCCAAGCTTAGGCTCTTGGCTTATCTGGAATCAGAAATTGACACCACCATCAGGTGCGGCTACTGGTATGGGTAGTTCGGGTAGTGTATTGAGAAACCAGTCATAAAAGATGTGAAGTTCTGAGTGAGGTCAACTATGTTGGCATTCACATCTTGCAAGGTATTTTCAATGTTGTCAGTGCGATATACCACCTGGTCGAAATCACTTCTTGGGACATAGTTGAATCTCGGCTATGGTGGAGGCATAACTTGTTGATGGTACTGAGGGAAAGGCTGATTGTGGTGGTGTTGTTGACCATAGTCATCCCATCCTCCTGCGTTCCAATCTTATCCTCCTTGCCCTTGCTGTTTTTGGCCAGCTGTTGCGTCTTCCCAGTTGGGATGAGCTCCTTGCGGTGCAGTCCTTCCTGAGAGGATCAATGCCTATTGGAACTCCTCTTATGTGAGGACCCAATTCTATTTTCCTGGCAAAACAAAATCTTGGACAAAAGGAAGCAAAACTTGGTGGAGATCACCGTTAGGCTCAAAATAAAACTGGTAAGCACGAAGGGAGCGTTGGGATTTATAAACCCCCATGAATTTGGTGCTAGCCATGTGGATATCATCTAGAGTCTTACTGCCAGCCACGACTCTTTCCTATGGCAGGACAAAACCACCTGCATAGGCGATCGTGTGATCAAGCCTCAGCAACGGATGTCCCCAAAGGACGCTGCCCTTTGGCAGCAAAAGTGCTGGATGAGTAAAGCACCCAAGTTTACCTTATGATCCATCTCGGGGTGCAGAGCCATATGAATTATGCTCATTTCGGGGCCTGCCATTGCCCCAACATCTCCTTTCCCAAAAATAGAATTCACTAAGAAAGTGTGAAAATAACGGATAGTGGGATTCTGGATGGTAGCGCTCTTCTTGCGTAAATAATCAGTGTTCCTGTGGATAGAAATATTCTCCCAAGATTGCATTGCCTCCACATGCACATTATCATTTATATCGAGCTCCCCCTCATGATAGAACCCTAAATAATCACAAAATTCATGAAAGGAGAGGCTGCAGAGCTTCCCATTGAGCACAAAACTTATAGTGCAATTCCTCTCATGGGCTTCGAGGTCATCATGGAATAATGATAGGAACTCAAACATGGCGAGCTTGTAGGTGTCGACGGAGTAGTAGGAGAAGGGAACCATGCCCGCATGCTCAGTCATTTGCTCGAAGTCCTCCAAGAGCCCTTTGCGGGAGAGGAACTCGCGGTTTACCAACTTAGTAGGTACAACCTTGCGTTTGCTCACCCTCTCAAAGTCTCGGCTCATGCCGGCCCTCAAGTTATCCGCCTCCGAACGCCTCTTCTTCGAGCCTGGTGGCATAGAGGATCCCGAGGCCCCTGCCATGCTCTTGCCCTTGCGGAGGATTCTTCCAATGTTATGCATCGTGCTGCAAAAATTATAAAGAAAAATATGGGTATCAAGTTTCTATCACATAAACAAACGATTATAGGCGGAAGTTATAAATCCTAACATGAGGAATCAATAATTGACTCAAAATATGATGAACTCATCTAGATAGAGAATGTGAGGAATTCAACCACATATTTTAGAAAATAAAGCGTGGATCGGATGAGAAATGTACCGATGTGAAGATTCCCCCACTCAAAAACATAAAATCAATGAAGAATCAAAGGTTCTAGGTGATTAGGGTTTGAGGTGGAGAGAGAAAGAACAATAAAGAAAGAGGAAGAATAAGAAGGAGGGTGGCTGGGAGCCAGCCGCCATCGGCCTTTACCTAGTGACACAGTCGGTATGGGCGGGTGGTACGGGCGCTTCCCGCCCGTACCGATAGTCGTCACCATTGGATCAAGGTTAGGGTTCGAGATCCGATGACCCACAAGTATAGGGGGTGTATCGTAGTACTTTCGATAAATAGGAGTGTCGATCCCAACGAGGAGCAGAAGGTGTTGACTAGTGGTATGGAGAAGGAAATCTCTGCAAATACTTAGCAACAGATTTTTACGGGGTTTTCTGATAAAGCAACAAAACAAATTACAAGTAATAAAGAAAACGAACAACTGCAGCAAGTGGCCCAATCCTTTCTTAGCAAAGGACAAGCCGGTCGAAATACTTATAAGGAGCAAACGTTCTCGAGGACACATGGGAATTTTGTCAAGTGCTTTCGCTTCAAGTAGCTGTGTACCCTTCTTTGGTGTTGTAAGTGTTGTGTGGGTGAGCCTGTGCTAATGTACCAACCTTACTTGGACTAATACACACTTGTGATTAAACCCATGCAATCATCCGCAACTACAGGAAAGTAATTAAGATATAAACCTAACCATAGCCTTAAACTCTGAGATCCTACGCTCCCTTATGCAATGGTGTCCTAACGGGGGTTCAGGTTTCTGTATCTCCGGCAACCCCACAATTAGTAGCCAAATACAAAATGCATTCCCCTAGGCCCATAAATGGTCAAGTATCATGTAGTCGATGTTCACATGACACCACTAGAAGAATAGCGCCACAACTTAAATGTTAAACCATTGAATAATAACTCAGCACAAATCCACTACTAACAACATGACTTCTCCCATGTCCTCAAGAAATAAACGAAATACTCACAAGACATCATATGGATCAAGATCAAAGATGATATGGTGATGGATAACAATCTGAACATAAACAATAATCCAATGGTTCCACTCACAATCACCAACTACAATAGTAATTAACACCGAGAAAGTTTCCCCTAAGAACTAATGCAAGATCCAACACGATTGTTACAGCGGGATGGAGTGGTGATGATGGTGCTGGTGGAGATGATGGTGTGGATGATGATGATCCCTATGAAGCCTAGCTTGATGACGGTGTTGATGGCCACGTTCTCCCCTCTCCGAGAAGGAATTTCCTCGGCAGAAATCTGTCTGCCGGAGAGCTCTTTCTCTTTTGGTGTTTTCCGCCCCGTAGAGGCAGCGTAAATCTTTCTATGGTCACTCCCCTGGTATTAGGGTTCCGTGAGGAAGATATAGGCGAGAGGGCGGACTCAAGAGCCAGCCAGGTGGGCCACACCTGCCCTAGGCGCAGGGCAAGGTGGGCCCACGCCTAGGGGGTGTGGGCCCCTGTGCCCGGCTACGCCTCCCCTTCTGGCTTCCTTCGTCTTCTGGGAAAATATAATTTTCCATGATTTTTCTGGTATTTTTTTATCTTCGCGAAATTGCGTTAAAACACCTCTTTTTCCATTAGAAACCTGACTCTAGCAGTCCATCCTCCAAGAATCATCCAACATGCAAAAACAGAGGAAAAGACATAAGTAAAACCTCATAATAAGACATATATCAATGAATAGAGGCAAATTAAGATATAGAAAGGTGATGCACATGGGACGTATCAAATCCCCCCAAGCTTAGACCTTCACTTGTCCCGAAGCAAAAACTGAGCTCAGTAAACATGTCCACGGGTTTATGGAGTGAAGTGTCGACAAAATAATACGGACAAGAAGCATCACACTTACCATTACACAACTCATAGAAGAAAGAAACTCACCATTATATAACTTAGCTTGCAACAAGTAGAGGAGTCACAATAGAGATGCATAAAGATAAATCATAATTGGAATTGGCAAACTTTGTTCCTGGTCAGAGAACAGATGGCAAACACAAAAAGCTTTTTGTAGAAGTTTTATAGCAGGAGCACTCTTTGCTCAAAAATGTTTTTTCACAATGAAGGCTTTCAAAGTAATACTCTATAGATAGGAGTCTTGTGAAAACAAGGAAGATAAAGAAAATGATTGAATAAATCACCATGTGAATGCTTGCAACAATACAACTAAAATGCTTGTTGGAGATAGAGAGGAAGTAGGTTTACTGACTCAACTTAGAAAATAGGAGAAAGGTCCCTTCATAGAGGGCAGCAGGGATTCCAAGTCATAAAGAGCTTCCAAAAGATTATGGTACTTACTAGCGTTGAGCCCTCATTGCCCCTATCATAGGCATCTTGAGATGATTAAGGTTAAAGTGCACAAAGATGGAGTATATGCTTGGTGAAATATAAGTTCGCAATCTCATGTCCCTTGAGTACGAGGGCCGCTCCTCATGCTACTCAACTTTAGTTACCGGTAAGTTCTTGTCATTGTAAGTACATATGTATCATAAAAAACCGCCAACGGGGTACCCCTTGCACATGGTACAGGAGCTATCCCATAACCAAAATGACAAGGCAAGCAGACAATGAGCATCTCAGCGATCTTTTTATTTACTATGTGCATAGATTTTTATTGAGGATGCTTCACAGAATGCTCATTATGGTGATGCTGCAAGTTTCCACCATGATTAGGCATGACTTAGGCTAGCAGCCTAGGCGTTTCTCTAACACACATACATCACTCCATGGACTTACAAGTTCCCTTCTTATTTCACACCCGTTGACATCCGCAAACAAAATATCATGATATCAACTGTGTACAACGTACAGGTGCAATGTTGAAAGCGTTCCCCATGACAGCACGGTTCTGCTAATCCCAACGTATAGATGCAATCATATACAACTTCGATGACACAATGGTTCAAGTCTATTATGGGGAAGAAAATAAGGTGTGCCATCAAGTTCGTGAGAGCTTTACTAACTAGTTTTAACATAAAAAAATACTTTTAATTTGAAAGATAGCTGAAGCTTGAGAATTTACTTGGAATAGCAATAATGCTAATAGGTAGATATGGTGGACACAAATGGCAAAGGTTTTTGTTCAAAGGGATTGGAAACATGAGAAGTATGCCTTATCAAAACAGGTTTTTGGCTAGCAAGGCTGGGTAGCAAGCAAAAGAGTTGAAAGAAACAAGCAAACCTACAAGTGATCAAGCCAAACATGCAATCTTCCTTGAAGACACAAAAGATCTTAAATAAAGAATACTAATCTTATGAGCCAATCAAGAAATAAAACAAAATGATACAAAATACCTGTAAGCTTTTTCTCTTTTCCTTTCAAACCTCAAAAAGTGTTGCTACTGAACCGAGCTCGGTTTTCCAAAACCAATTTAGATTTACTTGATGCTCCCAAAGTGATGCCAATACTGATCAACAAGATCCATCATATAATAGAGATTGCAAACTAAAATAAGAAGTGCAAAAAGTAAAAGATGAAACTTCTCATTAATAATCCATAAAGGCACTCACACCAAGCGATACATAGATAATCAACTAAAGGAGAGATACTTCCACATGCAAACCAACCTATAAGATAACTTCCCTACCAAAGACATGAATCCACTAAAAGGGTAAAAGATAAAAGATAATGGTGTGATACCGCGGCACTCCCCCAAAGCTTGAAACAAGCCAAGGGGATGCCAAACCTGATGACGAATTACTCCTTCGGTGGTGGTGGTATTCTCTTGTTTAGGGTCATAAAATCCTCCAGCATCTTACAAAGCCTGTTATTCCCCTCGTGAAGCATATCCACCTTCATCCTCAAAGCACGGTACTTATCACAAAACTCGTCAGTGGTTCGAAGGGCTTCCATTGCCTCAAGGCAGGATCTGAAGGCTGGAACAGAGGCTATGATCCCCTGCATGTTACGATAAAAAGCACGTCCAGTGTTAATTACTCCTACAAAAGTAGATTTCCTTGCCCTTGTCCCTGCGGCGGTTTGTTCTTCCAACTTTATCTCCTCCACGGGCTTCTTGCCTTTGTCGTTGGCGGAATCCATGGTGCTCTAAACTTGAGAAGATTTCCTGACAGAAACAGATCAAAACGAAAACACGACAAGAACATGATGCACGAACCTCATGGGATCTGGGGTATTATATATTACGAAGTTTCAATGCATAAGGAAGGTGTTGGTATGAAAACGAGGCGGAAATGGAGCTCGGGGATCCACACCCCCTCCAGGCGCGACCAGCTGGGGCCCGCGCCTGGGGTGGGTTTAGCCACCCCGACCTCCGTTTCCTCCTCTGATCCATCTCGTAACTTTCCTTATGTAATAAAAAGACCAAAAAAATAAAAAGATTAGGCTTTCACGAACCTTCTATTTTCACCACTTTTACCTATTCAAAGTCAAACTCTGCAGATTCCCTTCCTCCTTCTCCTGAAAATTCCTTTCTTCATAAGGTAATACACAAGCTTCAAGGGCAACATTAGTGCAAACAAAAACAATAAACCTTTAGGTTCACACTTCAACTGAAATCCATCAAAACAAAGGCTTCTATAAGAGGCAAATGCAAATGATAACAGAAATCTGTCAAAACAGACCAGTAGGTAAAGATTGATTTTTTAGAAAACCTTCTGTTTCTAAAATCAAAAAGTGCAAAACTGATTAAAGTTGGGTAACAACCTGGAGAACAAGCTCACAAAAATACAGCTCCATCCGACATACTGAGCTCCCTCACTAATTTTTACAGTGCAGCATAAAAATCTGTGCCAGCACAGCCACTTTTCACAACTCCTCTACTTCTCAAAAGTAGTTGAACTTGACAAAAAAACCAAAACAAAAAGTATAAGTAGCGGTTATTACTGATGTAATAACTTCCAAGACTCAACCAAAACAAAAAGTATAAGATGCTCACAAAGGAGATATATATTTGAAGTGAAAGAGAGCATCAAGAAGCAAATAACCAACACATTTGAGTCTAACTCACTTCCTATGCATGGGGGTATCATGAGAAAATGAATTGTTGAAACAAAAATCCAAAAGCATAGAAAGACAAAACGAATGCAACTTCAAAGCTTTCAAAATAAAACGGGGGAACTTAACATTATTGAGATGCATACCTCTCTCATAATAACTTTCAGTAGAACTTTGAATAAAGTTGATAATATAACTGTCACTGGCAATAAAGTTATCATAAGAATGAGCATACTTACTATCACCAAAAAGAGGTCCAAGGTCATAAACTGGATCAATAGAAGCAAGTTGTCCCATCCTGAAATCTTCATTAGGCAAACTGTTTTCATAAGGAGCTTTAGCAAATTTGGAAAAGTTAAACTCATAAGAATCTCCATCAAACTTAGTTAAAACTTTATCCTTCTTACAATCTATAATAGCTCCACAAGTGTTTAAGAAAGTTCTACCAAAAATGATAGGGCAAGTTTTGCTAGCTACTGAATTAAGCACTAAAAAATCAGCAGGATACTTAGTCTTACCACAAAGAACCTCCACATCTCTTACAATACCAATAGGGCATATGGTTTCCTTATTAGCAAGGTGAATAACCACATCAATGTCCTCAAGCTCACAAGGACCAATATCATGCATAATTTACCTGTAAAGCTCATAAGGAATAGCACTAGAACTAGCACCAATATCACATAAACCATAGTAGCAATGATCACCAATTTTAACAGAAAGCACAGGAACACTAGCTTTTATAACCTTACTAGGATGAGAAATAATATTAGAAGCATCTTCATAGAAGACAATGTGCTCATCCTCTCTATTTCTAGTGACAGTGTCTTTCACAATAGCTACCACAGGTTCATCATTCAAATGCTTACCAGGCTCCACAGTTTTCATTGTACCTTTGTTATTTGCACTAATAATTATAGAATACTCCTTTACCTTAGCTGGGAAAGGCATTTTCTCAACATGAGGTTCATGCACAATATGATTAGTAGTACAAACTTGAGTACTTCTAACGGGAGCATGATTAACAACATCTTTATAAGGAGCATGGTACTTATTCCACTTATTTTTGGGAATTTCTATGTAAGAGGAAAAGGCCTTAAAACAGTTGGGAATACTTTGGGAATCAAGACCAAACTCATTGCTAATATCACGGAAGTTATTAGTTCCCATAAAAGATCTAATACATTCATAATCATAGTTTATACCTGAGTTTCTTCCTTTGTCATTCTCCCAAGCTTCAGTGTTATCTTGAATATGGTCTAGAAGGTCCCATTTAGCTTCTTCCTTCATACGTGTGAATGATCCAGCACAAGAAGCATCTAGTAAATCTTTATCATGAAGAGAAAGCCTAGCATAAAAGTTATTGATAATAATATTGTTATGAAGAGAAAACTTTCTCCTTCTTACAATCTATAATAGCTCCACAAGTGTTTAAGAAAGTTCTACCAAAAATGATAGGGCAAGTTTTGCTAACTACTGAATTAAGCACTAAAAAATCAGAAGAATACTTAGTCTTACCACAAAGAACCTCCACATCTCTTACATACCAATATGGCATATGGTTTCCTTATTAGCAAGGTGAATAACCACATCAATGTCCTCAAGCTCACAAGGACCAATTTCATGCATAATTTCCTGTAAAGCTCATAAGGAATAGCACTAGAACTAGCACCAATATCACATAAACCATAATAGCAATGATCACCAATTTTAACAGAAAGCATAGGAACACTAGTTTTTATAACTTTACTAGGATGAGAGAGAATATTAGAAGCGTCTTTACAGAACACAATGTGATCATCCTCTATATTTCTAGTGACAGGGTCTTTCACAATGGCTACCACAAGTTCAGTATTCATTTGCTCATCGGGTTCCACAATTTTATTAGTACCTTTATTATTTGTACTAATCATCATAGAATACTCCTTCACCTTAGCTTGGAGAGGTATTTTCTCAACATAAGGTTCAGGCACAATATGATTAGTAGTACAAACTTCAGTGCTTATAACAGGAACATGACTAACAACATATTTATAAGGTGCATGGCACTTATTCCACTTCTTTTTGGGAATTTCTATGTAAGAGGCAAATGCTTTAAAACAATTGCCAATACTTTGGGAGTCAAGACCTACTAATATCACGGAATTCATCAGTTCCCATCAAATATTTAATGCATTCATAATCATAGTTTATACCCGACTTTCTTCCTTTGTCATTTTCCCAAGCTTCAGTGTTCTCTTGAATACGGTCTAGGAGATCCCATTTAACTTCTTCCTTCATACGTGTGAATGATCCAGCACAAGAAGCATCTAGTAAATCTTTATCATGAAGAGAAAGCCTAGCATAAAAGTTATTGATAATAATATTGTTAGGGAGTTCATCAATAGGACATTTAAGCATAAGTAACTTCAATCTCCCCCAATCTTGAGTTGTACTCTCTCCATCACGAGGCCAAAAGTTATATATCGGATTTATATCCTTATGAATCTCACTAGGATGATAGAATTTATAATAAAATAGAGATGCCATTTCCTCCCATTCCATGGATTATCTATTCTTCAGCAGCTTATACCATTCTTCAGCTCTCCCTTTCAAAGATATAGAGAGTAACTTCTTCTTCACCTGTTCAGTTGTGATACCTGCACACTTAAACAACCTGCATAATTCATGGATAAAAAGCAAGTGATCACCAGGGTGGACATTTCCATCCCCTAAATAATAATTATCCATAACATGATCGACAATACTTGTAGGTATCTTAAAAGGATCTATCTCAACAGGTGGTGGTTCATCTACTACCCTAACAGTGGTAGTAATTTTCCCAAATAGAAAATCAAGTGGGTTATCCATATTGGAAACAAAGCAACAAACAGAAACAAAAATAAATACTCACAGTAGAAGTTTCCCTTACCAGTTCCACTCTTCAATAGCGCTTCACTCCCTGGCAATGGCGCCAGAAAATAGTCTTGATGACCCACAAGTATAGGGGGTGTATACTTTCGATAAATAGGAGTGTCGATCCCAACGAGGAGCAGAAGGTGTTGACTAGTGGTATGGAGAAGGAAATCTCTGTAAATACTTAGCAACAGATTTTTACGGGGTTTTCTGATAAAGCAACAAAACAAAGTACAAGTAATAAAGAAAACGAACAACTGCAGCAAGTGGCCCAATCCTTTCTTAGCAAAGGACAAGCCGGTCGAAATACTTATAAGGACCAAACGTTCTCGAGGACACATGGGAATTATGTCAAGTGCTTTCGCTTCAAGTAGCTGTGTACCCTTCTTTGGTGTTGTAAGTGTTGTGTGGGTGAGCCTGTGCTAATGTACCATCCTTACTTGGACTAATACACACTTGTGATTAAACCCCCTTCAAGCATCCGCAACTATATGAAAGTAATTAAGATATAAACCTAACCACAGCCTTAAACTCTGAGATCCTACCCTCCCTTATGCAATGGTGTCCTAATGGGGGTTTAGGTTTCTGTCACTCCGGCAACCCCACAATTAGTAGCCAAATACACAATGCATTCTCCTAGGCCCATAAATGGTGAAGTATCATGTAGTCGACGTTCACATGACACCACTAGAAGAATAGCCCCACAACTTAAATGCTAAACCATTGAATAATAAGTCAACATGTGGCATCCCGCTAAAACCACTACTAGAAAATCGCGTTGTTTTTGTGCATTGCATCGTCATCATCATGCATTCGTTCGTCTGAAACTATTTTTTAATAAGCCTATTTTGTTTTATAAAACTACCCTTCTTTCATTTCGAAACAAAGTCTCATAATTATCTGCTAAATTATTTAACTAAAAATTATGTGCTAAAAAAGATTTCAAACAAAACCAAACAAATAAATATCCTACAAAATAATCAACCTAAAACCTAAACCCTTTTCTACCTAAACCTAGTCTACCCACCAACCAGTGCCCGCCACCTCACCGTTCCTCCACCTCACCACTCCTCACCGCCACCTCATCAATCCACCAGCTGCCAACCCCACCCTGCGGGTCCTGCTCCCTCTCTCTCTCCCCAACCAGCCACCCACACACGCCACCTCCCTCTGCCCACACGCCTCACGCCACCTTCCGCCTGGGCCCCACCGCACACCCCACCCACGCGCCAGCCCCACCTCCCACCTCAGCCCCGCGTCCCCACTCGCCCGCCCCGCTCCATCGCCACCAACCCACCCCTGGAACCCCTGCTCTCTCTCTGCTACCGCACGACACCGCCGCCCGCCGGCGACCACTCTCCGCCGGTCCGCCCTTCCTCCTCTGCCCCGCGTCCGGCCTCCCCCCCCCCCCGCTCGCGGCCGCGCCCGGCCGTGCTCGAGCCGCCGCGTCGCCCTCCTCTGCAGAACGCCTCCGCCTCGCCGGACCCCCTCACCGCCGAGCTTTCCCCTCTGCCTCCGCCGCCGCGCGCCTCGCCATCTCGCGGCCAGCAACCCCGTCGGCCTCCGCCGCCCGCGGCCTTCACCTCGCCGGCCTCGAGCCGCCCCTCGCGCCGGAACTCCCCTCTCCTCGCCGGCACCGCCCCTGCCCTCCCCGCGACCCCGTCGGGCCGTCGGCGTCCTCCGGCCTTCCCCCTTGCCGGTCGCCCCTCCTTCGAGCCCCACCGGCCTTCGCCCTCCACCGACCAGTGCGCCGCCGCCCCTCGGGTGCTCGTCGACGGCGCCCTCTTCGCCGGCCGCCTCCACCCGTCCTCCGTCCGCCGCCACCAGGCCTCTCCCCGAGCTGCCGGCGCCTCCCTCTGCAGGACGCCCTCCTCTCTGGCTGCGCCTCCTTGCGACCGGCGCCGCGTGGCCCCGGCTCCGCCGCCGGCGGCTGCCGACCCTGGCCATGGCGCCCTCTGCGTGTTCCGCCAGCCGGGCCTCCATCCGTGCGACCCTTCAAGCTTCCTCCGCGCGCTGCCCGGCCACCTCGCCGCCACCCTGCAGCCGCTGGGCCCGCCCATCGACGAGCCACGCGGGCTGCCCCCTGGTTCTCTGTAGCAGGCAGTGGGTCCCTGCCTTGTTTTATTTCGGGTCAGCAGAAGCCGTTTGTAGAAGGAATATGGTAGCCGGAGGCTACCTAATCAGGTTCTACACCGACTTTAAAGCCGAGACGAGATCTATGTTACCTATCCGGCGACGATGCACTGAGGTGAACCGCAACCCCCACAAGGATTTCGTGCCGCCGTCAAGGCCTTCGCCCTGGAATCGCCATGACCGCCGACATGGAACCCTGAAGACCGCCGGTGCTGAATTTCGAGGACTCCGACCTGGAACATCAAGATCTACCACACGGACGCACCACGGACTTGGAGAACCCTCGGACGCCAAGTTCGCCGAGAACCCGAACGCCAAGGTCACCGACACGGAACGACAAGACCCCCTTCCCGCACCGATGCCGCCGACGTCGCACGCAAGTTCTTCACCCCGTACGCCAAGACCGACCTAATACGCGGGCCCGACAAGATCGACACCGACCCGGGCGAGTCCGATGCGCCCCCGACACCGACCCAAGTCCTTCTTCCCGGAACGCCAAGATCTCCCTCTTGTATCCGGCCTTCGAAGACCGATCCCGTCAAACCCTGAACCCCGAGACCCGACCCCGAACCCTCGGAACCCCAAGTTCGCCGATCCCTAATGTGTGACCCTGATCCGAGCCCCTATTTTATAAATGCCATCTATATAAATTGTTGCATATTAAATTGTCATACTCGCATGCATAATTGTCATGTGGTTTGGGGGCCTTATGCCGATTCACCTAAATTAAATATGGGGCCCATATGCGGGCAAATCTAGTCTTATATTGGTTCCATTTAGATTTGTGTAGCGAACCGGTGTTACCTTTTGCCTTGTTAAGACAACCTTTAATTTGCGGGGTAGATAAACAACATGAACCTAGTAAATAATTATCGGGACCCCGGTTCCGCTTAATATGACCTAATTGCATCGCAGCTTTGCCATGTCATACATCATACATGCATCATGCCCGATCTTTTGCCGTAGTATTAAATATTGCATCCGGTGTTTATTCTAGTGTTTTTGCTTCTTCGCGGATAAGGCCGATGAGTTGATGCGAGTGTCGACCCGATCTTTGGATGAACCTTCGGCAATGTTTTCAGGCGAGCATCTCCCCCTTTCTACCTATCTTACTTTTATAGTATTTATTCCCTCCTGTTGATCTATTGCTATCTGTGTTGCGATGCTCTAGTTTTCGTACCCGGGATATCCCGTGCAGCCTTATATTGCCTTGGACACCTCCTATTACCGTTGTTTAGTAGATAGTTGGACCTGCGCGTCGTAGTCGCTTGCTCAAGTGTTGTTGCGTGTCGTCAAGTACCACAGTTGTTGGAGCATTGCCGCATGTTTAATGTTGGAGATGATCATGGCTTTAATTATCGTTCACTTTAATTATTGTTTAATAACTAAAATTGAAGTAGGTAAGCAGAGGCACAGGTGGGCAATGGATGTTATTTGGTTGTTAACCGTCCACTTGTGTCCCGTAGGACCCCGAGTACTTGATACCTGTTCCTTGAATATTCGCGCTATCCACATACGGGGGAATTATGGGACCCCCCTGAGCCAGAGCTTGATTCATTCTTATTTCTTGGGGCCACAAACTAGTTTGAGGTTTTATTTACTATCCTGTACCTATGCCATGCTTTACTGCTTTATTACGATTGTGCGAGGAGCACCTGTACTGTTTAGGTAAGCAGAGTGTTTTCGCGGTATCGACAAGCCCAGTTTTGGGTTCCCAGTCGTTTACAGCCACTGGCGCAAACCTTGAGTCCGTCTCGGAGTCAGCTAACTTCGTTGCGGGTAGCTTAATGGGGTGGCCCCCTGAAATATTTCTGAATCCTATGATTGCTTTGTCGTGAAAGCCTCGTTGGGTTTTGATTTGGTTTTTTCGAGGTTGATCGAGTGTGTGTTGCTATTTGTGCACCCCTGCAGGGTAAAACTTTCTGAAAGCCGTGTCCGCGGTTATGGACGACTTGAAGCACAGTATCTCGATCATAGACAACTATAACTAAAGTAGTGCTATAAATTTGACTTTATAATGACTAGTAATCAGCTTCACTATAATGGAATGGCTAAATAAAACTGCCAACAATTGCTTGTTTGGGTTGTCGCTTGCGACAATTGTATCTGACTAGTAAGTATTGCAACTACAACGGAATGGCTAAATAAAAGTACCAACAACTGTTGGGTTTTTGGGATATCTCATGCTAATTGTATTTGACTAGTAAGCGTTGCAACTACAACGGAATGGTTAACTAAAAGTGCCCACTGCTTATTTCATCAGGATGACTATCTATACCTGACTAGTAACTACTGCAACGATAACTGAATAAATAAAACTGCCAACTGTGTGAGTTCCTCGGTTGACTTCCTCGTTTGGTCTCGAGGGGGAAACACCAGGACGGGTTTGTTTGATGGTAGCATCAGGTTGGTTCAGAATAGGTCTTTCTTATCCCTCTCTGATAGCCGACAGTTATATCGAGTCTCTATAGGTTGTTTAGTGCATGATGCGCTG
The DNA here is from genome assembly GCA_916181665.1 of Avena sativa. Classification (NCBI taxonomy): domain Eukaryota; kingdom Viridiplantae; phylum Streptophyta; class Magnoliopsida; order Poales; family Poaceae; genus Avena; species Avena sativa. The sequence goes on along the minus strand of OV702285.1, from coordinate 164,540,941 downwards.
CCGCTTCAGTCCACCATACCTATGTAGGCGAGGACCGCCGAATTCTAGCCTCGCCGTGTACTGGCCTCAGTACTGACGCTCCTATTTTTCCTTTGCCCTTTGTCGGCACCCCTTTTGTTTTAGCAGGTTTCGACGTCGTTAGCAGGGTTACCCTTCCGGCTTGGCCTGGGCAGGGTTATGGACGCCATTGGTTATTCTTCAGGGCTCTTAGCCCCATTTGCATCTTGTCCGTAGTCGGACGCTGTAACATCCCAAAAATCATAGTTTCAAAACTCATTCATATCATCTTTGCATCATTCATCCATTTAGGGTTTTTCTCAAAAATCATTTAGAGACAGAAGTTTGAGCTATGATTTCATGTGGGCAATTTATCTCAAATGGCCATCACCCTTTGAAATTTGAATGTTAGGTACTTGGTTGCTTGCCTCCATTGATGGCAAGATTAGGTGAAGCTTTTAACCCAAGATTCCAAATTTAGAAATAGTTTCAAAAATCCTTTTTCAAATATTTGCAAACTAGAGCAAATCTCTGTTTATTTTGAAACCCAAGCTTGACCAAGCCTTGCAAAGTAACCACTTAGTTAAAATGACTGTTTTTGAACCCACAAAACCCTGCAAAAATTCCCAAAGCAGTTTGGATTCAAAAGGATTTGAATTCATGTCAAACTCATACCAGAAAATGAATTTAGAAAAAGAAAAGGACTCCTCAATGGAAAAAGGCCGCACGGCCAGAATCTGGCCCAGCAGCAAATCGAGCCTAGCAAGCCCACACGGGGTCTTCTTATTCTTCTCTCACGCGCAAGCACACGCGCTGAGCCGCTGACAGGCAGACCCCACCTATACTCTGCGCACCTCGCTGATAAGCGGGCCTTCTCCACGTCAGCGTCGTCTCCACCCGCACGACCCGTTCATCCCCAAATCAACGCGGGCGTTTCTGTGTTTAATTCGCGGCGTCAATTTGATTTATTGGCCGAGTGATTCTCGCTCACGACCAGGCTATATAAACCCCCTCTGCCCCCTCTCTCTTCTCCCTCAAACCCCGAACCCAGAGCTCCACCAGGCTGCGAGCATTACCCTCTGTAACCCCGCCGTCTCCGGCGACTGCACCGGCAAATTCCGATGAGTTCTGAGCTTCCCTCTGCCTCTCGTTCTTGCAAACTAGTTCAGTGAGCCTCTGCGCTTCTTTTAACACATTTCGTTTACCTTAGCATGAACCGTAGCTCCGGCAGCATCGTCGACTGGACGCCACCGTCTTCTGTACGAACTCCGGCGAGCTCTAGTGGTAAGCCCCGACCGCCCCGCGTCTTCTAGTTCAGGCACACGACTCTGCCTTGACTCTGTGAATCTAACCGTGTCCTCGTCTTGCCTTGGGGTGGTTCACAGCGACGTCCACAACGACCACCCGACACACCGACGCCGTCCTCCACTCCGGCGAGCAATCGCAACTGTGCCCGAGCGCCCCTTGACCAACCGCGAGTACGACGAGCTTCGCCGTGACCCCCTGAGCCCGGTGAGCTACTCCTCGTTCTCACTTACCCCCTGTAGTGCCGCCTTCGTCGTCGACCGACAGTTCCGCTGCCGATAGCCACCGCTCCACCGCCAGTTCTTGGCCAGGACAATAGCAGCCGTTAGATCTGTATCGTAGCGCTAGGATAGATCCACTTAACCCCGAAGCGGTACGCGATCTGAGCCGCCAGATTTCATTTAGATCCTACGGCTGTGGAGCTCGATCCAGTGCGAAATGGTATGGGCGAATAAGAACATGACGCATGGCTAGGTTAGATCTAAAATTAGATTTAAAATCAGAAATTTGTTCCAAATTAAAATGCTTATAACTTTTGAATGCCACGTTAGATTTTTGCAAATTTTATACCGTTGGATTCAGTGAAACAAGACCTTTCTGAATATCCAATTTATTTAGCATATAGTAACAGATAAAATAATTTTATTTGTAGAACAAGTTTAAGGCTATTTTAGATATAGATTCATTTTGGTAAATTATATTGGTGCCAAATAAGTTTAGTTGGGAAATTTGTGACATGTTAAGTTTCTGTAGACATGAGCATACTTGGTAGAATTTTCAAAAATCACCACTTAGTAAATTCTTGCATGCATGCATTCATATTATTTTTGGTTGTATATAATTGTGTGTAATTGTATGCTTTAATTTCTTGTGTAGATTTTGCTAGTGATTGTGATTGTGAAGAGTGCTACTCTCCCCACTACCAAGGCAAGTGATATTTTCATATATTCCTATCCAAAGTTTTGTACTAGCATTAGATATTTTGCTAAAGTATTGCATGCTATTTTGACTAGTGTTAAGATGGGAAATCCTAAGTAGAGTGGAATAGTAGAATTGCTAGGGAAATTCTCCTAAGTTAAGTTATCATAATCTGCTTAGTCTAGCTACTTAGCAAACAAGGGTGGTGAACATCTATACTTATTATGATAAAAATATTTCTAAGTCAAGAGACTTATGTTTTCCTAATAAAATAACTAAGTCAAATGAACCTCCTGGGTTGAAAGGAAAGATTGGGTTATGTTGAGTGGTTACACAAGGCCATGGACTTGGGTTGTGTATCTCACTTATGGAATGCCACCCAGGCACAAAGGGATTTGGAGGCCAAGTGTTGAGAAAGCTTACAGTGCAACCACTTGGCAATATGGGCTCTGCCTTGATCATATAGGTTGCTAGAACTTAGTCATTTGGACAGTTGGTGTAGATGGGTCGATAGGTTGGAGCGCGTCCACTTGATTAAGGAAAGGCTTCTGAAAGGTCCTGTCTTGGGAAACCAAGTCTGGTGGGGAAAGTGCACAACCTCTGCAGATGGAAAACCTAAGTACTTAGCCTAGTCCAAGGCAATGGACATTTTGAGCATCAAGACATGGAAGCTACAAGAATCTCATCACTCCAATTTCTAAGTAAAATTTGTGGGTGAACAAGGGTGAAGGACCTCAATGTCTATTGGTGGTTCCTTGGGAATGTTTTGGACAAAGAAAAACTTAGTGATTTCAACTAATAGGTAAAACCTATTTTTAAGCAAAGCGAGCCAAGCTACACTTAGCCAAAATGCATATAGTGATATAGTCCACTTAAAATATACTAAGGTATCACTTGCCAATACTATTCCAAAGTATTGACCCTCCGTGGCTGTAACTTGTGATGTTGCAGGTTATTCCGATGATGATTAGGAGTCATGAGTCTACACTCAACATGCTTGCCTGTGGCACATGAAGATGAAGACTTATGTTTATCTGCTTATTCCTTCAAACTCTTGTATTAGGCCTATGGCCATGAGTTGTAAAAGACTATGTTTTATCTCTGGAATGAATGTAATAAACGACCTTTGTATCTGTGTACTTCATCTTAAACTGTGGATGCTAGCATTGATCCAGGGACTAGCATTGCAATCACAGGGATCCTTTCCTTTATAAAGGAGGGGTCTAACAGATGGTATCAGAGCATTGTGTTGCCTGTAGGATTATGACCCTAGGATTGGAAAACCACTAAGGAAAAAGTTTTTCTTCAACTACTTCTACACTTGTCTATTCTTCTCGTAAAACTTTTCTAATCTCTTTCAGCTTCCTTTGTAGATGAACTCCATTAACGAAGCCGTGAAAAAAGGACCACTCATGACCATGACCTTGGAGTGCGAAACTGAGTTTCCCAATATTCTCAAGGACCTTATGGTGGCAATGGATGCACATGGTGCAGCTGTGTACAAGGGCTTTCCAGTGATGGATGAAGGAGTGGAGTATTGGTGGGGGCAACTTCACTTGTACAAGAACAAGGAAGACAACCACAAATAAAGGGGCTTCTGCATGTACACCAACACTACAATGCACACCACATTCTTTGAGTCAGCCAGGGATGCAGCTTGGAGGACTATCAAAGAATTAAGTGCTAGAGTCAAGTGCAGAATACTCAACCTCAAAAAGGACTTAGAGAAAGAGAAGGAGCTTACTCAAGAGTTGGAAGCCACCAACCAAGAGATAAGGGAAGATGTTATAGACTTAGTGATAGAGTCAAGAGAGAAAGATTGGTGGATTGCCTCTAGGAACATTGTGTTTGCTAATAGATCCCGTGAGATTGGATTGTAAGGGCACTTCGTTAGTTGGACCACCACTTATCACCTTATTTACAAAAAGATACTTTAAATAAGTATGGACCTTGAATGATGTAATGGACTTATGTATGCATGACTTGTGTGACGATTATGTTTCATGGATATGTATGAATGTTTTGATTTACCTTGAATTGCGTTGTTCTAAATTTTTTTTCAATCTTATAAATAGATGCCTATTGCCATCAGCACTGTTGAGGAGTTTCGGGTTACTCGTTTTGGTCCCCGTATCGTTGAGCTTACCACTTTGCTCGATCTCCCTCTTCCCACCATTACGGTGTACCCACTCACCAAGTTCGAGAGGAAGGACCTCTGGGGCTTCAAGGTGAACCAGCCCGGACGCCAGACTGAGCCTACTACGGAGGCCATCGTCTTCAAGCTGATGCACGACGACAGGGAGAGAGGCATGGAGGTAGTCATGCAGGACCTGATAGGACGACTGTTAGGCCGTCACTCCCGACATGTTAGGGGCACTCACTTCCACGCCTTCGGAAGGCGTGATGTTGATGGAGATTCCATCGACTTTGAGGACGAGGAGGAGCACTGCAGAGCCGATACGTCTCTATCTTCAGGACTTAGAGACTCTTCTCAGGCACGTGGACACGGATAGGACGAACGTCATGCTTGGCAATGACGAACTTCAGGTACAACTACGCGAGAAGGACAAGCTTTTTGCGCAGCAGGATGAGATGATCAAGGAAATGGAGACAAAGTTCGAGGCCCAGGACCGCAAGTTCAAAAGTCAGGAGAAACGCGTCCAGGATAGGAACAAGAAGATCCGGGACATGACCGAGGAACTGAAGTCCAAGGATTTCGAGCTAGAGCAGCAGCAGATGGTTATTGAGAGACTTCGTTCCCAGAAGAGGGCTCTCAAAGCCAAGGTCGATTCCTTGACCACTACGATTGAGGAGAACAAGACCGCGATGGAGAACGCAGGTCTTACCTTTGTCGAGGAGGAGATAGATGCTGATGAGTAGACTTGACTACTCGTTTACCTTTCATATTCATACTTGTTATTGCGAACTTATTATTGGACCATCCGACATGTGGATGGCTTGCCACTTGTGTGTTTTACTTCATGAGCTTGTTATGTGGTTGTTGAACTTTTATTCTTATGTTGCTTGTTATGTGTTTGCTTATGATGTATTGTGCATGAAACATCTATGGGTATCTCATTCTTATCTATTTGAACAACCACAGATGCCTCCCCGTCGCGCAAACCCCAACCCCAACAACATCACCCCGGAAATGCAACAAATGATGAATGCGCAAACACAGCTTATGTAAATGATGACAACATTCATCTAGAACCAGAATAACAACAACAACAACCCCAACAACAACAACAACAATAACAACAACAACAACAACAACAACCCTCCGGGTTTTGATATGCTCACCCGATTTCTGCGTCTGAGGCCAGCAAAATTTTCGGGAACAACTGATCCCATGGTAGCCAATGACTGGCTACGTTCTGTGAACAAAGACTTAGTGACAGTGGGCTGCACGGATGCTGAAAAAGTCAGATTCGCAGCACATCTGTTGGAAGGACCAGCCGCCACATGGTGGGACAACTTCCAAATCACCACTCCTATTGATGAGGTGACTTGGGCTATCTTTGAAGATGGCTTTCGCACTGCTCATATCTCATCAGGAATGATGAGTCTGAAAAAGAAGGAGTTTCACAACCTGAAACAGCTCCACCGCAGCGTGGCAGAATACATAGAAGAGTTCAACAATCTGGCGTGCTATGCACCGGATGAGGTGGATACAGATGCAAAAAAGAAAGGAAAAGTTCTTGGAAGGTTTGAATGATGAGCTGAACCTACAGTTGTCTGTGGCATATGTTCCAACTTATCAGTCTTTGTGTGACAAAGCTGCTATTTTGGAAAGTAAAATGAAACAAGTCGAGAGTAGGAAGAGGAAACACTCCGACAAACACAGCTCGGGATCGTCTCACAAACGATCTCACTATGATGACAGTGGCAACTCAGGATCCCATAAACATGGGAAATTCAGCAAGCACAACCACAACCGTCATGACAACAAGCATCACCGTGGTCATGACAAGGACAAGTACAAGAACCACAAGGGTGGACATAAGAGCCACTATGGTGTAAATGGTAGTGGAAGTGGAGGCCAACCTCCTAAAAAGGACATCAGTCAGGTTGAGTGCTTCAAATGCAAGAAGCCGGGGCATTATGCTAATGAGTGCCCTGAGAAGAAAGTTGAAGGACCTAACAAGCCAAATCCTTTTCAGAAAGGACAGGTTAACCACATTAATGTGGAGGAGGTCTATGAGGAGCCTGATGCCGTGGCTGGTAAGTTCAGACTCAATTCAATTTCAGCATTTGTACTCTTTGATACCGGTGCATCTCATTCATTCATATCAAAGGCATTTGTTGATAGAAATGGGTTTGCATCAGAAAACATTGGGTGTCCAATAAAGGTTAGTTCTCCAGGGGGAGATATGATAGTAAGCCTTGTATGCCGGGATCTCATCATAGAGTTTGGTAAGCATAAGTTTCCAGTAAGCCTGATAATCCTAGATTCCCAAGGACTAGATGTAATTTTGGGAATGGATTGGATGGCTAAACATGAGGGAGTACTAGATTGTGCCAATCGTACAGTTACACTCACAACCCCAGAAGGAAAAAGAATAAAATTCAAGTCAAACTTTGAATCCAAAGGAAGTAAGCTGAATTCTCTTAAGGGGGTTAGTATGGACAGTGTGCCAATTGTGTGTGAGTATCCGGATGTGTTTCCGGAAGAATTACCAGGAATGCCACCAGATAGAGATGTGGAGTTTCTGATAGATTTGGTACCAGGTTCTGGACCAATAGCTAAGAGACCGTACAAAATGTCAGTTGATGAACTGAAGGAACTCAAGAAACAACTAGGAGAACAGTTGCAGAAAGGGTTTATTCAACCAAGTTCTTCATCTTGGGGAGCCCCAGTATTGTTCGTGGAGAAAAAGGATAGAACGCAAAGATTGTGTATTGACTACCGTTCTCTCAACGAGGTGACCATCAAGAATAAATATCCTTTACCAAGAATCAACGACTTGTTTGATCAGCTAGAAGGAGCATGTGTATTCTCGAAGATTGATCTCCGGTCAGGTTATTTTCAGCTCAAAATAAGAGAACAAGACATACCAAAAACAGAATTCACCACAAGGTATGGATTGTATGAGTACACTGTGATGCCTTTTGGTTTAACCAACGCTCCAGCATACTTCATGAATATGATGAATAAGGTATTCATGGAATTCCTTGACAAGTTTGTGGTCGTTTTCATCGACGACATCTTAGTCTACTCCAAGAGCAAGGAAGAACATGAAAGACACTTACGTTTGATACTTGAGAAACTGAGGGAACATAAACTTTATGCCAAATTCAGCAAGTGTGAGTTCTGGTTAGAGAAAGTTGGTTTTCTTGGTCATGTTATGACAAAGGATGGTGTGGCAGTTGATCCTGCTAAAGTTTCAGCTGTGACAGATTGGGAATCACCCAAGAATGTGAAGGAAGTTCGTAGTTTCCTCGGCTTAGCAGGTTACTACAGAAGGTTCATTGAAAATTTCTCAAAGGTTGCTAAGCCAATGATAGAATTGCTAAAGAAGGACAAGAAATTTTCTTGGACTGAAGGTTGCGAAGTCAGCTTCCAAGAGTTGAAGAAGAGACTTGTGACAGCACCAGTTCTATGTCTGCCAGATTTGGAAAAGGATTTCCAAGTATATTGTGATGCATCTCATCAAGGTTTGGGTGCCGTACTTATGCAAGATGGTAAAGTCGTAGCCTATGCTTCGAGACAACTCAAAACTCATGAAGTAAACTATCCTACTCATGATTTGGAGTTAGCCTCTGTCGTCCATGCACTCAAAACATGGAGACATTACCTTTTGGGTAAGCGGTGTGAAGTGTTCACCGATCATAAGAGCTTGAAGTACATCTTCACCCAGAAAGAGATCAACATGAGACAAAGGAGATGGCTAGAACTTATCAAGGATTACGACTTAAGTTTGCAATACCATCCCGGTAAAGCAAATGTAGTAGCGGACGCTCTAAGTCGTAAGACGTTTGTAAATGGCCTTACAAAAGGTGATTTGCCAGAAGACTTGTGTAAGCAATTCAAAGAACTCAGATTGGAAATTGTGCCTGAAGGACATCTCATGTCCTTAGATGTTCAACCCACTCTATTGGACAAGATCCGAGAAGTCCAGAAGACCGATAAAGAAATTGAAAAGATTAAGGAAAATATTAGTCTAGGGAAAGCTAAGAGTTTCCATATAGACGAACAAGGTACTTTATGGCACGGGAAACGCATATGTGTTCCACAAGACCCGGAGTTACGGAAACTGATCTTACAAGAAGGTCACAACTCTCCGTATTCTATTCACCCGGGAAATACCAAGATGTACATGGACATGAAGGAAAGGTTTTGGTGGAACAATCTCAAAAGGGACATCGCCGAACATATTGCTTTGTGTGATGTGTGTAGCAGAGTCAAAGCGGAGCACCAGAAACCAGCAGGTTTACTTCAACCACTGCCTATTCCTGAATGGAAGTGGGAAAATATTGGTATGGATTTCATTACCGGATTACCAAGGACCAGGTCAGGGTATGATTCCATATGGGTGGTAGTGGATCGCCTAACTAAAGTGGCTCATTTTATACCAGTGAAGACAACCTATACAAGTGCCAAGTTAGCTAAAATCTACATGAGCAGAATTGTATGCCTTCACGGTGTGCCAAAGAGTATTGTGTCAGATAGAGGAACCCAATTCACTTCTCACTTTTGGAGACAGCTTCATGAATCTTTGGGAACAAGGTTGGAATTCAGTACTGCCTTTCATCCCCAAACTGATGGTCAAACGGAAAGGACTAACCAAATTCTTGAAGACATGTTGAGGGCATGTGCCTTAGACTATGGAGCAAGTTGGGATGAAAGCTTGCCTTACGCAGAGTTCTCTTACAACAATAGCCATCAATCTAGTATTGGAATGGCACCATTTGAGTTACTCTACGGAAGGAAGTGTACCACCCCATTGTTATGGCATGGTGTGGGAGAAATAAGCTTATTTGGACCTGATCTTATCAAGGACGCCGAAGAGAAAGTCAAACTGGTTAAGGACAGATTAAAGATAGCACAGTCCCGACAGAAAAGCTACGCGGATTCTAAGCGTAGAGAAGTCACCTACGAAGTTGGGGATAGAGCTTATCTTAGAGTATCGCCACTTCGTGGAGTGAAAAGATTTGGAGTCAAAGGAAAGTTGGCACCAAGATATGTAGGGCCATTCAAGATTCTAAGTCGCAAGGGAGAAGTTGCATATGAAGTTGAATTGCCAGAATCTCTATCAGCAGTCCATAACGTATTTCATGTGAGTCAGCTTAAGAAATGTCACCCAGGAATGGAAGAGTCTTCTTTGAAGGATACCATACCTTTGGAAGAAGTTCAGCTAGAAAGTGATCTCACTTATGAGGAAAAGCCTGTCAAGATTCTAGAGACCGCAGAAAGAGTTACCAGGACCAAGACTATCAAGTTTTGTAAAGTGCAATGGAACCATCACTCCGAAGAGGAAGCAACATGGGAAAGAGAAGATGATCTTCGGAAAGACCACCCTCACCTATTTGCTAGCCAACCCGAATCTCGAGGGCGAGATTCATCTTAAGGGGGTTAGATTTGTAACATCCCAAAAATCATAGTTTCAAAACTCATTCATATCATCTTTGCATCATTCATCCATTTAGGGTTTTTCTCAAAAATCATTTAGAGACAGAAGTTTGAGATATGATTTCATGTGGGCAATTTATCTCAAATGGCCATCACCCTTTGAAATTTGAATGTTAGGTACTTGGTTGCTTGCCTCCATTGATGGCAAGATTAGGTGAAGCTTTTAACCCAAGATTCCAAATTTAGAAATAGTTTCAAAAATCCTTTTTCAAATATTTGCAAACTAGAGCAAATCTCTGTTTATTTTGAAACCCAAGCTTGACCAAGCCTTGCAAAGTAACCACTTAGTTAAAATGACTGTTTTTTAACCCACAAAACCCTGCAAAAATTCCCAAAGCAGTTTGGATTCAAAAGGATTTGAATTCATATCAAACTCATACCAGAAAATGAATTTAGAAAAAGAAAAGGACTCCTCAATGGAAAAAGGCCGCACGGCCAGAATCTGGCCCAGCAGCAAATCGAGCCCAGCAAGCCCACCCGGGGTCTTCTTATTCTTCTCTCACGCGCAAGCACACGCGCTGAGCCGCTGACAGGCAGACCCCACCTATACTCCGCGCACCTCGCTGACAAGCGGGCCTTCTCCACGTCAGCGTCGTCTCCACCCGCACGACCCGTTCATCCCCAAATCAACGTGGGCGTTTCTGTGTTTAATTCGCGGCGTCAATTCGATTTATTGGCCGAGTGATTCTCGCTCACGACCAGGCTATATAAACCCCCTCTGCCCCCTCTCTCTTCTCCCTCAAACCTCGAACCCAGAGCGCCACCAGGCTGCGAGCATTACCCTCTGTAACCCCGCCGTCTCCGGCGACTGCACCGGCAAATTCCGGTGAGTTCTGAGCTTCCCTCTGCCTCTCGTTCTTGCAAACTAGTTCAGTGAGCCTCTGCGCTTCTTTTAACACATTTCGTTTACCTTCGCATGAACCGTAGCTCCGGCAGCATCGTCGACTGGCCGCCACCGTCTTCTGTACGAACTCCGGCGAGCTCTAGTGGTAAGCCCCGACCGCCCCGCGTCTTCTAGTTCAGGCACACGACTCTGCCTTGACTCTGTGAATCTAACCGTGTCCTCGTCTTGCCTTGGGATGGTTCACAGCGACGTCCACAACGACCACCCGACACACCGACGCCGTCCTCCACTCCGGCGAGCAATCGCAACCGTGCCCGAGCGCCCCTTGACCAACCGCGAGTACGACGAGCTTCGCCGTGACCCCCTGAGCCCGGTGAGCTACTCCTCGTTCTCACTTACCCCCTGTAGTGCCGCCTTCATCGTCGACCGATAGTTCCGCCGCCGGTAGCCACCGCTCCGCCGCCAGTTCTTGGCCAGGACAATAGCAGCCGTTAGATCTGTATCGGAGCGCTAGGATAGATCCACTTAACCCCGAAGAGGTACGCGATCTGAGCCGCCAGATTTCATTTAGATCCTACGGCTGTGGAGCTCGATCCAGTGCGAAATGGTATGGGCGAATAAGAACATGACGCGTGGCTAGGTTAGATCTAAAATTAGATTTAAAATCAGAAATTTGTTCCAAATTAAAATGCTTATAACTTTTGAATGCCACGTTAGATTTTTGCAAATTTTATACCGTTGGATTCAGTGAAACAAGACCTTTCTGAATATCCAATTTATTTAGCATATAGTAACAGATAAAATAATTTTATTTGTAGAACAAGTTTAAGGCTATTTTAGATATAGATTCATTTTGGTAAATTATATTGGTGCCAAATAAGTTTAGTTGGGAAATTTGTGACATGTTAAGTTTCTGTAGACATGAGCATACTTGGTAGAATTTTCAAAAATCACCACTTAGTAAATTCTTGCATGCATGCATTCATATTATTTTTGGTTGTATATAATTGTGTGTAATTGTATGCTTTAATTTCTTGTGTAGATTTTGCTAGTGATTGTGATTGTGAAGAGTGCTACTCTCCCCACTACCAAGGCAAGTGATATTTTCATATATTCCTATCCAAAGTTTTGTACTAGCATTAGATATTTTGCTAAAGTATTGCATGCTATTTTGACTAGTGTTAAGATGGGAAATCCTAAGTAGAGTGGAATAGTAGAATTGCTAGGGAAATTCTCCTAAGTTAAGTTATCATAATCTGCTTAGTCTAGCTACTTAGCAAGCAAGGGTGGTGAACATCTATACTTATTATGATAAAAATATTTCTAAGTCAAGAGACTTATGTTTTCCTAATAAAATAACTAAGTCAAATGAACCTCCTGGGTGGAAAGGAAAGATTGGGTTATGTTGAGTGGTTACACAAGGCCATGGACTTGGGTTGTGTATCTCACTTGTGGAATGCCACCCAGGCACAAAGGGATTTGGAGGCCAAGTGTTGAGAAAGCTTACAGTGCAACCACTTGGCAATATGGGCTCTGCCTTGATCATATAGGTTGCTAGAACTTAGTCATTTGGACAGTTGGTGTAGATGGGTCGATAGGTTGGAGCGCGTCCACTTGATTAAGGAAAGGCTTCTGAAAGGTCCTGTCTTGGGAAACCAAGTCTGGTGGGGAAAGTGCACAACCTCTGCAGATGGAAAACCTAAGTACTTAGCCTAGTCCAAGGCAATGGACATTTTGAGCATCAAGACATGGAAGCTACAAGAATCTCATCACTCCAATTTCTAAGTAAAATTTGTGGGTGAACAAGGGTGAAGGACCTCAATGTCTATTGGTGGTTCCTTGGGAATGTTTTGGACAAAGAAAAACTTAGTGATTTCAACTAATAGGTAAAACCTATTTTTAAGCAAAGCGAGCCAAGCTACACTTAGCCAAAATGCATATAGTGATATAGTCCACTTAAAATATACTAAGGTATCACTTGCCAATACTATTCCAAAGTATTGACCCTCCGTGGCTGTAACTTGTGATGTTGCAGGTTATTCCGATGATGATTAGGAGTCATGAGTCTACACTCAACATGCTTGCCTGTGGCACATGAAGATGAAGACTTATGTTTATATGCTTATTCCTTCAAACTCTTGTATTAGGCCTATGGCCATGAGTTGTAAAAGACTATGTTTTATCTCTGGAATGAATGTAATAAACGACCTTTGTATCTGTGTACTTCATCTTAAACTGTGGATGCTAGCATTGATCCAGGGACTAGCATTGCAATCACAGGGATCCTTTCCTTTATAAAGGAGGGGTCTAACAGACGCTCTACCATTTTCAAGGTGATTTGGATCTTTGTATATTATATCTGTATTCTTGACTCATGGAGTCGTGTTGTATATATATCTGTTCTGTGGGTCCCATCGAGGACTGTTGTGTAATGTTATTACTTCGTTTTCCACCCGCACGAAAGTGCCTGGTGGGCACCTTTGAATCGTTTCTATGCGGGTTTGGCGGGAATCGCTGAAACTTGCATAGGGTCGATTCTGAGGGTGTTACACAACACAAATCCACTACTAACAACTTGACTTCTCCCATCTCCTCAAGAACTAAACAAACTACTCACAAGACATCATATGGATCAAGATCAAAGATGATATGGTGATGGATAACAATCTGAACATAAACAATAATCCAATGGTTGCACTCACAAGCATCAACTACAATAGTAATTAACACCGGGAAAGTTTCCCCTAAGAACTAATGCAAGATCCAACATGATTGTTATAGCGGGATGGAGTGGTGATGATGGTGCTGGTGGATATGATGGTATGGATGATGATGATGATCCTGATGAAGCCTACTGTAACACCCCAATTTTAGTAAAATATTATATTAGGGTTTGTTTGTGCATCATGAGCATCATTCCTTAAAATGCATGCAAAGAAAAATAAGACAAAACCCTAAAACCCTAGTTTCCCTCTCCCTCTCAGATCAATTCAAAATGTTTTGAATTTGAAAGATATCAAAATGTGTGGATCCCAATCAGAATAAAAGGGCCCCATAATAGTTGGTATATTTTACAAAAGCTTCTGGTAATTTTGAAACATCCAAAAACAATTTTGAATTTGAAATTTCAAAGAGGAAATAGAAGCAGAAAACAAAAAGGTCTTTGTTTAAAAAAAATAGAAAACTCAGCCAGCCAGGCTGGCCCAACACTTCTCCCTCTCTCTTTCCTACCGCCCGCACGCAGCTCCCGCGGCCCACCCCGGCCCAAGCGCAGCCAGGCCTGGATACCGCTTCGTTGTCATCTTCCTCCTCCTGGCAAGCTGCTTGTTGTCTCGCGCGTGGCCACCCGATGCTCGTCACCACGATTCATGTCGCCTCGCAAGGATAAGATCGCCACGAGAACCAGCGTGATCCCCTCTCTCTTCTCATACCCGTATCTCCTTGTCTCATGCTCTCTGTAGGTTTCCCCCAAATCACTAAAACCCTAGCTCTCTGACCTCGCCGTCCGCCGTTGCTCCCGACCTCCCCGAGCCAAGAGGAGATGCCATGGAGCTTCGCCGTGATGCCCTCCGTCTTCCCCTGAAGGAATCGAGCCATGGAAGCCCCAATCGACGCCATCGTGGTCAGCTTCCCGAAGTCCGACCGCCGGTTCCATCGTTAATCCCGTCAGCTCCTCGCCACCCCCAGCCTTCCTGAGCCCTGCACCACGTTCACGGTGAGCACCCGGTGCTCAAGCTCCTCTCTTTTCTCTCCCTCCCGCTCTAGTTTGTGCTCGCGTCGATCACCACTGTGCGCCGTCGTAGATCCTCACTGTGCTCTTGTTCCGGTGACTCTTTTCGAGCGACGCCGCCACTAGTATGCTCGCCTTGCTGCTTCGGTTCGAGAGGAACCAACCACGCGCCCCCGCTCGACCCCTAGCGTCGCCGTCGGCCATCGTCTGTCGTGCTGCCACCGTGGTGACGTGCTGCCTGCGTGGCAGTTGAGGTGGCCCTGGGCCCCCTGTCAGCCACGGTGGGTAGGCGCTGCCCCGGTGACAAATGCCCCCACCCCTATGCTAATGTCAGCATGACAAAGTATTTTTTTAAATGATTTAAGTAATTCCATAAGTTCTTATAAACTTGTAAAATCAATAACTAATTCATTATAAGTCAAAAAATACCAATAAGATATCAAAATGTTCAGAAAAATGAGAACTATCTATCTAAGTTATAATCATGAATTGTTCAACAACTTTAATAGCAAGTTTAATTAGAAGAACATAGTAACCCCTCACAGGTGATTCCGGAGTTTTCCTGAGTTAGGGTTTTTACACCTCGGAACCCCGATTAAATTGTCGAGCATATATTAGGGTTACATTTCAGTACAATTCAACTTGTCATATCAGCATCCTTGCTTGAGCATTGCATCGATGCCATGTGTTGATTGTTTCCCTCTCTTTCTGGTGTTTGGTTCTTCCTGGTAGAATATGAGATCGAGATCGAAGTCAGAGATCAACACCGTCAAAGCTTGAAGACAAATACTTGACCAACTGTAACCAAGTCAAGTACAAGGATTTTGAAGATCTTCTTATTGGTTATCAACTGGCAAAGGCAAGCATAGCCTCACTATGATATAATCCTATAATTTCTAAAGCATTTCAATTCCTGCCAGGATGCATACGATTCTATTGTGGTATTTTATCGATAGATAGAGTATCCTATCTGTTGCATTACTCCCTTTGAGCTTATATTACCTGATCCACTGCTCCTAGCATAACTAGGTTTGGCTTATGTGCACTACTAGAGCTTATCTGTGTCTGCTTAGCCAAGCATAGCTGTTGAGTCTGGTCCATCCAGATGATGTATTAGATATAGAGAATCTAGTATGACAGGAGAACGTGATGAGAAGAGATCAGTGATATGAGATTAAACATGCTAAGGCTTGTATGGGAGGACACGGTGGGATGTGGTTTTTCTAGTCCCATGCTCGCCACCACTAGGACCTGAGTTCTTGCCTTTGGAACCGAGATGAGCGTACAACCACACGGGGCCTGGAAAACCTCACGAGCAACTAACTTTCCTAGTAGATTCCATGAGTCACATAGTTCGGGTGTTCCATTTGACATGCATTCTGGATATTCTCGAAGGCGGTGAAGGAGGTGCATTCATAAAAAGTAAGTAAGCGTGGCCGGGGTTGCTTGGGGTGGATGGAGCCCCTGGTAAAACAACCTTGCCTCACATATCTAGGGAGCGGCTTTGGGACTTGACCCGTTACGGCGGAACCATCCTTAGGGAGTGACTCATGGTCTCAGCGAAAGCAAGGTAAAGGTCGTGTCTAACCACCCTCTGCCGGCCTTCCAAGGAAGAGGGCTAATCATTGTGGCATTAAGAGAAGCTTAGTACATGTGGGTAAAGTTGTACACCCCTACAAGGTAATAATATTTTCGAAAATCCGTGTTCACGGTTATGAACGCTTGGTGACCAGATTCTAAGATCATAGAGAACTATAACCTAATCGTAAAACTTGGCAGATCAACGTGTGCTTAAGGATGCTTCCTCATGGGTACGAGGGGGTGATCCTAGTTGGTAGATGATGATGACTTGATGGATGTCAAAAGATGATGATCAATATTTTGGAGATGTCGCTCTCTTATCCCCTTTTAAAATACTCTGACTAGACGAGTGTGGCATCCCGCAAAAACCACTACTAGAAAATCGCGTTGTTTTTGTGCATTGCATCATCATGACAGCATGCTCATGTCATCATGCCACATTGCATTTGAGCATCGTCATCGTCTTGCATCTGTTCGCATAAAACTAATTTCGAGAAAACCCAAATTGTTTTCGAAAACGCCCCGTCTTTTATTCAAACGCCAAACCCGGGTCTCCGGATTATTTTGTTTTGTTGCTATCGGTTTGCAAACGGTCCAATTAAAGTAAATAAAATATTAAGTTATTTTTTTTAGCGGGGGCAGTCGAACGGGCCGTTTCGACCCGAACGACCACCCCCAGGATTTTACAAACGGTCCACCCCTAATTCATAAACCTACCAGGTAACCTACCCATCCCTCCCCTCCACCTCACCCCACCCAATCCCGGGCTGCCATCTCACCCTCTCCCTAACCCCCACCCATCCAGATGATGCCACTTGGCCAACCCCTCACCCCTCAACCCTCTCAACTCACCCCACTCCCTCTGCCACGCAGCAACCCACCCCAGCACACCCCACGCACACACGGACCGCACGTGCCCTGCCCCTTCCAGCCAGTGGACCCCGCCCTGGCCCCGCGTGTCCCCCCACCGCTCTCTTCCTCTCTCCTCCCTCTCTTCCCGACGCGGTCCTCTCTCTCCCCTAGCGCGCCCATCCCCACCGCGACCGACGCAGCCCCTTCTCCTCCCCTTCCCTGCCTCGCTCTCCGCCGCCAGAGCCCGCCCTCGCCGCCGCCGGCCCGCCTCAGCGCGCGCCGCCCGCGTCCTCGCCTCGCCGCGGCGCTCCTCCACCCGCTCGAGCTCGCTCCGCCGCCGCGCCGGCACGTTCCCCTCCTCCACCCGCTCGATCTCACTCCGCCGCCGCGCCGGCGCGTTCCCCTCCTCCTCCCTCGGCTCCCCGCATGGCGCGCCGCTCGCTTCCTCCCCCTCCTCGTCGTCCGTCAACCTCGCCTCCGACGCCGCCGCAAGCCCGTCGCCCCTCCTCTACCTCCGCCGCCCGTGCTCTCCTCGCCGCCCGTCGCCGACACGCCCTCCCCGCCGCTCGCTCCCCCCCCTCCTCGTCGCCGGCCCGTGTCCCCGACCCCGCACGCCGCCTCCCCGTCAACCTCGCCGACGACGCCTGCCTCTCCCCGTCTGCCCCGCCTCCTCTCCTCCCGAGCCGGGACCCGCGCCGCCCCGAAGCCCCGTCGCCGGCCGTTCACGCCGCCGCCAACCTCCGCCGTCCCGCACCAAGCCGCCAGCGCCGGTTGCGCAACCGCCCCCTGCGAGCAGCGCTGGTCCCACCTCCTCCTGGAGCCGTGGGCCTCCCTGGATACACCATGGAGGTTGGTTGGGCTGCCCAAACGTGTCTCAGGCACAAGTTTTGGCCGTGTCGTCTGTTGGTTGTTGACCCCTAGAGCGTCCGATGCCTTTGTCGAGGCAAGGACAAAAAGGACCAAAGAGCCCTGACAAGATCTTCTTCGGTACCGAGGACGCGAGAAGTTCGGAACGCCAAGATCGGCCATCTCTCCTTGTTGGGTCTCAACGTCGACAAGTTTTCTCCAAGATCGAGCCCCGAACCCTCGTCGAAGGCCCCGAACCCGATGACGCCGGTATCACAAGATCTTCATCACGGACGCACCACAGACGCGAAGAAACCCTCGGACGCCAAGTACTGCCTCGGACGCCAACACCCGAACCAAAAAGGAACGCCAAGTCCGACACCGACAACCGAAACCCCGGTACCGGACAAGTTCGCCATCGACAACGAGAACGCCTCACGGAATCCGAAGCGTGGACCCGACAAGAGCTTCGCAACGACAAGACCCTCACCCCGGAGTCCGAGAACGATCCCGCCAAGACCGAACCTCGCCGACCCGTCGAACCCTGAACCCCGAGGCCGAACCCCGAACCCTCGGACCAAGTTCGTCGAACCCTAATGTGTGAACCCCTTTCCGAAACCCTATTTTATAATATAATACAACTTGTCGCATCTTAATTGTTCATGCATGCATATTGTGTGGTTTGGGGGCCTTATGCCGATTCACCTAATAATTAAATATGGGACCCATATGCGGGCAAATCTAGTCTCATATCGGCCTCATTTAAATTTGTGTAGCGAACCCGGTGCTATCTTTTGCCATGCTAAAACAACATTTAAATTGCGGGGTAGTTTAATAACATGAACCACCTAATTAATTGTCGGGACCCCGGTTCCGCTTAATATGACCTAATTGCATCGCACCTTTGCCATGTCATACATCATACATGCATCATGCCGATCTTTTGCCGTAGCATTAAATATTGCATCCGGTGTTTCTTCTAGTGTTTTGCTTCTTCGCGGATAAGGCCGTTGAGTTGATGTGAGCTTCGCCCCGATCTTCGGTTGAACCTTCTGCAGTGTTTTCAGGCGAGCATCTCCCCCCTTTCTACCTATCTTACTTTTATAGTATTTATTCCCTCCTGTTGATCTATTGCTATCTGTGTTGCGATGCTCTAGTTTCCGTACCCTGGATATCCCTTGCAGCCATATATCGCCTTGGACACATCCTATTACTTGTTGTTTGGTAGATAGTTGGACTTGCGCGTCGTAGTCGCTTGCTCAAGTGCTGTTGCGTGTCGTCAAGTGCCACAGTTGTTGATGTATTGCCGCATGTTGATGTTGGAGATGATCATAGTTTTACTTATCGCTCACTTTAATTCCTGTTTAACAACTAAAATTGAAGTAAGCAGAGGCATCGGTGGGTGATAGAAAATATTTGGTTTCCGAACGCCCACTTGTGTCCCGTAGGACCCCGAGTACTTGATACCTGTTCCTTGATTTATCGCGCTATCCACATCCGGGAGGTATATGGGACCCCCCTGAGCCAGAGCTTGATTCATTCTTATTTCTTGGGGCCACAAACTAGTTTGAGGTTTTATTTACGATCCTGTACTTATGCCATGTTTTACTGCTTTATTTACGATTGTGCGAGGAGCACACTGTACTGTTTAGGTAAGAGGAATGTTTTCGCGGTATCGACAAGCCCAGCCACACTTTCGGGTTCCTAGTCGTTTACAGCCATTGGCGCAAACCTTGAGTCCGTCTCGGAGCTTGCTTACTTCGTTGTGGGTCTACTCAATGGGGTGGCCCCCTAAAATATTTCTGAATCCTGTGATTGCTTTGTCGTGAAGGCCTCGTTGGGTTTTGATTTGGTTTTTCCGAGGTTGATCGAGTGTGTGTTGCTATTGGTGCACCCCGGCCGGGTAAAACTTTCTGAAAGCCATGTCCGTGGTTATGGACGACTTGGAGCACAGTATCTCGACCATAGACAAGCATAACTAAAGTTTATTGCTATAAATTTGATTTATAATGACTAGTAATCAGCTCCACTATAATGGAATGGCTAATTAATACTGCCCACAATTGCTTGTTTGGAGTGTCGCTTGCGACCATTGTACCTGACTAGTAAGTATTGCAACTACAACGGAATGGCTGAATAAAAGTACCAACAACTGCTGGGTTTTGGGTTATCTCATGCTATCTCTATCTGATTAGTAAGTGTTGCAACTACAACGGAATGATTAATTAAAAGGGCCCACTGCTTACTTTATCAGGACGATTATCTATACTTGACTAGTAATTGCTGCAACGATAACCGAATAAATAAAACTGCCAACTGTGTGAGTTCCTCGGTTGACTTCCTCGTTTGGTCTCGAGGGGGAAACGCCAGGATGGGTTTGATTGGTGGTAGTATCAGCTTGGTTCCGAGTAGGTCTTTCTTATCCCTATCTGATAACCGCCAGTTGGATCGAGTCTCTATAGGTTGTTTAGTGCATGCTGCCGCTTCAGTCCACCATACCTATGTAGGCGAGGACCGCCGAATTCTAGTCTCGCCGTGTACTGGCCTCAGTACTGACGCTCCTTCTTTTTCCTTTGCCCTTTGTCGGCACCCCTTTTGTTTAAGCAGGTTTTGAGATCGACGTCGTTAGCAGGGTTACCCTTCCGGCTTGGCCTGGGCAGGGTTATGGACGCCATTGGTTATTCTTTAGGGCTCTTAGCCCCATTTGCATCTTGTCCGTAGCCGGACGCTGTACTGTTTTACAGGTGATTTGGATCTTTGTATATTATATCTGTATTCTTGACTCTTTGAGTCGCTGTTATATATATATCTGTTCTGTGGGTCCCATCGAGGACTGTTGTGTAATGTTATTACTTCGTTTTCCACCCGCACGAAAGTGCCTGGTGGGCACCTTTGAATCGTTTCTATGCGGGTTTTGGCGGGAAGCGCTGAAACTTGCATAGGTCCGATTCTGAGGGTGTTACAGAGTGGTATCAGAGCTCAGCAGTTGCAATACCCCACAAGTCCAGCCTGTAGGATAACCTAGCTAACGGCCGAAGTAGAGTGTCAAAACTATTTTTGCAAAATCGGTTGGATAGTTCTGATTAGGTCTGATTTTACTCCTTACCCCTCTGCTGTTCTCCTCTTACCTCTACGTGTTTTGAATCCGCTCTCGCCCCTTTCTTCGAGTCCAGGAATTCTCGTGGTTGGGTTTCCGTCGTACCTTTAGGGTTTCGCTTCCTCCTTCGATAACGGTGTTCTACCATCCGGTGTTCAAGCTGCCTGATGAATCCGTCTACTGTGGTACCATTCTTTGTCCCTTGTTTGCGCCTTCCGGTGTTTTCCGACGCGATGACATCCTCTATGCCAGATCCGATGTAGATTCTGCATCACTCCTTTGTTTCCGAACCTCGCTTGTCGAGATCTTCAGTCTGATTCCGAGAATGGTTGCACTCCCTTCTACTGATTGTGCGGAGTAATAGTTTGGGTGCGTGATGGATTGGCCCCCATGCCGACTACCCCTTCTATTCGCTTTTGTACACTGAAGTGGATGAGAATGCATCGGTTCCCTCTTTCCATCGAAGTCAGAGGTGGCTTTATTTGTGGATACCTCTGCCTTCGACCTTTTGTCCCCGGAGTGTTCTCTCGACGATCAGGATCAACGACCCTTTGTTGGTGGTGTCACTGTTTTCAAGATGAAGAAGAACCCTTGTTAGTGGTGTCGCGAGGATCTACACGAAGCGAGAAGATGCAGATCGCCAGCCTTCTTCCCGGTACCATGAGGCGGATCTCGAGGGCGAGATCCATTGTTAGTGGTGTCGAATTGTGGCATCCCGCAAAAACCACTACTAGAAAATCGCGTTGTTTTTGTGCATTGCATCATCATGACAGCATGCTCATGTCATCATGCCACATTGCATTTGAGCATCGTCATCGTCTTGCATCTGTTCGCATAAAACTAATTTCGAGAAAACCCAAATTGTTTTCGAAAACGCCCCGTCTTTTATTCAAACGCCAAACCCGGGTCTCCGGATTATTTTGTTTTGTTGCTATCGGTTTGCAAACGGTCCAATTAAAGTAAATAAAATATTAGGTTATTTTTTTTAGCGGGGGCAGTCGAACGGGCCGTTTCGACCCGAACGACCACCCCCAGGATTTTACAAACGGTCCACCCCTAATTCATAAACCTACCAGGTAACCTAACCATCCCTCCCCTCCACCTCACCCCACCCAATCCCGGGCTGCCATCTCACCCTCTCCCTAACCCCCACCCATCCAGATGATGCCACTTGGCCAACCCCTCACCCCTCAACCCTCTCAACTCACCCCACTCCCTCTGCCATGCAGCAACCCACCCCAGCACACCCCACGCACACACGGACCGCACGCGCCCTGCCCCTTCCAGCCAGTGGACCCCGCCCTGGCCCCGCGTGTCCCCCCACCGCTCTCTTCCTCTCTCCTCCCTCTCTTCCCGACGCGGTCCTCTCTCTCCCCTAGCGCGCCCATCCCCACCGCGACCGACGCAGCCCCTTCTCCTCCCCTTCCCTGCCTCGCTCTCCGCCGCCAGAGCCCGCCCTCGCCGCCGCCGGCCCGCCTCAGCGCGCGCCGCCCGCGTCCTCGCCTCGCCGCGGCGCTCCTCCACCTGCTCGAGCTCGCTCCGCCGCCGCGCCGGCACGTTCCCCTCCTCCACCCGCTCGATCTCACTCCGTGGCCGCGCCGGCGCGTTCCCCTCCTCCTCCCTCGGCTCCCCGCATGGCGCGCCGCTCGCTTCCTCCCCCTCCTCGTCGTCCGTCAACCTCGCCTCCGACGCCGCCGCAAGCCCGTCGCCCCTCCTCTACCTCCGCCGCCCGTGCTCTCCTCGCCGCCCGTCGCCGACACGCCCTCCCCGCCGCTCGCTCCCCCCCCCTCCTCGTCGCCGGCCCGTGTCCCCGACCCCGCACGCCGCCTCCCCGTCAACCTCGCCGACGACGCCTGCCTCTCCCCGTCTGCCCCGCCTCCTCTCCTCCCGAGCCGGGACCCGCGCCGCCCCGAAGCCCCGTCGCCGGCCGTTCACGCCGCCGCCAACCTCCGCCGTCCCGCACCAAGCCGCCAGCGCCGGTTGCGCAACCGCCCCCTGCGAGCAGCGCTGGTCCCACCTCCTCCTGGAGCCGTGGGCCTCCCTGGATACACCATGGAGGTTGGTTGGGCTGCCCAAACGTGTCTCAGGCACAAGTTTTGGCCGTGTCGTCTGTTGGTTGTTGACCCCTAGAGCGTCCGATGCCTTTGTCGAGGCAAGGACAAAAAGGACCAAAGAGCCCTGACAAGATCTTCTTCGGTACCGAGGACGCGAGAAGTTCGGAACGCCAAGATCGGCCATCTCTCCTTGTTGGGTCTCAACGTCGACAAGTTTTCTCCAAGATCGAGCCCCGAACCCTCGTCGAAGGCCCCGAACCCGATGACGCCGGTATCACAAGATCTTCATCACGGACGCACCACAGACGCGAAGAAACCCTCGGACGCCAAGTACTGCCTCGGACGCCAACACCCGAACCAAAAAGGAACGCCAAGTCCGACACCGACAACCGAAACCCCGGTACCGGACAAGTTCGCCATCGACAACGAGAACGCCTCACGGAATCCGAAGCGTGGACCCGACAAGAGCTTCGCAACGACAATACCCTCACCCCGGAGTCCGAGAACGATCCCGCCAAGACCGAACCTCGCCGACCCGTCGAACCCTGAACCCCGAGGCCGAACCCCGAACCCTCGGACCAAGTTCGTCGAACCCTAATGTGTGAACCCCTTTCCGAAACCCTATTTTATAATATAATACAACTTGTCGCATCTTAATTGTTCATGCATGCATATTGTGTGGTTTGGGGGCCTTATGCCGATTCACCTAATAATTAAATATGGGACCCATATGCGGGCAAATCTAGTCTCATATCGGCCTCATTTAAATTTGTGTAGCGAACCCGGTGCTATCTTTTGCCATGCTAAAACAACATTTAAATTGCGGGGTAGTTTAATAACATGAACCACCTAATTAATTGTCGGGACCCCGGTTCCGCTTAATATGACCTAATTGCATCGCACCTTTGCCATGTCATATATCATACATGCATCATGCCGATCTTTTGCCGTAGCATTAAATATTGCATCCGGTGTTTCTTCTAGTGTTTTGCTTCTTCGCGGATAAGGCCGTTGAGTTGATGTGAGCTTCGCCCCGATCTTCGGTTGAACCTTCTGCAGTGTTTTCAGGCGAGCATCTCCCCCCTTTCTACCTATCTTACTTTTATAGTATTTATTCCCTCCTGTTGATCTATTGCTATCTGTGTTGCGATGCTCTAGTTTCCGTACCCTGGATATCCCTTGCAGCCATATATCGCCTTGGACACATCCTATTACTTGTTGTTTGGTAGATAGTTGGACTTGCGCGTCGTAGTCGCTTGCTCAAGTGCTGTTGCGTGTCGTCAAGTGCCACAGTTGTTGATGTATTGCCGCATGTTGATGTTGGAGATGATCATAGTTTTACTTATCGCTCACTTTAATTCCTGTTTAACAACTAAAATTGAAGTAAGCAGAGGCATCGGTGGGTGATAGAAAATATTTGGTTTCCGAACGCCCACTTGTGTCCCGTAGGACCCCGAGTACTTGATACCTGTTCCTTGATTTATCGCGCTATCCACATCCGGGAGGTATATGGGACCCCCCTGAGCCAGAGCTTGATTCATTCTTATTTCTTGGGGCCACAAACTAGTTTGAGGTTTTATTTACGATCCTGTACTTATGCCATGTTTTACTGCTTTATTTACGATTGTGCGAGGAGCACACTGTACTGTTTAGGTAAGAGGAATGTTTTCGCGGTATCGACAAGCCCAGCCACACTTTCGGGTTCCTAGTCGTTTACAGCCATTGGCGCAAACCTTGAGTCCGTCTCGGAGCTTGCTTACTTCGTTGTGGGTCTACTCAATGGGGTGGCCCCCTGAAATATTTCTGAATCCTGTGATTGCTTTGTCGTGAAGGCCTCGTTGGGTTTTGATTTGGTTTTTCCGAGGTTGATCGAGTGTGTGTTGCTATTGGTGCACCCCGGCCGGGTAAAACTTTCTGAAAGCCGTGT
The DNA here is from genome assembly GCA_916181665.1 of Avena sativa. NCBI lineage: Eukaryota > Viridiplantae > Streptophyta > Magnoliopsida > Poales > Poaceae > Avena > Avena sativa. The sequence continues at coordinate 164,516,157 of OV702285.1, read as the reverse complement.
CCGTGGTTATGGACGACTTGGAGCACAGTATCTCGACCATAGACAAGCATAACTAAAGTTTATTGCTATAAATTTGATTTATAATGACTAGTAATCAGCTCCACTATAATGGAATGGCTAATTAATACTGCCCACAATTGCTTGTTTGGAGTGTCGCTTGCGACCATTGTACCTGACTAGTAAGTATTGCAACTACAACGGAATGGCTGAATAAAAGTACCAACAACTGCTGGGTTTTGGGTTATCTCATGCTATCTCTATCTGATTAGTAAGTGTTGCAACTACAACGGAATGATTAATTAAAAGGGCCCACTACTTACTTTATCAGGACGATTATCTATACTTGACTAGTAATTGCTGCAACGATAACCGAATAAATAAAACTGCCAACTGTGTGAGTTCCTCGGTTGACTTCCTCGTTTGGTCTCGAGGGGGAAACGCCAGGATGGGTTTGATTGGTGGTAGTATCAGCTTGGTTCCGAGTAGGTCTTTCTTATCCCTATCTGATAACCGCCAGTTGGATCGAGTCTCTATAGGTTGTTTAGTGCATGCTGCCGCTTCAGTCCACCATACCTATGTAGGCGAGGACCGCCGAATTCTAGTCTCGCCGTGTACTGGCCTCAGTACTGACGCTCCTTCTTTTTCCTTTGCCCTTTGTCGGCACCCCTTTTGTTTAAGCAGGTTTTGAGATCGACGTCGTTAGCAGGGTTACCCTTCCGGCTTGGCCTGGGCAGGGTTATGGACGCCATTGGTTATTCTTTAGGGCTCTTAGCCCCATTTGCATCTTGTCCGTAGCCGGACGCTGTACTGTTTTACAGGTGATTTGGATCTTTGTATATTATATCTGTATTCTTGACTCTTTGAGTCGCTGTTATATATATATCTGTTCTGTGGGTCCCATCGAGGACTGTTGTGTAATGTTATTACTTCGTTTTCCACCCGCACGAAAGTGCCTGGTGGGCACCTTTGAATCGTTTCTATGCGGGTTTTGGCGGGAAGCGCTGAAACTTGCATAGGTCCGATTCTGAGGGTGTTACAGAGTGGTATCAGAGCTCAGCAGTTGCAATACCCCACAAGTCCAGCCTGTAGGATAACCTAGCTAACGGCCGAAGTAGAGTGTCAAAACTATTTTTGCAAAATCGGTTGGATAGTTCTGATTAGGTCTGATTTTACTCCTTACCCCTCTGCTGTTCTCCTCTTACCTCTACGTGTTTTGAATCCGCTCTCGCCCCTTTCTTCGAGTCCAGGAATTCTCGTGGTTGGGTTTCCGTCGTACCTTTAGGGTTTCGCTTCCTCCTTCGATAACGGTGTTCTACCATCCGGTGTTCAAGCTGCCTGATGAATCCGTCTACTGTGGTACCATTCTTTGTCCCTTGTTTGCGCCTTCCGGTGTTTTCCGACGCGACGACATCCTCTATGCCAGATCCGATGTAGATTCTGCATCACTCCTTTGTTTCCGAACCTCGCTTGTCGAGATCTTCAGTCTGATTCCGAGAATGGTTGCACTCCCTTCTACTGATTGTGCGGAGTAATAGTTTGGGTGCGTGATGGATTGGCCCCCATGCCGACTACCCCTTCTATTCGCTTTTGTACACTGAAGTGGATGAGAATGCATCGGTTCCCTCTTTCCATCGAAGTCAGAGGTGGCTTTATTTGTGGATACCTCTGCCTTCGACCTTTTGTCCCCGGAGTGTTCTCTCGACGATCAGGATCAACGACCCTTTGTTGGTGGTGTCGCTGTTTTCAAGATGAAGAAGAACCCTTGTTAGTGGTGTCGCGAGGATCTACACGAAGCGAGAAGATGCAGATCGCCAGCCTTCTTCCCGGTACCATGAGGCGGATCTCGAGGGCGAGATGCATTGTTAGTGGTGTCGAATTGTGGCATCCCGCAAAAACCACTACTAGAAAATCGCGTTGTTTTTGTGCATTGCATCATCATGACAGCATGCTCATGTCATCATGCCACATTGCATTTGAGCATCGTCATCGTCTTGCATCTGTTCGCATAAAACTAATTTCGAGAAAACCCAAATTGTTTTCGAAAACGCCCCGTCTTTTATTCAAACGCCAAACCCGGGTCTCCGGATTATTTTGTTTTGTTGCTATCGGTTTGCAAACGGTCCAATTAAAGTAAATAAAATATTAAGTTATTTTTTTTAGCGGGGGCAGTCGAACGGGCCGTTTCGACCCGAACGACCACCCCCAGGATTTTACAAACGGTCCACCCCTAATTCATAAACCTACCAGGTAACCTACCCATCCCTCCCCTCCACCTCACCCCACCCAATCCCGGGCTGCCATCTCACCCTCTCCCTAACCCCCACCCATCCAGATGATGCCACTTGGCCAACCCCTCACCCCTCAACCCTCTCAACTCACCCCACTCCCTCTGCCACGCAGCAACCCACCCCAGCACACCCCACGCACACACGGACCGCACGCGCCCTGCCCCTTCCAGCCAGTGGACCCCGCCCTGGCCCCGCGTGTCCCCCCACCGCTCTCTTCCTCTCTCCTCCCTCTCTTCCCGACGCGGTCCTCTCTCTCCCCTAGCGCGCCCATCCCCACCGCGACCGACGCAGCCCCTTCTCCTCCCCTTCCCTGCCTCGCTCTCCGCCGCCAGAGCCCGCCCTCGCCGCCGCCGGCCCGCCTCAGCGCGCGCCGCCCGCGTCCTCGCCTCGCCGCGGCGCTCCTCCACCCACTCGAGCTCGCTCCGCCGCCGCGCCGACGCGTTCCCCTCCTCCACCCGCTCGAGCTCGCTCCGCCGCCGCGCCGGCGCGTTCCCCTCCTCCTCCCTCGGCTCCCCGCAAGGCGCGCCGCTCGCTTTCCCCCCCTCCTCGTCGTCCGTCAACCTCGCCTCCGACGCCGCCGCAAGCCCGTCGCCCCTCCTCTGCCTCCGCCGCCCGTGCTCTCCTCGCCGCCCGTCGCCGACACGCCCTCCCCGCCGCTCGCTCCCCCCCCCCCTCCTCGTCGCCGGCCCGTGTCCCCGACCCCGCACGCCGCCTCCCCGTCAACCTCGCCGACGACGCCTGCCTCTCCCCGTCTGCCCCGCCTCCTCTCCTCCCGAGCCGGGCCCCGCACCGCCCCGAAGCCCCGTCGCCGGCCGTTCACGCCGCCGCCAACCTCCGCCGTCCCGCACCAAGCCGCCAGCGCCGGTTGCGCAACCGCCCCCTGCGAGCAGCGCTGGTCCCGCCTCCTCCTGGAGCCGTGGGCCTCCCTGGATACACCATGGAGGTTGGTTGGGCTGCCCAAACGTGTCTCAGGCACAAGTTTTGGCCGTGTCGTCTGTTGGTTGTTGACCCCTGGAGCGTCCGATGCCTTTGTCGAGGCAAGGACAAAAAGGACCAAAGAGCCCTGACAAGATCTTCTTCGGTACCGAGGACGCGAGAAGTTCGGAACGCCAAGATCGGCCATCTCTCCTTGTTGGGTCTCAACGTCGACAAGTTTTCTCCAAGATCGAGCCCCGAACCCTCGTCGAAGGCCCCGAACCTGATGACGCCGGTATCACAAGATCTTCATCACGGACGCACCACGGACGCGAAGAAACCCTCGGACGCCAAGTACTGCCTCGGACGCCAACACCCGAACCAAAAAGGAACGCCAAGTCCGACACCGACAACCGAAACCCCGGTACCGGACAAGTTCGCCATCGACAACGAGAACGCCTCACGGAATCCGAAGCACGGACCCGACAAGAGCTTCGCAACGACAAGACCCTCACCCCGGAGTCCGAGAACGATCCCGCCAAGACCGAACCTCGCCGACCCGTCGAACCCTGAACCCCGAGGCCGAACCCCGAACCCTCGGACCAAGTTCGTCGAACCCTAATGTGTGAACCCCTTTCCGAAACCCTATTTTATAATATAATACAACTTGTCGCATCTTAATTGTTCATGCATGCATATTGTGTGGTTTGGGGGCCTTATGCCGATTCACCTAATAATTAAATATGGGACCCATATGCGGGCAAATCTAGTCTCATATCGGCCTCATTTAAATTTGTGTAGCGAACCCGGTGCTATCTTTTGCCATGCTAAAACAACATTTAAATTGCGGGGTAGTTTAATAACATGAACCACCTAATTAATTGTCGGGACCCCGGTTCCGCTTAATATGACATAATTGCATCGCACCTTTGCCATGTCATACATCATACATGCATCATGCCGATCTTTTGCCGTAGCATTAAATATTGCATCCGGTGTTTCTTCTAGTGTTTTGCTTCTTCGCGGATAAGGCCGTTGAGTTGATGTGAGCTTCGCCCCGATCTTCGGTTGAACCTTCTGCAGTGTTTTCAGGCGAGCATCTCCCCCCTTTCTACCTATCTTACTTTTATAGTATTTATTCCCTCCTGTTGATCTATTGCTATCTGTGTTGCGATGCTCTAGTTTCCGTACCCTGGATATCCCTTGCAGCCATATATCGCCTTGGACACATCCTATTACTTGTTGTTTGATAGATAGTTGGACTTGCGCGTCGTAGTCGCTTGCTCAAGTGCTGTTGCTGTCGTCAAGTGCCACAGTTGTTGATGTATTGCCGCATGTTGATGTTGTAGATGATCATAGTTTTACTTATCGCTCACTTTAATTCCTGTTTAACAACTAAAATTGAAGTAAGCAGAGGCATCGGTGGGTGATAGAAAATATTTGGTTTCCGAACACCCACTTGTGTCCCGTAGGACCCCGAGTACTTGATACCTGTTCCTTGATTTATCGCGCTATCCACATCCGGGAGGTATATGGGACCCCCCTGAGCCAGAGCTTGATTCATTCTTATTTCTTGGGGCCACAAACTAGTTTGAGGTTTTATTTACGATCCTGTACTTATGCCATGTTTTACTGCTTTATTTACGATTGTGCGAGGAGCACACTGTACTGTTTAGGTAAGCGGAATGTTTTCGCGGTATCGACAAGCCCAACCACACTTTCGGGTTCCCAGTCGTTTACAGCCATTGGCGCAAACCTTGAGTCCGTCTCGGAGCTTGCTTACTTCGTTGCGGGTCTACTCAATGGGGTGGCCCCCTGAAATATTTCTGAATCCTGTGATTGCTTTATCGTGAAGGCCTCGTTGGGTTTTGATTTGGTTTTTCCGAGGTTGATCGAGTGTGTGTTGCTATTGGTGCACCCCGGCCGGGTAAAACTTTCTGAAAGCCGTGTCCGCGGTTATGGACGACTTGGAGCACAGTATCTCGACCATAGACAAGCATAACTAAAGTTTATTGCTATAAATTTGATTTATAATGACTAGTAATCAGCTCCACTATAATGGAATGGCTAATTAATACTGCCCACAATTGCTTGTTTGGAGTGTCGCTTGCGACCATTGTACCTGACTAGTAAGTATTGCAACTACAACGGAATGGCTGAATAAAAGTACCAACAACTGCTGGGTTTTGGGTTATCTCATGCTATCTCTATCTGATTAGTAAGTGTTGCAACTACAACGGAATGATTAATTAAAAGGGCCCACTGCTTACTTTATCAGGACGATTATCTATACTTGACTAGTAATTGCTGCAACGATAACCGAATAAATAAAATTGCCAACTGTGTGAGTTCCTCGGTTGACTTCCTCGTTTGGTCTCGAGGGGGAAACGCCAGGATGGGTTTGATTGGTGGTAGTATCAGCTTGGTTCCGAGTAGGTCTTTCTTATCCCTATCTGATAACCGCCAGTTGGATCGAGTCTCTATAGGTTGTTTAGTGCATGCTGCCGCTGCCGCTTCAGTCCACCATACCTATGTAGGCGAGGACCGCCGAATTCTAGTCTCGCCGTGTACTGGCCTCAGTACTGACGCTCCTTCTTTTTCCTTTGCCCTTTGTCGGCACCCCTTTTGTTTAAGCAGGTTTTGAGATCGACGTCGTTAGCAGGGTTACCCTTCCGGCTTGGCCTGGGCAGGGTTATGGACGCCATTGGTTATTCTTCAGGGCTCTTAGCCCCATTTGCATCTTGTCCGTAGCCGGACGCTGTACTGTTTTACAGGTGATTTGGATCTTTGTATATTATATCTGTATTCTTGACTCTTTGAGTCGCTGTTATATATATCTGTTCTGTGGGTCCCATCGAGGACTGTTGTGTAATGTTATTACTTCGTTTTCCACCCGCACGAAAGTGCCTGGTGGGCACCTTTGAATCGTTTCTATGCGGGTTTTGGCGGGAAGCGCTGAAACTTGCATAGGTCCGATTCTGAGGGTGTTACAACGAGCTTCTCCTCCCTCTTGTTATGTAAACAAAAGTGGCTTTATGCAAAACAACTCCACCAGCCATAAGTCTTGCAGAGTACACCCTGTACTCACCCTTGCTTCATTGATACTATTGGCAGAGTAAGTGTTCCCTGAAGATCAGTTTGGTACTGCATCGACATCGACGAGTAGCTTGGGGTTCCCGGACGGCAGCCTGGAATCTATGGGCTGGACTTCATCGTTATGCTTCAGGCCTCTTAGGACATTTGTTAATTTTGCTACACTTAATAGCATAATTTTCCTTCCGTTATTTGATGTTTGTGGTCGGTGACCTCTACTTGTAATAATTTGGCTCTTCGCTCAGTTATGAGCATTCTATAATAATTTTTGTGTCATAGGGTCAGTGTTGTGTTATCGATTCTTCACTGGATATCCTCGAGGTCAAGGTTAAGCTTATGTCAGACAGAGGTCTGATATTTGTTTAGCCCTGATCCCGGGGGTGTCCTAGGTTTTGGTATCAGAGCAGTACCGACCATAGGAAAACCTTTCTATTGGTCGATGTTGAGTCTAGTGTTTGTGAAAACTATTTTAAAGATGAAAAGTATTTGCAAAAACTCAAGTATGCTTCTTTTACTCCTTATCCAGTTTCGCTCAAACCCTAGGTTATCTTACCTGGTGTTGATTTTTGAAAAGTTTTGATATCTCTCCTAGTCCTTCAAAGCTTAGGTGCCTTTTGGGCATGCCATTTCCCAGCCAGTTGACCTAGTGTTGAGTTCTCTAGAGTTGTGTGTGTAGAGAATTCCTTGTTTCCCCTTGTTCATGTTCATCCGAGAGATTCCTTTCCATCATGATCTCTCTACCTTTTGGACCCATAATATTATATTGTTGGTTCCACAGTGTTCTGTTCTAGGCTTCGAGGTCTCCTTTCGCCTCGTATGCCTCCTTTTTGTTTGTTGGGTACTTCAGAAGTCGTTTCTTCTCTTGGAAGCTACCTCATGATTACTATCTTGTAGTGTACGTTGTGTCACTCAAGTAGTAGTTACTCCTTTCTTTGGGTTTTAGCCCTTGGACTTGAACCGAAGATCCCGGATTATGCTGGATTCTATTGTTGTGAATCTTGTACATGAAGCTGACCTTTAACCCAAGATCCATTCCTTTGACACATGTTGCTAATGTTGACACATTACCTCAGGATGGATGGTACTACAATTCTAGCCTTCAAGCTTGTGGTCTTTGTCGCGATTGAATTGTGACAACTAAGGACTTCCCCTACCACCAGCAATGTCAGATGTTCTTTAATGGAACCAAATAGATCACGACAAGAGTACTCCTCGAGAGTCTCGCATCTATACTCGTGACTCTGCTACACCTTGCCCTTTTTATGCATTGGTTTTCGAAAGATTGATAATCTATGCATACACATCTCGGGATTCCATCCTGAGCATGTTCTTCTCCCCTTTGTTGTTTTCTAACATTTGTCTACCAGTTGGTAGCCAAGTAGTAAATGTGCATTGGTGTCTTCCGATGCAAGATACTCTTGTGGTCCGTCAAGACAAACCATTTCGGGATGTTAGGAGAAACAAAGTCCAGTACCTCGTCATATCTAGGACCAGGTCAAAGTGTTGTAATCCACAGATCAAGAGGCAATGAGTGTCTCCCATATGTTCTACCTTAAAGTATCACACTCTTTTATACTAAGAGGTCATGTTGAGTTTCATGAACCCTTAATGAAGTGATGCTTTTACACATCTTTACCACCCTTCTTCGAGCTTTCGTTTTCGTAAGTGAAGCATGTGCGTAATAATATGGCTATCTGAGATTCTTAGCAATTATTATTGTTTTGAACTTTAAGGACATTTGAGTCATTCTTAGCGTGATTGGTTAACCCTGTTACTAAGAAAAGGATGATTCTGCTACCAAGTCCATTATTCTGGTGCACTCTCTTTGGTCAAAGAGTTAGGCTTGTGCCAAAGCCCTGAGACTATGTCTGCTTGCCTTACAAAGGAAGTTTCCTCTCGAACTAAGTAACATATCGGTGGTCCGTGATATTTTCGATGTCTTCCTAGAAGTATTGCCATGTTACCACATGACCGTGATGTCAAGTTTTTGAGCAAGCTAGTTCTCTAAACTGCTCTTTTCTCCAAGGATCCACACTGGATACCCCTGAACTAGTTGGTTGAGTTTAAACAACAACTTGGAGAGTTGTAAGACAAAAGTTCTATCCCACTCAGTTCTTTCTTATTCGTGCTGAAGAAAGATAGTATCTCCTTCAAGGATATGTTATCTCCCCCATCTTTGATTTGATTTGGGTTATCGTCAAATCAAACTCAGTTCAAAGGATTATCTTGATGATGTTTCTACTTGTGATGTTTCACTTGAGTACATCTTCATTTTCTTTGGTCTGACCAATACATTTGCCTTGTCCACATAACATACGAGTCCTTATTCTTGGAGTGTTTTTATAAGTTTGTTGTTGAGCCCGTCAATGACATCCTTATCTTCTCCATGCTAGATAAGATTCGTATGGAACAATTGACATTAATGTTGGAAACTTTCGAGAACCATCTTCGAGTCATCTCAAAGTATGTGTTTTGGATGTTAGAAGTAACCTTCTCCGGTTCACGTGCAAATACTGAAATATGTCGCCGTGGATTCGAGAAGAGTTCTCTCTCTTTCCTTAAAGACACATGTGTGTTTTATTGTTAGTACTTTATATGTGTGCAATTATCTTTCGACAAGTTGCTAAATACATGGGTCTAGCAATCTAGATCGTCTTTTAGAGCTTGACACTGTAGTCCATATCTTGAGAATCTAGTAACTTTACCTTTGCGGTAAATGTTGCAAACTTTCTATTCGGACATGCTGAGTCTGAAGTATCATCCCACCTAACCAAATGTGAATCTCAAGCAGCAATGATGGTTGGTGTTTCTCAAGGTTTTGACATAAGTCTCTTTTTAAGTCTGGCAAGATTGATGTAATGGTTGACACACTTAGCCGGAAAGACCTTTTGTTATATTCTCTTGATTCAGCAATAACACCCACTCTTCATGAGGCACCTTCTATGAATTATTATAGAAGTTGTTCTTATGATTTCCTTTGTATCCGAAGTCTGACCTTTACTTGATGTTTTGTTTCTCGAACATCAAGGAGAACATTTAAAGTAGTGTTGCTAAATGTTTCTCGGTCGATCCTCCAGACCCTTTTATGTTGGCAAGCGTTTTGTTGTGCCAAGTAATTTAAGTCTAAGAATGAAGTTTCTTTCTTCTCGTGTCATCAGGAATCATCTTACCTATTCATCTGGTGGTGTAAAGTGATATCATGATCTTTGGCAAAGATCTTGAAAGTCCTGGATGAATAAAGAGTTTCCTTCGTTTTCTGAACCATGTTCTAAGAGTGACAGTTTGGTAACCAAAAGTTTCTCTTGTTACATGCTTCTTGTGACTCTTAAGAGTCCTCACCACAAAACACCTTTCTGTCTTGGCCTTCTATTGCATGAAAAAGTGACCCTTCTGTTTCAAAAGTAGTTCAACAGCTTGGTTTTGTTGATTCATATCTCTGCGACCTAAAATCTCTACTTAAGTCATTTAGTAGAGGTTCATATCGAAGTCTATGGTTATGTTATTTCTGTTGAAAGCTTTCCTTCTCAGAAGCTTAAACTCTTCTAAAGTTCCATGGTCTCAATCCTTATGAAGATCGGCTATCTAACAACTTGAAACCTTCTCCTCTTGTTTCCTCCTTTACCTTGACGTTTTTCATGTTGTCATCTCCGAGTAGTTTCTGAACACTCCATCCATGAGTTGACCATGAGATACTTAGTGTGTTGTTTAGTGTGTTTCCCTCTTATCCTTAGAGTGACCCTGTTTCTTTCTCTCTCTATCTCTTTTCCTACCTTTGGAATCTCGGGTCGAGATTCTCGTAAGGGGGATAGTGCTGTAACACCCCAGTTTTATTAAAATATTATATTAGGGTTTGTTTGTGCATCATGAGCATCATTCCTTAAAATGCATGCAAAGAAAAATAAGACAAAACCCTAAAACCCTAGTTTCCCTCTCCCTCTCAAATCAATTCAAAATGTTTTGAATTTGAAAGCTATCAATATGTGTGGAGCCCAATATGAATAAAAGGGACCCACAATAGTTGGTATATTTTACAAAAGCTTCTGGTAATTTTGAAACATCCAAAAATAGTTTTGAATTTGAAATTTCAAAGAGGAAATAGAAACATAAAACAAAAAGGTCTTTGTTTAAAAAAAGACAAAACTTAGCCAGCCAGGCCGGCCCAACACTTCTCCCTCTCTCTTTCCTGTCGCCCGCGCGCAGCTCCCGCGGCCCACCTCGGCCCAAGCGCAGCCCAGGCCCGGATACCCCTTCGTTGTTGTCTTCCTCCTCCTGGCAAGCTGCTCGCTATCTCGCGCGCGGACACACGATGCTCGTCATCACGATTCCCGCCGCCGCTAAGGTCGCCTCGCAAGGATAAGATCGCCACGAGAACCAGCGTGATCCCCTCTCTCTTCTCATACCCGTATCTCCTCGTCCCGTGCTCTATGTAGGTTTCCCCCAAATCACTGAAACCCTAGATCTCTGACCTCGCCATCCGCCATTGCTGCCGAGCTCCCTGAGCCAAGAGGAGATGCCCTGGAGCTTCGCCGTGATGCCCTCTGTCTTCCCCCTTAAGGATTCGAGCTGCGGAAGCCCCAATCGACGCCATCGTGGTCATCTTACCGAAGTCTGGCCGCCGCTTCCATCATTGATCCTGGTAGCTCCTTGCCACCCCTAGCCTTCCTGAGATATGCACCGCGTTCACGGTGAGCACCTAGTGCTCAAGCACCTCTCCTTTATCCCCCTCCCACTCTGGTTCGTGCTCGCATCGATCACCACCGTGCGCCACCATAGATCCTCACCGTGCTACTATTCCGGCGATTCTTTTCAAGCGGCACCGCCACTAGTATGCTCGCCTTGCTACTCCACTTCAAACGGAACCAACCACGTGCCCCCGCTCGACCCCTAGCGTCGTCGCTGGCTGTCGTCTGCCGTGTTGCCGCCGTGGTGACGTGCTTCCCACGTGGCAGTTGAGGTGGCCCTGGGCCCCCTGTCAGCCACGGTGGGTAGGCGCTGCCCCGGTGACAAATGCCCCCACCCCTGTGCTGATGTCAGCATGACGAAGTAAACCTTTTCTTCAAAATGATTTAAGTAATTCCAGAAATTGTTATAAACTTGTAAAATAAATAACTAATTCATTATAAGTCAGAAAAATACCAATAAGATGTCAAAATGTTCAGAAAAATCAGAACTATCTATCTAAGTTATAATCATGCATTGTTCAACAACTTTCAAAGCAAGTTTAATTATAAGAACATAGTAACCCCTCATAGGTGATTTCGTAGTTTACCCGAGTTAGGGTTTTTACCCCTCGGAACCTCGATTAAATTGTCGAGCATGTATTAGGGTCACATTTCAGTACAATTCAACTTGTCATATCATCATCCTTGCTTGAGCATTGCATCGATGCCATGTGTTGATTGTTTCCCTCTCTTTCCGATGTTTGGTTCTTCCCGGTAGAATACGAGATCGAGATCAAAGTCAGAGATCAACACCGTCAAAGCTCGTAGACAAATACTTGACCAACTGTAACCAAGTCAAGTACAAGGATTCCGAAGATCTGCCTATTGGTTATCAACTGGCAAAGGCAAGCATAGCCCCACCATGATATAATCTTATGATTTTGAAAGCATTTCAATTCCTGCCATGATGCATACAATTCTACTATGGTCTTTTATCGATAGATAGTGTATCCTATCTGTTGCATTACTCCCTTTGAGCTTATATTACCTGATACACTGCTCCTAGCATAACTAGATTTGGCTTATGTGCACTTCTAGAGCTTATCTATGTCTGCTTAGCCAGGCATAGCTATTGAGTCTGGTCCATCCAGATGATGTATCAGATATAGAGAATCTAGTATGACAGGAGAACGTGATGAGAAGAGATCGGTGATATGAGATTAAACATGCTAAGGCTTGTATGGGAGGCCACGGTGGGATGTGGTTTTTCTAGTCCCATGATCGCCACCACTAGGACCTAAGTTCTTGCCTTTGGAACCAAGACGAGCGTACAACCACATGGGGCCTGGAAAACCTCACGATGAACTAACTTGCCTAGTAGATTCCATGAGTCACATAGTTCGGGCATTCCATTCGACATGCATTCTGGATCTTCTCGAAGGCGGTGAAAGAGGTGCATTCATAATAGGTAGGTAAGCGTGGCCGGGGTTTCTTGGGGTGGATGGAGCCCCTGGTAAACCAACCTCGCCTCACATCTCTAGGGACCGGCTTCGGGACTTGACCCGTTATGGCGGAACCATCCTTAGGGCGTGACTCATGGTCTCGGTGAAAGCAAGGTAAAGGTCGTGTCTAACCACCCTCTGCCGGCCTTCCAAAGAAGAGGGCTAATCATTGTGGCATTCATAGAAGGTTAGTATGTGTGGGTAAAGTTGTACACCCCTGTAGGGTAATAATCTTCTTGAAAAACCGTGTTCACGGTTATGAACGCTTGGTGACCAGATTCTAAGATCATAGAGAACTATGACCTAATCGTAAAACTTGGCAGATCAACGTGTGCTTAAGGATGCTTCCTCATGGGTACGAGGGGGTGATCCTAGTTGGTAGATGATGATGACTTAGTGGATATCAAAATATGATGATCAATATTTTGGACATGTCGCTCTCTTATCCCCTTTTAAAATACTCTGACTAGATGAGCTTCTCCGCCCTCTTGTTTTGTAAACAAAAGTTGATTTATGCAAAACAACTCCACCAGCCATAAGTCTTGCGGAGTACACCTTGTACTCACCCTTGATTTGTTGATACTTTTGGCAGAGTAAGTATTCCCTGAAGATCAGTTTGGTACTATATCGACATCGACGAGTAGCTTGGGGTTCCCGGCTGGAAGCCTAGAATCTATGGGTTGGGACGTCATCGTTATGCTTCAGGCCTCTTAGGCCATTTGTTAAGTTTGCTATACTTAATAGCATAATTTTCCTTCCTTTGTTTGATGTTTGTGGTCGGTGACCTATGCTTGTAATAATTTGGCTCTTCGCTTAGTTATGAGCTTGCTGTAATAATTTTTGTGTCGTAGGGTCACTGCTGTGTTATCGATTCTTCACTGGATATCCTCGAGCTCAAGGTTAAGCTTATGTCAGACAGAGTTCTAGGATTTGTTTATCCATGATTCCGGGGGTGTCACACCTAGATTTATGACGGTGTTGATGGCGATGATCTCCCCTCTCGGGGAGGAATTTTTCCCTATAGAAATCTATCTGCCTGAGAGCTCTTTCTCTTTCGGTGTTTTTTGCCCCGCAGAGGCGGCGGAAATCTTTCTGTGGTCTCTCCCCTGGTATTAGGGTTCCATGAGGAAGATATAGGCGAGAGGGCGGAGTCGGGAGCCAGCCAGGTGGGCCACACCTTCCCTAGGAGCGGGGCAAGGTGGGCCCGCTCCTAGGGGTTATGGGCCCCCTATGACCCGGCTACGCCTCCCCTTCTGGCTTCCTTCGTCTTCTGGGAAAATATAATTTTCCATGATTTTTCTGGTATTTTTCTGATCTTCGCGAAATTGCATCACAACACCTCTTTTTCCATCAGAAACCTGACTCCGGCTGTCCATACCCCAAGAATCATCCAACATGCAAAAACAGAGGAAAAGACATAAGTAAAACCTCATAATAAGACATATATCAATGAATAGAGGCAAATTATGATATAAAAAGGTGATGCAAATTGATCGTATCAAGATCAAACATGGAGGGCCTGGTATGGGCAGACGGTACGGGCGGGTCCTAGCCGTACCGTAGATTGTTATCGGCACTATGAGCTTCATAAATTTTGTCGAGGTTCGTTACGGGCGCGTGGTACGGGCTTGTCGGACCATACGATTGGTCGTTATCGGCATGGTGAAACCAGGGCGAAATCGTCGATGATCAGTACAGGCACATTATACGGGCACGTCTAACCATACTGTCGCTCTTTACCGAGTCTAAACCCAATTTTAACTATTCCCTTCATTTTCCCTTGTTTCTTGAACTCCTCTAGGGTAGGTTCTCTGAATAATTCAAGACTTGAAACAAATTTATTAGTTCAAACAAAATAATAATAATAACAAGAATAAAAAATTTAAACTTAATTTATGTAGAACGGGTTAACTCTCATTAAGTACTTTATTTTGGAGTTTAGGTTTTAGCCAATCTCCACACCATCAGCGTTTACTTCAAGATGGTCTGCATCTTTTGTTTTTGCTTCTTGAACACGCTTAGGAGGTGGAACATATTTTCCATTATGCTCTGGTTTCTTCGGAAAGTACCGAACAATCCGATCATCATATATATTGAAGACAATCTTACTTCTAGAGCAGTCTACATTAGCTCTAGATGTGCTAAGAAAAGGTCTTCCAAGGATGATAGAAAGTTTGTCATTGTAGGGGTTCGTAGCATGGAAAACAAAATTTTCTACCGCATGCACACAAACAAGCCAAGATTTATCTACTAGATTGTAGCAACGAGTCGATTAGAGTACTCACCCTCAAAGATTCCAAAGCGGTTAACGAGAGTAGATTCTCGTGCGTGATGTAGTCGTACACTTGCTGAACTCAAGATCGCGTAGACGATCCTTCTGGCGCTGCGTTCCGGCAGCGCTTCCGCAGTCGGTCACACGTTCTGTACTCGATGAAGACCTTCCTCTCCCTTTTCCAGCAGGCAGCGGAGGTTGTAGTTCTCCCCTCGCGATTCTTTCCTTCCTCCACCAGGATACATTGTCCCAGTTTGACTATTCAAACTTGCCTTTTGACTTTCAATTTGGAGCTTAATTTCTTTCTTGCAAATGCCCAACCAAGTGACCTAGGAAATGATTCAATCATTCCACTCATCCATGACACATTCATGTACCCTTCCCATTACGGTCCGGTGAATCTTCTAGACCCTTCTAGAACCTCTTCGATGAAATAATCAGAATCATTCCCGAAGTCCAGAATTGGACTTTCCTTATATGAATCTTATTCTCCGGACCTTTCCGGATCTCCTCGTGATATCCCGGATCCCATCCGAGACTCCGAACAACATTCGGTCTCCCTACTTACATTCCATATCTACCAAAAAACATCGAATCCTTAAGTGTGTCTCCCTACGGTTCGTGAATTATGCAAACATGACCGAGACTCTTCTCCGATCAATAACCAATAGAGGAATCTAGAAATTCATATGGCTCCCACTATTTCTATGATTACTTTGCGATCGAATTAACCACTTGCATACGATACCAATTTCCCTTTGTCTCGCGATAGTTTACTTATCTGAGGTCTGATTGTCGGTATCTCTGCATACCTAGTTCAACCTCGTTACCGATAAGTACTCTTTTCTTGTTCCCATGATATGTGATCCCTTGTGAGCAAGTCACATGCTTGCAAGCTAATTGGATGACATTCCACCGAGAGGGCCTAGAGTATATCTATCCGTCATATGGATGAACAAATCTCACTCTTGATCCATGTGCCTCAACACATACTTTCCGAATACTCAATGCCACCTTTATAGCCACCCAATTATGGTGTGGTGTTTGATGTCATCAAAGCATCCATCCGGTGTTGGTGATTAGCATGATCTCATGGTCGAAGGAATTAGGTTACTATGTATCAGAAAGCTTATAGCAAACAAACTATTGAAATGACTTGATATTTATGCTACGCTTATCTATAGGAGTATGTCCATCACACCATTATCCTAATGATATGATATTGTTGTTAATAACATCTCAATGTTCATTATCAGGAAACCATGATCATATATTAACCAACAAGCTAGTTTAATAAGAGGCTTTACTAGGGACTCTTTTATGTTTACAAATCACACAAGTATTAATGTTTTTGGTTAATACAATTATAGCATGGTATGTAAATATTTATCATAAGCATGAAGATATGATAATAACCTCTTTATTATTGCCTCTTGGGCATATCTCCAACAGTCTCCCACTTGCACTAGAGATAATAATCTAGTTTCAAATCTTTGTGTATTCAACACCTATGGCTTTTCGGTGTAGCATGTCTTCGGATCCGACACTTACAGGTCCGTGTGTAATTGCATGTCTTTGTGTATCTACGCATCACTCATTCTCTAATGAGCTGGATTTGTATAAATTTGGTCCTTTGGTGAGACCTTTAGTTCCTAGGGGTTAAAACATGTTGACAATATTGTCGTACAATATATCTTCATAGTATTATCCCGCTGTGAACTACACCTAGTTTGATAACAAACTACTTGACACAAATGCCCTCTTTTGCTGCTATAATAGCAGCCATATACTTAGCCTTTTGTTGTATCATCTATCACAATGTCTTAACATTGGAACTCATCCAAATCCATTATGGAACTTACTTTCCATCATATTGTGCCACCCTTAGTTTAGATTGAGATAAACTTAATTTGTACTTTGTGACAAAACTAGTATCAATGTAGTACCTTTTACAATGAACTAACCATCTATTTGTCACTTATACAAAATAATCTATTCTTAATTCTTCCAAAAGATCATAAGAATATCCTTACTATCGTCCAATGATCATCTTATGAATCATTCTGGTATATGCTCATAAAATTTAGAGCATAGGACATATCTGGATTTGTACATATCACAGTATGATTGAAAAATACCTTTTTTATTTTATTCATCAATTGTCAATCAATACTTGAATCTTTGTTTCACTTACCAAGTGTCGATACACTTGAATTTCGATTTAATCCTTTCTGTGTGGCAAGAACCTTTTTTTCATTTCCATATTGAACTTATTCAATATCTCATCTATGTACATTTGGCACAAGCATATTAGCGTCTCAATCTATCTATATAGATATTGATGCCAAATATTCGGGTTTTGCCTAAGTCTTTCATCGAGGTGAAATTCTTAACATGTGTTAATAAAAGATACATCATTTCCAATCAACAATATGTCTTCCACATAATGTATTAGAAATATGTCTTAGCGCTCCCACTTAATTTCTTGCAAATGCAAGCATCTTCATCATCTCTGATGAATTTAAACTCTTTTAACAGTTTCATCCTGGTGAAGATTCCAACTCCACGATGCTCACTTCAACCATTGAAGTTTGCATACGCTTTTAGCATCCTTTGAATTAACAAAACCCTTTGGACCGTGTTATGCACATGTCCTAGGTAACAATTCTATTAGAAGAACTTGTTTTGTTTATTCAACTACCACATAACAAAATTATATGTAGTGGTTGCTATATTAATCTGTCTAGACTAAATATCGCTATGAAAGATCAAATCTTGTCATAGTCAACCTTTGAACATTGTTGTGAACTCTTTCCCAAGATGTCGACTATTTCATAGATGTGAAACATCCATTTCTATTTCTTTATAGATCCAAACACGAATGTAAGGTCTTACACCTTTCCAGAGGGTCTTTAAAGTTCAAAGCTTGATTTCTCGTGTATGAAACTATCACGGACTTTATGGCTTCAAGACATTTGACGGAGTCAGGGCCCATCATAGCTTCTTTGCATGTAGTCGGTTCATTATTGTCAAATAATGATTCAACCCTCAAATCTTGGTATTTGGTTGTTTATACGACCTACTTGGTTCAATAGGAACTTAGACCTCCGTAACCACAACCTTTGAGGCACGTGAGCCAGGAGCATTGTTGCTGCCTTCGGAACACTTTTCGGCGCTGCGCAACTTTGCACATATAGCTAAGGTTTGTTTAACCTTATCAAAGTTCTATTGTCCTCCCACTTAACTTTTCACGAAAAATTCCTTCTCAAAGAAACTTGACGTTCTAAGCGACAAACATTTTTGTCTTCGGTGTTATGGAGGAATACTCAACGATTATTTCAAAATAACATACGAAGACATGTTCATCCGACTTTGGTAGTAAACATCTCACTTATGCATAGCACACCAATGTTTAAGAAAGGACAACTTGGGTTTTATCCCAAACCATAACTTTATATGGTGTCATTTCAATGGATCATGATGGAGCACTTTTAAGTGAAAAGCGGTAGTCTCTAAAGCTTTTAATCTTTAAAATATAATGGCAGTTTTATGAATTACACCTTTGATCTTACCATGTCAAACAAGGTTTCATTGCATATCTCGATTATTCCATACTCATATGGTGTTTCGGGAAATGCAAATCCATGGAACGATTCCTCAAATCTTAGAAGGTGTTTAGTTCGGTTCTGCAAATGTAATTGGTAATGGAATCAACTCACAGGCGGTAATGGTAATGGAATGGCAATTTTTCAAATCTGTTTGGTTCATACATGTAATGGAAAAGGATACAACACAACATTTTTTACCATATCTTCAGATATGAACACCATGAAATTTGAAGAAAGAAAATCCTAATCTAAACCAGATCTGGAGGGTGGCTCCAAAACGGCCGGAATGGAGTCGCATGTAACTCAACCTTGGGGATCCATGGCCACAGCATACTTAACACAACCTTGGGGATCCATGGCCATAGCGCACCCTCGCGTGTCACCGCTGCTCCTCGTTTGGCCTCACGTGGCACCGCCTATGGTGAAGTAGAGGACGCCGATGGAGGGTTGACAGCCGGTACCGCTCCCGGCAGCGGCACTAGCGGTGGAACTCGCCGGAGAAGGGACGGGACTCGCTAGAGAAGGTGCGGGCAAGAGGAAACAAGGTGAGGTCGAAACCACGCGAGGGATCGGTAACTAATATGTTATCGGAGGGGGTTGACCGGTAACAGATCTATAAAGGGGTGGGATTTTTTTACGGGAAAACTGAACCAAACAGATATTAATGGTATTTGTTAACTGTGCAATCAGGTTAGGTTACAACTTCTTCAACCAAACACGTTCTTAGGTGTTATGCTAAACTTGTAACTCAAATATCTTCCTTTATGATCCAAAAATTCTTTATTTTCTTGTTACATTGATTTTGCACTTCATCTTGAAAGTCTTTGAACTTTTCAAATGTTTCACACTTCATCCTTATTAAGTAAGTATTCATATATTCACTCAAATTTTTGGAGAAAGCATATGAAGTTGAAATCCATTGCTTTTGACTACTTGTAATCTAGTCATTCGTTCCCTTTTGGCCTATGAATGGAGTTTTAATTATCTCTAGGAAAGTTTCACAAGCCTCATTTGATCAAAAATCAAAAGACTCCAAAATTCCATCCACATGGAGTTTCTTCATGTTTCTTTCCAATATAATTTAATCGGCAATGTCACTTGCTAAGTGATCTTTCAATCAATTTGTCTTTTGAAATTTTTAGCACTAGTTTTATGGATGTGATTAATCCAACAAGATTTGTAAATCATCCATATTTTATGGATTACGGCAATTATTTGAACAACCCTTTTGTTCTCATAATACCTGATCAAAATAACAATTATTGAAACAAATCTTGAAGGTAAGTTTTGATTTCAACAGGCAACACAACAACCCTTTATTTGTTCTAGATGAACATCATCACATATTCTTTTGCTAGTTACTTAGGCCATTGTAGTTCACTTGTGTTGTTTCGTATGACGATTCACACCAACAAATTCAGCATCCAATACTCAATAACTACATTGTTTAACAAGCAAAGAATACGGCCATAACATGTATATCCTCTATATACCTAAGCTGAACAATTCTAGTCTTTTATCTTCTACCAAATATTTCTTAGATTTCTCTTTTAGTACTTCTTTATCCTTTCAAAAGAATCTATCAACATCAACAGTGGCGCCATACTTATGACACATAGTCCAAATCATGTATAGTTAAATACCAATGTCTTTGGACTTGCACTTTGAAGTAGATCACCATCATCAAATGTTTGGTGTTCTTTAAAATTCCATTCTTTAGTAATCTTTTAATGTAGTAAACATTTTACCTACATCAAATATTCATCCTTATCATGGAACTATTCATGATCAAGCTACTTTAGCTTACAATGGTGAATTGCGAGTATAATGTTGCTCTCCAAAACCTTTTGGAGAATTAGGACGACTAGCGTCTCCAACCTTTTGAAAATTCTCATCAAATATGAGAACATGACTTTTGCCATATTATACTCCATCATGTTGCAACCAAAACTTTGTTTCAGATATCGCAATATCTTTCACACATGATGATTTCTGAAACAATTCTTTCAACTCCCCGATAACCTTAATATTAAAACAATCTTTTGAATATCAAGAATCATGGAGATAAACATGATACTTATTTACTAACACTAGAATTGTTACTCTTAATTTAATACCAATTATGAAACTTCACGGAGTAACCGGAACTTACTGAAAGTTTGCAATAGGACTTTTAAACTTTAGACAACACTTCAAAACAATACGATACCAGAGTAACTAACCAGAATTCTATAGTTTTATTATCTCAATTATAACTAAGCGCAAGGTGGTAAAGGGATGCCAATGACTACAACAACTATACAAATTCACTTTGATTTAATTTATGATAAATAGTGTTCAAGTTTTAATCATATTGATGTTGAACTCCCACTCAAAACAATATCCCTCACATTGTTTTAGTTATTACATGAACCAAATCTACTACACCAAGTCCGATCATCATGTGACATGATTTAATTTCAAAGTCGAACAATCATCATGTTCATCATATCATCTATATGACTCATGCTTTACCTTTCAGTATTCCGTGTTCCGAGTACATGTCTATACATGCTAGGCTTGTCAAGATTTAACCTTAGTTTCCGCATGAGCAAATCTGGCTTGCTCCCATTGTATACACTCGCAGAATCTAACACACCCGATCATCACGTGGTTGTAACATCCCTAAAATCATATTTTCAAAGATTGCATATCATCCATGCATTCATAATCATTTAGGGATCATTTTCAAAGTCATTTCAAAAACAGAAGCATTTGGGTGCTTATTATTTTATGTAAACAGGCATTGATCCAATGCTACTCTCTAGTGGGAGATTATTTGTTTCAAAACAAGATTGTTTGTTCATGTGCTGGTTTGGTTGAGTTCCAAAGCTTGGACAAAAATTTCAAAACAAAATTTGGTTTTAAAACCATTTTTCATATCTTATTACATCTTGTGTAAAGGCACTGTTTTAATTTTAAAACTCCAAAGAAACCAAGCAAGTCTAGTGAGACAGCATGGTTTTATACTAAAAAAATGTGCAGGTTTCATTTTATAAAAATCCAGAAAAGGTTTGAACTCAAACACATTTGAAATCATTTGAATTTGATTCCTGGAAATTCAATCAGAAAAAGAAAAAGGTTAAAGAAAAGATAAACGGTCGCCACTTATTCGGCCCAGCAACGAAAGCAGCCCACCCGGGATTTCCCTACTCCCTCTGTTTCTCACCCAACCCGCGCACACCCCCTCATTGACGTTCCGACCCCACCATCCACCTCAGTATCGTCGTCAATCACGCGCCGGAGGAACTGCTCTACGCTGTCGTTTCCTCCCGAATTCAAATCCTTTGATTACGCTTGATTCGCGGAGTAATTCCCCCTCCTCGCTCGGCTACTTAATCCCCACCCCTCGACGACCATTTACCCTCGCTCAACTCACTCGCTTCGCCACCAGGCTGCCCCCAATTGGTCTCACACCTCCGCTGTACCGACGAGCTCCGGCGACGAAATTCCGGTGAGCCAGACCACCCCTGCCCTTCTAATTCACACGAGCATGTTCCTTACAACCTTGTGCATCTCCTGACCCTTTTCGTTTGTCCGTGCTTGACCCAGGCCGCCATTCCCGTCCACCTCCGCAAGTGACAGAGCTGCCGCTCAACTCCGACGAAGAATACCGGTAACCTCCGAATGCCCCTTGCTCCCTCTTTGACCATGTCGTGTCCGCCACAACCTTGTGCATCCTCTGACAGCACTGGTTCGTGCTAGGGCGGTCTACATCATCGGCAACAACTCCATCCACAAACACCCGACGCCGCCAGCAACTCCGACGAGGTCCTGCCGCTGTGTCACATCCCAAATTTTCCAAATCTTGTAATGTGAAAAATAAATAAACAAAATAAATTATTGCTGAATTTTAGGGTGAAAAGAAACTTTTATTTCTAAATGGAAACTTAAAATCCCATCTTGAACAAACTTTAATTAAAGTTTGAATCCAACAAAATCCAAATCAAAGGAAAATGCATTCCTCATAAAATGCATCAGGAAATTTAACACTTGGAAAAAAATAAAACCAAACCCTAAAACCCTAGTGGAATAAAAATCATTTCCAAGCTATCTCCAAGCCTATGGATTTGATCCATATAAAAATGTATCATCAAACATTTACAAATGATCAAGAAAGACAAATAGAAATATTATAAAACTATAGAAACTGGTTTCACTTAAATTGGAACCATAAATAAAATCTTATGAATTTAATAAGATAAAGAAAAGTAATTTCCAAAGCTAATAAAGCACTTATCTAAAAATCCATACCAAATGGTGAGCAAATAATCCTAAAGGTATTTAAAAAGATAAACAAGTATTAAACAAGATTTTACAAATTGGAATCACCAAGTTTGGATCTCTAAATAAAAAGATAAAGAAATTCCAAAATAAAATAAGAAGGCATTAACCATTCTATCCCTATTTTAATAAAGACAAATCTCTAAAGAATTAATACTTAATTCATGAGAAAATAGTATTTTCGAATTTACCCAAGTGGAATAAAAGTTTCTTAAGCCAACATAATTAAAATAAAATAAATCTTCTAAATGAAGTTTAAGGGATTAAAACTATATTTTGATTCCATTGGAATTAAAACAAATACCCAATCTTAAATGATTAATAAATCATATTAAATACTTTCCAAATAATTCAAAGATGAATTGTTTGAACCCAATTAAACAAATGAAAACCTACTGAAAGGATTTGGTAAGTTTAAAGAATTTAAATGGTGTTTGAAAATATTATTAAATCTTATTTGATTTAAAACTAGAGCCTATTTTGAATAAATAAAAAGACCCAAAAAGGAATAAAATTTTATTCCAAAATTGACATCAGAATGTGCTACTAATCAATATTTAAACCTGCACAAAATTTGGCAAAGGTTTGAATTCAAGTTGAGGTTGAATTGATTAAACAAAATCAAAACAGAATTAAAGAAAAGGGAAAAGGAAAAACAAACAGAACAAAAAAAAGGTAAAAGACCCAGCCCAACTAGCCTGGCCCAACTAAGCTAGCCCACCTCTCCTTCTCTCCCGCAGAAAAACGGTTCGCACCAATGAAAGAACCCGCACAGCATATGACCGGTGGACCCCATCTCCCCACTCCTCTCTCACGCTGCCAAGCGGACCCCACCGCCAGCTCACCTCGTCGTCAACCCGCGACCAGTTCTTCCTCCCGTTACTGCCGATTGATTCGCGTCGTTAATTCTCTTCAATGACGCAGTGATTCCGCCCCCAGACCATGCTCTCTTAATCGCCAGCATTCCCTCTATGTTTCCCCCTCAGTTCCCCACCTTAGCGCGCCCCCAGGCCGTCCTAATTCCTCTACGAAGCTCCACTGCCCCGACGAGTTCCGGCGTCGATTCCGGCCGGACCCTGCCGCCCCTTGCCTCCTCGAGCACACAGACGTGATCCCCATCTCCTGGCGAACCACCCCGTAGCTCCAGCTCGTCCCCGAGCGCCCCAGAACATCGGCAACGACGACGAATAGTAGCGCCACCGCCTGCCATTTCCTCCGGCGAGATTCCCTGGTAAGCTCGGACCACCCCGGTGCTATTCATTGATGCTCGCATACTCCCTGGTACCGTGCGCGTCTAACACACCCTATACCTTGCTTTGGCACGCCTTGTAGCCCCGCCCCCGTCGACGTCTGACCGCACCCGAGGCACAGCTCAACTCCGGTGAGCGATTAAGGACAATCTCGTGCGCCCCTTCGCCAGCCAGTACCACCTTGAGCTTCCCCAAGATTCGGCGAACACGGTGAGTATCTCCCCTTCCTCCCTCGCTTCCTGTAGCGTCGAATCCGCCGCCGTCTGACCGCTCCGCCACCACCAGCCGCCGCCAGCGCCGCCCATCCTTGACTAGCTCATGTGAACCGTTCGATCTGAATCCGACGCTCGCGATAGAAACTAACTGAAAGGGTACGCTAGCATCTGAGCCGTGTGATCCCACTTAAATCCAACGGCTGCCATCGCTCGATCCAACCGAAGCGGTATGGGCGAATAGAATTAAGACACGTGTCTCAGTTGATTTGAAATAAAACAGATTTGATCTATTAGAAACAAGATTTTGTAAAATCTATAACTTTTAGTCTACACGTCCAAATTTTGTAAACTTTATATCAATGGATTCAGAAAAACAAGCCCTAGCCAACCACGCACTTTGTTTAGTAAAAAGCTTCTGGTAAAATGTTTGTTTTTGCAGAAACTTGTGTATGCATGTTTAGAGTATAGAAATTGTTCTAAAATGATTTGGAGGATAAAATCTTTGGAAAATTGTTTGTTTTGAACCTACTGACCATAGGAAACAAATTGTGGTTTCAAAAATGTATTTGGTGAAGCAAAAGAACAAATCTTTGATTTAAACCATTTCTAGTCAAATAAAAATATGGTTTAATTATTAAAAATGGTTTTTGAGGAAAACCTTTGGAAAATGTTTTGGAAATAAACTCTCTGACCCTAAACACAAGATTATATGGTTTGAAAACATATTTTGTGAAACCTATAGAATTTTGCCTTATTAAAAGCATTTCTACACCACATAAAATAATGACTTGAGCTAAAAATGGTTTATGAAGTAAAATCTTATACAAATGATTTTGCCACTTTATAAAATGACCATTAGGTGATTTCAAATGTTTATGACCCATTAGAAACCACTTCTACAAAATAAAACCATCTCTTGCATGCTTTTAGGTATTGTCGTTACTATCATTTTATGTGATGAAATTGCTTGAATGGTAGATTGAATAATTGTTTGCTTGATTGAATTGTAGTGACTTGAAGTGTGTGAACATTACAAAGATCAAGGAGTGAACTTATACTCTCTACCAAAAAGGCAAGTGATGCTTCATACTTTTGTCCCATTATTTTCACTAAGGATTAGTGATATTTCTAAGTAGGACTTGCATAGAATTTTTGCTAATTATAAACCATGCTATGGGAAATCCTAGTAGATGAAACCTTAGTAGAAATTTCCTAAGTTAAGATTCCTACTACTATCATGCTTAGCTTAGCTAGTAGGAAACAAGGGTGGAATATATATTCATGCTATGGAAAATTTCTAAGTCTGAGGACTTGTGTTTTATTTAATAAATCAACTAAGTGAATGAATCACCTGGGTGGAATCGAAGGAATGGTTTGTGTTGAGTGGTTACACAAGGCCAGGGGACTGGTGAACCTTGTGTATCTCACTTGTGGATGGCCACCCAGGAACAAAGAGATTTGAGATGTCAAATGTTGAGAATCTTCAAGTGCAGCCACTTGGCATTATGTGCTCTGCCTGGATCATATAGGTTGCAATACTTAGCCAAATGGACAGTTTGTGGTAGGGGTGATAGGTTGGAACGCGTCCATTCTGGTCTAAGGGAAGGCTTCTGAAAGATCTTGTCTTGGTGAAACCAAGTCTTGTGGGGAAAGTGCACCACCTCTGCAGAGTGTAAAATCTAAGTACTTAGCCATGTCCCTGGCAAAGGACAAATTGAGCATCAAGACATGGAAGCTATCAAGAATCTCATCATCCAAATTTCTAAGTTAAAAGCTTGTGGTTGAACAAGGGTTTAAGGTTCACCAATTTCTATTGGTGGTTCCTTGGGTGATTTTTGTCAAGCAAAAACTTAGTGTTTTCAAATGATAAGGAAAATCTATTTTGAGCAAAGCAAGCCTAAGCTCCACTTAGCCAAAAGCATATAGATGATAGACTCCACTATACTACCATAGTATCACTTGCCAATACAATTCAAATGTATTGACCCTTGTGGCTATAACTTGTTATGTTGCAGGTTTGTTTGATATTAGTGAAGTTTAATGATTAGGATTACAAGTCTACAACCAACATGTCTGCCTGTGGCACTTTGAAGATGAAGGACCCCATGCTTATAGATATTCTGCTGCAATGTAATGTAATAGCCAAATGAGCTATGTAAGATGTAATAAATTATGTTATTCCTGGTTATAAAGTTGTATTATGACCTTTGTTTCTTGATATTACATCTAAACTGTGGATGCTAGCTATTGATCCAAGGACTAGCATTGTAAACACAGGGATCTCTACCTTATTAAAGGTTGGGAACCTTACACGCTGTGTCCATGCGCCCCTGTCTCTCCCTCGACCACCTCGAGCACCGCAGCGACCACGCGAACACAGTAAGCATCCCCACTCCTCCCCGCGCGACCTAAATCGCCGGCAACCTCTCTGACAGAGCGCGCCGCCGCCACTTTCCGCCGCTGGCGCCGCCCCACTATGGTCGCGTGATCAGCAGCCGTCAGATCCAGATCCAACGCACGCGATAGAATCACTTAGCGAAGGGGTATGTGTTAGATCTGGCCGTGCGATTACATTTAGATCATGCGGTCCACACTGGTCGATCCGGCCGAACCTGTACGGGCCAATTAGAACACGTCGCGTGGCCCGCGTTTAGATTTAAAAACAGAATTTAGATCTATTAGTCATTCAAATTGTAAAATTCATAACTTTTGATCCACACGTTCAAATTTTACAAATTTTATATCATTGGAATCAGGAGAAAGAATTATATCTGTTTATGCTATGTGTTTAATGTTTCTCCTCTGTAAAAATGGTTATTTTTGCAGAGATATTTGTAGGCTTAATTTGAGTATGGAAATTATTTGAAAAATGTTTTAAAGATCAAATAAAGTTTATTTTGAGTATCTTGGTCTTGTTTATGTTTCAGTACTGTATACTTGTCTTGTTTGGTGTAGAAAAATCATCACATGGCATTTGCATACATTCATATATTTTTGTTTGTATATTTTGTTATGTGATTTTGGTGCCATTATTTTATGTGTAGATTTTGGTGCTAATAGTGATTGTGGTTGTGAAGATTGTTGCTACTCCCCAAACTACCAAGGCAAGTGGTGCTTCATATTTTTATCCCTATATTTTCACCTATGCATTAGAAATATTTTGTATAGGACATTGCATGAATATTTTGATAAGTATCTATATGCTATGCTTGGGAAATCCTAGTAGTTGTAGAATTGTTAGAATTTCCTCTAAGTTAAGATGCTTACTATTGCCATTCTTAGCCTAGCTAGTAGAAACCAAGGGTGGATTATATATTCATGCTATGTGAAATATTTCTAAGTCATTGACTCGTGTTTTGCTTAATAAAACAACTAAGTGAATGAAACACCTGGGTGGAATGGAAAGAATGGTTTGTGTTGAGTGGTTACACAAGGCCCACTTCTATGGTTTACCTTGTGTATATCACTTGTGGAAAGCCACCCAGGAACAAAGGGATTTGAGATGCCAAATGTTAAGAAGCTTCTAGTGCGGCCACATGGCATTATGGGCTCTGCCTGGATCATATAGGTTGCAATAACTTAGCCATTTGGAAAGTTGGTGGTAGTGGGATGATAGGTTGGAACGCGTCCATTTGGTCTAAGGGAAGGCTTCTGAAAGGTCCTGTCTTGGTGAAAATCAAGTCTTGTGGGGAAAGTGCACAACCTCTGCAGATGGAAGAATCTAAGTACTTAGCCATGTCCCTAGTATTGGACAACTTGAGCATCAAGACATGGAAGCTATCAAGAATCTCCTCATCCCAATTTTCTAAGTTAAAACTTGTGGTTTAACAAGGGTGAAGGTCCAACAATTTCTATTGGTGGTTCCTTGGGAAAGTTTTGTCAAAGAAAAACTTAGTGTTTTCAACTGATAGGTAAAACCTATTTTGAGCAAAGCAAGCCTAAGCTACACTTAGCCATATTCATGTAGTAACTAGATGTTAATATTCTACTAAGGTATCACTTGCCAATACTATTCCAATGTATTGACCCACTGTGGCTGTAACTTGTGATGTTGCAGGTTATTCTGATGATGATTAGGGGTTATGAGTCTACACTCAACATGCTTGCCTGTGGCACATCAAGATGAAGACTTATTTATATTGTTATGGTTAAACTCTTGTATTAGGCCTATGGCCATGGAGTTGTAAAAGACTATGTTGTCTCTGGAATGATGTAATAATGACCTTTGTTTCTGTGTACTTCATCTTAAACTGTGGATGCTAGCATTGATCCAGGGAATAGCATTGCAATCACAGGGATCTTTACCTTTATAAAGGTGGGATCTTACTGTGGTGCTTCGAAACAACGAGCTTTGGCAATGGTTCCTACTAAGGATGAACAATTTATAACTTGATATTTTGTGAGAGGGATCATCTTATAATGCTACCGTCGCAATCTAAGCAATACAAGATGCATAAAAGGATTAACATCACATGCAATTCAAAATATGTGATATGATATGGCATTTCTTCTTGTGCCTTCGATCTCTATCTTCAAGCACGAACATGATCTCCATCATCACCGGCGTGGCGTCAAGGTCAATGGCACCGCTCCATGGTTGTCGTCCACCAGCGTCAACTATTACAACTACTTTGAATAATAGACACGCGGGTCTTAACGAAATTAAAAGACAACCATAAGGATCCTGTCGGTTGCCGACTTACAATAAGGAACATTGCATACATCATATATAATCACAATCGTGGCCATATCACATCATAGCACACCCGTGCAAAACAAAGTTAGACGCCTCTAATTTTCTTTGCATGTTTTACGTGGTTTGGGGCTTTCAATAAGTGTTGCTCTAACTTACGAACAAGAACCAAAACATTGATACTAGTATTGTCAATCACCTATTGTAAACTGAATCTTCCCTATGTTGGGAGAAACAGGCACCCGCAAAGCCACTTATGCAATACAAGTTGCATGTCAAGCATGGAGCAAGTCTCATGAACGATGTCATGTAAGGTTAGCCCGGGCCGCTTCATCCCACCATCCTGCAAGATGCAAAGTACACAAGAAGCAATCGACAACAAAAGCATCAACTCCCACAATGACCATTGTGTTCTACTCATGCAATAGATCTACATATATACACGGCTCTGATACCACTGTAGGGGTTCGTAGCATGGAAAACAAAATTTTCTACCGCGTGCACACAAACAAGCCAAGATCTATCTACTAGATTGTAGCAACGAGTCGATTAGAGTACTCACCCTGCATGATGTAGTCGTACACTTACTGAACTCAAGATCGCGTAGACGATCCTTCCGGCGATGCGTTACGGCAGTGCTTCCGCAGTCGGTCACACGTTCGGTACT
The DNA here is from genome assembly GCA_916181665.1 of Avena sativa. Taxonomy (NCBI): domain Eukaryota; kingdom Viridiplantae; phylum Streptophyta; class Magnoliopsida; order Poales; family Poaceae; genus Avena; species Avena sativa. The sequence continues at coordinate 164,486,670 of OV702285.1, read as the reverse complement.
CGATGAAGACCTTCCTCTACCTTGTTCCAGCAGGCAGCGGAGGTTGTAGTTCTCCCCTCGCGATTCTGGCAGCATGACGGCATGGTGTCGGAAGTAGAGGGAAGATCCTATAGGGCTTCGCCTAAGCCGGAGCAGTTTATGGTGGAGAAAAAGGGTTCCTCGGCGATCTAGGGTTTAGAGGCCAGAGAGGAGGAGGTGGAGCCAGCGGCAGCTAGGGCGGCAGCGGCTATCCGGCGGTGGTGCGGCGACGCGGTGCGGCGGCGGCTGGAGGGGAGGGGCTGGTGTTGTGTGTCCTTGGGGTACCCATCCCCTCTATTTATGAGAGGGAGGGCATCTTGGGAGAGGGGAGCTTGAATCCTTCCCCAACTCCCTCTCCTAGTTCGCTTGTGGTGGAGGGAAAGAAGGATTCTTTCCTTCCTCCACCAGGATACATTGTCCCAGTTTGACTTTTCAAACTTGCCTTTTGACTTTCAATTTGGAGCTTAATTTCTTTCTTGCAAATGCCCAACCAAGTGACCTAGGACATGATTCAATCATTCCACTCATCCATGACACATTCATGTACCCTTCCAATTCCGGTCCGGTGAATCTTCTAGACCCTTCTAGAACCTCTCCGATGAAATCATCGGAATCATTCCTGAACTCTGGAATTGGACTTTCCTTATATGAATCTTATTCTTCGGACCTTTCCGGATCTCCTCGTGATATCCCGGATCCCATCCGAGACTCCGAACAACATTCGGTCTCCCTACTTACATTCCATATCTACTAAACAACATCGAATCCTTAAGTGTGTATCCCTACGGTTCGTGAATTATGCAGACATGACCAAGACTCTTCTCTGATCAATAACCAATAGAGGAATCTGGAAATTCATATGGCTCCCACATATTTCTACGATTACTTTGCGATCTAATGAACCACTTACATACGATACCAATTTCCCTTTGTCTCGAGATAGTTTACTTATCCGAGGTCTGATCGTCGGTATCTCTGCATACCAGTGATGGTGATTAGCATGATATCATGTTCGAAGGAATTAGGTTACTATGTATCAGAAAGCTTATAGCAAACGAACTATTGAAATGACTTGATCTTTATGCTACGCTTATCTATAGGAGTATGTCCATCACACCATTATCCTAATGATATGATCTTGTTTTTAATAACATCTCAATGTTCATGATCAGGAAACCATGATCATATATTAACCAACAAGCTATTTTAACAAGAGGCTTTACTAGGGACTCTTTTATGTTTACAAATCACACAAGTATTAATGTTTTTGGTTAATACAATTATAGCATGGTATGTAAACATTTATCATAAGCATGAAGATATGATAATAACCTCTTTATTATTGCCTCTTGGGCATATCTCCAACAGTCATCGCCAGGAACATCAAGTATAATAAAATCAGTGGGTATAACATGTTGGTCTATTGTAAGTAGAACATCTTCGATCATATTGACAGGTTGTTTAGTTGTTTTATCTGCCATTTGTAGAGTGATTGAAGTATGTGAATACTATCCTAATTTCAATTTCTTAAATAAGGAATAAGGCATAACACTAACACATGCTCCTAAATCACAAAGAGCGTTTAATATATTGTTTTTTCCAATTGCGCAAGAGATGGTGGGTATACCTAGGTTCCCAAGCTTAGCGGACAGCTTATCTCCAAAGCTTTTCACTACCGCTATAGTCTTAGTTACCTTATTCTTTCTATTAATAATATCTCACATAAACATTTTATAAGTAGGAACTTGAATAGCATCAGCTAAAGGAAGTTCTAGGCGAAGATTTCCCAGTGCCTCGGCAAAAGAATCATAAATTGATTTATCTGATTCATATTGAACCCTATTAGGATAAGGAATTTTCTTTTTGATGGGTATTACCTTCTATTTTACCTTTGGCACTGGTGGAGCGTCTTTCTTAGTTTTCCTTATCGCTGGCTTTTGCTTATCAATGTGTTCTTCACGCGGGGCGACAACTTGCTCTTCTTGCTCCTTTCTGAGACCGGCTTCTTCCCTTGAGTTGATTGTCTCAGCATCTGAATCATATAGTTTATGTTTATCTCATGCTTTTTGTTCTTGTCTTGTCGTGGAAGCCCCATGTTCTCTTTTCTGAGCTTCATAATCGATGTCATCTTAAGGATCCACTAGGTCCTCTTATTCCTGACTCATCTCTTGAGTCTATTTTGCCTTGCGGGCATGTTCTTCTTGATACCAATATGGCCCTTGTGGTTCCTGCGTTTCTATACGACATCTAGTAACAATGTTAGTACAAACAGTATTGAAACTTCCTTGGTTTAAAATCAAATTTTGGGTTTCAATTATTTGATCACATTGTGTTTTAACCATTCTTAGATATCTATCTAAATGTTTTGTAGCATGACCCAAGTCGTCAAAGACTTCGGTTAGGTCTCTTATATTCTTTTCTCGTGTCATAAGACATTTGTAGTATTTCTCACGGAACTGATTTTGTTGAGATCTAAACTTTTGCATGACAAGATTTATATCATATTCCATTACATAAGCTTGAAGAATGTCAACATTAGTTTCTTTAACAAGTTCCGAAGCTATACCTTTTTCTTCCATGGACTTCTTAACCTTAGGGATGAGATCCCAGGGTATGTGAATCATACCTTTTTGTGGTTCAACATCCTCAACTGGATTGAATTGTTCATCATTAAAGGATCTTACCTCAAAAAGCTTTACACATTCTGGCAATTTTAGGTTACATATAGCTCCCCATGTAGATAGATTAATCATCTCTTTTGTTTCATCATTAATCTTATTATAAAAATATTGGATAATTAAATGATCATGGAAACCATGATTTGGGACTTTCATAATCATTGCATAAAATCTATTCCATGCTTGATAGAAGTTTTCTCCAACTGTTTGGAGAAAGTTTGTTATGCTACGTTTAATTTGTATGATTTTTGTGAATGAACAATATTTATGCATGAATTCTCGGATGCAATCTTCCCAGCTTTTTATAGTATGATTAGGTCATGATTGTAACCAAGCCAAAGCATTATCTTTCAGAGACCAACAAAAGAGTTTAAGGAGTACAAACTCTATTTTTAACTTGCTGGTTTAAGAGTAGCGCAAAGGTCATGGACCCTTGTCAAGTGGTCACTAGGATCTTCCTCTTCTTTTCCTGTGAAAGAAATTTCTTTCATCATATATATTAGCCCAGGATATATTTCGAATTCATGGCCTTCAGTTTCAGGACAAAGAATAGGCATCTTCCTTAAGTTCCTAGATGGATTCCCATATTCTCCCAATGGTAGCTCAGGTTCAACCCCTCGGGTGATGGTCAAGTGTGCCATCAATGGAATCAAACTGTTCAAGTCTACGGTATTTAAGTTAGAAAATATTTCAATAAACTCTAGACGTATCTCAATCGGAACACGATCAATATATGGAGGTAAATAAGTTTTTCCTGATCGAGTGGTACCTCTGTCTTCAACGGAGATCACGAATGGTGTCAATAACTGCGTTGTCAAGAAATAACACTCAGCACTTAGCTCCCCAGCAACGGCGCTAGAAAATATCTTGATGGCTTGTAAGTGCACAGGTTCGTCAGAGAATGTTTTCACGAAAGTATTAATTCCAGTTTTTATATCGATCCCAACAAGGAGCTTCGGCAAGTGTTTTTATGCGGCATTTCTGTCGCACTGAAGGTGTTACAGGTCTTGAGTGAATTGATTGCAATTGCTTATGGTGGCGGGTTATGAGTAAAAGATAGAGGAAACTTGTGTAGGAAATAAATAAGGAGTAAACTGCACAAAAGTAAAGGCAAGAATGGTGTTTGGAGGTCCTGTGGATGAGAAGTTAGGCACGGATAGAAACAATTCACGGTGATAGTGAAAGTGCCAAATGTATAAAGTGGAATAAGTGATTGTAATATTTCTTATTTGTAAGTGAGTAGTCAGGAAACCCATATACCGACTAGGAGTCCTCATGGACAATTCTTCCTAGTCTCATTGATCCACTTGTCTGTTACCACGGCAATGGTCAACACATTAATTAAGGTCTTGCGACCAGATCAAGGCTTTAATCTTGATGGTTCCTTGTGGTCCTCGAGTAGTGCTATCTCCTCATTGATATCGGCCGTGTCACTCGGGGGTCGCCGATTCGCTAGCATACAAGTCCATACCTATGAGATCTTTGGATCATGTTACCCGAGCCCTTAAATTAGATGACAAGCATTAGGAAAACATAGATAATCATTCTCACAAATTAATAAACACTACAACAATCACAAATGGATGGATATAAAGGAGGCACGGCACATCTCACCAATTCCCTATATCTCCCATGCCTATAGAGATTTACTTAGACATGAGAGGGAGACAAATAAAAGGCATAATTATATTCCAAATAGGAATCATCTCAAAGTTATCATAGAAAACCACAATGGTATTTGAAGATCAAATCGAATGCAAACCAAAGGTAAATCAAAGTATCAAACCCTAATCTTGCAGTTGTCAATATCTATCTCTAAGTGGTGATGGGGATGATGATGGAGTGTGTGGTTGAAGAGGTGAAGATCGTCGAGGAATGAGGGGATGTTCTTCTCCTCTTCCAGATCCGATCTCTTCTCTCTTGATGAGTTTTGTGGTGGCTGTGTTCTCTTTTTCGTCATCTCCTCTTTATGAAAGTTGCTTCTGTTGATATAGCGGAGCTGATGGCGTGTAGTACGACGAACGGTACGGGCGCGTCCCGACTGTACCGTAGGTCGTTATTCGCACTGTGTGCCTCAAGTGAAAGGGGCTCCAATTGGGGTTTTGCTTCTTTAGGTGTAATTAGCTCATAAATGCGATTAGATCTTTAATAAATGTTTATTACCTGAAAACCATCACAAGTAACCAAGGATTCTCTAATTCAGACATTAACGTTAGTAGAAAGGGGTAATCTTCAGTGGAATCCAACAATAAATAAGAGGAAAATCAATAGTGAAAAGTGATGAAATTTGGAGCTATCACGCGGTCGTCGTTAATGCTCACGACGCCCCAGAGAATGTTGGCAATGGTATCGACCCGCAGGCTTCCAACACCGCAGATGGGGCGCACCCTCCTAATATCAACACCAACGACGCCCCTCCTCTAAATCCCAATGGGAATAAGCCTCATGAAGCCACCAATGGTGGCGATCCAGCTCGCCAACAGATTCACCTCAACGAGGCTTAGTGGAAAAGTGTTCAGGAGGCCTTACGAGGCAAAAAAAAACCTACTGGTAAACGCCTCCCGCGATGTGCTGATGGGCTATCACTGGCTCCTTATAAAGGATCACAATCGACAAGTGGCACAGCACAAAGAGCTCAAGCAGCGCAGGCAAGCAGCTGATGAGTCAAGCGCCCGACAGGAAGCACTCTCCTATGCCGGCGGGTCCTTTTCAAAGGACAATGGCAGAAACGCCACCCACAAAATTCATTCACGATTGGAACGCATGGGCATAATCGCTAGACGAGAGGCCACCAAGGCACTCGATCTGTCATTCATGTCGGTTGACTCGCAGGGCAACATGATGCCCAAGACACTATAGGCCTCGGTCATAGCAGCTACTATGTACCTGCTAGCCAACCAACCACCTGTCAGGGATCCATGATCCGCCGTCCACAAGTCCGCAATCGCTGGCCTCGGGCTCGTCGGAGCTGCGTTAAATAGAGAGGTGACTCCGTAACCAAAGAAAACTACGGTGAGGTTTTCGCGAGGAACCGCACGCCCTCATCCAGCGAAGAGGACCATGACCTATCGCGGCGACACTGCAGCCCACAACGAAGGAGCCACAACTACGACACCGCAATGAACTCACACAGTGCAAGATCGACAAATCACGTGCAAAATGCGCGTGCTCCACGGAGTCGGAAGACGAAGACACGGAGCTCTATGGCGCCAGGTGCTTCAGCCGAGCCATACGGAAATCGCGGATTCCCAAAGGCTCAAGATCCCTTCGGACAATCATGTCCTGGTAACGCCAAAAGAAAGGGAACCTCTGCTGCTATACATTGCCGACACACCAGGTGATCATCACGGCACTTGTCGTTGAACGACCCGAAGATGGCAAGACCCACGGGGTACAATGCCCAGTATACTACCTCAGCGAGGTACTGACACCAACAAAGCAGAGGTACCCTCACTACCAGAAGCTGGCCTACGACGTATTCATGATTGTGTGACGACTCCGCCATTACCTTTAGGAGCATCAGATAGTGGTTGTCAACGATGCGCCACTTTCCCACATCATCAACAACCCTGAAGCAACGAGGCGAGTGTACCTCTGAGGCATTGAACTATCCCTGTGGGACATCATCTATGAGAGGAACACCGCCATCAAGTCGCAGGTGCTCCCTGACTTCCTTGTCCACTGGATGGAACTTCAGCTGCCAGATACCCCAGACATGTCTCAGCTCTGTACAATGCACTTCAACGGATCCAAGAAAATAAAAGGACCTAGAGCCGGAGTAATCTTGACATCCCCACAAGAGGACAAGATGACATACATCCCGCGGATGAGATTTCGCATGTCCAACAACAAGGCTGAGTACGAGGCGTTGATCTACGGCATACGGATGGCCAATGTCTGCGGCGCCACTCGACTGGTCATCTCGGAGACTCCAACATCATCGTACAGCAGACGATGAACCAATGCGCCACCACCAACGACAACATGATCACCTATCGTGACCTCTACAACGCACTTGAAGGAGATTTTGACGGCTGCGAGTTTCGGAATGTTGGCTGGGAAAGCAACGAAGAGGCCAACAAACTCGCCAACATTGGCTCCACCTGCTCTCCAGTACCACCAGGTGTATTCCTCGAACAAATCTGTGAGCTCTCCATCAAACGCAAAATCTCCAAGGGCACAGCTGACGCTGTGGAACACTCGGGGGCTGCGCCAACCGAGAAAACCGAGGCACCCATAGAAGAAGAGACAGACGTCGAACTGGTAAACCTCATGCAGGTCCTGGAAATCAAGCAAACATGGACCCAACCGTACATCAAGTACTTGTTGAGCAAGCAACTGCCCGACGATCCGACTGACGCTAGTCACATCACTTGCCTCTCCAAGGCATTGACCATCATCAATGACGAGCTTTACAAGTGAAGCATTGTTGGAGTTCTATGAGCGATGCATCACCAACGATGAAGGGAAGAGCATCCTCCTCGACATCCATGAAGGAATCTGCAGCCGCCACGTCGGCAGTCGCGCTCTAGCTGCCAAGGCTCTACGAGCTGGCTTCTACTAGCCAACGGCGATGCGTGATGCCAAGGACATCGTCGAAAAGTGCAACGCCTGCCAACAATTCGCTGATAAGCCACATGCACCAGGCTCGGAGCTGTGGCCTATACCGTTGGCCTGGCCCTTCGCCCAATGGGTACTCGACATAGTCGACAAACTGCAGAAATCCTTGCTTGGAGGCTACGTCTTCCTCTTGGTCGAGTCGACAAGTTCACAAAGTGGATCGAGGCCATGCCGGTCACCAACCAAACCGGCGCCACTGCCACCAAATTCTTCGAGTCCATTGTTTACAGGTTCGGGGTGCCACATAGCATCATCACCGATAATTGAACGAACTTGACCTCGAAGGAGTTTCAGGACTTCTGTGACAGCCTCGACATCAACTTCACATACGCCTTGGTCACGCACCCGTAGACCAATGGCCAGGCCGAAAAGGACAACGACCTCGTCTGCAATGGGGTCAAGAAACGACTCTTGTGCCCTCTCGAACGAGCGGCAGGAGCCAAGGCAGACGAACTTCCCTCCGTCCACTGGAGTTTGCGCACAATGCCAAATAGTGCCACCGGCTATACATCCTACCGTCCTGGCACCGTTACATCGGATCGAGTTCCAGGTCGCGAGATCGATCCCCAGCGGCCCCTATTTTTTTCTGGCGCGCTTCGTTAGTTTTGTTTGTTAATGCCCAGAACGATAAATAGTACCAGGTTCAGTTAGCGTTGTACCTTTTGCCCTTAACCCCCTGTTACTTTTCGGCATTAATCTGACATCTTCATAGCGACCCCACCTGTGAGCCTCACTAGTAGACCCTGGCCAGGACTTCTATAAAAAGGTACACGGACCTTTACAAAACTCAACCCACAGTCCCTGGTTTCGCCCACATGTCGTGTCCCTGCTGGCTTGCACGTGTGTGGCCCCGCTTATCCCTATTGGCCCACCTGTATGTGGCAGTGGGTAGAACCAACCCGAGTGAGAAAAAACCCTAAGACATTTTCAAATTCAATTTAAACTTTCAGAATCTGTTTAAATTCAAATAATCCATATCTTTCAAATGGATTTGAAGTTGTAGAAACATTTAATATGAAATATGAATCAGTTTTGAATGTTAATTCAAACATGTTTTTAGATTTGAACAGAGTTGACTCTATCTAGTCAAACCTTTGACTTTTGACCATATTTGAATTGTTTTACATTTAATAATAAATTTAAATTCATAAGTTCAAATAATACAAATGATATATGTTTTCTTATCAGAAAATGTCAGGAATATGAATATGCTATTTAAAATAATTTCTAGGCATTTAAAATTTTCGAATTGTTAAATGCCACTTTTCTTAATAAATGCATATCTTTAATTCTGTAACTCCAAATTGGACAAATGATATGTCTAAATCGATCAGCGTGACGAGCCCTTTATAACTATGCATTCCATGATATCAATTTAAGCATGCATAATATAAATATATAGTATACAACAAGGTTTATGAGAGCAAAACATGACTAAATAAATAATAAAAATGCTTTATTCTTGTTCCTTTACCTCACCCATGCCATGCTATGTTATACCATGCAACTGTGCATCATTCCATCATGGCATACCTTGTGTTCCTTGTTGCATATGTTTCATATGATTGCACACTTTATTTATTATGGCCCTTCTGTGTTTGGTTTTTATCCGGATAGACACCGAGCAAGGGAGTTTCCAGGAGAACCAAGAATACTACCATGATCTCGGTTATCCTACTGCTGAGCTCACAGGAAAGCAATTCCCCATGCTTGAATTATATATAGTACCTATTGCGTCTATCTTATTCTTGCATCATAAGTCGCATTACGGATTAAATTGCAATCCCATGTATTGCATAGTCTTTACTTTTAAACCCCACTGAAGCTTGTATCCTCAATCCTATCAGCCACTGCTACAGGGGTGGTTTGATCCATGCGATTCATAGAACTGCATTTGTAGGGTTTATGGGAGTCTAATGGATAATGAGGTACCTAAACAACTAAATTGTGTAGTAGTGGGATAACTAAAGAAAGAGGCATCAGTGGGCAATAGCTATTATTTGATTTTTACCCGCTCACTTGTGTCCTGTAGGACCCGAGTACTTGATTCTTGTTCCTTCACTTTCGCACTATCTGCATGTGGGACCATGAATCCCCTTAGTCTAAGCTTAATCCACATCTTATTTTTTGGGGCCACAATTAGTTTGGGGCATTATTAATATCCTGTACTTATGCCATGTTTTATTGCTTTATTTACTACTGTTGCTCGTGGAGAGCGTTTATTACTGTACTGTTTTGGAACATGAAATGTTTACGCGGTATTGACAAGCCCAGTCACACTTTTAGGTTCCTAGTCGTTGAAAGTCATTGACACAAATCCTGGGTCCGTCTCGGAGCCGTACAACTTTGTTGAGGGTAGCTTAGTGGTGTGGCCCCCTGAAATCATTTTTGAATATTGTGAATGCTTTGTCGTAATGTCTCGTTGCTTTTTATTTGGTTCTTCTCGGGGTTGATCGTGCGTGTGTTGCTATTTTTGCACCCCTACAGGGTAAATATTTCTAAAAGTCGTGTCCACGGTTATGGATTACTTGGAGAACAATTTCTCGATCATAGATAACTATAACTAAAGTACTCTGTTTAACTTGACTAAACATGAATAGTAATTAGTGCAAGATTCATGGAATGGTTAATAAAACTGCCAGCGGGTGGGATGTTCTTTCGCTTTCTCGTTCGGTAAGCAAGAAGGAGGGTGAGCGATGGTTACTTATGTTAATTATATAAAATTTGGATACTTAACTATTGATTATCTAACGAACGTCCGTCTATATCTGGTTAGGCGAATGTTGTAGTGTGTCTCTATAAAACTGTTTAGCTGTTTATCTTTCGCTACAATTACGTCACCCCCAGGTTATAGATGCATAAAGACTTGTTGAGTGCCCCTAGGGTCTCATACCATAAATATTGTTCAAATTGTCAGAGTTATTCACATGGAGGTTACTATGTCGACGAGGCCGATGATGGAGGCGGTGACCCTCTTATGTAGAGATTATGGGGATGGAGATCTCTAAGATCTATGGGCGGGATGTGTTTATTTATGGGCGTCTTATGCCAATTTGCTTCTTAATCCGTACTTGGATCTTGTCTTATGCTTCCGCTTGATAATTTGAAAATTGATGTATGAGGATGTATCCTAAACTATTATATCTATCTAGGATAATTGGATCTTGCTGTAGGGTGTTGCAATATTCCTATTTCTTTTATATGATGTGGCTCTGATGTACTCTTGTATGTCGCTGGCATACATACTCATTTGTGTATGTTAGACTCGCATACCTGCCGGCTACGTTTCTCGCACATGAAGCTACAATCATGATAGTGGGTGGGATGATTGGCTGGTACCATGCCCTGCCAATACCCTCGGCCTGCTGTGTGTGGTTGCGCGGCCCCATAGTTGTACATTTCTTCCCAATTTTGGGTTATGTCGTCTTCTATTTAGAGTGTAGTGCCCAAGGGATTACAGTACCAATGTCAAACGCGCTTACGACAATTAATTTCTAAAAACACACCTACATGTCTTACCGATGAGATCATATTTTTTTCAAAAAGAGGAATAATCCCGGCCTCTGCATCGGTTGATGCACACAACCTATATTAAAAACATCAACCAATATTCATCATCCTACAACTGTTACAACTCATGGATTGCTTAAAGTTGATGCATGGATCAACCAGCGAAACAAGAGGAGGAAAAAAAGATTACACATCCTGAAATCTATTACGCTGCAGCCAAAACGATTGGTTGAACATATGGTGCACGACCATTAGCAAATGGCTGCACCCAGTAGCCATAATATCCCGCTGGTCTTGGGGTAGTAAGAACGCCCAAAGCTGATCCCAATGCGCCATCATATGGATAACCTGCAAAATGTTAAAAGTTTTGTTTTGTTAAAGATAATATCATTTCTACATCTCCAAATAGACTAACATAAGGAAAAAACACCAATGCAAAATCTAGCCTTAGATCATTTATCTACTCCATCCAACCAACTTCCAAACATATGTGAGATATTATTTGGAGGTGATAGATCAATACGCAAAATTGACAATAGGCCACAGGATAAGAGCAAAAGGACATGATATAAACAATGTTCTATGGTTTTCTGAGCCCCACGGAAACAACATTTGGTACATCCTACCCAATTCATTTTAACAAGATTATCCTTAGTAAGAAGAACTTTTTTATGAAGGAACCACATGAAAATTTTAATCTTAAGTGGGATTTCTTTTTTCCAAAGATATTTCTAAAGGAAGACCGTATAATCATTTATAAGATCTTCATACATGGATTTAACCGAGAACACCCCAGACGAGCTTAAATTCCATACAAACTTATCTTGTTCATCTGACAACTGAACCATCATAAGTCTTTGGCACAAATGAAGCCAAGCGGTCCACTTGTCACCATTTAGCGCCCTCCTGAATCGAATGTTCAGTGGTACTTGAGATATGACTTGTGCGATGGTGACATTATTCCTATGTACAATGTTGTATAATGATGGATATTGTTGCGCTAGCGGTGAATCTCCTAACCATGTATCCTCCCAAAACCTAGTGTTTACCCCATCTCCAACCTTGAGGTGACCTCTAGCAAAGAACTCTGTCTTTACCTCACCACTCAATGAAAGAATCCCGGTGTTTGGTTGGATGCATTACTCCATTCCAAGGAAGCCAAATGCAACTACTCGGTGTTTTGTTGCAACCCATAATATTGATGTGGTGACCTCTTTCATTGAGTGGTGAGGTTAACCAACATATACCACTCAATATTGTTGCCCATTGAAAGAGCATTTTCCTATCCCTCTGATTTTGATGTTTGATAACAACACACTTATCGGCTTAACTGTGTGCTAAGTGTATCACAGGTTTGATAAGGGGTGGCACAAATATTGGCATATCAATTCCCTTTGCGAAAAACCATTGTGCCAACCGGTAGTACCGGAACTACGACCGGTACTACCGCTTGACACTGGTACTATCGGTTCCAGTACCGGTTGGCACCGTTCAAAACTGATAAGGGCATGTTCTAGTCAGTACCACCCGGTACCACGGAGCGGCACTACCGGGCCAACCGGTAGTACCGCTTGACACGGTCGTACCGCTCGGCAGTACCGGGCTGTTCGGAAGAACATCCACTCCTCTCTGTTTTGGTCAGTACCAAGCGGTACTTGGGACCGGTACTACCGCCCAGACCGGTAGTACCGCGTCATACGACCGGTACTACCGCTTGGGGGTAGTACCGCAAGGTCGATACCGCCCAAACCTGAAGAAGGCTAGACGAACTGAAGCATCTCCGTTACCTGGTCCGGTACTTGACTGGTAGTACCGCTTGCAAGCGGTACTACCGCTTGAGGACCGGTACTACCGGTGCATTAATGACTCCAACGGCCATATTTCGTGGAGGGGTATAAATACCCCTCCACCTACCTTGGGACAAACTGCTCAGCCCATTAAAGTCAAAGACCACCATTGGAGTCCATTGGAGCCACCCAATTCCCAAGATCTCCTCATTCAACCACCCAAAGTCCTTGATCTTTGGGGAATCGAAGGAGGAGGCCCCGATCTACTACTTCACCAAAAGAGATCTTCATTTCCCCCTCATTTCACTGAGGGCCCCTTTGCTCTAGTGTTTTCTTGGAAACCCTAGTTCTTGTTTTGGTTCTTACAAGCTTGTCTTTGATTGCTTTGACAACTTGCTTGTATTTGGGAGCCTCCGATTAAGTTGTGGATGTGTGCCCCAAACTTGTAACGGTGCCGCCTTCCACCTTGAAGGTTGCTGATATAGTGGAAGGTGAATCGATCCCGTTGGGGTGAGATTCATCAGAGAACAAGGGAGGCCTCTTGTGGCGTTGGTGGTTTGAAACCACCTCCTCTCCAAATGTAGACGTACTTCCCCTCAAAAGGAAGGAACTACGGGAAACAAATCCTTGTGTCTCTGCGTCCACTTTTCGGTTACTTCTATCCTTTACCGCACCTTACTTACTTGTTACTACTTTGTGTTGTGGTAGCCCTTGCATAATTGTCATATAGGTAAATTCACCGTAGTTGCATTATCTAGAGAATTTACCTTATTATCAAACCTTAATTTGAAAAGAAGAAAATTTGAAGTAGCACCTATTCACCCCCCCCTCTAGGTGCCCATACGATCCTTTTAATTGGTATCAGAGCCTCGGCTCTTTATTTGGGCTTTACCGCCTAAGAGAATATGGGTATCCAAGAAGGGGATGGTGGTAGTGAGCCGACCCCGGTGACCATGGAAGATCTCAGAAACTTGGAAACAAGATTGAGCTCTTCCTTGGTCAACGAAGTCAAGAAGATGCTTGAGCAACTTCTTAAAGACAAAGATGTCCCATCACCCCCATCTCCTGAAGAGGATCTACCATCCGTTGTACCTAAAGGAAATACTTCGGTATCCCCCGAGGGTATGGTGGTAGGGGCAAACTAGACAACGCTAATTCCTCCACACAACTTGATGGGGGAAGGGTGAGCACCGTGATTCTTGGTACTCTCCTGATCCTCCCGTCCCTCACCCTCATGTGTACAATAGAGGTAACCCACCTAAGCTAGAAGAGTCTGCTACTTTTGCTCAATGGCAATCACTAATGAGAACTCATGTGCGCAGCTCTTGCATTGAACTATGGAACATCATCGAGCATGGACTCTTTATTGGGGATCCAAACAACTTGACAAGAAGAGAGGTTGTCAACAGTCAACTCAATGCCACTGCTTTGCATATGATTCAACAAGGATTGGGAACAAAGGATTACCCACACATTGAGCACTTTAGCATTGCCAAGGAAGCTTGGGATGCTCTCACTGTGTTGTTTATTGGAAATGAGAGTATGAGGAGGAACCGATATGATGCTCTATGCAATGAAGCCTAAGGCTTATACATGAAAGAAGGTGAAGATCATGAAGACATGTACCGAAGGCTCAAGACCACCGCCACTTCTTTTAGGAATGTGGGTGCCTCACATGTGGATGATGCATGGATAAAAAGGAAATATGTGAGTGCACTCATGCCTTTTGAGACCACCGACTTGAAGAGCCTACAAGGAAGACACAACTACCATCTCATGACCTCAAATGAAGTTATGCAAGATATGGCTGCTTTCAAGGTTGCCGCCAAGAATGCCAAAGATGCCTGTGCTCGTTCCCTTGGTATGAGCAATGTTGTCAATGTTGCTTTGAAGGAAAAAGTTGTGGACCATGGGGATGAAGATGATAGTGATGAAGGGCTTTCCATGGACCATCCCGATGAAGTCAAGATTGCTCATGGTCAATATATGGCTTTCTATGCAAAGAACTTTTGGAAGAACCCCGCCAAGGCCAAGATGGAAATGAAACGGAGAAGCAATCCAAATGGGAAAAGAGAGAATACCACAAGGTTGAGAACTTGCTTCAATTGTGGTGACCGCTACCACTTTGTGGCTAGTTGCCCCTATGAGAAGAGAGAAGATCTTGGTGGTAAGCTTGTGTTGAAGAAGACCCTCAAGGGACCGTACAAGAAACCTTTCATCAAAAAGAATCCCATCAACAAGAAGCTGAGAGAAATTGTCTTGATCACTCATGAAGAGTACTCCTCCGACAATGAAGATGATGAAGATGACGAAGAGGAAACTTCTCATGGTGTGGATGCTCTTGCCACCACCTCTACTCCGACATTCTCACTCTTCGATTCTCCAAATGAGAACTCTTCCACCAAGAACGCCACTTGCCTTATGGCAAGAGGAACGGAGGTATCTTCATCATCCCGCTCTACTCACTTAGATAATGATGAAATTGATGATGAAATGTCTCTTGATGTTAAAAAGGAATTAATTGCCTTTGATGAGTTTATGACTAACCTAGAAGGTGATGCTAAGCTACATTTTGGAAACATCTTAGATCAACTATCACATACTCAAGAGCTTCTAGATGTAAGATATAAACTTGGGCATGAACATATGATTGAGCTAGAGGCTTTAAACAATGCTCTAGAAGAAGAACAAGAAACTAGGTTGTCACTTGAATTAAAACTTGAAGGGCTTGATGAGGCAAATGACATTATTGTTAACAAACTCATCAAAGAGCGTGATCATGCTATTGCTGAATACAAAAGAGCTAAAAAGGATAAGGTTAAGTTTGGTGTGGTTCATGAAAAACTTGTCGAGGACTTTAGTTTGCTTAACAAGGCCCACAAGGCCTTGGAGAGTGAACTCTTGTCACTCACAAAGTCCCATGAAACGCTTCAAACTCAATTGGCCAATATTTCTTCACCTAGTAACTTCATTCCATCCAGTAGCACAACTATTCTTGAAGAGAATGCTAGGTTGAAGGGGGAGCTTGATAAGGCCACATTTCCACAAGGCAACAAGTCCATTGATGATCTTTTGAGCAAGCAAAGGCATAGTGGTGATAAAGGGGGCATTGGTTTTGTTTCCAAAACCAAGAAGAAGAACAATAAGAAGAAGAAGGACAAGCCCGCACAAGAGACCAACAAGACCATTGTGGAGAGTAAGACCACAAGTGGTAAAACTATGTCACATGATGACTTTGCGGGAAGTGCTAACCCTCACTATGTTCTAATGCGTGATTACTATGGTGATGTGTATGCACAATATGTTGGTCCTTATGATGGTTATATTGCTTGGTCTATTTGGGTTCCTAAGACCCTTGTTGCTAACAAAAGAGGACCCATTGAAAAATGGGTACCTAAAAATTAGCTTGATCTTTTGTAGACTTATGCTTCCGGAGGGTCAAAGTGGGTGCTTGATAGTGGTTGCACAAGTCATATGACCGGAAGCTTGTCTATTGTCAAGGAGTTAAAGCCTAATGATGATCAAATTACCGTGACATATGCCGACAAATCAAAGTCTAAGGTAATGGGTTTCGGCAAGGTTGTGGTTGCTCATGACATTACACTCGTGAACGTCATGCTTGTTGAGACCCTTGGATACAATTTACTTTCTGTCCTTGCTCTTGGTAAGATGGACTTTGCCGTATTCATTGATGTAGATATTGTGGTCCTCTTGTGGAGCAAGTCTCTCAAGGTCGCTTTCGTTGGGCACGTCGAACATGACTTGTATGTGGTGGACTTCTTGGAGCAAACCACTACAGGTCCGATGTGCTTATTCGGAAAGGCCGATGTGGGTTGGTTATGGCATCGCCGACTAGCTCATGTCAATATGAGAACTTTGCAAAGTCTCCATAAAGAGGTCCATATAGTTGGACTAAAAGAAAATGTTTCCTTTGCCAAAGATCATGTTTGCAGGGAATGTGTTCTAGGGAAGATGCATGACGCTCCTCATAAGCCCACGAACCAAATAAAGTCTAACAAGATCTTGGAACTCCTCCATGTGGACCTATTTGGTCCTCCATCTAATGCAAGTCTTGGAGGGAAGAAATATTGTTTGGTGATTGTTGACGACTTTCCAAGATACTCTTGGCTTTATTTCTTCAAGTTGAAGAGTGAAACTCAAAAGAATTTTATCGACTTCATCAACTTGGTTCAACGGCAATACAATGTTCCCGTGTTGATTATAATAAGTGACAATGGCACCGAGTTCAAGAACTACACATTAAATGATTTTCTTAGTGATGAGGGGATTAAACATTAATACTCCGCTGCATACACCCCTCAACAAAATGGTGTGGCCGAAAGGAAGAACCGGACTCTTATTGAGATGGCTAGGACCATGTTGGCGGAGCTTAAATCTCCATACAACTTTTGGGCCGAAGCCATCTCCACCGCTTGCCATGCTTCAAACCAACTCTACCTCCGCAAGAAAATCAACAAGACTCCATATGAGATACTTACCGGTAACAAGCCCAACATATCTTATTTCCGGGTGTTCGGTTGTATGTGTTTCTATCTCATCAAAGGTGTTCGTTTGTCTAAATTCGAGTCTAAAGCATTAGAAGGTATTTTTGTTGGCTATGGTCTCGAATCTCACACTTATAGAATATATGACAAGCTCTCCGGAGCCGTCATAGAATCTTGTAGTGTGACCTTCGAAGAATATGATGGTCCCCAAGGGGGGCGTGTTGATGCTTGTGATGCAGATGATGAAATGCCTCGGGATGCCATAGGAAGAATGGGTGTGGGATATATCCGCCCCGTTGAGGAACCCCATATGGAGGATCGAGAAGAACTATGCTCCACTCGAGTGGAGCCCTCATCTTCACAACCTCAACATGCTCCATCTACCGAATAGGATATTGACTCAAGCCAAAGACAAGATGTAGACCCTCAACATAGTGATCAATGTGTGAACTCTAGTCAAAGGGAGCTTGGTCCATTCGATGGGTTGTCAAGTGGTGCAAGTCAATTTGTCAAGGAAGATCCATCCAAACTGTTTTGAGACAAGCTCAAATTGATGCTAGAAGAGCACTTGGTCAAGACCAAGGTCAATCTTTGCCTCCCAATGTAGAGGATGACTCCAATGATGATCAAGGTCAAGTTGATGGTCAAGACGAGGATCAAAATGATGAAGAGGGTCCTCCAAGAAACAACACGGAGATCCACGCTCATCGCGAAGCTAAAAAGGAAAGAATGTTGGAACTAAGAGATCACACTCTACAAAATGTAGTTGGTGATCTAAGGAAATGTATCTCCACAAGAGCACAATTGAAGAGGTTCAGTGAACACCAAGCTCACATCTCCAAGATTGATCCAAAGAAAGTGTGGGAAGCTCTTGAAGATTCGGATTGGTTAGAGGCTATGCATAAAGAGCTCAACAACTTTGAGAGAAAAAAAGTATGGAAATTAGTTGAGAAGCCAAAGGATTGCCGCAATGTTATTGGAACAAAGTGGATATTCAAAAACAAGCAAGATGAGCATGGAATTATAGTAAGGAACAAGGCTAGATTGGTTGCACAAGGGTTTTCTCAAATCGAAGGCATTGATAATGGAGAGACTTATGCGCCCGTGGCTCGCCTTGAGTCCATCCGTATCCTTCTTGCTTATGCGGCACATCATAACTTTAAGTTGCAACAAATGGATGTAGAAAGTGCATTTCTTTATGGTCCATTAAATGAGTTGGTATATGTTAAGAAACCCCCGGGATTTGAGGACCCCAACTTCCCAAACCATGTCTACAAACTCGATAAGGCGCTCTATGGGCTCAAGCAAGCCCCACGCACGTGGTATGAGCACCTTAGAGAGTTATTGTTTGACCGTGGCTTTGAGGTTGGGAAAATCGATCCCACTCTTTTTACTAAGAGGGTCAATGGGGAGATTTTTGTATGCCAAATATATGTTGACGATATTATCTTTGGCTCATCTAACAAAGCTTTTAATGATGAATTCTCAAAGCTTATGACTAGTAGGTCCCGGATGTCTTTGATGGGAGAGTTGAGAGTATTTCTTGGTTTTGAGATCAAGCAAGTTAGAGGAGGGACATTCTTCAATCAAGCCAAGTATACTCAAGACATACTCAAGAGACTCAAAATGCAAGATTTAAATGGAGCTCCTACTCCCATGGATACAAAGACTCATCTAGAACAAAATCCAAATGGTAAAGATGTGGATCAAAAGGTATACTGGTCCATGATTGGTTCTTTGCTTTACCTTTGTGCATCTAGACCCGATAATGTGTTGAGTGTAGGTGTGTGTGCAAGATATCAAGTGGCTCCTAAGGAAAGCCATTTAATGGCGGTCAAGAGAATCTTTCGATATTTAGTTCATACCCCATTTTATGGTCTTTGGTATCCTCGAGGTTCAACATTTGCTCTTTGTGGATACACGGATTCGGATTGGGTGGGGGACAAGTATAATAGAAAATCAACATCCGGGGCTTGCCAATTTCTTGGTAGGTCCTTGGTATGTTGGTCTTCCAAGAAGCAAAATTGTATATCTCTCTCCACCGCCGAAGCCGAGTATGTTGCTGTCGCTAGTGCTTGCACTCAATTGCTATGGATGAGGCAAACTTTAAAGAAATACGGTATCCATTGTGAAAAAGTGTCTCTTCTATGTGACAATGAAAGTGCCATCAAAATTGCATACAACCCGGTGGATCACACAAGGACAAAGCATATTGAGATTCGTCATCACTTTATTAGAGATCATGTTGCTCGAGGTGATATTGATCTATCCTATGTTTCAACCAAAGATCAACTTGACGATATCTTCACGAAGCCACTTGATGAAGCAAGGTTTTGCTACTTGAGGAATGAACTAAATATCGTAGATTCAAGGAGCTTGACTTGATTATCTTGCACTCTCACCTAATACTCGACCCATATTTGGTTTAGGTGTAGGCATGGACATAGGGGGAGTGCGGTCCTAATTGATTGGACCATCCCTCCCCCCATTATGCGCAAAGTAAACAAAATCATTCCTCTTAATATCATTTTGTGATATGTGAGCTTAATGATGAGTTTCGGTAATGGACCCAAGATATATCTTCGTGGTGCCAAGCCGAGTATAGTCAAATATGGTGGCATAGGCCACCGCCCCCTCTCAATCGAGAGGTTGATGTGCGTACTCGTGTTTGTCATCTTTGATTGATCTTTACTCATGATTGTCATCTTGTGAATTGCCTTCATCGTTCTTAGTCTCATGCACTCTAGTTTGTTTTGAACCTCTTTTTCCTCGATTTGTAGAGTGCATGTGCTTCCCAGCTCTCTTATCTTAACCCAAGCCTCCTTACTCCCTCACGAAAACCCTCTCTCTATCTGCACAAGAATCACCTATGTTTCCTGGCATTTGGAATCAGATGGGAGCGGTACTACCGGATGTGGGAGCGGTACTACCGGACCTGGGTAGTTCCCAGGTCATCTCCTGGAAGAACTGCTCCAGGAACGGTACTACCGCCCACATGTCCGGTACTACCGGTCACCGGTACTACCAGTTGGGGAACCGGTACTACCGGTCGGCGTTTTCCTGGTATATATTGGACGCGCGTGGGGAGGCACCCCTCAGTGCCTCATTCATCCCCACGCCCCCACTCATACCCGCGCTGCCGCCGGAGACCTTGAAGCTGCCGGAGCCCTGCCGTGCCCTCCTCTCCCCGGATTCCCCTTGGATTCGGCCTCTTGGCGGGCTCCCACCTCTTTCCACCGCCATGGATCCCGGTACAACCGCTCTTTCTCTCTCCGTTTGATTTTCTCCTTAGATCTAGGTTTTGGCTTAGATTTGTGGAGAAATTGACATATTGAAAGGTTGTACTGCCATATGCTTCCCTTGTTACCGAGTAGAATCATCTATTTACAGTTTAATGCTGTCAACTTGGTCCGTTTCCATCAGATCTGACGAACTTGTGCCGCTCAACCGGTAGTACCGGAACTTTTTCCGGTACTACCGCTTGCAAGCGGTACTACCGGTCGTCAGGTCCGGTAGTACCGGCCCAAACTGACCGCCTTTTTCTGCTTCATATTTGATTCTCTCGTTTGCTCCTTGATTCTTGTGCCCTTATCCCCTTGCTATCCTCCCTCGTGCTTTCACAGATGCAGGTGGTTCTCAGGGTGCACGCAAGCGTTCCAAGACTAGTCGTGAGATTGTTGAGGAAGAGATGGAGTCTGAGGAAGAAGTTATGCCACAGCCAAGACACCGTTCCAAGTTGCCTGCCACTCGAGGTGGTCGTGGGGGTCGTGAAGGGGTTACCAAGCGCTCTGCTGGGCGTGGCAGCGCCCCTCCCTCTCGCCCCCCTTCCACTGGGCGTACCAAAAGTCTCAGCTCTGGGCCATCTGGGGCAAGGAAACTGTCAGACATCTCTGAGTCAGAGTTTAGGGCTCTCCGGATTGAAAATGCATACTCCCGCAACCGGAGCGAGGCCAGGGAAGACAGTCTCTTCTATGATGATTTCCAAGAGCGTGTTTATCATGAGTTCTTTTGACCAATATCCAGATGGTGGTGCCTCAGCAGTGGATTGACATGGGACACATTGACAAGAATCTTGACTACTTTGCTGAAGCTAAGGAATCTTCTCTCACCTTGGCTTGTTCCCCATTATGGAGTTCTAGTATGACTATGATCCCCTTCTTATTTGCCAGTTTTATGCCACGGCATATTTCCACACTGGCCGTACTCGGAAGATTACCTGGATGACTCAAGGTGCTGTCAAGGAAGCTACACTTGTGGAGTTTGCTGCCATCTTGGGGTATGAAGATCGCGGCCGGGACGTTCCTTGTGGTTTTCGCTGTCACATGCGGGATCATCCCTCCAAAAAGGATGTCCTTACACCTTTGTATATTCGGGGCCGTGGGGTCGCTGGCAAGATCAAGGATCTTCTCCCCACATATGACATTCTCCATCGCATTTTTCGTGAGACTGTTGCTCCTCGTGCGGGCAACAAGGATGAGATACATGGGTTCTCTGTTGACTTGTTGTTTAATACCTTCCTCAACCGAGACTCAGGCACTCCTCTTGATGTGTCAGACTTCATATGGAATGAGATGGTTGCTGCTTCACACTCTTGGAGGGTTCCGCCATTTGCTCCTTATATTATGGCCCTCATTGTGTCAAAGTGCCCCATCATTTCTAGGACACTCTCCACTCGCTCTCTCATTGTGCACAGGCCAAAGGCACTCAAGATCAAGACACATGCTAAACCTCGCGTTGCGGCGGGTGAGGAGGATGAGGATGACTCTGAGGATGCTGACAGTGGACATAACACTGACTATGTTGTCTCTCGTCGCAAGAATGCTAAGCCCTCTTGGGCCAAAAGGATGGAGGTCAAGCTCAAGAAGATCTTCTGCTTCCAGGTTGACAACCAGAAGCGCATGTATGAGGCGCATGTGTATGCCAAGAAAGCCAGTGCTCGGCAGAAGGAAATGATGGCTGCTCAGGGTTTGACCGTCTCCGAGGGGTCCGAGAACAACATCACTCCATAAGATCAGTGGATCTCTCAGCACGGCCGTTGGGACGATGATGTCTCTTCCTCGCACCGCGCCCCACCCACTTACGAGGATGAGGAGGACCTTGAGGATGAGGAGGAGGAGGAGGATGATTGACCGTTGGGACGGTAGTCTTGCACTTGTTCCTTTTTGGCGTCTTGATGCCAAAGGGGGAGAAGTTGCACTTTAGGCACGGGTGTTGCATGGGAAGTCACAAGCTCGTTCTTACTTTGATCCTTTTATTGCTTGTGAACTTCGATTTCGAATTTCCTCTAGTTATGTATGAGACTATGTTTTTATGTGTGAGACTATGTGGTTATGTCTTGGATCCATCTTATGAGACTAGGTGGTTTATTTCATTGGATCCATCTTGTGATGATATGCGTTATCCATTGTCTATATATTTCTCATCACATGTTATTATGCAAAGGTATGATTTCACATGCTAGTATCGATATTTGTGCACCCATGTTGGGTTTGTAAAATAGAGGGGGGGAGGTTTGTCTCTATGCCTCTAGGGGGAGCCCCGTCTCTATTTTACAAATTACATATGTTTTCTATTAAAATCATCTTGCAAAAGTGTATTGTCATCAAACACCAAAAAGGGGGAGATTGAAAGAGCATTTTCCTATCCCTATGATTTTGATGTTTGATAACAACACACTTATCGGTTTAACTGTGTGCTAAGTGTATCACATGTTTGATAAGGGGTGGCACAAATATTGGCATATCAATTCCCTTTGCGAAAAACCATTGTGCCAACCGGTAGTACCGGAACTACGACCGGTACTACCGCTTGACACCGGTACTACCGGTTCCAGTACCGGTTGGCACCATTCAAAACTGATAAGGGTGTGTGCTAGTCAGTACCACCCGGTACCACGGAGCGGCACTACCGGGCCAATCGGTAGTACCGCTTGAGACAAGCGGTACTACCGCTTGACACGGTCGTACCGCTCGGCAGTACCGGGCTGTTCTGAAGAACATCCACTCCTCTCTGTTTTGGTCAGTACCAAGCGGTACTTGGGACCAGTACTACCGCCCAGACCGGTAGTACCACGTCATACGACCGGTACTACCGCTTGGGGGTAGTACCGCAAGGGCGATACCGCCCAAACCTGAAGAAGGCTAGACGAACTGAAGCATCTCCGGTACCTGGTCCGGTACTTGACCGGTATTACCGCTTGCAAGCGGTACTACCGCTTGAGGACCGGTACTACCGGTGCATTAATGACTCCAACGGCCATATTTCGTGGAGGGGTATAAATACCCCTCCACCTACCTTGGGACAAACTGCTCAGCTCATTAAAGTCAAAGACCACCATTGGAGTCCATTGGAGCCACCCAATTCCCAAGATCTCCTCATTCAACCACCCAAAGTCCTTGATCTTTGGGGAATCGAAGGAGGAGGCCCCGATCTACTACTTCACCAAAAGAGATCTTCATTTCCCCCTCATTTCACTGAGGGCCCCTTTGCTCTAGTGTTTTCTTGGAAACCCTAGTTCTTGTTTTGGTTCTTACAAGCTTGTCTTTGATTGCTTTGACAACTTTCTTGTATTTGGGAGCCTCCGATTAAGTTGTGGATGTGTGCCCCAAACTTGTAACGGTGCCGCCTTCCACCTTGAAGGTTGCCAATATAGTAGAAGGTGAATCGATCCCGTTGGGGTGAGATTCATCGGAGAACAAGGGAGCCCTCTCGTGGCGTTGGTGGTTTGAAACCACCTCCTCTCCAAACGTAGACGTACTTCCCCTCAAAAGGAAGGAACTACGGGAAACAAATCCTTGTGTCTCCGCGTCCACTTTTCGGTTACTTCTATCCTTTACCGCACCTTACTTACTTGTTACTACTTTGTGTTGTGGTAGCCCTTGCATAATTGTCATATAGGTAAATTCACCGTAGTTGCATTATCTAGAGAATTTACCTTATTGTCAAACCTTAATTTGAAAAAGAAGAAAATTTGAAGTAGCACCTATTCACCCCCCCCTCTAGGTGCCCATACGATCCTTTCACCCATGTATAAGGAGCACATAGCACCTAGCACAGAGAGATGGAGAAGGCATGATGACCTATAATAGAGCTAACACCTTAAGCATGAAGATGGGTTGCACATATCCTACGATAAATCTCTAGTAAGGAACTAAGCACTTCTAGCACATGCTTGCAGACCTAAGCTACAATATCAAGGGAAAGAGGCTTTTTTACACCCAAAGGAGTATGAGTAGGCACATATGCTAGCGAAGACATCATAGAGGCCGGTGAAGAATGGTCAAATCGATGTTCCCCTGGCCTAGAGGTGATTTGAGGGACGCACATGCCACAACACTGAAGGCAGGCAGTCCAATTGCACCCTTAATGATCCACTTTGAAAGCATAGAGCTAAATTTTCACTAATGCATCACTATATTGTCTCACAATATTTTTGCACAGACAATCTAGGGTAAGAAGTTAGTAAGTACAATACACTACTCAAACCCTTCGAAATAGATGCTCTATAAGCTCAGCAAGATTCCTATGTAAGTGCCAATGTCATTGGAATCTAGTGCTTCCTTGGATTATAACTTTCTACAATTTTCTTCCCATAATTACCACTTTTGAGAAAGACCCTCCCATCATCTAATGCTAGAATGTATCTTTTAACCTAAATGCCTTCCTGTCAGAAACCATAAGCCCATAAAGATGAAATGAATATTATGAGTTATACATAAGGAGTCATTCAATTTACCTAGTGTAACTGGAGAGTGTGTCCTGGATAACTCAACTCCTTATTGTCCTAAATAAACTTGCGCACTGGCACCGGACCTCAGAGAATCCTCATCCACTCATTCGTCTCGAGATTGAAGGACGCTATGTTGCTTGGTTCAACAATTACTAGTGGACCATCGAAATCAAGGGATCAAGGGCTCCGATCTGTCCCCGGGCTCGAATGAACCTCCTCCTATGCAGCGGCTACACCTCGTTAGCCACGACGACGGCAAGCTGAGATCCTCCTGGGCCAATTTTGCGACACGGGGAAGCCAGGGGCTCCAGCACCGGGCATGGTGGTGGTGGCTCTCTCCTCTACCGAAGATGGTTGGCTGGTCGGGGCAGATCATCTCCGCTTTCAGCACCAATGGCGAGATGGGGAGACGCAGCTGCCGGTGAAAACCGTGCTTTGACACTAGTCATGGAAGGCAATGGCAATGTCTTTGTGTTGTTACCTTGTTGAAGGAATCACCGTTGCAGCTATATCCTACCTACTTGTGTTGCTCTGAGGGAAACCCTAGACCTGGTTTTCCCGGATCGGACGGTGGAGGCGCCTTGGACGTCGCTCTTCCTCATTTTTGGAGTAGTTGTTGGATAGTAGTGGCAAGAGGTGGACCGACTTTGGCTTGCACGGAGACTCCGGTGGAGATGTCAAGTCATGCCTAACCGCCAGGTGTTACGCTCAATCATGCCTGGTTCGATAGGTGCTACGCGCGACAGCTCTCCCGGTGGTTTCAAGCCGTGTTGGATAGCGGGACTCAGTGACATGGTGCCGAGGTGTCCCGATGTCGACCGTGCATGCAAGTTGGACGCACGCAGGGTGGTGGAGTTGTTTGGCGTCATGGTGGTGTTGACGGCATGCCTCTCAAGGTCATTGCATTGATTTCTTCTGAAGATGGGTATGCGTAAGATGGTGGCGACGAGGACTTCTGTAGCGAGTCTGATGTACCGGTGTGCCACTTGCTCACTATTTGGCTGATTTGTCGAGGCCTTCTGTTTTTAGATGATGTGTGTTGGTGTGATGTCAGGTTGTTGGCCGTGTTCATGGACACCCCCTTCGACATGATTGTGGGGTAGCGAGTTGTCGCTAGTTTAGTGTTTTCAATCTAATCTTTGTAATTCCACTTGTAAGGTGCTTGTGAATAATCTAATAAAAAGATTGTGCGCATCTCCTGGATGCAGATGATTTTCCCTGTTTCGAAAGAAAAAATTGTATTGAATTTTGCAAAATAAATTGCATTTAAAACATAAGCACAAACCAAAAAGGGAAAAAAAATAACTAACACATGTTCAATCCTCCGTCACAAATTAGTTGTTGTAACTTTAGCCAGATCGATTTATATCTAGACACATTCCAGTGTATGTGATCTAGATAAAGTTGGGACAACTCTGGCTGTCTCGCACCAAAACAGTTTTATCGATTGTTAAGCAATTTCATAAGAGTGTACCCAAGGACAATGAAATCAATACGCTATGGTACTTGTAAGCGTTCCGTGTTATGATGATCTCCTGCTAGTGACATTTGAGAAGCTCGGGTGTGCAGTAGACCAGATGGTGTCTTTCCTGTTGCTGGCTACGCAGGTTCATTCTCCACAGGTTGCAATCAGACATAATTGGAGCTAGTATGCGCCTTCACTTAACAGGGAATCAAAGAGGTTGCTAGCTTAATCTGCTATTAGTGATGCGATAACCGTTAAGTGATGCAATTCAATTAGTTTCGATTTGCAGGTACATGTGTATTAATCTATCTAGCAATCTATAATACTATCACACTTAAGTTGCAGGGCACCTGAAGAAGCAGGGATGAAAGGTTAGCTTAACTAATTACCCTGGCGAGGAGCTCGGGGTTGGTGGGAGCCAGCCAGTCAGGAGAGGTCTTGGTCGTCGAAGTCGTCGGGGAAGGAGTTGAAGAAGTCGGCGTCGTGGGGGAGGGCGGAGCTGGGGGCGATGACCTCGACGGCGAGGTCTTGGGCGTCGGCGTCGACCTCCATCATACCCATGCCGACGACGGCGGTGGTGGCGGCGTTGTGGTTGTCCTCCGACTCCATCTCCCCCGCCGAGTCCTCCCACTCCACCGTGCCGGCCCCGGCCCCAGCCCCCGATGAGCTCATCGATCCAGATCACAGCTCGACTCAACTGATCCTTGATCGACCGGACAATCTCTCTCCCCCTGTTAGTGCTCTGATTCGTCTGCTTCTTTCCCGCACGGCACCGCTTGGTATACCCAATTTCGACTGACGTCGCTACCGAACAAATTCCCCACGGTACTGTACTGTGTGCAGACTGCAGAGAGTGTGCGTGCGCGTGTCGGACTGACGGGCAAGTGCCAGCCCAATAAGCTGGCCCATTAGGAAGAAGCAATCTGCATGGTGTTGGTGTATAGTGCTGCTTCCCAACCGTGTGGACAGGGAGAATTAAAAGCCATCAAATAAACATGTGCTCCCCTGCCCCCTTTCTTCTTTTTGCAAAATTTCAATAATTTATTAATAATCATCAATAATATAATACTAGTACAAAGAGATGCAAAACATAATAAAAATTATAAATACGTATGTGGGCCACCTAGCGACGACTACAAACGCTAGTATAAGCCGTGTCAAGCTTTATGCACTAGCCAACGCAACCAAAAGTCCGAATTAATGGAAAGGGCTAGTGCAATCCACTTATACATTTCAACACCCCCTCTCACGTGTGACGGGGAGAAGTCAGCACGTGCAACCGGAAGAGAGCGACGGCGCGTGAAACTCATGTATGACTCAAGATGCCTATAAGTGGACATAGAGTGGTCAACAGCAATTTTAGAATAAATTGCGAAATCCAGGACTCGAACTCGAGACCTTAGGCTCTGATACCATGTCAAGCTTCATGCACTAGCCAACGCAACCAAAAGTCCGAACTAATGGAAAGGGCTAGTGCAATCCACTTATACACTTCAACAAGCCGAAGGCACGCCATTATCCTCAGCTCTCTATCACTGGAGTCGGGCAAAGTTTGCCGTACTAAAGCTTGTTGTAATAGACAGACGAAAAGCCATCGTGTTAAGACCCCAAAGGATCAGCGCACTAGAATAACGATCATCGTCAATGATGATATCCGTATATCGGAAGAGACTGAACTGAACTCACGCCAACGAACATAAAAACGGACCAGATATCAGGAGATCTGTTGCATACACTACTCGACATTCACTCCGCCGATGTTAGATACACCACCAGAACAAGAATAGATGGAGAGTCTTATTCTGACTTCAAAATATAGCCGCCGTTTCAACCGCCTAAGAAAAAGACACTAAAAAACCTAAACAAATAACAAAAGACCTCCCGTCCAGTAAGGGAGCGTGGGAACATGAGGCGGGACAGACCGGCGTTGTTTGGCAATACTCGGAATCTGTCTAACTTCAGCAGTCACTAGGGCTTGAAGTAGTCAATTTCTTCGATTCTTATAGAGAACGAGTTGGCGTAAAATCAAAATGTTTTCACATGCTATGCTAGCTTATCCTTTTCGAAACTACCTTAGCTTACGTGGCATATGATCCTACCGACCCAAAGTTGATTCAGTAAATAAATTACACTAGAAATAGAACAAGGCAACTAGTATTCAAGGATTAGTTTTTACTACTCCCTCCATTTCAAAATATAAGATGTTTTAGGTTTGTGAAGAGAATCTATCTACACTTGTTTTAGTGTGTAGATTCACTCTAAAACTGAGTGAACTTATATATTAAAAGAAGTCTAGATACATTTGCTTTACAAAGCTAAAACATCTTATATTTTAAAAATGAGTACAAGTATGTGTCCTCATCCAATTACTACACAGCAAGTCTGCAAGCTCTAATTAGAGCTGCTGCTGCAGCTGCAGCTTAGTTATTGCCTGACAAATTATGCCATACCTATTGCATGCTAACGACATACCTGTGGTCCTGGTGCTGGAAGAATCAGAGTATATAGTCATCCAGGACACGAATTAAAGGACAATTATGATACACAGGGATCTTCTGATCTTACTATCATTCACATCGACGCCCATGCTATTGCCATCACTTCCTTAAAACACATGACATGATGATAGAATGAGCTTCATTTTCTTTTCTCTCTCTTCAGTGATCAGGTCAAATAATGTCAGGGAAGAGCCCTTTTTCACTTGGGCCACAATGCTTGGACCGTGGGCTCACGGGTCCAAACCTTTACAGCTGAGATGCACCAGCTTCGAAGTTCGGACGTCGCCATCTACTTCTCCGGCCCGTCCTCTTCGCCCTTATTTATCCTGTCCGAAGTTTACTTTTCTCTGCAACAAGGTTCAAAGCAGGGGCGAATTTACCGTGTATGTTTCTATAGGCTTGAGCCTACCCTCTCATTTGAGCAAAAGTTTATCAAATATATGTGTCCAAGCCATATATAGTAGTGAGAGGACAATATTCCGGCAGTCAGGAGAGCAAACAGATGCTTAAATGAAGCTATACACCATACGCAGTGAGTGCCTTGCCAATCTGGGTCTCGTAGCTGTGAGTTTCTAGCCCATAAGCCTAGCTAACTGGTGAAACGATCTCCTCTACTCCTGGAGTTGCTGTGCTCCCTTCGAATCCTCTCCAGCGAGCTTTCAGGGTGGCTAGGGTGGTACTCCGGCATCAATCTGCTTCGCCATAAATTTCCGAAGCCCCCTTCTTCAACCTCCGGCGGGAGGCCCTCTCATCCTTGCCTGTTGGCAAGCGCGTGGCCGATGATGGTGGCAATTGCATCGTCGGCGAGATCGGAGTTTGCTCAGGGGCTTGATGGCGTTTTTGCTTTATATTTCTAGGTCCTTTTTGCAAATTGGAAGGACATGATTGTATTTTTCCTTTTTTACTATGTTCTTCCTGCAGTATTGTAACACATTTGCCGTTTTAATGCCAGTTCTAGGACCTTCGGGTCCCTATCCTTGTTCAAAAAAAAAAAAAAAACTGGTGAAACACGTTGTACGTTGAGCATTTTTTCTAATCGTATAGTAGCAAGTTCATGCAAGTACACATGTCTAACAATGCACAACGCAAAAACAAAGTAAGAAGAGTTGCTAAAAATAGGCCTACAAATCGAAAGCACCATAGTAATTTCTAGACCTTCTAAACCAATCAAGCAATTTCTCCCGTTTGACAGCCAAACTAATGAAAATACGTAACAATAACTATTTTTTGTCCGCCACACCCACCCAAAAATATATAGATATGAAACACCAAGGTTGTCGTATTTGTTTACCGATACATGTATTCCGAAAACATTGGGTGAGATTTTCATCAGTGAGCTAACACATTCTTTTAATTTATTTCTACTATGGAATTTAGATTCATGAGTTAAATTGTTGTACATTTGTTCTTTGAGCCCACCCTCCATTCTCATTCTAGATTAGCCACGGGTTCAAAGTAATACTCGACTCCACGAAAGTGTATGTACTCTACTTTGTGATGCATTCAAAAAATACTACTAGTATACTACTCCGCTTTGACTGTGCCCAGTCGAGTTGTACGTGTAGAGGGACACAAAATGATTGCCTTTTAGGAAGGAGACGGTGCTTATCAAAGTCGGCAAACAGGATAATGATGTACGTAGCAATGTCCAGGGAATTTGAGACAGCCTCCTTTACTTTTCCTTTTTCCCATTTTGTTTTTAACCGTCGCGCTCACTTTCTTTAATGAAACTGTTTGGTCGGAAGATGATAGGATTCGCGATATCGCTTTCAGTGGAAGAGCGGATTCAACTCTAACAAGGTTTAGATGTCAGGACAACGGTTTGGCTTTTCGTATATCGTGTACTAGTTCCGACCTAGTAAAAAGAATGATATAGATTTGTCTAAATTTTCATTTAGATGCGTTTTATGACGGAGGGAGTACATTAAATACCAGGTGATATACAACTTTTTAGCTAGTAGTATTAATTTTCATATAATGCCTTTTATGTCAATGTGGAATGTACAATAGAAAATTCAAACATGACAAACACATTATTCAAACATTTCGCACGATTACATTGTTAAACACACTATATTCTAACTCTAACATAAGAAAGTACGTCATGCATGTTTTTCGTCTATGTTATGCAGCTTAAATATTTTGAAGAAGACTATCTTTTCGTTTACATTATATATTTATGAAAGAATATATTCCCTTCATCCAAAAATAACTGACTTGGATTTGTCTAGATTCGAATATATCTATGACGCATTTAATGTATAGATACGTTTAAATTTAGATAAATCCAAGTCAGTTATTTCTGGATAGAGGGAGTAGAGAATTTTTTTTATTTGACACTACTCTCAAATATGATTTGTTATATGACACTGAAATTTTTTAACTTTCTTATTGAAACGTGGTGTAAATTTTGATGTCTTAAATAACACTCTGGTGCATTTTGTGAACTTATGGTGTTAATAGGGAACCTAAAAGACACTTTTGTCTCTGATGCATAACATGATCAATAATGTTTTACAAGACAAAGTTGTTGTACCGTGACCCTTCAATGATTTTTCTTCTTCTTTTAACCTAACCAATCAACGATTCTATGTACATGCGTACTAGCATATGTATATAATATGTGCAGATACATGTGCTGATGATCGTGGATACTTAATTATAACATACTTAATTACTTAGTTCTACGTTTACTGAAGCCCAAACGAGAGCCCATAGTCAAGTTCTAGTGAAGCATGGCTTCATCCGTTCAAAGGAATGTTTTTCCCATCTAGGGTTTACCTTCTCTCACCGAGGCGATCTCGGCAGTGAGTTTCCAATTCTCTCCCAGAGTTCTACTGAGGTAGTCTACCTCCTCGCGGGATTGTTTCATCGACTGGGGGGTCTGTTTCCTAGACAAAGCAGCGCTCCTTTCAAGCTTTCTCTGTTTCGATCTAGGGTTTGGGGATCATAGTGGAAGAGGCTTCTGGTTATGGCGCGAAAGCGCATGAGGAGGAGCTTGCGAGTCTGATGGAGGAGATGGGATGTGTGAATATGATCTGGATGATGTGATTTTCGAGGAAGACGGACCTCCGCTAGAGGATCTGCCGCGCTGGTTAGCGGTGGCTAGGGTTCAAACCGAGACGCCATATAACCAAAGTTGGTTTTTTGGCAACATGCGGTCTGCATGGGGTCTAGCTCAGGATGTGAAGTTTAGAGCCACTAAAAGTAATATTTATATTCTCCAATTCTTCTGTCTTGGGGACTGGGAGAAGGTGATGGACGGATGTCCATGGAATTTCAGAAATCAACCTATGTGCATCGAACCTTAGGATGGCTTCACAAAGTCGGGTACAGTTTTTCTCTCTTATATCAAGGTGTGGGAGAAGATTCATGATGTACCAGAGGCTTATAGACCACTTGCTAAAAGTTTGGCTCGTAGAGTAGTTACCTTTGAGGCAGTGGAACCCGATTCTATGGACTTCTATGGGGTTAAGGTCATGGGCGGAGCCAGCTCCCGACGACCCGGGCGGCTTCCCGGGCTTTTCCGGCATTGCTCCACTAAAAATTAGCATAATCATGGTGCTTAACAGTGATGCTTACAGGGCAAAAGCTGCTTGTCGCTGTTGTATGTTGTCTTTTGCCCAGGCTCCATGAGTGAGTTGGCTCCGCCACTGGTCAAGGTGAAGATAGATGTTCATGAACCCCTAAAGTGTGCAGTCTCGATCTCACGAGAGGGGAAAATAGAGATATTTAGGGTTCGCTATGAACGGATTCCTGTCTAGTGTGAGGTGTGCGAGATCTTGGGACACAATTATAAGGAACACAACAATGGTATGCATGTGGAGAAAGACCATAAGTTTTGGCCCTGGCTTTTGGCATAACCTAGCTGGAGAGGCCGAGGGAGTGGCCATGGCATGCCAAGCAGGGGTGTTGGTCGTACTGATCATGTAAGAGGTCGTGGCCGTGGAGGTTTTTGGTACTCAAGATTTTGCTGATGAGGATTCAAGCCTCGGGAGGGAATTATTTCCCTTGGTACCTCCGTGCAGGGATTCTAAGATGGATGAGGTGGAGATTAATAAAAAGAGAACTTCTAATGGGAGCCTAGCGATTTCTAGGACTGGCCAAGTGAATTTAGTAGTGTCGGCTAATCAGCTGGTCAATCAGTTTAATGTTCGTCATGTGGCTATGACACAATTTGCTAGTCCTCAGCCAAAGTGGGACCTAAAGAGGCAGAAGGAAGCTGGTGATGACGATGGATATGATAGTCTAGTATCGGGTGGCCTCCGGTATGGAGGTCCACCGGGACCAATGAGTCTCTCAGGCTAGAACTGTCGTGGGATTGGCAATGACACGATAGTTCGAGAGCTTTGCGATTTCGCAAGAAAATTTACCCCTCTATCCTGTGTATCGCTGAAACACAAATTCACAAATCAAGGGTGGAGAGTCTAGCTAGTAGACTAGGATATGATAATGCGTTTGCGGTGAGTAGTTCTTGAAGGAGTGGAGGACTAAGCATTTTTTGGAACAATGATTCAAAGGTGGAAGTGTTTCACTTTTCTAAATATCATATTGATGCGACGGTGCTGGGAGTTGGCAATGATTCATGGAGGCTCACATGTGTCTATGTCGAAGCCCAAACACATGAGATTTATAAAACATGGGATACTTTGACGGGTATAAAGGATGAAAATAACCTTCCATGGATCTGTCTAGGAGGCTTTAACGAAGTTTTGCTCCAGGAGGAGGACATTGGGGTTGGCCACGGCACACAAGCCCGAATGGATGGTTTCCGGGATGCTATGGATGTATGTTGCCTCAAGGATATGGGGTACACTGGTCGTCGCTAGGCATGGGAGAAAAAGGTTTGGGGGGACTTTTAGTCGTTCTCTCCTTGACAGGGGGCTGGCAAATCCATCCTAGATAGACATCTTTACAAATTTTGTGGTCACACATTTAACTGCGGCCACTTCTGGTCATGGCCCGGTTCTGGTGGAACTTGATGAGATGACACAACCAAGGGCTCGACCTACATCGCAGTTTCGATATGAGCTCATGTGGGAATATCACACGGAGCTTCGGGACATGGTAGAAGCTAGCTGGAAGGGAGGAAGTGAATGCACTTCAGCCAATGAGTTGCATAACAAGGTCGAGAACCTGGCAGGTACACTTGATTCCTAGAGCAAACACACACTTGGCAGCATGAAAAGGAGATACGTCAACTCAAGAGTGAGCTTTAGAGGCTGCGCAATACTCCTGGCAGAACAACACATGTACATGCCAAAATCAAAGTTAATGACTGTTTGGTCGAGCTATACCACCGGGAGGAAGTTATGTGGCGACAACAGTCGCAGGTCGAATGGCTTACAGTAGGGTATAAGAATACACGCCTTTTCCACCAACGCGCTAGCAAGCGGAGAAGGAAGAACCGAATCAAACAATTAACCAAGGATGATGGTGTTGTAAAGGAGGATAATAAGGAGATGCAGGGTTTAGCTACTGAATTTTATAGGAAGCTTTATACTTCCGCGGGAACATCAAACATGCAGGATGTCCTTGACATAGTCCCATGCAAGGTCACTGCTGATATGAACAATTCCCCGATGGCTCCTTATTTAGCGCTGGAGATTAAGAATTCTTTATTCCAGATGTTCCTACAAAATCTTCAGGGTCCGTTGGCTTTCCGGCGCATTTCTTTCAGCACAATTGGGATATATGTGGGGAGGAAGTTACTAAGGTGGTTCTTCGAATTATTAATGAATAAGAGAGTGCAAAAATAATTAATATAATTGTTCTTGTCTTAATCCCCAAGGTACAAAATCCCACTTTATTACCTCAGTTTTGGTCGATTAGCTTATGCAATGTTCTTCATAAAATTGCCTCCAAAGCTATGGCTAACCGGTTGAAGAGTATTTTGCCTGATATTATTTCAGAGGAGTAGCCGGCTTTTGTCCGAGAAGGCTCATTATAGATAATATTATTGCCACATATGAGTGCCTCCATTTCATGAAGAGAAACAAAGACAAAAATCACAGACCGTGTGCCTTGAAACTTGATATGATGAAAGCCTACGATTGGGTCAAGTGGAACTATTTGAAGGCTATTATGATGAAACTTGGATTTGCTCCTTCCTGGGTTAATGTTATTATGGGAATGATATCCTTGGTTTCCTTTTCGGTAATGTTTAATGGAACAAAGTTGGAAGAGTTCAAGACAACAAGGGGATAAGATAAGGGGGTCCTATATCACCCTACCTTTTCATGT
This sequence comes from Avena sativa, assembly GCA_916181665.1. Classification (NCBI taxonomy): domain Eukaryota; kingdom Viridiplantae; phylum Streptophyta; class Magnoliopsida; order Poales; family Poaceae; genus Avena; species Avena sativa. The sequence goes on along the minus strand of OV702285.1, from coordinate 164,451,617 downwards.
TAGCAGCAGAGAGCCTTTCATGCCTCCTAAACTATAGAAGCCAGTCATCTAACCAAGTGGAATTAAAGTGGCTTCATCGGCTCCGTCGGTGAATCACCTTATTTTTGCAGATGAAAGCATGCTGTTTTTCAAGGAAAATGGTGACGGTGAAACTGAGATTTTGGAGTCTTTATCTTTATATTTTTAGGCTTTTGGGGAGAAGATTAATTTGGATAAGTCCTCAATTTTCTTCAGCAAGGGATGCCCTCAAGCTACGCAGGATGAGTTAAAGGGAATCTTGAATGTGCAGAATGAATCATTAAGTGAGAAGTACCTGGGCATGCCTGCTGATGTAGGTAAGAGTATTAACAGGGCTTTAAAGTATTTAAGAGACTAAGTGTGGCAAAAAGTGCAGCGGTGAATTGAAATGATTCTCTCAGTTGGAGGTAAAGAAGTACTTATAAAGGCTATTGCACAAGCGGTACCAATTTTCTCGATGGCATGTTTAAAACTCTCGAGAGGGTTATGTCAACATATTGATGCCATCATAAGGAAGTTTTGGTGGGGAAGTAAAGAGGGTAAGAGAAAAATATCTTGGGTTTCTTGGGAGATGACAAAACAGAAATATGTGGGGGCTTAGGCTTTCGAGACACTGGATTTTTTAATCTAGCTCTCCTAGCGCGTCAAGCGTGGTGAATACTATAGCACCCTACTACCATGAGTGCGAGAATTATCAAGGTTGTTTACTATCCTCAAAGTGATTTCCTTGATGCTGATCTTGGCACGCATCTGTAGAGGTCCCAACCTGATAAGGTAGAGATCCCTGTGTTTACAATGCTAGTCCCTGGATCAATAGCTAGCATCCACGGTTTAAGATGTAATATCAAGAAACAAAGGTCATAATACAACTTTATAACCAGGAATAAAATGATACATTACATCTTACGTAGCTCATTTGGCTATCACATTAAAAGGCAGCAGAATATATATATAGCACGGAGTCCTTCATCTTCAAAGTGCCACAGGCAATCATGTTGGTTGTAGACTTGTAATCCTATTCAACACAGTTCACTAACATAAAAAAAACCTGCAACATAATAAGTTACAACCACAAGGGTCAATAAATTTGATTTGTATTGGCAAGTGATACTATGGTAGAGTAGTGGTATCTATCATCTATATGCATTTGGCTAAGTGGAGCTTAGGCTTGCTTTGCTCAAAATAAGGTTTTCCTTATAAGTTGAAAACACTAAGTTTTTGTTTGTCAAAATCACCCAAGGCATCTGCCAATAGAAATTGGTGATCCTTTAACCCTTGTTCAACCACAAGTTTTTAACTTAGAAATTGGGATGAGGAGATCCTTGATAGCTTCCATGTCTTGATGCTCAAATTGTCCATTGCCGGGGACACGGCTAAGTACTTAGATTCTTCCTTCTCGAGAGGTGGTGCACTTTCCCCACAAGACTCGACATGCATCGCCAAGATCTTTCACAAGCCTTCCTTTAGACCAAATGGACGCGTTCCAAACCTATCACCCCCTACCACCTTCTGTCCATCTGGCTAAGTTATTGCAACCTATATGATCTAGGCAGAGCCCATATTGCCATGTGGCTGCACTAGAAGCTTCTTAACATTTGGCATCTCAAATCCCTTTGTTCCTGGGTGGAATTCCACAAGTGAGATACACAGGGTTGGCCATAAAAATGGGGCCCTGGTAACCACTCAACAAAAATCCACCCAAGCAATTACCATTCCACCCAGGTGTTTCATTCACTTAGTTGTTTTATTAAGCAAAAATATAAGTCAAAGACTTAGTAAAATTTCCATGGCATATGTATATAAACCACCCTTGTTTGCTACTAGCTAGGATAAGCATGATATCAACAAGTATCTTAACTTAGAGTATAATTCTACCAAGGCTACATCTACTAGGATTTCCCATAGCATGGCATATAGATACTTAGTAAAAATTTCATGCAAGCCCTATGCAAAATATCACTAGTGCATAATCAAAATAATGGGACAAATACATGAATCACCACTTTCCTTTTTAGTAGAGAATATAGGTTCACTCCTTGATCTTGCAACGGTCACACTCTTCAAGGTTCACTACAATTCAATCAAGCAAGCACATATTCAAATCTAGCTTTCAAACAATTCATCACATAAATTAAAGAAAACAAACAATGCATGCAAGCATGCAAAATATTGTTTTATTTGAAAAGGTGGTTTCTACTAAGGTTATAAACATTTTTAAAACACCTATTGGTCATTTATAAAAGTGGAAAAACCATTTAAAAACAAGTTAGTGAAAATAGGCCATTTAAATCATTTTTGTTTTGTTAGAAATGATTTAAATCAAAGTAATAATTTCTAGTGTTTTCCAAATATATTTTTAAACACAAAAGTTAGTGTTTATGGTCAAAGTGTTTAAAACAAATCCATTTTCAAAAGGTTTCACTCAAAACCATTTTAAATCAAAACAACATTTTATTTTACTAGAAATGCCTTTAATCAAAGTAATAATTTCTAGGGTTAATAAGATACATTTTTAAATCCAAAACTTAGTGTTTAGGGTCAGAGAGTTTAAATCAAACCATTTGTAAAAGGTTTTACTCAAAAATTATTTTTAAGACATAATCAACAATTTTTGTTTTATTAGAAATGCTTTTATTCAAGGAATAATTCCTTGGTGTCACAAAATATACTTTTAAATCCAAAAGTTGTTTTTCTTATGGTCAGTAGGTTCAAAAAGAACCATTTGCAAAAGATTTTACCTTAAAATTATTTTTAGAATAATTTTTATACTCAAAATAGGCCTAGATATGTTTCTGCAAAAAAAAAATTCCAGAAGCAAAACACTAAACTAAGGGCATGGTTGCAAAGTTCACATTTTTCTGAATCCATTGATATAAAATTTTCAAATTTTGGACGTGTAGATCAATAGTTATGAATTTTACAAAATCTAACAACTAATAGAAATGTTTCTGTTTTTAAAACAAAGTCTGTGCCACGCGTCATATTTTTATTGGTCTGTACGATTCGTATAGATCGAGCGATGTGGTGCGTTGGATCTAATTATAATCGTGCGGCACAGATCAAGCGATAACGGTTCGTTAAGTCATCTAACTTACACCTTACGATTAAGATCTAACGGACAAGAGCTAGCTGGTCACGATTTGGCAGCGCTGGCGACGGCGAGCGGCGGTGGCGCTCGGGCGGTGATGTTGCCGGCGAAATAGTAATCAAGGGAGAGGGAAAAGAGTCTCTCCAGGTTCACCGTGGAGTGCTGATGCTCAACGTCGTCGTTGTCAGCGAAGGGGCGCACGACGTTGACGATAATCGCTCGCCGGAGTTCCTTCCGCCGTCGGGTGCGCTCGGGTCTGGTCGGAGACGAGGCTACAAAGCAGGAGAAGGCCAGCAGAGGGTTGCGTTAGACACGGGTGAGAGAGGCGAGCATGTGAGCATCATCGAGAGGGAGAGGCGAGGTCAGATTTTACCAGTAGGGGTCGCCGGAGTTGAGCTAGCCGTCGGTGGCGAGTTGGCATTGTCGGAGGTGACATTCTAAGGCGCGTGGACTAGCTGGGGCCACTGGTAGATGTGCAATGTGCTGGGGAGTGAGCTCGCGTGCACAAGGGGGTAGGGTACGGGCAGGCATCGCCGGAATTCACACTGGACCTCATCGGAGTCAGTGGGGTTGCAGCGAGCAATTCGAGCAGCCCTGGGGCGGAGAGGGTGTGGCGTCTGGGGGGAAAGGTAGAGGGGAGAAGGGCAATTAAGTACGCATGGTCGCGGCGAGAATTACTCGTGCATTCAACGCGAATTGACGCGAGGGATTAATGGCAGAAAACGGCAGCGAGGATTTGGGGAGGAACTGGCCGCGGGGACGACGATGACGTGGAGGAGGTGGGTCCGTGAGGGCAGTGAGGGAGGGGTACGGGTTTGAGTGAGAATAGAATGAGGCAGAGAGGGATTTCCCGGGTGGGCTCTAGTTGGGCCAAGTTGGGCTAGGTTAGTGGGTCTGGTAGGTGGGTCTGGTCCTTTTCATTTATTTTCTTCCTGGTTTCTTTTTCTTTTTTCCTTTTCTATTTTCTGTTTTGATTTCAAACCCTCGATTTAATCTTCAATTTGAATTCAAGTTTTGACCAAATTTTTTCTAAACTTTAAGTATGTTTTTGGTACTGTTTATTTATGTGTTTTAAAGTCCATTTAGAATAATTTCTTTTATTCTTTTTATGGTTTATTGTTTATTTAAAATAGACATCTTGTCTTTATTTAAATAAGGTTTAAATATGTTTTCGAACTTCTTTTGAATTCCAATTTTTTCCAAACCTTTTTCAGTAGGTTTTATTTATTAATTACTATGTTAAATAATTCATTTTGAATTATTTAAAATATTTTAATATGATTTAATATTCATTCAAATTGGGCATTTGTCTTCATTCAAACAAAATCTAATATGGTTTTAAACCCATATAAATTTTATTCAAATAATTCTTTTAGTCTTTTTAAGTTACTTAGATAACTTTTTAATCTACTTTGGCTATTTCAATTATTATTTTCCCAAGATTTGATTAATCATTTATATTAGGGATTTTATCTTTATTCTAATCAAATATGGTTCAAGCCCATATAAGTTTTTATTCCAATAATCTTTATTCCCTTTTATCTTATTAAATTCATAAGTTTTTATCCATGGCTCCAATAAATGAAACCAATTTCTATGGTTTTATAATATTTTTGTTTATCATTTGTGATCATTTATAAATGTTTTTTGCTAAATTTTTATATGGATAAAATTCATAGTCTTAGAAAGATCTTGAAAATGATTTTCTTCAATTAAGATTTGGGGTTTTGGTTTAGCTTTTCCAAATGTTTAAATTTCAAGATACACTCATTGATGAATGTATTTCACTTGATTGAAATTTTGTTGGATTCCCTTTTCATTCAAATTTGTTCAAGAAGGGTTTTGATGTTTCCATTTAGAAACAAAAAGTTTCTTTTCACCCTAAATTTCAACAATTATTTCTTTTGTTTATTTTTTTTCACATTTCAAATTTTGGAAAATTTTGGGATGTGACAAGCTACCACCCTTAAAAGAAATCTCGTCCCGAGATTTTGGAAGGCTAGGGGTTACAAGTTAGTTTCAAGACAACTAGAGTACTACCACCCTTAAAAGATTCTTGACTAGATTACATCTTGGCTTACTTGGGATCTTGATCTAGCTTCTTTGGATAGTTGTTTGTATAGTGTCCTAGCTCTTTGCATTTGAAACACATCAATTGGCTAATATCCTTCTTGTTCTTTGGTATCATTGCCTCTTGTTTGTTTCCTAGGTTCTTCCTCTTTTCTGGATAATCATTGGCATAGTGTCCCATCTCTTTGCAATTGTAACATTGCACCTGGCTATTGTCCTTCTTGCTGGAGTTGGGGCATTTCTTCTTTTTTGGTCTCTCCAAAGCTAGGAGTTCTTGTAGTTCATGTTCTTCATATTTCACCACAAAGGTGGGAAATCTTTCCCTCTTCTTGGGGCAGTCACTAGAGATGTGGCCTTCTTCTCCACATGAGTAACAACACTTTGTGGTCACTTTGGATGTGGCCTTATGAGGTACGGTTCTGACTTTGTCTTTATTCTCCTTGGTAGAAGTTGTTCCCTTATGGAGGTTTCCAAACATTTGATGCATTCCATTTTGTTTCATTTGTTGAACTATAGGATGGATGGGGCATTGGATAGGGACATGGTCATTTCCTTCACATAGGAAACAAGTAACTTGAGATGTGGGGCATTGTTTAGTTGGATGTTTCTCTTCACAATTAGGGCATTGATCCATATGCTCTTTATAAGTGTGTCCTATGTCTCCAAAAATATTGCAAGCTTGATTTCCTTCTATAATATCATCCTTGATATCATTGTTGACACAATCTCCTTGGGGAAGGTTGCTTCTCATGTTGATCATTTGATTGGTCATCCTTTGCAACAATTGGGATTGGGTTTCCAAGAACTTTTGTATGGTTGGGTCTAACTCATTGTTGTTGGCTAAGAACTGAGTTGTCACTTGATTCAACTGGGTTTGGGTTGCTAGTAGTTGTTCTCTCATGTACATCTCTTGGTTGTTGTTGTTGTCACCATCCTTGATGTTGGAGTCTCTTGGGGAAGTCATTTGTTTGGGTTGGATTGGGATTAGAATAGGCAAAATATTTATAGGGAAGAAGTCTAATCACACACAACAATTCACACAAGCAATGTGCAAGCAATCACAATCATGCGTTCCACTCAAACAACAAGATTCAAACATATTTTTAGGCAACAAAATATTTTTGCTACACCACATAAGTTGGTGTGATTAACATATGATCTAAGCTAAACACTAGTATGGTAGTCAACTATATGGTTCACTTGATATCATTTCATTCTACCTAGTTGTTTCTTCATGAACAAGATCATGGTATCCTTAGAAAATTCTTGCATATTGGTCACAAAACTTCAAACGTGATGATGGCTCCTTCTAGGTTGTGTTTGCTTAGTCTTCAAGTCTTGAGTATTCTTCTTGTCTCACTTGTAGTCCTTAGTGATATCTAGGTTGAAGTCCTTGGTGAAAATTGATGACCCACAAGTATAGGGGGTGTATCGTAGTACTTTCGATAAATAGGAGTGTCGATCCCAACGAGGAGCAGAAGGTGTTGAATAGTAGTATGGAGCATGAAATCCCTGTGAATACTTAGAAAACGGATTTTTAGTGGTTTTCTAACAAGGCAACAAAACAAAGAACAAGTAACAGAAGTAACGAACAAACGGAGCAAGTGGTCCAATCCTTTCTTAGCAAAGGACAAGCCGGTGGAAATACTTATAAGGACCAAACGTTCTCGAAGACACATGGGAATTCTTTCAAGTGCTTTCGCTTCAAATAGCTGAGTACTCTTCTTTAGTGTTTGTAAGTGTTGTGTGGGTGAACTTGTGCTAACATACTGCCCTTCCTAGGACTAATACATACTTGTGATTAAACCCCCTACAAACATCCGTAACTACAGGAAAGTAATTAAGATATATATCTAACCACAGCCTTAAACTCTGAGATCCTACGCTCCCTTGTGCAAAGGTGTCCTAACGGGGGTTCAGGTTTCTGTCACTCCGGCAACCCCACGATTAGTAGCCAAATACACAATGCATTCCCCTAGGCCCATAAATGGTGAAGTATCATGTAGTCGGCATTCACATGACACCACTAGAAGAATAGCACCACAACTTAAATACTAAACCATTGAATAATAACTCATCACAGATTCACTACTAACAACTTGACTTCTCCCATGTCCTCAAGAACTAAACGAACTACTCATGAGACATCATATGGATCAAGATCAAAGATGATATGGTAATGGATAAGAATCTGAACATAAACAATAATCCAATGGTTCCACTCGCAAGCATCAACTACAATAGTAATCAACACCGGGAAAGTTTCCCCTAAGAACTAAAGCAATATCCAACACAACTGTTACAACGGGACGGAGTGGTGATGATGGTGCTGGTGGAGATGATGGTGTGGATGATGATGATCCCGTTGAAGCCTAGCTTGACGATGGTGTTGATGGCGACGGTCTCCCCTCTCCGGGAAAGAATTCCCCCAGCAGAAATCTGTCTACCGGGGAGATCTTTCTCGCTCGGTGTTTTCCGCCCCCAGAGGCGGCGGAAGTCTATTTGTGGTCGCTCCTTTGGTGTTAGGGTTCCGTAGGGAATATATAGGTGAAGGGGCGGAGTCGGAGGCCGAGAAGGTGGGCCAAACCCATCCTAGGCGCGGGGTCAGGTGGGCCCGCGCCTAGGAGTGTGTGGCCCCCCTGAGGCCCCCCTTCGCTCCTCCTTCTGGCTTCCTTCGTCTTCCGGTAAAATAATATGTTTCTATATTTTTTTGGTATTTTTCTGATCTTCGTGAAATTGCACCAAAACGCCGTCTTTTCCATCAGAATCCAGACTCCGGCAGTCCATCCTCCAGGAATCATCCAACATGCATAAACAGATGAAAAGCCATAAGTAATACCTCATAATAAGAAAAATATCAATGAATAGAGGTAAATTATGATATAGGATAGTGATGCAAATTGGGCATATCAACTCCCCCAAGCTTAGACTTCGCTTGTCCCCAAGCAAATTCTGAGCTCAGTAAACATGTCCACAGGTTTATGGAGTGAAGTGTCGATAAAATAATACAAACAAGAAGCATCACACTTACCATTGCACAACTCATAGAAGAAATCAACTCACCATTATATAACTTAGCTTGCAACCAAGTACAACAGTCACAAATAGAGATGCATAAAGATAAATCATAATTGGAGTTGGCAAACTTGTTCTTGGTCAGAGAACACCTGGTAAACAGTTTCACAAAAGCTTTTTGTAGAAGTTTCAAAACAGGAGCACTCTTTGCTCAAAAAGGTTTTTTTTTCACAAGTGAAGGCTTTCAAAGTAATACTCAATAGATAAGAGTTTTGTGCAAACAAGGGAGATAAAGAAGATGATTGAATAAATCACCATATGAATGCTTGAAACACAACAACTCAAAAGCTTGCTGGAGATAGAGAGGAAGTAGGTTTACTGACTCAACTGGTAACTGGTAGAAAGGTCCCTTCTTAGAGGGTAGCAGGGATTACAAGTCATAAAGAGCTTCCAAAAGATTATGGTACTTACTAGCTTTGAGCCCTCATTGCCCCTATAATAAGCATATTTAGATGATTAAGGTTAAAGTGAACAAAGATGGAGTATATGCTTGACGAAATATAAGTTGGCAATCTCATGTCCCTTGAATATGAGGGCCACTCCTCATGCATACTCAACTTTGGGTCCAGGTAAGTTATTGTCATCGTATGTATTTGCATATCATTGAGAACCGCCAATGGGGTACCCCTTTCACATGGTACAGGAGCTTTCCCATAACCAAAATGACAAGGCAAGAAGACAATAAGCATCTCAGCAATCTTTTTATTTACTATGCATATAGCTTTTTATTGAGGATGCTTCATAGATGACTCACAATGGTGATGCTGCAAGTTTCCACCATGATTAAGCATGGCTTAGGCTAGCGGCCCAGGCGTTTCTCTAACACAGAATACAAACTCCATGGACTTACAAGTCCCCTCTTTATTTCATACCGTTGACATCCATAGACAAAAGAGCACGATATCAACTATGTACGACAAGGTACAAGTGCAATGTTGAAAACGTTCCCCGTGACCACACGGTTCTGCTAATCCCAACGTATAGATGTAAGCATATACAACTTCGATGTCCATAATGGTTCAAGTTTATTAGGGGCAAGTAAATAAAGTGTGTCGTCAAGTTCGTGAGAGCTTTACTAACTAGTTTTCACATAACAAAATACTTTTTAATTCGAAAGGTAGATGAATCTTGCGGTGACCCAACATACCACTTCATGATGTAGTATACTATAGTCGTTGACATAACACTAATGAAACACCTTTCACTAGTATTACATCCCTCAGAATGGCACAACAGAAACACAGCGGGTCCAATACATGGCTAAAGGTTACAACTCACTCTTTACATAAGATCCAGAGAACACTCTAGGTTAAAGAGAGAAAAATAATTTCTTACGGAGAAGAATCAAAGATAAATAACGCAAGAACAAATATACTATTGCATCTAGTATCCTGGCTAAGAGGTTGGCATTGCTGCTATCGCAACGCACTACAGAAATAGATTCTTTGGCTAGAGATTATATTTCTATCCAATCAATAACTTCGTCTTCACTTGAGTTGAGGTATATGTTGTCTTCCTTGTCTTCATTGAAAAGCTTTAGCTTTTGATGATTCCGGGAGCATAACTTGATGTAGACATCTTCTTAGTGGCTTCAGAATCTAGCAAGGGTTAAGAAGATACTTTGAGTATGAGCGTACTCAGCAAATTCACTCGAAAAGGAGTGTTTGATGCACAATAACTACAGCCACAGACTGTAGGTCGTAGGCACTGCAAGTTTTCATAAACATTTCTTCAAATGTTGCTTTTATTCTGAAAATCTATGTCCGTCAGCCTTCACGGGTTTACCAGAACCTTCATGGGGTTCCTTTCCCGCCGCGTTCGCAGCTCCTTCCCAGAACAGGGAGTAACAAGTTACAGTTCTTACACTCTGCAGAGGTGCGTTACTTTACCCATGAGAGATCACCTCTTTGTTGCACAACCGGGCAGCTTATTCCCGTCCACAATTCCATGATGTGGGGCCCAGAAGATGATCCAAGCCAATCACTGCCCCCTTCGCGACCCCGCATGCCTCCTTGGTGTACACCATGCCCACATAAAGAATTACGGCAATGGTTTGTACAAACCGTTAGATGCCAGAACTATCGTGGGACGATGAGGGTTCCCACCCATATGCTGCATATCCTCTGCGAATTACCAATTAATATGCACGCTACGAGGATAATAGCCATGACCTACACATCCGGCTTCATGCGAGAGGAAGAAGATACAGCTGACTTCTTCGTCCCATTCCAAATCTCATGGTCAATGCGTAATATATGACACAAGAATCACTGGCGACATTGGTTGTTAAGTCCTAGGTGATATGGTTCTGAATAGTGGTATCCCAACTATCAGATTTAATAGATTAGCTGATCACCCTGGATCAGTAATCAATAGTTTTCATTATTATTGAAAATATTGTTTTCTGACCTTTTTCAAATGCATGTGAAGACAACACTGGATTTGTAAAATACTTTACAGAAAATAATCAAAGGACATGAGCAAGTGTGAACTTGCCTTTTGTGATTGCAAGATTATGCACTCACGGTCTTCGAGTCAGTGTATAAGATCCAAAATCTGAAATCAGCATCATTGGTCCGGTAAGGACTAATGTTTAAAGAAGCAATATGCTTTTATGCATAAGTAATGTGATGTTACATTCTAAGCGTAAATCCCGGGGTTAATGTTGTCCTAGGGTTTGGATTCCGAAAATGGTTACTTTGGAGTGTGTGGTCCTTTTAAATAAGTTTCATAGTTGTACTTTTATTAGAGTTTATGAGTGGTTATAAACAACACATATGTAGGAGTAAGTATACATACTTATGACATACGGGTTAGGATTACTTATACAAGGTTTCTTATTTAAAGTGGAAAAAGGATAACCTTCAAAGAAAATGTTTTTCTTCTAAGGTCTAAACAAACTTTGTGATTAGTTAGTGGTGGTTGATGTCATTTGTTTGCTCAAATGGTTTGGCTTGAGTGGCTTTATAGTTTAACTACTTCAGACCAAAGTTAACTATAAAACATATAATAATGCTTATAGTGTTATATTAAGATTCTGTAGACTAAAGTTAACTTTTAAAGTATAGATAGTTTTGAAAGTATCGTACTTATACATTGGTATCTTGTATATCTGAAATGTGTTCTTTAAGTTATTTAAGAATGTTAATTCTGTTACTTGAGTAATGGTTTCTTGATGTGAGAATGGAGTAATATCATTTATCTTTTATAGATGAGTGAGCATAGTTTATGAATCTAACATAATGTTACTTAACTACTTAGGAATTTATATAGTGTTGTAGTAGTTTTTGTAATTTGGTTGTTAATATAGTTTAGAAAATATTTGATTGTTCACAAGTTGTTCTTTAAGGAGTTTATTATTAGTGGAATTCTTCTTAGAAGACAATCTTCATTTATGCTTGGGGATACTTCTAAAATAAGGACATTTCTAATGTTTTAAACCATTATGGCATTATATTATTGATATTTAAGAGTAATACTATTTATCAGACTTATTTGACTCATTTTAGGAATATTAATAATTTTTATTTATCTTTATATGAACAATGAAGTAAATAAGTTTAGATTTGAGTTATTAAAATATTTAATTTCCATTTAACTCAAAAGTAGAAGATTAGATTTTTAATATGTAGATATTATTTTTGTGATCTTTTTGGTATATTACATTTATTTTTGTGATTTATAAATAATAAGATATGATTTTTATAATTCTTATTAGTTTATAATTACTTAATGAATAATAAATATTTAATTAAGTGAAATAATAATACATGATTATAGTTTTAAAATAGAATTCTTATTTTTCCAAGATTTTTGGTATTTTACTTATATGATAAACATTTATCATTATAGGAATATGAATTATTAAAGTTTTATTACTTATAAAACTTTTACTAAATACTATTTATTTAAATAGTTATTATAACAATATTTGGTAATAGTTTTAAGTTGTAGATTTGATTTTTCTGAATTTTTTTATATATTATACACATTTTTCTGAATTATAAATCAAAAGTTATTAATTAAATAAGATTTAATCATTTATTAAATTTCTAGAATAATATTAATTGGATTATAACATTTTATTTAACTCTTAACAGCAAATACTTTTTATATCGCACCCAGAGCTAGCCCCAGTCACTGACTAGTGGGCCGTTGTCCACCTCAGCTCTCAGGTCAAAGATATGCTTTTGCTACTGACCCCCTCTCTACTCACTGTCGATGACATGTGGGCCCTGGGCCATGTCATCCACCACGCGAGGCAAAGACTAGTCAAATGGCTGACGTGGCTCGATCATGAGGTAAGCATGGCGTCAGCATCGCCACCGCCGTCGGTGAGTGGTCACCGGCGACGATCTCCGGTGCCCTAGCAAACGAAATGGACCTAATTCGAATCAGCGCGACCTACTGAACCTAAGAGTGGAAGCGCCGCTCGGAAATGGTCATGAGAGCTTCAGCTCCGATGAGCTCCGACGGTGGCTGACGGTGGCTTACAGTGAAAGGGCGATTTGCAACGAGATCAAACGATTCAAGGATGCTGGAAGATTCAGGAACTCACCCTGATGATGATTGAGTGGTTGGTGAGTACAGGCGCAGTCAGAATCAAGCTTCCCGACAAGGATTCCGACGAACTGCCGTGAAGGAAAATGACCAAATTCACCCGCTCCAGTGCTCCCCTTGACGCAAGCTTCTACCCAGAGGATCTACGGAGGATGGCGCTTCTCCATGATGGCTCAGAATGGTGTGGGGTGACGTGGTTCGACGGTGAGAGGTGGCTCCGGCGAGCTAGGGTTTCGGTTGCATTCGTATATGAGAGGATAAGGAGGAATTGGAGATAGGGATTGAGTCAGGGCGTCGCGGTGGCCTTCTTATCCCCTCCTGGCAACGGCGACGAGTATCTTGGCGCAATGACGACGATGACGGCATCGGGCGTGTGCGTGACGGTGACGACGATGGTCGTTTTGCGGATAACCTCCTGGCGATTTCTTTAGCTCAACCCGCGGTCCTCTCCTGACCCCACTTGTTAGTCTCAGATGGAAAAGGATTGGGCTGGTTACTGGGATGTTGTGGGTTGCACAGGCGTCAGATAGGTATAGTGGTATTGGGCTGCGCCCAGGTTTAATTTTTTACTTGTTTTATTCTTTTTCTATTTTCTGTTTTCCTTTTCAGATTTGAATTTGAATTAGATTTTGAACCTTTCTTTGCATAATTTGTTTGCTGGACATTTACAACAATATTTAAAATATATTTGGGACCCTTTGTGAACTTTTATTATGCCTTCTTTTTATATTTCTTTTATTTACTCAATAAGAACTCTTTTTTACTAATTGGAAGAAACTTCTTCTTATTATTTTTCTTTTCTATTTTTAATTAGGGATTTCTTGAATGATATATTCTTATCTTTTTATAAGTCAACTTTTGGTGTGCTTATAGCTTGAATAGAAACTTTATATATATATGTATAATGATTCTATACCATTCTTTGATGCAGGAAATATAAAGACATTGATATGATGATTATTACTCCCCATTAAGTTGGAAAATAGCAATGTATGTGATAAACAAAGAAGTTTAGGGTTCTGAATTATGAGTACTACCCTTGGCTTTAGGGTTTTGTATAAGCTTAAGTTCCTTTTAAGAGTTAAGATTTAATGGCTGAGCATATTGCCTTATGTATATAGTCTTTGATGAAATCTTATTTTTTAATAGGAAGTTGGAATTAGAGTGTTTTATAGAAGTGAGTATTCTTAAGCACATATAGTTATGATGGTTGAAATTAACAGAGAATTCTTATGTAATTTGTTATAGGGTGTCGTGGTGGTGGCACGGCAGATGCCATGGGTAGGCTAAAGTATGGGGCCAATGGATGCTAGAGGGATCTGGGGAGGGAAGATGTAGTTAATGCTACACACAAATGATTAACATACAGATTTTTATTTCTCCTTTCTTGGACTACAAGTGCTCCTCGAGCTGTATGCAGGAAGAAATGATGAACTTCTACCAGCCTATCGGTATAGAACGAGCCGATCCCCTTCTCAGTATCCAAGCTTCTCCTTATAAAGGGGTGCTTTCGCTCCTCTAGGGCTGACGTGTCGAATATGCTTGTCCCAATATAGTAGCTCGGCGACCTCCTTTCCGTGTCCCTCTTCTAACGACGACAAGGTTTCAGAGAACCCCACCTGCATGCCTCGGGTTCCAGGACTGTCACCTCCGTGACCTCCTTCTGCTCTTGTGTTGCTCTGCGCCTCGTCCTTTGCGCTTGGCTCTGTTCAGATTCTTCCTAGCCCGAGGCTAGGGTTTGACTTCAGGATCCTCCTTCTCTTGCAAGCTTCATGTTATTCGGCCCTGCCTCGCTTAACTCGGCTCGGCCTTCACCTGCATTATGGCTTATTTGGACCTGCCTGGCCGACTTAACTCGTACGTCGGCCGAATAACGTACAACCCCTCTGGTAAACGTTATGGTCATGCTCATCTCGGCCGACCTTTACACGGTTCGGCAGATATAAACAGTAACTCGGCATAAGACCGGGGAAACTCCTTTTGGCTTCCCCCGTCTTGACCCTATCCGGGGTCACCTCCCCAACATTAGTCCCCGAAGCTAGTGTGATCCCGTCCGTACCTCGGCCGGGCCACATCAGTTTCCCAATACTCATTTCTCCTCATTTCCGAGTTACTCTCTCATCTTCGAGGTATCCGTGTAGCTTCTTGCGTACGCCTCATCCTACGTGTAACACTCATCATTATTTCTCTAGTTTTTCGTTCCTCTACAGTTCCCGCTGACAACACTACAGTGATTACTGCGCCTGTCACGTCGGCACTGCGATGCCTCGCGCACCGCAACGGTCAGGAGGCCTAATCCTCTCCTGCGTCGCGTGGTCGTCGGTGTGGCTCCACTCAGCCGCGAGCGGTTACGCCGCATACACGATCTACATGGTTACCATCCGCACGCACGATCCCACTACCACCAAGGCCACACGGTTATAAAGAGGGGCACGGGGCTAGAGGATTTACTTTCCTCCTTCGCTCACTGTTGCCCTTCTTCCTCCTTTCGCCGTTGCGCCTGTTCGTGCTTATGCGGCCGCGCGCTCGTCGGAATCTTCGACAACGAGGCCCTAATCCCTCTGCTCCGTCGACCTCGTCCCCGTACACTTGCTCCGGCGCCATCGCCGGTGAGTTTCTCTGTGGTTTCATTCCCTAGATTTTTCTCTAGACGCGTCTGCCGCTCTCTAGGTTCCCCGCGGCGGTTCCTTTTCCGCTCCGCCGCCGTTTTCGCCTAGGACCACGACGGGTCCCTGCACCTCTAGGCTTTGCTCCGCCGCTAGTTCCTCTTCCGTAGACTCCTCCGGCGACCCTATGTCAAGCTCCGTTAGCGGTACGCTCATCGAGGATGACGATGCAGCATCTGGCCCAGAGCGGGGCTCCTGGCAAGGTTCCACCATTACCCGCCGAGAGGTTGAGTGGTTAGTTAGAACTCGCCGGATTCCTGCCGAGGTAGCCTATCGCTTACCCGGCAGCGAATCTTCTCCCGTTCTTAACGAGGGTGAGTACGTCGTTTTTATGTCGCATTTCGCTCGCGGGTTTGGTCTTCCCCTTAGCGATTTTGCTAGGGAATTCCTCGATTACTTCGGCCTACAGCCGCATCATCTTTCGGCTAACGCCATTGCTTCTCTATCCGCTTTTATCTTGGCTTCGGAAGGATACTTCGTCTTCTGGCCGTCTGTGCATGTATGGTCCAAGTTCTTCCAGATCCGATCCAATGTCGTTCCAGACAAATCCCTTCATCCTTCCGAGAAATTGCTTACCCAGTGTGGAGCAGCGTCCATCACACCTCGGAGGAAATCCGAGTTTCCTCGCGTTGCTGGTCTTGAGTCATGAAAGAAATGGCATAGATCGTTTTTCTATGTCAAGAATTATGGGAAGGAGGATAAAATTCAGCTCCCTGCTTTCTCCATCGGCCCCCCTTCCAAGAAGAACTGGACTTATAATCCCAGGAAGAGCCATGCTCTGGCCGAGGCCTTTGAGATTCGGCTGAAAGAGCTGATCCGCACCGGGTTACGCGGCGAGGATCTGATGACCACCTTCGTCAGCAGCCGGATCTGCCCTTTTCAGCAACGCACGCACAAGATCTGCTATATGAGCGGTCCCCTTGATCCCAACCGAGTCTCAACGGTTGAGCTCGACAATTATCTTATTTTCAAGCGTGTCCGAGCTATCTTTAAGACGGAGATGCCGGAGGATTGGACCTGGGGACTGAAGCCGTTCACCTGCGGGAATCCCCCTCCCGAGGTAAGTTCACGCATTTATGTTTTGCCCCCCAATTGCGTTTGTGATTCCTTTTGCTAATTCCTTCGTCTCTTTTCTTGCAGAGATTTGCGGAGCAGAAGATTGAAGATGCCAAGGTTTTGGCCCTCCCGTGGACCGCAGATTGGAACACCCCGGATAGCGGGGAACCTGACTCAGAGGAGTTCGTTCCCAAGTCGGACCTTGCTTCGGCTCGTGCCCGTGGCAAGACCTCGGCTCACGAGGAGGAAGGTGATTCAGACGACGTCCAAATTCTTGAGGTAGTTGCCGCAATGCCTATCTCTTATGCATTTCCGGCTTCTACTTCCCCAGCTAATCAGGCCGGTCAGGTGCATGATGCCGAGCCTCTCGCCTCCCAACCTCCTGCTACCTCGCGGAAGCGTGCCGCTCCAACGGGTGCCTCCGAAGCCGCTCCCAAGAAGCTAACTAAAAAGTCATCCCAGCACCTTCCGAAGCGTAAAACTATGCCCGGAGTTACTGGGTACGCTCATTTTCATTTGTATTTCTTGTTTCTCTTGTTCCGTCCTTTGATTTGACTTTCCGTGCTTTTTGCAGCGCTCCTCTTTCTGTTAAGCCCAGTGGTCCAAGCATGACGAGTCATACTACTCGCATGCCTTCTCCTCCGCCTCCCGAAGATACCAGAGTTCCTAGTCCAGCTCGCGTGGACTCTCCTCCTGCTCCGAGTCAAACATTACCTCGGCAAGAAGCACCCGTGGTTACCGTTGCTGATGCCAACGTAACCCGGACAGTTGATCCTCCTTCCGAACCCGCTGCCCCCATCGTGAACCCCGGAGTTTCCCCCTAGACTCCTTTGGCCCGCGCAGTTTCAACCACAACTCCAACTCCAGCCGAGGATATCACCATCTCGGCGCCCTCAGAAACTATAGTTCCTCCTGTTTCCAAAGACACCACCCCTAGTGCCGAGGTAATGGCTCCTGCCAACGCCTCTTCTAAGGCCAAGAAGGTCGTCGTCACCAAACCTCCCTCATCTCAGAAAGGGATTGCTACCTCTTCTCAGCCTACAATTGCTGATGCGCTCCGCAAGGGGGTTTCTTCTGCCAAGACCGTTGTCACCCCGGCCGCTGATACTCTGCTCACGCTTCACAAGAGTCCCGCGGCGGCGGTGGTTACACAAGACATCCGAGGTAAAGTCCTTACTCGTACTGAGAGTGGGAACAGCCTCGGCTCGTTGGTTGAGTATGCCAATAACTGGAACGCTGCTGATCCGCTCGAGGGCAATCCAAGCAGTCAGCCATTTCAACTTTCCGACATCAGCAGTCGCTTGCATCTGGCTGCCAAGATCGTGCTTGACAGAGATAAGATGAACGAGGTAATTGTTTTTATTGACGTTCGATTAGTCATTCGAATGATATTATATATACTCTAGTCCCCGAAGAACGAATAACTTGTTATTCGTTTGGAAGTTTTATTAGGTTTTGCCTATTTCGGTTTTGTCTTAGTGTTCGAATATCCAGTCATCCAGATCTGAGTTATTCTTTGCTTAATTCGGATCTGTCCTAGTGTTCAAATATCTAGCCACCCAGATCTGAGTTATGCTCTGCTTAATTCGGATCTATCCTAGTGTTCAAATATCCATCCACCTAGGTCCGAGTTAAGCTTTGCCTGATTCGGATCTGGCCTAGTGTTCAAATATCCAGCCACCTAGGTCCGAGTTAAGATTCGCTTGATTCGGATCTGGCCTAGTGTTCAAATATCCGACCACCTAGGTCCGAGTGAAGCTTTGCTTGATTCGGATCTGTCTTAGCTTCGAGTATCTCACTGCTATTTATTTTGTCGCTTAGGTTGCGCATGATCAGCGGACCGCCGAATTCCAAAGGCTGCTTTTCGCACATAAGAAATTGCAAGATAAGTATGAAAAACTCATTCCCGTGGTGAAGAAAGCTGGTAAGTTAACAAAATTTTGTATTGTCCCTAAAGTTCTTATTATTTTGGACTTGAGGTGTTAGCTCATTTTGCTGATGAATAGGTAATATCAACAATCTTAATATCCGTCTTGAGAAGAAAGTCAAGGCCCTAGAAGGTTAGTTACCCTTTTTCTTTACAGATTTCCGTTCGAAACTTATCCCGGGTTCCTTTTAACCTTTTGGCTTTGGTATAGCCGAGTTACAAACTCTTGCAGCGTCACATCAAGAATGCATACCCATGCCTGATATGATGCTGCATTTTTAGAACAAGCCGCTACTCACTCGGTGCAGCTGAAAGAGAAAGATGACGAGATAATTCGCTTGCGCGCCGAGGTGGAGTCCCTCAAGCTCTCTCAGAAGTATGAGTTGGAGAAAGTTGACCAGGAGTTCTCCGAAGAGAAGAATCGGCAAGCTCTGCAATTGCAGAAAAATAAAGAACTCCTCGAGGCTGCCGAACTCAAGACACAGGCGATGAGCAAGGAGATCACTCGCTTTTAGAAGACCAAGGTTGATTGGGCTCAAGATCTTCAGAAAATGCTCAGCTATATTCATCGTAAGTCTCTGACCGTGGCCGAGTTATCTCCTTCTCTTTCTTACTTTTGAGTGATATACTTTTATTCTGCGCAGATCATTTTCCAGAAGCTAAGCCCGTGAGCTCTAGAGCGGTGATTAATGCTCGAGTGCGCCGAGGTGTTCCTGCAGATGCGAGCCCAGAATACTCGATGGAAGATTTCTTGGTTGCCGTTGGTGCTTCTGTTGGTCCGATGAAGATTATGGGCATGGATTTGGTGAAAGCAGCCATTTGGACCTACCATGTTCTCTGGCCGAATACTTCTGGAACTCCTGATATTGATGAGATCAAGATACTGGTGGAAAGATTGATGGCATCCCAGAATCAGTTAAATCTCTGGAGGGAGTCCGCTGGACGAGCTGGTGCTGATATGGCGCTCACAGTCATTATGTCATGGTACGAGGATATTTCGCTCGATACCTTGATAAATTTGCGCACTGGCTCCCGTTGGGTTGAGGATCCAGAATTTGTCGCTCGCCGACAAGCTCGTGCCTTCCAGCTTGTTGAGTATGCTGACGTGCATAACTGGATTGAAGGGCCGAGTTTCCTTTCCAACCCGGCTGATGGCGTTGAAGTCGAAGATGCCTCTGATGATAATTCAGCCGACCAGGACGAGGGTGAGGGCGACTCGGACACTTCTGGTGATTCCAGCGCAAGCTCGGATGGGGACGACGACGCGCGATCATCTTCCAAAGGGACTGGGCATTCTCAAGCTCAAGCTAATGTTTCTCAACAGCCCCGGGCTTCCCCCGACGTCGCTCCTGGTTCTGTGGAGGGCGAACTTCGCCGAGGTGCCGTCTACCTCGGAGCGCCTAGTGCCTGACCAAGTCGCTGCCCCTTAGGTTCAAAAAACTTTAAGTTATTTCTTATCTCCGGTATGCCGAGCGTATGATGTGTGTGAAACAATTGTTCGACTTCCTGTGTGGTATGAACCTCTTTTGCCTTTTGCCGCTGAGGCACGTATGATGGTGATCGTTATTAGTCTGTCTAAACAGATCTTGTTGGTTTAAATCTTTGCTTTGGTGGCCTTCAATCTCATAAGTTCGGATTGCGTGTTTTCATTTGACCCACCTTGGTTTGGCGTTTAATATTGCCTGGCCTTTATAAGTTCGATGGCTCAACCATTGTGTTGTTGATCTCTATCCGAGCTATAAATCTCGAAGCCCATATTTGGGGAAATCGAAATAATATCGTTCAAGGTAACTTTTGACCTACCATTCGGGGTGCCGAAGTTTAATGCCCATTTTAGTGACGGGTGACCATCATGGGGCAATTCCTTAGTCACTGCTCTAGAAATCGAGCTTTTAATACCTAATTCGCGATAAGGGATAATATATTATAGTCCCCGAGTTCCCTGCTCGAGGTCCTGAAATTCAACACATAATTCAGGAATAAAAAATGACGTTGGGCAGTCCCCGTGTCACTGCTCAAAGTGCATAACTCAAAGTGACGAGGTTTAGTACATAACCCATAAATGAGAAATAACATAGGGCAGTCCCCGAGTCACTGCCCGAGGTGCCGAGGTTTAATACATAACCCAAAATGAAAAATAACATAGGGCAGTCCCCGAGTCACTGCTCAAGGTGCCGAGGGTTAATACATAGTCGATACTTTGACCTGAAGCGTCACATTACAACGTATCATAGATGACTCCTACGAGTAAAATGGACGAAGTAAAGCTATGTTCCATGGTCTTTTCGATTCCTCGCCAGCTTTGTTTGCCTTGTTCTTTTTGGATGACTGAGCATCAATTAGGTAATATGCATCATTGTGCAATGCTTTGCTCACGATGAATGGTCCCTCCCATGGGGGTGATAGTTTGTGCATGCCGGCTGTGCGTTGCACTAGCCGAAGGACCAAATATCCTTCTTTAAACACTCGTGGATTGACTTTCTTGCTGTGATATCGTCGTAAGTTTTGCTGATAAATAGCTAATCTTGATAGTGCCAACTCCCTGGCTTCTTCTAGCAGATCAACATCATCTTGCCGATCTATATCATTTACCTCAGCGGTTGTATATTGGGTAACTCTTGGCGAGTCATGTATTATGTCGGCTGGAAGCACGGCTTCTGCTCCATATACCAGAAAAAATGGGGTATACCCTGTTGACCTATTTGGGGTAGTTCTGAGGCTCCATAGTACTGCTGGTAGTTCCTCGATCCAACACCATGTCGACCTTTGCAGTGGTTCGATGAGTCGGGGTTTTATTCCAGACAATACTAGTCCATTGGATCTTTCTACTTGCCCATTAGCTGCTGGGTGAGACACTGAGGCGACATCTAGTCTTATGTGTTTTTTTGTCTGTAATAACACTGTGTGGGTAACCATATCTCAAGATAATATCTTTGAGGAATTTTACTGCTGTTGGTCCATCACATTTTTTTATTGGTTTCACTTCGATCCACTTTGTGAATTTGTCGACCATGACTAAAATGTGGGTCATCCCGCCCCGGGCCGGCTTGAATGGTCCCACCATGTCTAAGCACCACACGGAAAATGGCCAAGTAATTGGTATCGTTTTTAACTCGGACGATGGCATATGTATCTTGCTGGCATATCTCTGGCAACCATTACATTTCTCCACCAATTCTTTGGCCTCTTTCAACGCTGTTGGCCAATAAAATCCATGCATGAATGCTTTGGTCACTAAAGCTCTGGATGAAGCGTGATGCCCGCACTCTCCTTGATATATATCTAGGAGAATATCCTGGCCTTCCGCCGAATCCACACATTTTTGCAGTATGCTTGTGACGCTCCTTTTATACAGCTCATTGTTTATGATTGTATAAGCTTTAGCTCTTTTCACTGTCTGTCTAGCCAGTACCTCGTTATTCAGCAAAGTCGCATCCTTGAGGAAGGAAAATATGGGTTGCGCCCACGTTGGCATGATTTTCTCTGGGATAATCTCACTATCTATTTCCATATTTTCCGCCGACATAAACACCTCGGATTTTTCCATATCCATCTGTGTATCGGCCGGGTTCACTTCTGGAAACTTCGGGTTACATTCTTTGTCAACTTCCATCGGCATACTATCTTCTCTTGATTTCGCCGGGATAAAGATGGATTCGGACTCTGGTGATGGTGTTATTGATGGTTTTCTCAGGTGCTCTAGGGCGATACCTGGGGGAATTGATTGCCTGGTTGATCCGAGTTTTGACAGCGTGTCTGCGGCGTCATTTTCTGCCCGAGGTATATGATGAAATTCACATCCATCGAAGTATCCACTGAGTTTTTGCACATGGAATCTATATAAGGACATATTGGCATCTAGCGCATCCCAATTGCCTGATACTTGTTGTACTACTAGATCTGAATCTCCGTAGCATAAGATCCGGCGTATTCCAATCTCTTTTGCCACCTTCAATCCATGGACGAGAGCTTCGTACTCGGCTACATTGTTTGATGCGGCAAAATGTATTTGCAGCACATATTTCAGCTGATCTCTTTTTGGCGAGGTTAACACTATCCCTGCCCCCAAGCCATTTCTCAGCTTGGAACCGTCGAAGTGCATTGTCCAGTAACTCGGATCTGGTAATGGTGGCTCATATTATACCTCGGCCCAATCTACGAAGAAGTCGGCCACAGCCTGAGATTTGATCGCATCTCTCCTATCGAATTGCGGAGCATAAGGTGACAATTCAATTGCCCATTTTGCTATTCGGCCGCTTTCATCTTTGTTGCTCAATATGTCGGCTATGGGCGCTTCACATATCACTTTGATCGGGTGCTCTTTGAAGTAATGTTTAAGTTTCTTTGCCGACATGTATACTCCATATGCCATCTTCTGATAATGTGGGTAATTCTGTTTTGAGGCTGATAGTACCTCCCTTAGGTAATATACCGGCCTTTGTACTGATTTATCATCTTCAATTCGTTCCACAACGATCACCGCACTTACCACTCTGTTTGTGGCGGCTATGTAAAGTAACATAGGCTCTTTTGACAATGGAGAGGCTAAGATTGGTGTTGTGACCAACATCTTCTTTAGTTCATGAAATGCATTATCTGCTTGTGGTGTCCAAATGAACTTATCAGATTTTTTCATCAGTTGATATAGTGGTAGCGCCTTCTCTCCCAGCCGACATACAAATCGGCTAAGCGAGGCTAGGTAACCCGTGAACTTCTGTACGTCATTTAGACATCTCGGCAATTACATCCTTTCTACCGCTCTTATCTTGGTTGGGTTGGCCTCTATACCTCGGCTAGATATGAGAAAACCGAGTAGTTTTCCAGCTGGTACACCGAAGGTGCATTTTTTCGGGTTAAGCTTCATTCGGAACCTTCTCAAATTCGCGAATGTCTGCCGAATATCATCCAGTAGCGTTTTTCTTTCCTTGGTTTTGATAACCACATCATCTACATATACTTGTACATTTTTTCCTATCTGGTCATGTAGACATTTTTGCATACATCTCTGGTACGTTGCCCCTGCGTTACGCAGGCCGAATGGCATGGTGCGATAGCAATAAGCCCCGTACGGGTTAATAAACGCAGTCTTTATTTGATCAACCAGATTTAAAGGTATCTGGTGAAAACCAGAATACGCGTCTACAAATGATAACAGCTCACAACCAGCGGTCGAATCAATGACTTGGTCAATTCTAGGTAAAGGAAAAGGATCTTTGGGACACGCCTTGTTCAGGTTCGTGTAATCAATACACATTCGCCATACGACGGCTACATTTGGATCATCCTTTTTCTTTTCTACTAGCATCGGGTTTGATAGCCAATCCGGATAAAGTACTTCCATGATGAACCCGGCTGCAAGGAGCCGAGCTATCTCATCCCCTATTATTTTTCTCCTGTCTTCGGCGAAGCGGCGGAGAGGTTGCTTCACGGGCCTTGCTCCTGGCCTTACATGCAGAGAGTGCTCAGCCAACTCCCTCGGCACACCTTGCAGGTCTTGAGTTGACCATGCAAAGATGTCCCGATTCTCACGGAGGAAGTTGGTGATCTCGCCTTCCTATTTGGCATCTAGGCTGGCACCAATAGTGACAGTGCATTCTGGGAACTGCTCATCTATCTGGACCTTTTTCGTTTCTTTAGTCGGCTGGAAAGAAACGCTTCCATGTGGGTTGACCAATGCCGGCATATTCAGTTGCGCCGACTGAGCAAGAGTCGCTACCTCTTGAATCCTTCTTTTTTCTCTCGCAATCACCAATGACTCGGCCAGGTTTGATCCGGCCGAGGCACATATCTTGGTATTGCTGGCATAACTGCATTCACTTCCATATGCCGGCGTTGTACACTTTGCCTGTCTTGCTGTTCTGTTGTGAACACGCAGTATGATTGGTGATGTTCTCTGCAATCATTGCGTCCATTATTTCTGGGGTTTGTCCTTCCATCCTGACCCTGATTTATCACTTGATGCACTGCATCTCTCCGGTCCGAGTTATCATACCTCGGGGGAGGAGGGGGTAACATTAGCTGTTGTGCATTTTCCCCAGTCAACAGCGGCTGCTGCTGCTGATGTGCCTGATGGGAAGGTTCTTGCATGCCCGCCGGGTTCCCCATTGCATTTTTCATCCAGGCGCATTTCCGAGTTGTATGATTGGCCGGCTTGGCCGGGTTTGGAGTGTGAAATTTACACGGTTGATCCAAAATGGACTCAAACGTGTACTTCAGCCTTTCCTGCCATTGCTTCTTCTGTTCTGGCGTCCATTGTCCCTTCCCTTCATTCCTTGGTGTCCATTGTTGAGGACCATTTTTCTTCCGCTGACCGTTTCCGTGACTCGGCTGATCTTGCACTACTGCTGCCACCTGATTGGAGGCGTATCTGTAATCCGGTCTTTCCTCTCTTCTTCTACCTCTGAACTCATTGCGCCTCGATGATCCGGCCGCATCTCTTGCATATTGATCTTTATGCTCCCGATGATCCGCCGACATCAGCTCTGGTTGCGTCGGATCTCCCAATGCATACGAATCCGCTATCCTGATGGTTTCTGCCAAAGTGGTTGGCATATCTCTTTCCAGTCGTTGCCACAAGACACTGGCATAACGGCATCCTTGAGCGAACCAAGTTATCGCTTGCGATTCTATAACTCCCTCGCATGAATTCCTGAGGTTACACCACCGAGTCAAGAATTCTCTGTCTGTCTCATTCGGCCTTTGCTTGCACATTGCAAGCTGCTGCGGCCTGTTTGGTCTCTTGTAAGTGCTAGTAAAGTTGCTGACAAACATTTCCTCAAAATCTAACCAGCAGTTGATACTGCCCGCTGGCAGATTATTCAGCCATACTCTGGCCGGTCCTTCCAGCATTTGTGGGACATATCTTACTGCCCATCGCAAGTTTCGCCAGCTATTTTTACTGCAGTGGCATAGTCAATTAACCAATCTTGTGGTTTGGTGCTCCCATTGTACGTTTTCGTGCCCCTTGCCAGCTGAAAGTTCGGCACTGGCGGCTCGCCCATGATCCGTGGTCCAAAACATGCCGGACCCGGCGGACCCTGCTCTTCTAACAACTCGGACCGGTACAGCCGGTCCAGTTTTATTCTTGCATCACTTGATGGAAAATCTCTGTACATAATTCTTTCCTGCATTCCATAGTGGTTATTCCCATCACGACCTGCATATTCCATATCTAAGTAACCATCATTGTACCTCTCATTTGCCTGATTGTGGCGAGTTGGTCTTACTTCTCTTTCCTGCCGAGGTTCATACCTCAGCTGTGGATTGGGCGGCGGATCTCTCCTTCCTTCTGCCGGGATATTGTTCTTATGATTTCCTCTTCTGAGGTCTCCGTTACCTCGGCTTCCGTCGCCTCTGTTGGCACGGTGGGGGTTTCTTTCGCCATTGTTATCTCGGCTTCCATTGCCTCTGTTCCATTGATCTTTTCGGCTACTGCCGGGTCATACGGTACAATCTGCTTGTTTCTTTTTCCCGAAGTTACCGCTCTGTCTTTTCGCGCATTATTTCCGGGTGAAGATGCAGCTGCCACTGAAAGGGCAGGTGCTGCTCCAGCCGAATGAACCATACGTGAGGCACCAGGTCTTGTCGGGTCTGCCTTAAGCATTTCCTCATTCTGCTGGTTCACAATGCGCACCAGCTCATTCACTCTTTCTTGCTGTTTTTGTCGGGCTTCACTGGTCAGCCCTTCCAGTTCTAGTGCCGCAGCATTCGCAGCCCTTAGGTTTTTCGCCAGGGTGTTATACCTCGGCAAACCTAGATTGACTGAATCTCCCTCACGAGCTTCATGCTCTTTGTTGACATCATTCATGAGGTTTTTTCCTCTTAACCTTAACTCATCAACCCGCTCAGGGTCAACATCTAACTTATTTGCCTTAGCATATTCTCGCAGGGTCCTGTTTCGGGACTCCCGCAATGCCGACACCTTTTTTGCCTCTACAAGTACTTTTTGCCTGGTTTCTTCTAATTCTGCCTGAGCATTAGCCGGATCAAGTATCGGTGCCACTGGCGTAGTCATATTATCTATAGTTGCCTGGAGAATATTCACTGGTCTTTCCAGAGGTGGCCATCTTACCCTCGGTGCCTTCGGGGTCATATCCTGCACTTCGGCTGGGTTGGCCGCCGAAGAATTTACCTCGGTGGGCGGTGGAGCTTCCTGCTTTGTCGTCATCTGTACTCCCGTCGTCGGATCCTTGCTAGATCCGGCGCCTGCTGCTCCCGCCTGCATGTAACACCCTCAGAATCGGCCCTATGCAAGTTTTAGCGAAACCAGCCAAACCCGCATAGAAACGATTCAAAGGTGCCCACCAGGCACTTTCGTGCGGGTGGAAAACGAAGTAATATCATTACACAATAGTCCACGATGGAACCCACAGAACAGATATATACAACGGCGACTCAATGAGTCAAGAATACAGATATACAATACAAAGATCCAAATCACCTTGAAAATGATACAGCGTCCGAGTACGGACAAGATGCAAATTGAGCTAAGAGCCCTGAAGAATAACCAAAGGCGTCCATAACCCTGCCCAGGCCAAGCCGGAAGGGTAACCTTGCTAACGACGTCGATCTTGAAACCTCCTTACACAAAAGGGGTGCCGACAAAGGGCAAAGGAAAAAGAGAGCGGTCAGTACTGAGGCCAGTACACGGCGAGACTAGAATTCGGCGGTCCTCGCCTACATAGGTATGGTGGACTGAGCGGCAGCGCGACATGCACTAAACAACCTATAGAGACTCGAGATAACTGTCGGCTATCAGAGAGGGATAAGAAAGACCTATTCGGAACCATCCTGATACTACCACCAAACATACCCATCCTGGTGTTTCCCCCTCGAGACCAAACGAGGAAGTCAACCGAGGAACTCACGCAGTTGGCAGTTTTATTTATTCAGTTATCGTTGCAACAATTACTAGTCAGGTATAGATAGTCATCCTGATAGAATAAGCAGTGGGCACTTTTAGTTAACCATTCTGTTGTAGTTGCAACACTTACTAGTCAGATACAATTAGCATGAGATATCCCCAAACCCAGCAATTGTTAGTACTTTTATTTGGCCATTCCGTTGCAGTGAAGCTGATTACTAGTCATATCGGATACAAGTCAAATTATAGCAGTAAACTCTAGTTATAGTTGTCTATGATCGAGAACTGTGCTCCAAGTCGTCCATAACCGCGGACACGGCTTTTTGAAAAGATTTAACCCTGCAGGGGTGCACCAAAGTATCCACACGCACTTCGACCCTTTTTGCCAGATCAGTTAACATACACCCATCGGTATGTCGGCGGGGCCTAAGTCATGACGTTTCCCAAACCCAAAGCAAGTACATGGGGGCCACCCCACTAAGCTACCCGCAACGAAGTTGGCCGGCTCCGGAACGGACCCAGGGTTTGCGTCAGTGGCTGTAAACGACTGGGAACCCGAAAGTGTGACTGGGCTTGTCGATACCGCGAAAACACTCCGCTTACCTAAACAGTACAGGTGCTCCTCGCACAATCTTAAATAAAGCAGTAAAGCATGGCATAAGTACAGAATAGTAATAAAGCTCCAAACTACTTTGTGGCCCCCAGTTCAATACTTTGAATCAGGTACTAATCGATGGGGGTGCCCATACACCCCACCTGTGGTTAGCGCGCTCTATCTCGGAACAGGTGTCAAGAACTCGGGGTCCTACGGGACACAAGTGGACGGTTAACACCCAAATAACATCTATTGCCCACCTGTGCCTCTGCATTTACCTACTTCAATTTTATTTATTAAACGATAATTGAAGTAAACGATAATTAAAGCCATGATCATCTCCAACCTTAAACATACGGCAATACTCCAACAACTGTGGTACTTGACGACACGCAACATGTAACACCCTCAGAATCGGCCCTATGCAAGTTTTAGCGCTTCCCGCCAAACCTGCATAGAAACGATTCAAAGGTGCCCACCAGGCACTTTCGTGCGGGTGGAAAACGAAGTAATATCATTACACAATAGTCCTCGATGGAACCCACAAAACATATATATACAACAACGACTCAAAGAGTCAAGAATACAGATATACAATACAAAGATCCAAATCACATTTAAAACGATATAGCGTCCGAGTACGGACAAGATGCAAATTGAGCTAAGAGCCCTGAAGAATAACCAATGGCGTCCATAACCCTGCCCAGGCCAAGCCGGAAGGGTAACCCTGCTAACGACGTCGATCTCAAAACCTGCTTAAACAAAAGGGGTGCCGACAAAGGGCAAAGGAAAAAGAGAGAGCGGTCAGTACTGAGGCCAGTACACGGTGAGGCCAGAATTCGGCGGTCCTCGCCTACATAGGTATGGTGGACTGAAGCGGCAGCGCGACATGCACTAAACAACCTATATGGACTCGATACAACTAGCGGCTATCAGAGAGGGGTAAGAAGGACCTATTCGAAACCAACCTGATACTACCACCAAACATACCCATCCTGGTGTTTCCCCCTCGAGACCAAACGAGGAAGTCAACCGAGGAACTCACACCGTTGGCAGTTTTATTCATTCCGTTATAGTTGCGGCAATTACTAGTCAAATAAATATGGCATGAGTCATCCTGATATAATAAACAGTGGGCAGTTTTAGTTAAACATTCCGTTGTAGTTGCAACACTTACTAGTCAGATACGATTAGCATGAGACATCCCAAACCCAGCAGTTGTTGGTACTTTTATTTAGCCATTCCGTTGCAGTGAAGCTGATTACTAGTCATATCGGATACAAGTCAAATTATAGCAGTAAACTTTAGTTATAGTTGTCTATGATCGAGAACTGTGCTCCAAGTCGTCCATAACCGCGGACACGGCTTTTCGAAAATATTTAACCCTGCAGGGGTGCACCAAAGTATCCACACGCACTTCGACCCTTTTTGCCAGATCAGTTAACATACACCCATCGGTATGTCGGCGGGGCCGAAGTCATGACGTTTCCCAGACCCAAAGCAAGTACATGGGGGCCACCCCACTAAGATACCCGCAACGAAGTCCGCCGGTCTCCGAGACGGACCCAGGGTTTGTGGAGACGGCTGTAAACGACTGGGAACCCGAAAAGATGACTGGGCTTGTCAATACAGTGAAAACGTGTCACGATCCTAAATAGTACAGGTGCAGTACCTCGCACAATTTAAATAAAGCAGTAAAGCATGGCATAAGTACAAGATAGTAATAAAGCCCCAAACTAATTGTGGCCCCCGGTACAATACTTTGAAATCAGGTACTAATCGATGGGGGGTGCCCATACACCCCACCTGTGGTTAGCGCGCTCGATCTCGGAACAGGTGTCAAGAACTCGGGGTCCTACGGGACACTAGTGGACGGTTAACAACCAAATAACATCTATTGCCCACATGTGCCTCTGCATTTACCTACTTCAAT
The DNA here is from genome assembly GCA_916181665.1 of Avena sativa. Classification (NCBI taxonomy): domain Eukaryota; kingdom Viridiplantae; phylum Streptophyta; class Magnoliopsida; order Poales; family Poaceae; genus Avena; species Avena sativa. The sequence goes on along the minus strand of OV702285.1, from coordinate 164,421,766 downwards.
TTTAGTTATTAAACGATAATTAAAGCCATGATCATCTCCAACCTTAAACATACGGCAATACTCCAACAACTGTGGTACTGGACGACACGCAACAACACTTGAGCAAGCGACTACGACACGCAAGTCCCACTATCTACCAAACAACAGGTAATAGGATGTGTCCAAGGCAATATAAGGCTGCAAGGGATATCACGGGTACGAAAACTAGAGCATCGCAACACAGATAGCAATAGATCAACAGGGGGGAATAAATACTATAAAAGTAAGATAGGTAGAAAGGGGGGAGGTGCTCGCCTGAAAAACATTGTCGAAGGTACATCCGAAGATCGGGCGAAGCTCACATCAACTCATCGGCCTAGTCCGTGAAGAAGCAAAACACTAGCACAAACACCGGATGCACTATTTAATACTATGACAGAAGATCGGGCATGATGCATGTATGATGTATGGCATGGCAAAGGTGCGATGCAATTAGGCATTATTAAGCGGAAACCGGGGTCCGACATTTATTATTAGGTTCGAGTTATTTATCTACCCCACAAATTAAGTGTTGGGTTAACAGGGCGGAACATGGCATCGGTTCGCTACACCAATTTAAATGGAGTCCGGAATAAGACAAAGATATCCCGCATATAGACTCCATATTTAATTATGAGATGAATTGGCGTAATGCCCCCAAACCACATGGTATGAATGCAATCATGAACAATTTAATATGCAACAATTTGATAATGTCATGTTATAAAATTAATGGGGTCTTGGATAGGGGATCACATTAGGGTTCGGCAAACTTGGGCTCCGAGGGGTTCGGGGTCGGGTCTCAGGGTCCGGATCTGGGGTTCGGTCTTGGCGGGATCGTTCTCGGATAACGGAGTAGATCTTGGCGTTCCGCGAAGAAGGACTTGGTTCGGTGTCGGGGCGCATCGGATTCGTCCTGGTCGGTGTCGATCTTGTCGTTGCGAAGATCTTGTCGGGTCCGCGCCATCAAGTCGGTCTTGGCATTCGGGGTGAAGAACTTGGCATCCTCGAGGGAGTACTTGTCGTATCCGTGAAGAAGATCATGTCGGTCCACGGGGTTCGGTCTTCGGGGTTCGACGGGTGTCTTGGCGTCCCATGAAGGCATCCTCGGTGCTCCGTGTCGAAGGCATCGGGGTCTCCGGGTAGGAGAACATGGAGTTCCGAGGGGTTCGGTCCCGTGAGGCAGATCTTGGGGTTCAGTCTTCGAACACCGGGATCGGTCTTCGGATTGGTACATCGGGGTCTCGACGAGGTTCACGATCTTCAGACTCCTGGAAGGAGAACTTGGCGCGACGCCGGGTTCGGGATCAGTCTTGACGCCGGGATCGGGGCCTTCGGGGTTCCAGTAGCTAGCACACACCGAGGATTATGGCACCAGCCCCACACATGTGAAACTCACGGCGACGGTATAAAGACGAAGCAGAGAAAACTGGGGCCGACGCGGAGGACGTCCGGGTACTGCGGTCGACCTGCGATGGCGGCGCCGGTTCGGTGGAGGGCAGTCTGGGAGGAGGAAAGGCCGGCAGTTTAGAGGGTTGCCGACAGGCGGAGTCAGGGCTCCCGCCGGAGGCGAGGGGGGCGTGGCGTGCTGGGCGCCATATGAGGTGGGGAGTTGGGCGGTGGCTCGCAGAGGCCAGGGTCGGGGCAGAGGTGACGGCGCAGGAAGGGGACCGCGGTGGCTGCACGACGAGGCAGAGCAGAGGGCGGCAGGAGGCGGGCTCGCTGGTGGCGGCAGGCATCAGGGAGGCGGGGTGCAGACGCGCTCGCGCGGGACCTGACAACGACAGGCTCGCCGGGCGCGAGCTCGCTGGCAGGGACGCAGACGCGGGCGGGCACAGCCTCTGTGGCGCAGGAGAGAGGCAGCAGAGGACGACGCGAGCTGACGCTGGGTCCGGCGAGGCGCTCGAGGACGGGCTCTGCGGAAGAGGAGGGCGGCGTCGGGCTTGTGCCAGCCGGGACAGAGGCGGCGTGCTCGGGAAGGGGAAGGAGCCCCTAGAAGAGGACGCCCCAGGGCGGCGCTGGAGACAGGGCTCGCCGGGGGTTGGCGACGGGGAACCGGAGAAGGCAGCTCAGCCGTGGAGGCTTGGAAGGAAGGGAGGCCGAAGGCAAGCTCCTGCGGGCGGCGGGGTGCTCGGGTCGACGGGGAAGCGGGGAGGCACAGACCGGCGGCGGCGGGCGCCTGGGAGGAGGCGGGGGAAGAGAGAGAGGGGTTTGGTGGGGGAGGCCCGATGCGGGGGAGGTGGGATCGGTCGGGTGGGCCCAGGGAGAGAGGCAGGAGTGGTTGGTGGCGTGCGTGGCGGGGTGGGGAAGGAGAGATGGTGGGAGGGGAGCGGCGAGTGAGGCAGGGAGGTGGGACCAGGGAGAGAGGCTGGCAGCTGGGATGGGGAGAGGGAGTGGTGAGGTGGCGGTTGGCTATTGGGTGGATGGAGGGAGGAGAGATGAGGTGGAGGGGGTTCGGTGAGGTGGAGAGAGGGGATTGGTCAGGGTGAGGTGGAGGGAGGCTGGGTAGAATAGAGCTAGGTAGGAAAAGGGTTTGGGTGGTTCAGGGGTAGGTAGGATTCTATCTGGAGGTGGCCGGCTCGCTTTCGGGCCTGGCTGGCTGCCTCCCAAAAATAATTTAAATATTTGATTTATTAAAAACGAGGTTTTTGCAAACCGTTGATAGACAAAACAAAATATTCCGGACAAGCCCGGTGTTTTAATTTGAATAAAGACAGGAATATTTAGAAAACAAAACTAGGCGTTTCGAAAATAGTTTAGACAAAAACTATGCATGATGATGACGATGCTCAAATGCAATGTGGCATGATGACATGAGCATGCGGTCATGATGATGCAATGCACAAAAACAACGCGATTTTCTAGTAGTGGTTTTGGCGGGGCGCCACACAACAGCACTTGAGCAAGCGACTACGACGCGCAGGTCCAACTATCTACCAAACAACAGGTAATAGGATGTGTCCAAGGCAATATAAGGCTGCAAGGGATATCACGGGTACGAAAACTAGAGCAACGCAACACAGATAGCAATAGATCAACAGGAGGGAATAAATACTATAAAAGTAAGATAGGTAGAAAGGGGGAGGTGCTCGCCTGAAAACATTGCCGAAGGTTCATCCGAAGATCGGGTCGACACTCACATCAACTCATCGGCCTAGTCCGTGAAGAAGCAAAACACTAGCACAAACACCGGATGCACTATTTAATACTATGACAGAAGATCGGGCATGATGCATGTATGATGTATGACATGTCAAAGGTGCAATGCAATTAGATCATATTAAGCGGAACCGGGGTCCCGACATTTATTATTAGGTTCGAGTTATTTATCTACCCCGCAAATTAAGTGTTGGGTTAACAGGGCGGAACATGGCATCGGTTCGCTACACCAATTTAAATGGAGTCCGGAATAAGACAAAGATATCCCGCATATAGACTCCATATTTAATTATGAGATGAATTGGCATAATGCCCCCAAACCACAGACAAGTATGCATGCATGAACAATTTAATATGCAACAAGTTTGTATTACATTTTTATAAAATAGGGCTCGGGAAGGGGATCACACATGGCCGTCAAAGACCTTGGGGTTCGACGAGGGTTCGAGGGGGTGCTCGGGGTCTCGGCCACTGGGTCCATGCCGGAGTGCTTGTTGTTCCGTGATGAAGACCTCAGCGCCCTGTGTTGTCGACCATCAGGTTCGAGGATCTCGACTTGGCAGACACCGCCGGGACAAGATGAACTTGACTTGCAAAACACCAGAAGAGAAGTCTCCACTACATGAGCTCCAACACATCATTGTATCATCACCAACCGGGAATTACCATCTTCACATCCACTTGCCTGAGAACCTAGCACGATCCCGCGGTACAGAGCACAAACTCAACCATGTGAGAACGGGGAAACATTATGGTGGAGTCCTATGAACAACGCAGACGGGCCTGCGGCAGAGGCGTGGTACAGAGGTCGAAAGGGCCACGTCATAGAGGGAACCGGAGCCGACGTGCAGGGGTAGCAAGGAAGACAGCGCTGAGCGAGACGAGGCTCGAACGGCAACAAGATGGAGAGGTGGCCGGGGTCAGGGAAGCATCTGTGGCCAAGGAGGGAGTCACGATAGCGGAGCTTGAGAGGCGGCGGGGCTCGTGGGGCGCTGGATGGGGCCGGCTTGCTGATGGGGCGAGCTCCCCGGCGGCGGCGTGGGGCTCGACGTGGGCCGGAGGCGACAAGGTCTAGTCGGCGTCGAGGAGGGCACGCGCGGGGGTGGACGGCTGCTGTTCGAGGGGACCGACGGGGTCATGGCCAGCGGAGAAGGGCGCCGTCAGGGAGACAGAGGAGGAGGAGGGCGACTGGAGGCGGGGACTGCGGAGGAGATCGCCGGCGGCGGCTCTGCACGTGGTGGAGAAGGTGGGTGGAGCGCCGGCGAAGGCGGCGCGGAGGTTGGCGGTGGGGAGAGGCGCGATGCGAGGGATCACGCATGCGGCGGCGCGCGAGGTGAGCAGAGCGGTGGCGGGGTCGAGGAGGGAGGAGGCCGGCACGAGGACGGGCGGCCTCGAGGACAGCTCGACGGCGGGGGAGGGCCTCGCCCGGGAGAGGAGAGGGCACGGCGGAGAGAGGGGATCGAGTAGGGGCGGGGCGCGCGGTTGGTGGGCGAGGTGGAGACGACCGGAGAGGGCCAGCGGAGGCAGAGCTCGGGGAGGAGGCAGTTGGTGGCGCCTGGCGACGGGGGGGGGGGGGAAGACGCGGTGAGGGAGGAGAGCAGAGGAGCGGCCGCGGGCGAGGGAATCCCGGGGTGGGGCCCATCGGCAGGAGCCTGTCGGGAGGAGGGGGCTCCCTCCCGGGCGGTTGGTGTGGAGGCGTGGGGTGTGGGTGGGGCCAGCGGGTGAGGTGGCAGGCGGCGATTGGTGGGAGGAGGGATGATAGCTGAGGTGGCGAGCGCCGATTGGGTGGGATGAGGTGGAGGAAGGTTGGGTAGATTAGGTTGGGGTAGGAAAAGGGTTTAGGTAGGCTGGTTTCGGGTAATTTTTTTTGGGTGGCCGGCTAGGTCGGATCGACCCGGTTTGGCTGCCCCCTAAAAATAAAATAAATATTTTATTATTTAAAACGGGGCGTTTGAAAACCGTTGGTAGACGAAACAAAATAATCCAGAGACCCGGGTTTTGGATTTGAAATAAAGGCGGGGTATTTAGAAAACAAAATATGCTCTTCGAAAATAGTTTCAGACAAACAAATGCATGATGATGACGATGCTCAAATGCAATGTGGCATGATGACATGAGCATGAGGTCATGACGATGCAATGCACAAAAACAACGCGATTTTCTAGTAGTGGTTTTTGCGGGGCGCCACAATTCGACACCACTAACAATGGATCTCGCCCTCGAGATCCGCCTCATGGTACCGGAAGGAAGGTCGGCGATCTGCGTCTTCTCGCTTCGTGTAGATCCTCGTGACACCACTAACAAGAGGTCGTTGTCCGTGATCATCGAGAGAACACTCCGGGAACAAAAGGTCGAAGGTAGAGGTATCAACAAATAAAGCCACCTCTAGCTTCGATAGAAAGAGGGAACCGATGCATTCTCATCCACTTCAATGTACAAAAGCGAATAGAAGGGGTAGTCGGCATGGGGGCCAATCCATCACGCAACCAAACTATTACTCTGCACAATCAGTAGAAAAGCGTGCAACCATTCTCGGAATCAGACTGAAGATCTCGACAATCGAGGTTCAGGAACAAAGGAGTGATGCAGACTCTGCATCGGATCTGGCGTAGATGATGTCGTCGCGTCAGAAAGCACCGGAAGGTACAAGAAGGAACAAAGAGAAGTCCACCAGACGAAGGATTCCTCAGATAGCATGAAGACCAGATGTAGCAACACCGTTACCAAAGGAGGAAGCGAAACCCTGAAGGTACGATGGAACCCAACCACGAGAAATCCTGGACTCGGAGAGGGAGAAGAGAGCGGATTCAAAACACGCAGAGGTGAGAGAAGAGCAGCAGAGGGGTAAGGAGTAAAATCGGACCTAATCAGAACTATCCAACCGATTTTTTCAAAAATAGTTTTGACACTCTACTTCGGCCGTTAGCTAGGTTATCCTACAGGCTGGACTTGTGGGGTATCGCAACTGCTGAGCTCTGATACCACTCTGTAACACCCTCAGAATCGGCCCTATGCAAGTTTTAGCGAAACCCGCCAAACCCGCATAGAAATGATTCAAAGGTGCCCACCAGGCACTTTCGTGCGGGTGGAAAACGAAGTAATATCATTACACAATAGTCCACGATGGAACCCACAGAACAGATATATACAACGGCGACTCAATGAGTCAAGAATACAGATATACAGTACAAAGATCCAAATCACCTTGAAAACGATACAGCGTCCGAGTACGGACAAGATGCAAATTGAGCTAAGAGCCCTGAAGAATAACCAAAGGCATCCATAACCCTGCCCAGGCCAAGCCGGAAGGGTAACCCTGCTAACGACGTCGATCTCGAAACCTGCTTACACAAAAGGGGTGCCGACAAAGGGCAAAGGAAAAAGAGAGCGGTCAGTACTGAGGCCAGTACATGGCGAGACTAGAATTCGGCGGTCCTCGCCTACATAGGTATGGTGGACTGAGTGGCAGCGCGGCATGCACTAAACAACCTATAGAGACTTGAGATAACTGTCGGCTATCAGAGAGGGATAAGAAAGACCTATTCGGAACCATCCTGATACTACCACCAAACATACCCATCCTGGTGTTTCCCCCTCGAGACCAAACGAGGAAGTCAACCGAGGAACTCACGCAGTTGGCAGTTTTATTTATTCAGTTATCGTTGCAGCAATTACTAGTCAGGTATAGATAGTCATCCTGATAGAATAAGCAGTGGGCACTTTTAGTTAACCATTCCGTTGTAGTTGCAACACTTACTAGTCAGATACAATTAGCATGAGATATCCCCAAACCCAGCAGTTGTTCGTACTTTTATTTGGCCATTCCGTTGCAGTGAAGCTGATTACTAGTCATATCGGATACAAGTCAAATTATAGCAGTAAACTTTAGTTATAGTTGTCTATGATCGAGAACTATGCTCCAAGTCATCCATAACCGCGGACACGGCTTTTCGAAAAGATTTAACCCTGCAGGGGTGCACCAAAGTATCCACACGCACTTCGACCCTTTTTGTCAGATCAGTTAACATACATCCATCGGTATGTCGGCGGGGCCTAAGTCATGACGTTTCCCAGACCCAAAGCAAGTACATGGGGGCCACCCCACTAAGCTACCCGCAATGAAGTTGGCCGGCTCCGGAACGGACCCAGGGTTTGCGTCAGTGGCTGTAAACGACTGGGAACCCGAAAGTGTGACTGGGCTTGTCGATACCGCGAAAACACTCCGCTTACCTAAACAGTACAGGTGCTCCTCGCACAATCTTAAATAAAGCAGTAAAGCATGGCATAAGTACAGAATAGTAATAAAGCTCCAAACTACTTTGTGGCCCCCAGTTCAATACTTTGAATCAGGTACTAATCGATGGGGGTGCCCATACACCCCACCTGTGGTTAGCGCGCTCGATCTCGGAACAGGTGTCAAGAACTCGGGGTCCTACGGGACACAAGTGGACGGTTAACACCCAAATAACATCTATTGCCCACCTGTGCCTCTGCATTTACCTACTTCAATTTTAGTTATTAAACGATAATTGAAGTAAACGATAATTAAAGCCATGATCATCTCCAACCTTAAACATACGGCAATACTCCAACAACTGTGGTACTTGACGACACGCAACAGCACTTGAGCAAGCGACTATGACGCGCAGGTCCAACTATCTACCAAACAATAGGTAATAGGATGTGTCCAAGGCAATATAAGGCTGCAAGGGATATCACGGGTACGAAAACTAGAGCAATGCAACACAGATAGCAATAGATCAACAGGAGGGAATAAATACTATAAAAGTAAGATAGGTAGAAAGGGGGAGGTGCTCGCCTGAAAACATTGCCGAAGGTTCATCCGAAGATCGGGTCGACACTCACATCAACTCATCGGCCTAGTCCGTGAAGAAGCAAAACACTAGCACAAACACCGGATGCACTATTTAATACTATGACAGAAGATCGGGCATGATGCATGTATGATGTATGACATGGCAAAGGTGCAATGCAATTAGATCATATTAAGAGAAACCGGGGTCCCGACATTTATTATTAGGTTCGAGTTATTTATCTACCCCGCAAATTAAGTGTTGGGTTAACAGGGCGGAACATGGCATCGTTCGCTACACCAATTTAAATGGAGTCCGGAATAAGACAAAGATATCCCGCATATAGACTCCATATTTAATTATGAGATGAATTGGCATAATGCCCCCAAACCACAGACAAGTATGCATGCATGAACAATTTAATATGCAACAAGTTTGTATTACATTTTTATAAAATAGGGCTCGGGAAGGGGATCACACATGGCCGTCAAAGACCTTGGGGTTCGACGAGGGTTCGAGGGGGTGCTCGGGGTCTCGGCCACTGGGTCCATGCCGGAGTGCTTGTTGTTCCGTGATGAAGACCTCAGCGCCCTATGTTGTCGACCATCAGGTTCGAGGATCTCGACTTGGCAGACACCGTCGGGACAAGATGAACTTGACTTGCAAAACACCAGAAGAGAAGTCTCCACTACATGAGCTCCAACACATCATTGTATCATCACCAACCGGGAATTACCATCTTCACATCCACTTGCCTGAGAACCTAGCACGAGCCCGCGGTACAGAGCACAAACTCAACCATGTGAGAACGGGGAAACATTATGGTGGAGTCCTATGAACAACACAGACGGGCCTGCGGCAGAGGCGTGGTACAGAGGTCGACAGGGCCACGTCATAGAGGGAATCGGAGCCGACGTGCAGGGGTAGCAAGGAAAACAGCGCTGAGCGAGACGAGGCTCGAACGGCAACAAGATGGAGAGGTGGCCGGGTTCAGGGAGGCATCATTGGCCGAGGAGGGAGTCGCGGTGGCGGAGCTTGAGAGGCGGCGGGGCTCGTGGGGTGCTGGATGGGGCCGGCTTGCTGATGGGGCGAGCTCCCCGGCGGCGGCATGGGGCTCGACGTGGGCCGGAGGCGACAAGGTCTAGTCGGCGTCGAGGAGGGCACGCGCGGGGGTGGACGGCCGCTGCTCGAGGGGACCGACGGGGTCATGGCCAGCGGAGAAGGGCGCCGTCAGGGAGACAGAGGAGGAGGAGGGCGACTGGAGGCGGGGACTGCGGAGGAGCTCGCCGGCGGCGGCTCTGCACGTGGTGGAGAAGGTGGGTGGAGCGTCGGCGAAGGCGGCGCGGAGCTTGGCGGTGGGGAGAGGCGCGATGCGAGGGATCACGCATGCGGCGGCGCGCGAGGTGAGCAGAGCGGCGGCGGGGTCGAGGAGGGAGGAGGCCGGCACGAGGACGGGCGGCCTCGAGGACAGCTCGACGGCGAGGGAGGGCCTCGCCCGGGAGAGGAGAGGGCACGGTGGAGAGAGGGGATCGAGTAGGGGCGGGGCGCGCGGTTGGTGGGCGAGGTGGAGACGACCGGAGAGGGCCAGCGGAGGCAGAGCTCGGGGAGGAGGCGGTTGGTGGCGCCTGGCGACGGGGGGGGAAGACGCGGTGAGGGAGGAGAGCAGAGGAGCGGCCGCGGGCGAGGGAATCCCGGGGTGGGGCCCAGCGGCAGGAGCCTGTCGGGAGGAGGGGGCTCCCTCCCGGGCGGTTGGTGTGGAGGCGTGGGGTGTGGGTGGGGCCAGCGGGTGAGGTGGCAGGCGGCGATTGGTGGGAGGAGGGATGATAGCTGAGGTGGCGAGCGCCGATTGGGTGGGATGAGGTGGAGGAAGGTTGGGTAGATTAGGTTGGGGTAGGAAAAGGGTTTAGGTAGGCTGGTTTCGGGTAATTTTTTTTGGGTGGCCGGCTAGGTCGGATCGACCCGGTTTGGCTGCCCCCTAAAAATAAAATAAATATTTTATTACTTAAAACGGGGCGTTTGAAAACCGTTGGTAGACGAAACAAAATAATCCGGAGACCCGGGTTTTGGATTTGAAATAAAGGCGGGGTATTTAGAAAACAAAATATGGTCTTCGAAAATAGTTTCAGACAAACAAATGCATGATGATGACAATGCTCAAATGCAATGTGGCATGATGACATGAGCATGAGGTCATGACGATGCAATGCACAAAAACAACGCGATTTTCTAGTAGTGGTTTTTGCGGGGCGCCACACTGCACCCAGTTGCGACCATCACCTTGACGCTGCTGACGGGGCGTTCTCCACGCGGACCGCTTGCGGCGCTAAGGGAGGGCTCTCTAGCAACAATAACTCGGTGAGGATAAACGCCGAAGGTGTCGACGCCGATGTAGATCTGGTGCATGCCCAAGTTGATGAAGACGCCATTGCGCGGAGGAGCTTTTCCCCTGAAACTGCCTGCATTATCACTGACATAGTCACAGAGATCGAATCTCCGGACTAAGCCAGAGACAACGCGCCCGCCAATGTGGATGAAGTTTCCCGTCTGGATCATTACTCCAGCTAGCACCGCTGCTGGACCCACGGTGGGCGCCAACTGTCGTGGTTGTGGCACGGAAGATGCCATGGGTAGGCTAAAGTATGGGGCCAATGGATGCTAGAGGGATCTGGGGAGGGAAGATGTAGTTAATTCTACACACAAATGATTAACATACAGATCTTTATTTCTCCTTTCTTGGACTACAAGTGCTCCTCGAGCTGTATGCAGGAAGAAATGATGAACTTCTACCAGCCTAACAGTATAGAATGAGCCAATCCCCTTCTCAGTATCCAAGCTTCTCCTTATAAAGGGGTGCTTTCGCTCCTCTAGGGCTGACGTGCAAGCATATTCGAAGAATATGCTTGTACCAATATAGTAACTCGGCGGCCTCCTTTCCATGTGCCTCTTCTAACGACGACAAGGTTTCAGAGAACCCCACCTGCATGCCTCGGGTTCCAGTACTGTCACCTCCGTGACCTCCTTCTGCTCTTTTGCTGCTCTGCGCCTTGTTCTATGTGCTTGGCTCTGTTCAGATTCTTCCTAGCCCGAGGCTAGGGTTTGACTTCAGGATCCTCCTTCTCCTGCAAGATTCATGTTATTTGGCCCTTCCTCGCTTAACTCGGCTCGGCCTTCACGTGCATTATGGCTTATTCAGACCTGCCCGGCCGACTTAACTCGTACGTCGGCCGAATAACGTACAGCCCCTCTGGTAAACGTTATGGTCATGCTCATCTCGGCCGACCTTTACACGATTCGGCCGATATAAACAGTAACTCGGCATAAGACCGGGGAAACTCCTTTTGGCTTCCCCCGTCTTGACCCTATCCGGGGTCACCTCCCCAACATAGGGAAATATTCTATAAAATGTTATAGACATCAAATGATGGTTCAATGGTATAATATGGATATTATGTTTGATTTGAGATTTAGAGTTGATTGCTTACCAAGATTAAATAGGAAAATGATTTATAACATATGATTATATTTCACAATCCTGGATCTCTAATTAAGGAATTCCTTTCCTAGATATAATACATCTTTCTATCCATCATCATGATTAGTTTGATGGACTTACTTATTAAAATCTTCTTATTCAATATATCATTCTTCTAAACTTATGGATGAATCCAATGAGTTTGATACAAAGGCACTTCATAGATTTCTCATATCCTTAATTGGTTGTATTTACTATTCTACTGTTGATAATCTTCCATCCAACCAGTAGTTCCTTCGAACTCTACTCCCAATCTTCCTTAATCCTCCATCACTAATCTTTTACTAAAGTAAACTATCCTTAAAGGTGAATAACACCATCTTATAATTACTTAACCCTCATGACTTATACTTCAATCCCTGAATTATATTTATGTGGTTTGCAAAGACTTCTCTAGGATCACTTATCTTTACTAAGGTTCCAATCATGTTCTACCTACCAGTATTATCTATACTAAATATAAGCATTCCATGTTGGTGACTAGAACATTACCATTATAACACTTTAATCATTTATTACTGAAGTTCTTAGTTGGTTAAGCAGGGCTTTTTCAATCCTACCTTTTATTGTCTGGAAATTATCTTCTTAATATCTTATATTGGATAGGTTATTAATGGACTTTGCCCTCATTAGAATATTTGAGTGGTTGTTCTGGTAAGATCAAATAATAGATCAAAGACTAATAGTTGAAGAAATTGTGAATCCATGGGGAATTATCCAACATTGATGAACAACAGATATTGATATAAGTTCCATAAAGATTGTATAGAAAGAAGGATATATATATATATAGTGGATGATTTTGACTTAATCTTTTTCCAACTCCAACTCATCAAAAGAGTTTTTAAGATTAGGTGTAACTATGATACTCAGAATGTATGCAGATGGGATTTAAGATATAGTGGTTACATTCTTATTGTTTGTTCTATATCCTTAACTTGGTACTTATGAGTGATTATAATGAATACTACAATATGATCACCTAATGATCAATATAATTCACATTGTATTAGGGTTTAACTTATAGTACATTGGATCTACCCTTAGATCAAATCTCTCTTACCCAAAATGAGATTTTAACAAAGGTCTTATTGAAAATTATCGCAGTCAACTTGATGATCTACTTCAATTCCATCAAGCTAAGAGAAGCTTCAGTCACTTTGACAAGTTTTGTTTAAAAGCGCAAAAATTATTCGGATTTTCTATGATGAATGCAATGCACACATCTGGGTTCAACTTATTTCTAGGCTGTAATGCTGGGGTGTTACAGACTCTCCCCCTTAAAATAAACTTTGTCCTCGAAGTTCGCAAACTATCATGTTTCGGAGTAAGAAATTGTTTTGTAGTGGTTGCTACACTCTCCACTCCATGATGATCTTTAATGGAATTAATTGGAATATTCCATAACCTGATTAGATATCCTCATTCAATTCTTTTTCTTGAATCATCAAACTTCACTACTATTTTAAGTACATTTTGTAGATTCTCACTACCATAAGTTTTTAAGTTCCTATATATGCATTTTAATAGTCAATAGACTATCTTACTATTCCTGTCATTATATAGTTGATACTGGTATTCCTTCCAAGATTGGATTTGAACTCAATTTGTTCATACCCATTGGAGTTTTTCATTCCTGACACTTGTTTAATTAGGGTTCTATATTACTTCTTAAGGGTTACTTAAAAGTTGTTTATTTCTAAATTTGATTGTTGAATGTATCTTTTATCACCCTCAAGTTTATACCTTCTTAAGATTTTTAAATAACTTTTCTCTATTACCTATAGTATTTTCTTCAACTTTCATTCCTAATGTTACTCCCCCCTTAAGTTTTACTAATAGTTTTGAAACTCCATGCATAGAAGTCATTGACTCCTGAACTAAAATTTTTGTTCCTATTCAGTTTATATTTTACTGGTTTAAGGTCCAATGGAAGATTATACGGTGCATCCACATAGTTGTGGATCTCCGAAGCAAATCTTTCAGCACTAAATGTCGCACTTACTATTGGGGCATTCTTGCTGAATAAACTGGACCTTGCAAAGCATCTTGCCAAGCGCTCGTCTTCAAATCTGTTAAACTTTCTTAGGTCTTACTTAACTTAGGCCAAATTTAATGCTCTTTATGCAACTTTTAATAAGATTTGGTTAACTATTTCAACCAAATACCAGTTGCGGACCAAATCCCAACTGTGGATTAGTTACTAGCTATGGATCAAATACCAGTTGCGGATTATTATTAGCTGCGAACCGTCCTAGGATGTGTGTATTACCCTATGGTTTCTCACATACCTCTCACATTCTCTCGTAATTGTCAGAATTTGAATACCATTTTGGTTCCAAAGCTAACTATTTGTACTTATTCATGATACTTCAATGAACTTGGTACAACTATTCCATTACTTCTTAGTAATATTACCCATTTTGATTGAACTTCAAGTTTAATATTTCTTGTGGCTCCCTACATCTTCTATACTCAACTTCTTTCTTGGTTCTTGCTAGGAATAATTTATGCTTTACCTATTCTCCAAGTGGTGTTAACACTCCTTATATCTTGCTTCTTCCTTCCAGTAAGTCTTCTTTTTTATCTTTGAAATCGTCACTCCCTTACATGAATTCCCATTCCTATCTAGGTCTATATCATCAAGTAATAACTGGGTGTTACATCATGCATTTTCACACCTAATTAAACTTCATGTACAGATCTAGTCAATCAAGAAGATCCAATAAAATCCAAAAGTCGATAAACATCAGAACATATACCCTGTATCATACATAGGTTTTAGATAATTTACAAATGTACTAGATGTTCCCACGGTTTGCTTCATACCTATTTTCACAACTATCTTACAAGAACTCCTTGTTCTTGTGGATATATCCTCACTTATTTCAGCAAATCCTTCAAACTACAATACGCATTACCCTCTATGTACATTATTCAAGCCCGCATCCCTTGGGATGTTGTTTATCTCTCACTTTCATCTTCCTCTAGTGCTTCTTGGATTTCCGTCCATGATGACGTGAAGTCCTACGACTGCCTTCTGGAGCATAGGAGCATCCAGGAGGTGCGTAATCTTGATTAGAAGTACCGAGACTGAGATTAGTCATTGAAAAATGACTAGAGTTGGCTTAATCTTCCACCGAATAGTTTGGGTTTTCTGGCAACGCTTCCTCATAGTACGTTGGTTCCTTAACTTTTTCTTGGATCCAATCATACAGATTGGTGTAGTAGCTATTGGGATACTCTTATAAGTTGATTGGATTAGTATCACCCCCATATGGTCCATAAGGCTCTCTATGGTTATAGTTGGTCTCTTATTCAATACATGTATCACAAGGTATAGGATTCCCTATGGTTTTACCTTGAGATTCTAGTTCCCATCCATATTTGTTAGGCTCAGGTTTATTTGGAATAACTTTATTCCATTCTTGTTGTTCGGCATTGTACTTGGTCCATAAGTCTTCAGGTGGCTTGAAGTCATTCGGGTAATAGGCATAATTTTCTGAGTTTGGGTCATCAAACTCAGTTTCCTCAAACACTTCTCCTGAAGGTATGTATTTAGGATGCCTAGCTTATTTATCTAACTTTTTCCTACGAGCCATTGCTTTATCAGGATCAGTAAAATCCTCAATGACCGTATCCAGCTCCTGAACTAAGACTTGGTGAGTGTTATGATAAGTGTTTAGCAAAGACCAATAACGATCCATATACTCTACAGCTAGAGTAGGTTCAACTTGGACTAAGGTAGAGTGGTCTAACTCATGCTCTGAGTTTGAGGTTTCATGTGGGATAATGGTGTGAGTACTACCTTCTAGAGCTTGGGATTTATGCTCTCTAATCATGGTTATGGCTGCTGCTACGGCAATCTGATATGCAGATGCCATGCACCTTGCCTCTCCTACTGGCATTTCTCCCTTAAGTCCTAACTTCTTGGGTAACATGATCATGACACGCTATTTAGCTAATACCTGCCCATCATAGTAAGTGTAAATCTTGACCAAAAGTATTGATTCACATTCCAAACTCCATAGAAGTTGTCGGAGATTGTCTGTCCAATCCACTCCGTAGTCATCCAACGTCCTGTTCATCACTTGAACATTCCGGGGTGGATATTGAGGTGCCATGTGGAACTGTGGATAAGAAATTATCATCAGTCACATAGAGTTAAAACTCTTGGGTAATGATTGGAATTGCAATCATATAAAAGAGTTATCACACTAGTAACATAACAGGATTATTCTCAAGTGAATATCCCTCATATCACTAGAGAACTCTTCGTTATTGCTAGGATGTGTCCTACAGGTTCTACCCATTTACTAGGTTTCCAACCTAAGGTCAAAGCATATGCTCTGATACCAACTGCGGTGACCCAGCATACCACTGCATGTTGTAGTATACTATAGTCGTTGACATAACACGAATGAAACACCTTTCACTAGTATTACATCCCTCAGAATGGCACAACAGAAACACAACGGGTCCAATACATGGCTAAAGGGTACAACTCACTCTTTACATAAGATCCAGAGAACACTCTAGGTTAAAGAGAGAAAAAGAATTTCTTACGGAGAATAATAAAAGATAAATAACGCAAGAACAAATATACTATTGCGTCTAGTATCCTGGCTAAGAGGTTGGCATTGCTGCTATCGCAACGCACTACAGAAATATATTCTTTGGCAAGAGATTATATTTCTATCCAATCAATAACTTCGTCTTCACTTGAGTTGAGGTATATGTTGTCTTCCTTGTCTTCATTGAAAAGCTTTAGCTTTTGATGATTCCGGGAGCATAACTTGATGTAGACATATCCTTAGTGGCTTCAGAATCTAGCAAGGGTTAAGAAGATACTTTGAGTACGAGCGTACTCAGCAAATTCACTCCAAAAGGAGTGTTTGATGCACTATAACTACAGCCACAGACCATAGGTCATAGGCAATGCAACTTTTCATAAACATTTATTCAAAGGTTGCTTTTATTCTGAAAATCTATGTCCGTCAGCCTTCACGGGTTTACCAGAACCTTCATGGGGTTCCTTTCCCGCCGCGTTCGCAGCTCCTTCCCGGAACAGGGAGTAACAAGTTACAGTTCTTACACTCTGCAGAGGTGCGTTACTTTACCCATGAGAGATCAACTCTTTGTTGCACAACTGGGCAGCTTATTCCCGTCCACAATTCCATGATGTGGGGCCCAGAAGATGATCCAAGCCAATCACTGCCCCCTTCGCGACCCCGCATGCCTCCTTGGTGTACACCATGCCCACATAAAGAATTACGGCAATGGTTTGTACAAACCGTTAGATGCCAGAACTATCGTGGGACAATGAGGGTTCCCACCCATATGCTGCATATCCTCTGCGAATTACCAATTAATATGCACGCTACGAGGATAACAACCACGACATGCACATCCGGCTTCATGCGAGAGGAAGAAGATACAACTGACTTCTCTGTCCCATTCCAAATCCCATGGTCCACACGTAATATACGGCGCAAGAATCACTGGCAACATTGGTTGTTAAGTCCTAGGTGATATGGTTCTGAACAGTGGTATCCCAACTGTCAGATTTAATAGATTAGCTGATCACCCTGGATCAGTAATCAATAGTTTTCATTATTATTGAAAATAGTGTTTTCTGACCTTTTTCAAATGCAGGTGAAGACAACACTGGATTTGTAAAATACTTTACAGAAAATAATCAAAGGACATGAGCAAGTGTGAACTTGCCTTTTGTGATTGCAAGATTATGCACTCACGGTCTTCGAGTCAGTGTATAAGATCCAAAATCTGAAATCAACATCATTGGTCCGGTAAGAACTAATGTTTAAAGAAGCAATATGCTTTTATGCATAAGTAATGTGATGCACGTTCTAAGCGTAAATCCCAGGGTAAATGTTGTCCTAGGGATTGGATTCCGAATATGGTTACTTTGGAGTGTGTGGTCCTTCTAAATAAGTTTCATAGTTGTACTTTTATTAGAGTTTATGAGTGGTTGTAAACAACCATATGTAGGAGTAAGCATACATACTTATGACATACTGGTTAGGATTACTTATACAAGGTTTGTTATTTAAAGTGGCAAAAAGGATAACCTTCGAAGAAAAGGTTTCTCTTCTAAGGTCTAAACAAACTTTGTGATTAGTTAGTGGTGGTTGATGTCATTTGTTTGCTCAAATGGTTTGGCTAGAGTGTCTTTATAGTTTAACTACTTTAGACCAAAGTTAACTATAAAACATATAATAATGCTTATAGTGTTATATTAAGATTCTGTAGACTAAAGTTAACTTTTAAAGTATAGATAGTTTTGAAAGTATCGTACTTATACATTGGTATCTTGTATATCTGAAATGTGTTCTTTAAGTTATTTAAGAATGTTTATTCTGTTGCTTGAATAATGGTTTCTTGATGTGAGTATGGAGTAATATCATTTATCTTTTATAGATGAGTGAGCATAGTTTATGAATCCAACATAATGTTACTTAACTACTTAGGAATTTATATAGTGTTGTAGTAGTTTTTGTAATTTGGTAGTTAATATAGTTTAGAAAAGATTTGATTGTTCAGAAGTTGTTCTTTAAGGAGTTTATTATTAGTGGAATTCTTCTTAGAAGATAATCTTCATTTATGGTTGGGGATACTTCTAAAATAAGGACATTTCTAATGTTTTAAACCATTATGGCATTATATTATTGATATTTAAGACTAATACTATTTATCATAATTATTTGACTCATTTTAGGAATATTAATAATTTTTATTTATCTTTATATGAATTATTAATGAAGTAAATAAGTTTAGATTTGAGTTATTAAAATATTTAATTTTCATTTAATTCAAAAGTAGAATATTAGATTTTTAATATGTAGAATTATTTTTGTGATCTTTTTGGTATATTACATTTATTTTTGTGATTTATAAATAATAAGATATGATTTTTATAATTCTTATTACTTTATAATTACTTAATGAATAATAAATATTTAATTAAGTGAAATAATAATACATGATTATAGTTTTAAATTAGAATTCTTATTTTTCCAAGATTTTTGGTATTTTACTTATATTATAAACATTTATCATTATAGGAATACGAATTATTAAAGTTTTATTACTTATAAAACTTTTACTAAATACTACTTATTTAAATAGTTATTATAACAATATTTGGTAATAGATTTAAGTTGTAGATTTTATTTTTCTAAATTTTTTTATATATTATACACATTTTTCTGAATTATAAATCAGAAGTTATTAATTAAACAAAATTTAATCATTTATTAAATTTCTGGAATAATATTAATTGGATTATAACATTTTATTTAACTCTTAACAGAAAATACTTTTTATACCGCACCCAGAGCTAGCCCCAGTCACTGACTAGTGGGCTGTGGTCCACCTCAGCTCTCAGGTCAAAGAAATGCTTTTGCTACTAACCCCCTCTCTACTCACTGTCGATGACATGTGGGCCATGGGCCATGTCATCCACCACGCGAGGCAAAGACTAGTCAAATGGCTGACGTGGCTCGATCATGAGGTAAGCATGGCGTCAGCATCGCCACCGCCGTCGGTGAGTGGTCACCGACGACGATCTCCAGCGCCCTAGCAAACGAAATGGACCTAATTCGAATCAGCGCGACCTACTGAACCTAAGAGTGGCAGCGCCGCTCGGAAATGGTCATCGGAGCTTCAGCTCCGACAAGCTCCGACGGTGGCCGACGGTGGCTTACAGTGAAACGGCAAGCTGCAACGAGATCAAATGATTCAAGGATGCTGGAAGATTCAGGAACTCACCCTGATGATGATTGAGTGGTTGGCAAGGACAGGCGCGGTCGGAATCGAGCTTCCCGACGAGGATTCCGACGAACTGTTGCGAAGGAAAATGACCAAATTCACCCGCTCCAGTGCTCCCCTTGACGCAAGCTTCTACCCAGAGGATCTACGGAGGATGGCGCTTCTCCATGATGGCTCAGAATGTTGTGGGTGACGTGGTTCGACGACGAGAGGTGGCTCCGGCGAGCTAGGGTTTCGGTCTCGTTCGTATCTGAGAGGATAAGGAGGAATTGGAGATAGGGATTGAGGCAGGGCATCGCGGTGGCCTTCTTATCCCCTCCTGGCAACGGCGGCAAGTACCTTGGTGCAATGACGATGATGACGGCATCAGGCGGCGACGAGCTCTGCCAGCGAGCTGCCTGTGTGCGTGACGGTGACGATGATGGTCGTTTTGCGGATAACCCCCTGGCGATTTCTTTAGCTCAACACGCGGTCCTCTCCTGTCCCCACTTGTCAGTCTCAGATGGAAAAGGATTGGGCTGGTTACTGGGCTGTTGTGGGCTGCACAGGCGTCAGATAGGTATAGTGGTATTGGGCTGCGGCCAGGTTTAATTTTTTATTTGTTTTATTATTTTTATATTTTCTGTTTTCCTTTTTAGATTTGAATTTGAATTAGATTTTGAACCTTTCTTTGTATAATTTGTTTGCTGGACATTTACAACAATATTTAAAATATATTTGGTACCCTTTGTGAACTTTTATTATGCCTTCTTTTTATATTTCTTTTATTTACTCGATAAGAACTCTTTTTTACTAATTGGAAGAAACTTCTTCTTATTATTTTTCTCTTCTATTTTTAATTAGGGATTTCTTGAATGATATATTCTTATCTCTTTATAACTCAACTTTTAGTGAGCTTATAGCTTGAATAGAAACTTTATATATATGTATAATGATTCTATACCATTCTTTGATGCAGGAAATATAAAGACATTGATATGATGATTATTACTCCCCATTAAGTTGGAAAATAGCAATGTATGTGATAAACAAAGAAGTTTAGGGTTTTGAATTATGAGTACTACCCTTGGCTTTAGGGTTTTGTATAAGCTTAAGTTCCTTTTAAGAGTTAAGATTTAATGGCTGAGCATATTGCCTTATGTATATAGTCTTTGATGAAATCTTCTTTTTTAATAGGAAGTTGGAATTAGAGTGTTTTATAGAAATGAGTATTCTTAAGCACATATAGTTATGATGGTTGAAATTAACAGAGATATTCTTATGTAATTTGTTATAGGGCGTCGTGGTGGTGGCACGGCAGATGCCATGGGTAGGCTAAAGTATGGGGCCAATGGATGCTAGAGGGATCTGGGGAGGGAAGATGTAGTTAATTCTACACACAAATGATTAACATACAGATCTTTATTTATCCTTTCTTGGACTACAAGTGCTCCTCGAGCTGTATGCAGGAAGAAATGATGAACTTCTACCAGCCTAACAGTATAGAATGAGCCGATCCCCTTCTCAGTATCCAAGCTTCTCCTTATAAAGGGGTGCTTTCGCTCCTCTAGGGCTGACGTGTCGAATATGCTTGTCCCAATATAGTAGCTCGGCGGCCTCCTTTCCGTGTCCCTCTTCTAACTACGACAAGGTTTCAGAGAACCCCACCTGCATGCCTCGGGTTCCAGGACTGTCACCTCCGTGACCTCCTTCTGCTCTTCTGCTGCTCTGCGCCTTGTCCTTTGCGCTTGGCTCTGTTCAGATTCTTCCTAGCCCGAGGCTAGGGTTTGACTTCAGGATCCTCCTTCTCCTGCAAGCTTCATGTTATTCGGCCCTGCCTCGCTTAACTCGGCTCGGCCTTCACCTGCATTATGGCTTATTCGGACCTGCCTGGCCGACTTAACTCGTATGTCGGCCGAATAACGTACAACCCCTCTGGTAATCGTTATGGTCATGCTCATCTCGGCCGACCTTTACACGATTCGGCAGATATAAACAGTAACTCGGCATAAGACCGGGGAAACTCCTTTTGGCTTCCCCCGTCTTGACCCTATCTGGGGTCACCTCCCCAACATTAGTCCCCGAAGCTAGTGTGATCCCGTCCGTACCTCGGCCGGGCCACATCAGTTTCCCAATACTCATTTCTCCTCATTTCCGAGTTACTCTCTCCTCTTCGAGGTATCCGTGTAGCTTCTTGCGTACGCCTCTTCCTACGTGTAACACTCATCATTATTTCTCTAGTTTTTCGTTCCTCTACAGTTCCCGCTGACAACACTACAGTGATTACTGCGCCTGTCACGTCGGCACTGCGATGCCTCGCGCACCGCAACGGTCAGGAGGCCTAATCCTCTCCTGCGTCGCGTGGTCGTCGGTGTGGCTCCACTCAGCCGCGAGCGGTTACGCCGCATACACGATCTACATGGTTACCATCCGCACGCACGATCCCACTACCACCAAGGCCACGCGGTTATAAAGAGGGGCACGGGGCTAGAGGATTTACTTTCCTCCTTCGCTCACCGTTGCCCTTCTTCCTCCTTTCGCCGTTGCGCCTGTTCATGCTTATGCGGCCGCGCGCTCGTCGGAATCTTCGACAGTGAGGCCCTAATCCCTCTGCTCCGTCGACCTCGTCCCCGTACACTTGCTCCGGCGCCATCGCCGGTGAGTTTCTCTGTGGTTTCATTCCCTAGATTTTTCTCTAGACGCGTCTGCCGCTCTCTAGGTTCCCCGCGGCGGTTCCTTTTCCGCTCCGCCGCCGTTTTCGCCTAGGACCACGACGGGTCCCTGCACCTCTAGGCTTTGCTCCGCCGCTAGTTCCTCTTCCGTAGACTCCTCCGGCGACCCTATGTCAAGCTCCGTTAGCGGCACGCTCATCGAGGATGATGATGCATTATCTGGCCCAGAGCGGGGCTCCTGGCAAGGTTCCACCGTTACCCGCCGAGAGGTTGAGTGGTTAGTTAGAACTCGCCGGATTCCTGCCGAGGTAGCCTATCGCTTACCCGGCAGCGGATCTTCTCCCGTTCTTAACGAGGGTGAGTACGTCGTTTTTATGTCCCATTTCGCTCGCGGGTTTGGTCTTCCCCTTAGCGATTTTGCTAGGGAATTCCTCGATTACTTCGGCCTACAGCCGCATCATCTTTCGGCTAACGCCATTGCTTCTCTATCCGCTTTTATCTCGTCTTCGGAAGGATACTTCGTCCTCTGGCCGTCTGTGCATGTATGGTCCAAGTTCTTCCAGATCCGATCCAATGTCGTTCCAGACAAATCCCTTCATCCTTCCGAGAAATTGCTTACCCAGTGTGGAGCAGCGTCCATCACACCTCGGAGGAAATCCGAGTTTCCTCGCGTTGTTGGTCTTGAGTCATGCAAGAAATGGAATAGATCGTTTTTCTATGTCAAGAATTCTGGGAAGGAGGATAAAATTCAGCTCCCTGCTTTCTCCATCGGCCCCCCTTCCAAGAAGAACTGGACTTATAATCCCAGGAAGAGCCATGCTCTGGCCGAGGCCTTTGAGATTCGGCTAAAAGAGCTGATCCACACCGGGTTACGCGGCGAGGATCTGATGACCACCTTCGTCAGCAGCCGGATCTGCCCTTTTCAGCAACGCACGCACAAGATCTGCTATATGAGCGGTCCCCTTGATCCCAACCGAGTCTCAATGGTTGAGCTCGACAATTATCTTATTTTCAAGCGTGTCCGAGCTATCTTTAAGACGGAGATGCCGGAGGATTGGACCTGGGGACTGAAGCCATTCACCTGCGGGAATCCCCCTCCCGAGGTAAGTTCACGCATTTATGTTTTGCCCCCCAATTGCGTTTGTGATTCCTTTTGCTAATTCCTTCGTCTCTTTTCTTGCAGAGATTTGCGGAGCAGAAGATTGAAGATGCCAAGGTTTTGGCCCTCCCGTGGACCGCAGATCGGAACACCCCGGATAGCGGGGAACCTGACTCGGAGGAGTTCGTTCCCAAGTCGGACCTTGCTCCGGCTCGTTCCCGTGGCAAGACCTCGGCTCACGAGGAGGAAGGTGATTCAGACGACGTCCAAATTCTTGAGGTAGTTGCCGCAATGCCTATCTCTTATGCATTTCCGGCTTCTACTTCCCCAGCTAATCAGGCCGGTCAGGTGCACGATGCCGAGCCTCTCGCCTCCCAACCTCCTGCTACCTCGCGGAAGCGTGCCGCTCCAACGGGTGCCTCCGAAGCCGCTCCCAAGAAGCTAACTAAAAAGTCATCCCAGCACCTTCCGAAGCGTAAAACTATGCCCGGAGTTACTGGGTACGCTCATTTTCATTTGTATTTCTTGTTTCTCTTTTTCCGTCCTTTGATTTGACTTTCCGTGCTTTTTGCAGCGCTCCTCTTTCTGTTAAGCCCAGTGGTCCAAGCATGACGAGTCATACTACTCGCCTGCCTTCTCCTCCGCCTCCCGAAGATACCAGAGTTCCTAGTCCAGCTCGCGTGGACTCTCCTCCTGCTCCGAGTCAAATATTACCTCGGCAAGAAGCACCCGTGGTTACCGTTGCTGATGCCAACGTAACCCGGACAGTTGATCCTCCTTCTGAACCCGCTACCCCCATCGTGAACCCCGGAGTTTCCCCCGAGACTCCTTTGGCCCGCGCAGTTTCAACCACAACTCCAACTCCAGCCGAGGATATCACCATCTCGGCGCCCTCAGAAACTATAGTTCCTCCTGTTTCCAAAGACACCACCCCTAGTGCCGAGGTAACGGCTCCTGCCAACGCCTCTTCTAAGGCCAAGAAGGTCGTCGTCACCAAACCTCCCTCATCTCAGAAAGGGATTGCTACCTCTTCTCAGCCTACAATTGCTGATGCGCTCCGCAAGGGGGTTTCTTCTGCCAAGACCGTTGTCACCCCGGCCGCTGATACTCTGCTCACGCTTCACAAGAGTCCCGCGGCGGCGGTGGTTACACAAGACATCCGAGGTAAAGTCCTTACTCGTACTGAGAGTGGGAACAGCCTCGGCTCGTTGGTTGAGTATGCCAATAACTGGAACGCTGCTGATCAGCTCGAGGGCAATCCAAGCAGTCAGCCATTTCAACTTTCCGACATCAGCAATCGCTTGCATCTGGCTGCCAAGATCGTGCTTGACAGAGATAAGATGAACGAGGTAATTGTTTTTATTGACGTTCGATTAGTCATTCGAATGATATTATATATACTCTAGTCCCCGAAGCTTGCATTTGGAAGTTTTATTAGGTTTTGCCTATTTCGGTTTTGTCTTAGTGTTCGAATATCTAGTCATCCAGATCTGAGTTATTCTTTGCTTAATTCGGATATGTCCTAGTGTTCAAATATCTAGCCACCCAAATCTGAGTTATGCTTTCCTTAATTCGGATTTGTCCTAGTGTTCAAATATCTAGCCACCTAGGTCCGAGTTAAGCTTTGCTTGATTCGGATCTGGCCTAGTGTTCAAATATCCAGCCACCTAGGTCCGAGTTAAGCTTCTCTTGATTCGGATCTGGCCTAGTGTTCAAATATCCGGCCACCTAGGTCCGAGTGAAGCTTTGCTTGATTCGGATCTGTCTTAGCTTCGAGTATCTCACTGCTATTTATTTTGTCGCTTAGGTTGCGCATGATCAGCGGACCGCCGAATTCCAAAGGCTTCTTTTCGCACATAAGAAATTGCAAGATAAGTATGAAAAACTCATTCCCGTGGTGAAGAAAGCTGGTAAGTTAACAAAATTTTGTATTGTCCCTAAAGTTCTTATTATTTTGGACTTGAGGTGTTAGCTCATTTTGCTGATGAATAGGTAATATCAACAATCTTAATATCCGTCTTGAGAAGAAAGTCAAGGCCCTAGAAGGTTAGTTACCCTTTTTCTTTACATATTTCCGTTCGAAACTTATCCCGGGTTCCTTTTAACCTTTTGGCTTTGGTATAGCCGAGTTACAAACTCTTGCAGCGTCACATCAAGAATGCATACCCATGCCTGATATGATGCTGCATTTTTAGAACAAGCCGCTACTCACTCGGTGCAGCTGAAAGAGAAAGATGATGAGATAATTCGCTTACGTGCCGAGGTGGAGTCCCTCAAGCTCTCTCAGAAGTATGAGTTGGAGAAAGTTGACCAGGAGTTCTCCGAAGAGAAGAATCGGCAAGCTCTGCAATTGCACAAAAATAAAGAACTCCTCGAGGCTGCCGAACTCAAGACACAGGCGATGAGCAAGGAGATCACTCGCTTTTAGAAGACCAAGGTTGATTGGACTCAAGATCTTCAGAAAATGCTCAGCTATATTCATCGTAAGTCTCTGACCGTGGCCGAGTTATCTCCTTCTCTTTCTTACTTTTGAGTGATATACTTTTATTCTGCGCAGATCATTTTCCAGAAGCTAAGCCCGTGAGCTCTAGAGCGGTGATTAATGCTCGAGTGCGCATGATGGTTGAAATTAGAGTGTTTTATAGACGTGAGTATTCTTAAGCACATATAGTTATGATGGTTGAAATTAACAGAGGTATGCTTATGTAATTTTTTATAGGGAAATATTTCTATAAAATGTTATAGACATCAAATGATGGATCAATGGTATAAGATGGATATTATGTTTGATTTGAGATTTAGAGTTGATTGCTTACCAAGATTAAATAGGAAAATGATTTATAACATATGATTATTGTAACATCCCAAAAATATTAAACTTAAATCATCAAACTCTAATCATCAAAATTAGGGTTAACAAAAACTTTTCCAATTAAAAATATGAAAGCATTCATATGAATGTGCATTAAAATTTGGATTCTTTTTGAATTGCCATGATTATGTGTTTTTTGCTTGTAAAATGATTCTTAGGTAAAATAAACATCATCTAAACAATCCCCAAACTTTTCCCAAAGACAAACAAATCAAAACAAACAAATTAAGTGAATGGTCACTTTGGCCAATTTAACTCCCATGCCTACTTTGTCTATCTCTAACTTTCAGAACTTAACAGAAACATGGATCGATCCTTGCACCCCTTGATAGTACTCATAACAGGGTACCAAGGCCCACTTTGTGAGCATCCAAAAACATTTAAATGCATAGTTTAAATGATAGTTTAAAATTGAATGTACTTCATATGGGAAGATCCCACTTTTTCAAAAACCACTCAAACCAACTCAATTTTCAAAACCCAAGCATCCACAGTATCACCAGTACATGCCTAGCACACCCACCAAAAATATTTTTAAAATTCAAAACTTGAATTCATGCGGCCATTTCATCAAACAACTTGCAGATACAAATCAAACAAAATCAAAACACTATGTTGAGCAGTGTTTTGGGCCTAATTTGTTCCCTCTCTATCTCACAGCAACCTCAGTAGATCATCTAGCAAACTTAACTAAGCTCTAGCCCCACTGTAAACTCGCCAATGTCATCAATGGTGAACAGCCCGAGAGCACCCATGTCACCCCAGTGTGGACAACAAGCTAGGAGAAGAACTCGCCGTGCCAACCTTGTCTGGGAGGTAGCCCATGCCTCCCCGCCCCCTCTCGACCAGCCCTGCCTCGCAGACAGCAACCAGAACCGCTAGGAACGCCGCGCCCGCGCCGCTGTCGACCATGCCGAAGCGCACCGCAGAGCACGCGTTGTTACCACGCAACCCGGCCACCTCGAGCCCTCGCCGCCCGCCAGCATGCACCCCACCGTCCCAGGAGACCGCCAGACATGCCCATTTCACCGCCCGCACGCCGTAGCCACCGCTCGCCCCAGAGTTCGCTGCCTCGCAGAGCATCGTGCGTTCTCGACCGTTTGCCACTGCCCCTACACATGCATTAAAGCCCTAGAGCATCGCCAGGAGACCACTGATCGATCGCCAACCTCGGCCATGCCTCTAGCTTCCCGTAGCCGTGTCGCCACCGTCGCCTGCCCATCCCGTTCGGTCTTGCCGTCGAGACTATAAAAGGAGGCCACCCCCAGCCGATTGAAGCACACCATTTCACTCCCCTCACCTCACTGATCGTTCCACCCCTTAGCCGGAGCAAGGCGAGCAGCGCATCGCCGGAATTTGGCCGGAGCTCGCCGCTGCAGAGGAGAAGAGGAGCCGTCGATTTCGTCCACCCCAGGAGCTACCGCGACCACCCCTGAGTTCGTCGTCGTCGACTTCGTCATTCGCCCGCATCGCCGACCTTCGCCTGAGCCCCGGTGAGCCCCCGACGACTCCCACTGAGCCTCTACGGTTCGAACTCGCCGGTGACTAGTTCATCATCGACGACGACCCTCAGCCGTCGATCTTCATTCTAATCCAATGCACCATATCGCCCCGTACCGCTTCGCGTGTTAAGAGTCGCTGACCAGTAGACCCGCCCTGTTAGTTGTGCCCCGCGCTGCGGAGTGACACTGGGTCGGCCCGTTAATCTTTCCCGCACAGCCCACTCGTTTGAATTTAGTTTTTCTATTTATATTCAAACTCGGTTTTGTACCTAGTTTCAAAAATCAACCCAGCTCGATTCAGTGAACCAAATTGAATGAAACCAATTTTGTTAGAAATATATTGAAATGATTAATCCAAGCCCGTTGGATTCAAATCATTTGAATCTATAGATCAACCTTGGTAAAATAACAAGGCAAAAGCTTTTCTGCATTCAAACATTTTTCAAATTTAAACCATAATAGCTTTTGAGTTGTTTCCAACTCTCAAAAATCACATTTGATCATACCTTTCAGAATATATAAAAATATATGGTTTACTTACAGAAATAATGTCCGAGTAATAAAAGGATGCCACATAGGCATTTCTAGTCACTTTATTTAATTAAAATAAAAAGGGTTAAACCTTATTAAATTGTGACACCATTTTAAATCACATTCCCATGTACTGAAATATGTGGTGATGACATGTGTCAATATGATCCCATGTTTGGTTTGGAGAATATTAAATCTTAAGTAGTTTTTTAATGAGTAGAAATTACTTTTCTAAAAATAAAATAAATAAGACAAATTCTTTATTCTTGTGATATTAGTGATGATGCTAGATCATCTCTAGAACCCCTTTGTGTGATTATTGCAAGTAGTTAAGTATTGTTTGGTGATTGTGTACCTCGTATTTATTTATAGACGCTAGTACTGACCAAGGATATGAGGAGGAAGGAGGATACTATGAAGAAGAAGCCGAGGAGAACTTCAACCACTGCTCTGCACAAGGCAAGCTAACACTTGCAATTTAGCAAGCTGATACTGATACTTTAGCAAGCCAATACTTGCAAGCGTAATACTACTAGTTGATTGAGCAAGCTAACACTTGCAATTTAGCAAGCTGATACTGATACTTTAGCAAGCCAATACTTGCAAGCCTAATATTACTAGTTGATTGAGCAAGCTAACACTTGGAAGATACTCTACTTTAGCAAGCCTTACTAATCAAGTTGACATATGCAACCAAATACTTGCTTGCTACCATGCCAACTATATGCCTTAAGCATATGTGATCATACCCACTTCATAACCCAATCCTAGTTTTACTTGCAAGCTTTATACTTTATTTCTTTATCAAAGCTTCTACTTAGAATTTACTTGAGTAAATTGTAGATATTAGAAAGATAATTGAAGGTTGCATAAAGATCATAAAATTTGGCCTAAGCTAGATAATCTTGATGTCATCCTAAGGCATGAGATTGAACTTAGTTAAACTACACTAGTTTACCACCCCTCATTAGTACACACTCCCATTTGAAGATGCTAGTGCTAAGCATAAAACTTGATCAACTTTAGATGGGAATACTTGGTGAAAATGGTTATGAAAACCTTGGAATGATGGATCATTCTACTGAGATGTTTTGACATGGGTTTACAAACACTAGATGATTTTGATGAGGAAAATGTTGAGGCATGAGCCTTAGCCCTTTATAAAACTGATGGTTGTCTGGATGCGATACCATTCCAATTTTACCGTACAACCACAATACCCGAGAATTGGGTTGGGATTGACTGGAAACTTATATACCTTAGTATTGTTCCCTCACGGCCAAGGTCTGAGCTGAGGCTACCTTGTGAAGATTTTCCACCTGTGCAGTACCCAAGATGACAGTTGGTCATGGTTGGGAGGCCAAACTCACAGGAGAGGTGCTTATACTAGGGCGTGTAATTGAAAGGTTAGGATTGATTATCCGCATACTGAGTATGGTGAATTCAGGATTTGTTCCTGACGGATGTATCGAATGTTGTGGTGAAAGTGTACAATCTCTGCAGAGTGTCAAACTATTCAAATAGCAGCGTCCGCGGTTATGGACAGTTGGAGTGGCAATACTGTTCCCCCGTTAGATGTTTTCAAAATGACTTATGAAATGAAATGAGATTTTGACTTGACCACAACAAAGTTGTGATATGAAATACAAGTTCGCACTTAGGTGTTATAAAACATCAACTAGCATTCTTTGCTTCTGAACTTAGTAGAGGTAAATCTGGCTTTTTGCAAAACAAACCTAGAGCTTAGTGTCCTAATACAAAAAACCCTTCCCTTGTTAGTATTAGTTTGCGAGTACTTGAAGAGTACTCATGGCTTTGTCCCTGGCTATTCCCGTGGCCACACTATGAAGAGGAGTACCAGGAGGATGGACCCCAGGAAGGTTACGACAACTAGGATCATCTCCCATCGTCAGCATTGCCTGTGACCCCGAAGATGGAGCTTCGCCTACGCTACCTTTATTATTACGTTATTCCGCTGCTTCAGTTGTATTAAGAACTGGATCATGAGCCTTATTTGTGTAAGACCTTATGTATGGTTTGTAATGGATGATGTACTATGGTATCCAAATCTGTTATGTCTCGCAAAAATGGTAATCCTGGGATTGCGATGTATGGCATAACAGGCATCTGGGATTAAAAATCCGGGTGTTGACAAGTTGGTATCACAGCAGTCCTGACCATAGGAGACCCTAGTTAGACTGGACGTTTGAATCAAAAACTTATTTTCAAAACCAAAGGAAGCAAATATTTACAAAAATTTATTCCCATTCTTATCACCTTGATTCTTTCATAAAAAATCATGTTCCTCAAAAACTCTTACAAAATACATAAAATTTGACACACTTGATCACTCTACTAACTTACTCATCCTATATTCTTATAGATGGACGTAAAGTACAGCAAGTTTTATCAGTTGGGGAATGGAGGAGACCTTATCTTTGAGCGGGATTTGGACCAGCTTTCGGAACTTCTGGAGCGTCCGCACCCCGAGTTCTTCGGAGATCAGCTCAATGATCAAGGAGGAGAAGATCTGCAGTGGCTAATTGTTGCAAGTCTCCGAGGAAAGATTGAACCTCCCACTGCTGAGGGAATTCAGTTTACCTTAAGAGATAACAACTGGCTCAATGGACTTGCCAGGGCCATGCAGGAAGCTCTTGCCCGTCTGTGTGGGCAGAGTATCAACCAGATCAAGGGTACCCGCTTTGAGTTTTGTCCAAGGAGTGATGCTATGGGACAGCCACTGGAATCCCCATACCACCACGATCCGAAGACCCAATTGGACCACCTTAGCTTCATGATGTATGATCGTCAGCAGGAATTCGACAATTGCCGTGACTACTCCAACCACAAGTCCGCCATCATCAAAACGAAGGATCAGACCATCGCCATGCTAGCAAAGGATCGCAAGTCTCGCCGCCGTTAGCTCGACAAGAAGGAGCGCATCATTGCCCGTCTTCGCCACCGTATCTCGGATTTGGAGGAGACCATCCATGAGAGATACATGCAGTTGGAGGAAAGGGAGAATGCCGGAGAGGATCTTTGTGGAGACCCCTACTCCTATCTCAGCGATGATGATGACTTTCTGGAGGATCAGGCTATGGATTTCTTCACCGATGAGGATGATTACGCCTTCATCGATGACGATGAGGATGATGAGGATGACGACTACACCGACTCCGAGGAGTAGTAGCACTTGAGCACTAGCGTAGTGAGTTGTATTCGGACCCACTATATCTTAGTTTCCAGAATGGTTCTTAAAACCATCTGTTTTTCTTTTTTTGTGGTGTGTGTTTGTACCGTGTGCTATGAATGAATGAAAAGAAAGTTGCTAGAAAATCTGAGTCAAACTTTAAAAACTTTTCAAAATCCCGGAACCTTAGAAATTTCCCTCTTTTCTCATGATCTATCTCAATCTTCAGATGCCACGCGGAGGAAGTGGTTCATCCCTGGACCCGGTGTTGCAGATCCTGCAAATGTTGGTTTCTAACCGCAAAGCCGAAAGAGCCGAACGTCAAGCCAACCTAGCCCCCCTTCAACAAATAGCTCAGCTATCCCACAACAATCAAGGCCACGGAAATCAGGACAACCATGGATCTAAGCTCAAGAAT
Source organism: Avena sativa (assembly GCA_916181665.1). Classification (NCBI taxonomy): domain Eukaryota; kingdom Viridiplantae; phylum Streptophyta; class Magnoliopsida; order Poales; family Poaceae; genus Avena; species Avena sativa. Next base: position 164,390,189 of record OV702285.1, on the reverse strand, counting down.
TTCCAGAACACCAACCCACTTGTTTTCACTAAGTCAGAGGAGCCCTTAGATGCCGACGATTGGTTGCAAACCATGGAAAATAACCTAGAAGTCGCCGGAGTGGAAGCCAACGAGAAAATTTTGTTCGTCACCCACTATCTAGCCGGAGATGCAAGAGCATGGTGGAACAGCGTTCGTGCAATGACCGGAGGATAGATGATGACCTGGGAGGAATTCAAGGTCAAGTTCAGCAGAACCCATGTGCCACCGGGTTTGATCAAGAGAATGAGAGATGAGTTCAGAGAACTGAAGCAAGGAAGGATGACAGTAGTGGAATACCGTGACAAATTCTTGTCATTATCTAGGTATGCTCCGGATGAGATCGACACCGAAGCCAAGAAGAAAGAAAGATTCTTGAATGGTCTGCACGATGAGATGCAGACGGTGCTAGGCAATATCCCCTTTGCTGATATTGAAGCCCTTGTCGACTCTGCCATCCAGATGGAAGGAAAGATGAACCAAGCTAATGAGAACCGCAAGCGTCGCATGATGCATCAGCCAGCAACCCATCAGACCCCAAAGTATCGCCCCAACCCATCTCCAGGATTTGCCCCGAGAACCAACAGACCTCTGATGAACCGTTCGACCTATCCCAACCGTGGAAACCCGAGGTCCGGAGGAAATCACAACAACCCCGGCAACTCTAGAAATTTCAATTGTGCCCCACCCAAGTTCAACAATAACAATGCTACCGCCAACACCAACACTGCCCTGAGGACTGGAAGCAATGCTGTGTCTGTTGCAGCAAAGGACAAGTCGCAAGTGACTTGTTATGACTGTGGAAATAATGGTCACTACTCCAACAAGTGTCCCAACAAGAAGAATGCCGCAGCCCCCAATGCAAATGCCCCAGCTCAGTATCATCGTCGTGTTCAGCCCGGAAGAAGATTTGCCCCAGGGAATTCACTCAACCGCAACGGCCGTCTTTTTCTCATGCATGCTGAAGAAGCTTAGGAAGCGCCAGACGTCGTGCTGGGTATGTTTTCTTTTAATTCAGTACTTGCTAGAGTGTTGTTTGATTCTGGTGTATCACACTCATTTGTCACCGAAGAATTTGCATGCAATAGTAAGATTCAACCAACCAAACTGAAGCATGTTATGATTGTTCAAATCCCCGGTTCAACCACCAAGGCTAGGAAAATTTGCAAAGCCGTCCCTATCTGAATCCATGGCATAGATTTTTATGCTAATCTGATAGTACTCAGAACTAAAGGTTTGGAAGTAGTACTAGGAATGGATTGGATGTCCAAACATAAAGGATTAATTGACTGTGCCAAGAAAGCCATAACCATGACCGGTACAGTCGGAATATCAGTTGAGCATGTATCTGAAACCTTACCTCGTCAATTCAAGTGCAACAAGAGTATAGCCCAACCTACCATTGACCAAGTCCGGATAGTCTGTGAATACCCCGATGTATTTCCAGATATTTTGCCTGGTATGCCCCCAGATCGGGATATCGAGTTTATCATTGAACTAATCCCCGGAACCGGACCTATAGCTCAGAGACCATATAATATGAACCCGTCTGAACTAGAAGAACTAAAGAAGCAACTGGATTCCATGTTGTAAATTGGATTGATTCAACCAAGTGCATCACCATGGAGATCACCAGTCTTATTCGTGGACAAGAAGGATGGAGGTAACCGTTTGTGTACGGATTTTCGGAATTTGAATGATGTCACGATCAAGAACAAGTACCCATTGCCCAAGATAGAAGATTTGTTTGATCAGTTGACCGGTGCCAAAGTGTTTTCTAAGATTGATCTTAGAATAGGCTATCATCAACTCAAGATTCGTGTAGAGGATATCCCCAAGACTGCCTTTACCACCAGATATGGATTATACGAGTATATTGTCATGTCTTTTGGATTAACCAATGCCCCCGCTTATTTCATGAATCTCATGAATAAGATTTTTATGGACTTCCTGGATAAGTTTGTCGTTGTTTTAATCGATGACATTCTGATTTATTCCAAATCGGAAGAAGAACATGAGCTACACCTAAGGACCATTCTTGGAACCCTTATAGAGCATCAGTTGTATGCCAAGTTTAGCAAATGTGAATTCTGGTTACAGGAGGTAGGATTCCTCGGCCACATTGTATCAGCCGGAGGAATTTCCGTTGACCCTGCAAAAGTGAAAGATGTCGAAGATTGGCAAGCCCCAACCACTCAAACCCAAGTTCATGCATTTCTCGGATTGGCGGGATATTACCGCAAGTTCGTAGAAAGATTCTCGAGTATCGCCAGACCCATGACCCAATTGCTGAAGAAGGACAAGAAGTTTGAATGGACCGACAAATGTGAAGCGAGTTTTCAAGAACTCAAGAGGAGATTGATTTTAGCCCCAATCTTAATCATGCCAGATATGACGAAGCCCTTTGACGTGTATTGTGACGTATCCAAGATAGGTCTCGGATGTGTTCTAATGCAAGAAGGCAAAGTTATATCTTATCTATCTCGACAACTGAAACAACATGAGCAAAATTACCCAACCCATGACCTCGAACTCGCAGCCGTAGTTTTAGCCCTGAAACATGGAGGCATTACCTGATGGGAAACCGTTGTGAGATTTATTCGGAACACAAGAGCCTGAAGTATATATTCACTCAGAAGGAGCTGAATATGAGGCAGAGAAGATGGATTGAGCTAATCAAGGATTACGATCTGGACATTCACTATCACCCTGGAAAAGCCAACGTGTTAGCGGATGCCCTTAGAAGATTGTCGTGCCGCTTGAACTCCATGATTTTGAAGGAGCAACAAGTTTGCACACGGAGATGGAAGATTTTCGAATGGAATTAGTAAGTGAAGGATTTTTTGGCTAGCATAGAACTTCAACCCACTTTGATCAGCCAGATCAAAGAAGCGCAGAAAGGAAATGCTATTATCGACAGAATTATGCGTCGTATCGGTACAGGCAAAGTACCCGGATTCACCGAAGACGAAGAGGGAGTTCTATGGTACAAAGGACGCCTTTGTGTACCAGCAGATTCTGAGTTGAAAGAAGTTATTCTGAAGGAAGCTCATGATACTCTTTATTCTATCCACCCCGGAGGAACAAAGATGTATCAAGATTTGAAGGAGCAATTTTGGTGGCATAAGATGAAGATAGAAATCGGAAGCTATATCGCCAAGTGTGATATATGTCAGCGAGTCAAGGCGGGACATCAAAGACCCTCTGGATTGTTGCAACCATTGCAGATTCCGGAATGGAAATGGGATTCCGTTGGAATGGACTTTATCACCGGATTGCCTACTTCTAGTAGGGGAAATGACTCTATCTGGGTCATAGTAGACAAATTGTCCAAAGTCGCCCATTTCTTACCCGTCAAGACCATATATCAGAGTTCGAAGCTAGCGGAGTTATACATCGCTAGAATCGTTAGTTTGCACGGAGTTCCCAAGAACATCGTATCAGATCGAGGAACTCAGTTTACCTTGAGATTCTGGAAGAAAGTCCAAGAAGGTTTAGGAACCCGCCTAGATTTCAGCACAGCTTATCACCCTCAGACCGATGGACAAACGGAGCGAGTAAATCAAATACTCGAAGAAATGCTGAGAGCATGTGTGTTAGAGTATGGATCTAAGTGGGAAGACTGTCTGCCGTTTGCACAATTTTCATACAACAATAGTTATCAAGCTAGTTTGCAAATGGCCCCATTTGAATTCATGTACGGAAGAAAGTGTCGCACCCCTTTGAACTGGTCGGAAGTAGGAGAGAGTCAGATTTTCGGACCCGACATCCTACGAGAAGCAGAAGAGAAGGTTCACAAGATTCGTGAGCACCTCAAGACAGCCCAGTCCAGACAGAAGAGTTACGCAGATAAGAGACGTCGAGACCTCGCCTTCAACATAGGAGATTTTGTGTATCTGAAAGTGTCGCCATTGAAAGGAATGCAGCGTTTCTAACTAAAAGGAAAATTAGCCCCCAGATATATCGGACCTTTCAAAATTCTGAACCGTCGAGGAGAAGTGTCGTATCAATTGGAACTACCCGAAGAGATGTCAGCCGTGCACAATGTTTTCCATATCTCATTACTTCGTAAGTGCCTCGAAGTTCCAGAGAAGACCGAAGTGTTCAAGAATATTGATCACCGGACCATAGAAATCAACGATGACCTGACCTACCCCGAAGTACCCATCCGTATTTTCGAATAACCTTTCATAACTACCAGAACCCGAAGCATCAAGTTTCTCAAGATTCAATGGAGCAACCACACCGAAGAGGAAGCTACCTGGGAGCGCGAAGATCACATCAGCACGGAGTTTCCCGATCTCTTCAAATCCTAGGTAATCTTTTCGTCCTTTTTCAAATCTCGGGACGAGATTTTGTTTAAGAGGGGAAGGTTTGTAACATCCCAAAAATATTAAACTTAAATCATCAAACTCTAATCATCAAAATTAGGGTTAACAAAAACTTTTCCAATTAAAAATATGAAAGCATTCATATGAGTGTGCATTAAAATTTGGATTCATTTTGAATTGCCATGATTATGTGTTTCTTTGCTTGTAAAATGATTCTTAGGTAAAATAAACATCATCTAAACAATCCCCAAACTTTTCCCAAGGACAAACAAATCAAAACAAACAAATTAAGTGAATGGTCACTTTGGCCAATTTAACTCCCATGCCTACTTTGGCTATCTCTAACTTTCAGAAGTTAATAGAAACATGTATGGATCCTTGAACCCCTTGATAGTACTCATAACAGGGCACCAAGGACCACTTTGTGATCATCCAAAAACATTTAAATGCATAGTTTAAATGATAGTTTAAAATTGAATCTAATTCATATGGGAAGATCCCACTTTTTCAAAAACCACTCAAACCAACTCAATTTTCAAAACCCAAGAATCCACAGTATCACCAGTACATGCCTAGCACACCCACCAAAAATCTTTTCAAAATTCAAAACTTGAATTCATGCGGCCATTTCATCAAACAGATTGTAGATACAAATCAAACAAAATCAATACACTATGTTGAGCAGTGTTTTGGGCCTAACTTGTTCCCTCTCTAGCTCAGAGCAACCTCAGTAGATCATATAGCAAACTTAACAAAGCTCTAGCCCCATTGTAAACTCGCCAATGTCATCAATGGTGAATAGCCCGAGAGCACCCATGTCACCCCAGTGTGGACAGCAAGATAGGAGAAGAACTAGCCATGCCAACCTTGTCTGGGAGGTAGCCCATGCCTCACTACCCCCTCTCGACCAGCCCTGCCTCGCAGAAAGCAACCAGAACCGCCAGGAACGCCGCGCCCGCGCCGCTGTCGACCATGCCGAAGCGCACCGCAGAGCACGCGCCGTTCCCACGCAACCTGACCACCTCGAGCCCTCGCTGCCCGCCAGCATGCACCCCACCGTCCCAGGAGACCGCCAGACATGCCCATTTCACCGCCCGTACACTGTAGCCACCGCTCGTCGCAGAGTTCGCCGCCTCTGCCTCACAGAGCATCGCGCGTTCCTGACCGTTTTCCACCGCCCCTACACGCGCATTAAAGCCCTAGAGCATCGCCAGGAGACCACCGATCGATCGCCAACCTCGGCCATGCCTCTAGCTGCCCGTAGCCGTGTCGCCACCTTCGCCTGCCCATCCCATTCGGTCTCGCTGTCGAGACTATAAAAGGAGGCCACCCCCAGCCGATTGAAGCACACCATTTCACTCCCCTCACCTCACTGATCGTTCCACCCCTTAGCCGGAGCAAGGCGAGCAGCGCATCGCCGGAATTTGGCCGGAGCTCGCCGCTGCAGAGGAGAAGAGGAGCCGTCGATTTCGTCCACCCCAGGAGCTGCCGCGACCACCCCTGAGTTCGCCGTCGTCGACTTCGTCGTTCGCCCGCATCGCCGACCTTCGCCTGAGCCCCGGTGAACCCCTGAAGACCCCCACTGAGCCGCTAGGGTTCGAACTCGCCGGTGACTAGTTCATCGTCGACGACGACCCTTAGCCGTCGATCTTCATTCTAATCCAATGCACCATATCACCCTGTACCGCTTCGTGTGTGAAGAGTCGCTGACCAGTAGACCCGCCCTGTCAGTTGCGCCCCGCGCTGCGGAGTGACACTGGGCCGGCCCGTTAGTCTTTCCTGCGCAGCCCACTCGTTTGAATTTAGATTTTTCTATTTATATTCAAACTCGGTTCTGTACCTAGTTTCAAAAATCAACCCAGCTCGATTCAGTGAACCAAATTGAATGAAACCAATTTTGTTAGAAAGATATTGAAATGCTTAATCCAAGACCGTTGGATTCAAATAATTTGAATCTATAGATAAACCTTGGTAAAAATAACAAGGCATAAGCTTTTCTGCATTCAAACATTTTTCAAATTTAAACCATAATAGATTTTGAGTTGTTTCCAACTCTCAAAAATCACATTTGATCATACCTTTCAGAATATATAAAAATATATGGTTTACTTACAGAAATAATGTCCAAGTAATAAAAGGATGCCACATAGGCAGTTCTAGTCAATTTATTTAATTAAAATAAAAAGGGTTAAACCTTATTAAATTGTGACACCATTTTAAATCACATTCCCATGTACTGAAATATGTGATGATGACATGTGTCAATATGGTCCCATGTTTGGTTTGGATAATATTAAATCTTAAGTAGTTTTTCAATGAGTATAAATTACTTTTCTAAAAATAAAAGAAATAAGACAAATGCTTTATTCTTGTGATATTAGTAATGATGCTAGATCATCTCTAGAACCCCTTTGTGTGATGATTGCAAGTAGTTAAGTATTGTTTGGTGATTGTGTACCTCGTATTTATTTATAGACGCTAGTACCGACCAAGGATACGAGGAGGAAGGAGGATACTACGAAGAAGAAGCCGAGGAGAACTTCAACCACTGCTCTGCACAAGGCAAGCTAACACTTGCAATTTAGCAAGCTGATACTGATACTTTAGCAAGCCAATACTTGCAAGCGTAATACTACTAGTTGATTGAGCAAGCTAACACTTGCAATTTAGCAAGCTGATACTGATACTTTAGCAAGCCAATACTTGCAAGCCTAATATTACTAGTTGATTGAGCAAGCTAACACTTGGAAGATACTCTACTTTAGCAAGCCTTACTAATCAAGTTGACATATGCAACCAAATACTTGCTTGCTACCATGCCAACTATATGCCTTAAGCATATGTGATCATACCCACTTCATAACCCAATCCTAGTTTTACTTGCAAGCTTTATACTTTATTTCTTTATCAAAGCTTCTACTTAGAATTTACTTGAGTAAATTGTAGATATTAGAAAGATAATTGAAGGTTGCATAAAGATCATAAAATTTGGCCTAAGCTAGATAATCTTGATGTCATCCTAAGGCATGAGATTGAACTTAGTTAAACTACACTAGTTTACCACCCCTCATTAGTACTCACTCCCATTTGTAGATGCTAGTGCTAAGCATAAAACTTTATCAACTTTAGATGGGAATACTTGGTGAAAATGGTTATGAAAACCTTGGAATGATGGATCATTCTACTGAGATGTTTTGACATGGGTTTACAAACACTAGATGATTTTGATGAGGAAAATGTTGAGGCATGAGCCTTAGCCCTTTATAAAACTGATGGTTGTCTGGATGCGATACCATTCCAATTTTACCGTACAACCACAATACCCGAGAATTGGGTTGGGATTGACTGGAAACTTATATACCTTAGTATTGTTCCCTCACGGCCAAGGTCTGAGCTGAGGCTACCTTGTGAAGATTTTCCACCTATGCAGTACCCAAGATGACAGTTGGTCATGGTTGGGAGGCCAAACTCACAGGAGAGGTGCTTATACTAGGGCGTGTAATTGAAAGGTTAGGATTGATTATCCACATACTGAGTATGGTGAATTCAGGATTTGTTCCTGACGGATGTATAGAATGTTGTGGTGAAAGTGTACAATCTCTGCAGAGTGTCAAACTATTCGAATAGCCGCGTCCGCGGTTATGGACAGTTGGAGTGGCCATACTGTTCCCCCGTCAGATGTTTTCAAAATGACTTATGAAATGAAACGAGATTTTGACTTGACCACAACAGAGTTGTGATATGAAATACAAGTTCCCACTTAGGTGTTATAAAACTTCGACTAGCATTCTTTGCTTCTGAACTTAGTAGAGGTAAATCTGGATTTTTGCAAAACAACCCTAGAGCTTAGTGTCCTACTACAAAAACCCCCTTTCCTTGTTAGTATTAGTTTGCGAGTACTTGAAGAGTACTCATGGCTTTGTCCCTGGATATTCCCGTGTCTAGACAATGAAGAGGAGTACCAGGAGGATGGACCCCAGGAAGGTTACGACAACTAGGATCAACTCCCATCGTCAGCATTGCCTGTGACCCCGAAGATGGAGCTTCGCCTACGCTACCTTTATTATTACGTTATTCCGCTGCTGGAGTTGTATTAAGAACTGGATCATGAGATCCTTATTTGTGTAAGACCTTATGTATGGTTTGTAATGGATGATGTACTGTGGTATCCAAATCTGTTATGTCTCGCAAAAATGGTAATACTGGGATTGCGATGTATGGCATAACAGGCATCTGGGATTAAAAATCCTGGTTTTTACAATTATATTTCACAATCTTGGATCTCTCATTAAGGAATTCCTTTCCTAGATATAATACCTCTTTCTATCCATCATCATGATTAGTTTGATGGACTTACTTATTAAAATCTTCTTATTCAATATATCATTCTTCTAAACTTATGGTTGAATCCAATGAGTTTGATACAAAGGCACTTCATAGATTTCTCATATCCTTGCTTGGTTGTATTTACTATTCTACTGTTGATAATCTTCCATCCAACCAGTAGTTCCTTCAAACTCTACTCCCAATCTTACTTAATCCTCCATCACTAATCTTTTACTAAAGTAAACTATCCTTAAAGGTGAATAACACCATCTTATAATTACTTAACCCTCATGACTGACACTTCAATACCTGAACTATATTTATGTGGTTTGGAAAGACTTCTCTAGGATCACTTATCTTTACTAAGGTTCCAATCATGTTCTACCTACCAGTATTATCTATATTAAATATAAGCATTCCATGTTGGTGACCAGAACATTACCATTATAACACTTTAATCATTTATTACCTAAGTTCTTGGTTAAGCAGGGCTTTTTCAATCCTACCTTTTATTGTCTAGAAATTATCTTCTTAATATCTTATATTGGATTAAGGTTATTAACGGACTTTGCCCTCATTAGAAGATTTGAGTGGTTGTTCTGGTAAGATCAAATAATAGATCAAAGACTAATAGTTGAAGAAGTTGTGAATCAATGGGGAATTATCGAACATTGATGAACAACAGATATTGAGATAAGTTCCATAAAGATTGTATAGAAAGAAGGATATATATAGTGGATGATTTTGACTTAATATTTTTCCAACACCAACTCATCAAAAGAGTTTTTAAGGTTAGGTGTAACTATGATACTCAGAATGTATGCAGATGGGATTTAAGATATAGTGGTTACTTTCTTATTGTTTGTTCTATATCCTTAACTTGGTACTTATGAGTGATTATAATGAATACTACAATATGATCACCTAATGATGAATATAATTCACATTGTATTAGGGTTTAACTTATAGTACATTGGATCTACCCTTAGATCAAATCTCTCTTACCCAAAATGAGATTTTAACAAAGGTCTTATTGAAACTTATCACAGTCAACTGAATGATCTACTTCAATTCCATCAAGCTAAGAGAAGCTTCAGTCACTTTGACAAGTTTTGTTTAAAAGCACGAAAATTATTCGGATTTTCTATGCATGAATGCAATGCACACATCTAGGCTCTAATGCTGGGGTGTTACAAATCTTGAGAATTTACTAGGAATAGCAATAGCTATTAGGTAGATATGGTGGACACAAGTGGCAAACGTTTTTGGTTCAAAGGGTTTTGGAAACATGAGAAGTATGCCTACTCAAAACAGGTTTTTAGCTAGCAAGGCTGGGTAGCAAGCAAGAAAGTTGCAAGAAGCAAGAAAACATACAAGTAATAAAGCCAAACATGCAATCTTCCTTGAAGACACAAAAGAATCTTAAATAAAGAATACTAAGCTTATGAGCCAACAAGAAAGAAAACAAATGATACCAAATACCTGTAAGCTTTTCCTTTCTTTCTTTTCTTTCAAACTAATGCCACTAACCATAACTCGGTTTGCCAAAACCAATTTAGATCCACTTGATGATCCCAAAGTGGTTCCAATACTGAACAACAAGATCCATCATATAATAGAGATTGCAAACAAAAATAAGAAGTGCAAAAAGTAAAAGATGAGACTTCTCATTAATATTCCAATAAAGGCACTCACACCAAGGGATACATAGATAATCAACTAAAGGAGAGATACTTCCACATGCAAACAAAACTATAAGATAACCTCTGTACCATAGATATGAATCCACTAAAAAGGTAAAAGATAATCTTGGTGATACCGCGGCACTCCCCCAAGCTTGGAACAAGCCAAGGGGATGCCAAACCTGATGACAAATTACTCCTTCAGTGGTGGTGGTATCTTGTCATCATCAAACTTCCAAGGCAATGGTTCCCCATCCAAAAAGGATGTCTTTTTTTCTGCAATCCTGAAACTAGCAGCAGAGGTAATGCGATCAAATCTAGCTTCATACTCACAGTTTTGATTTTGTATGTCATAGAGTTGTGCTTGAAGTTGATTGGTGGTTTGATGGAGTGAGAAGATCTCTTCTCGGAGCTCATCAACTTCTACCTCATGCTTGCTGATGAGTTCTGAACTTATCTTGTGAATAACATCCACTTCGCATTCTGCCATCTTCTTGTACCTGAAAACTTCTTGTTCCAATGCTTCCATCATGTCTTCTAGGTTGCCTTCTCCTTTAGGGCCTTGAACTTCTTTCATCTGTACCTTCCCCTCTTTGAGGATCAACTCTTTGGGGTGAATCCTCAACTCATACATGTACGAGTTGAGGACATCCGCAGAGGAATCCTCCGTGGGTGATCCAGAGGAAGACACTGAGGCTCCAAATCTGAGAATTTTCCTGACAGAAACAGATCGAAAATGAAAACACGGCAAGAACACGATGCAAGAACCTCGGGGAACTCGGGGGGTTATATATTACGAAGATTCAATGCATAAGGAAAGTTTTTACATGGAAACAAAGTGGAGACGATGTTCGGGGGAGTCAAACCCCCTCCAGGCGCGGCTAGGCTGGGCCCGCGCCTGGGGTGGGTTTGTCCACCCCGGGCTCCGTTCCCTCGTCAGTTTCGTCCCGTAACTTCCCTTATATATTAAAAACATCACAAATATAAAAAGATTGGAGTTTCATGAACCTTCTGTTTTCACCACTTTTACCTATTCAAAGACGAACTCTTCAAATTCCTTTCCTCTTTCTCCTGAGAATTTCATTCATACAAAACCTTTGCAAACTTAATGACAACATTAGTGTAAGCAAAAACAATAAACCTTTGGTACACACTTCAACTAAAAACCCATCAACACAAAAGCTTCCATAAGAGGCAAATGCAAAAGACGGCAAAAATCTATCAAAACATACAAGCAGGTAAAGATTGATTTTTCCGAAGAACTTAGGTTGCTCAAATCAAAAAGTTCAGAACTGATGAAAGTTGGGTAACAACTTGGAGAACAAACTCAGAAAAATTCAGCTCCATCCGATGTACTGAGCTTCCTCACGAATTTTTAAAATGCAGCATAAAAAACTGTCCTAGGACAACCACTTTTCACAACTCCAGTACTTCACAAAAGTAGTTGAACTTGACACAAAAACTAAAACAAAAAGAATAAGGAGAGATTATTATAGAGGTAATAACTTCCAAGACTCGACAAAACTCTTGGGTTATCTCCCAACAAGTACTTTTCTTTAATGCCTTTAAGTTAGGCCTGAAACTTCCAAAGATGCTCACATAGGATAAATATATCTGGAGTGAAAGAGAGCATCAAGAATCAAATAACCAAAACACTTGAGTCTAACCCACTTCCTATGCATGGAGGTGTCATGAGAAAATGAATTGTTGAAACAAAAGGCCACAAGCATAGGAAGACAAAACAGATGCAACTTTAAAGCTTTGAACACAAAACGGGGAAACTTAACATCATTGAGATGCATAAAACCATGTTTCCCTCTCTCAAAATAACTTTTAGTAGCACTTTGAATAAATTTGACCATATAATTGTCACTGGAAACAACTTTATCATCTGAGTAAGCATACTTACAGTCTCCAAAAAGAGGTCCAAGGTCATAGACTAGATCAATAGAAGCAAGTTGTTCCATCCTGAAATCTTTATTAGGCAAGCTATTTTCACAAGGAGCTTTAGCAAATTTGGAAAAGTTAAACACATAAAACTCTCCATCAAACTTAGTTAAAACTTTTTCCTCCTTACAATCAATAATGGCTCCACAAGTGTTCAAGAAAGGTATACCAAAAATGATAGGACAAGTTTTGCTAGCTACTGAATTAAGCACTAGAAAATCAGCAGGATATTTAATCTTACCACAGAGAACCTCCACATCTCTTAGAATACCAATGGGGCAAATGGTCTCCTTATTAGCAAGGTGGGTAACCACATCAATGTCCTCAAGCTCACAAGGACCAATCTCATGCATAATTTCCCTGTAAAGCTCATAAGGAATAGCACTAGAACTAGCACCAATATTACATAAACCATAGTAGCAATGATCACTAATTTTAACAGAAAGCATAGGAACACTAGCTTTTCTTGCCTTACTAGGATGAGAAATAATATTAGAAGTGTCTTCACAGAAGACAATATGCTCATACTGTCATGGTATTGCCGACGAGTACACCATGGAGGGGTCCTCACAGTGTGTGTTTAGAGACGTGGGGGAAGGCGGACGATTGACGGGTACGAGGTAACACAGCTTACCCAGGTTCAGATCCCACAACAGTGGCGGAATCCTACTCCTGCTATAAATCACTATAATGGCAATACGCCGGGTTACAGAGATAGGTTCGTTGTGCGAGGTGTATGTTAATCGATATGACTTGTGCCCTAAAGGCTCCCATATGCCCGACTTATATAGTTGCCAGGTCCTAGGGTTACAGGGAAAATTCCTAGCCGGATAGGTTACAGATTCCTACACTGTCTATTACTAGTCTAGCGTCTCTTGTACTCCAAGTCTCCGGATACGCTGGTGACTCCACCGTAGCCTTCCTTTATCCGGCATGGGCCTCCCTTCTGGATCCATCTAACTAGGCCGCCCAGCAGGCCAAGGGCCATGCTACCAACTGTGGGCCACCCGGGTTATCCGGATAAGAGACATGCTATGATGATACCCATATAGCATATCCCCAACAGTAGCCCCCTGAGAACTCCGAGATCTTGCGCCGTCTTGCCTCTTCACATTGAATGCTCTGTCTAGATGGATGTCGGCAAATCGTGAAGCAATATCTTGTAGTCCTCCCAAAGAACCCTGCAAGGTTTTCTCCGTCTTCAATTTGTAAGTCGGAGAATTGCTAAATCTTCAGTCATACACTTCCGTAGCCGGAATGGATCCGTCCATGCCGGAATCTTCTGATGTGATGGTTCATTTGCCTATGACAGCTAGGGAAACGTAGACATAGGTCAGCAACGCCTCGTAACCCACACATGCAGAGAACGCAATCATGTCCCTTTTCCCGCGCGAGAGATACGAACCGCTGGCGGCGACGGTTGATAACATGGAGAAAGTTCCGCGCACGTCCCCGCACACATCGCCTACGCGGCAATCGTTCGATCATGCTGCACGAATCTTGATGCCGGAGGTTATAAATAGTAACAGCGGTGGAAAACTTACTTTTCACCTCATTCCCCTCTGCATCGTCTTCTTCCTCCAGCGAGCACCTCCTCGAGCTCTCCATGCAATGTGCGAAAAAACCCTAGCTCCCCAACTTCTCCCAGTCACCACCAGAAACTCCCAATGGCCAGCAGCAGCTCCTCCCCTTCCATGGCGGCGTCAGGCGATGCCGCGGTGAAGCCAGCGAGCGCCGTCATCGTGCCCCAGAAGGTCTGGTTATTCCCAAGTCCGCGGTGGTCAAAACCACCGGCGGCGACCATAATCCAACGGCGCTGGAGCTGCTGGAGGAGGAGTACGACTCCCATAAGGGCGACTGGCATGGTTCGGATATTACGGACTGCGATATCAAAGAACTGATCAATGAGGGCTACCTCCCCGCGACAGAGGGGCTCGCCTGGCGGGCGGTGCCGGCCGGCGAGGTCACACCTTCTCCCCTAGCCGGAGAAAAAGTGTACCTCAAAGCACAACTGGTACGCGGCGTCTCCCTGCCCATATCCAACTTTTTCCTTGTTGTCCTCAAACATTACCGAGTACAGCCTCAGAACCTCTCCCCCAATAGCATCTTAGCACTTAGAAACTATGCGGCGCTTTGCGAGGGTTATTTAGGGATTAGGCCTAGGCTATATCTCTTCATCTATTTCTTCACCGTCAAGCGCGAAGCCGGAGCCGGCAAGGACGAGCTCAGAAATTGTGGCACCATTAGTTTTAAGATTCGGCCTGGACGGCGCTTCCCCGACATCGTCGGCCACGAGTCCTGCAAGAATTGGCAGCGGACGTACTTCTACGGCCCAGATATCCCTCTGGCTGGCCGAGAAGTGACGTACCCGGACTTCGTCGATGGAGCCGCCGCTGAAGCCTCGACATGGAGATCCCAGGCCTCCCTTACCTCCGACATCGACGCTTCCCACGCTATAAGGTGGATAGAGTGGTTCGTAGATACGGGTCTGACCGGATTGGACCTGGCCATGTGCTGGTTCGTCAGGCGGATCCAGCCTCTGCAGCATCGCTTGAAGCTGATGCACGAGTATACCAACGAGAGAAGGTATAGCCTCCGCATCTTCGTGGACAACTTCTCGAGCGACTCCGTCAAGCTCCGCCTCAAGTACATCGTCAAGGTGAAGGATATGAAGCGTGGCTTCACCATCACCTACAACATGTTCGTAGAGAGCAAGTGCCCAAAGGTACCTGTTTATTTTCCATGTATGACATATACTCCAGTTCTTCCATCTAGCCATTACCATCTCATCTAACACGGTGGTTTTTCACTTAACAGCTTAGCGACATAGATGAGGATAGCATGGCTCCCCAGATCTATAATCCAAAGATAAAGGAAGTCACCGTCGTGTCCGACGATGATGCCCCGTTGGTGCAAAAGCAGAAGAGCTCCACCTCTGATGCTGCCGACAAAGGCAAGAAAAGAAGACGGAGGGTGGAGCCTCCAAGAAGACGACCGCCACCCTGGAGGCGGAGAAAAGAAAGGTTACCGGGATCCCCTTTGCCAAAGCACCCCCTCTTGTGTAAGCTTATTTCTCTCCGACATTGTCCATTGTCTGTCTTATTCCCGTACTTATGCATTTTGCACGTTTCAGGAAAAAAGCCACAACCAGTTTGAAGAAGACCTCCAAAACTTTGGGGGCTTCTAGAACCATTAAGGATTTGCTGCACCGTGACGCATCTCCCCACGCATCTCCCTCCATCGCCCCGGTCACTCCCATCGTCCAGCCCTCGTCTGCTCCGACAAGCTCTCAAGCTAAAGAAGCATCTGGCCCTTCCGACATGGAAGTGGACTCCGGTGCCTCCATAGAGATTGCTATTGTCGGCGAACAGGCGACGCAGGAAAGTGCCACAAACCAAATGGTTGAAGCTTCGGCTAAGGATGCCATCAGTAGTGGTAAGGCGGTGGTGGAAGGTGGTACTAAAGGGAATATGCCCGAGAGGCAATAATAAAGTGGTTATTATCGTATTCCTTATTTATGATAAATGTTTATTTTGCATGCTATAATTGTATTAATATGGAAACGTTAATACATGTGTGTTTAATAAACAAAAAGGGAGTTCCTAGTTATGCCTCTCTTATAAACTAGCTCGTTGATTAACAAGATGATCAAAGTTTCCTGATCATGGACATTGGATGTTGTTAATAACGAGGTCACAACATTAGTGTAATGATGTGATGAACATTCATCCAAAGTATAGCATTACGATCAAAGTCATTGAGTTTATATTGGTATAACAACTTACGAAGTGATCCTAATCCTTAGACCATGAGATCATGACAATCACTAACACCGAAAGAGTTTCTCGATAACATCAAACATCACACCGTAACTGGGTGATTATAAAGATGGCTTCAGAACTACTAAAGTGTTATGTTAAGATTCATGGATTGAGAGTGGAATTTGTTCATCCCGATGACGGATAGATATGCTCTGGGCCCTCTCGATGATATCACATTGATTAGCTTGCAAGCAAGTGATTTGATCACTAGAATGTTATATCACGGGAACAAGAAAAGAGTGCATGTCGATAACGAGATCAAACTAGGTATGGAGATACCGATGATCGAATCTCGGACATGTAATATATCGTGAAACAAAGGGATTAAGATACTAGCATAAAAGGTTCACACGATCACAGAAGTCATTGTTGAATGTGTGGGATTAAGTATGGATCTCCAGGTCCCGCTGCTGATTATTGATCGGAGAGGGGTCTCGATCATGTCTGCATTATTATCGAACCGTAGGGTGACTCACTTAAGGGATAGCAACACCATTCGTACCAAATGATATGTTAGAAAAAGAAAAGGAAAGCGCAGGAATTTATTTCACTAGACACCGGAACTGTTTCAGTTGAAATTGCTGAAACTGGTTCAGCATGTGAAATTGAATATTAGCAAGGGGGTTTATGTAAATGTTTGTTAATTAAAGTAATTAAAAAATTCTGAATAAATAAATAAATAAAAGAGTTTTACTTAATGAGAGATTACATTAAATTTGGTGGAAATTTAATGGAGGTGAGTGGAATTTTGAGTGGGTGGCTATTTATGTGAGTGGGAGCTCCACCCACATGAATGTAGAAGAGGTGGGGGAACCTCCATGGCTGCCATGCCATGGGAGGGGGCTGCCCCCCCACTCCCTATAAAAGGCACCCCACTCCCTCCTCTCATTTCACACCTCCTCGCGAAGGATCTCTCTCCCCCCTTTAGAATTTCCCCATGGTCTCGGATCAGCAAGATACATGTTCCCGGTGGCTTTTTCTGGAAGGATTTGTTGCTTTCGCTGCTTCGCTGGAGCGAGGGCGCGGAGGTTGTCGGGGTACCCGTACGTGTGTGTGATCACGGATGCACCACTGCTTTGCGGTGCTGGACTTGATGGTGCTGGACCGGCTGGACCAGATGGACTTCATCACGATCTTGAGATTGGCAAGCGTTCGTCTACATCATCCACAAGTACAACCTCGTTAACGCTATTCCGTCTTCGAGGGTATGTATTATATGGATGTATATCCACCCGTTGCTTGTATCTGGTAGATATATCTTGGTACTTAGATGTTCCCATCGTAGGAAAAATTTTGTTTTCTATGCTGCAAACCCTACAGGTACGTCTGCCGAAGGCAGCGTCCTTGCCCCCAGGAAGAACATAGAGTTCCCGAAGATAGTCTGTCTGGCACTTACGCCGGGTAGCACTTCTCTGGTTCCTGGTGCGGCGCCAACATCTCCAACATGCGGTCTTGAGGAGCTTCTCCGGCAAGCAGAAATCTTGCAAGGAAATAGTGTATCCTTCGGCAAGTTGCTGGATGAGAGTGCTACCAACCTCAAGATTATTGCACTTGTAAGTTTTATTTGTCTTTTGCATTTCATATGAGTATCCCACTGTAGCCCCCGAGGATTTTGACGGAAAACCATAGGTCTTTGCGTCTAAATGCTCTAAGAGTGACTAAGCTAGAAAACTTCTCACTGTAGCCCCCAAGCATTTAGTTTGAATGAACTATTCCGACTAGATGCTTTAAGAGTAGCATACGCAGTGTTTATAAATTTCGATACTATAGTCACCAAGCTTCTAGTTGTAACTGAATTAGTTCCGACTAGATGCTTAAAGAGAAGCTAAGCATATGTCTGAGTTAAAAACTTTATACTGTAGCCCCCAAGCTTCTAATCGAAAACTGAATTAGTTCCGACTAGATGCTTAAAGAAATACTAAGCATAGTGCTAAGTAAAAAACTCTCGCTGTAGGCCCCGAGCTTCTAAGTGGAAATTTTTCTGGCTAGATGCTCCAAGTAGACCAAACAACATTTAACTTTCTTATTTCCATAGAATGAGAATGCTCGGAGGGGCATGGCCAACGACAAGTACCATAAGATGCGCGCGGACTTGGAAGCCGAAAAGGGTAAAACTGCCTTCTTGAAGGAAAAAATCACCAAGAGCAAGCGTCTGTTTTTCCTTTCTTTTTCGCATTTCGACTTGGTCTCGTACCAACATTCTCCAAATATTCACTAGTGTACTGTTATTTCCCTGACTTGCAGAAACCATTTCCAAGGCTAAGGATATTGTTGAACAATCCAAGCATATTCAGCAGCTGGATAGTGAAAACAAGATCCTTAAGCAGGAGAGGAAAGACATACTGAAGATGCATGAGGACTCCATGAAAGTCCTGCAGGACTCCGCCAACGAGGAGATGAACCGCTTGAAGGAGGAGATTGCGATCTTCAAGGAGCAGAAGAAAGTTGTCGATGAGCAAAATCAACGCCATCAGACGCGTACAAGATCCTTCGATAAGAACGGGACTCCATGGCAGAAACTCTCCGGCAGGCCGAGATCAGCGTCTTCAGTAAGTGATTCTCCGCCTTGTATTTCTGGAAGTTAGATACTTTGAACCGTTTTGTGTTGTAGAACTCATGCGCTCCTTTGTCGGAAATTTGCAGCTCATATGGGTTTAACCCGTTCGCCTCCTCTGCCAAAGGAATGTATGGTCCTCGCTGGCAACTTTATTAACACCGCCATCACGCAGACAAAAGAGATTGCCAAGCCCCTCCAAATTAACATCAAGGCAGTGGATTCTGTGGCGAAGTTCTTGGAGATCCTGTGCTGAGCCCCCAAGCGTATCTCAAGCTGGAAAGCTTCGTGTGCATGGGCCGGTTCAAGGATGGAGCTGTCTATGGTCAAGGCACATTACGAAAATTCCGACATCGACACGGTGACCTCCGGTATTCCCGACGTAGACGACGAAGGACAAAAGATAAACCACGAATCTATCTTGGCGTCGCTCGCGGGTTATGACACCAGAGTCGCCTAGTTGGTCGACGTTAATGTCTTTGTGCCCATGAAAACCATCGACGGCGGCAACCAAAGTTCCTCCGAGTCCCTCAACACTGCTGACTTCGAGGAAGGTGACTCTCCTGCTGCCGATGATGCTGCTTCCAAGTCGCCTGCGCGAGAGGAATGAAAAACAATTTGTAATATTTGTTTCCTCTGTAATGTGTATGCGAAAAAACTATGTGTTAACTTAAGGCGGAAAACAATGGTTGTTATTTCCTGCTACTCAAGAATTTGTTCCAGCATGTATATATTTTTTAAGCAAGTGCTGGCTTATCCATTACTCTGGTTTTTATGCTTGACCTTTCGTGAGTCGGAAGACTCGTTGTCAGAACCATGCGCTCAGGTGATGATGCCCAATGGCACCGTCAATAACCTAAGCACAAAATCACCGACAATAAGTGCCGAAAGTCACTACTCCAGATTCCACATAAAAACAACAAAGAACGTGTAGACCAGAAAACTTAAGCTAACGCCCGTAGGCGGAATTTTCACAAGTGCAATTGTAAAACTTGTGCATAAAGGTTTTATACGATCCAAAAATGAACACTAAAGGAGGTAAAAGACTCAGAAATATGAGTGAACCAGAGAGATTTATTTCATTGATCATATAAGAGATACACAATAGATAAAAAATATGCTAAGTATAGAAAGGACGTAGTTGTGATATGTTCCATGGCCGCTCAAGCTCCGGGTAGTCAACATCCGGGTCACGTCGCTTACGCTTATGATCCTCGTTGGGTCTATCCTTCAGTTCACGATTGTCAACGAGGTAGTAAGACCCATTGAGCAGCGCCTTGCTTATGATGAACGGTCCTTACCATGGCGGGGATAATTTGTGTGACTTCTTCTGCTTAAGTCGGAGCACCAGATCCCCCTCTTTAGATGAGCGATGCCGGACGCGACGACTATGGTAGCTGCGTAGCTTCTGCTGGTAGATGGCGGATCTTTGGCATGCCAAAACGCGCTCCTCCTCGAGAAGGTGCACATCTAGGCGTCTGGATTCTTCAGCGTCATCTTTGTCGTAGGTGGCAACTCTTGGTGCATCGTGAAGGATGTCGGAAGGCAAGATGGCTTCCGCTCCATATACCATGAAATAAGGGGTGTAGTCGGTGGATCTGTTGGGTGTAGTTCGTAAACTCCACAACACAGATGGCAATTCTTCCGCCCAGGCTCCAGCTTCTCTATGTAGCGGTGCCTCAAGACGTGGCTTTATTGCCTGCAGAATTAATCCATTGGCTCGCTCAACCTGACCATTGGATTGTGGGTGTGCCACATATGCAAGGTCAAGTCGGATGCCTTTGTCCCAACAATAAGCCTCCACTTCTCCGAGTGACAGGTTGTTGCTGTTGTTGGTGATAATGCTATGTGGGAGACCATATCTTACCACTAGATCCCGGACAAACCTAAGGGCAGTTGCCCCATCGAGATTTCTAATGGGTTTAGCTTCTATCCATTTTGTGAATTTATCAACTGCCACTAGCAGATGCGTAAATCCACATGGTTCCATTTGTAACGGACCCACCATGTCCAGCCCCTAGACTGCAAACAGCCAACTTATTGGTATTGTTCACAATTCTTTAGCAGGAACATGTGGTTGTCGGGCATAATACTGGCATCCCATGCATGTCTCCACCAGCTTGTCGGCGTCCGCCTTCGCGGTCAGCTAGTAGAATCCTTGACGGAAGGCTTTAGCGACCAAAGATCGGGGAGCGGCGTGATGCCCGCAATCTCCGAGATGGATTTTACGCTGGATTTCAATACCTTCCTGCTGGGAAACACACTTAAGGTATACACCAGTAGTGCTTATTTTGTAGAGCTGTCCATTGATTATGGTATAGCACTGTCCATTGATTATGGTATAGCCCTTTGCTCGACGTACTATTTGCCGTCTTTCGACTTTGTCGTCGGGCAAAGTTTTGTGTTAGAGAAATTCCATGAACGGTTTTGTCCAAGCCGGATGGACCTTTGACACCATGTGGACGAAATAGTCTACTCTATCTGGGTTGTCGATGTCTGCTCCCTTCACGGATGGTGTCCGTAGATGCTCCAGGAAAACTCCAGGCGGAATTCGCTTGCGCCCTGATCCAAGCTTAGATAGCAGACCAGCCACCTCGTTTTGCTCCCTAGGTACATGCTTGACCTCGTAACCCAAGAAGCTCTTGGCTATCTCGTCCACTTCGTCTCGATATGCCGCCATCATAGGGTTCTGCGCATTCCAGGTGCCAGCCACCTGCTGGACAACCAAGTCGGAATCTCCATAGCAAACTATGCGCTTGATGCCAATATCCTTCGCTACGCGTAATCCGTGAATGAGTGCTTCATACTCCGCCATGTTGTTCGTAGCCTCGAGTGGATCTGCAGAACATAGTGTAGTTTGTCCCCAGTTGGTGACTGTAGCAGTACACCAGCCCCCGATCCGTTGAGCAGCTTTGATCCGTCAAAGTGCATCACCCAGTATTCTGGATCCAGCAATGGGGTAGCATCTGGCATCTCCGTCCAATCTGCGATAAAATCCGCCAAGGCTTGTGACTTGATAGAGTCGCGTCTCTTGTAGGTGATCTCGAAGGCGGAAAGTTCAATGCCCCACTTCGCGACCCTTCCTGTAGCGTCGCTGTTTTTGATGATGTCGTACAGTGGAGTCTTGCTCACCAGTGTGATGGGGTGCTCCTGGAAATAGTGCCTCAGCTTCCGAGAAGCAAGGAATACTCCATAAGCGATCTTTTGGTAGTGCGGGTAACGTTGATTGGACTCCGTCAAGACCTTGCTTACATAGTAAACTGGTCGTTAAACTCCGTGCTCATAGCCTGGTTCCTTCCTCTCTACCACGACGATGATGCTTATTACCGGGTTGGTGGCCGCCATGTAAATTAATATGGGCTCTCCAGGCTCGGGTGCTGCAAGGATAGGTGCTGAGGAAAGTGTCTCCTTGAGCTGCTTCAATGCTGCATCTGCTTCGTCCATCACGTGAATTTGTCCGCCTTCTTCAGCAACTTGTACAGCGGCAAAGCCTTCTCTCCAAGTTGGCTGACAAACCGACTAACTGCTGCAACACAACCTGCTAGTCGTTGTATGTCCTTTAGGCATGTCGGACGGTTTATGTTTAAGATGTCCTTGATTTTCTACGGGTTGACCTTGATTCCACGATGGGAAAAAATGAAGCCCAAAAATTTGCCGGCTGGAACCCCGAAGACGCACTTCTTAGGGTTAAGCATCATGTTGTATTTCCGGAGATTATCAAAGGTTTCTCTTAAGTCGGAGATTAAGTCATTTGATTTTTTAGACATCATCGCTATATCGTCCACGTAGGCATGAACATTCCGACCAATTTGATCATGTAGGCAACGCTGCATTGTCCGCTGCTACGTAGCACTTGCGTTTTTCAGCCCAAAGGGCATCGTGACATAGCAAAACGTGTCGTAGGGTGTAGTGAACGAAGTGGCCAATTGGTCAGACTTCCTCATCTTGATCTGGTGGTATCCTGAGTATGCATTGAGAAAAGACAAAAGTTCCGAGCCAGCCGTCGAGTCAATGACTTGGTCAATGCAAGGCAAAGCAAATGGATATTTGGGACATGCTTTGTCCAAGCCGGTGTAATCAACGCACATTCTTAATTCATTGGTTCCCTTTTTGGGGACAAGTACAGGATTGGACACCCATTGGGTGTGAAGGACTTCTCGGATAAAACTAGCCTTAAGTAACCTAGCTATCTCTTTGCCTATGGCGCGTCTCTTCTCATCTCCAAAGTGTTGTAGAGGTTGCTTCACTGGTTTGCATTTTGGATCAATGTTCAAGCTGTGCTCAGCAAGTTCCCTAGGTACACCTTTCATGTCGGCAGGTTGCCAGGCAAAGATGTCCCAATTCTCACGGAGGAACTCGACGAGCACGCTTTCCTATTTGGGATCCAGGTTCGTCCCAATGGCGATGGTCTTGGAGGCATTGCCTACCACAAGTTCCACCGACTTGGTTTCGATGGCGGCCTTGAATGCTGGGGTAGAGTTAGAAATCTGTTTCTTCGACGCGGGCATCTCCGAGGCATCGACCTTGATCTGTATCTCCTTGAATTCTTCGCTATAGAGGACAGCTTCCGCGTAGGCTGCTTCTCCAATCTCGCAGTCCCTTTCTTTGGTAAAGCTTCCAGATACGATGATGACCCCGTTTGGTCCGGGTATCTTGAGTTTGTTGTAGACGAAGCATGGCTTGGCCATGAAGGTGTGGAATATGTCGCGGCCGAATATGACGTGGTACACGCTCTTGAAGGGGACCACCTCAAAGGTCATGCGCTCTTGGCAGTAATTATTAACATCACCAAAGGCGACCTGAAGTGTGATGCACCCAAGGGACCGAGCCTCCCGACCAAGAACTACGCCGTGGAAGATGGTGTTGGTCCGCCATAGGTTTGCCTCTGTCAAGTTCATCTTCTACAGTGTATCCAGGTACATGATGTTGATGCTGCTTCCACTATCCACCATACATTTGGTGAACTCATTGCCGTCAATCAAGGGGTTGATGACCATGGCGTATTGGTTCTCCGTAGGGATGAGGTCTGGGTGATCCTTCATGTCCCAAGTAATTGGAATCTCCGACCAGCGCAGGTACTGGGGAACTGGGGGTAGAGTAGCCATCAGGATCCTCATAGAGGTCTTTTGTTGTCGGACGGTGGGGGTGCCAAGGAAAGTGTGGAAAACTACCGCCTTCTTCTCGAAGGGGTTCTTGCCTTTGCCGTCTCTCTTGGCGGCGTTCTTGGGTTCAATGTCCTCGTCCATGTCACTTGAATCCTTGGACTCCTCCTCCTTCTTCTTCCCCTTGCCCTTGCCTCGCGGTCTATTCTTCCGACTTTGCTTGTAGCCGGACTCCGGGTCCTCCTTGAGGTCGTTGACGAACTTGAAGTGGCGATTGGTGTGGGTGGCCTTGCCGTTGGCATCGAGGTGTACGAGGCACGACATATCGCGGTACTCTTCGTAGGTTTGGGGAACGCGGAGTGCTGCCGAGGTAGTTTCACTTCCTCGCTGCTGCCCAAGATAAGCTCCCCGCCCTCGGCCACGTTGTCCGCCATCACCTCGTCCTGCAAAGGTCATGGCGACCATGTCGGGAGGTTGCTTTTCTTCTGGCGCAGTTTTCCGCTTGGTGTTGCTGTTCCTCCGAGCTTGAGTTGGAACGACTGTTGTCGGCAGAGAGCGGCGAGCATCATCGTCGGCAGCTGCGAACTCACTGGCCAACTGAATAATCTGGTTCAAGTCAAGCTGGTGATTGTCCTGCAAGCGCTTCAGCTTATGTCGGAGCAATGTGCCCCTTTCCAACCCATCGATGAAGGCGACATGTCGGTTTGAGCGTGCACTCCTGCGCAGGAATTCTTCATATCCAGCCAGCGGGAGAGGTAGGCGCGAGATGTCTCGTCTTTCTCTTGCATGCACCGTTGTAGATCACCAATAGTGCAGGCACGCTTATACGTACCCTCGAAGTTTTTGGTGAACGCTTCTTGCATGTCCAACTAATTGCAGATGGATCTCTCCGGCAAGTCATTAATCCATTGACGGGTCGTGCCTGCCAACATTAATGGGAGGTACTTGACGGCGACGTTGGGGCTACCCCCGGTGATATCCACCGCGTTGCCGTAGTCCTGCAACCATGTAGCTGGATTGGCGGTGCCGTCATAGGGCTTGATGGTATTGTCAATCCGGAAACCTTTGGGGTAAGTTGCAGACCGTATCACAGGTCCAAAGAAACGTGGTCCCAGGTATGGTCCTTCCCGAGCCTCATGGATCTTGTCTATCCGTGAACGTGTGTCGTATGGCTCCAGGATTCTTTTCTTCTTGCCAACAGGGGACGGGCTGCGTGAACGACATGGGCCTCCTCCGCCATGGTGGCTACTGGGTGGCGATGGAGGCGGAGGTGGCGGTGGGTTATCCTTATTGCTGTTACCCTCCTGCAACGCCTCATGCTTATCGCGGTTGCTTGTCGAACACGGAGGGTCATGGTGCGACCTACTCTTGTGTCCCTGGTTGCGCTCTCCATCATGACGGGTCTACTCCGTTTTGTCGCGGATGACGATGCTGCTCTGCCTTGGCGGAGTCATATCCGTACGACGGTGAGCCTTGTTTTCTTCGCTATGTCGAGGGGAGCGGGGCGGTGGCGATGGGCGACGAGGTTGGGCCTTGCCTCCATGGTCGGAATATATGGGGATAGCATCCTTCCTGTTGCGCGCATCCCCCCGTCTTCATTCTGACGAACCCGTCTGAGACCCGACATTAAGAGGAGATATGTCCCTTGGCGGCTTATGCTGGCTAGACTAGCAAAACGCTGGGTCAGACTCAAGCCTCTGAGGGTGGACTTTTCCTGTTGTTTCACCGCCTTGGACACTAGGTCATAGACCTGGTCCACCGCCTTAGGCGATCTATCCTGCTCCAGAAGGGTCTTGGCAACGGCGAGGTTGAGGAGAGGAGTGGGCATCACCTGCCTGCCTTCACTGTTAATGTATGGCTTGGCTTGTGCCGGCTTCAGGGGAGCACATCCTAGGTTTCGCCGCACACCAGGATCGTTGATGACGTGAGTCGGAGCTTTCTTGGCCTTCTGTTGCTGGTGCTGCAGAGTCTTGTACTCGGCCTCCATTGCTCTAGCTTTCTCTATGGACTTCTGCATGTTGACCATATCTCGATCTAGTTTAGCGCCTTGCTCCGCGATGGCCTGCGCCTCCTCCAGCAGCTGCTGGCGCTTCTTGTCAAGCTGGACTACATTGCGAATATGAGCTACAGTCATAGGCTCGACGAGGAGATTGCCGTACATCACTCTATCAGCTGGAGTGACTTGGGTAGCAGCAGACGTAGATGCCAGAGGCGGCAAGTTTGCGGTGTTGTTGTTGCTCGGGTCGGTGCCGAATTCCTGCGGCTGCTGCACTGGGTTAGGCGGAGGGGGCATGTCCTTTGCGCGATCATTGTCGGCAGCAAGAGGTGGTCCCTTCCCCTTGTCCAGCGCTGTAGGTGGATCTCTCCCGGGTTGATCTTCATCCATCGTTGTCCCAATGGTGATGAACACTTCTCGGGACGCGACGGCGTTGTTGGCCTGCTCGTCGCGCTGGTAATCTTCCTCCATCTCCTGCATAGCAGAGTCTAGCTCCTCCGGGCTGAAATCTATCTCCTCTGAATCTGCACTGAAGTCAGCGTAAAGCGCGTCAATCACAGAGTCGGAGGGTGCCGGGGCTTCCTCGATGACGGGGGGTGGAGGTGCAACGGGCACGATGATGACTGGAGGTGGTGGCGCAGCTGTAGCGATGGCGGCTGGTGGCGGTGGCTGAACCGGTGGTGCTCCATCAATGAGCGCCTGAACCGTTCCCTCTTCCTCTGCATAGCTGTTGACGGTGTTTACCATGCTTTCGAAGGTGGGGCGTCCTGAAGCCTGCTGCCTCCTTAGAGAATGCCGGAGAAGCATTCCCTGGTCCAGTCCTTCCACAAAGTGATACATAGCATCATCATTGGGGTAATGTGCCAGATCGGCTCGTATACGAAGCCACCTGGCGAGGTAATCATGGGGTTTTTCGCCCTCTCTCTGAATGCAACTTGCCAGATCAAAGATGGTAACCACGCCACGAACTTGAATCTCTGTTTTCCAGACGAATGGACGAAGCGGGTGGCCTTGCAGCGATCTTCCACCATTATATCCCGCACAAGGGCGGTTTGGGTGGGCCTTGAATTTTTCCAATCTTTGCCGGAAAAATCTGAGGAGAGATCCGGCATCGATCCTTCCGTGAACGTATCCTACCCGTAGGCGGTCTGTGCGGGTCTTGATGCTCCTCCGACTCCTAGGGAACTAGTGCCCGAGTCGGTTTCACCGATAAAGAGGTGAATGTCTCCGATGGGGACGATTGAGCATCGCGTATGGTTCGTCTTCGCCGGGATCCAGAACTCGTCGGGAAGGACGATCGGAACGTTGCCAGAGAAGAGAACTCGACCGATGGCTATGGTTTCGCCGATTCCCGCGAAGATCTTGGTCCTCACCCGCTTAAGAGCCTGAAGCGCCTCTTGCCCCACGGTGGGCGTCAACTGTCGTGGTATTGCCGACGAGTATGCCATGGAGGGGTCCTCACAGTGCGTGTTTAGAGACGTGGGGGAAGACGGACGGTTGACGGGTACGAGGTAACACAGCTTACCCAGGTTCAGATCCCACAACGGTGGCAGAATCCTACTCCTGCTATAAATCACTATAATGGCAATACGCTGGGTTACAGAGATAGGTTCGCCGTGCGAGGTGTATGTTAATCGATATTACTTGTGCCCTAAAGGCTCCCATATGTCCTACTTATATATTCGCCGGGTCCTAGGGTTATAGGGAAAAGTCCTAGCCAAACAGGTTACAGAGTCCTACACTGTCTATTACTAGTCTAGCGTGTCTTGTACTCCAAGGCTCCGGGTACGCTGGTGACTCCACTGTAGCCTTCCTTTATCCGGCATGGGCCTCCCTTCTGATTCCATCTAACTAGGCCGCCCAGCAGGCCAAGGACCATGCTACCAACTGTGGGCCACCCGGGTTATCCGGATAAGAGACATGCTATGAGGATACCCATATAGCATATCCCCAACACATCCTCTATATTTCTAGTGACAATGTCTTTCACAATAGATACCACAGGTTCATCACTCAAATGCTTACCAGGCTCCACAGTTTCCATTGTACCCTTTTTATTTGCACTAATAATTATAGAATACTCCTTTACCTTAGCTGGGAAAGGCATTTTCTCAACATGAGGTTCTGGCAAATTTGAGTACTTCTAACAGGAACATGACTAACAACATCTTTGTACGGAGCATGGTACTTATTCCACTTCTTCTTGGGAATTACAATGTAAGAGGCAGAAGCCTTAAAATAGTTGGCAATACTTTGGGAATCAAGACCAAACTTATTGCGAATATCATGGAAGCTATCAGTACCCATAAAAGATTTAATGCACTCATAATCATAGTTTATACCTGACTTTCTTCCTTTGTCATTCTCCCAAGCCTCGGTATTGTCTTGAGTACGGTCTAAAAGATCCCATTTTGCTTCTTCCTTCATACTCGTGAATGATCCAGCACAAGAAGCATCTAATAAACCTTTATCATGAAGAGAAAGCCTAGCATAAAAGTTGTTGAGAATAATATTGTTAGGGAGTTCATGAATAGGACATTTAAGCATTAGCAGCTTCAATCTCCCCCAAGCTTGAGCTGTACTTTCTCCATCAAGAGGCCAAAAGTTATATATAAGACTTCTATCCTTATGGATTTCACTAGGAGGATAAAATTTAGAGTAAAAGAGATATGCCATCTCCTCCCATTCCATGGATTGTCCATTCTTTAGCAGCTTATACCATGCCTCAGCTCTCCCTTTAAAGGATATAGAGAGTAACTTCTTCTTCACCTGTTCAGTTGTGATACCTGCACACTTAAACAACCCGCATAATTCATGGATATAAAGCAAGTGTTCACCAGGATGGACAGTTCCATCCCCAAAATAATAATTATCCATGACACGATTAACAATACTCGTAGGTATCTTAAAAGGATCTATCTCAACAGGTGGTGGTTCATCTACTACCATAGAAGTGGTAGTAGTTTTCCCAAATAGAAAACCATATTGGAAACAAAGTAACAAGCAGTAACAAAAGCAATACTCATAATGAAAGTTTCCCTTACCAGTTACACTCTTCAATAGCGCTTCACTCCCCGGCAACGGCGCCAAAAAATAGTCTTGATGACCCACAAGTATAGGGGGTGTATCGTAGTACTTTCGATAAATAGGAGTGTCGATCCCAACGAGGAGCAGAAGGTGCTGAACAATAGTATGGAGCAGGAAATCCATGTGAATACTTAGCAAACAGATTTTTAGTGGTTTTCTGACAAGGCAACAAAACAAAGAACAAGTAACAGAAGTAACAAACAAACGGAGCAAGTGGCCCAATCCTTTCTTATCAAAGGACAAGCAAGTGGAAATACTTATAAGGACCAAACGTTCTCGAGGACACATGGGAATTCTGTCAAGTGCTTTCGCTTCAAATAGCTGAGTACTCTTCTTTGGTGTTTGTAAGTGTTGTATGGGTGAACCTGTGCTAACATACTGCCCTTCCTAGGACTAATACATACTTGTGATGAAACCCTCTGCAAACATCTGTAACTACAGGAAAGTAATTAAGATATAAATCTAACCACAGCCTTAAACTCTGAGATCCTACACTCCCTTGTGCAAAGGTGTCCTAACGGGGGTTTAGGTTTAGATATAAATACACAATGCATTCCCCTAGGCCCATAAATGGTGAAGTATCATGTAGTCGACGTTCACATGACACCACTAGAAGAATAGCACCACAACTTAAATACTAAACCATTGAATAATAACTCATCACAGATTCACTACTAACAACATGACTTCTCCCATGTCCTCAAGAACTAAACGAACTACTCACGACACATCATATGGATCAAGATCAAAGATGATATGGTAATGGATAACAATCTAAACATAAACAATAATCCAATGGTTCCACTCACAAGCATCAACTACAATAGTAATCGACACCGGGAAAGTTTCCCCAAAGAACTAAAGCAATATCCAACACAATTGTTACAGCGGGACGGAGTGGTGATGATGGTGCTGGTGGAGATGATGGTGTGGATGATGATGATGATCCCGACGAAGCCTAGCTTGACGATGGTGTTGATGGCGACGGTATCCCCTCTCTGGGAAGGAATTCCCCTAGCAGAAATCTGTCTGCCGGAGAGATCTTTCTCTCTCGGTGTTTTCCGCCCCCAGAGGCGGCGGAAGTCTATCTGTGGTCGCTCCTTCGGTATTAGGGTTCCGTAGGGAAGATATAGGCCAAGGGGAGGAGTCGTAGGCCGAGCAGGTGGGCCAAACCCACCCTAGGCGCGGGGTCAGGTGGGCCCGCGCCTAGGGGGGTGTGAGCCCACTAAGGCCCCCCTTCGCTCCTCCTTCTGTCTTCCTTTGTCTTCCGGTAAAATAATATGTTTCCATATTTTTCTGGTATTTTTCCGATCTTTGCGAAATTGCACTGAAGCACCGTCTTTTCCATCAGAATCCAGACTCCGGCAGTCCATCCTCCAAGAATCATCCAACATGCATAAACAGATGAAAAGCCATAAGTAATACCTCATAATAAGACAAATATCAAAGAATAGAGGTAAATTATGATATAGGATGGTGATGCAAATTGGGCGTATCAAAAATCTGATGTTGAAGTCTTTGGTGATGGTGAAGTCTTTGCTCATGTTGAAGTCTTTGTCCATCAAGTTTGAAAAGGGAGAGATGTAGAATCAAAACCAAAAAGGTTGAGAAAAGAGTTTACAAGATTGTTTGTAAATAATTTTAAACAAATGCAAGTCCTATTTTCTAAGGGGTTTTGTCCAATCCTAGGGTTACAATCCTACAGGCAACACAGTGCTTTGATACCATCTGTAGAGGTCCCAACCTGATAAGGTAGAGATCCCTGTGTTTACAATGCTAGTCCCTGGATCAATAGCTAGCATCCACAGTTTAAGATGTAATATCAAGAAGCAAAGGTCATAATACAACTTTATAACCAGGAATAAAATAATTCATTACATCTTACATAGCTCATTTGGCTATCACATTACAATGCAGCAGAATATCTATATAGCATGGAGTCCTTCATCTTCAAATTGCCATATGCAATCATGTTGGTTGTAGACTTGTAATCCTATTCAACACACTTCACTAACATCAAAAAAACCTGCAACATAATAAGTTACAGCCACAAGGGTCAATACATTTGAATTGTATTGGCAGGTGATACTATGGTAGAGTAGTGGTATCTATTATCTATATGCATTTTGCTAAGTGGAGCTTAGGCTTGCTTTGCTCAAAATAAGGTTTTCCTTATAAGTTGAAAACATTAAGTTTTTGTTTGTCAAAATCACCCAAGGAATCTGCCAATAGAAATTGGTGATCCTTTAACCCTTGTTCAACCACAAGTTTTTAACTTAGAAATTGGGATGAGGAGATCCTTGATAGCTTCCATGTCTTGATGCTCAAATTGTCCATTGCCGGGGACACGGCTAAGTACTTAGATTCTTCCTTCTCGAGAGGTGGTGCACTTTCCCCACAAGACTCTACATGCATAGAGACAAGATCTTTCAGAAGCCTTCCCTTAGACCAAATGGATGCGTTCCAAACCTATCACCACCTACCACCTTCTGTCCATCTGGCTAAGTTATTGCAACCTATATGATCCAGGCAGAGCCCATATTGCCACGTGGCTGCCCTAGAAGCTTCTTAACATTTGGCATCTCAAATCCCTTTGTTCCTGGGTGGCATTCCACAAGTGAGATACACAGGGTAGGCCATGAAAATGGGTCCCTGGTAACCACACCACAAAAATCCACCCAAGCAATTTCCATAGCATATGTATATAAACCACCCTTGTTTGCTACTAGCTAGGCTAAGCATGATATCAACAAGTATCTTAACTTAGATTATAATTCTACCAAGGCTACATCTACTAGGATTTCCCATAGCATGGCATATAGATACTTAGTAAAAATTCCATGCAAGCCCTATGCAAAATATCACTAGTGCATAATCAAAATAATGGGACAAATACATGAAGCACCACTTGCCTTTTTAGTAGAGAATATAGGTTCACTCCTTAATATTGCAATGGTCACACTCTTCAAGGTTCAGCACAATTCAATCAAGCAAGCACATATTCATATCTAGCTTTCAAACAATTCATCACATAAATTAAAGAAAACAAAACAATGCATGCAAGCATGCAAAAGATTCTTTTATTTGAAAAGGTGGTTTCTATCTAAGGTTATAAACATTTTTAAATCACCTATTGGTCATTTATAAAAGTGGCAAAACCATTTAAAAACAAGTTAGTAAAAATAGGCCATTTAAATCATTTTTGTTTTGTTAGAAATGATTTAAATCAAACTAATAATTTCTAGTGTTTGCTAAATATATTTTTAAACACAAAAGTTAGTTTTATGGTCAAAGTGTTTAAAACAAATCCATTTTCAAAAGGTTTCACTCAAAACCATTTTAAATCAAAACAACATTTTATTTTACTAGAAATTCCTTTAATCAAAGTAATAATTTCTAGGGTTAATCAGATACATTTTTAAATCCAAAACTTAGTGTTTAGGTCAGAGAGTTTAAATCAAACCATTTGTAAAAGGTTTTACTCAAAAATTATTTTTAAAACATAATCAACAATTTTTGTTTTATTAGAAATGCTTTTATTAAAGGAATAATTCCTTGGTGTCACAAAATATATTTTTAAATCCAAAAGTTGTTTTTTTATGGTCAGTAGGTTCAAAACAAACCATTTGCAAAATATTTTACCTTAAAATCATTTTTAGAATAATTTTTATACTCAAAATAGGCCTAGATATGTTTCTGCAAAAACAACAAATTTGCCAGAAGCAAAGCACTAAACTAAAGGCATGGTTGCAAAGTTCAAATTTTTGTGAATACATTGATATAGAATTTTCAAATTTTGGACATGTAGATCAATAGTTATGAATTTTACAAAATCTAACAACTAATAGAAATATTTCTGTTTTTAAAACAAAGTCTATGCCACGCGTCATGTTTTTCTTGGTCTGTACCGATTCGTCTAGATCGAGCGATGTGGAGCGTTGGATCTAATTAGAATCGTGCGGCACAGATCAAGCGATAACGGTTCATTAAGTCATCTAACTTACACGTTGCGATTAAGATCTAACGGAAAAGAGCTAAATGGTCACGATTTGGCGGCGCTGGCGATGGCAAGCGGCGGTGGCGCTCGGGCGGTGATGTTGCCGGTGAAATAGGAAGCGAGGGAGAAGGAAAAGGGTCTCACCAGGTGTAGAGGTCCCAACCTTTAATAATGTAGAGATCCCTGTGTTTACAATGCTAGTCCCTGGATCAATAGCTAGCATCCACAGTTAAGATGTAATATCAAGAAACAAAGGTCATAATACAATTTTATAACCAGGAATAATATAATTTTATTACATCTTACATAGCTCATTTGGCTTCTACATTACATTGCAGCAGAAAATCTATAAGCATGGGTCCTTCATCTTCAAAGTGCCACAGGCAAACATGTTGGTTGTAGACTTGTAATCCTAATCAATCAATCTTCACTAATATCAAACAAACCTGCAACATAACAAGTTACAGCCACAAGGGTCAATACATTTGAATTGTATTGGAAAGTTTCACTACTATGTAGAATATAAGTGGATCCTAACAATACATGCATATTTGGATAAGTGGGGTTTAGGCTCATTTGCAGAAAGCAATATAGTTTTATCCTATCTTTTCAAAATAGTTTTGATCTTTTGTCAAATCTTTCTGAACTCCTTGGAATCCACCAAGTGTTTCAAAATCCCTTGTTGTCACCCTCAAGTTTTAACTTTGAGAAATTGGAATGTCGAGATCTTCCATAGCTTCAGGCCTTTAGTTGCTCAGTATTGTCCATAACCGGGGACACGGCTAAGTACTTAGATTTTTATTATCTTCTGCAGAAGTTGTACACTTTACCCACATGACACAATCTCATCTTGATGCCACCAGTGGCCGCTGGATAAGTACTCACCAAGATGGAGTACTGGCAGATTGAGAATGTGACAAAGTCTTTCCATAGAAGTCCTCCCAATACACAATGCTAGCTTGTCTACCAGGCACCAATGTAGGGTTTCATGTTCCCTTACACAAATCTAGTTAACCTGAAGATGCTAATGCATGGGTCTTCCACTATGTAGTTGACTAAGCCAGAGCCCATTTAGCATGTGGCTGTACACGGAAGCCACTGTACGAGAAACATGTTCAATCTCTAAGTCCCTGGGTGGTTTTCTTCTAGTGCACAACAAAAAGAGATTGCCATATAAACATGGTTCCTTTTGTTGCCACCTTGTCCAAAAGCTTGAGTATCCTTGTCCACCCAGGTGGTTCATTGAGTACTTGTTTTATTATATAAAACATAAGTCTTTTCAATACTTCATATAATCATAACATGTATCCCATCCCAATATATAGCTGGGCTAAGTATACTACAACTACATTGTTTTCACTAAGGAATATATAGGGGTATCCTATTAGGATTTAGCATAGCATAAAGTATAGAAATCCTTCTCATGCATGTTTCAAAAATCCACTAAGTATAATGAAAATAGTAGGACTTGGATGATAGTGTCACTTGCCTTTTTGGTAGGGAATGTTGGTTCACTTCTTGATCTTGCTAATCTCACACTCTTCTAACTTCACTACAAGTCAATCAAGCAAACACAAATTCAACTAGCATTCCAACCAATAATCAAACAATCTAACACACATGAAATAATAGAAACTAAGTCATGCATGCAAGCATGCAAAAGATAGTTTTATTTGCAAAAAGTGGTTTCTACTAGGCTCTAAACTTTGTAAGGTTCAAAGTGGTCATTTTCCAAAGGTTTTTCTCAAAAATCATTTCCATAACAACATCAACATTTTTATTTGACTAGAAATGGGCTAATTCAATTAATCAATCCTAATCTTCACCAAATACATTTTTAAATCCATAATTTGGTTCCTAGGGTCAGTAGGTTTACAAAAAACCAATTTGCAAAGATTTTAACCCCAAAATCATTTTGGAATAATTTTTATAACCTAAAAAAGCATACAAATGTTTCTGCAAAAACAAACAATCTAACAGAAACTTTTTACTAGACAAATTGGATGGTTGGCTAGGGCTTGTTCCACTGATTCCATTGATATAAAGTTTGCAAATTTTGGACATGTGGATCAAAAGTTACAAGGTTTTCAAATTTACAAATCAATCTGATTTCAAATTCTGTTTTAAAACAAACTAGTGCCACGTGGCACGTTCCTACTGGTCGATACCGGTTCGGGTGGATAGGCCTCTATGAGGCGTTGGATCTAAACAGATCGCACGGCTCAAGTGTGCTCTTACCCTTTCGCTCAGGTTCTATTCCTAGCCTCAGGATCAAGACCTAACGGTGTAAATCGCATTGACCATACTCGAGCGGCGCTGACGGTGGTGAGCGGCGGCACACGGTCGGACGAGGTGCTATCGGCGGTTACAGGAAGCAAGGAAGAGGTTGGCGAGGTTTACCAGACTCGTAGAAGCTTGCTGAAGCTCGAGGTGGTACTGGTTGGCGAAGGGGCGCACTGGAGAGGGATTAATCGCTCGCCGGAGCTTGAAGCGGCGTCGGGTTCGTCTGGTGGTCGTTGAGGGTGGTGTTGCAGTTCGCCCCGAGGGAAAACAAGGGCACGGTTAGATGCAGCCGAGTGTGGCGAGTGCAGGAGCATGAACAAGAGGGCGTGGGGCGGTCTGTCTTACCAGGGGAAGGTCGTCGGAGAAAGTAGCAGACGCGGCGGTGCTCAGTCGAGGTGGTTGCCGACGCTCTGGGGCGCCCGCGAGTGAACGGACAGCACAGGGAGAAGCACTAGAGGCTGGCGAGTGTGTGAGCTTGGTCAAGGAGGCGAGGGGCGGTGTCTGCTGGCCGGAATTGTTCGCGGAACTCGCCGAAGGCAGAGGGGTTCGAGGTTCGATTCGTGCAGCCTGGTGGCTCCGGTGGTGCGGTGTCTGGGGGAAAAGAGAGGTAAGACGCGGGCAGTTAAATTGGCGTGGTCGCGGGGTGGAGTAATGCGGTCTTTAATGCGAATTGATCGCCGGCGTTACTGGCTGCAACGGCAGGGCGACGTATGCGCGAGGAAGAAGAGAGTGAGCTGGCGGTGGGTCCGCTTCGTCAGCGAAGGAGAGAGGGTCCACCAGTCAGTCGCTCTGCGGGTGCGGGTTCAGGTAGAAAACACTTCGCGCGTGGGGGAATAGCTGGGCTGGTACTGGGCTTCTGGGCCAGGTTTAGTTGGGTCGAGTCTGACTCTATTTTTTTCTTTCTGAATGTTTTATCTTTTTCTATTTCTATTTTCTGTTTTGAAATTCAAACAAACAAATCAAACATTCAAATCAAATCAAACATCCACCAAACTTTGCAATTGAATTTGGTTCTGTTTAACAACATAAACCAAAGCCAAAACAAAATAATAATTTTATTCTTAGGGTCCATTTTTAATTAAATAAAATGGGCCTTTGTTATTAAATCAAATAGGATTTGATTTATTTAAAACTCCATTTGAAATCCAAATAATTTCAAAACACTTCAGTAGGTTTTATTTGAGAATATAAAATACTTGGAAAACTTATTTAAAATAAATAAATAAGTTTTGATGTTTAATTAAAATAGTAAAACTTTTATTTTCAATAAACTTGGATATTAAATCCTTATTATTTTATTTAAATAAACCTTTACTATTTTTATTAAATGGAAATATTTTATTTCAAAGGCTTGGCCAAGTTTTAATTTGGCTTATAAAATAATCCTTATTTATAATTCTATCCTTTTCTTTTGAAAACCAAATCTTTTATTAAAAGATCCAAAATAGTATTTCCAAATATTTTAACTTTATTGTTTATTTATCTTTTTAAATCCCTTTAGGATTTTTATTTGATCCAAATAGGTTTTGAAAGTTTCCAATTGGATTCAAAAAGTTTCTTCTCACCCTGAAAATCAACAAAGTTTTATTTTGTTTTTTTTTTTTCACATTACAAGATTTGGAAAATCTTGGGATGTGACACCAGGTTTGCCATCGAGTGCTGATGCTCAACGTCGTCGTTGTCGGCGAAGGGGCGCACGGCGTTGACGATAATCGCTCGCCGGAGTTCCTTTTGCCGTCGGGTGCGCTTTGGTCTGGTCGGAGACGAGGCTACAAAGTAGGAGAAGGCTAGCAGAGGGTTGCGTTAGACGCGAGTGAGAGAGGCGAGTACGTGAGCATCATCGAGAGGGAGAGTCTAGGTCAGATTTTACCAGTAGGGGTCGCCGGAGTTGAATTAGCCATCGGTGGCGAGTTGGCGTTGTTGGAGGCGATGTTCTAAGGCGCGCGCGGACTAGATGGGGCCAATGGTAGATGCTCAAGGTGCTGGGGAGTGAGCTTGCGTGCACAAGGGGGTAGGGTACGGTCAGGCGTCGCCGGAATTCGCACTGGACCTCGTCGGAGTCAGTGGGGTTGCAGCGAGCAATTTGAGCACCCCTAGGGCGGAGAGGGTGTGGCTTCTGGGGGGAAAGGTAGAGGGGAGAAGGGCGATTAAGTACGCATGGTCGAGGCGAGAATTACTCGTGCATTCAACGCGAATTGACGCGAGGGATTAATGGCAGAAAACGGCAGAGAGGATTTGGGGAGGAACTGGTCGCGGGGACGACGATGACGTGGAGGAGGTGGGTCCGCGAGGGTAGTGAGGGAGGGGTATGGGTTTGAGTGAGAATAGAATGAGGCAAAAAGGGATTTCCCGGGTGGGCTCTAGTTGGGCCAAGTTGGGCTAGGTTAGTGGGTCTGGTAGGTGGGTGTGATCCTTTTCATTTTTTTTCTTCCTGGTTTCTTTTTCTTTTTTCCTTTTCTATTTTCTGTTTTGGTTTCAAACCTTTGATTTAATCTTCAATTTGAAGTCAAGTTTTTCCAAAAAAATTCTAAAATTTCAGTATGTTTTTTGTACTGTTTATTTATGTGTTTTAAAGTCCATTTAGAATAATTTCTT
Organism: Avena sativa; assembly: GCA_916181665.1. Lineage (NCBI taxonomy): Eukaryota > Viridiplantae > Streptophyta > Magnoliopsida > Poales > Poaceae > Avena > Avena sativa. The sequence goes on along the minus strand of OV702285.1, from coordinate 164,352,450 downwards.
TTATTATTTTTATGGTTTATTGTTTATTTAAATTAGACATATTGCCTTTATTTAAATAAGGTTTAAATATGTTTTCAAACTTCTTTTGAATTCCAATTTTTGCCAAACCTTTTTCAGTAGGTTTTATTTATTCATTAGTGTGTTAAATAATTCCTTTTGAATTATTTAAAATATTTTAATATAATTTAATATTCATTCAAATTGGGCATTTGTCGTCATTCAAATAAAATCCAATATGGTTTTAAACCCATATAAATTTTATTCAAATAATTCTTTTATTCTTTTTAAGTTAATTAGATAACTTTTTAATCTACTTTGGCTATCTCATTTATTATTTTCCCAAGATTTGATTAATCGTTTATATTAGGGATTTTATCTTTATTCCAATCAAATATGGTCAAGTCCATATAAGTTTTTATTCCAATAATCTTTATTCCCTTTTATCTTATTAAATTCATAAGTTTTTATCCGTGGCTCCAAATTAAATGAAACCAATTTCTATGGTTTTATAATATTTTTGTTTATCATTTATAAATGTTTGTTGCTAAATTTATATATGGATCAAATTCATAGTCTTAGAAAGATCTTGAAAATGATTTTCTTCCATTAATATTTGGGGTTTTGGTTTAGCTTTTCCAAATGTTTAAATTTCAAGATACACTCATTGATGAATGTATTTCACTTGATTGAAATTTTGTTGGATTCCCTTTTCATTCAAATTTGTTCAAGAAGGGTTTTGATGTTTCCATTTAGAAACAAAAAGTTTCTTTTCACCCTAAATTTCAACAATTATTTCTTTTGTTTATTTTTTTCACATTTCAAAATTTGGAAATTTTTGGGATGTGACAGCATCCTTCTTAGACATGGCATGCTCTTGTTAAAGGAAGGGATGTCCTATCCCGTGGTCTGATTCGGCGTTTGGGTAATGGTGCTTCTACCAGAATCTGGATGCAAAACTGGCTCCCTCGAGATGATCTAATGCATCCAATTACCTGCATCACTAACGAGCTACCTACATTTGTAAGCGAGCTCATTGATCACACTACTGCCTCATGGGATAAAGTGAAGGTTCAGAAATTCTTTGTGAAAGTGGACGCTGATTATCCTCAGTCTACCTATTTGCACAAGAAATATAGAGGACTTTTGGGCATGGAATTATGCGAAATGTTGAGTATTTTATATCAGATCTGCCTATCGTATGCTTACTGATACTAAGGATAGAAGAAAAGTCTAGCTAGATGGACGAGCATCGGGTTCTGATACTGCATGAGAAAACAAATGCTGGACAAAGCTTGGAAAGGTCAATGTGCCATTTAACATTAGAGTGTTCTTGTTGAGGTTGGCTAAGAAATCACTACCATCAGTGGATCTGCTTCATCACCGACACATGTCGAACACTAGCACGTGTGTACTATGTGGCAATTCTGATTCATGGAGACATTCACTCCTAGAGTGCAGGATGGCGCGCTGTGTTTGGGCATTATCTGAGGGCGAGACGGTTGAATGTTGGAGACAACTAAACCAAGTGCTAAGAGTTGGATTTTCACAATGATGGAAAATATGTCACATGCGAAGTTCATTAAGTTGTTGGTTACCGTGTGGGCAATTTGGACATCTAGGAGGAAGGCTATCCACGAAGGAATCTTTCATAGTTTGCTCGCAACACACTCCTTTTTCAGAGATATCTTGCTGATCTTGAGGCCATAAAACCTGTTATTGCACTGACAATGCTTGCTAAACAATAAGCTATAGCGCCCAAGTGGATTCCTACTCCACCAGATCGGATGAAGGGTAACATTGATGGTGCAGTGTCCAGAAATAAAAGAGTTGGTGCGGTCAATGCTATTTTTAGAACATGTGAGGGAGTGTATGTCGGATCTTCTGATATGGTCTTCCCGAGCATTACTGACCCACCCACTCTAGAGGCTCTCGTTTGTCGATAAGCTCTTGCCCTTGTTGATGATCTACTTCAGAAGATGGTAATCGCAAGTGATTGTATGCAGGTGATCAAGGACTTGGATGAGGAGACTGGTGAATGCTATACCCCTATTGTGAAAGAAATCGACCTGCATGTGCATCATTTAGTCTATGAGTGTGTTTCCTTTGTCCATGAAGGAAAAAACTCAAAGTCATAATCTAGCTCGTTTTGCTTTATCGTTAAATTCGGGGTGGCTGTTAAACCCTCATGATACTATTTCAGTTCCTATAATATTGGCTTATGATTAAATAAAGTGAGCTAGTTTACCCTAAAAATCAGTTCAAAGGGATGACCCAGCATCTCCCCGCTAGTATCTAATAGATCGATCAAATCCATGCCTCAGCAACTTGTTAATATGTCTGTCGCTAGATGCCACGAAAGGACATCGCCCAATGTGGTGCCGAATTAACCAGGGATGTTGTTAATCTTGTTGCGACGCTGATGATCACCATGATGTGTCGTCACGAGTATTTGAAATTGTCCATCAGTTTATACGTTTCTCACGAAGACATAGACAGGTTTAGTATTGTTCGATTGGTCAGTTTTTTTTTGGGTGGTGGACAGGTAGCTATGTCAGAGGTATTTTAGTCCGCTCGGAATAAAACTAACGAAATCATGTAATAGAACAAACGGTAGTGTCATCTAAGGCATAAAAATTTACATCAATTGTCAAATAAGGAAGTCAAAATTTTCTAGTGTCGTCTAAGGAATCATATTTGAGACTAGTGTCAAATAAGGAACTTCCTTATATGCAACATACATATGCATCCATAATTATCAAAATATTGTGCCAACTATGGGTCATACCTACCAATATATCGATCTAAAACTTTGTGGTGCATTTGGTTAGTTGAGTTAAATGTCATTCGCCCTTGTGTTCTATTGCAACCAGTGTATGGGATTAGTGGCGTCTTAGCTAGCGTTCATTGTTAAGCTTTGGTTTGAGACTTGGTTTCGAGTCATGATGCTATTGATCATTTCGCCCTGAAGCCTACTTTTGTTGATGGCCGTACAAGGTCAATCCTTCATGATCCATAGATCAATGTGGAAAAGTATGTGAAACACATGTTTGCCAAAAAAATGGATTTCACTCTTAAGGCTCGTTTTGGAAGCCATCATTTTATTTCATTTCATTTATGACATTGTTGTCATCATTTTATTTGTCCAATTTGAAATTCCAGTCTAAGAATCATGTTTGATTGCCACATGAAATTATGAAATGATTTCTAGACAAATGACTGAGTTGGGAACAAGAATTAACTTAACATATTAAAAATTGACTTAACATATCATACCCATTTTCCAGAATTTTCAATTGAAATGATGACTCCAATTCCATGACAATCAAACACGTTGTATATGAAATCTCGATTGTATTCCAAGTAACCACTCCCTAGATTTTTCAACTAAAATGACGGATCCAATTCCAGTACAACCAAACAAGTCTATCACAAAATTATCAAATGAATTCAATGTTTTTACCCCAAATGATGGGAGCCAAGCGAACCCTTAGTGAAGTTTGGTTGCTACGTCTAACAATCTATTGAGGACATTTTGTTTCCCTCTATAAAAAAAGTTTAGATCATAAGCACATATGAGCCTCCTGAATTTATAGCCAATGGATAGAGACGAAGGAGGCCTCAGCAAGAAAAGGTAGGAGCATTCCAATTTCAAGAAAACGGTATGTGTAAGTTCAAAAGAATCTGGAAGCACTTGGATGGTAGATCCAGATACATGGGTGCACTTAAGCTGAAAGCAAGATTCGAAACATGAAATGGACAATCAAGAATTTGGGTTTCGTTGTGCCTCGCGGTCACACTCCATGAGTAGTTCGAAACAAGTCTTGAAATGGTGATTAGACATTTCAACAATAAACATGATGCTTCTTTGTACTAGGATCTTACTTTGGTGATTTGAAGTTTGTAGTTTTGTTGGAGTCGTGTGTCTGGGGATATCTTAGGATCTGGTTAGTTTCGCGTTCGTTTGTGTGATTTTAGGTCAGTCTCTTTTGAATCTATAGATCATCATTGATGATGATTTCTGCTCTAGTGCATTGGTTCTTTGGCATCTTAGGTCATCTCTAGCGGATCGACTCATTTCAGACAGGGAAGGTGTCCGAAACGGTATGTTTTGATCATCTCGCGGACAGGAAATTGGCCTTTTCCTCACATGGTCCAGGCTTCAGTGGGGGTGTCCCAGTGGCTCGACCCATTTTGGTCGGACACACCCAGTCTAGTTAGTTTTGGCCACAATTTGGATCAATTGGCAACATATAAATGAAAATGACAATAAAATAACTACTCACACGCTTCTTTGAGCTTTTGACACGCTTTTGGAAGAGGGCAAAGATCATTTCCCACTTTAAACATTTATTGATCATCATGCAGCAATGGGTCAATGTGAATAGCTTGTTGTCGTACCTCTCTTTAAAGTACTCCATAGCTTGGGTAACCTATACACAACGATGAATCCAAAAATTATTCCCCATATGCAATGTATGTGAACCAAATTGATCAAGCTATGTATATGAACCAACATGGAAAAGACATTACCATGTCTCCAACACCAATGTCACTCATAGGCCGACCTTGGACATGCTCGTAGGCACCGCAAAATTTGTTCCACTCCACATTGATGAAACCCCATCCTTTTAAAAGAGAGACATCATTTCGATCACTATGGATGAGGTAGGGCTTCAACTTTTTGTGCTCATGGTAGTACTTGCAGATTGTCTAGCAACATGTCGATCCTTTTTTCCCGGCTTCGCAAATTGGATCTTGTCCAATCGTCATCAATGCCTCACACAGGATCTTATCCTCCTTCATGGTGTAGCCGTCGATCCTTCTTATCTTGTGTTGCGTCATCAGTTGTCTAGGTACCGTCACTAGCATCGGCATCGGCATTGGCATCAGCACCATCCACATCCATCATGTCCCCTTCATCGCCATCGGTAGGCTCGACATCATGCCCAAACAATGGCTCGCCATCGATTTCGACAATAGCTTGGTCATCATTGTCGTTAGGGTCATCATTGATACCTTCGGTCCGGATTGCGGATGTAATATAGCTTTCTTTTTCCCTAGCAGAACTAGGTTTATTGAACCTTGGGAAGAATTCGCTTGGTGTAAGATTATGTTGAACAAGACCTTAAAAACTCGTAGTATCTTTGTTTACAAGACCTTTCATGTTTACTTCCTATCTTTGTGTGTTTCTATGGATGGAGATAGGCTAGTGATAACAATTCACATGCAGCTGTGCATACATGTATGGGACAAAGATAATAAAAAAACCATTCATGAATTATAATCTAATTTAGATAGATATTGTGAGCAATGCGTCCATAACCACTATAATCTTTTGCCAGACACAAAATACTGCATGCTTTTGTCCAACCACTACACCACTGTTGTGCGGGGTTTCACGTTTATTAAGTAAAACAGACGAGAACCTTATGAGACATGTCATCGTGATTCCTAAATGCATCTCAAACAACTACTGCACTCCTCTTGTTGTCACTAGGTTTCGCATGTAGCTATAGATTACCACTCATCTAACCTCGTTACCTTTATCAGAACACCATTCTTCATTAATTACTTTAGATTTCGCCATTAAAGTGTCCATTTCTGCAAGGATAAAATAGAGAGAAGGATCTGGGCACATCGATGTAATAATTAGTGATTAGTAGCAAGACTAGAAAGATATTCCATAAAAACTTGACTTATATCTAGTTTAAGCACAGATAAATAAATGGTTGTATTTTACACCCATCAACATCTCTAAGTTTAAACATTAATGGTTCTAGAGCAAAAAATCAAAAATAATAAGGAACTCACCTTTTAAACTGAAGCAACGAGAAAACAAATTCACTGACAATTGATAGCCTCATGGAGCCATCACCTCTTTCATCTGAAAGCTTAGCATAGATAGAGTAATAACAAGAGTACCATACAAGTTTTGTAAATTCAAGACAATCAAAATAAAGCTTTTGTAAACAAGGATAACTAGATGAGTAGCAATTATTCCAACTCCTCTAGTCAATTCAAATGGGTTGTCGCGGAAAGATCCTAGACGCTCGTTCCATCTGAAAATATCAGTTCGGACAACTGATGGTAATGGGTCGGTCCGCTAGAGATGTACATGACGACTTTCCATACGTCTATTACAACAAGTTTTACTACGATAAGCAGGTATTATCACTGAGGATACATATAGTTTCACACAAAGAGAAAACACATACAACTAGTTGAAAAATGGGGCCAGGAGATAAAAAAAAGTATACCAATCTTGCTACTTTAGTACAAATAGTCCGAATTATCCACGTGTCAGCTATGTAGGATGCGCCATTTTTCAGAAACAACCTCCAGCATCATATTTGGACAAGAACAAGCATTTAATGATTTGAACACCATATCTTGACCAATTAACTAGGAAGGACATAGTTTGCAGCTGGGACCCACCACCACCACCTAGTCTGTGTGATCTTATTTGTCCACTCCTCTTGTCCAGGGCTTTCTTCTCTCGTACTAGTAAACGCCGCTTTCTTCTCTCGTACACGCGCCAGGATGGCGCCACCACCACCCACCTCCACCCACTCGTTATCGCCGGGACGGCGCGGCTCAACGGCTGCCATGGCTGGTGATCCTGTGTACCGTCGCTGGGGTATGGAGGCTCCAGACTACTGTACGAATCGGTCTGCTTTGCCTTCTTTTCTTGCTTCTCTATTCATGCGCCGCCGCCGCTGTTTAGGGTTCTTCGTAGAAAAGATCAGGTTAAGATCTGGTTTAGATTAGCGAGCTTTGACGAAGTGTTAGAAGCCCTTCCACGATTTCTATGTGCAATCATGAACTCGTTTTGGTATTCCATAGGGTACCCTCGGGTACTATTTTTGCATGGATTTCCAAGTGATTTTCGGTGATGTAGGACAATGTAATCAGATATTTTTTATGCCTAGCATGTGTAGGATGTCACTGATGTAATTACATGCATAACTGAGAGTGCCATGTTTCAACTCTATATTGGCAAAGTCAGTAAAAGGTGTCCTTTTTTGCTGAATTTTAGCAGTGCGCAAATGTTACATCTATATTGGACATGGTTCTCTGTATTTGTACTACATGTATCATGTAGTATTACTGAAATTTGGCTACTTACAAGTGGTGTTTACTAAATTTTGGCAAAGTGCAAATGCTATACAACACTGAGTTTTCTGTAAATGCAGATGTTGTTTACTGAATTTTGGCTCAATGCAATGCAGGTGATGACCCTGACAAGTTCACTTTGGCTATAGAGCATGGTGGAATATTTACTGGATTGCATAAAGGTGGTGAAATTGATTACTATGGGGGATCACTTGATTTCTTTGATCACTGCAACTGTGACACATGGTCACTTCTTTGGATACATGATTTCCTCATTGAACTAGGGTGTGAAATAACAGAGGCTTTGAATTTTTACTGGTGTTTACCTGGGAAAGAACTGAAAGATGGTTTCCTTGTATGCATTGAGCAAGATTCTGATATTGTGTCCATGATTGTAGCTGCCAAGAAGAACAAGCTTCTGAATGTTCTTGTTGATCATGGCAACTATCTCAAGGGTCTAAGGCCTGATGTGATTCTCAATTTCAGGCCAGTGCATCCTCCAGTTGGTAATGTCAACAGTGGTAGTGGTGGTGGATTGGAGCAGCTAACAGATGTTAATTTTGAGAGTGGCAGTGGGAGTTTGGAGAAGCCAACAAATGGTAATGTGAATAGTGGCAGTGGGAGTGGTTTAGAGCAGGCGGCAACTAAGATTGCACTTGATGACATGTGTGAAAGTGAAGAATCAGAAGATGAAGAGACAAATTCAGATTTCTATGATAGTGACTATGATGCTGAAGATGATGATGATGACATTTGGGAAGCAACAATAGATAAATTTGTAGATGACAACAATGAAGATGTGGAAATGGTGGGGGAAGAGGATGATGAAGGGTATGAATACGAAGAGATGAATCTGAGTAAAGATAAAGAGCAGGAGTTGAAGTACAAGTTCAAAATGTTCAATGCAGAGGCTGACATGGAGGTGCCACAATTCAAGGTTGGCATGGTCTTCTCTTGCATGCCAGAGATAAGAAAAGCAATCAAAGAATACAAACATAAATGAAAGAGTTAGGATCCATAAAATTAGAAATGAGCAAAATAGAATTCATGTTGTGTGCAAAGGAAAGTGTGCAACAGGTGAGTGCACATGGTTCATAAAGGCATCAAAGGATACTAGGACAGAAGTTGTGACAGTGAGAAAATACTATGGTGCACACAGATGTGAAAGAGTCTGGGAGCCTAAGGCACCGACATCCTCATTTCTAGCAGAATACTTCATAGAGGAGTTCAGACACAATCAAAATATGAATCTACAAACATTTTCAAATAAAATCTAGAAAAAAATCAACCTGACTCCTAATAGATGGAAGTTAAGAAGAGCTAGGAGGAAGGCTCTGATCCAAATACATGGTGATGAGGCAGAACTATTTAGTTTGCTTTGTGACTATGGCCAGGAATTGAGGACAAAAAACCCTGGTTCAAAGTTTTTCCTTACCACAAATCAGTCCACTAAAGATGGTGAGGTCAAGGAACATTTTGTTACGCTATATTAGTCCTATGCTCCATGCAAAAGGGGTTTTCTTGAAGGGTGCAGGCCTTTCATTTGCATAGATGGTTGTCACATAAAAACAAGGTACAAGGGGATTCTGCTAACAGCAGTGGGCATTGATCCCAATGATTGCATATACCCTCTAGCTTTTGGAGTTGTTGAAGTGGAATATACAAGTTCTTGGGAGTGGTTCTTAACCACATTGAGAGATGACTTGGGCATCACCAACACATCCACATTCACAATAATGAGTGGCAAGCAAAAAGGCCTAATTAAGGAAGTGAAGAAAGTGTTCCCGGATTCTGAACACAGATTTTGTTTTAGGCATTTGTACCAAAACTTCCACAAGAAGCATAAGGGAGAGACGCTAAAAAATGATCTATAGAGCATAGCAAGGGCAACAAACATACCTCAATGGAAACTAAGGATGAAAAAATTGTAGGCTGACAGCCAAGAGGCATGGGCTTGGGTTGAGGAATTGCAACCAAATACATGGATAAAAGCTTTCTTTAGTGATTTCCCAAAATGTGATATGCTTTTGAACAACCATTCTGGGGTGTTCAATAGCTACATTTTAGAGGCAAGGGAAATGCATATGCTTTCCATGTTGGAGAATGTGTTCCACAAGATGATGCATAGGATTGTTATCAAGAACAAGGAATCTGAAGATTGGCCTAGAACAATTTTTCCAAAAATCAAAAAGCAATTGGACAAGTACACTAATTGGAGCAGGAACTGTCTAGTGTCCAGTGCAGGTGGAGGGATCTTCAAAGTGTCTTCATCAGAATTTGTAGGAGGATATATTGTTGATCTTCAGGCAAGGACTTGTGACTGCAAAAAATGGCAGCTAAGGGAAAGGGAAGGCCTCTAGGAAGTCAGATGCTAGTGAAGTGGCACTTCATCACCAAAAAGAAGGAAAAGAGGATACAAAACAGGACCTGGATCAGTTCATTACATGATATTTGGTAATGATACTGAAGGAAGGTTTGTTGTCCCAGACCTGAATGAGATAATGCCTGAAGAAACCCAAGAAGAAGTGGTGCTTACCCAAAATGAACCAATCTAAGAACAAACCCAAGAACAAACCCAAGAAGTGTAGCTGTCAAACAATTCCATTTTTTTTTGGCTTAGTTCAGATATGAACTTGTGTAATGGAAACCATAGTTCATGATTGAACTTGCTTATATATTCTCCAACATTGTCTGCAAACCATAGTTCATGACTGAACTTGATTATATATTCTCCAACATTGTCTGCAAACCATAGTTCATGATTGAACTTAGCTGCTTACATCCCAAAATATTGTCTGCACTAACTGAAACCTGCACTAATGTTGCACTAACTGAAACCTGCACTACTCCTGCACTAACTGAAACCATGATGAGCTATTTCTCCTACACTAACCTGCACTACCCAAAAGGCAACTAACTACAGTACTTCTTCTCCTCTGAATATAAGCATTGGTGGAACTATCACTTCAGGAGCAACTATTTCTTGCAGGAGCACCCAGGGATGTGCAACCCTGTAACTCCAGGAACCCATGACGGTGGCACTGTCAGTCAGGAGTTGGGGACTCACGACATTGTGCGAGCAAAACCTCAAATTCTTGCTTAGAAATAAACTAAAACAAAGGTTGCTTCTGTCCTACGAGCTTCGTAATCTTAATCACCTCAGACAGCTGCTCGGTGGATGAGCTGGACGCTGTAGCTTGGGCTCTGATGAATGCCAATGTACAAGAATGTACCTCGAGCATCATCATCCTCTTCAAGTCCGACGATAGCCTGATGACGAGTTCGTTTCCCCTGCGCCTCAGCTCTGGCTCCAACAGTACGAGCTCGACCAGGGACCACGGCGGCTTCAGCTCTTCCTTCGCCACCCGAGCCAAATCAAGCAACACCGCCACTGCTTCCTCCTTCCGCTGCACTTCCAACGGCACAGTGCGCATGTACCAGACCGCCTCCTCCTTCTGCTACACTTCCATCATCGACGGCGTAGAAAACAATGGAGAACAGGGTTTCTGCGTCGAAGGGGAAAAGAAGAGAGGAGAACAAGGGAGAACAGGGGAGAACAGAGCAGAGTAGAGGAGAGGGTTTCTGTGCCGAATTAGTGCATATTGAATGCATATTATAATGTGCTGATGTTACAACACAGTGGCACACTTCAACATAAAACATGATGGCAATGCACTATTCATCCAAAACGTGATCTGCTTCACAATAATCAGCATAAAATCTTGCACTCTGCTATCACATTACTTGTTCAAATTTAACAGCTCAAATTTAACAACTCAACAAATACTACAACATTACTTGTTCAAATTTAATAGCAACTCAACAAGTACTACAACATGAATTGCACAACTTCTTGGTCCCACCTTACTACATACATTCTAAGACAATGCATGCTTGTGGCATAGAAACTGAAAGACTAAAATGACATTACATTGCATTCTAAATCACTCATCAACTATGGCCTTGATCCTTTTCACCTTCTCCTTGTTGTCATCACCAGCTTTGAGCAGATCATACAACATGTATTCCAGTTTTTTTCTTTTCACCCTTGAGAGCATCCCTTTCTTCCTCCCATTTCTTCTCCTTTGTCTTCATCACATCTGCCTGTGTTTTCTACACATGCTTCAGCATATCCACTGCAGTTTTTAGAGAATCCCTCTCCTTCTCCATCTCCACAAATTCAAGTTCATTCTTACCATTCAGCAGTGCCAAGTTTTGCTCCATCACCTTCTTCTAAGAATCATCCATAAACCTACCCACATCAGCCATCGGGCTTGCATATTTCTTCTCAGCCTTGGTCTTCTCCTCATCTAGTTGAGATAGCAGCTTGCCATTCTCCCCCCTCTCCTCAATTCTACAAGTGTTGTCATCATCATACATGGACCAGAGCTTTGCCAAAGCATTCTGCAGGGCATCTGGCCAATCTTGGTCATCTACCCAAGATATAAAACCACAGTTCAAGGCATCCTATAAATAAAAATGCACATAAATTCAGTGCATACAATTCAAAGCTTTTTTTTCAAAACACAATTCAAAGCACATGAAATTGGTAGACAATATAAGCATATGCTCATATGCAGAAAATGCATATGACCATATGGAGCCAATGTATGCAGGACATTTACACATTCTTGTAGAATTCTGTAGAAAATGGAGTAGGAGCTACACATTGTTGATCATATTAGCATATGAGAAATTACAAGCAGTGCATGTACATCTTATTGGCACACAATATAAGCATATGCACAATGAAAGGCTAACAAGTGTAACAGAAAACTCATCTCTTTGGCTCCATGTACAAATGTAAAAGGCACACAATACAAGCATTGGTAGGCAGAAAACTCACATTCTCAATAGGGAACATGTAAAATCTTCGACCTGTGTTTGTTCCTTCAAATGCAACACATCTCTTTGGCTCCAGATTATGCCCCGGACACTGTTCTGTGCACCCCCTGGCAATCCCATTGAAATTGGGGTCATCGCAGCGATATGGAGCCTAGTCTATCGCCATGAACTCCTAATCAAACATATACACCGAATCATGAGCGTAGTCTATCATCAATCGAACAAATCCGAGCAAAAATCATGGCTTTCCCCCAAATTGCTATGAACCCTAACCCTAGAGAGAGGGGGAACTTACCCCGAGCGTCGACTGACTGGAACTTTCCCCGTCGTTCCAGCTAGGCATCACGGCGAGGAGGCGGCGGAGCTGAGGCAGAAGAAGCGGCGCTGGACGATGGCAGAGGCGAGGCAGAAGGTGGCGGAGGCAAGGCAGAAGAGGCGTGCGACGTGGGAAGACAGGGCACCGCGTGGTGTGCTCAACTGTCTGTGTCTTAACTGGCCTCCAACACGGAAAAAACTAACGTGCCAAAATACGAGAATCCGTAGAGGGTTTTCTGCAAATGAACGCGCCAGGGTTGGAGAGATGACATGGCACCACGTGGCATACACGTGTCGGCTGCACAGCGTTTTGTACCCATTCCAATCCGTGTGTATACTTTTTGTACCTTCTGGCCCCATTTTGCAACTAGTTGCATGTGTTTGCTCTTTGTGTGCAACTATTTGTACCCCAGTGCTAATATCTCAACGATAAACTTTGTCATGATCCAACTATGTAGGAGCCAGGATGGCGGCGCGACTTCGCCACGTGCTAGTGGTTGTAGTGTCGATGATTATTAATAGATTAATTAAAATTGAAAAATAGTTTTTTTGAAAAAAAAAGTTTCAGAATTTGTAACCAGATTAACTGTCAAGATGGAGCATTGAATGATCGTGCAAATACATGGAGCCGATATGGGAATCTTATGGTGGACGATCTGTTTGACTAATTGCCAAGAGCAAGAAGTCGAAGGCTAACTACGTACCAGGCCTTGGTACAAGTAAATTACTTCTCCTTAAGTTAGCGTGCGTGCGTGCACACTTGACTCTCTGGTAGCTAGCTGGTCGATCACACGCTCCCACGCTCATGTCGGAACCCGGAACGGAACGTAATCCCAGCAGTACGACTGACCATCTTCCCTTGTCTTAATTAGCAAGGCAGTACACTGCACGTGAGCCGGGTGTTCTACTGTTCCATGCCATTTCACACGTAGTGGTACGAGTGCAGCTACGCTAAGCAGGGAGAAAGACAGAGCACGAAGAAGGCGATGATGTATGCGAATACTGTAGAGCACGAAGGCCTTCCGGCCCTCTGGAGGCGACTGCAATGCTGACCTTATTGCAAAGACAACGACGACCAAGTGTGTGTGCATGTGTCAGTCAGCAGGCAGGGCACTAGCTGGTGTGCGTGGAAAGCTAGCCATCCAAAGGGAGAACATTCACAAAGACGAGGCGGCGACCCACCAGCCCGCCCAAGCTGCTCTGCCCTGCCTCGCTTTCTTCTTTCTCGCTGCCTAGCTATATTTACGTCTCACGCTTCACTTCACTTGCCCTCTCCACTCCACTCCCGAGCTACTCGCACTGCACAGGATTCTGTAAGATGCATACTGCAACAGCGCGCGCACTACTCCTCCTGCTCTTCGCGGGCCTCTTCTTGCTCCGCTCCCCGTTCGCGGTCGAGGCCTCCGGCGGCGACGTCACCCTCCTCCTCGACAGGCTCAAGCCCGCGCTCCAGGGCGCCGCCCCTAACGCCCAGCTCGCCACCTGGAACGCCTCCACGCCGCTCTGCCTCTGGCGAGGGCTCCGCTGGACCACGCCCGCGGGCCAGCCACTGCGCTGCGACACCGCCGCCGCGCGGACCAACCTCTCGCTCGCCAGGGACGCCACCCTCCTCCTCGCCTCCATCCGCCTCCCTGCCGCCGCGCTCGCCGGCCGCCTCCCGCCGGAGCTCGGCGCGTTCCCTTCCCTCGAGTCCATCTACCTCGCCGCCAACTCCCTCTCCGGACCCATCCCGCTCGAGCTCGGCAACGCGCCCGCGCTCTCGGACCTCGACCTCGCCGGCAACGCCCTCTCCGGCGCGCTCCCGCCCTCCATCTGGAACCTCTGCGACCGGCTCGCCGAACTCCGCTTACATGGCAATGCTCTCACCGGGGCGATCCCCGCGCCGGCGGGACCCAACAACACGTGCGACCGTCTGCACGTTCTTGATCTCGGCGCCAACCGCTTCTCCGGCGACTTCCCGTCATTCCTCACGGGCTTCCGTGGCCTCCAACGCCTCGACCTCGGCGGGAACCGCCTCTCCGGGCCCATCCCCGAGTCTCTCCCCGCGATGAGGGGACTGCAAATGCTCAACCTGTCTTACAACAACTTCTCCGGCCAGCTGCCCCCGGGATTCGCGGCCTCCAGCTTCACCGAGGAATCGTTCCTCGGGAACAGCCCCGCGCTGTGCGGCCAGCCGTTGCGCCATCCGTGCGTGTCCGCTTCGGGCCTCAGCTCCGGCGGCGTCGCGGGGTTGGTCATCGGGCTAATGGCCGGCGTCGTCGTGGTGGCGTCGGTGTCCATCGGGTGGGCGCAGGGGAGGTGGAGGCGCAACAGGGTCAGGCGCGCGGGAGAGGAGCGCGTGGAGACGGAGGAAGGCGGCAGCGAGGGCGGCGAGGGAAAACTGGTGGTGTTCCAGGGCGGGGAGCACCTCACGCTGGAAGAGGTGCTCAACGCCACGGGCCAGGTGGTGGAGAAGGCCAGCTACTGCACGGTGTACAAGGCGAAGCTGGCGGACGGCGGCGGCAACATCGAGCTGCGGCTGCTGCGCGAGGGGAGCTGCCTCGACGCGGCGTCGTGTGGCCCGGCGGTGCGGCGCATCGGGCGCGCGCGGCACGAGAACCTGGTGCCGCTAAGGGCCTTCTACCAGGGCCGGCGCGGCGAGAAGCTGCTGGTGTACGACTACTTCCCCCACCGGACGCTCCACGACCTCCTCCACGTCGGCGGCGGCCTCGAGAGCAGGCCGGCGCTGACGTGGCCGCGGCGGCACAAGATCGCGCTGGGCGCCGCGCGCGCTCTGGCGTACCTCCACGAGGGGCGGCACGGGGACGCGCCGGTGGTGCACGGCAACGTGCGGTCGTCGAACGTGCTGGTTGACGAGTACTTCGTGGCGAGGGTGACGGAGTACGCGGTGGTGGGCAGGCTGCTGGTGCCGTCGGCGGCGGAGGCGGTGTTGGCCGCAGCGAAGGCGGACGGGTACAGGGCGCCGGAGCTGCAGTCTATGAAACGGTGCGGCCCGCGGACGGACGTGTACGCGTTCGGGATACTTCTGCTGGAGGTGCTGATGGGGAGGAAGCCCTCCTGCGCGGGGAACGGAGGCGACGACCTGCCGTCGCTGGTGAAGGCCGCGGTGCTAGAGGAGGCGACGATGGAGATGTTCGACGCGGAGGTGGCGAAGGGGGTGCGGAGCCCGGCGGAGGAGGGGCTCGTGCAGGCACTGAAGC
This sequence comes from Avena sativa, assembly GCA_916181665.1. Classification (NCBI taxonomy): domain Eukaryota; kingdom Viridiplantae; phylum Streptophyta; class Magnoliopsida; order Poales; family Poaceae; genus Avena; species Avena sativa. The sequence goes on along the minus strand of OV702285.1, from coordinate 164,336,977 downwards.
TGGCGATGGGGTGCTGCGCGCCGGTGGCGGCGGCGAGGCCGAGCATGGCCGAGGTGGTGCGGCAGTTGGAGGAGAACCGACCCAAGAACAGCCGGTCGGCGCTGTACAGCCCCGCCGAGACGAGGAGCGAAGCCGGCACGCCGAGGACCGCAGCCTAGCCAGCGATATAACTAGGCTTAATTAATTGTGCATGATGGTCTTCGTGTACCTCTGGTCGATCGCCATACCGACAACATCGATCGACATGTCTCTGCTTTGATGAACCAGTCAGGAATCCTAGGTGTTCCTGAATTAAGATGTGTAGCACAATTACTTATATTAATTAAAAAGAGAAATGCCCGAGGCATGATTATGTTTGTATGATCAATTGCGCGCGAGATTACAGCATTGACTGGTAGGATTAGCGTTTTTCAAGTCGACAGGAGTTAAACTCCGTGACTGAAAAATGGTGGTGGAAAGGTAAAGGTCGAAGTTGAAGTTGAAGTTTACGTACCCTAGGCAGGCACAATGGTCTTTTTTGCGTGGTGCCGCGCGACAAGATAGAAAATGGAAGTTGAAATAGATTTGCAAAAGAAGCTGAAAGAATCTTTGGTGCTAGCAGGTTGTACTAGGTAGCTAGCCTATGGGACGGAAATGTGGATGCATGCATGCTACTAGTGCTATGACTAGGTTGAGATTCCATCATGTATCATCTGTCGATCAGTGACTATCTATTTTATTTTGTTGCTGGATTTGGTTCGTTGGTAACTAGCTAGACTAAGATTGAACGTACACAGCACAAGCACAAATTTGACGAGGAAAAGGCAAGCTCGTCCTTGCTCGATCGAAGGAGCAGCATCCGAGGATCAACATCGGGAATTGTATCGACCACGGGAGCGGATTTATCATCCGGGCACCTAGGCCCGTGCCCGGGCTCGCCGCCGCCGCCTACAAGGACTCCGCGAGCTGCCGGAGCGATACTAGTCGCTCGAACCGTGAGAATTAGCGACAAAAACGCTGATAGGTACGCTGGATTCTTTTATCTGTACCGTGGAGGGGGAAGAGCCCCTGACTCGCATAAACGCCCACAGGGAGAGACCTTCTCCGATGCTAACAAGATGGCTGGGGCAGCATCTAATGTTCTTCGGATCAAGGATGGCCCAAACGTAGTGAGGGATGGTGTCGGCATGGAAGGAGTAACAAAGCCCGGAGGATGCTCCCCCGGGAGAGCCGAGGAACAAGGGGGTGATGCCTCAATCCCGTGTCAAGGTCCCTGATCAAAAGAGGTTTAGGAAGAATGAAGCAAGCAACAATAAGGCGGGCTCCTGGACGGAGCGCCGCCCGCTACAATGAGCTGCATATGTTGGAACTGTCGCGTCTTGGGCAGCGACGCGACAGTTCGTGATCTTTGCGATCTCGTGAAACGGTTTAAGCCTACTGTGCTTTGTGTAGTGGAGACACAACTACACAAGTCTCGGGTTGAGGGACTAGCGAGGAGGCTAGGGTTTGATCGTTGTTTTGGTGTAAGCAGCTCATGCCGCAGTGGTGGTCTGGGGATGTTTTGGAACAATGTATCAGTGTGGAAATCTTGTCATTCTCTCAGTATCATATTGATGCTAAGGTTATGGAGAGTGATGGGGAGCCGTGGAGGTTAACCTGTGTATATGGCGAGGCTCAGACCTCGCTAAGGTTCAAAACATGGGATGTTCTGAAATTCATTAAGTCATCCACTGATCTGCCATGGATGTGCATTGGGGACTTTAACGAGGTGCTTCATCAACATGAGCACGTCGGAGTGGCTGAGAGAAGTTTGGCCCAGATCGCGGGATTTCACGAAACAGTGGATGTGTGTGCGCTCGCAGACCTTGGCTTTGAAGGGAATGAGTGGACTTTCGAGAAACGGGTGGCAGGTGGCTCATTTTGCCGCTCTAGGCTTGATCGGGCCCTTGCGACGGCGGAGTGGAACAGCAGGTTTCCGCTGGCAACAGTGAATCACCTTAAGTGTGCAACGTCGGACCATTGCCTACTCTTATTGAGGTGGTGGGAGAATGCAAGGCAAAGGCGGGCTACTGAGGACAAGATCTTCATGTATGAGCTTATGCGGCAATCCAATGACCAGTTCAAGCCTTTCGTTGGATATTCGTGGAATGCAGAAGGCCAAGCAATGACGATGGGTGAATTGCAGCAGAAATTGTCCAGAATTTCGGGGTCTCTGAACAGTTGCAGCAGGGATACTTTTGGCAATGTCAAGAGGGAGATTTGACAACTCAACGATCGAATTGATATGCTCAGGGCCGATCCGATGAGAGTGCAACCGTCTTATGAGGAGACAAAGATAACCCAGAGGTTGGTAGAGCTTTACCATCGTGAAGAGGTGATGTGGCGCAAGAGGTCATGGGTTTAGTGGCTTGTAGAGGGAGAACGCAACACGAGGTTTTTCCATCTGCGGGCGAGCGAGAGAAAGAAGAGGAACCGGATTGGGAGACTCAAACGTCCTGATGGATCTTTCACTGAGGAGGATCAGGAGATGGACGATATGACGACAACGTTCTATGAGAACCTATACATGTCTGAGGGAGTGGAGAACATGAATGAGGTGATCGATGTGATCCCCACTAAGGTAACAGCTGAGATGAACACCATTCTTCTGAAGCCAATTGTGGGAGAAGAGGTGAAAACCGCCTTGTTCCAGATGTTCCCTACCAAGGCACCGGGACCTGATGGGTTCCCGACGCATTTTTTGTAAACCCATTGGGATTTGTGTGGGGAGGAAGTGACCCGTGCAGTGCTGAGAGTGCCGAAAGGGGAAGACAATATGTGCAACATCAACCAGACCTTCATTGTACTCATTCCAAATGTAGCAAGTCCAGAGGAATTAGGTAAATTTAGACCGATCAGTCTTTGTAATGTGATTTATAATATCGCCTTAAAATTCCTTGTGAACAAACTGAAGCAATGTTTACCGGAGATAATAGCGGAGGAGCAATGAGCCTTTGTCTCGAGAAGGTTTGTAGCGGTTCGTAGCATGGAAAACAAAAAAAATATCTCATGAACACATCAAAACCAAGATCTAATCTACGAGATCGATGCAACGAGTTCATAGAGTACTAACTCTCGAAGATCCAAAGCGTTTAACGAGATTGGATTCTCGTGGTTGATGTAGTCGTTCACTTGCCGATCTCAAGATCGCGAAGATGATCCTTCCGGCGCCGCGTTCCGACAGCGCTTCCATAGTCGATCACACGTTCGGTACTCGATGAATACCATCCTCTCCCTTGTTCCAGCAGGCAGCGGAGGTTGTAGATCTCCTCGCGATTCCAGTAGCACGACAGTGTGGTGGTGGAGGTGGAGGAGCAGATCCTATAGGGGAGGTGGTGGATTAGAGAGGTCCTCGGTGGCTAGGGTTTATACACCAAGGGGAGGAGGTGGCGCCGGTGGATAGGCTAGGGCTAGGCGGCCACAGTTTAGAGGAGATAGGGTTTAGGGCGCCGACGACTTGGGAGAGGGCGGCGACCTAAGGTTTGGGGTGAGGGCCAAGGGGGCGCCTCACCCCTTGCTTATATGGGGGGAGAGGCAGCAAGGGGGAGGCCGAGTCCTCCCCCAAGTCCCCTTGGTGGCCAGCGGCAAGGAGGGAGAGGGAAACCTCTCCCATGTAGGTTTCCTCTCCTTCCTCCACTTGGACTTTGACTTTCAATGTTGGGATTTGACTTTTCAAATTGGAGTTTGACTATTCAAACTAGAGTTTGATTATTACTCTTCCCATTGTCCAGTCAACTGACCTAGGGTATGATGCAACCATTCCACAATGGCATGGCACATTCATGTACCCCCCCCCTCCGGGGTGGTGGACCTTCTAGAACCTTCCAGAAGATTCCGGTGAAAACACCAAAAACATTTCCGAACCCTAGAATTGGACTTTCCTTATATGAATCTTATTCTCCGGACCATTTCGGATCTCCTCGTGATGTCCTGGATCCAATCCGAGACTCCTAACAACATTCAGTCTCCAACTCATTTCCATATCTACTAAACAACATCGAATCCTTAAGTGTGTCTCCCTACGGTTCGTGAATTATGTAAACATGATCGAGACACTTCTCCGATCAATAACCAGTAGAGGAATCTGAAAATTCATATGGCTCCCACATATTTCTACGATTACTTCGTGATCGAATGAACCATTTACATACGATACCGATTCCCTTTGTTGTGTGATACTTTACTTATCCGAGGTTTGATTGTTGGTATCTCTATACCTAGTTCAACCTCGTCACTGATAAGTACTCTTTACTTGTTCCGTGATATGTGATCCCTTGGGACCTAGTCACATGCTTGCAAGCCAATTGGATGACATTCCACCGAGAGGGCCCAGAGTATATCTATCCGTCATATGGATGGACAAATCCCACTCTTGATCCATGTGCCTCAACACATACTTTTAGAATACCTAATGCCGCCTTTATAACCACCCAGTTACGGAAGTGGTGTTTGATGTCATCAAAGCATTCATCCGGTGATGGTGATTAACATGATCTCATGGTCAAGGGATTAGGTTACTATGTATTTGAAAGCTTGTAGCAAACGAACTCTAAATGACTTGATCTTACGCTACGATTACTTTAGGAGTGTGTCCATCATATCATTATCCTAATGACATGATCTTGTTATTAATAACATCTAATGTCCATGATCAATAAATCGTGATCATCTATTAATCAACGCGCTAGTTCAACAAGAGGCTTTACTAGGGACTCGTTTATGTTTACAAAACACACAAGTATTAATGTTTTTGGTTAATACAATTATAGCATGGGATGTAAACATTTATCATAAATACAAAGATATAATAATAACCATTTTATTATTGCATCTTGGGCATATCCCTAACAGTCTCGCACTTGCACTAGAGTCAATAATCTAGATTAAATTGTGATGTACATAACACCCATGGCGTTCTGGTGTTGGTCATGTTTTGACCTAGGGAGAGGTTTAGTCAACAGATCTGCCACATTCAAATATGTGTGTACTTTGCAAATATTTATGTCAGCATCTTGGGCATGCTCGCGAATAGCATGAAAACATAGCTTTATATGCTTCAGCTTCTTGTGTGACCTTGGCTCCTGTGCATTGGCTATGGCACCCATGTTGTCACAGCAGATGGACATTGGGTCCGACGCACTAGGAACCACACCAAGATGCGCAATGAACTCCTTCATCCATATAGCCTCTTGTAAAGCCCCTGAAGCATCTATGTATGCCGATTTAGTTGAAGATATTGCCACAATGCTTTGCTTAGCACTCCTCCAGCTCATTGTTGCACCATTCAAAGTAAATACGTATCCAGATTGTGACTTAGAGTCATCTGGATCGGTGTTCCAACTAGCATTGGTGTAACCGTTTACAATGAGTTAATCATCACCTCCATAAGAAAGAACCATATCCTTAGTCCTTCTCAAGTACTTTAGGATATTTTGACCGCTATCCAGTGATCTACTCCTGGATCACTTTGATATCTTCTAGTTGAACTAACATCATATGCAATATCTGGTCTTGTACATAGCATGGCATACATGATAGTGTAGGGGTTCGTAGCATGGAAAACAAAAAATTCTATCGCATGAACACACAAAAGCCAAGATATAATATACTAGATAGGTGCAACAAGATTGAAGAGTACTAAACCTCGAAGATCCAAAGCGTTTAATGAGATACGAATCTCTCGTGGGTGATGTACTCGTTCACTTCCCGATCTCAAGAACGCGAAGACGATCCTTCCGGCACCGCGTTCTGGCAGCTCCCACAGTCGTTCACACGTTCGGTACTTGATGAAGACCCTCCTCTCCCTTGTTCCAGCAGGCAGCAGAGATTGTATATCTCCTCTCGATTCCAGCAACACGACGGTGTGGTGGTGAAACAGGGGAGTATATCCCGCAGGGCTTCGCCTAAGCCGTAGCGAGTATGGTGGAGTAGAGAGGCCTCGCCAACTAGGGTTTAGAAGCTGAGGGGTGGAGGTGGACGGCGGCTAGGGGGCTAGGCGGCGGCGGTGACTTGAGGAGGCTCTAGGGCGGCAGTGACTTGGGAGGGGCAGCCGACCTAGGGTTTTTGGTGTGGGTCAAGGGGGCGCCCCTCCCCTCCTTTTATGGCAGGGAGAGGCGGCAGGGGGGAGGGGAGTCCTCCCCCAACTCCTCTTCTTGGACGGCGGAAAGGAAGGGAGGGGAAACATTCCTCCACTAGGTTTCCTCCTCTCCCCCCACTTGGTTTGACTTTCAGTGTTGGGATTTGACTTTTCAAATTGAAGTTTGACTATTCAAACTATAATTTGATTATTTCTCTTCCCATTGACTAGCCAAGTGACCTAGGACATTATGCAACCATTCCATATTGGTATGAAACATTCATGTACCTTCCCTCTCCGGAGTGGTGGACCTTCTAGACCCTTCTAGAAGATTCCGGTGAAAACATCAAAAACATTTCCGAACCCCAGAATTGGACTTTCCTTATATGAATCTTATTCTACGGATCATTTCGGATCTCCTCGTGATGTCCTAGATCCAATCCGAGACTCCGAACAACATTCAGTCTCCAACTCATTACCATATATACTAAACAACATCGAATCCTTAAGTGTGTCTCCCTACGGTTCATGAATTATGCAGACATGATCGATACACTTCTCTGATCAATAACCAATAGAGGAATCTAGAAGTTCATATAGCTCCCACATCTTTATACGATTACCTCGTGATCGAATGAACCATTCACATACGGTACCAATTTCCCTTTGTCTCACGATACTTTACTTATTCGAGGTTTGATCGTCGGTATCTCCGCATACCTAGTTCAATCTCGTTACCGATAAGTACTCTTTACTCGTTCCGTGATATGTGATAGATGTGAAATATAGCCATCCACGTCCGCATTTGAACTAGATATTATTCATATATTTGATGAAATATCTCTCTAAAACCTGCCACTAATGCCTAATGATCAAAGGGGTATGCAATTCTTTCTTGCTATTTTTGCCTGCATAGATAATGACGTATTATGATGGGAATCACTACATAAATGCCAAAGATACGATATTTCCAACACGCCAAAGAAACCAGGAGCCGTGAGGAGGCTATTGCAAGCTTAACGACTAACTATACGTCCCGCCGCCGTATAGTTGCCGCTGTATAGTTTGCACCGACCTTCTTAAGTCAAACAGAACAACTTTCGTAAAGGGACCCCTATATAAAGAGGCTTCAGGCAACGAGAAACAGGCCTCGACTCCACAACATTGCTTCTTTCACCCTAAACTCTCCCTGCGGCCACGCCAGAGCAATAGATCTAGATCTAAACCTCTAAACCCTTCTCCACCACCATAGCCATCTTCCACCACTTGTAATAGTAGATCTCATCTCCAATTGGCAACATTGTAAGACTATTTGCTATCAACTCTATGATATCTATTACAATGTTTATGATTGTCGATTTCATCTCTATGTGTGACTAATTCTCCTTGGGCTAAAGGCTTCGGCCTAGCCATGTAGCTTTTGTGCATGTTATTTATCATAGATGGGATCATGTATTAGTTTGTATGACATGATGATTGTAGTACCCTCTCTTGACTCAATCTAAGGACTTGTCAGGTACCCAAGACCCCGAGGATTGATCCAGGTAAAGGGAGTGTGAGTAACGACTGATCTACTAAATAGAAACCTAGTGAAAGAAAGGGCAGTACGGCTGTATGTGAGGAACTTACTTGGGATTAACGGTGACATCACTATGCATATAATTAGTTATCTTTCTTCCATGGATGAGACTAGTAGGTTATTGCCATAAGCGCTTGCGGAGGCAATAACATTTATGGATGCACTAACCACATATTATTATCTCGCCCTAACAATTACATGAGTACTATATTATTATATGTTGTTCCCATCAGATCTTTTTGCACAGCTACTGGTGAAAACCGAAGACCCTAGGCCCTCTCTTTCCATCGTCAATAACAACAACAAGATCGCAAACTCTTGGTCCGGTGAAAACGCAATAGGAATTCTAAAACTCTCGAAGGTCTGTTTAAGTAATCTCACTTTATGTCAACACCCAGATTTTTCAATCCTAGATGCCTGTTATGCCATACATCGCAATCCCAGGATTACCATTTTTGCGAGACATAACAGAATTGGATACCATAGTACTTCATCCATTACAAACAATACATAAGTTCTTACACAAATAGGGATCTCATGATCTGGTTCTTAATACAACATCAAGCAGCGGAATACGTAATAATAACGGTAGCGTAGGCGAAGCTCCATCTTCGGGGTCACAGGCAATGCTGACGATGGGAGATGATCCTAGTTGTCGTAACCTTCCTGGGGTCCATCTTCCAGGTACTCCTCTTCATAGTCTGGCCATGGGAATAGCCAGGGACAAAGCCATGAGTACTCTTTAAGTACTCGCAAACTAATACTAACAAGAAAAGGGGTTTTTTGGATAATAGGACACTAGGCTCTAGGGTTGTTTTGCAGAAGCCAGGTTTATCTCTACTAAGTTCCAAAGCTAGTCATAATTTTATAATTCCTAAATGGGATCTTGTAATCTAGGTCACAACTCTGTTGTGGTCAAGTCAAAGTCTCAATTCATTTCACAAGTCATTTTGAAAAGTCTGACGGGGGAACAGTATGGCCACTCCAACTGTCCATAACCGCGGACGTGGCTATTCGAATAGTTTGACACTCTGCAGAGATTGTACACTTTCACCACAACATTCGATACATCCGTCAGGAACAAATCCTGAATTCACCATACTCAGTATGCGGATAATCAATCCTAACCTTTCAATTACACGTCCTAGTATAAGCACCTCTCCTATGAGTTTGGCCTCCCAACCATGACCACTGTCATCTTGGGTACTGCACAGGTGGACAATCTTCACAAGGTAGCCTCAGCTCAGACCTTGGCCGGGAGGGAACTAATACTAAGGGATATAAGTTTCTAGTCAAGCCCTACCCAATATTCGGGTATTGTGGTTGTACGCTAAAATTGGAATGGTATCGCATCCAGACAACCATCAGTCTTATAAAGGGCTAAGGCTCATGCCTCAACATTTTTATCACCAGAATCATCAAGTGTTTGGAAACACATGTCCAAAACATTTCAATAGAATGATCCATCATTCCAAGATTTTCATAACCATTTTTCCACCAAGTATTCCCATCTAAAGTTGATCAAGTTTTATGCTTAGCACTAGCATCTACAAGTGGGGGGGGGGGGGGTAGTACTAATGAGGGGTGGTAACTAGTGGAGTTTCACTAAGTCCAACCTTATATCTTAGGCTGATATCAAGGTTTCTAGCTTAGGCCAAATTTTATGCTCTTTAAGCAACCTTCAGCACAACTATCTAGTATCTACCAAACTCTTAGGCAGACTCTAAGTAAGTTTTGATAAAGAAATAAAGTAAGATGCTTGCACATAAAACTAGGATTGGTTTTTAACAAGCAAGCAGGGTCACAAGTATGGGTTTGTGGCATCAGTAGGGTATCTTGCAAGAGTGAGCTTGCATAGGTATAGTATCAGCTTGCTAAAGTAGAGTGTCTTGCAAGTTTTAGCTTGCATAGGTCAACTTGATTAGTAAGTCTTGCCTTGTGCAGAGCAGTGGTTGAAGTTCTCCTCGGCTTCCTCTTCGTAGTATCCTCCTTCCTCCTTGTATCCTTGATCGGTACTAGCGTCTATGAATAAATACGAGGTACACAATCACCAAACAATACTTAACTACTTGCAATCATCATACACAAGGGTCCTATTGATGATCTAGCATCATCTCTAACATTACAAGGTTAAGGCTTGGTTTAAATCTTTTTATTTTTAGAAAAGTAATTTCCACTCATTGAAAAATTACTTAAGATTTAATATTCTCCAAACTAAACATGGGATCATGTTGACACATGTCATCACCACATATTGTAGTCCATGGGAATGTGATTTAAAGTGGTGTCACAATTTAATAAGGTTTTACCCTTTTATTTTAATTAATTAAAGTGGCTAGAAATGCTTATGAAGCATTCTTTTATTACTTGAACATTATTTCTACAAGTAAACCTATATATATTTTATATATTCTGAAAGGTATGGTTAAATGTGATTTTTGAGAGTTGGAATCAACTCAAAAGCTTTTATGGTTTAAATTTGAAAAATGTTTGAATGCAGAAAAGCTTCTCCCTTGTTATTTTTGCTAGGGGTGATCTACAGATCCAAATGACTTGAATCCAACGGGATTGGGTTAAGCATTCACAGATCTTTCCAACAAAATTGGTTTCATCCAATTTGGTGCACTGAATCAATCTGGGTTGATTTTTGAAGTTGGGTGCTGAAGTGTGTTTGAAAAGAAATAGAAAAGTTTTAATTTGAATTGCTGGGCTGCGCGGGAAATTCTAACGGGCCGGCCTGCTAAGCGCAGTGCTCCCGCGGGCTACTTAAGTGGGTGTCCCCACTCGTCAGTGACACGGGGCTGGGCGAAGCGGTATGGGGCAACGTGGATCGTTCGATCTAGTTCTAATCCAACGGCTGAGGGTCATCGTCGACGCGAGACAACTCCGGCGAGAACGAAACCTAGCGCGGCCAGTGAGGGGTGCTGGGGGCTCACCGGGGTACGGGTGAGGGTCGGCGAGGCGGGCGAACGACGAAGTCGACGACGGCGAACTCAGGGGTGGTCGCGGCAGCTCCTGGGGCGGCTCCAATCGCTGGCTCCCTTCTTCTCCGGCAGCGGAAGGCTCCAGTGAAATTCTGGCGAGGTGGTGCACGCCTTGCTCTAAGAATGGTGTGGCACGGTCAGTGAGGAGAGGGGATCGAGATGGTGTGAAGAAATCGTGAGGGGGTGGCCTCTATTTATAGTCGAGCAAGGGGACCATCGGGGCGCACGGTGAGCTCGTCGGGGGCGACGTTACAGGCGGCTAAAGGCATGGGCAAGGGTAGGGGACGGTTCTGTGTCTCCTGGCGATGCTCAACGACATGGTCGCGAGGCATGGGGCGGTGTGGTTTGGTCTGAAACGGGCGGTGCTCTGCGCGGCAGGGGCGTCGTCTTCGACGGCGGGCGGTGGCTGTATGGCACGGGGCGGCAAACGGGGATGTCTGGCGGTCTCCTAGGTCGGTGGTGATCATGTGTGCGCGCGGTGAGGGCGGCACGCGGTCTGTGGGTGATGGTCGAGGGTGGCGCTCTGGCGCACGCTCGGCATGGTCTGGGCATGGCTTGTGCGCGTGGTCCAGGGCTTGGCAACGCTTGAGGCTGGGACAAGGATCGGCGATGGACGGTGGGATGCCTCCCAGACAAGGTTGGCACGGCTAGTTCTTCCTCTAGCCTGCTGTCCACAATGGGGTGACATGGGGGTGCTCGGCTGTTCACCATTAATGGCAATGGCAAGCTCACAGGGGTGCTAGTGTTGGGCTAATCTTTCTAGATGATCTACTGAGTTGTGTGTGAGCTATCTAGGGAACAAGTTAGGCTCAAAACACTGCACACTATAGTGTTTGATGTTTTGTTTGATTTGTGTCTGCAACCTGTTTGAAGAAATGGCCGCATGAAATCAAGTTTTGAATTTTGAAATGAATTTTGGTGGGTTTGCTAGATTGGTGCTGGTGAGTCTGCAGATGCTTGGGTTTTAAAGTTGAGCTTGTTTGAGTGGGTTTTGAAAAAGTGGGATCTTCCCATATGAAGAAGATTCAATTTTGAATTGTCATTTAAACTATGCATTTGAAAGTTTCTGGATGATCACAAAGTGGGCCTTGATACTTTGTTATGAGTACATTCAAGGGGTGCAAAGATCCAGAAAAGTTCTGTTGGGTTTTGAAAGTTTGAGACAGCCAAAGTAGGCATGGGAGTTAAATTGGTCAAAATGACCATTCACTTAATATATTTGTTTTGATTTACTTGACTTTAGGAAAAGTGTGGGAAATGCTTTAGATGATGTTTATTTCACCTAAGAAACATTTTACAAGCAATGGATCACACAAACAAGGTGGTTTTTAAAGAAATTAAAAATCCATGCATACACATATACATGCATTCATGAATTTATTTAGAAAAGTTTTTGTTAACCCTAATCTTGATGATTAGTGGTTGATGATCTAAGTTTGGTATTTTTGGGATGTTACACTTTGCTTTCTGCTTCCCGAGGATTCGATAAACCTAGGTCTACTAGGGAAAAAGAGCTATACTACATCTGTAATCCGGATCGAATGTATCAATATGTGATCCCTTGTGATCTAGTCACATGCTTGCAAGCCAATTGGATGACATTCCACAAAGAGGGACCAGAGTATATCTATCCATCATATGGATGGACAAATCCCACTCTTGATCCATGTGCCTCAACACATACTTTCAGAATACCTATTGCCACCTTTATAACCACCCAATTATGAAGTGGTGTTTGATTTCATCAAAGAATACATCTGGTGATGGTGATTAACATGATCTCATGGTTGAAGGATTTAGGTTACTATGTACTTGAAAGCTTGAAACAAAAGAACTATTGAATGACTTGATCTTATGTTACGCTTAACTATAGGAGTGTGTCCATCACATCATTCTCCTAATGATATGACCTTGTTATTAATAACATCCAACGTTCATGACCAGGAAACCATAATCATCAATTAACCAACAAGCTAGTATTACAAGAGGCTTACTAGGGACTCTTACATGTTTACAAATCACACAAGTATTAATGTTTCCGGTTAATACAATTATAGCATGGTATGTAAACATTTATCATAAACACAAAGATATAATAATAACTACTTTTATTATTGCCTCTTGGGCATATCTCCAATAGTCTCCCACTTGCACTAGATTCAATAATCTAGATTACATGGTAATATACCTAACACCCATGGTGTTCTGGTGTTGGTCATGTTTTCCCCTAGGGAGAGGTTTAGTCAATGGATCTGCCGCATTCAGATCTATGTATACTTTGCAAATATTTATGTCACCATCTTGGACATGCTCGGGAATAGCATGAAAACGTAGCTTGATATGCTTCAGCTTCTTTTGTGACCTTGGCTCCTGCGCATTGGCTATGGCACCCAAGTTATCACAGTAGATGCCATTGGGTCCAACGCACTAGGAACTAGACCAAGCTCCGCAATGAACTCCTTCATCCATATCGCCTCTTGTGAAGCCTCCGAAGCAGCTATGTATTCCGATTCAGTTGAAGATCTTGCCACAATGCTTTTCTTAGCACTCCTCCAGCTCACTGCTACACCATTCAAAGTAAATACGTATCCAGTTTGTGATTTAGAATCATATGGATCGGTGTTCCAACTAGCATCGGTGTAACCATTTACAACGAGTTGTTCTTCACCTCCATAAGAAAGAACCATATCCTTAGTTATTCTCAAGTACTTTAGGATATTTTTGGCCGCTATCCAATGATCCACTCCTGGGTCACTTTGATATCTGCTAGTTAAACTAATAGCATATGCAATATCTGGTCTTGTACATAGCATGGCATACATGATAGATCCTATGGCTGAGGCATAGGGAGTTTTGCTCATCCTCTCTCTAGCTTCTGTCGTAGCTGGACTTTGAGTTTTACTCAAGGTCGTATTTGGCAACATGGGCAAGAACCCTTTCTTTCTATCTTCCATTCCAAACCTCTTTAAAACCTTGTCCAAATATGTACTTTTTGAAAGCGCTATTAAGCGTCTTGATCTATCTCTATAAATCTTGATGCCTAAAATGTATGCAGTGCCAAGATTCTTTATTGAAAAACTATTATTCAAATAGTCTTTGACACTTTTAAGAAGTTCTATATCATTACCAATCAACAATATGTCATCCACATATAGTACTAGGAATGCTACAGAGCTCCCACTCACTTTCTTGTAAATACAAGCTTCTCCATAAGTTTGTATAAATCCAAAGTTGTTGATCACCTTATCAAAATGTTGATTCCAGCTCCAGGATGCTTGCTTCAATCCATAAATGGACCGTTGAAGTTTGCATAACTTTTTATTATCTTTAGGATCAAAAAAACATTTGGGTTGTACCATATACAACTCTTCATCAATGTCACCATTGAGGAACACCGTTTTGACATCCATCTGCCATATCTCATAATCATAATATGCAGTGATTGCTAACAAAATCCTCACAGACTTTAGCTTCGTTGTTAGACCCCTCCTTTATAAAGGAAAGGATCCCTGTGATTGCAATGCTAGTCCCTGGATCAATGCTAGCATCCACAGTTTTAGATGAAGTACACAGATACAAAGGTCGTTTATTACATTCATTCCAGAGATAAAACATAGTCTTTTACAACTCAGGGCCATAGGCCTAATACACGAGTTTAAGGAATAAGTAAATAAACATAAGTCTTCATCTTCATGTGCCACAGGCAAGCATGTTGAGTGTAGACTCATGACTCCTATTCATCATCGGAGTAACCTGCAACATCACAAGTTATAGCCACAGAGGGTCAATACTTTGGAATAGTATTGGCAAGTGATACCTTAGTATATTTTTAGTGGACTATATTACTATATGCATTTTGGCTAAGTGTAGCTTGGCTTGGTTTTCTTGAAAAATAGGTTTTACCTATTAGTTGAAATCACTAAGTTTTTCTTTATCAAAAACTTCCCAAGAAACCTCCAATAGACATTGGGGTCCTTCACCCTTGTTCACCCACAAGTTTTATTTTAGAAGTTGGAGTTATGAGATTCTTGTAGCTTCCATGTCTTGATGCTCAAGTTGTCCATTGCCTTGGACTAGGCTAAGTACTTAGGTTTTTCCATCTGCAGAGGTTGTGCACTTTCCCCACCAGACTTGGTTTCCCAAGACAGGACCTTTCAGAAGCCTTTCCTTAGTCAAATGGACGCGTTCCAACCTATCATCCCAACTACCACCAACTGTCCAAATGACTAAGTTCTAGCAACCTATATGATCAAGGCAGAGCCCATATTGCCAAGTGGTTGCACTGTAAGCTTTCTCAACACTTGGCCTCCAAATCCCTTTGTGCCTGGGTGGCATACCACAAGTGAGATACACAACCCAAGTCAATGGCCTTGTGTAACCACTCAACATAACCCAATCCTTCCATTCCACCCAGGAGTTTCATTTGACTTAGTTGTTTTATTAGGAAAGCATAAGTCTCATGACTTAGAAATATTTTCATCATAGTAAGTATAGATTTTTACCAACCCTTGTTTGCTAAATAGCTAGGCTAAGCTTGGTAAGATAACTTAACTTAGGAAAATTCCCTAGCAATTCTACAATTCTACACTACTTAGGATTTCCCAATTTAGCATTAGGCAAAAATAGCATGCAAGACTTAGCAAAATATCTAATGCTAGTACAAAACATAGGATAGAAATATTCATGAAAATATCACTTGCCTTGGTAGTGAGGAGAGTAGCACTCTTCACAATCACAATCACTAGCAAAATCTACACAAAAATTATAGCATACAATTACACACAATTATATTCAATCAAAAATAATATGAATGCATGCATGCAAGAATTTACCAAGTGGTGATTTTGAAAATTCTACCAAGCATGCACATGTTTACAGAAACTTAACAAGTCACAAGTTTGCCAACTAAACTTATTTGGCACTATTATAATTTACCAAAATAAATCTATACTTAAAATAGCCTTAAATATGTTTATACAAATAAAGTCATTTTAACTGTTACTATTTGTTAAACACATTGGACATTTAGAAAGGTCTTGTTTCACTGAATCCAACAGTATAAAGTTTGCAAAATTCCAACGTGGCAATCAAAAGTTATAAGCATTTGAAATTTGGATCAAATTCTGGTTTTAAATCTGTTTTTAGTTCTAACACCTGCCACGCGTCGTGTTGTGACTTGCGCGTACCGGTTCGCATCGGATCGAGCTCTGTAGCCGTAGGATCTAAATAGATCGCACGCTCCAGATCGCGTACCTCTTCGCCGATTAATGAATCTATCCTAACGCTTGGATCAAGATCCAACGGCACGCAAGCAAGCTACCATGTCCTGGCGGCGCGCGGCGTCGGCGAGCGGCGGAGCGCTAGATCTACGGCGGCGCTAGCGTTCCAGATCGTTCCAGGATGCAAGAAGGTGCTTACCAGATCCGCAGAGGCGTGCTGATGCTCGACGTGGTACTAGTTTGCGGAGGGGCGCGCTGACACGGCGAGGATTGCTCGTCGGAGTGACGGGCGGCGTCGGGTGGTTGTTGTCCGAGTAGTTGCCGAGGTTTCGCGTCGTCCTAACACAAGCCAGGGGGTTTAGGTGATGCGCAAGAATGTGGCGAACAATCTCGTGTGAGTCAGAAGTGAAGGGGCGCACGGGACTTACGGATTTTGGTCGCCGGAGTTGAGGTGGTCGTCAGATGCTTGCGGCGTCGAGCGGAAACGGCGACCTGGGGCAGTATAGGATGAACGGGTGGGGTCAGGAGGTGCGCAATAAGTTTGCGAAGTGGCTCGAATGAATCAGAGAGGAAGGGGAGCACGGGTCTTACCGGAATCGTTCGCCGGAGCAAGCTCTGTCTGCGGCGGTGTTGTGTGAGTCGTGGGCAGCCTGGTGGCGTGAAGGCAGGAATGACTGGGGAAAATGGTCGCTAGGAGGTGGGGATCTTATAGCCGGAGCCTCGACAGGAAACGCTCGCGGATTAATGCCCATTTATGCCGCCCCATTACCGGCCGTGACTGCAGCTGCGACGTGGTCGCGGGCGCAGTTTGGGGAAGACGATGACAGCGTGGGCAGGGCCCGCTCGTCAGCGATGTGCGTGAAGTGAGGGTGGGGTCCGTCTGTCAGCGATAGGTTGCGTGCGCTTGTGCGTGAGAAAAGAAAAGGAAACCCCCGGGTGGGCTAGTTGGGCTCGATTCGATGCTGGGCCTAAAACCTGGCGCGTGGCCTTTTCCTTTGTTTATTTTTTTTTCCTTTTCTATTTTGATTTTCTGAGTAGATTTTCAAATGAAATCAAGTTCAATTTGAATTCGAACTTTCCTGGGATTTTTGTAGTGAGCAGTAGTCTCAAAAATGGTCATATAACCATGGGGTAGCTTTGTAAAGGATTGGTCAAGTTTGGAGATCAAAATACCAGAGGTTATGCACTTGGTTTAAAGTTTGAAAGATGGTTTTTGGAACCCATTTCCATTTGAAAAACTTGGTTTTAAATCTGCACTTAAATCCTATGCTCATAGAAGGCAACCTTCCTGGTTCACAACAATCAAACTTACAAGTGGTGTTGGCCATTTAAAATAAGTCTGTCCACATAAAATCATGACACCATATGTTTCTGTTTTCTGAAATGTTTTGAGAAAACCCTAAATGATGATGGATGCAAGGATGATATGAATGAGCTTTGAAACATGAATTTAGGGATGTTACAAATCTAACCCCCTTAAGATGAATCTCGCCCTCGAGATTCGGATTGGCTAGCAAATAGGTGAGGGTGGTCTTTCCGAAGATCATCTTCTCTTTCCCATGTTGCTTCCTCTTCGGAATGATGATTCCATTGCACCTTGCAAAACTTGATAGTTTTTGTCCTTGTGACTCTTTCTGCGGTCTCAAGAATCTTGACAGGATTTTCCTCATAGGTGAGATCACTTTATAGTTGGACTTCTTCCAAGGGTATGGTATCCTTCAAAGATGATTCTTCCATCTCTGGCTGACATTTCTTAAGCTGACTCACATGAAATACATTATGGACAGCTGACAGAGATTCAGGCAATTCAACTTCATATGCAACTTCTCCCTTGCGACTTAGTATCTTGAATGGCCCAACATATCTTGGTGCCAACTTTCCTTTGACTCCAAATCTTTTCACTCCACGAAGTGGTGATACTCTAAGATAAGCTCTATCCCCAACTTCGTAGGTGACTTCTCTACGCTTAGAATCTGCGTAGCTTTTCTGTCGGGACTGCGCTATCTTCAACCTGTCTTTAACCAATTTGACTTTCTCTTCAGCGTCCTTGATAAGATCAGGTCCAAACAAACTTCTTTCTCCCACACCATTCCATAGCAATGGGGTGGTACACTTTCTTCCGTAGAGTAACTCAAATGGTGCCATTCCAATACTAGATTGGTAACTGTTATTGTAAGAGAACTCTGCGTAAGGCAAACTTTCATCCCAACTTGCTCCATAGTCTAGGGCACATGCCCTCAACATGTCTTAAAGAATCTGATTAGTCCTTTCTGTTTGTCCATCAGTTTGAGGATGAAAAGCAGTGCTGAATTCCAACCTCGTTCCTAAGGATTCATGAAGCTGTCTCCAAAAGTGAGAACTGAACTGATTTCCTCTATCTGACACAATACTCTTAGGCACACCGTGAAGGCATATAATTATGCTCATGTAGATTTTTGCCAACTTGGCACTTGTATAAGTTGTCTTCACGGGTATAAAATGAGCCACTTTAGTTAGGCGATCCACTACTACCCATATGGAATCATACCCTGACCTGGTCCTTGGTAATCCGGTAATGAAATCCATACCAATATTTTCCCACTTCCATTCAGGAATAGGTAGTGGTTGAAGCAAACCCGCTGGTTTCTGATGCTCCGCTTTTACTCTGCTACACACATCACACAAAGCAATATGCTCGGCAATGTCCCTTTTTAGATTGTTCCACCAAAATCTTTCTTTCATATCCATGTACATCTTGGTGTTTCCTGGGTGAATAGAATACAGAGAATTGTGGGCTTCCTGTAAAATCAGTTTCCGCAACTCCGAGTCTTGTGGAACACATATACGTTTCCCGTGCCATAAAGTACCTTGTTCGTCTATATGGAAACTCTTAGCTTTCCCTAGACTTATATTTTCCTTAATCTTTTCAATTTCCTTATCAGTCTTCTGAGTTTCTCGGATCTTGTCCAATAAAGTGGGTTGAACATCTAAGGACATGAGATGTCCTTCAGGCACAATCTCCAATCTGAGTTCTTTGAATTGCTTACACAAGTCATCTGGCAATTCTCCTTTGGTAACGCCATTTACAAACGTCTTACGACTTAGAGCATCTGCTACTACATTCGCTTTACGGGGGTGGTATTGCAAACTTAAGTCGTAATCTTTGATAAGTTCTAGCCATCTCCTTTGTCTCATGTTGATTTCCTTCTGGGTGAAGATATACTTCAAACTCTTATGATCGGTGAATACTTCACAACGCTTTCCCAAAAGGTAATGTCTCCATGTTTTGAGTGCATGGACAACAGAGGCTAACTCCAAATCATGAGTGGGATAGTTTACTTCATGAGTTTTGAGTTGTCTCGAGGCATAGGCCACAACTTTACCGTCTTGCATAAGTACGGCACCTAATCCTTGATGCGAAGCATCACAATACACTTGGAAATCCTTTTCCAAATCTGGCAGACATAGTACTGGTGCTGTTACAAGTCTCTTCTTCAATTCTTGGAAGCTGACTTCACAACCTTCAGACCAAGCAAATTTCTTGTCCTTCTTCAGCAATTCAGTCATTGGCTTAGCAACCTTTGAGAAATTCTCAATGAACCTTCTGTAGTAACCTGCTAAACCAAGGAAACTGCGAACTTCTTTTACGTTCTTAGGAGATTCCCATTCTGTCACAGCTGAAACCTTAGCAGGATCAACTGCCACACCATCCTTTGTCATAACATGACCAAGAAAACCAACTTCCTCTAACCAGAACTCACACTTGCTGAATTTGGCATAAAGTTTATGCTCCCTCAGTTTCTCAAGTATCAAGCGTAGGTGTCTTTCATGTTCCTCCTTGCTCTTGGAGTAGACCAAGATGTCATCAATGAAAACGACAACAACCTTGTCTAGAAATTCCATGAACACCTTGTTCATCATATTCATGAAGTATGCCGGAGCGTTGGTTAAACCAAAAGGCATCACAGTGTACTCATACAATCCATACCTTGTGGTGAAAGCTGTTTTAGGTATGTCTTGCTCTCTTATCTTGAGTTGAAAATAACCTGACCGGAGATCAATTTTCGAGAACACACTTGCTCCTTCTAACTGATCGAACAAGTCGTTGATTCTTGGCAAAGGATATTTGTTTTTGATAGTTACCTCGTTGAGAGAACGGTAATCTATGCATAGCCTTTGTGTTCTATCCTTCTTTTCCACAAATAATACTGGGGCTCCCCAAGATGAAGAACTTGGTTGAATAAACCCTTTCTGCAACTGTTCCCCTAGTTTCTTCTTGAGTTCTTTCAGTTCATCAACTGACATTTTGTACGGTCTTTTTGCTATTGATCCAGATCCTGGTATCAAATCTATCAGAAACTCCACATCTCTATCCGGTGGCATTCCTGGTAATTCTTCCGGAAATACATCCGGATACTCACACACAATTGGTACACTATCCATGCTAACCCCCTTAAGAGAATTCAGCTTACTTCCTTTGGATTCAAAGTTTGACCTGAATTTTATTCTTTTTCCTTCTGGGTTGTGAGTGTAACTGTACGATTGGCACAATCCAGTACTCCCTCATACTTAGCCATCCAATCCATTCCCAAAATCACATCCAATCCTTGGGAATTCAGGATTATTAGGTTCACTGGAAACTTATGTTTTCCAAACTCTATGACTAAGTCATGACATCCTGAGTTTACTATCATTTCTCCACCCGGAGAACTTACTCTTATAGGACACCCAATGGTTTCTACCGGTAATTCATTTCTTTCAACAAATGCTTTTGATATGAATGAATGAGATGCACCGGTATCAAAGAGTACAAATGCTGAAATTGAATTGAGTCTGAACTTACCAGCAACGGCATCAGGCTCCTCATAGACCTCCTCCACATTGATGTGGTTAACCTGTCCTTTCTGATAAGGATTTGGCTTGTTAGGTCCTTCAACTTTCTTCTCAGGGCACTCATTAGCATAATGCCCCAGCTTCTTGCATTTGAAGCACTCAACCTGACTGATGTCCTTTTTAGGCTGGCTTCCACTTCCACTTCCACTGTGGTGGCTCTTATGTCCACTCTTGTGGTTCTTGTACTTATCATTGTCATGACTGCGATGATGCTTGTTGTCATGACGGTTGTGGTTGTGGTGCTTGTTGAATTTCCCATGCTTGTGGGATCCCGAGCTGCCACTGTCATCATAGTGGGATCGTTTGTGAGACGATCCTGAGCTGTGCTTGTCGGAGTGTTTCCTCTTCCTACTCTCGACTTGCTTCATTTTACTCTCCAAAATTGCAGCCTTGTCACACAAAGACTGATAAGTTGGTACATATGCCACAGACAGCTGCAGATTCAGCTCATCATTCAAGCCCTCTAGAAACTTTTCCTTTCTTTTGGCATCTGTGTCAACTTCATCCGGTGCATAGCGCGCCAGATTATTGAACTCTTCTATGTATTCTGCCACGCTGCGGTGGCGCTGCTTCAGGTTGTGAAATTCTTTCTTTTTCAGGCTCATCATTCCTGATGAGATATGAGCAGTGCGAAAGCCATATTCAAAGATATCCCAAGTCACCTCATCCAAAGGAGTGGTAATTTGGAAGTTGTCCCACCATGTGGCGGCTGGTCCTTCCAACAGATGTGCTGCGAATCTGACTTTTTTAGCATCCGTGCAGCCCACGGTCACTAAGTCCTTGTTCACGGAACATAGCCAATCATTGGCTACCATGGGATCAGTTGTCCCCGAAAACTTAGCTGGCCTCAAACGCAGAAATCTGGTGAGCATATCAAAACCCGGAGGGTTGTTGTTGTTGTTGTTGTTGTTGTTGTTATTGTTGTTGTTGTTATTGGGGTTGTTGTTGTTGTTGTTGTTATTCTGGTTTTGGATGAATGTTGTCATCATCTTCATAAGCTGTGTTTGCACATTCATCATTTGTTGCATTTCCGGGGTGATGTTGTTGGGGTTGGGGTTTGCGCGACGGGGAGGCATGTGTGGTTTGTTCAAATAGATAAGAATGAGATACCCATAGATGTTTTATGCACAATACATCACAAGCAAACACATAGCATGCAATTCAAGAATAAAAGTTCAACAACCAGATAATAAGTTCATGAAATAAAACACACAAGTGGCAAGCCATCCACATGTCGGATGGTCCAATAACAAGTTCACAAATAACAAGTACGAATATGAAAGATAAACGAGTAGTCAAGTCTACTCATCAACATCAATCTCCTCCTCGACGAAGGTAAGACCTGCGTTCTCCATCGCGGTCTTGTTCTCCTCAATCGTAGTGGTCAAGGAATCGACCTTGGCCTTGAGAGCCCTCTTCTGGGAGCGAAGCCTCTCAATAACCATCTGCTGCTGCTCTAGCTCGAAATCCTTGGACTTCAGTTCCTCGGTCATGTCCCAGATCTTCTTGTTCCTATCCTGGACGCGTTTCTCCTGACTCTTGAACTTGCGGTCCTGGGCCTCGAACTTCGTCTCCATTTCCTTGATCAACTTGTCCTGCTATGCGAAAAGCTTGTCCTTCTCGCGTAGCTGTACCTGAAGCTCGTCATTGCTGAGCATGACGTTCGTCATGTCCGTGTCCACGTGCCTGATAAGAGACTCTAAGTCCTGGAGATAGAGACGTATCGGCTCTGCTACGTCCCTCGAGTTGTCCTCAAAGTCGATGGACTCTCCATCAATATCACGTCTTCCGAAGACGTGGAAGTGAGTGCCCCTAACCTGTCGGGAGTGACGGCCTAACAGACGTCCTATCAGGTCCTGCATGACTACCTCCATGCCTCTCTCCCTGTCATCGTGCATCAGCTTGAAGACGATGGCCTCTGTAGTGGGCTCTGTCTGGCGTCCGGGCTGGTTCACCTTGAAGCCCCAGAGGTCCTTCCTCTCGAACTTGGTGAGTGGGTACACCGTGATGGTGGGAAGAGGGAGATCGAGCAAAGTGGTAAGCTCTATGATACGGGGACCAAAACGGGTAACCTGGAGCTCCTCAACAGTGCTGATGGTAATAGGCATCTATTTATTAAAATTGAAAAAGTTAGAACAACACAATTTAAGATAAATCAAGACAACATTCATACACATCCGTGGAACACAAAATCAACCAAGTCATGCATACATAATCCCATTTCATCAATCATGGTCAAATACTTATTTAAGATATCATTTTGAAAAAATAAGGTGATAGGTGGTGGTCCAACTAACGAAGTGTGCTTACAATCCTATCTCACTGGATCTGGTGGCTATCACACTGTTCCTAGAGGCAACCCACCTATCTTGTTCACATGATTCCATCACTAAGTCTATTATATCTCCCCTTAACTCTTGGTTGGTGGCTTCCAACTCTTGGGTAAGTTCTTTCTCCTTCTCTAAGTCTTTTTGGAGGTTGAGCATCTTGCACTTGACTCTAGCACTTAGTTCTTTGATAGTCCTCCAAGCTGCATCTCTGGCTGACTCAAAGAATGTGGCGTGCATTACAGTGTTGGTGTACATGCAGAATCCCCTTTCCTTGTGGTTGTCTTCCTTGTTTTTGTACAAGTGAAGTTGCACCCACCAATACTCCACTCCTTCATCCATCACTGGAAAGCCTTTGTAAATAGCTGCTCCATGTGCTTCCATTGCCACCATGAGGTCCTTGAGAATCTTGGGAAACTCAGTTTCACACTCCAAGGTCATGGTCATGAGTGGTCCTTTCTTCACGGCTTCGTTGATGGATTTCATCTACAAATGGAGTTGAGAATGAAAAGATTAGAAAAGTTTTACGAGAAGAATAGACAAGTGTAGAAGTAGTTGAAAAATTTTCCTTAGTGGTTTTCCAATCCTAGGGTCATAATCCTACAGGCAACACAGTGCTCTGATACCATCTGTTAGACCCCTCCTTTATAAAGGAAAGGATCCCTGTGATTGCAATGCTAGTCCCTGGATCAATGCTAGCATCCACAGTTTTAGATGAAGTACACAGATACAAAGGTCGTTTATTACATTCATTCGAGAGATAAAACATAGTCTTTTACAACTCAGGGCCATAGGCCTAATACACAAGTTTAAGGAATAAGTAAATAAACATAAGTCTTCATCTTCATGTGCCACAGGCAAGCATGTTGAGTGTAGACTCATGACTCCTATTCATCATCGGAGTAACCTGCAACATCACAAGTTACAGCCATAGAGGGTCAATACTTTGGAATAGTATTGGCAAGTGATACCTTAGTATATTTTTAGTGGACTATATTACTATATGCATTTTGGCTAAGTGTAGCTTGGCTTGCTTTGCTTGAAAAATAGGTTTTACCTATTAGTTGAAATCACTAAGTTTTTCTTTATCAAAAACTTCCCAAGAAACCTCCAATAGACATTGGGGTCCTTCACCCTTGTTCACCCACAAGTTTTATTTTAGAAGTTGGAGTGATGAGATTCTTGTAGCTTCCATGTCTTGATGCTCAAGTTGTCCATTGCCTTGGACTAGGCTAAGTACTTAGGTTTTTCCATCTGCAGAGGTTGTGCACTTTCCCCACCAGACTTGGTTTCCCAAGACAGGACCTTTCAGAAGACTTTCCTTAGTCAAATGGACGCGTTCCAACCTATCATCCCAACTACCACCAACTGTCCAAATGACTAAGTTCTAGCAACCTATATGATCAAGGCAGAGCCCATATTGCCAAGTGGTTGCACTGTAAGCTTTCTCAACACTTGGCCTCCAAATCCCTTTGTGCCTGGGTGGCATACCACAAGTGAGATACACAACCCAAGTCCATCGCCTTGTGTAACCACTCAACATAACCCAATCCTTCCATTCCACCCAGGAGTTTCATTTGACTTAGTTGTTTTATTAGGAAAGCATAAGTCTCATGACTTAGAAATATTTTCATCATAGTAAGTATAGATTTTTACCAACCCTTGTTTTCTAAATAGCTAGGCTAAGCTTGGTAAGATAACTTAACTTAGGAAAATTCCCTAGCAATTCTACAATTCTACACTACTTAGGATTTCCCAATTTAGCATTAGGCAAAAATAGCATGCAAGACTTAGCAAAATATCTAATGCTAGTACAAAACATAGGATAGAAATATTCATGAAAATATCACTTGCCTTGGTAGTGAGGAGAGTAGCACTCTTCACAATCACAATCACTAGCAAAATCTACACAAAAATTATAGCATACAATTACACACAATTATATTCAATCAAAAATAATATGAATGCATGCATGCAAGAATTTACCAAGTGGTGATTTTGAAAATTCTACCAAGCATGCACATGTTTACAGAAACTTAACAAGTCACAAGTTTGCCAACTAAACTTATTTGGCACTATTATAATTTACCAAAATAAATCTATACTTAAAATAGCCTTAAATATGTTTCTACAAATAAAGTCATTTTAACTGTTACTATTTGTTAAACACATTGGACATTTAGAAAGGTCTTGTTTCACTGAATCCAACAGTATAAAGTTTGCAAAATTCCAACGTGGCAATCAAAAGTTATAAGCATTTGGAATTTGGATCAAATTCTGGTTTTAAATCTGTTTTTAGTTCTAACACCTGCCACGCGTCGTATTGTGATTTGCGCGTACCGGTTCGCACCGGATCGAGCTCTGTAGCCGTAGGATCTAAATAGATCACACGCTCCAGATCGCGTACCTCTTCGCCGATTAATGAATCTATCCTAACGCTTGGATCAAGATCCAACGGCACGCAAGCAAGCTACCATGTCCTGGCGGCGCGCGGCATCGGCGAGCGGCGGAGCGCTCGGTCTACGGCGGCGCTAGCATTCCAGATCGTTCCAGGATGCAAGAAGGTGCTTACCAGATCCGCAGAGGCGTGCTGATGCTCGACGTGGTACTAGTTTGCGGAGGGGCGCGCTGACACGGCGAGGATTGCTCGTCGGAGTGACAGGCGGCGTCGGGTGGTTGTTGTCCGAGTAGTTGCCGAGGTTTCGCGTCGTCCTAACACAAGACAGGGGGTTTAGGTGATGCGCAAGAATGTGGCGAACAATCTCGTGTGAGTCAGAAGTGAAGGGGCGCACGGGACTTACGGATTTTGGTCGCCGGAGTTGAGGTGGTCGTCAGATGCTTGCGGCGTCGAGCGGAAACGGCGACCTGGGGCAGTATAGGATGAACGGGTGGGGTCAGGAGGTGCGCAATAAGTCTGCGAAGTGGCTCGAATGAATCAGAGAGGAAGGGGCGCACGGGTCTTACCGGAATCGTTCGCCGGAGCAAGCTCTGTCTGCGGCGGTGCTGTGTGAGTCGTGGGCAGCCTGGTGGCGTGAAGGCGGGAATGACTGGGGGAAAATGGTCGCTAGGAGGTGGGGATCTTATAGCCGGAGCCTCGACAGGAAACGCTCGCGGATTAATGCCCATTTATGCCGCGCCATTACCGGCCGTGACTGCAGCTGCGACGTGGTCGCGGGCGCAGTTTGGGGAAGACGATGACAGCGTGGGCAGGGCCCGCTCGTCAGCGATGTGCGCGAAGTGAGGGTGGGGTCCGTCTGTTAGCGATAGGTTGCGTGCGCTTGTGCGTGAGAAAAGAAAAGGAAACCCCCGGGTGGGCTAGTTGGGCTCGATTCGATGCTGGGCCTAAAACCTGGCGCGTGGCCTTTTCCTTTGTTTATTTTTTTTCCTTTTCTATTTTGATTTTCTGGGTATATTTTCAATTGAAATCAAGTTCAATTTGAATTCAAACTTTCCTGGGATTTTTGTAGTGAGCAGTAGTCTCAAAAATGGTCATATAACCATGGGGTAGCTTTGTAAAGGATTGGTCAAGTTTGGAGATCAAAATACCAGAGGTTATGCACTTGGTTTAAAGTTTGAAAGATGGTTTTTGGAACCCATTTACATTTGAAAAACTTGGTTTTAAATATGCACTTAAATCCTATGCTCATAGAAGGCAACCTTCCTGGTTCACAACAATCAAACTTACAAGTGGTGTTGGCCATTTAAAATAAGTCTGTCCACATAAAATCATGACACCATATGTTTCTGTTTTCTGAAATGTTTTGAGAAAACCCTAAATGATGATGGATGCAAGGATGGTATGAATGAGCTTTGAAACATGAATTTAGGGATGTTACATTCGCTACCGGTGAGAAAGTCTCATCGTAATCAACTCCTTGAATTTGTCGAAACCCTTTCGCGACAATTCGAGCTTTATAGACAGTTACATTACCATCAACATCTGTTTTCTTCTAGAAAATCCATTTGTTCTCGACAGCCTTGCGGCTATCTAGTAAGTCCACCAAAGTCCACACTTGGTTTTCGTACATGGATCCAATCTTGGATTTCATGGCTTCATGCCATTTATTGGAATATGGTCTCATCATTGCTTCCTCATACGTTGCAGGGTCGTCGGTGTTGTCCACCAACATGACATTCATAACAGGATAATACCAATCAGGAGTGGTATGAGTCCTCGCCGACATGCGAGGTTCATTAGTAACTGATACGTTGGAAACGTATCTATAATTTTTGATGCTCCATGCTTGTTTAGTATCTACTTTGCTTTACTTGTCCACACTTTGAGGTGCTTTTTACATGTTTTCTGGTACTAACCTATTAACAAGTTGCAACAGTGCCAGATGCCTGTTTTCTGCTGTTTTTGGTTTCAGAAAAGTTAGTAAAGAAATATTCTCGGAATTGGACGGGACGAAGGACAAAGTCAAGTACTTTCCGTGGGGAACAAGAAGTCCAGAGGAGAGCCGGAGAAGCCGACCAGAGGGGCCAACCCCCCAGGCGCGGCCACAGGTGGGCCCGTGCCTGGCTAGGGTTTGGTGGCCCTCGCCGCCTCCTGGTCTCTCCCCTTCGCCTATAAGAAGACCCCGATGCAGAAACCCTGAGTACCCGATCATAAATCCACGAAACCGTCTGTAGCCGCCGCCATCATCGTCCCTAGATCGGGGGGATCTGAAGCTCTTCCCGGCACCCTGTCGGAGGGGAGATCATCCCGGAGGCCTTCTCTCTGGTATGATTCGTGAGTAGTTCCACCTTGGACTATGGGTCCATGTAGTAGCTAGATGGTTGTATCTCCTCCTTTGTGCTTTCATGTATAGATCTTGTGAGCTCCGCTCATGATCAAGATCTAATCTATTTGTACTCATGCATGTTGTGTTTGCGGGGATCTGATGGATATTGAGATTATTATGTTGGTTTGATTAATGGTTTTATCTTTATGATTCTATCATGTCTGTGTTTTTTGTGATCTTGCATGCTCTCCGTTGCTAGTGGTTATCTTGGCCAAGTAGTTGCTAGTGACTCCAAGAGGGGGTATTTATGCTCGATAGTGGGTTCATGCCTCTAGTTTCCAAGGGAAGTGACAATAATCTCTTCGGTTGTAGATGTGTTGTTGCTACTAGGGAGAAAACAACGGTCCCTTGTTCATGGAACATGTGGAATGTTTACCTTACACACTTTGCTTAAAGCAGTTGTCTGTTGCTTGCAACTTAATACTAGAGGGGGTTCGGATGATAACCTGAAGGTGGACTTCTAGTCATAGATGTAGTTGGATAACGGTATATGTATATTGTTGTATTGCCCAATCAACCTCATAGGATCTTTCTGGCTAGTAATTGCATTGTTATGCCTTGCTCAGTTCCTGTCAATTGTCCCGCTGTAATTTATTTACCCTTCATGCCATGTTGTTTATTTAAGGAGAGCACCTCTAGTGAACTATGGACCCCGGTCCAATCTTTACCATTGATACATATTCCACTGTTACTTGTTTACTTGCTGCAAACCATTACCTTCTACACCATACGTTTAATCATTTGTTACAGCAAACCCGTGAGCTTGACAACCTCACTGATTCGTTGGGGAAAAGTCTTGAGTTTGTGTTATGCAGGTCTCCATGTTGCCAGCAACACCTTTGAGACGTTCCTTCCTCCTTCAGGTTCGATAACCTCAGTCTCTACTGAGGGAAACTTGATGATGTGCTCATCACACCTTGCTCTTGGGGTTCCAACGAAGTGTCCCACGTCAATGTTAGGTGCACGCATCAAGATTTCTGGCGCTGTTGCCGGGGAGGATAAGGACGTCTTCACTAGGGGAGTCCTTCACTTCCTTTCTCTTTACTTTGTTTTTAGTTTGCTTTGTTTCTTTTGCATGGTTTTGTTTGCCTCTTTTCAAAAAACCAAAAAAAATTAGTCTAGTTTGGTTTGCTTGCCTTATTCAAAAACACAAAAAAATTAGTTCCTGCTCTAGCTGCTGCTGTTTTTGGCTTGCCCACCCTTGCCAAAATGAACTATGCTGAGAACACCAAGTTGTGTGACTTCACTAGCACCAACAACAATGATTTCCTAAGCACACCTATTGCTCCACCTGGTCCTGGTGCTATCTTTTATGAAATTAAGCCTGCTTTGTTGAATCTTGTGATGAGAGAGCAATTTTCTGGTGCTGGTTCTGATGATCCTGCTGCCCATCTTAATAGCTTTGTTGAACTATGTGATATGCAAAAGTATAAGGATGTAGATGGAGATATTATTAAGCTCGGGCTTTTTCTTTTCTCCTTGAGGGCAAAATCTAAAGAATGGTTGCTATCTTTGCCTAAAAATAGTATTGATTCTTGGACTAAGTGCAAATATGCTTTTATTGGAAAGTACTATCCTCCTGCTAAGATTATTGCTATGAGAAGTGACATTATGAAATTTAAATAGCTTGATAGTGAACATGTTGCTCCTTCTTGGGAAAGAATGAAATCTTTGGTTAAAAATTGCCCTACTCATGGAATCACTACTTGGATGATTATCCAGACTTTTATGCAGGTTTGAACTTCTCCTCAAGAAACCTGTTGGATTCTGCTGCTGGAGGTACCTTCATGGGCCTCACCTTGGGTGCTGCAACAAGGCTCCTTGATAATATAATGGTTAACTACTCTGAATGGCATGTTGAGAGAGCTCCACATGGTAAGAAGGTAAATTCTGTTGAGGAAACTTCCTCTTTGAGTGAAAAGATTGATGTTATTATGGCTATGCTTGTTAATGGAAAAGCTCCTTTAGATCCTAATAGTGTTCCCTTAGCCTCTTTGGTTGCTCAAGAAGAGCAAGTTGATGTGAACTTCATTAGAAACAACAATTTCAGCAACAATGCCTATAGGAATAATTTTGGTAGCAACAAAAATTATAGGCCTTATCCTCCTAATAATGGCAATTCCTATGGAAGCTCTTACAATAATGCTAGAAGTGCCCCCTCTGAACTTGAAGTAATGCTCAAGGACTTTATTAGTAAACAAATCACTTTCAATAAGACTATAGAGGAAAATCTTTTAACTGTTGAGAAAAATATATCCTCTTTGTCTGAAGCTCAAACTTCCTTGGTTAATAAAATGGCTGCTAAACCTGAAACTATGGAAAACACCTTTGCTACTGCTCATGCCATACAAGTTACTATTGATGAAAATGTTAGGCTGTTAGCTCAACTTCATGCTAGGTGGGAAAGGGAAGCTGAAATTTATAGAAACAATAGTGTGTGCACTATCACCACTAAACAACAAGTAGCTCCTATTCCTCCTCCTACTATTCCTAAGCCTAGTGAGCCTACTACTAGTGATGCTAAGTTTGACTTTGATATTGATGGTTGCAATATTTCTGAAGTGATTATGTTCCTGCAAAATCTTGCTAGAAGTCCTGATGCTAGTGATATGCATGTTGCCTTTACCAAACACATTATAGATGCTCTTGTTAAGATTAAGGAAGAGAAGCTAAAACACAAAGCTTCTATTCCTAGGAAAGTAGAAGATTGGGAACCCATTATTAAATGCAAGTGAATGACTTTGATCTCAAAGCTTCATGTGATCTTGGTTCTAGTGTCTCTATTATGCCTAGGAAGATTTATGAAATGCTTGATTTCCCACCATTAGAAGATTGTTATTTGGATGTCCCACTCAATGATAATGCTAAGAAGAAACTCACGGGAAGTATTAATGATTTTCTCATTATGGTTAACAATGCTTATGTCCCTGTTGATTTCTATGTTTTGGATGTTGAATACAATGCTTCTTGTCCTATTACTTTGGGAAGACCTTTTCTTAGAACAGTTGGTGCCATCATTGATATAAGAAGGCACCATCAAATATCATTTTCCATTCAAGAAAGGTATTTAACACTTCCCTATGAGGAGAGAGAAGTTGCTTTTTTCTCCTCCTTTGAAAGCAAGGTTTGATGTTAATGCTTCTTCATTTGAAAATACTTGATTCTTCTTGCTTCTTGTGCCTAACTTAAAGTCATTAAAGAAAAGTACTTGTTGGGAGATAACCCAAGAGTTTCCTTCAGTCTTGGAAGTTATTACTTCTGTAATAACCTCTCCTTATCCCTTTCGTTTGCTTTTTGTGCCAAGAATGACCTCTAATGAGAGGGAAGTAAGATTTGGGGAGTTGCTATCCTGTAACAGATTTCTGTCCTCCACCAAAAAAAATTGTGGGGAGGCTCTGTAACTCGGATTGAGCTCAAAGTTTACAAATAAATCCCCCAGTATGTTGGATAACTTTTTTTAGTTTAACACTTTTTGATTTGAGCAACATAAGATATTAGAAAAAATTCGTTTCTACCTGCTAGTCTGTTTTGACAAATTTCTGCCATTATTTGCATTTGCTTTTTATTGATTCCGTTTTGAGCTCTCTTCAGGTAAATTGAGTTTCTTTGAAGGAGTTACTATAGTAGCTTGTGTTTTTAAGTGAAAAGCCTTGCTATTCCAAAGCTTTGCCAGTGGTCAAATATATTTTGAATAAGCTAATGTTGCTAATGAAGATTGTGTGAAGTTTTGTATGAAGGAAAAATTTCAGGTGTAGAGAGAGAATGATGCAATGAGATGAAGAATGGACAAACGCTCAAGCTTGGGGATGACACCATGGTGTCACCCCAAGAAATATCCAAGAGGTACAAGCGTCAAAGCTTGGGGATGCCCAAGGCATCCCCTTCTTCGTCAATAAAAAGCTCAGGTATGTCTAGACACTTCGTTTTTATTGTTTCATGCACAGTTGTGTTGTTCTTGGAGCGTCTTAGTTTTCATTTGCTTTCCTTAGTTTGTTTAGTTTGATTTAGTAGTTTGGACCCCCGTTCTCGCTGTGTTGTTTTGCAAATAAGTTTTCTTGGTGTTTGGAAAGGAGTAGTAAGTTCTTGCTTGAAGTGCAAGAGGAGCTTGCATTGACTGTGACTTAGACTTTAGCATGACATTCTAGGTGTTGTTTTAGCATTATGCTTAGTGATTATTGATGTAGCATGTCTTGTTCCAAACAATTGGGATTGCTTAGTGTGTCTTGAAGAAATTATGCGTTGTTTTAGCATGCAAAACCATAGTATTTTGGTATTCTCCTTTGATGTTTTGCTTGGGTTGATTTGGCACATGTTTACACCATGTTATGACTATGACAAGTCACCATTAGCCTCTATGATCATTTAGTCCTTGACTCGTAGTACCACTCTTTGCTTTGATTAGTTTGCTTTGTTGCATTGCATGATTATGGCCATTATTGCTCTCTTAGTTGGTTTATCCCAGTCTTTTGCTAGCCTCCACTTGTATGAGTAAGCTCTACTCATGCTTCCAAATCCCAAGAAACCAAGTTATTCCAAAGTGTCCACTATAAACTCCTATGCATGGTGTGTTACACCATTCCAAAGTATATTCTTGTTTTCAGCTATCTTCCAATTAAGAACTATTTTGTTATGTGAAAACTTAGTGATTAAAGCCCTCACGAACTTGATGGCACAATTTATTCTTTGCCCCTAATAAACTTGAACCATTGTGGCAACTTTGTTGTATATGCTTGCACTTATAAGTTGGAATTAGCAGAACCGTGTTGTCACGGGGAACGTTTTCAACATTGCACTTGTACCTTGTTGTACTTAGTTGATATCATGTTCTTTTGTCTATGGATGTCACCGGTGTGAAATAAAGAGGGAACTTGTAAGTCCATGGATTTTGTATCCTGTGTTAGCGAAACGCCTGGGCCACTAGCCTAAGCCATGCCTAATCATGGTGGAAACTTGTAGCATCACCATAGTGACATCTATGAAGCATTCTTCTTATAAAAAGAGACACATTGAGAAAAGAGGAAAGAGAGAAAAAAGCACCATATTCCCATGGTACATAAGAAGAATCGCTGAGATGCTCATTGTCTGCTTGCCTTGCCATTTTGGTTATGGGAAAGCTCCTATGCCATGTGAAGGGGTACCCGTTGGCGGTTCTCAATGATATGCAAATACTTACAGTGACAAGAACTTACCTGGACCGAAAGTTGAGTATGCATGAGGTGTGTCCCTCGTATTCAAGGGGCATGAGATTGCCAACTTATACTTCGTCAAGCATATACTCCAGCTTTGCCACTTTAACCTTAGCCACTTCAAGATGCTTATGATAGGGGCAATGAGGGCTGAAAGCTAACAAGTACAATAATTTTTGGAAGCTCTTTTTGAAACTTGTAATCCCTGCTTCCTTTACAAAAAGGCCTTTCTTCCACCATTATTTGAGTCTCCACCTTCTACCTTTAGGCACCATTAAGAGAGCATAGTTGTCATTCTATGTGCAGTGTTCCAAAGCTTATTAATTGATGCATATTGTGTTATTACTTGCTCTTGTGCTATTTGTTTCTAGTCACCCTTGTTAACTTTGTAGGTGTCCTATGCATTATATTGCTACTCTATGAGGGACAAGCTGATTGCCACTATGCTATGTTTTCTGCATGTGAAACAAACAAATGTTTTTCAAATGCATATTATTCATGATCTTTGTTTGTAGCTTGCCATGTTGCATGCATAGTTACTATGTCCTATTGTTAGAACTCCATCTTTCATGCACATGTTTAGAGTTCTTTGATCCCAGCTTTCAATTCTTGCAAATGTTTGGATCTTTATTGTGAGGGTGCATGTCACCTCAAAAATTATTCTTTTATCACTTACCTACTCGAGGACGAGCAGGAGTTAAGCTTGGGGATGCTGATACGTTGGAAACGTATCTATATTTTTGATGATTCATGCTTGTTTAGTATCTACTTTGCTTTACTTGTCCACACTTTGAGGTGCTTTTTACATGTTTTCTGGTACTAACCTATTAACAAGTTGCAACAGTGCCAGATGCCTGTTTTCTGCTGTTTTTGGTTTCAGAAAAGTTAGTAAAGAAATATTATCGGAATTGGACGGGACGAAGGACAAAGTCAATTACTTTCCGTGGGGAACAAGAAGTCCAGAGGAGAGCCGGAGAAGCCGGCCAGAGGGGCCAACCCCCCAGGCGCGGCCACAGGTGGGCCCGTGCCTCGCTAGGGTTTGGTGGCCCTGGCCGCCTCCTGGTCTCTCCCCTTCGCCTATAATAAGACCCCGATGCAGAAACCCTGAGTACCCGATCATAAATCCATGAAACCGTCTGTAGCCGTCGCCACCATCGTCCCTAGATTGGGGGGATCTGAAGCTCTTCCCGGCACCCTGTCGGAGGGGAGATCATCCCGGAGGCCTTCTCTCTGGTATGATCCGTGAGTAGTTCCACCTTGGACTATGGGTCCATGTAGTAGCTAGATGGTTGTGTCTCCTCCTTTGTGCTTTCATGTATAGATCTTGTGAGCTCCGTTCATGATCAAGATCTAATCTATTTGTAATCATGAATGTTGTGTTTGCGGGGATCCGATGGATATTGAGATTATTATGTTGGTTTGATTAATGGTTTTATCTTTATGATTCTATCATGTCTGTGTTGTTTGTGATCTTGCATGCTCTCCATTGCTAGTGGTTATCTTGGCCAAGTAGTTGCTAGTGACTCCAAGAGGGATACTTATGCTCAATAGTGGATTCATGCCTCTAGTTTCCAAGGGAAGTGACAATAATCTCTTCGGTTGTAGATGTGCTGTTGCTACTAGGGATAAAACAATGGTCTCTTGTTCATGGAACATGTGGAATGTTTACCTTACACACTTTGCTTAAAGCAGTTGTCTGTTGCTTGCAACTTAATACTGGAGGGGGTTCGGATGATAACCTGAAAGTGGACTTCTAGTCATAGATGCAGTTGGATGATGGTCTATGTATATTGTTGTATTGCCCAATCAACCTCATAGGATCTTTCTGGCTAGTAATTGCATTGTTATGCCTTGCTCAGTTCCTGTCAATTGCCCCGCTCTAATTTGTTTACCCTTCATGCCATGTTGTTTATTTAAGGAGAGCACCTCTAGTGAACTATGGACCCCGGTCCAATCTTTACCATTGATACATCTTCCACTGTTACTTGTTTACTTGCTGCAAACCATTACCTTCCACACCATACGTTTAATCCTTTGTTACAGCAAACCCGTGAGCTTGACAACCTCACTGATTCGTTGGGGAAAAGTCTTGAGTTTGTGTTGTGCAGGTCTCCACGTTGCCAGCAACACCTTTGAGACGTTTCCTTCCTCCTTCAGGTTCGATAACCTCGGTCTCTACTGAGGGAAACTTGCTGTTGTGCTCATCACACCTTGCTCTTGGGGTTCCAACGAAGTGTCCCACGTCAACGCTGGGTGCACGCATCAGTAACTTTGCTTGAAGTTTCATGATCAATATCATTAGCTTCCACTCTTATTGGTGCAAGCGGGACATGAACATCTTTCGGAGCTGCACTACTCTCAAATTCGAGAGAAGGTTCGACAACCTCGTCGAGTTCTACTTCCCTTCCAGTCACTTCTTTTGAGAGAAATTCCTTCTCCAGAAAGGATCCATTCTTGGCAACGAAAACTTTGCCTTCGGATCTATGATAGAAGGTATATCCAATTGTTTCTTTAGGGTATCCTATGAATACGCATTTTTCCTCTTTGGGTTCAAGCTTGTCGAGCTGTAACTTCTTTACATAAGCTTCGCATCCCCAAACTTTAAGGAACGGCAACTTAGGTTTCTTCCCAAACCATAATTCATACGATGTCATTTCAACAGATTTATATGGTGCCCTATTTAAAGTGAATGCGGTTGTTTCTAATGGATAACCCCAAAATGATAACAGTAAATCTATAAGAGACATCATAGAACGAATCATATGTAATAGAGTTTAATTACGACGTTCGGGCACACCATTACATTGTGGTGTTCCTGGCGGTGTCAATTGTGAAAGTATTCTGCATTTCTTCAAATGCTCGCCAAACTCATAACTTAGATACTTACCTCCACGATCAGATCATAGAAATTTAATCTTCTTGTTATGTTGATTCTCTACTTCACTTTGAAATTCCTTAAACTTCACAAAAGTTTCGGACTTATGTTTCATGAAATAGATATACCCATATCTACTCAAGTCATCCATGAAAGTAAGAACATAACGATAACAACCATGCGATGCCACACTCATCGGGCGACACAACCATGCGATGCCACATGTATGTAGAATTATCATTCAATTTCAATCGTTTAGCATCTATATTATGAACATGTGTATCAGTACTATCGAGATTCAATAAGAATAGACCATCTATCATAGGCGCATGACCATAAAAGATATTACTCATATAAATCGAATAACCATTATTCTCAGACTTAAACAAGTAATCGTCTCGCAATAAACAAGATCCACATATAATGTTCATGCTCAACGCAGGCACCAAATAACAATTATTTAAGTATAAAACTAATCCCGACGATAGATGAAGAGGGAGTGTGCCAATAGCGATCACATCAACCTTGGAGCCATTTCCAACGCGCATCGTCACCTCGTCTCTCGCTAGTCTTTGTTTATTCTGTAGCACCTGTTTCGAGCTACAAATATGAGCAACCGAACCAATATCAAATACCTAGGCGCTACTATGACTACTAGTAAGATACACATCAATAACATGTATATCAAATATCCCTTTCTTCTTGATGTTGTCGTTTAGATCTGTCAGGTACTTGGGGCAATTCCACTTCGAGTGACCTTCTCCCTTGCAGTAAAATCACTCAGTATCAGGATTAGGACCAACCTTGGATTTCTGTGCAGGCACAACAACTTTCTTGCTGCCCTTCTTGAAGTTACCCTTCTTCTTAGGCTTGCCTTGCTTCTTGAAATTGGTGGTATTATTGACCATCAACACTTGGTGCTCTTTCTTGATCTCCACTTCCGCAGACTTCAACATGGAGAAGAGTTCTGGTAACGACTTATCCATGCGCTGCATGTTGTAGTTCATCATGAAGTTCTTGTAACTAGGTGGTAGTGATTAGAGGACACAATGAATACCCAACGCATTAGGAATCGTTATTTCCAGATCTACGAGTTTATTCGCGTGCCCAGACATCTTAAGCACATGCTCGCTAACGGCGCTGCCGTCTTCCATCTTGCAGTTAAAGAACTTCTCGGAGGCTTCATAGCTTTCAACTGTAGCATGAGTCTAAAATATCATTTTGAGTTCATGGATAATATCATAAGGCTCACGGTTCTCAAACCGCTTCTAAAGCTCTGATTCCAAACCATACAAGATAGCACACTGAACTATGGAGTATTGATTCTTTCGAGTGAGGAAAAAATTCTTCACCTCATCGGTAGCATCAGCTGCAGGTGGGTCACCCAACGGTACATCCAGCACATAGGTCAACTGACTAGCATTGAGGACAATCCTCAAATTGCAGAACCAGTACACGAAGTTGCTTCCATTGTTTTTCAAATTTTCTTTCTCTAGGAACGCATTAAAATTGATGGTAGGGGCCGCCATGATCTACAACATATTTACAAAGAGTTTAGACTAATTTTATGAAAAATTGAGTTCATATTTAATACTTAAATTAACTAGGTGAACTCCCACTCAAAACAACATCCCTCACATTGTTTTAGTGATCACACGAACCAAATCCACTACACCAAGTCTGATCATCACGAGAGATGATGTAGCTTAAAAGGCGAAGAATCAACATGTTCATCATATCAACCATATGACTCATGCTTTGCCTTTCGGTATTCCGTGTTCCGAGACCATGTCTGTACATTCTAGGCTCATCAAGGTTAACCTTAGTATCCGCATGAGCAAATCTGGCTTGCTCCCATTGTATGCACACATAGAATCTATCACACCCGATCATCACGTGGTGCTTTGAAACGACGAGTCTTAGCAACGGTGCCTACTAAGGACGAACGCTTTATTACTTGATATTTAGTGAGAGGGACCATCTTATAATGCTACCGCCGCAATCTAAGCAATACAATATGCATAAAAGGATTAACATCACATTCAATTCATAATATGTGATATGATATGGCCTTTCTTCTTGTTCCTTCGATCTCCATCTCCAATCATGAACATGATCTCCATCATCACCGGCATAGCGTCAAGGTCAATGGCGCCGCTTCATGGTTTTCCTCCACCAGCAGCAACTATTACAACTACTTTGATGAATAGACACGCAGGTCTTAAACAAAATTTAAAGACAACCATAAGTCTCCTGCTGGTTGCCAACTTACAATAAGGATCATTGCATACATAATATATAATCACAATCATGGCCATATCACATCGCAACACAAGCCCTGCAAACCAAGTTAGACGTCTCTCATGTTCTTTGCAAGTTTTACGTGGCTGGGGCTTTCGCATAAGAACCATTCTAACTTACGAACATGAACCACAATGTTGATACAAGTATTGTCAAGTGCCCGTTGTAAATTGAATCTTCACTATGGTGGGAGAGACAGACACCTGCAAAGCCACTTGTGCAATTCAAGTTGTACGTTGAGCATGGAGCAATTCTCATGTACGATGACATGTAAGGTTAGCCCAGACCGCTTCATCCCACCATCCCGCAAGATGCAAAGTACACAAAAATCAAGAGACAAAAAAAGCATCAACGCCCACAAAACCATTGTGTTCTACTCGTGCAACAGATCTACGCATATACACGGCTCTGATACCATTATAGGGGTTCCTAGCATGGGAATAAAATTGTATCACATGAACACACAAAATCCAAGATCTAATCTACGAGATCGGTGCAACAAGTTCATAGAGTACTAACCCTCGAAGATCCAAAGCGTTTAACAAAATCGGATTCTCGTGGTTGATGTAGTCGTTCACTTGCCGATCTCAAGATCATGAAGACGATCCTTCCGTCGCCGCGTTCTGGCAGCCCTTCCACAATCGATTACACGTTCGGTACTCGATGAAGACCTTCCTCTCCCTTGTTCCAGCAGGAATCGGAGGTTGTAGAACTCCTCGCGATTCTAGCAGCACAACGGTGTGGTGGTGGAGGTGGAGGAGTAGATCCTGGAGGGCTTCGCCTAAGCTGAAGCAGGTATGGTGGATTAGAGAGGTCCTCGGTTGCTAGGGTTTATACACCAAGGGGAGGAGCTGGCACTGGCGGCTAGGCTAGGGCTAGGCAGCGGCGGTTTAGAGGAGCTAGGGTTTAGGGCGCCGACGACTTAGGAGAGGGCGACATCCTAGGGTTTGGGGTGAGGGTCAAGGGGCGCCTCACCCCTTGCTTATATGGGGGGAGAGGCGGCAAGGGGGAGTCCGAGTCCTCCCCAAGTCCCCTTGCTGGCCGGCGGCAAGGAGGGAGAGGGAGACCTGTCCCATGTAGGTTTCCTCTCCTCCCTCCACTTGGACTTGGACTTTGACTTTCAATGTTGGGATTTGTCTTTTCAAATTGTAGTTTGAATATTCAAACTAGAGTTTGATTGTTTCTCTTCCCATTGTCTAGCCAAGTGATGTAGGGTATGATGCAATCATTCCACATTGGCATGGCACATTCATGTACCCCCCCTCCGGGGGGTGGACCTTCTAGAACCTTCCAGAAGATTCCGGTGAAAACACCAAAAACATTTCCGAACCCCGGAATTGGACTATCCTTATATGAATCTTATTCTACAGACCATTCTGGATCTCTTCGTGATGTCCTGGATCCAATCCGAGACTCTAAACAACATTTGGTCTCCAACTCATTTCCATATCTACTAAACAACAACGAATCCGTAAGTGTGTCTCCCTACGGTTCAGGAATTATGCAGACATGATCGAGACACTTCTCCGATCAATAACCAATAGAGGAATCTAGAAATTCATATGGCTCTAGCATATTTCTACAATTACTTCGTGATCAAATGAACCATTTACATACGATACCGATTCCCTTTGTTATGCGATACTTTACTTATCCGAGGTTTGATCGTCGGTATCTCTATACCTAGTTCAACCTCGTCACTGATAAGTACTCTTTACTTGTTCCGTGATATGTGATCCCTTGTGACCTAGTCATATGCTTGCAAGCCAATTGGATGACATTCCACCGAGAGGGCCCAGAGTATATCTATCCGTCATATGGATGGACAAATCCCACTCTTGATCCATGTGCCTCAACACATACTTTTAGAATACCTAATGCCACCTTTATAACCACCCAATTATGGAAGTGGTGTTTGATGTCATCAAATCATTCATCTGGTGATGGTGATTAACATGATCTCATGGTCGAGGGATTAGGTTACTATGTATTTGAAAGCTTGTAGCAAATGAACTCTAAATGACTTGATCTTACGCTACACTTACTATAGGAGTGTGTCCATCATATTATTCTCCTAATGACATGATATTGTTATTAATAACATCTAATGTCCATGATCAGGAAACCATGATCGTCTATTAATCAACAAGCTAGTTCAACAAGAGGCTTTACTAGGGACTCTTTTATGTTTACAAAATACACCAGTATTAATGTTTTCGGTTAATACAATTATAGCATGGGATGTAAACATTGATCATAAACACAAATATATAATAATAACCATTTTATTATTGCCTCTTGGGCATATTTCCAACAAGGTTAATTACGGATAATATCATTACCGCTGACGAGTGTCTGAGCTTTATGAAGCGGAACAAGGCTCAGAAAAATCGCTATTGTGCCCTGAAGCTGGACATGAGAAATGCTTATGATAGACTCGGGTGGCGATATCTAGAGGCGGTTATGGTCAATATGGGCTTCCATAGATTATGGGTGCAAATGGTCATGAGACTAGTTACCACAGTGTCCTTCTAGGTCCTATTCAATGGAGGGAATCTTCGGCGGTTTATACCCTCGAGAGGGGTACAACAGGGGATCCTATTTCCTCGTATTTGTTCTTATTGTCAACAGAGGGCCTCTCGTGCCTTCTAAAACACCATAGTCTATCATTAGAGCTCCATTGATTAATGGTGGCACCTTTTACCCCAGCGTTCAATCGCCTCCTTTTTGCAGATGACAACATGTTGCTATTTAAGGAAGACACGGAGAACACAAGGAAGGTCCAAGCGGTGTTGGATATGTATTATATGGCCTCAGGCCAGAGGATTAATCGGGATAAATCATCCATATTATCCAGTAAAGGATGCTCGAGCTCAGTAAAGGAGGGGTTCAAGGCCGCCCTGGATGTCTACAGCGAGACGTTAAACGAGAAATTCCTGGGGATGCCATCGGATGTTGGAAAATCCAGGAGTGGGGCTTTCAAATACATCAAAGACAGTATTTGGAGGAGGATACAAGGATGTATATAGAAGCTACTCTCGGCGGCTGGCAATGATGTTCTCATTAAATCCGTTGCTCAGGCAGTCCCTATCTTCTCGATGGCACGCTTTAAGCTGCCACGGGGATTGTGCCTTTACATCAACTCTATGATCAGGAAGTTCAGGTGGGGTTGTCGCGAGGGAGAAAGGAAACCGATTTGGGTTTCATGGAAGGAGATGTGCAAACTCAAGAACATGGGTGGGTTAGGGTTCAGAGACATCGAATTGTTTAACCTACCCTTTTAGCAAACCAAGGCTGGTGATTGCTCCAAACATGGAGTCTCTAAGTGCTAGGGTTCTCAAAGCACATTATTTTCCGAACTCAAGTATACTGCATGTAGAGGTGGGATATTCTCATTCCCAGGTTTGGAGGGCGATCCATGGAGGAGTGTAGGTCATGAAGCAAGGCCTGATCAAGAGGATTGGGTATGGGGATACCACTGATCCGTGGGCCGATCAATAGCTCCCGCGTGATGGGACGCTCTACCCCATGATTCCATGCAGGATAACTGAACCACCACAACAAGTTTCAGAGTTTATCGATGCATGTACGGCATCATGGAAGGAAGACAAACTACGAGCCCACTTTCTTCCCATGGATGTGGATCTGATCCTAGCAATACCTCTTAGTGGCAGGAGGTGATACGTCGGAAATGTATCTATAATTTTTGATGTTCCATGCTTGTTTAGTATCTACTTTGCTTGTCTTTGTCTACACTTTGAGGTGTTTTTATATGTTTTCTAGTACTAACCTATTAACAAGATGCCACAGTGCCAGTTGTCTGTTTTCTTCTGTTAGAAAATCTAGTAAGGAAATATTCTCGGAATTGGACGAGACAAAAGCCAAAGTCAATATTTCACCGAGGAGAACACGGAGTCCAGAGGAGAGACGAAGGGCAGCCATAGGGCGGCCACACCCCCTAGGCATGGGCCCACCCTAGGTCGCGCGTGGGCAGGGTGTGGGCCCCCTAGCTGCCCTCCTGCCTCACCTCTTCGCCTATAAGAAGCCCCCCGATGCCTAAACCCTAAGCACCCGATCAATATTCCACGAAATCGTCTGTAGCCACCACCACCATTGTCCCTAGATCGGGGGGATCTGAAGCTCTTCCTGTTGGAGATATGCCCAAGAGGCAATAATAAAGTAGGTTATTATCATATCTTCATACTTATGATAAATGTTTACATACCATGCTATAATTGTATTAACAGGAAACATTAATACTTGTGTGATTTGTAAACATAAAAGAGTCCCTAGTAAAGCCTCTTGTTAAACTAGCTTGTTGGTTAATATATGATCATGGTTTCCTGATCATGAACATAGAGATGTTATTAACAACAGGGTCATATCATTAGGAGAATGATGTGATGGACATACTCCTATAGATAAGCGTAGCATAAAGATCAAGTCATTTAATATAGTTCATTTGCTATATGCTTTCTGATACATAGTAACCTAATTCCTTCGACCATGAGATCATGTTAATCACCATCACCGGAAGGATGCTTTGATGACATCAAACACCACACCGTAACTGGGTGGCTATAAAGGTGGCATTGAGTGTTCGGAAAGTATGTGTTGAGGCACATGGATCAAGAGTGGGATTTGTCCATCCATATGACGGATAGATATACTCTGGGCCCTCTCGGTGGAATGTCATCCAATTAGCTTGCAAGCATGTGACTGGCTCACAAGGGATCACATACCACGGGAACGAGAAAAGAGTACTTATCAGTAACGAGGTTGAACTAGGTATGCAGAGATACCGACGATCAAAACCTCGGATAAGTAAACTATCGTGAGACAAAGGAAAATTGGTATCGTATGTAAGTGGTTCATTCGATCGCAAAGTAATCGTAGAAATATGTGGGAGCCATATGAATTTCCAGATTCCTCTATTGGTTATTGATCGGAGAAGTGTCTCGATCATGTCCGCATAATTCACGAACCGTAGGGAGACACACTTAAGGATTCGACGTTGTTTGAGTAGTTATGGTATGATGAGAAAGAGACCGAATATTGTTCGAAGTCTCGGATGGGATCCGGGATATCATGAGGAGATCCGGAATGGTCCGGAGAATAAGATTCATATAAGGAAAGTCCTGTTTCGGAGTTGAGGAATGATTCCGGTGTTTTCATCGGGAATGTTCTAGAAGGTTCCGGAATCTCCGGCACTCCGGAGGGGAAGGGGTACATGAATGTGTCATTACAAGTTGGAATGATTGCATCATGTACTAAGTGTCATCGCTGTCCAAAATAAAGGGTTTATTCAAATCCTAGTTTGAAAAGTCAAACGGCAGTTTTTGGAAAGAGGAGGAGAGGTGGAAACCGAGTTGGGGAGAAGTTCCCTCCTCCAACCGGCGGCCCACCTCCAAGCCGAGTTGGGGAGGGACTCCCCTCCCCTTGGCCACACCTCCCACCTATAAAGGGAGGGGCAGGGCTGCCCCTCCTAGCACACAAGTTCCCTGCCCCAAACCCTAGCTTGGCGCCACCACCTCCTGCAGTTGCCGCCACCTCCTAGGGTTGCCCTAGCCTCCGACTTGGGCTGCCCCAAGCCCTAGCCGCCGGCTCTAGCACCTCCTCCTTGGTGTGTCTAAACCCTAGATCGCCGAGGAGCTCTCTCATAATCCACCATACTCGCTCCGGCTTAAGGCGAAGCCCTGCGAGATCTCCCCTCTACTTCCGGTACCACGCCGTTGTGCTGCCGGAATCGCGAGGAGAGTGCTACAACCTCCGCTGCCTGCTGGAACAAGGGAGAGGAAGGTCTTCGTCGAGTACCGAACGTGTGACCGACTGCGGGAGCGCTGCCGGAACGCAGCGCCGGAAGGATCGTCTGCGCGATCTTGAGATCGGGAGTGTACGACTACATCATCCACGAGAATCT
This sequence comes from Avena sativa, assembly GCA_916181665.1. Lineage (NCBI taxonomy): Eukaryota > Viridiplantae > Streptophyta > Magnoliopsida > Poales > Poaceae > Avena > Avena sativa. Next base: position 164,292,836 of record OV702285.1, on the reverse strand, counting down.
GCTCTCGTTAACCGCTTTGGATCTTCGAGGGTTAGTACTCTATTGACTCGTTGCTACAATCTAGTAGATAGATCTTGGCTTGATCATAGATTAGATCTTGATTGTGTGTTCATGCGGTAGAAAATTTTTGTTTTCCATGCTACGAACCCCTACAGTGGTATCAGAGCCAGGTCTATATGTAGATCTGTTGCACGAGTAGAACACAATGGTCATTGTGGGCGTTGATTCTTTTATTGTCGATTGCTTCTTGTGTACTTTGCATCTTGCGGTATGTTGGGATGAAGCGGCCCGGGCTAACCTTACATGACATCGTTCATGAGACTTGCTCCACGCTTGACATGCAACTTGTATTGCATAAGTGGCTTTGCGGGTGCCTGTTTCTCCTAGCATAGTTAAGATCCAATTTACAACGGGTGATTAACAATACTAGTATCAATGTTGTGGTTCTTGTTCGTAAGTTAGAACGACACTTATTGAAAGCCCCAAACCACGTAAAATATGCAAAGAAAGTAGAAGCGTCTAACTTTGTTTTGCAGGGGTGTGCTGTGATGTGATATGGCCATGATTGTGATTATATTTGATGTATGCAATGTACCTTATTGTAAGTTGGCAACCGGCAGGAGCCATATGGTTGTCTTTAAATTCTGTTAAGACCCGCGTGTCTATTCAAAGTAGTTGTAATAGTTGAAGCTGGTGGACGACAACCATGGAGCAGCGTCATTGACCTTGATGCAATGCCGGTGATGATGGAGATCATGCGCGTGCTTGAAGATGGAGATCGGAAGCACAAGAAGAAAGGCCATATCATATCACATATTATGAATTGCATGTGATGTTAATCCTTTTATGCATCTTGTATTGCTTAGTTCACGACGGTAGCATTATAAGATGATCCCTCAAGCACACAATTTCAAGTTTTAAAGTGTTCATCCTTAGTAAGCACCGTTGCTAAAGCTCGTTGTTTTGACGCACCACGTGATGATCGGGTGTGTTAGATTCTGCGAGTGTATACAACATGAGCAAGCCAGATTTGCTCATGCGGAAGCTAAGGTTGATCTTGACGAGCCTAGCATGTACAGACATGGTCTCGGAACACGGATCACCGAAAGGTAAAGCATGAGTCATATAGTAGATATGATGAACATGTTGATTGTTCGCCATTGAAGCTACATCAACTCTCGTGATGATCGGTTTTGATGTGGTGGATTTGGTTCGTGTGATCACTAAAACAATGTGAGGGATATTGTTTTGAGTGGGAGTTCAACGGCAATATGATTAAAAGTTGAACATTATTTATCATAAATTAAATCAAAGTGAATTTGCATAGTTGTTGTAGTCATTGGCATCCGTTTACCACCTTACGCTTAGTTATAATTGAGATGATAGAACTATATAATTCTGGTTAGTTACTTTACGAACTGGTATCGTATTGTTTTGAAGTGTTAATCTAAAGTTTAAAAGTCCTGTTGCAAACTTTCAGTAAGTTCCGGTTACTCCATGAAGTTTAATAATTAGTATTAAAACAAGAGTGACAATTCCAAGTGTTAGTGTATGAGTATCATGTTTGTCTCCATGATTCTTGATATTCCAAGGATTGTCTTAATATCAAGGTTATCTAGGATCTGAAAGAGTTGTTTCAGAAACCTTGATGTGTGGAAGATATTGTGATATCTGAAAGGAAGTTTTGGTTGCAACATGATAGAGTATAATATGGCAAAAGTCATGTTCTCATATTTGATGAGAATTTGCAAAAGGTTGGAGACACTAGTTGTCCAAAATCTTCCAAAAGGTTTTGAAGAGCAACATTATAATCGTGATTCACCGTTATAAGCTAAAAGTAGCTTGATTATGGATGATTCCATGATAAGGGTGAATATTTGATGTAGGTAAAATGTTTACTACACCAAGAGATTACTAAAGAAAGGAATTTGAAAGAACACCAAACATTTGATGATGGTAATCTACTTCAAAGTGCAAGTCCAAAGACATTGGTATTTAATTATACACGCTTTGGACTATGTGTCATATGTATGACTCCACTATTGATGTTGATAGATTCTTTCAAACAGAAAATAAATACTGAAAGAGAATCTCATAAATATATGGCAGAAAAGAAAAAAACTAGAATTATTCAGTTTAGGTATATAGATGATATACATGTTATGGCTATATTCTTTGCTTATTAAACAATGTGGTTCTTAAGTATTTGATACTGAATTTGTTGGTGTGAATCGTCATACGAAACAACACAATTCATGAACTGCAATGGCCTGAGTAACTAGCAAAAGAATATGTGATGATGTTCATCGAGAACAAATAAAAGGTTATTGTGTTGCTCGTTAAACGTCAAAGCTTGCCTTCAAGATTTGTTTTATCAGGTATTATAAGAACAAAAGGGTTGTTCAAATAATTGCCGTAATCCAAAAAAGATGGATGATTCACAAATCTCGTTGGAGAAATCACATCCATAAAACTAGTGCTAAAAATGTCGAAAGACAAATTGATTGAAAGATCACTTAGGAAGTGACATCGCCGTTTAAATTATATTGGAAAGAAAACATGAAGAAACTCCATGTGGATGGAATTTTGGAGTCTTTTGATTTTGATCACATGACGCTTGTGAAAAATTTCCTAGAGATAATTAAAACTTCGTTCTTAGGCCAAAAAGGGAACGAGTGACTAGCTTATTGGAACTTATACATATTGTTGTATGAAGTCCATTATGTGTAGTCAAGAGCGATGGATTTCAACTTCATATGTTTTCTCCGAGAATTTGAGTGAATATATGAATATTTACTTAATAAGGATGAAGTATAAAACATTTGAAAAGTTCAAAGATTTTCAAGATGAAGTGCAAGATCATTGTAACAAGAATATAAATAGTTTATGATAAGATCATAAAGGAAGATATTTTGAGTTACAAGTTTAGCATAATACCTAAGATTTAAGGAATCGTTCCGTAGATTTACATGTCCCAAAATACCATAAGAGTATGGAGCGTTCGAGATATGTAATTAAACCTTGTTTAACATGGTAAGGTCGAAGGTGTAATTCATAAAACTGCCATTATATTTTAAAGATTAAAAGCTTTAGTGACTACCGTTTTTTCCACTGAAAAGAGCTCCATCATAATCCGTTGAAATGACACCATATGTTATGGTTTGGGATAAAACCCAAGTTGTCCTTTCTTAAAACATTGGTATGCTTTGCATAAGAAAGATGTTTGCAACCAAAGTCGGATGAACCTGTCTTTGTATGTTATTTCGAATAACTGTTAAGTATTCCTCCATAACACCAGAGACAAAAGTGTTTGTCGCCTAGAACGTCAAGTTTCTTTGGGAAGGAATTTTTCGTGAAAAGTAAAGTGGGAGGACAATAGAACTTTGATAAGGTTAAAAGAACCTTAGCTATATGTTCAGAGTTGCGCAGCGCCGAAAAGTGTTCCGGAGGCAGCAACAATGCTCATGGCTCACGTGCCTCAAAGGTTGTGGTCACGGAGATCTAAGTTCCTATTAAAACAAGTAGGTCGGGTAAACAATCAAATACCAAGATTTGAGGGTTGAATCATTATTTGAGAATAATGAACCGACTACATGCAAAGAAGCGATGATGGACCCTGACTCCGTAAAATGGCATGAAGCCATAAAATCCGTGATAGTTCCATACACGAGAAATCAAGTTTTGAACTTGAAGGACCCTCGAGAAAGGTGTAAGACCTTACAGTTGTGTTTGGATCTATAAATAAATAGACATGGATGTTTCGCATCTATGAAATGGTCGACATGTTGGGAAAGAGTTCACAACAATGTTCAAGGGTTGACTATGACAAGATTTGATCTTTCATAGCGATTTAGTCTAGACGGATAAATGTAGCAACCACTACATATAATTTTGTTATATGGTAGTTGAATAAACAAAACAAGTTCTTCTAATAGAATTGTTACCTAGGACGTGTGCATGACACGGTCCATAGGGTTTTGTTAATTCAAAGGATGCTAAAAGCATATGCAAACTTCAATGGTTGAAGTGAGCATCGCGGAGTTGGAATCTTCACAATGATGAAATTGTTAAAAGAGTTTAAATTCATCAGAGACAATGAAGATGCTTGCATTTGCAAGAAATTAAGTGGGAGCGCTAAGACATATTTCTAATACATTATGTAGGAGACATATTGTTGATTGGAAGTGATGTATCTTTTTATTAACACAAGATAAGAATTTCATCTTGATGAAAGACTTAGGCAAAACCCAAATAATTGGCATCAATAGACGCCAATATGGTTGTGCCAGAAGTACATAGATGAGATATTGAATGAGTTCAATCTAGAAACTACAAGAAAGGTTCTTGTCGCACAGAAAGGATTGAATGAGTTCAATATTAATGATATATTCAAGTGTATTGACACAGGGTAAGTGAAACAAAGATTCAAGTATAGATTGATACTTGATGTATGAAATCACAAAGAATATTTATATCAATCATACTGTGATATGTACAAATACAGATATGTCCTATGCTCTAAATGTTATGAGCATATACCAGAATGATTCATAAGATGATCATTGGACAATAGTAAGGATATTCTTATGATCTTTTGGAAGAACTAAGAGTATATTATTTGTAGAAGTGACAAATAGATGGTTAGTTCATTGTAAAAGTACTACATTGATACTAGTTTTGTCACAAAATACAAATTAAGTTTATCTCAATCTAAACTAAGGGTGGCACAATATAATGGAAAGTAAGTTCCATAATGGATTTGGATGAGTTCCAAAGTTAAGACATTATGACAGATACTACAACAAAAGGCTAAGTATATGACTGCTACTATAGCAGAAAAAGAGGGCATTTGTGTCAAGTAGTTTGTTATCAAACTAGGTGTAGTTCACAGCGGGATAATACTATGAAGATATATTGTGCGACAATATTATCAACATGTTTTAACCCTAAAGAACTAAAGGTCTCACCAAAGGACCAAATTTATACAAAGCCATCTCATTAGAGAATGAGTGATGCGTAGAGATGCAAAGACATGCAATTACACACGGATCTGGAATTGTCAGATCCGGAGATCAGTTGACCACTAGCAAACGTGTACTTGCAACACCGGAAAGCCATAGGTGTTGAATACACAAAGGTTTGAAACTAGATTATTGACTCTAGTGCAAGTGGGAGACTGTTGGAGATATGCCCAAGAGGCAATAATAAAGTAGGTTATTATCATATCTTCATACTTATGATAAATGTTTACATACCATGCTATAATTGTATTAACAGGAAACATTAATACTTGTGTGATTTGTAAACATAAAAGAGTCCCTAGTAAAGCCTCTTGTTAAACTAGCTTGTTGGTTAATATATGATCATGGTTTCCTGATCATGAACATAGAGATGTTATTAACAACAGGGTCATATCATTAGGAGAATGATGTGATGGACATACTCCTATAGATAAGCGTAGCATAAAGATCAAGTCATTTAATATAGTTCATTTGCTATATGCTTTCTGATACATAGTAACCTAATTCCTTCGACCATGAGATCATGTTAATCACCATCACCGGAAGGATGCTTTGATGACATCAAACACCACACCGTAACTGGGTGGCTATAAAGGTGGCATTGAGTGTTCGGAAAGTATGTGTTGAGGCACATGGATCAAGAGTGGGATTTGTCCATCCATATGACGGATAGATATACTCTGGGCCCTCTCGGTGGAATGTCATCCAATTAGCTTGCAAGCATGTGACTGGCTCACAAGGGATCACATACCACGGGAACGAGAAAAGAGTACTTATCAGTAACGAGGTTGAACTAGGTATGCAGAGATACCGACGATCAAAACCTCGGATAAGTAAACTATCGTGAGACAAAGGGAAATTGGTATCGTATGTAAGTGGTTCATTCGATCGCAAAGTAATCGTAGAAATATGTGGGAGCCATATGAATTTCCAGATTCCTCTATTGGTTATTGATCGGAGAAGTGTCTCGATCATGTCCGCATAATTCACGAACCGTAGGGAGACACACTTAAGGATTCGACGTTGTTTGAGTAGTTATGGTATGATGAGAAAGAGACCGAATATTGTTCGAAGTCTCGGATGGGATCCGGGATATCATGAGGAGATTCGGAATGGTCCGGAGAATAAGATTCATATAAGGAAAGTCCTGTTTCGGAGTTGAGGAATGATTCCGGTGTTTTCATCGGGAATGTTCTAGAAGGTTCCGGAATCTCCGGCACTCCGGAGGGGAAGGGGTACATGAATGTGTCATTACAAGTTGGAATGATTGCATCATGTACTAAGTGTCATCGCTGTCCAAAATAAAGGGTTTATTCAAATCCTAGTTTGAAAAGTCAAACGGCAGTTTTTGGAAAGAGGAGGAGAGGTGGAAACCGAGTTGGGGAGAAGTTCCCTCCTCCAACCGGCGGCCCACCTCCAAGCCGAGTTGGGGAGGGACTCCCCTCCCCTTGGCCACACCTCCCACCTATAAAGGGAGGGGCAGGGCTGCCCCTCCTAGCACACAAGTTCCCTGCCCCAAACCCTAGCTTGGCGCCACCACCTCCTGCAGTTGCCGCCACCTCCTAGGGTTGCCCTAGCCTCCGACTTGGGCTGCCCCAAGCCCTAGCCGCCGGCTCTAGCACCTCCTCCTTGGTGTGTCTAAACCCTAGATCGCCGAGGAGCTCTCTCATAATCCACCATACTCGCTCCGGCTTAAGGCGAAGCCCTGCGAGATCTCCCCTCTACTTCCGGTACCACGCCGTTGTGCTGCCGGAATCGCGAGGAGAGTGCTACAACCTCCGCTGCCTGCTGGAACAAGGGAGAGGAAGGTCTTCGTCGAGTACCGAACGTGTGACCGACTGCGGGAGCGCTGCCGGAACGCAGCGCCGGAAGGATCGTCTGCGCGATCTTGAGATCGGGAGTGTACGACTACATCATCCACGAGAATCTGCTCTCGTTAACCGCTTTGGATCTTCGAGGGTTAGTACTCTATTGACTCGTTGCTACAATCTAGTAGATAGATCTTGGCTTGATCATAGATTAGATCTTGATTGTGTGTTCATGCGGTAGAAATTTTTTGTTTTCCATGCTACGAACCCCTACACTTCCCGGCACCCTGCCGGAGGGGAGATCATCCCGGAGGCCTTCTTCTTCATCATGCCAGCCTCCAGTATGAAGCGTGAGTAGTTCCACCTTGGACTACGGGTCCATGTAGTAGCTAGATGGTTGTATCTCCTCCTTTGTGCTTTCATGTCTAGATCTTGTGAATTTCGTTCATGATCAAGATCTCATCTATTTGTAATCATGCATGTTGTGTTTGCGGGGATATGATGGATATTGAGATTACTATGTCATATTGATTAATGGTTTTGTCTTATTGATTCTATCATGTCTGTGTTGTTTGTGATCTTGCATGCTCTCCGTTGTTAGTAGCTATCTTGGCCAAGTAGTTGCTAGTGACTCCAAGAGGGGGTATTTATGCTCGATAGTGGGTTCATGCCTCTATTTAATCTAAGGGAAGTGACAGAAATCTCTAAGGTTGTAGATGTGTTGTTGCCACTAGGGAGAAAACAACGGTCTCTTGTTCTTGTAACAAGTGGATTTTTTACCTTACACACTTTGCTAAAAGCAGTTGTCCGTTGCTTACAACTTAATAGTGGAGGGGGTTCATATGATAACCCAAAGTTGGACTTCTAGTCATAGATGCAGTTGGATGGCGGTCTATGTATCTTGTTATATTGCCCAATCGAATATCATTGGATCTTGATGTCTAGTATTGCATTGTTATGCCTTGCTCAGTCCTGTCAATTGCCCTGCTATAATTTGTTTACCTAGCATGTCATGTTTGTTTATCTAAGGAGAACACCTCTAGTGAACTATGGACCCCGGTCCAATCTTTACCATTGATACATATTCCACTGTTACTATTTACTTTCTGCAAACCACTATCACCTTCCACACCATACAGTTAATCCTTTGTTACAGCAACCGGTGAGATTGACAACCGCACTGTTCGTTGGGGCAAAGTCTTGAGTTTGTGATGTGCAGGTCTCCAAGTTGCTTGCAACACCTTCGAGACGTTTCCTTCCTCCTATTGGTTCGATAACCTCGGTTTCTTACTGAGGGAAGACTTGTTGTTGTGCTACATCAGACCTTGGTCTTGGGGTTTCCCGACGAAGCGCTCCCACGTCAACATAGCGCCAACAAGTTTTTCTGGCGCCGTTGTCGGGGAGGCTAAGGACGTATTCACAAGGGGAGTCCTTCTCAACATTTCTCTTTACTTTGTTTGTGTTTTTCTTAGTTTTTTTGCTTGGTTTTGTTTGCCTCTTTTTATCAAAAACTCCAAAAAAAAATAGTTTAGTTTGGTTTGCTTTCCCTTATCAAAAACACAAAAAAATTAGTTCCTACTCTAGTTGTTGGTCTGTTATTGCCTTGCTTGGTCATGCTTTCTATCAATGGATGGTTACTTTGAAACTAGTTCTTATTGGCAAGGTGGGTTCATGGAAGAACAAAAGTACTATTATAAGGAACATCGTTTGTCACAAAAAGGGAATCCCTTATGGACACAAATTGATAAATTGAATACTATTACTAGAGAGGTGTGCTCTAGTTATAATGTTACTTATTGCTTTGATAAATCTTGTTGCTGTAGGAGGTATAAACACCTCCCTTTTCAATGCGAGTATAATGATAATGTTACCATATCCTCTTATGTTAAAGGAAATTATGACCTTTACAATGTGGAACAAATTGAAGAATTTATTGCTTTCAAGGGTGCACTTGAACTTGCCAATTTGCTTGAAAATACTGATGATGCACCTTATGAATATGAGGTTTATGAGATACTGATACGTCCAAAACATATCTACTTTCTCGAACACTTTGCTATTGTTTTTCCTCTAAACTTGTGTGATTTGGATACAACTAACACGGACTGACGCTGTTTTTAGCAGAATTACCTTGGTGTATTGTTTTTGTGCAAAAAATGAACTATCAGGAAAAATCCCGGAAAATATGCCAAAAATTATATTTCACCAGAAGATCAATAGAGCCCGAAGGGGAGACAGAGGGGAGGCCTAGGGGCCCTAGACCCACCCTAGGCGCGGGCCCACTAACCTCGCGCCCGGGGGAGCTCTGGCCACCCCAGGCAGCTCCTCGGCCTCCCTCCGCGCCTATAAGTTTCCTTCTGACCTAAAAACTCAGGGGTTTTCGGTAGTTTTCTAGAAAGAGTTCCTCTCTGCCACCGCCACCAGAGACAAGATTCGGAACCAGAAACTCCGTTCTGGCACCCTGCCGGGACGGGGAATTTGGGGAGGATCATCGCCATCGTTATCACCAACGCCTCTCCATCAACCATCAATGTTTCCCTCATCCATGTTGAGTAATACCCCGTTGTAGGCTTGGGGATGGTAGGGATTGGATGAGTTCTATCATGTAATCGAATAAGATCTGTTAGGGCATAGTGCCTAGTATCTCTATTAGTGCTATTAGACTCTGTTGCAAATTGTTGTGCTTAATGCTTGTCACTAGGGCCCGAGTGCCATGATCTCGGATCTGAACTTATTATTGAATCATTATGATAGTATTGTTTATGATATTATCTTCAAGTTGTGTACACATATCATTGTCCGGATCCAAAGGCCCTAAAGTGACAATTATTGGGACAACTGGAGGGGATGGTTGTGGTGTGAGGATCACATGTGTTCACGGAGTGTTAATGCTTTGCTCCGGTGCTCTATTAAAAGGAGCACCTTAATTGCCAGTAGTTCCCTATAGGCCCCGCTGCCACGGGCTGGCTGGATAGAAGATGTTGTGCAAGTTCTCATTGCGAGCATGTATGACTATATTGGGAGCACATGCCTAGGATTATTTAATACTTGGATGCTTGTTATTATTTATCTGCAATACCCTAGTTCTTGAAGTTACATGTTTAGACTTGTCCATGCAACTCCCGTACATCCATCCCTATGCCTATCGCACTTGAATCCTACTGTTACCGTTACTGTTACTATTGCTACTATTTCACTGTTACTTTTATTGTTGTTGTTGCTACTACAAACTATTGCTACTGATAAACTTCTGTGAGCAAGAACTATTTTCAGGTACAGCTGAACTGACAACTCAGTTGTTAAGGCTTGCAAGTACGGCTCCCCTTGTGTCGAATCAATAAATTGGGTAATACTACCCGCGAAGACTGTTGCGATCCCCTACACTTGTGGGTCATCAGATACTTAAATTTTGCTTTGATAATTACAAGGAATAAAATGGCTATATTCTTGAATATTTTAATAAGTGCTTTCCACAAACGGAAGAGACTAATGCCTTGCAGGAGCCTATGGAAGAAGAAATTGCTGAAACAGGAAGCTCATTAGATGAAAAAAAGAGGAGGATGAATGTTATGCTCAAGTGGATTCTTTTGAAATATCTACTATGGGTAAAACTTGTGATGATGTTCCTATGCATGTTACCTATAGTAGTGATCATGATTGGGAAAAGAACACTACTTTTGGTATTGAAAATCTCTTTGGTACCAATTCTGGAAATTCTATTGCCTATGATGATACTTTACCTCCAATTTATGATGATTACAATGATGATTATGATATTTTCAGTCCACTTACTATTGAGGAGAAAATTAATTGTGATTACAATATGCCTCCTATATTTGATGATTATGGTGATGAGAATAATAATTATATCTATTTTGTTGAATTTGCTCCCACTACAATTAATAAGAATGACTACGCTTATGTGGAGAGTAATAATTATTATATGCATGTGGCTCATGATAAGAATGTTTTATGTGATAGTTATCTTGTTAATTTCATTCATGATGCTACTGAAAGTTATTATGATAGAGGGAAACATGGTCTTATGTATCTCAACAATATTAAGTTTCCCCTCTTTATGTTGAAAATTTTGAAGTTACTCTTGTTTCATCTTCCTATGCCTGTCACTTTGTTCTTTGTGATTTTATTTTCTTACAAGATTCCTATGCATAGGAAGTGGGTTAGACTTAAATGTGTTTTGAATTTTCTTCTTGATGCTCTCTTTTACTTCAATTCATATTTCTTATGTGAGCATCTTCTCAAATTATCATGCCTAACTTAAAGGCATTAAAGAAAAGTACTTGTTGGGAGATAACCCAAGAGTTTTCTTGAGTCTTCGAAGTTATTACTTCATTAATGACCTATCCTTATCCTTTTTGTTTGCTTTTTGTGCCAATAATGACCTCTAATGAGAGGTCAGTAAGATTTGGGGAGTTGTTGTCCCGAAACAGATTTTTGTGCTCCACCATAAAAATTCATGAGGAATCTCTGTATGTCAGATTAAGCTGATATTTTACGAATAAATAAGGCAGTATGTTATACAACTTTAGTTAGTTCAACCCTTTTTGATTTGAGCAACATAAGGTCTTCGAAAAAATCGGTTTCTACCAGTTGGTCTGTTTTAACAGATTTCTGCCATTATTTGCATTTGCTTCTTATTGATTCCTTTTTGGGTTCTTTTTAGGAAATTGAGCTTTTTGAGGGAATTGCTACGGTAGCTTGTGTTTTTAGTGAAAGTTTTTCTGTCCTACCCAAGTGTCTATTATCTTTTGAATACACTAATGTTGCTAATGAAGATTGTGTGAAGTTTTGTATGAAGGAAAAATTTCAGGTGTAGAGAGAGAATGATGTAATGAGATGAAGAATGGACAAAAGCTCAAGCTTGGGGATGCCACCCCGTGTCACCCCAAGAAATATCCAAGAGTTACAAGCATCAAAGCTTGGGGATGCCCAAGGCATCCCCTTCTTCATCAATAAAAAGCTCAGGTCTTTCTAGACACTTCGTTTTTATTATTTCATGCACTATTGTGTTGTTCTTGGAGCGTTTTAGTTTTCGTTTGCTTTGCTTAGTTTGCTTGAATAAAGTAGTTTGGACCCCCATTCTCACTATGTTGTTTCAAATAAGTTGATTGGTGTTGGAAAGGAGTAGAAAATTCTTGCTTGAATAGTGCAAGAGGAGCTTGCTTTGATTGTGACTCAGACTTTAGCATGTCATGCCAGGTGTTGTTTTGATCTTATGTTTATTGATTTTTGCTGTAGCATGACTTGTTCCAAACAATTAGGATTGCTTAATGTGCCTTGAAGGAATCATGCGTTGTTTTGGCATGCAAAAGCATAGTATTGTGGTTTTCTCCTTTGATGCTTTGTTTGGGTTTACTTGGCACAAGCTCACACCATGTTATGACTATGAACAAGTCACCACAGCCTCTATGATAATTTAGCCCTTGACTTGTAGTACCACTCTATGCTTTGATTAGTAATGTTTTGTCGCTTTGCATGATTATGGCCATTATTGCTCTCTTAGTTGGTTGCTCCCAGTCTTTTGCTAGCCTCCACTTGTATGAGTAAGCTCTACTCATGCTTCCAACTCCCAAGAAACCAAGTTATTACAAAGTGTCCACTATAAATTCCTATGTGTGGTGTGTTACACCATTCCAAGTATATTCTTGTTTTCATCTATCTTCCAATTAAAAAGTATTTTGTTATGTGAAAACTTAGTGATTCAAGATCTCAGGAACTTGATGGTAGACTTTATATTTCTTGCCCCTAATAAACTTGAACCATTGTGTCATCTATGTTGTATATGCTTGCACTTATACGTTGGAATTAGAAGAACCGTGCTGTCACGGGGAACGCTTTCAACATTGCACTTGTACTTTGTACATAGTTGATATCATGCTCTTTTGTCTATGGATGTTGTCGGTGTGAAATAAAAGGGGATCTTGTAAGTCCATGGATTTATGTATTTTGTGTAAGAGAAACGCCTGGGCCGCTATCCTAAGCCATGCCTAATCATGCTGGAAACTTGCAGCATCAACATAATGAGCAATCTGTGAAGCATCCTCAATAAAAACCTATGCAAATAGCAAATAAAAATATTGCTGAGATGCTCATTGTCTGCTTGCCTTGGCATTTTGGTTATGGGATAGCTCCTGTACCATGTGCAAGGGGTACCCCATTGGTGGTTCTCTATGATACACATGTACTTGTTGGAGATATGCCCTAGAGGCAATAATAAATGTAGTTATTATTATATCTTTGTGTTTATGATAAATGTTTACATTCATGCTATAATAGTATTAACAAGGAAACATTAATACTTGTGTGATTTGTAAACTTAATTTGAAGTCCCTAGTATAGCCTCTATACTTCACTAGCTTGTTGGTTGATTAATGATTGTGGTTTCCCTATCATGAACATTGAGATGTTATCAACAACAAGATCATATCGTTAGGAGAATGGTATGGTGGACATACTCCTATAGATAAGCGTAGCATAAAGATCAAGTCATCTCAATAGTTCAATTGCTATATGCTTTCTGATACATAGTAACCTAATTCCTTCGACCATGAGATCATGCATATCACCTTTACCGGATGGATGCTTTGATGACATCAAACACCACACCGTAACTGGGTGGCTGTAAAGGTGGCATTGAGTGTTCGGAAAGTATTGGTTGAGACACATGGATCAAGAGTGGGATTTGTCCATCCATATGACGGATAGATATACTCTGGGCCCTCTCGGTGGAATGTCATCCAATTAGCTTGCAAGCATGTGACTGGCTCACAAGGGATCACATATCACGGGAACGAGAAAAGAGTACTTATCAGTAACAAGATTGAACTAGGTATGCAGAGATACCGACGATCATAACCTCGGATAAGTAACATATCATGAGACAAAGGGAAATTGGTATCGTATGTAAGTGGTTCATTCGATCGCAAAGTAATCGTAGAAATATGTGGGAGCCATATGAATTTCCAGATTCCTCTATTGGTTATTGTTCGGAGAAGTGTCTCGATCATGTCCGCATAATTCACGAACCGTAGGGAGACACACTTAAGGATTCGACGTTGTTTGAGTAGTTATGGTATTATGAGAAAGAGACCGAATGTTGTTCGGAGTCTCGGATGGGATCCGGGATATCACGAGGTGATCCGTAATGGTCCGGAGAATAAGATTCATATAAGGAAAGTCCCGTTTCGGAGTTCGGAAATGATTCCGGTGAATGTTCTAGAAGGTTCCGGAATGTCCGGCACTCCGGGAGGGGGGAGGGGTACATGAATGTGTCATTACATATTGGAATGATTGCATCATGTACTAAGTGTTCTTGCTGTTCCAAATAAAGGATTAAATTGAATCCTAAAACAGAAAAGTCAAATGTCCAGTTTGAAAGTCAAACGGCTAAAACAGGAAACTGTGGGAAACAAGCAAGAGGTGGTTGGAACCGACTTTGGGGAGGAGTCTCCTCTCCAAGCCGGCGCGCCAACCAAGGACGACTTGGGGAGGGACTCCCCTCCCCTTGGCCGCGCCTCCCACCTATAAGAGGAGGGGCAGGGCCTCCTCCTCTAGACACACAAGTTCCTATCCTCTAATCTCCGGTTTAGAGCCGTTTTGGTTTAGAGCTTCTAATTGCCCTAGCCTTCGGTTTAGAGCCTTCTAATTGGTGTGTCTAATCCCTAGACCACTAATAGCCCTCTCTCATACTCCACCATACTCGCTCCGGCTTAAGGCGAAGCCCTGCGGGATCTCCCCTCTACTTCCGGTACCACGCCGTTGTGCTGCCGGAATCGCGAGGAGAGTGCTACAACCTCCGCTGCCTGCTGGAACAAGGGAGAGGAAGGTCTTCGTCGAGTACCGAACGTGTGACCGACTGCGGGAGCGCTGCCGGAACGCAGCGCCGGAAGGATCGTCTACACGATCTTGAGATCGGGAAGAGTACGACTACATCACCCACGAGAATCCGCTCTCGTTAAACGCTTTGGAATCTTCGAGGGTAAGTTACTCCATCGACTCGTTGCTACAATCTAGTAGATAGATCTTGGCTTGTTTGTTTGTATGCGATAGAAATTTTTTGTTTTCCATGCTACGAACTCCTACAGTACTTACTATGACAAGAACTTACAGGTGACTAAAGTTGAGTAGTATGAGGAGCGGCCCTCATATTCAAGGGACATGAGATTGCTAACTTATACTTTGTCAAGCATATACTCCATAGTTTTTTCACTTTAACCTTAATCACTTCAAGATGCTTATGATAGGGGAAATGAGGACTGAAAGCTAACAAGTACCATAATTTTTGGAAGCTCTTTTTGAAACTTGAAATCCCTGCTTCCCGTTATGAAGGGCCTTTCTTCCACCATTATATTGAGTCTCCACCTTCTACCTTTAGGCACCAGTTAGAGTGTAGTTGCCATTCTTAGTTCTATGTGCATTGTCCCAAAACTTATTAATTGACGCATATTGTTGATATTACTTGTTCTTGTGCTACTTGTATCTAGTCACTCTTATGAACTTTGAAGGTGTCCTATGCATCTATTTGCTACTCTATGAGGGACAAGCTGATTACCACTGTGCCATGTTTCTGTATGTGAAACAAACAAACATTTTTGAATGCATGTTATTCATGATCTTTGTTTATAGCCTTTCATGTTGCATGCATAGTTACTTTGTCTTACTATTAGAACTCCATCTTTCATGCTCATGTTTAGAGTTCTTTGATACCAGCTTTTTGCTTGCAAATGGTTTGATCTTAGTTTTTATGGTGTGTGTCACCTCAAAAATTATCCTTTTTATCACTTACCTACTCGAGGACGAGCAGGAGTTAAGCTTGGGGATGCTTGATACGTCAGAAACGTATCTATAATTTTTGATGTTCCATGCTTGTTTAGTATCTACTTTGCTTTGCTTTGTCTACACTTTGAGGTGTTTTTAATATGTTTTCTGGTACTAACCTATTAACAAGATGCCATAGTGCCAGTTGCTTGTTTTCTTCTGTTTTTTGTTCCAGAAAAGCTAGTAAGGAAATATTCTCGGAATTGGACGGGAAAAAATCCAAAGTCAATATTTCACCGAGGAGAACACGGAGTCCAGAGGAGAGACGGAGGGGAGCCACAGGGCGGCCGCACCCCCAGGCACGGGCCCACCCTAGGCCGCGCCTGGGCAGGGTGTGGGCCCCCTGGCCTCCCTCCTTCCTTGCATCTTTGCCTATAAGAAGCCCCTGATGCCTAAACTCTAAGCACTCGATCAATATTCCACGGAACCGTCTGTAACCGCCGCCACCATCGTCCCTATTTCGGGGGGATCTTAAGCTCTTCTCGGCACCCTGCCGAAGAGGAGATCATCCTGGAGGCCTTCTTCTTCATCATGCCAGCCTCCGGTATGAAGCGTGAGTAGTTCCACCTTGGACTACGGGTCCATGTAGTAGCTAGATGGTTGTATCTCCTCCTTTGTGCTTTCATATCTAGATCTTGTGAGCTTCTTCATCAAGATCTCATCTATTTCTAATCATGCATGTTGTGTTTGCGGGGATCCGATGGATATTGAGATTACTATGTCAGATTGATTAATGGTTTTGTCTTATTGATTCTATCATGTCTGTGTTGTTTGTGATCTTGAATGCTCTCCGTTGTTAGTAGCTATCTTGGCCAAGTAGTTGCTAGTGACTCCAAGAGGGGGTATTTATGCTTGATAGTGGGTTCATGCCTCTGTTTAATCTAAGGGAAGTGATAGAAATCTCTAAGGTTGTAGATGTGTTGTTGCCACTAGGGAGAAAACAACGGTCTCTTGTTCATGGAACAAGTGGATTTTTATCTTACACACTTTGCTTAAAGCAGTTGTCTG
The DNA here is from genome assembly GCA_916181665.1 of Avena sativa. Lineage (NCBI taxonomy): Eukaryota > Viridiplantae > Streptophyta > Magnoliopsida > Poales > Poaceae > Avena > Avena sativa. The sequence goes on along the minus strand of OV702285.1, from coordinate 164,276,161 downwards.
TTGCTTACAACTTAATAGTGGAGGGGGTTCGGATGATAACCCAAAGGTGGACTTCTAGTCATAGATGCAGTTGGATGGCGGTCTATGTATCTTATTGTATTGCCCAATCGAATCTCATAGGATCTTGATGTCTAGTATTGCATTGTTATGCCTTGCTCAGTCCTATCAATTGCCCTGCTGTAATTTGTTTACCTAGCATGCCATGTTTGTTTATCTAAGGAGAACACCTCTAGTGAACTATGGACCCCGGTCCATCTTTACCATTGATACATCTTCCATTGTTACTATTTACTTTCTGCAAACCACTATCACCTTCCACACCATACAGTTAATCCTTTGTTACAGTAACCGGTGAGATTGACAACCTCGCTGTTTGTTGGGGTAAAGTCTTGAGTTTGTGTTGTCCAGGTCTCCAAGTTGCTTGCAATACCTTTGAGACGTTTCCTTCCTCCTACTGGTTCGATAACCTAGGTTTCTTACTTAGGGAAGACTTGCTGATGTGCTGCATCACACCTTGCTCTTGGGGTTTCCCGAAGAAGCGCTCCCACGTCAACACATCGCCAACAGGAGGCACGATGAATTCTAGGCATGGCACTACGACCGAAAGGATATTTTCTCGGTCAGATCAGCTTATAAGATGTTGGTCATGACCAGAGAGAACAGAGAGGCTTGGCTGGAGGAGCGGCCTTCGAGTTCTAACACTGAGGTAATTGAAAAACAATGGACATCCTTGTGGAAGACTCAAGTTCCCTCAAAGTTGAAAATGTTTCTATGGAGGCTAGCCAGGCAATCTATACCTACAAATACGCTGCGGTTTCATTGCAAGATGGACGAGGATGACCACTGTAAGTTTTGTGGGGCACATGAATCATGGAGACATGCTCTGGTGGACGCAATCTGTCGAGGTCGGTCTAGTCTCTAGCGGATGAAGAGGTTACCGAACACATCCAATGTCCGGCTGAAGGAGATGCGAGGGAGTGGATCGCCAACCTGATCTCCACTCTTTAGCATTCTAATAAGACAAGGGTGTTTGTAACCCTTCGGAAAATTTGGCACGCGAGGAGGAAGGCAATACATGAGAAGTTTTTTCAGATCCCTCTCTCGGTCCACTTCTTTGTGGAGAATTTCGTGGCAGATTTGAATTTCTCGGCCACCAAGAAAAAGAGTGCAATGGTGACTAGGTCTGCCCAGGCTTCACCAGTTTGGATCCCTCCCCCAAGGGTTTGATCAAGATCAATGTAGATGCTGCTTTTGGCAAGAACACAGGCCACGGATCGGTGGCGGCAGTGCCAAGAGATGACACCGGGAGGTTTATGGGTGCCTCTACGGTGGTTCTTAGTGGGCAGTCATCGGTGAAGACGATAGAGGCTCTAGACTGCCGTGAGGCAATTTCTTTAGCCCAGGATCTAAATGCCCGAAGCGTTAAAGTGGCAAGTGATTGTAGCAATGTGGTTGCAAGCATTGGAGATGGCTCGCTGGGGGCTTATGCTCATATCACGACGGAGATCAATGAAGCCAAGCGGGAGTTTGATGAGCTCTCGTTTTCCTATGAGAGGAGAAGCTCGAATAGGGAACCTCATATTTTATCTAAGAGTGTAGTTAGAGATGAACTTGGCCGCCGAGTTTGGTTTGTGTCACCACCTGATGGCGTTTGGCTCCCTTTGTGTGTGATTTAATAATGTAGACGCACTAAAAAACCTGTTCGTCGATTCCTCTTTGATCTCGAGTCAACCGTGAGATGTCAAGACTGACGAGACAGCAGCGACTAGACACGGTATTTTAGGGCTATTTGCATCAAAATAAAGAAATTCATATATTGAACTTTGGTCAAAATAATTTCAATAGATCTAACCCTTTTTGCAGCATCGTATAGAGTGGCGCTGTAGTCTGCAGTGCAATGCCACCATTCATGGCATTGCACAACACAATGCAGCACCGTCGTTCATGGTGTTGCACTTTCAAAGTGTGGCGCCACCTGTCATGGAGTTGCACAACACAGTACAACACCGTGGGTCATTGCATTGCACTGTAGAGTGTGACGTCACTCTATACAGAGCTTGACCAGCCATGGAACATAGCACAGCTACATCCTTTCTATACTTAGAATATTTTACTATCTACTGTGTATCTCTTATATGATCAATGAAATAAATCTCTTTGGTTCACTCATATGCTTGAGTCTTTTACCTCCTTTAGTGTTCATTTTTGGATCATATAAAACCTTTATGCGCAAGTTTTGCATTTGCACTGATGAAAATTCCACTTATGGGCGTTAGCTTAAGTTTTCTGGTCTACACATTCTTTGTTGTTTTTATGTGGATTCTAGAGTAGTGACTTTTGGCACTCGAAGTTGGTGATTTTGTGCTTAGGTTTTTTACGGTGCCATTGGGTATCATCACCTGAACGCACAGTTCTGACTAAGCGTCTTCTGACTCACAAAAAGTCAAGCATAAAAACCAGAGTGATGGATAAGCCAGCACTTGCTTAAAAATATATACATGCTGGAATTAGTTCTTAAGCAGCTGAAAGATTATAGCCAGAGTTTTCCACCTTAAGTTAAACAACATTGTTTTTCCGCATACATACAACATCCAGAGGTGACAAATACTACATAGTGTTTTCACTTCTCTGGTGCAGGAGACTTTGAGGTCGTGTCATCGGCCGCAGGAGAGCCATCTTGCCCATCAACAAAGTCAGTAGTTTTCAGGGACTCGGAGGAGCTAGCTTGGTCGGCATCAATTACCTCAAGAGGCACAAAGGTATTCGCATCGACCAATTGGGTGACCCTGGTATCGTAGCCGGCAAGTGAAGCCTAGATAGCACCATGATCGATCTTCTGTTCATCTTCGTCTATGTCCAGCAACCCAGAGGTCACCATGGCGATGTCGGCATCGTCATAGTGGGCCTTGACCATGGCTAGAGCCATCCTAGCGCCAACCCAGGTACATGAAGCTTTCCAGCTTACGATATGCCTAGGGGCTTGGCGCAGGATCTCCGAGTACTTCATTATAGAGTCCACTACCTTAATGTTGATGTCCAAGGGCTTGGCGATCTCTTTGGCCTGGGTGATGGCGGTGCTGATGAAGTTGCAGACAAGAACCATGCATTCCTTTGGCGGAGGAGCATTATTGGTCAAACCAATAGGAGCTGCATTTCCGGCCAAAATGTTTGAGTACATGAGTTCAACACAATAAGATCAAAGTACTTGATTTACAGAAGTACAAGACAGAGAGCACTTACCAAATATGTTACATTCTGCTTGCTTGAGAATTTCCGCCATGGAATCCCGTTCTTTTCGGAGGGTCTTGTACTCCTCAATGTTCTGAGTATTTTGCTCGTCGGCAGCTTTGTTCTGCTCCTTGAGGGTTGCAATCTCCTACTGAAGGCGGTTGATCTCTGTGTTTGCAGATTCTTGCACGCCAGCTAATGCATCTTCAGCGAGTCATCCCTCTCATGCTTCAGGATCTTGTTTTCGCTATCCAGCTCTTGTATGTGCTTGGATTGCTCAACAATGTCCTTGGCCTTGGCAATAGCTTCTGCAAGTCGAAGAAATGACAGAGCACAATGAGTAGTCAGAAGTTAACGAAACAAGAACAAGTTGAGCGTGAAACTGAAAAGAAAACAGACTCTTGCCCTTGGTGATATGTTCCTTCAAGATGGCGGTTTACCCTTTTCAGCTTCAAGGTCCTTGCGCATCTTGTGGAACTTGCCATTGCTAGCAACCCTCTGAGTATTCTCATTCTACAAAAACAACAAGGTTACTTAGTCTACTTGGAGCATCTAGCTGGATAAATATCCACCTAGAGGCTTGGGGGCTACAACACGAGTTTTAACTCAAAGCTACGCTTCGTCTTTCTTTAAAACATCTAGTCAGAAATAATTCTGTTTCAACTAGAGGCTTGGGGGCTACAGTATTGAAATTTACGAACACTTTGTATGCTACTCTAAAAGTATCTAGTCGGAATAATTCATTCAAACTAAATAATTAGGGGCTACAGTGCAAAGTTTCTAGCATAGTCACTCTTAGAGCATTCAGACCCAAAGACCTAGGGTTTTCCGTTTAAATCCTCGGGGGCTACAGTGGGATACTACGTATGAAATGCAAAAGGCATACAAAACTTACAAGTGCGATAATATTTTTTTTGAAGTTTTCTACTGCAGAGGAGTCCCCCACAGTCCTTTATTCATCAAAAACAGTCCAGAGTTTTACTTACAACATATGTACATAAAAAATGGGAAAACAGAACTAGGATAGACTGTCAAGCCATAATGACAGTAAATCCTTATGTTTATCTTTTAGCCTATGAAGAAGCATAGTAATATCATAGACAAAGCTGGCCTTCCAGCCTCTGAAAGTCGGTTTTGTATTATTGAAAACCCAATCATTCATTTGCTTCCAGATATTCCAGCACGCCAGGATTGTAACCTCTAAGAAACAGGGCCCTCTGAAAGATTTAGAGGCACGACAAAAACTTTCTCTATGAACCACATCTGTCCATTCGATCTGAACATAATTCCACACTCTAGTGCTGAAGTTGCACTGGAAAAAGAGATGCTTCCAGTCCTCAGTGACTCCAGTAGGACAAAGCACACAACCATGATTGTTAGTTACCTTCCAGTTCCTTCTAAGTAGCATGTCCTTTGTATTTAATATGTCATGGAACAAAAGCCAGGAAAAGAACCTATGTTTGGACATGCATTTGCATCCCCAGATACTCTTTGAGATTAAATCAGTGGGCATCATTGAGAAACAATGTTTATAGAATAACTGAGACATGTAGCCTTCATTACTCAATTTACATATCCACTTGTCTTCATCCTGAGATAAGCATACTGAGCTAAAAACATCTTGCAGTTTATCATATTCCTGAAATGCCTCAATTGAAAAAGGCAGATGAAATGCATCATGCAGATTGCTCAGTGTACCCATATCTCAGACAGAAACCATCTTGCTAAAAGCAAGTGTGTTAACTCGGACAATCTCCGCCTGTTTGAGCAGCTCCTCAAGGCCGCACGAAGGAGAAGTCGGTGCAGCACCAGGACCCAAAGCTGAGCTACTCGGTGTGAGCACCGGATAGACAATCTTGGGAAGCTCAGTTGGCGTCTTGGGTGCAACGGTTTCGCCTTCGGCAGAAGTTCCGCTTTCCAACATCTCCTTGCCGCTGCTAGTGGCATCCTTAGCCAGAGATTCAGCCACTTTGGGAGAGGTGCTCTCTTGCGTCGCCTGTTTGCCGGCAACGTGGACCTCCGTGGTAGCATATGGGACCTCCTGAGAAGGAGTAGGGTCCACTTCCATGGCGGAAGGTTCAGATGTTACCTTTGCTGGAGATCCAGCGGGTACGACGGAAGGTTGGACGCTAGGAGTAGGAGGAGCGATGGCGGGGCCCCCGATGTTTTGGAGGTCTTCTTCAAACTCACACTAGCCTTTTTCCTGAAACGTGCAAAACTATAAGTATAGGAATAATATGAGCAAAATACGATGTCGGATGATAAGAAGCTTACACAATAGTCGGTGCCTTGTTCAACGGGATACCGGTTAACCTTATTTTCTCCGCCTCCAGGGAGGCGGTGGATCTCTTGGAGGCTCCACCCAAGAGGCGGAGCCCTTCCGCTTTTGCACTAACGGGACATCATCGTCAGACACCATAGTGACTTCCTTCATCTTGGGGTCATAGATTTTGGAAGCCATTCTGCCTTCGTCCAAATCCCCCAGCTCTTAAGTGAATCCTAAGTGTTAGATACAAAGATATGTGCAAGACAGAAGAACTAGAGCATATGTCATATACGGAAAATAAATGAGTACCTCTGGACATCTTCCGGCCTCGAACATGTCGTAGGTGATGGTGAAGCCATGCTTCTGATCCTTCACCTTGACTATGTCCTTGAGGCAAAGCTTGACGGAGTCACTGGAGAAGTTGTCCTCGAAAATCTGGAGGCTATCTTTCCTATCCTTGGTATACTGGTGTATAACTTCGCACGGTGCTGCAGAGGCTGGATCCACCTGACGAACCAGCACATGGCTAGGTCCAAGATGGTCAGACCCGTCTCTACGAACTAGTCAATCCGCCTTACAGCGCGAGAGGCTTCATCGTTGGAAGGGAGGAGGGATTGTGATCTCCATGTCGGGGCTTCGGCGGCAGCCCCATCGACAAAGTCTGGGTACGATGCTTCTCGGCCGGCCAGAGCGATATCTGGGTCGTAGAAGTACGTCCTTTGCCAGATTTTGTAGGACTCATGTCCCACGATGTCGGGGAACCGCTGGCCAGGCCAGATCTTAAACTAATTGTTCCACAATTTCTGAGCTCCTCCTTGCTCACTCCGGCTTCCCTCTTCACAATGAAGAAGTAAATGAACAGATCTAACCTAGGCCTAATTCCTAGGTATCCCTTGCATAACGTCGTGTAGTTGCTAAGCGCGAGGATGCTATTCGGAGAAATGTTCTGAGGTTGAACCCGGAAGTGTTTGAGGACTTGGATGAAGAAGTCAGAAATTGGAAGGGGGATGCCATGCACAAACTAGGCCTTGAGGTATACCTTTTCTCTGTCTTGGGAGAAGGGACGACCTCGCCGGCCGGCACCGCCCGCCAGACCAGGCCCTCCGTTGTAGGGAGGTACCCTTCCGCGAGCATCTCCTTGAGGTCTCTCTCGGAGATGTCTGAGCCTCGCCACTCTCCCTTGTGGGAGTCAGCTTCCTCCTCCAACAGCTCCAGCGCCGCTGGAATTTGGTCGCCGCCAGTGGACTCGACCATCGTGTTGCGTGGCACCACCACACCCTCCGGTGGGACATGAACGGAGCCAGATGGCTTAGACGTAGCCTCGCCGGACGTAGCCATCGATGCTGTGCTACTGCTGCTCGCCATTGGAATGGATGGAAGTGGTTGGAGATTGGAAAAGGCTAGGGTTTTCCTCTCTGTGTATGAAGCGCTCGAGGAGAGGTTTGGTTGGAAGAAGACGATGGCGCTAGGAAGAATGAGGTGAAAAGATAAAATGTCACCACAGTTAAAATATATAGTACTTGGTGTCAAGATTCATGCAAGTTGATCCAATGGTTGATGCGTGGACAGTGCGTGCACGAGCGTGCGTGAAAATTTCGCCACGTTCCCGCCGCCGCCTTCACGCGGGAAAAATGGCTATGATTATGTTCTTTGCATGTGTGAGTTACAAGGCGTCGTTGACCTATGATCTACGACATCCTACTAACGCGTGCAGATGAACGGTACCATCCAAAGATTCCGGCATGGACGGATCCTGTCCGGCTACGAGAAGAGTACGATGGAAAGCTCGGTGATTCTCCGACTTATGTATCAAAGATGGAGAGTATCGCAGGGTTCTTGGGAGGACTACAAGATGTTTCTTAACGATTTGCCAACATTCATCTAGACGGAGCATTCAACCTAAAGAGGAAAGGTGGCGCAAGATCTCAGAGTTCTCCAGGGGCTACTGTTGGGGATATGCTAAATGGGTATCACCATTGCATGTCTCTAATCCGGATAACCCGGGTGGCCCACAGTTGGTAGCAAGGCCTCTGGCCTGCTGGGCAACCCAGTTAGATGGATCCATAAGGGAGGCCCATGCCGGATGAAGGAAGGCTACGGTGGAGTCATCGGCGTACCCGGAGCCTTGGAGTGCAAGACACGTTAGACTAGTTGTATACCGTGTAGGACTTTGTAACCTGTCCGGCTAGGACTTTCCCTGTAACCCTGGGATCTAGTGACTATATAAGCCAGACACGGAGGAGCCTTTAGGGCATCTAACAAAACAACTCGTGCACAGCGAACCGATCCCTGTAACCAGGCATATTGCCGTTATAGTGATTTATAGCAGGAGTAGGATTCCTCCACCATTATGGGATCTGAACCTGGGTAAGCTATGTCACCTCATACCTGCCAACCTTCCGCCTTACCCCATGTCTCTAAATACGCTCTGTGAGGATCCCCTCCATGGCGTACTCATCGGCAATACCATGATAGAGCTACTCTTGGAGGGTGACATTCTAGTCGGCTTGGAGGTGGTGCCACATTGACCTCTTTCATGGGTGGATCCATAGGGTGGCCAGGGTGGTGCCTGGACCACCTAGGGATTTTGGTCCAGCCCATATACCTTGGTAGAAAAAATGAAAAAGGCCCATCCAGACGGTCGTTCGATCGAGCCTTGTTGCATTAGCTTTGCCAGTTTCTATGTCCCCACTCCTGAGCCTAGCGGTCGTCGCCGAATCTCCGCCTCTTTCAGCTATCATGTCTCCACTCCCGATCACCACCACACCCCCGCACTGTCTCCATCCTGCCAGGTGTCATTCCCTCTTCCCTGCTGAAAGAGCATATAGGCCCCCATGTGTGGTTTTGGTAATTAATGACATAGATGCATCATGCAGATTGCTTAGTGTACCCATATCTCTGACAGAAACCATCTTGCTAAAAGCAAGTGCGATAATATTGAGGTTGCTGGCGCTCTGAGAAAACAACTTGCTAAAACCAAGTGTGTTAACTCGGACAATCTCCGCCTCTTTGAGCAGCTCCTCAAGGCCGCACGAAGGAGAAGTCGGCGCAGCACCAGGAGACAAAGCTGAGCTACACGGTGTGAGCACCGGATAGACAATCTTGGGAAGCTCAGTTGGCATCTTGGGTGCAACGGTTCCGCTTTCGGCAGAAGTTACGCCTTCCACCATCTCCTTATCGCTGCCAGTGGCATCCTTAGCAGGAGATTCAGCCACTTTGGGAGAGGTGCTCTCTTGCTTCGCCTGTTTGTCGGCAACGTGGACCTCCGCGGTAGCATATGGGACCTCCTGAGAAGGAGTAGGGTCCACTTCCATGGCGGAAGGTTCAGATGTTACCTTTGCTGGAGATCCAGTGGGTGCGACAAAAGGTTGGACGCTAGGAGTAGGAGGAGCGATGGCGGGCCCCCCGATGTTTTGGAGGTATTCTTCAAAATCACTAGCCTTTTTCCTGAAACATGCAAAAGTATAAGTATAGGAATAATATGAGCAAAATATGATGTCGGGTGATAAGAAGCTTACACAATAGTCGGTGCCTTGTTCAACGGGATACTGTTTAACCTTATTTTCTCCGCCTCTAGGGAGGCGGTGGATATCTTGGAGGCTCCACCCCCCGTCTTCTTTTTCTTGCCTCCGTCAGCAACGTCAGAGGCGGAGCCCTTCCACTTTCGCACTAACGGGACATCATCGTCATACACCATAGTGACTTCCTTCATCTTGGGGTCATAGATTTGGGAAGCCATGCTACCTTCGTCCAAATCCCCCAGCTGTTAAGTGAATCCTAAGTGTTAGATACAAAGATATGTGAAGACAGAAGAACTAGAGCATATGTCATATACGGAAAATAAATGAGTACCTCTAGGCACCTGTCGGCCTCGAACATGTCGTAGGTGATGGTGAAGCCATGCTTCTGATCCTTCACCTTGACTATGTCCTTGAGGCGAAGCTTGACGGAGTCACTGGAGAAGTTGTCCTCGAAAATCCGGAGGCTATCTTTCCTATCCTTGGTGTACAGGTGTATAACTTCGCGCGGTGCTGCAGAGGCTGGATCCACCTGGCGAACCAGCACATGGCTAGGTCCAAGCTGGTCAGACCCGTCTCTATGAACCAGTCAATCCGCCTTATAGCACGAGAGGCTTTGTCGTCGGAGGGGAGGAGGGCTTGTGATCTCCATGTCGGGGCTTCGGCAGCAGCCCCATCGACAAAGTCTGGGTACGATGCTTCTCGGTCGTCCAGAGGTATATCTGGGCCGTAGAAGTACGTCCTTTGCCAGCTTTAGCAGGACTAATGTCCCACGATGTCGGGGAACCGCTGGCCAGGCCAGATCTTAAACTAATTGTTCCACAATTTCTGAGCTCCTCCTTGCTCACTCTGGCTTCCCTCTTCACAATGAAGAAGTAAATGAACAGATCTAACCTAGGCCTAATTCCTAGGTATCCCTTGCATAACACCGCGTAGTTTCTAAGCGCGAGGATGCTATTCGGAGACAGGTTCTGAGGTTGAAGCCGGAAGTGTTTGAGGACTTGGATGAAGAAGTCGGAAATTGGAAAGGGGATGCCATGCACAAACTGGGCCTTGAGGTATACCTTTTCTCTGTCTTGGGGAGAAGGGACGACCTCGCCGGCCGGCACCGCCCGCCAGACCAGGCCCTCCGTTGCAGGGAGGTACCCTTCAGCGAGCATCTCCTTGAGATCGCTCTCGGAGATGTCCGAGCCTCGCCACTCTCCCTTGTGAGAGTCAACTTCCTCCTCCAACAGCTCCAGCGCCGCTGGAATTTGGTCGCCGCCAGTGGACTCGACCACCGTGTTGCGTGGCACCACCACGCCCTCCGATGGGACATGAACGGAGACAGATGGCTTAGCCGTAGCCTCGCCGGACGCAACCATCGATGGTGTGTTGCTGCTCGCCATTGGAATGGATTGAAGTGGTTGGAGATTGGAAAAGGCTAGGGTTTTCCTCTGTGTGCGTGAAGAGCTCGAGGAGAGGTTTGGCTGGAGGAAGACGATGACGCTAGGAAGAATGAGGTGAAAAGATAAAATGTCACCACAGTTAAAATATATAGTAATTGGCGTCAAGATTCGTGCAAGTTGATCCAATGGTTGATGCGTGGACAGCGCGTGCACGAGCGTGCACGGAAATTTCGCCACGTTCCCACCACTGCCTTCACGCGGGAAAATGTCTATGATTACGTTCTTTGCATGTGTGAGTTACGAGGCATCGTTGACCTATGATCTACGACATCCTACTGACGCGTGCAGACGAACGGTACCATCCGAAGATTCCGGCATGGACGGATCCTATCCGGCTACGAGAAGAGTACGATGGAAAGCTCAGTGATTCTCCGACTTATGTATCAAAGATGGAGAGTATCGCAGGGTTCTTCGGAGGACTACAAGATGTTTCTTGATGATTTGCCAACATTCATCTAGATGGAGCATTCAACCTGAAGAGGAAAGGTGGCGCAAGATCTCAGAGTTCTCCAGGGGCTACTGTTGGGGATATGCTAAATGGGTATCACCATTGCATGTATCTAATCCGGATAACACGGGTGGCCCACAGTTGGTAGCAAGGCCTACTGGGCAACCCAGTTAGATGGATCCAGAAGGGAGGCCCATGCCGAATGAAGGAAGGCTACGGTGGAGTCATCGGCGTACCCGGAGCCTTGGAGTGCAAGACACGTTAGACTAGTTGTATACCGTGTAGGACTTTGTAACTTGTCCGGCTAGGACTTTCCCTGTAACCCCAGGATCTAGTGACTATATAATCTAGACACAGAGGATCCTTTAGGGCACGTAACAAAACAACTCGCGCACAGCGAACCGATCCCTGTAACCAGGCGTATTGTCGTTATAGTGATTTATAGCAGGAGTAGGATTCATCCACCATTATGGGATCTGAACCTGGGTAAGCTATGTCACCTCGTACCCGCCAACCTTCCGCCTTACCCCACGTCTCTAAATACGCTCTATGAGGACCCCTTCATGGCGTACTCGTCGGCAATACCATGACAGAGCTACTCTTGGAGGATGACATTCTAGTCGGCTTGGAGGTGGTGCCACATTGACCTCTTTCATGGGCGGATCCATAGGGTGGACAGGGTGGTGCCTGGACCACCCAGGGATTTTGGTCCAGCCCATATACCTTGGCAGAAAAAATGAAAAAGGCCCATCCAGACGATCGTTCGATCGATCCTTGCTGCATTAGCTGTGCCAGTTTCTCTGTCCCCACTCCTGAGCCTGACGGTCGTCGCCGACTCTCCGCCTCTTTCAGTTGTCATGTCTCCACTCCCGATCACCACCACACCCCTGCACTATCTTCGTCATGCCAGGTGTCGTTCCCTCTTCCCTGCTGAAAGAGCATGTGGGCCCCCATGTGTGGTTTTGGTAATTAATGACAATCTTTATGGACTAATGTGTGTATTAAGTTGCACTTGTAGGATTTTTCTATTGGCATTCCTTGGAGCATGTGTTAGCTTCAAGGTATATGAAATAAAGAAGAAGTGTTTTGCAAGCTCAAAATGCGCCATCTCTAGAAGATATCGTGTTTGATACTTTCCATCCTCGGTGGTCATGGATCGATGAAGAGCAATCAAGGAAAGTGTCCATCTTGAGAAGGACAAGATCGTATACATCGATCTCAAGTGGAAATGATCAAGGCAAAGGTATAATATTGATAGGTTTTCCCTTTTGCTGCTCTCATGTTGTTAGTTGGTAGACCGGGTTTAGGATAGATAGCCGTACTATCAAGAGGGGCTCTCGAGTGAGTAACTCGATCATATCTTTCAAAGAGGGCTCAAAACTTTACATTCTTAGCATCATCCTTTCTTGGTTGTTATTCGGATATTATCCTTGTGAGGATCTAGAGCTTGTGGTATCTTCATAACAAGCTCTAATTCATCAAAGACGGATTTCCCCTTTATATCGTCTACGAATTTGATCTTGGAGGTTTTCCGGATTCTCACCAAGGGAGGTATCTCACTTTAAAATACATGAAGTATTCTCACTTGGTGGTATCCAATATTTTAAACAAAATTGGTTTCGTGTCGTCCTCTTTCCAACAAAATTGGTTTCGTGTCGATCGAAGTTTCCTAGCTCGAGTTATTGCCGTTTGCATTTGCCCTTTAGTTGTTTTAAAAAGAAAAGGTATTTTTTGTCGCGCCGGTACTACCGACTGTAGCTACCGGCTGCATCAGTGCGCCACTCAACCTTCTGTGTCTCCCGGTAGCCAAGCTGGCCCAGGACCGGCACTACCGGCCCAACCGACAGTACCGCTCGGCCAGGCCGGTACTACCGGGCGACCTAGTTGCTTGCCTTCTCCCGCTGTTGCCTACTTGCGGGCCTTGCTCGCGTCACTGCTGCTTGCTTCGCTCGCTCACACTTCTTGCACGCGCGAGCTCGCCTCTACCGCTCGCTCCCATGTGTCCCCATGATCCCCTTTCCTCGCTCGCTGCTTCGCTTGCTCGCTTGCGCTGGTTTGTGTCACCAGGTCGACGGGCGGTAGTATCGGCCCAATCCGGTACTATCGGCCAAGTCGGGTAAATAGGCCCCAACAGGCAAAATTTGTTGGTCTCCTATGAAAGGCCACCTCTCTCTTTTTCTAGTGGTTATTCCTCCTCTATTTCTTCAAGCTTTGCCCCATTGTTCTTGACCCTTTGAGCTTGATTTGATTCTTACCCTCCTATGATTCTTGCCCATATTTGAGAGCGAGTTTGAGGAGATATAGATCCACAATTTGACCAAACCATATTATCTCTTTGTGAGTGATATTTGGAATCTAGATCTTGGAGGATTTTGTGTTCTCCTTGTGTTCGTCCTCTCTTGTTCCCCCAATAGCTTTAGTAGCTTTGTTGGAACTTAAGAGTGAAGAATTGGAGCATCTTTGTGGTGTTCTTGCCATTTGCATTAGGTGCATCGGTTTGTGTTCTCCTCGGAGAATTTGGTTGTTTAATCCATTGAAGCTTGTCCCTCTTGGGTTCATGGAATGCTAGACTGTTGGGTGTCCTTTGTGTGTGTGTGTGTTATTGGGGCCTCCAGTCAAGTTATGGATCTATCCTCAAGCTAGTGGCCTTGGTGGCATTTATTTGGAGCCTCCAATTAAGTTGTGGAGATTGCCCCAACCTTGTACGGGTTTGGTGACCTCCCTCAAGCGTCCCATAGTGGATCAGGTTCTTGCCGTGCGACGGGTGCTCATGAGAATAGGGCGAGGCCTCTTTTGGCATTGGTGGTCTTAGTACCGCCCACCCCTCCAACGAGACGTACTTCCATGTTGGAAGGACTCGGTAAAATATCATCTTCCCCACGTGCCTCGGTTATCTCTATACCCAAGCTCTTTACTTATGCACTTTACATTATGATAGCCTCGTTTGAAGTAATCTATCTTGCTATCGCATCGTTGCTTGTCTTGCTTATCATAATTTGTTGGTGCACATAGGTGAACCTTAGTATATATATAGGCTTTGTGCTTAACAAAAGAAAACTCTAGTTTTATTCCACCATTGTTAAGCCTATCTCGTAAAAAATTTAAACCGCCTATTCACCCCCCCCTTTAGGAGGCATACGTGATATTTCACCTGCCTTCCTGCCCTGTTCACCTTGTTCCTTCCCCGGTTCCCCTAATCGGCTAATAAGGCTACGACGATGGTGTACAGTGGATAAGGCCAGCATCAGCCCCAGGGATGGAGACAAGGGGGACGAGGGGGGATAGGACACCCCCAATGTTCTAACTTTTTGAAGAATACTACGGATTATAACACTAATTTCTGAAGAATTCAGTCATATTTTTCCTCCTCACGAAGTTCACAACACTAAAGCTATCACTTAGCCACCCTTAAGAATAGAACATGGCTCCGTCCCTGAGCAGCCCCTTCATCTTTTTCCACGGTCTAGCAGTCAACATCACAAACTATTCAGTATATATATCTAGGTAAATTCAACTAAAAATATACAAATTTTACATTACAACGGTCCAATGATTTATAGCCAATTACTAAAATAGTTGATGATTTGGTGTATTTGCTTCTCAAATTGGTGTTGCTTCTTCCGGTGGTGACGGTAAATGTTGAAAGAGCATCTTCTTCAATTAACTTTATCAAGAACAAGCTGAGAAATAAAATAGGTGATAGTCTTTTGGACGATTGTTTAATCATATACATTGAGCTAGATACTTCTTCGAAGTGGATGAAGAGTATATAATTGAGACTTTCATGGCCACGACAAGGCGTAAACCCCATAAAAGTAGTTTATTTGTGCTTTTGAAGGTACATATTCCTATCTTATGCAAAATTCAAACATTTTATGTGACTTACTATCATGTTATAAGACAATTGTGTTATAGTTAAATTATATGCTAGTATGTTGGCCTTTCTTTACTTATGCCAAATATTTTTTTAAAGGTGGACCACCCCGCATCAAATTCCTGGATCCTCCACTGACCTCTTTGTGGAAGATTGTGAAGAGTTCCAGACTTCTCCTTCATGGAGCTTGTGAAGTGGTCGTGGAGTTTTCCATCTTTGAAGTGGAGGAAAAACTAGCAATAAGAAGGGGCCCTACCTTCATGGAAGGATCAAAGAAGAATGTGAGCTTTGGTAGCGTCCAGGGATCCTTCTTGGTAACCCACAGCTGTCCAGTTACGCCTTAGCTTACTTATGAGTAAGTGAACATCAAGATACATCTTCATCTCTGTATGTCTCCGTTATCTCTATATCTAAGTTTATTTACTTGTGATAGCCTTTGAGCTTGAAATTAATATATCTTGTTTGTCAGTTGTGATATTTACCTTGTGTTATCTGCATTAGCTCTAGTTCTTGTTGGTGCACTTAGTTGAGCCTAGCTTATTTAGGTTTTATGCTTAAAAATAAACATAAATTTAATTTTGCATTCATTCAATCTAAATCCCCATTATTTTAAAATGTCTATTCGCCCCTCCCCTCTAGGCGACATCCTAGTCTTTCAAAAGTACACATGTTTCACTTTTCAGATGCAGAACTAGTGTTTATCATAGTACAGAATACCAAGAAAATTTTGAAACCAAGCACATAATTAAAAAGATATGGCTACACATTACAAATCCAATTGTGGGACATTTTAGTGCAACTCGTGTAGATTAAAGTTCAACCGCAAAGCAAAAAAAAGTTAAGTTCACAAATAAAATTAATCAACTAACAATAAAAATAGAAGACTCAATTCCATATTTTAACCCCAAAGTTGTGGATTTATAACACAAAATTACTCATTTAAGAATTCTTAATTTTTTACCCCCAACTTTTACAATATGACATATATTACCTCATCTAGTTATATTCCCTCTTATGTCATCATGAGTTCAAGGTCTACCTAGACAACCACGTTGGAAACACACATCTTCTAGGCGCAGTTGAGCTCAGCAGGGGAGGTCGGTTGTGTTCGGTCTGAAGCATGTGTAGTGTGAAGTGGTCAGATTATGCCCCACCCACTTTGTCTTCCCCCACCCAAGCCATGCCACTTCTCTCATGCCAACCTAGGGTTAGGGGTTGTGGTGGCAAAATCAATGGCAGGAAAAGCGGCATGGACAAGGTGGTTGTTTTGTGCCATATATGCATGGGACGGCGATCACCTGGCTTGGCTTCTAACTCCGACAATCATAGGCGGTTGGGCCCCCTCCATCACCTATTATCAAGTCTGAGTCGTTGTATATATGTATGTGTGTTCTCCCTCCAAGACGAAGTATGCTTTGAGTGCAACTTAGGGATAGATGCGGCTTAACCCAAGTAGAACATCAAGCATACAACACTTGGAAGGGCAGATCGCCCGAATCATACTGCACTAAACTATGAGCGTTTATCAAAACACGCTACACCGGCATGGAGGATGCATAAGGAGATGTACATTTGGAAGCCCACGCAAACCTGGCATGTGGGGTCTATGTTGGCATAATTAGAGAGAAGTGACTAAATGGGGTTAAACATATCATTTTGTCACATCTTGGGGGTAAATACGATCAGAAATTCTATAGGAGAAATACTTTGACTACAAAAGAAAAATTGGAGGACAAAAGTGGAGTAAACTCAAAATAAAAACCAGTTTATCGATGAGAAGCAAAACCGTACAAATAAATACACCTACAATGTTAATGGAAGCATAAGACAGGTCTCATTTGCTAGTCTAAAGACGTTGTGGGAGTGACACGAAAGACCATCATGGTTTCATAGTGTAGGGGTCCCAACCTTTAATAAGATTGATCCCTCCTGTGTTTACAATGCTAGTCCCTAGATCAATAGCTAGCATCCACAGTTAAGATGTAATATCAAGAAACAAAGGTCATAATATAACTTTATAACCAGGAATAACATAATTTTATTACATCAAACATAGCTCAAATGGCTATTACATTACATTGCAGCGGAATAACAATAAGTAGGGGTCCATCATCTTCAAAATGCCACAGGCAGATGTTGGTTGTAGACTTTGTAATCCTAATCAAACAATCTTCACTAAAACAATCAAACCTGCAACATACAAGTTACAGCCACAAAGGGTCAATACATTTGAATTGTATTGGCAAGTGATACTATATTTGTATAGTGGAATCTATCATCTATATGCATTTGGCTAAGTGGAGTTGAGGCTTGCATTGCTCAAAATAGATTTTTCCCTAACTTTTGAAAATACTAAGTTTTTGTTTGACAAAATCATTTTCCTCAATCAAAGATTTCAAGATCCTTGTACCAAGCCATCTCTCCATCAATGATTGAAGAATTCATACAACCCTTGTTCAATCCACAAGATTTTAATTTAGAAATTGGAGTGATGAGATTCTTGATTGCTTCCATGTCTTGATGCTCAAATTGTCCTTTACCGGGGACATGGCTAAGTACTTAGATTTTACACTCTGCAGAGGTGGTGCACTTTACCCACAAGACTTGGTTTCCCAAGACAAAATCTTTCAGAAGCCTTCCCTTAGACCAATATGGACGCGTTCCAACCTATCAAACACTACCACCCACTGTCCATATGGCTAAGTTCTTGCAACCTATATGATCATGGCAGAGCCCATATTGCCAAGTGGTTGCACTTGAAGCTTCTCAACATTTGACATCTCAAATCTCTTTGTTTCCTGGGTGGCATTCCACAAGTGAGATACACAATCCAAGTCCATGGCATTGTGAACCACTCAACCATTCTCCACCAAGCTTTTCCATTCCACCCAGGAGGTTCATTAACTTAGTTGTTTTATTAAACAAAATCACAAGTCCTTAGACTTAGAATATTTTTCCATAGTGTGAATATATATTCCACCCATGTTTTCTATTAGCTAGGCTAAGCTTGGTAGTAGTAGGAATATCTAACTTAGGAAAATCCTACTAAGGATTCATCTACTAGGTTTCCTATAGCAAGATCTATACTTAGCAAAATCCATGCAGGTTTACTTAGCAAAACACTAATGCATAGTGAAAGTAATGGGACAAAAAGTATGTAGCATCACTTGCCTTTTTGGTAGAGTATAGGTTCACTTCTTGATCTTTGCAACAATCACACTCTTCAAGTCACTACAAATCAATCAAGCAAGGCACAAACTCAATCTACCAATCAAGCAAAACAACACACATAAATAACAAAGCCAAAGAAATGCATGCAAGCATGCCAAGCTTTGTATTGTTTGAAAAAGTGGTTCCTAGTGGATCATAGATATTTGGGTACATCTAATGGTCATTTCCTAAAGTGGCCAAGTCATTTGCAAAAGGTTTCACTTTAAAACCATTTTCAAAACAAAGTGTTATTTTATGTGGTGTAGAAATATTTTTACTAAGGCATTAGCCTATAGGGTTCACCAAATGAGTTGCTATTGCAAAACTTGGTGTTTTAGTCATTAGATTTGGTCCAAACCATTTCCTTGAAGTTTTCTTTTCATAAACATTTTTATAACAAAAACCATTCTTTTTTATTTGGCTAGAAAATGGCTAAGTCAATTAATCTAACCTAAATCTTTCAAAAATCATTTTTAATACCAAGGGTTGGTTCCTAGGGTCAGTAAGATCACAACAAACCATTTTGCAAAGGTTTTAATTCAAAACTCATTTTTAAACAATTTTTATACCCTAAACAAGTACACAAATGTTTCTGCAAATTCAAACAAGCTAACATATACTATTTGTCAAACTAAGGCCATGGTTGGCTAGGGCTTGTTCTCCTGATTTCATTGATATAAAATTTGCAAAATTTGGACGTGTGGATCCAAAGATATAA
Source organism: Avena sativa (assembly GCA_916181665.1). Lineage (NCBI taxonomy): Eukaryota > Viridiplantae > Streptophyta > Magnoliopsida > Poales > Poaceae > Avena > Avena sativa. Next base: position 164,257,451 of record OV702285.1, on the reverse strand, counting down.
GGGTTTGAAGTTTGCAAAAGTTTCTGTTTTCAAATTCTGTTTTAAACCAAATAGGTGACACGCGGCGCTGTTTCATTGGTCGATACCGGTTCGTCCGGATCGCGGCTGTGGGGCGTTGGATCTATTTAGATCGAGTGGCTTAGATCGAGTACCCCTTAGTGTTTAAGTCATTCTATCTCATCCACTCGATTGATATCGGACGGTTCCTATCTAACAGTCACGAACTGGCGGCGCGATGACAACGGCGAGCGGCGGAGCGACCCGTTGGCGGCAGCGCTATCGAAACAGGAAACGAGGAAGGAGGTAAGGTTGCTTACAGTGATCGCGGTGACGCTCTGATGCTCAAAGTGCTCGTCGTTGGGCAGGGGACGCACGGGGACGGCGGTGATTGCTCGTCGGAGACGTCGTCAGCGTCAGGCTTGCTCAGGCGTCGTCGAGGACGAGGCTACAATGCGTACCAGGGCAAACGGAAGGCAGGTTCAGATGCGTACAGTCCTGGCGAGGATGCTTGCGTGAACGAGAGTGAAAAGGGGCGGACGGGAACCACCTGGGGTACTCGCCGGAGTGAGGCAGACGCAGTGGTGCTGGAGGTTGTCGTTGCCGACACTCTGGAGCGCCCGCGGTCGTACAAAGGGCACAGGCGGATGCGCCAGTGTATGGTGAGCGTGCTCGTGTGCTCAGGGGGGCGGAAGGGAGCGTGTGCTGGCCGGAATTGGCGAGAGGGTCGTCGGAGGCAGAGGGAGTCGAGGAGAGATTGTGGCGGCCTGGAGGCGTGCTCGGGGAAGAAGGCAGAGGGGAAACGGAGAGGAATCAGGGGCGATTAAAACAGCATGCTCGCGGCGAGAGATTACTGCTGCAATAAAGCGTATTGATGCCGTCTTTCAAAGCTTGCAACGGCGACGAGAGGTGGAAGAATCAGTCGCAGGGTGGAGGAAGAAGAACAGGAGGTGTGGGGTCCAGTGTCAGTGAGAAAAGAAGAGGGAGGATGGGTCCACCGGTCATTGACTCTATGGGCTGTTTCGGCGGTGAGAAATGTAACGCTTTAGGGGAGAGAGAGCTGGGCTGGGTGGGCTGTTTGGGCCGGGGTAGTGGGTTGGGTCTGTTTTCTTATTTTTTCTGTCTGATTCCTTTTTCTTTTTCTATTTCTATTTCCTGTTTTGTTATTTCAAACAATTATTCAAACATTCAATAATTCAACAATTCAAACAATCATTAAACTTTGCATTTGTGTTTTTGGTTCTGTTCACCAACATAATCCAATACTCCAAAATAAAATAATATTTTCATTCCTTTTAGGATCTATTTAATATATAATAGATCATAGTTATCTAATCAAATATGATATGATTTATTTAATAAAACTCCATTTAAATTCCAAAATAATTTCCCAAACAAAACCAGTAGGTATCATTTGTAAATAAAGAATACTTGGAGATTGTTTAAAACAAAATAACATTTTTGTTAAAGGGTCCAATATTAGTTTAAATAAAATGGCCAAGGTTTATTAATCAAATAAGGTTTGATTTTATTAATAAAATCTTCATTTAAAACTTAAATATTTTCAAAACCAAATCAGTAGGTTTTATTTGAAAATACAATTCATTTGGAAATCTTGTTTTAAAACAAAATAACATTTTATTTTAGAGTCCATTAAATAAAATAGACTTTCATTATTAAATCAAATAAGATTTGTTTTATTGAGATATTTATTTTGAAATCAAAAATAAAGTCAAAACACTTTAATAGGTTTTATTTGTGAATATCCAATATTGGGAAAACTTATTTTAAATAATTTAATAAGTTTTGATGTTTCAATTTAAATTGGTAAAACCTTTTATCTTGGATGCTAAATCTTTATTACTTTATTTAAAATAAACTTTTATTATTTTAATCAAAGAAAACTCTTTTGTTTCAAAACATTGGCCAAGTTTAATTTGGCTTTATAAAATATTCTTTATTTGTAAATCCACCTTTTCATTTGAAAAAAAAATATTAAAAGATCCAAAAATAATAATTCCAAAACATTTTTAATTTCCCTTTAATAAATGTTTATCTTTATAAATCTCTTTAGGATTTATCTTAAGTCAAATTGGTTTGAGGTTCCATTTGAAATCAAAAAGTTTCTTCTGGCTATGAAAATCAAACAAAGTTTTATTTTATTAATTTATTTTCACATTACAAGATTTGGAAAATCTTGGGATGTGACAGGCTACCACCCTTAAAATAAATCTCGTCCCGAGATTTGGGGAGGCTGGGTTTACAAACAAGTTCAAAACAACTAGGGTACTACCACCCTTAAAAATTTTCAAACAAAAAATTACATCTTGTCCTTCTTGGGATCATGGGAAAACTTCTTTAAGCAACATTTGCATGGTGTCCTTAGTTTCCATACTTGACTCATGGGCCAAGGTTGAGTTTCTCCATAGGCTTGTTCAACTTGTTCTCCATCCTTTCTGAACAATTGTTTGCATAGTGGCCTAGTTCCTTGCATTTGAAACATGTGACAAGGCTGATATCCCTCATAGGCTGGTTTATCTTATGCTTCATCTTTTCAGGACAGTAGTTTGCATAATGTCCTAACTCTTTGCAGTATTTGCACATCACTTGGCTAAAATTCTTCCTTATCTTGGGTTTCACCAACTTTTGTTTGTCTTCTTGTCTCTTCTTCTTTTCTGGGCATTCATTGTAATAGTGTCCCATCTCTTTGCAATTGTAACATTGCAACAGGCTTTTGTCTTTCATCTTCTTTTTGGGTCTCTCCAAAGCTAGGGGTTCTTCTAGTTCATGTTCTTCATGAGTGGGAGATCTTTCTCTCTTCTTGAGGCATTGATCTTCATGTTCCTTGGATGCATGATCTTTGTCTCTAAAACTATTGTTGGCTTGGGTTCCTTCTAGAATAGCATCTTTTTCATCCTTGTTGTCATTAGCTCCTTGGGAAAAGTTTTCTCTCATGTTGATCATTTGAGTAACTAATCCTTGCAGCAATTGGGATTGAAGTTTCAAAATCCTTTGTATGGCTGGGTCTAATCCATTGTTGTTGGCTAAAAGCTGAGTTGTCTCTTGGATCAACTGGTTTTGGGTTGCTATAAGCTCTCTCATGTTGTCTTCTTGGTTGGTGTTGGTGTCTCTTGGAGTAGTCATCTGTTTTGGGTTTGAAGGGAGATTAGAATAGGCAAAATATTTCTAAGGAAGTATTTCTAATCACACACATCACAATTCACACAAGCAATCCCAAACAAACATTCACAAACAACTTTGCACTCAAACAACAAAGTTCAAGCACATTCTTAGGCAACAAAATATTTTTATTACACCACACAAATTGGTGGTTTTGTCTTAGCTAAAATATGGTGGTCCATCTATATGGTTTACTTGTGATCTTTCCTTCCTTCTTGATTCTTCTTGAATGAGATCTTGGTTTCCTTGAGAAAAACTCTTGGTCACAATACTTCAAAGTTGTTGATGGTTTCTTCTTATTTTGCATTCCCTCAGTTTCTAAATCTTGAGTAGGATTCCCTTGTCTCATTTGTAGTCCTTGGTGGTATCCATGTTGGAAATCTTTGGAGAACATGCTGAAGATGTTGAAGTCATTAGAGTTGAAGATGTTGAAATCATTAGTAATTGAAGATGTTGAAGTCATTAGAGTTGAAGTAGTTGAAGAAGTCCTTTGCACATGGTGTAGTCTTTGGTCATGGGGTAGGCTTTTCCATCAAGTTGAAGTAGAAGAGAAGTAGAGTTGAAACATAAATGGTTTGAGGAAAGAGTTTACAAGTGTTTTTGTAAATAAGTTTTGGAACAAAATACAACTCCTATTTTTCTAAGGGTTTTTGTCCAATCCTAGGGTTTACAAATCCTACAGGCAACACAATGCTCTGATACCATCTGTAGGGGTCCCAACCTTTAATAAGATTGATCCCTCCTGTGTTTACAATGCTAGTCCCTGGATCAATAGCTAGCATCCACAGTTAAGATGTAATATCAAGAAACAAAGGTCATAATATAACTTTATAACCAGGAATAACATAATTTTATTACATCAAACATAGCTCAAATGGCTATTACATTACATTGCAGCGGAATAACAATAAGTAGGGGTCCATCATCTTCAAAATGCCACAGGCAGATGTTGGTTGTAGACTTTGTAATCCTAATCAAACAATCTTCACTAAAACAATCAAACCTGCAACATACAAGTTACAGCCACAAAGGGTCAATACATTTGAATTGTATTGGCAAGTGATACTATATTTGTATAGTGGAATCTATCATCTATATGCATTTGGCTAAGTGGAGTTGAGGCTTGCATTGCTCAAAATAGATTTTTCCCTAACTTTTGAAAATACTAAGTTTTTGTTTGACAAAATCATTTTCCTCAATCAAAGATTTCAAGATCCTTGTACCAAGCCATCTCTCCATCAATGATTGAAGAATTCATACAACCCTTGTTCAATCCACAAGATTTTAATTTAGAAATTGGAGTGATGAGATTCTTGATTGCTTCCATGTCTTGATGCTCAAATTGTCCTTTACCAGGGACATGGCTAAGTACTTAGATTTTACACTCTGCAGAGGTGGTGCACTTTACCCACAAGACTTGGTTTCCCAAGACAAAATCTTTCAGAAGCCTTCCCTTAGACCAATATGGACGCGTTCCAACCTATCAAACACTACCACCCACTGTCCATATGGCTAAGTTCTTGCAACCTATATGATCATGGCAGAGCCCATATTGCCAAGTGGTTGCACTTGAAGCTTCTCAACATTTGACATCTCAAATCTCTTTGTTTCCTGGGTGGCATTCCACAAGTGAGATACACAATCCAAGTCCATGGCATTGTGAACCACTCAACCATTCTCCACCAAGCTTTTCCATTCCACCCAGGAGGTTCATTAACTTAGTTGTTTTATTAAAAAAATCACAAGTCCTTAGACTTAGAATATTTTTCCATAGTGTGAATATATATTCCACCCATGTTTTATATTAGCTAGGCTAAGCTTGGTAGTAGTAGGAATCTCTAACTTAGGAAAATCCTGCTAAGGATTCATCTACTAGGTTTCCTATAGCAAGATCTATACTTAGCAAAATCCATGCAGGTTTACTTAGCAAAACACTAATGCATAGTGAAAGTAATGGGACAAAAAGTATGTAGCATCACTTGCCTTTTTGGTAGAGTATAGGTTCACTTCTTGATCTTTGCAACAATCACACTCTTCAAGTCACTACAAATCAATCAAGCAAGGCACAAACTCAATCTACCAATCAAGCAAAACAACACACATAAATAACAAAGCCAAAGAAATGCATGCAAGCATGACAAGCTTTGTATTGTTTGAAAAAGTGGTTCCTAGTGGATCATAGATATTTGGGTACATCTAATGGTCATTTCCTAAAGTGTCCAAGTCATTTGCAAAAGGTTTCACTTTAAAACCATTTTCAAAACAAAGTGTTATTTTATGTGGTGTAGAAATATTTTTACTAAGGCATTAGCCTATAGGGTTCACCAAATGAGTTGCTATTGCAAAACTTGGTGTTTTAGTCATTAGATTTGGTCCAAACCATTTCCTTGAAGTTTTCTTTTCATAAACATTTTTATAACAAAAACCATTCTTTTTTATTTGGCTAGAAAATGGCTAAGTCAATTAATCTAACCTAAATCTTTCAAAAATCATTTTTAATACCAAGGGTTGGTTCCTAGGGTCAGTAAGATCACAACAAACCATTTTGCAAAGGTTTTAATTCAAAACTCATTTTTAAACAATTTTTATACCCTAAACAAGTACACAAATGTTTCTGCAAATTCAAACAAGCTAACATATACTATTTGTCAAACTAAGGCCATGGTTGGCTAGGGCTTGTTCTCCTGATTTCATTGATATAAAATTTGCAAAATTTGGACGTGTGGATCCAAAGATATAAGGGTTTGAAGTTTGCAAAAGTTTCTGTTTTCAAATTCTGTTTTAAACCAAATAGGTGACACGCGGCGCTGTTTCATTGGTCGATACCGGTTCGTCCGGATCGCGGCTGTGGGGCGTTGGATCTATTTAGATCGAGTGGCTCAGATCGAGTACCCCTTCATGTTTAAGTCATTCTATCTCATCCACTCAATTGATATCGGACGGTTCCTATCTAACAGTCACGAACTGGCGGCGCGATGACAACGGCGAGCGGCAGAGCGACCCATTGGCGGCGGCGCTATCGAAACAGGAAACGAGGAAGGAGGTAAGGTTGCTTACAGTGATCGCGGTGACGCTCTGATGCTCAAAGTGCTCGTCGTTGGGCAGGGGGCGCACGGGGACGGCGGTGATTGCTCGTCGGAGACGTCGTCAGCGTCGGGCTTGCTCAGGCGTCGTCGAGGACGAGGCTACAATGCGTACCAGGGCAAACGGAAGGCAGGTTCAGATGCGTACAGTCCTGGCGAGGATGCTTGCGTGAACGAGAGTGAAAAGGGGCGGACGGGAACCACCTGGGGTACTCGCCGGAGTGAGGCAGACGCGGCGGTGCTGGAGGTTGTCGTTGCCGACACTCTGGAGCGCCCGCGGTCGTACAAAGGGCACAGGCGGATGCGCCAGTGTATGGTGAGCGTGCTCGTGTGCTCAGGGGGGCGGAAGGGAGCGTGTGCTGGCCGGAATTGGCGAGAGGGTCGTCGGAGGCAGAGGGAGTCGAGGAGAGATTGTGGCGGCCTGGAGGCGTGCTCGGGGAAGAAGGCAGAGGGGAAACGGAGAGGAATCAGGGGCGATTAAAACAGCGTGCTCGCGGCGAGAGATTACTGCTGCAATAAAGCGTATTGATGCCGTCTTTCAAAGCTTGCAACGGCGACGAGAGGTGGAAGAATCAGTCGCGGGGTGGGGGAAGAAGAACAGGAGGTGTGGGGTCCAGCGTCAGTGAGAAAAGAAGAGGGAGGATGGGTCCACCGGTCATTGACTCTATGGGCTGTTTCGGCGGTGAGAAATGTAACGCTTCGGGGGAGAGAGAGCTGGGCTGGGTGGGCTGTTTGGGCCGGGGTAGTGGGTTGGGTCTGTTTTCTTATTTTTTCTGTCTGATTTCTTTTTCTTTTTCTATTTCTATTTCCTGTTTTGTTATTTCAAACAATTATTCAAACATTCAATAATTCAACAATTCAAACAATCATTAAACTTTGCATTTGTGTTTTTGGTTCTGTTCACCAACATAATCCAATACTCCAAAATAAAATAATATTTTCATTCCTTTTAGGATCTATTTAATATATAATAGATCATAGTTATCTAATCAAATATGATATGATTTATTTAATAAAACTCCATTTAAATTCCAAAATAATTTCCCAAACAAAACCAGTAGGTATCATTTGTAAATAAAGATTACTTGGAGATTGTTTAAAACAAAATAACATTTTTGTTAAAGGGTCCAATATTAGTTTAAATAAAATGGCCAAGGTTTATTAATCAAATAAGGTTTGATTTTATTAATAAAATCTTCATTTAAAACTTAAATATTTTCAAAACCAAATCAGTAGTTTTATTTGAAAATACAATTCATTTGGAAATCTTGTTTTAAAACAAAATAACATTTTATTTTAGAGTCCATTAAATAAAATAGACTTTCATTATTAAATCAAATAAGATTTGTTTTATTGAGATATTTATTTTGAAATAAAAAATAAAGTCAAAACACTTTAATAGGTTTTATTTGTGAATATCCAATATTGGGAAAACTTATTTTAAATAATTTAATAAGTTTTTATGTTTCAATTTAAATTGGTAAAACCTTTTATCTTGGATGCTAAATCTTTATTACTTTATTTAAAATAAACTTTTATTATTTTAATCAAAGAAAACTCTTTTGTTTCAAAACATTGGCCAAGTTTAATTTGGCTTTATAAAATATTCTTTATTTGTAAATCCACCTTTTCATTTGAAAAAAAAAATTTATTAAAAGATCCAAAAATAATAATTCCAAAACATTTTTAATTTCCCTTTAATAAATGTTTATCTTTATAAATCTCTTTAGGATTTATCTTAATTCAAATTGGTTTGAGGTTCCATTTGAATTCAAAAAGTTTCTTCTGGCTATGAAAATCAAACAAAGTTTTATTTTATTAATTTATTTTCACATTACAAGATTTGGAAAATCTTGGGATGTGACACATAGGGAGCGTGTCGAAGCTCTGCTACATGTTACCATCATGTGTAAGTCTTTGACGGTCCATGGTGAAGACTGAAGCAGAGAATGTCATGAAGACAGGGACATGAGGGCTAGCTGTGGTGGATTGAGTCTTTGTAGCGATGAGGATCTGGCTTTGGTGATTTGTGACTCGCAACATCGTCTATTGGAGGGGCGACAGTACAGGAGAAGTTCATAGTCTTAGGAAGGTGAAAACCCAAGGTCTGGCCTTAATTGGTAGTACCTGCAACATCCCAAAAATATAAAATAATGATCATCAAACTCTAATCACTAAAATTAGGGTTAACAAAAACTTTGATTAAATAAAGATTAAATGAATGCATGTGTGTATGTGATGATTTCATAAATGCATGAATGGACTTGTGTGATTCAACTAAATAGTAAGTAATGGTTCAAAGATGAATATAACATCATCTAAAACATTTCCAAGCAAAAACAAATCAAGAGAAAATCACAAACAATTCAAATAAAGCAAATGGTCATTTTTGCCAATCTTGCTCACTAGGTCACTTTGAGTGTTTCTAGTCCAATATTTCAAACAGAAACGTTTCCAATTATTTTCACCCCTTGCTAGACCAAGTAAAAGTGAATCAAAGCCCACCTTTCAAACTTGCAGAACCATTTGTCAACCCCATTCAAAGGACAATTCAAAATTGAATTTTTAACATATGTGAAGATCACACCTTTTCAAAACCCAACCAAACCAGCGCCCCTTGACCAATCCAACCAACCCAATACTCCCTAGTATGTGCCTAGCAAACCCACCAAGTTTGAATCCAAAATTCAAATTTGAATTTCTTTCGGCCATTTCATCAAACACCTTGTCAGCAGCAAACAAACAAACAAACAACAAACACTATTTGCAGCAGTGAATTTGGCCAACCATGTTCCCTCTCTGGTTGCAACAAGCTCTTAGTAGATCATCTAGCCTCTTTAACAATCTTTAGCACCACTATGAGCAAGCCTATCCATTAATGGTGACAATGCCGAGAGCACCATTGTCACCCCCATGTCGCCAGTGAGCTAGAGGAAGAACTAGCCTCGACAACCTTGTCTGGGACACGCAGCACCGTCCGTTGCCACTCCCTGTCCAAACCCTGAGTGCAGCCAGCCACTGGACCACCCACCAAGCACGCGCCCAGTCCCTCTGCGTGCGAGCTGAGAGCACGCTAGTGCACCATCAGCGACACCAGCCCACAGACCATGCGCTTCCCTTGCCACTTGCAGACGTGATCGCCAGCATCCCAGCACCCCGCCAGACAACCTCGTTCGCCGCTGCGCGGACCATGCACGCTGTGCGACATTAAAATTGCTGTCGGACCCGCCCAGAGCGTCGTAGTGTTCCGACCGTTCAGCACCGCCCCACGCCGCAAGACCATGCCGTTGAGCTTCACTAGGGAGCACAGAACCGCCCCCTATCGTCGCCCATGCCCGTAGCACTCTGTGCCGTCGACACCGACGAGCTCCACCCGCGTCGTTTGGTCCCCTTCAGCCACTATAAAAGGAGGCCTCCCCCGCTCGTTTTCTTCACACCAGTTCACTTCCCACCTCTTACTGATCACACCCACTCACTCCCGGAGCAAGGCGAGCACCAGGTGGCCAGAATTTCACCAGAGTTTGCCGCTACAGAGGAGGAGAGGCGTCGTCGATTGGAGCCGCCCTAGGAGAAGCTGCCGGTACCAGGCCGTCGTCGACTTCGTCGTTCGCCCCTGTCACCGACCAAGCCTGAGCCCGGGTGAGCCTCCCACGACCCCCACCGGCTGCGCTAGGGTTCTGTCTCGCCATCGCTGCCCGACATGGACGATGAACTAGAGCCGTTCGATTAGAGTTAGATCCTAGGATCCTAATCGCCCCTCGTTGTCTCACTAACGAGTGGGGTCGCTCACTTAACCATCCCGCGCGTGCACTGTGCGTAGTGGGCCGGTCCATTTAAACATTTCACGCAACCCACTAATTCAAATTTAGATTTATTCATTTAATTTCAAACCCAGTTTTGTACCTAGATTCAAAAATCAACCCAGCTCGATTCACTAAACCAAAAGGCAGGAAACCAATTTTGTTAGAAAGGTACTGGATTGCTTAATCCAAACCCGTTGGATTCAAACCATTTAGATTTGTATATCACCCATGGTAAAAATAACTAGGCAGAAGCTTTTCTGCATTCAAACATTTTTCAAAATTCAACCATAAGAGCTTTTGAGTTGATTCGAACTCTCAAAAATCACAATTAACCACAACTTTCAGAATATATAAAAATATATAGGTTTACTTACAGAAATAATGATCAAGTAATAAAAGAATGCCACATAGGCATTTCTAGTCACTTTAATAAATTAAAAAAAAAGTTAAACCTTATTAAATTGTGACACCACTTTAAATCACATTCCCATGTACTGAAATATATGGTGATGACATGTGTCAACATGATCCCATGTTTGAGTTGGATAATATTAAATCTTAAGTAGTTTTTCAATGAGTAGAAATTACTTTTCTAAAATAAAATAAATAAGACAAGTGCTTTAAATCTTTGTGATAATAGTGATGATGCTAGATCATCCAGTGTGAACCTTTGTGTGCTAAATCAAGTAGTTAAGAATTGTGTGGTGATTGTGTACCTCGTATTTATTTATAGACGCTAGTACCGACCAAGGATACGAGGAGGAAGGAGGATACTACGAGGAAGAAGCCGAGGAGAACTCCAATCACTGCTCTGCACAAGGCAAGCTTATACTAATATCTTAGCAAGCCTAATACTACCAGTTGACTTAGCAAGCTACTAATTGCTTGTTACTATGTCAACTATATGCCTTAAGCATATATGATTATACCCACTTGACACACCATCCTAGTTTTACTTGCAAGCTTAGTATTTTATTTTCTTTATTAAAGGCTTTCTATCAAAAGTTTACTTAGTGACTTGTAGATTCTAGAAAGATAATCGAAGGTATCATAAAAAGCATAAAATTTGGCCTAAGTTAGATAATCTTGATGTTATCCTGAGGCATGACATTCTACTTAGATAAGATACACTTGTTTACCACCCCTCATTAGTATCTACCCCCATTTATAGATGCTAGTGCTAAGCATAAAACTTGATCAACTTTAGATGAGAATACTTGGTGAAAATGGCTATAAAAACCTTAAAATGATGGGTCATTCTACTGAAATGTTTTGACATGTGTTTTCGAACACTAGATGATTTTGATGATGAAAATGTTAAGGCATGAGCCTTATCCCTTTATAAAACGGATGGTTGTCTGGATGCGATACCATTCCAATTTTACCGTACAACCACAATACCCGAAAATTGGGTAGCACTTGACTAAAAATTTATATACCTTAGTACGGATTCCCTTGCGACCAAGGTCTGAGCTGAGGTTACCTTGTGAAGATTGTCCACCTGTGCAGTACCCAAGATGACGGTTGGTCATGGTTGGGAGGCCAAACTCACAGGAGAGGTGTCTATATTAGGGCGTGTAATTGAAAGGTTGGGATTGATTATCCGCATACTGAGTATGGTGAATTCAGAATTGTTTCCGACAGATCTATCAAATGTTGTGGTAAAAGTGTGCAATCTCTACAGAGTGTCAAACTATTCGTATAGCCGCGTCCGCGGTTATGGACAGTTAGAGTGGCGATACTGTTCTATCGTCGGATGTTTTCAAAATGACTTATGAAATGATTTATGACTTTGACTTGACCACAACAAAGTTATAATATGAATTTTAAGTTCCCACTTAAGTGTTATAAAACTTTCAACTATTCTCTCCGTAATATGAAATTCATGTTCCCATTTAGATGTATTCAGCGTCCCCGGCCACCAATTTGTGAGATTTAGTACTACACAACGAGACATAGCAGCTAGCAGGATCACAATATAAGCCTCACACGCAACTATTCCCTCCGTCCAATTCAAAAAAAAAGTTGAAGATTTATCTAGATTTTTGTATGTATTTATATACTAAAATTTATCTAAATATATGTGAATCTGGACAAACCTTTAATATTCTTTTTTGAATAGAGAAAATAATAATCTAATATAGCAGCAATGTGAATCTAGACAAATCTCTAATATTTTTTAGAGGGAGGGAATAGCAATCTAGTATATCAGCAAGCATGATAAGAAAAAAAGAGCTGCCACAGATTTAGGGTCCACGCACGTGGGAAACAATACCAAATAAGCGGGCTAGGTAGCTGCGGCGGTGAAAAAGGGAGCACACGGCCTGCCCGCGAGGCCTCAGCGAGACGAATGATCTTTTTTCTTCGATCGATCGGCTGATCCAGAACGTTTTAACATACTCTGTTTTGTGCAACTGATGGTCCATCCTCTATCTATTGGTTTTTTTTAGAAACATATATTAATATCAGAAAATAGCAATTACACCGCTGCATAAATTAATATAAAAACTTTCAACGCTGAATAAATCTAAGTGTTATAAAACTTTCAACCATGCTATCAGGTTAATCTCTACGTAGCTAGCACTACGGGACGCGCGCGCTACGCCAAGGACAAAAGGCCGTCGGCGTAGGCCAAAATACCCTCGACATATGGTACGCCGAGTGCTGCCCTCGGCGTAGCCTCCTCGGCAAAGATCTCTCTCGGCGGAGCACACTCAAGCCGTCGGCGTATTGAAATCCCGTCGGCATATGCTACACCGAGGGCTTTGCCGTCGGCGTAGCGGCCATCGGCATAGACTGTCGGCCGGTTGCAAAAACATTTTTTTTTGGAAAAAAAATATTTTTGAAAAAAAAATCTCAATTTTTTTATTCTTTGAATTGTTTCACTTGTTAATCTCCTACTTTGAACATTTTAACACTAATTATACTTAATATTTGATTAAATTTCAGTCTTAGTCAAACTTTCCAGCAGGCCACCCATCCTAATACTACTTCAGCTTCAGCACGCTTAACTTTCTCGTTCCTTCAGAATCTGTTTCCGCAAAGTAATTCATACATTGGTGTCAATACTATGATATCAATCCTATTAACTCTTATATTATCATGTCACATGTTTGTATTTTTTGAAATTACAAACAATTATTTAAGTAAATATTAATGAATAAGTAAAAATATTATTGAATTCAAATAAAAATATAATAATTTTGTTTTTTTGTATTTTTCTATTTAATATAGAATAATTAATATCTTTAAATCTGTAAATCGAAATTCAACAAATAATATGTCTAAATTGATCAGAAAAATGAGAGGAATCCAAATATGATATCCATAACAACTAATTATAAACCATCCGTTTTTGAATTAGCTATTTGGTGGTTGCTTTAGAAATCCCCTTTTTGCGCTCGGATAATGAAAATGCCTTTTTGGTGCGATGAAAAGGAAAACTTGCATTGGATCTTTGATAAAATAGCATATTGTGAACCTAAAAAAGATTTTTATAAAAAACATGAGCATCGGACCTGTAGTTCATATCTGACCCACTTCCTACCGATTCGGCAGGAATTTGTCTTTTTCACCAAAGGTGGACGGAAAGGTTTCGGATCCTCCTGTTGGGACTTTGTCCATATAAGGTGGTATAGTATTTTTTTAAAATATGGTGGTAGTATTTTGAATTAGCCAATTGGTGGTTGCTTCACAAAACCGTCCGTTTTTATGCTCGGAAAATAGAAAATGGCTTTTTGGTGCGACGAAAAGGAAAACTTTCTCCTGCAACATTGTTCGCCATCCCATGATGCATGTGTATGCATAATATGGACACATTATCACAAACTATGCCTTGATTCTAGCCATAACATTGGTCATTTGACCCGAAAGCCAAGAAACCTCGAATGAGATAGGTCATTTTGTGAATGTTTTTTTGAGACATAATCAATATATCAAGTTTGCTATTTTTCCTTATAAATATGTCACATAATATGACACCACGCGAAGGTTTCGCATTGTTTCGATCGTTTTGAATTTTTTATGCCCGTTTTAAACTATCGTCAAACTTTGTCGAACGGCGGACATAAAGATTGTTAGCTCGGGGCCGAGCCTCGCTAAACTTTTATTGGATCTTTGATAAAATAGCATATTGTGAACCTACAAATGATTTTTGTAAAAAACATGAGCATCGGATCATGTACCTGTAGTTCATATCTGACCCACTTCCTACCGATTTGGCAGGAATTTGTCTTTTTCACCAAAGGTGGACGGAAAGGTTTCGGATCCCCCTGTTGGGACATTGTCCATATAAGGTGGTATAGTATTTTTGTAAAATGTGGTGGTAGTATTTTGAATTAGCCATTTGGTGGTTGCTTCACAAAACCGTCCGTTTTTTATGCTCGGAAAATAGAAAATGGCTTTTTGGTGCGACGAAAAGGAAAACTTCCTCCTACAACATTGTTCGCCATCCCATGATGCATGTGTATGCATAATATGGGCACATTATCACAGACTATGCCTTGATTTTAGCCATAACATTCGTCATTTGACCCGAAAGCCAAGAAACCTCGAATGAGATAGGTCATTTTGTGAAGGTTTTTTTTGAGACATAATCAATATATCAAGTTTGATATTTTTTCTTATAACTATGTCACATAATATGACACCACGCAAAGGTTTCGCATTGTTTCGATCTTTTTGAATTTTTATGCCCGTTTTAAACCATCGTCAAACTTTGTCGAACGACGGACATAAAGATTCTTAGCTAGGGGCCGAGCCTCGCTAAACTTTCATTAGATCTTTGATAAAATAGCATATTGTGAACCTAAAAATGATTTTTGTAAAAAAACATGAGCATCGGATCATGTACCTGTGGTTCATATCTGACCCACTTCGTACCGATTCGGCAGGAATTTGTCTTTTTCACCAAAGGTGGACGGAAAGGTTTCGGATCCCCCTGTTGGGACATTGTCCATATAAGGTGGTATAGTATTTTTGTAAAATGTGGTGGTAGTATTTTGAATTAGCCATTTGGTGATTGCTTCACAAAACCGTCCGTTTTTATGCTCGGAAAATAGAAAATAGCTTTTAGGTGCGACGAAAAATAAAACTTCCTCCTCCAACATTGTTCGACATCCCATGATGCATGTGTATGCATAATATGGGCACATTATCACAAACTATACCTTAATTCTAGCCATAACATTGGTCATTTGACCCGAAAGCCAATAAACCTCGAATGAGATAGGTCATTTTGTGAAGGTTTTTTTGAGACATAATCAATATATTAAGTTTGATATTTTTCCTTATAACTATGTCACATAATATGACACCACGCGAAGGTTTCGCATTGTTTCGATCGTTTTTGAATTTTTTATGCCCATTTTAAACTATCGTGAAACTTTGTCGAACGGCGGACATAAAGATTATTAGCTCGGGGCCGAGCCTCGCTAAACTTTCATTAGATATTTGATAAAATAGCATATTGCCAACCTAAAAATGATTTTTGTAAAAAAACATGAGCATCGGATCATGTACCTGTAGTTCATATCTGACCCACTTCCTACCGATTCGGCAGGAATTTGTCTTTTTCACCAAAGGTGGACGTAAAGGTTTCGGATCCCCCTATTGGGACATTGTCCATATAAGGTGGTATAGTATTTTTGTAAAATGTGGTGGTAGTGTTTTGAATTAGCCATTTGGTGGTTGCTTCACAAAACCGTCCGTTTTTTATGCTCGGAAAATAGAAAATAGCTTTTTGGTGCGACAAAAAGGAAAACTTCCTCCTGCAACATTGTTCGTCATCCCATGATGCATGTGTATACATAATATGGACACATTATCACAAACTATGCGTTGATTCTAGCCATAACATTGATCATTTGACCCGAAAGCCAAGAAATCTCGAATGAGATAGGTCATTTTGTGAAGGTTTTTTTGAGACATAATCAATATACCAAGTTTGATATTTTTCCTTCTAACTATGTCACATAATATGACACCACGCGAAGGTTTCGCATTGTTTTGATCGTTTTTGAATTTTTTTTATGCCCGATTTAAACTATCGTGAAACTTTGTCGAACGGCGGACATAAAGATTGTTAGCTCGGGGCCGAGCCTCGCTAAACTTTCATTAGATATTTGATAAAATAGCATATTGTCAACCTAAAAATGATTTTTGTAAAAAAACATGAGCATCGGATCATGTACCTGTGGTTCATATCTGACCCACTTCCTACCGATTCGGCAAGAATTTGTCTTTTTCACCAAAGGTGGACGGAAAGGTTTCGGATCCCCTTGTTGGGACATTGTCCATATAAGGTGGTATAGTATTTTTGTAAAATATGGTGGTAGTATTTTGAATTAGCCATTTGGTGGTTGCTTCACAAAACCGTCCGTTTTTTATGCTCGGAAAATAGAAAATGGCTTTTTGGTGCGACAAAAAGGAAAACTTCCTCCTGCAACATTGTTCGTCATCCCATGATGCATGTGTATACATAATATGGACACATTATCACAAACTATGCCTTGATTCTAGCCATAACATTGGTCATTTGACCCGAAAGCCAAGAAATCTCGAATGAGATAGGTCATTTTGTGAAGGTTTTTTTGAGACATAATCAATATACCAAGTTTGATATTTTTCCTTCTAACTATGTCACATAATATGACACCACGCGAAGGTTTCGCATTGTTTCGATCGTTTTTGAATTTTTTTTATGCCCGATTTAAACTATCGTGAAACTTTGTCGAACGGCGGACATAAAGATTGTTAGCTCGGGGCCGAGCCTCGCTAAACTTTCATTAGATATTTGATAAAATAGCATATTGTCAACCTAAAAATGATTTTTGTAAAAAAACATGAGCATCGGATCATGTACCTGTGGTTCATATCTGACCCACTTCCTACCGATTCGGCAAGAATTTGTCTTTTTCACCAAAGGTGGACGGAAAGGTTTCGGATCCCCCTGTTGGGACATTGTCCATATAAGGTGGTATAGTATTTTTGTAAAATGTGGTGGTAGTATTTTGAATTAGCCATTTGGTGGTTGCTTCACAAAACCGTCCGTTTTTTATGCTCGGAAAATAGAAAATGGCTTTTTGGTGCGACAAAAAGGAAAACTTCCTCCTGCAACATTGTTCGTCATCCCATGATGCATGTGTATACATAATATGGACACATTATCACAAACTATGCGTTGATTCTAGCCATAACATTGATCATTTGACCCGAAAGCCAAGAAATCTCGAATGAGATAGGTCATTTTGTGAAGGTTTTTTTGAGACATAATCAATATACCAAGTTTGATATTTTTCCTTCTAACTATGTCACATAATATGACACCACGCGAAGGTTTCGCATTGTTTCGATCGTTTTTGAATTTTTTATGTCCGTTTTAAACTATATATAATGTTTTATGTTTTACTTAATTTTTATTTATAAATGTGTAATATTTGAGTGTAGATAGATAGGTCTTATTTTTCTGCAAATTTTGATATATTATTTGTATTTTTCCGAATTAGAATGATTTAGTTATGATTTTTCAAAGTTTAATGAGATAAAATAAAAAATAGCTACACCGAGGGCAGCCGTCGGCGTAGCATAGAATATGCCGAGGCGCCGACGGCTGCTTGGCGGGCTGGCCTGGACGATGGCTACGCCGACGCCCCGACGTTTGGCCGTCGGCGTAGCGACCGGCCGTCGGCGTAGCTTCCCATTCCTGTAGTGTAGCATAGACTAACCTGGTAGCATGGCGAGCTGGATTGGTGGCCGGGGACGCTGAATTTGTGAGATTTAGTCTGTCATAGACAAGTTTTTCCCTTGGATCTTTTTGATTTTACATATATTTGTTAATTTTGTAACAAACTTGTATGAGTTTTGTAGCAAAAATATACACGATATGTTGCAGTGTTTACCCGACATTTGCCAGAACTTTCTTCCCCCTTTTATTCGACATTGTGTAAATTATAAAAAAATGTAACAAACTCGTATGATTTTTGTTGAGAAGGGAGACACCGGATATTGTAATGGTTTCCTGCAAGTTGTGTGTTTTTCTGGGGATTTTCGATGATGTTTGCGTGCTTTTCAAAATGCGGCAAACACATAACCTTTTGTTGTAGTCATTTGTGATCTTTGTTGAAATAGTTGGCGATTATGTTGTAAACAAATTTGTAGCGGAAATGTTGATGCTTGCAAACACATGGCCTTTTGTTGTAATTGTTTGAGATTTTTGTTGAAATTATTGACGATTTTCGTTGTAACTCAATCCGCAACAAAAAAATGGTTGGTTAAATTTTTGTAACATTGCTTCTTTTAAAATGCTGTGATGTTTCTATTGTAATACTATAATTTTTTTATGCGGAGTGAGGGATTTTTATTGCAATGCTCAATGTGCCACAGATCTACACACACAGTGGCATTTTTCCATAAATATCAAGAAGATCGGGTCCAAATAGATATACCCTTTCGGTTAACTGGAGAAGTTTAGGACGGTGAGTTGATTTCGCAATAAAAAAGGGGCAAAATGCAAAATCTCTGTCGCAAATGATTTCAGCCATCTTTTTTGACAGAAAATGATTTCAGCCGTTGGATGAGGATTGGACGGCCGGGAGGACAAGCAATTTTTGGGAAAACTATCAACCCACCAACGCCTAGCGCTGCCCTATGTTAAATCGAAATCCAACACTGTTTACGAACACGAACCGACTGCACGTGTACACAAAAATGACTGATCGATAGGAGACCCGCAAGCTCCCATCAGCAGTACGCGCCGAGACGTTTCCTCTCACACACACACTCGTGCTCGTGCCCGCACTGAAAATCCTGGCAAGTCACTGTGCGTGCGTGGAGTACTCCTACGATAAGATGGGAGTAGGAGTTCATCATCGACGCTGGTCTAAAAGCAGAGGAGGCGAGGAGGGATGGGCGTGCGCAGCTAGCTAGCTAGGCCGGTCATTCACTCCCATTGGCCGTAGCCTCCTCGTGGTCAGTCAGTCAGTACGTGCAGATGCACTCGCTTGGGCAGCTTCGTGCTCGTACGTGCAATTATTCACACGCACACGACACGGCATAGGTACGTACTAGAGCCGGTCGACAGGACGATACCCCCAGCGGCCCAGCCCCAGTCCGTCCGGCAGTGGCGTCGCCATTGGCGCATGCGTCACGTCTCAGATATCAGATAGGTGCGTGCCGTGCCATGCGATATTGCGTCCGTACGTGGTACGTGCTCAAATTCAATAGCCTGTGTGGCTGTGTTGGTACGTACTTTGGATACTCCATTATGAGGCTGCCCAGGACGGCCGCATGCAGAAGCCAAGACATTTATGCACGTTGTACTTTTGATACTTACGTCCGATCTGATCCTTCGTTCGAACAGTTTGTATCGAATGCATGCTCGGCTGGCTGGGAAGTAAAGAAGATCAAGTCGGATTAAGTGTCAACAGAATGTTACTGTGTCAGGAATTAAGACGGATGCATCGTGCAGGCTGCCGGCATATGCTAGGTGAAACATCGATATCGGTCGATCCACCGTCGCTCGCCAGGATCAGGCATGCATGCATGTATGCATGTAGCGCGATGGACAGCGGCCTTAAAACAGCACTAGCGTGGCATGTTTGTTTTATTGCCTGCCGCATGTCCAGTCCAGATGCACACTAGTCAAGATAATATAGGCCACATGCGATGCAAGGGCGATCGAATCGGCCGTACGTACGTACGTAACGTTGATAGGTGACGTGAAAAATGTGTGAGGAAAGCGAGGGAATCCAGAACCCGGCACAGACTCAGGCGTGATTTGACAATGGACTATTGCTTGCTTGCTTGCTTCGACGTGCTCTGCTGCTACCACATCTTTTCGGGCGGAGTGGAGTGGACGGGATCGTTATCTACTGTTGGACTCGTATTGTAGTACTACTATGTTGAGGCCAGCAGCAGCCAGCCGTTGCTTCTTCCAGCCCGGCCCAGGGCGCGTCGTCCACCGATGCGTCGTTTTTTTTTTTTTGAGAGAGCATCCTTTTTTTTTTGTGAACATTGAACGATATATATTGTTGCATATTAGTCCATGGAGTACAAGAAGGCCAAAAGGATAAATATTACACAGAGGCCCAAGAATTTGCATTCAGGACCCTGAAGAAAAACTTGAAAAGGCAATCAAGCCCTTCGTCCTCATCCTCCTCCAGATCGGTGATGAAGCTCCGGCGTCGGCGAGCATCCTTGCCACAGGAAGCAACCGATGGAAGGAGCTGAGCAGCAGAGGAGCGGCAACCCTACTGCCGTTGAGTCCGGCGTGTTGACGAGACCTGCCGCCAAGGAGACGCCAGAGAGAAGCTCCAGAAAGACTTCACCGCCCGAAGACGCCGCAGACACCGTCGCCTGCAGGAGAGCCGCCATGGCTCTAAGAAGCAGACGAGCGCCACCGAGGCGCCCAAGCCGGAGAAGCCGACAAAACGCCATCGCACCGCTGAAGAAGAAGCAGAGCCTCCATCTCTCCTCCTCGCCACCACGGCCGTCTAGGAGAGACGAAGCCACCGCTCACCGCCCAGATCACCGCACCTCCTCGCCACCTCGGCCGGCCAGGAACGGAAGATCAGGGCCGTGTATCCACAACAGCGAAAGGACCACCTAGCCTTGTTAAGCAGAGACGACAGCCTGCGCCGCCACAAGCTACTCCGGCCGGAGGAGAAAACCGGAGGCGGCGGAACCCTAAGATCCATATCTGGCCAGGATCTGAACCCCGCTCCAAACTACGGGCATAAGGCCCAAAACCCAACCCTAAACTACTCCTGGCACCTCTCCTCCGCCATCTCTGGCCGGCAAAGCCGTCGGAGAGGCTCGGGATCGGCCCGGTCCGACGAGGAGAGACCCTAGCTACTGTGCGAAGAGAGAGAGGGTAAGGGAGGAAATCGAGAGCACCATATTTACTCTTGAGAAGTACAGCCATACCGATGTTCTGTTATTTGTTTCATGAACTATGTATGCCCATGGCCATATATTACTTATATTTATAACTGTAAATTGTATTTATAACTGTATCAATACAAAGATGATAAACATAATAACAATAGAAAACAAGTAGAAAACAAAAGGTTGGACAACAAACCGTTCTTGTCGCAACTATTAAGAACCCAAATCCTTCGTCGTGGTCGGAGAAGAAGAAGATCACCAGTAGCTGGTCCACACTTTGGCACTGAAGAAACCCATAGCCATGAGACGTTAATGAGCCGCAGTAACCATCGGCCCCGTAAGACTGGATCTATCCTGCTGCTAAGGAACATCGGCCAGAGGAGCCCTCCAAGCATCCTCAATGACGGATCCGAGGCCAACACCACCCCATCTAACAAGCGGCCGGATCCTCCACCATCCACCACAAACCAGCAGCAATTCGCACCGCCGCACTCCAAGGCCGCCAGGACCAGATTGTCCACGAGATCAACACCACATAAAGCCAGAGCACACGCCCAGAGAAGACCATATCCCACAGGCTTATCAATGCCGTAAACGTCGTCAAGATGGGGTTAAAGCCGGGGTACCATTATTCAATACAACACATCCACCACCATCTGAGTTGCGCACTTGCGCTACCACGACACCACAAAAATGCTAACTTAAGGGATCTTTGTAGGGACACGGGTAGGCTACACTAGCGCAAATCAAAAATTTCTACCGCGTAAACCAGGATTACTGTTGTCATAGATCACGTGATTACCACTAGACGCGTGGTTGCAGAACTTGATGAAGCACGTCGAGGCAGTGTAGATGTTCTATGTTTCCTCCTCGTCCTCATCCCACGAGCATCTCCCCTTGCACGGCTCGTCCAAGTGCCACAGATGCAGAACCTCCAAGGTATCCACACGTGCGGGGTGGAAACGTCAGACGCCGGACTGCTAGGTTCGCGCATGCAACACAGGCATGAGCAGTGGCGGCTAGGTGGAAAAATGGTCTAACCCTGGTCAGCTCGCCCCACCCTCTCTTATATAGGCGTCCCTCGTGGGCTTCTACATTAGCAGCCCATTAGTAGCCTAAGCCTGGTCTAATTCGAATCTAATCCTCATTAGGCTTCCAGCCCCTTAAGTGTGTGACCCTATAGGTTCATTGATGACCCACAAGTATAGGGGGTGTATCGTAGTACTTTCGATAAATAGGAGTGTCGATCCCAACGAAGAGTAGAAGGTGCTGAATAATGGTATGGAGCAGGAAATCCCTGTGAATACTTAGCAAACGGATTTTTAGTGGTTTTCTGACAAGGCAACAAAACAAAGAGCAAGTAATAGAAGTAACGAACAAACGGAGGAAGTGTCCTAATCCTTTCTTAGCAAAGGACAAGCCGGTGGAAATACTTATAAGGACCAAACGTTCTCGAGGACACATGGGAATTCTATCAAGTGCTTTCGCTTCAAATAGCTGAGTACTGTTCTCTGGTGTTTGTAAGTGTTGTGTGGGTGAACCTGTGCTAACATACCACACTTCCTAGGACTAATACATACTTGTGATTAAACCCCTGCAAACATCCGTAACTACATGAAAGTAATTAAGATATAAATCTAACCACAGCCTTAAACTCTGAGATCCTACGCTCCCTTGTGCAAAGGTGTCCTAACGGGGGTTCAGGTTTCTGTCACTCCGGCAACCCCACAATTAGTAGCCAAATACACAATGCATTCCCCTAGGCCCATAAATGGTGAAGTGTCATGTAGTCGAAGTTCACATGACACCACTAGAAGAATAGCACCACAACTTAAATACTAAACCATTGAATAATAATTCATCACAGATTCACTACTAACAACATGACTTCTCCCATGTCCTCGAGAACTAAACGAACTACTCACAAGACATCATATGGATCAAGATCAAAGATGATATGATAATGGATAACTATCTTAACATAAATAATAATCCAACGGTTCCACTCACAAGCATCAACTACAATAGTAATTAACACCGGGAAAGTTTCCCCTAAGAACTAAAGCAATATCCAACACAATTGTTACAGTGGGACGGAGTGGTGGTGATGGTGCTGGTGGAGATGATGGTGTGGATGATGATGATGATCCCGATGAAGCCTAGCTTGATGACGGTGTTGATGGCGACGGTCTCCCCTCTCCGGGAAGGAATTCCCCCGGTAGAAATCTGTCTGCCGGAGAGATCTTTCTCTCTCGGTGTTTTCCGCCCCCCAGAGGCAGCAGAAATCTATCTGTGGTTGCTCCCCTGGTGTTAGGGTTCCATAGGGAAGATATAGGCGAAGGGGCCGAGTCGAGGGCCGGGCAGGTGGGCCACACCTGCCCTAGGCGCGGGGTCAGGTGGGACCGCGCCCAGGGGGTGTGGGCCCCCTGAGGCCCATCTCCGTCCCTCCTTCTAGCTTCCTTCGTCTTCTGGTAAAATAATATGTTCCCATATTTTTTCTGGTATTTTTCTGATCTTCGCGAAATTGCACCGAAACGCCTTCTTTTCCATCAGAATCCAGACTCCGGCAGTCCATCCTCCAGGAATCATCCAACATGCATAAACAGATGAAAATCCATAAGCAATACCTCATAATAAGACAAATATCAATGAATAGAGGTAAATTATGATATAGAATGGTGATGCAAATTGGGCATATCAACTCCCCCAAGCTTAGACTTCGCTTGTCCCCAAGCGAATACTGAGCTCAGTAAACATGTCCACAGGTTTATGGAGTGAAGTGTCGATAAAATAATACGAACAAGAAGCATCACACTTACCATTTCACAACTGATAGAAGAAAACAACTTACCATTATATAACTTAGCTTGCAGCCAAGTACAACAGTCACAATAGAGATGCATAAAGATAAATCATAATTGGATTTGGAAAACTTGTTCTTGGTCCGAGAACACCTGGCAAACAGTTTCACAAAAAGCTTTTTGCAGAAGTTTCAAGATAGGAGCACTCTTTGCTCAAAAAGGTTTTTCACAAGTGAAGGCTTTCAAAGTAATACTCAATAGATAAGAGTTTTGTGCAAACAAGGAAGATAGAGAACATGATTGAATAAATCACCATATGAATACTTGAAACACAACAACTCAAAAGCTTGCTGGAGAAAGAGAGCAAGTAGGTTTACTGACTCAAACTGGTAACTGGGAGAAAGGTCCCTTCTTAGAGGGTAGCAGGGATTACAAGTCAAAAAGAGCTTCCAAAAGATTATGGTACTTACTAACTTTGAGCCCTCATTGCCCCCATCATAAGCATATTCAGATGATTAAGGTTAAAGTGAACAAAGATGGAGTATATGCTTGACGAAATATAAGTTGGCAATCTCATGTCCCTTGAATATGAGGGCCACTCCTCATGCATACTCAACTTTGGGTCTAGGTAAGTTCTTGTCATTATAAGTATTTGCATATCATTGAGAACCCCCATCGAGGTACGCCTTGCACATGGTACAGGAGCTTTCCCATAACCAAAATGACAAGGCAAGCAGACAATGAGCATCTCAGCGATCTTTTTATTTACTATGTGTATAGCTTTTTATTGAGGATACTTCATAGATGACTCACTATGGTGATGCTGGAAGTTTCCACCATGATTAAGCATGGCTTAGGCTAGCGGCCCAGGCGTTTCTCTAACACAAAATACAAACTCCATGGACTTACAAGTTCTCCTCGGCTTCTTCTTCGTAGTATCCTCCTTCTTCCTCGTATCCTTGGTCGGTACAAGCGTCTATAAATAAATACGAGGTACACAATCACCAAACAATACTTAACTACTTTCAATCATCACACAAAAGGGGTCCTATAGATGATCTAGCATCATCACTAACATTACCAGATCAAAGCTTGGTTTAATTCCTTTATTTTTAGAAAAGTAATTTCTACTCATTGAAAAACTACTTAAGATTTAATATTCTCCAAACCAAACATGGGATCATGTTGACACATGTCATCACCACATATTTTAGTACATGGGAATGTTATTTAAAGTGGTGTCACAATTTAATAAGGTTTAACCTTTTATTTTTAATTAAATAAAGTGACTAAAAATGCTTATGTGGCATTCTTTTATTTCTTGGACATTATTTCTGTAAGTAAACCAAAATGTTTTTATATATTCTCAAAGGTATGGTTGAATGTGATTTTTGAGAGTTGGAATCAACTCAAAAGCTATTGGGGTTTAAATTTGAAAAATGTTTGAATGCAGAAAATCTTCTGCCTTGTTATTTTTACCAAGGATGATCTACAGATCCAAATGATTTGAATCCAACGGGCTTGGATTCAGCATTTCCAGACCTTTCTAACAAAATTGGTTTCAGTTCATTTGGTTCACTGAATCGAGCTGGGTTGATTTTTGAAACTAGTTACAGAACTGTGTTTCAAATAAAATGAAAAATGTTAAATTCAAACGACTGGGCTGCGCGGGAACTGCTAATGGGACGGCCTACTACACACAGCGCTTATGCGGGCTGGTTAAGTTGTTGTCCCCACGCGTTAGTGAGACAGGGGGTGCGAAGCGATACAGGGCAATGTGGTGCGTTCGATCTAGTTCTAATCCAATGGCTGTTACTCATCGTCCACGTCGGGCGGCGCCGGCGAGACAGAAACCTAAGGCGGCAGGTAGGGGTCGTCGGGGGCTCATCGGGGCTCAGGCGAGGGTCGGCGAGGCGGGTGAACGACGAAGTCAACGACGACGAACCTCCTGATACCGGCAGCTTCTCCTGGGGAGGCTCCAATCGCTGCCCCCCTTCTTCTCCAGCAGAGGCGGGTTCCGGTGAAATTCCGGCGAAGTGCTGCTCGCCTTGCTCCGAGAACGGGGTGGAACGATCAGTGAGGAGAGGGGAGTGAGATGGTGTGCTCAATTCGGCTGGGGGTGGCCTCTATTTATAGTCTCGACGACGAGACCGAACGGGATGGGCAGGCGACGGTGGCGACATGGCTACGGGCTGCTAGAGGCATGGTCGGTGGTGGCGATCGCTTGGTGGTCTCCTGGCGATGCTCTACGGCTTTAATGCGCGCGTAGTGGCGGTGGGAAACGGTCTGGAACACGCGATGCTCTGCGCGGCAGAGGCGGCGTCTTTGACGGCGAGCGGTGGCTATGAGGCATAGGGCGGCGAACGGGGATGTCTAGCGGTCTCCTGGGTCGGTGGTGATCGCGTATTCATGCGGCGAGGGTGGCGCGCGGTCTATGGGCGCATGTCGAGGGTGGCGCTCTGGCGCATGCTCGGCATGGTTGCTGGCGAGCTGGGCACGGTCTGTGCGTGTGGTACAGGGGTAGGCAACGCTCGCGGCTGGGACAGTGAGTGGCGGTGGACGGTGGGCTGCCTCCTAGACAAGGTTGGCACGGCTAGTTCCTCTCCTAGCTTGATGTCTACACTGGGGCGGCATGGGTGGCTTCGGCTGTTCACCATTGATGAAATTTCCAAGCTTATAGTGGGGCTAGTGCTTGGTTTAGTTTGCTAGATGGTCTACTGAGGTTGCTGTGAGCTAGAGAGGGAACAAGTTAGGCTCCAATCACTGCTCACAATAGTGTTTAGATTTTATTTGATTTGAATCAGCAAGGTGTTTGATGAAATGGCCGCAAGAACTCAAGTTTTGAATTTTGAAAAGATTTTTGGTGGGTGTGCTAGGTTGGTGCTGGTGAGTCTGCAAATGCTTAGGTTTTGAAAGTTGAGCTTGTTTGAGTGGTTTTTGAAAAAGTGGGATCTTCCCATATGATAAAGATTCAATTTTGAACTGTCCTTTAAACTATGCATTCAAATGTTTTTGGATGATCACAAGGTGGGCCTTGATACTTTGTTATGAGTACTATCAAGGGGTGTAAAGATCCAAACAATTTTATGTTAAGTTCCGAAAGTTAGAGATAGCCAAAGTAGGCATGGGAGTTAAATTGGTCAAAATGACCATTCCCTTATTTTGTTTGTTTTGATTTATTTGTCTTTGGGAAAAGTGTGGGATTGTTTAGATGATGTTTATTTCACCTAAGAATCCTTTTACAAGCAAAGAAACACATAAACAAGGCAATTCAAAAGAATTCAAAATGGGATGCACACACATGCATGCTTTCATATTTTTATTTAGAAAAGTTTTTGTTAATCCTAATTTTGGTGATTAGAGTTTGATGATTCTAGTTTAATATTTTTGGGATGTTACAAACCTTCCCCCTTAAACAAAATCCCGTCCCGAGATTTGAAAAAGGACGAAAAGATTACCTAGGATTTGAAGAGATCGGGAAACTCCGTCCTGATGTGATCTTCGCGCTCCCAGGTAGCTTCCTCTTCTGTGTGGTTGCTCCACTGAATCTTGAGAAACTTGATGCTTCGGGTTCTGGTGGTTCTGAAAGCTTCTTCCAAAATACGTATGGGTACTTCGGTCTTCTCCGGGACTTCGAGACACTTGCGAAGTAATGAGATATGGAACACATTGTGCACGGCTGACATCTCTTCGGGCAGTTCCAATTGATACGACACTTCTCCTCGATGGTTCAGAATCTTGAAGGGTCCGATGTATCTAGGGGCTAACTTTCCTTTGAGTTGGAAACGTTGCATTCCCTTCAAAGGCGACACTTTCAGATATACAAAATCTCCTATGTTGAAGGCGAGGTCTCGATGTCTCTTGTCGGCGTAACTCTTCTGTCTGGACTGGGCTGTCTTGAGGTGCTCATGAATCTTGTGAACCTTCTCTTCTGCTTCTCGTAGGATATCGGGTCCAAAAATCTGAATCTCTCCTACTTCCGACCAGTTCAAAGGGGTGCGACACTTCCTTCCGTACATGAATTCAAATGGGGCCATTTGCAAACTAGCCTAATAACTGTTGTTGTATGAAAGTTCTGCAAACGGCAGACAGTCTTCCCACTTGGATCCATATTCTAACACACAGGCTCTCAACATGTCTTCGAGTATTTGATTTACTCGCTCCGTTTGTCCATCGGTCTGAGGGTGATACGCGGTGCTGAAATCGAGTCGGGTTCCTAAACCTTCTTGGACTTTCTTCCAGAATCTTGAGGTAAACTGAGTTCCTCGATCCGATACGATGTTCTTGGGGACTCCATGCAAACTAACTATTCTAGCGATGTACAACTCCGCTAGTTTCGAACTCTGATATGTGGTCTTGACGGGTAAGAAATGGGCGACTTTGGACAATCTGTCCACTATGACCCAAATAGAGTCATTTCCCCTACTAGAAGTAGGCAATCCGGTGATAAAGTCCATTCCAACGGAATCCCATTTCCATTCCGGGATCTGCAATGGTTGCAACAATCCAGCGGGTCTTTGATGTCCTGCCTTGACTCACTGACATATATCACACTTGGCTATATAGCTTCCGATTTCTCTCTTCATCTTATGCCACCAAAATTGCTCCTTCAAATCTTGATACATCTTAGTTCCTCCGGGGTGGATAGAATAAAGAGTATCATGAGCTTCCTTCAGAATAACTTCTTTCAACTCAGAATCTGCTGGTACACAAAGGCGTCCTTTGTACCACAGAACTCCTTCTTCGTCTTCGGTGAATCCGGGTACTTTGCCTATACCGATACGACGCTTGATTCCGTCGATACTAGCATTTCCTTTCTGCGCCTCTTTGATCTGGCTGATCAAAGTGGGTTGAAGTTCTATGCTAGCCAAAAATCCTTCACTCACTAATTCCATTCTAAAATCTTCCATTTCTTTGTGCAAGCTTGGTTGCTCCTTCAAAATCATGTAGTTCAAGCGGCACGGCAATCTGCTAAGGGCATCTGCTACCACATTGGCTTTACCGGGGTGATAGTGAATGTCCAGGTCGTAATCCTTGATTAGCTCAATCCATCTTCTCTGCCTCATATTCAGCTCCTTCTGAGTGAATATATACTTCAGGCTCTTGTGATCCGAATAAATCTCACAACGATTTCCCATCAGGTAATGCCTCCATGTCTTCAGGGCTAGAACTACGGCTGCGAGTTCGAGGTCATGGGTTGGGTAATTTTGCTCATGTTGTTTCAGTTGTCGAGATAGATAAGATATAACTTTGCCTTCTTGCATTAGCACACATCCGAGACCGATCTTGGATGCATCACAATACACATCGAAGGGCTTCGTGATATCCGGCATGATTAAGATTGGGGCTGAAATCAATCTTCTCTTGAGTTCTTGAAAACTCGCTTCACATTTGTCGGTCCATTCAACCTTCTTGTCCTTCTTCAACAATTGGGTCATGAGTCTGGCGATACTCGAGAATCCTTCTACGAACTTGCGGTAATATCCCGCCAATCCGAGAAATGCACGAACTTGGGTTTGAGTGGTTGGGGCTTGCCAATCTTCGACATCTTTTACTTTTGCAGGGTCAACGGCAATTCCTCCGGCTGATACAAGGTGACCGAGGAATCCTACCTCCTGTAACCAGAATTCACATTTGCTAAACTTGGCATACAACTGATGCTCTCTAAGGGTTCCAAGAATGGTCCTTAGGTGTAGCTCATGTTTTTCTTTCGATTTGGAATAAATCATAATGTCATCGATGAACACAACGACAAACTTATCCAGGAAGTCCATAAAAATCTTATTCATGAGATTCATGAAATAAGCGGGGGCATTGGTTAATCCAAAGGACATAACGGTATACTCGTATAATCCATATCGGGTGGTAAAGGCAGTCTTGGGAATATCCTCTGCGCGAATCTTGAGTTGATGATAGCTTGTTCTAAGATCAATCTTAGAAAACACTTTGGCACCGGTCAACTGATCAAAAAAATCTTCTATCTTGGGCAGGGGGTACTTGTTCTTGATGGTGACATCATTCAACTTTCGGTAATCCGTACACAAACGGTTACCTCCATCCTTCTTATCCACGAACAAAACAGGTGATCTCCATGGTGACGCACTTGGTTGAATCAATCCAATTTCCAGCATGGCATCCAGTTGCTTCTTCAGTTCTTCTAGTTCCGACGGGTTCATACTATATGGTATTTGGGCTATGGGTCCTGTTCCGGGAATTAGTTCGATGATAAACTTGATATCCCGATCTGGGGGCATACTGGGCAAAACATCTGGAAATACATCGGAGTATTCACAGACTATCCGGACTTGGTCAATGGTAGGTTGGGCTATACTCTTGTTGCACTTGAATTGGCGAGGTAAGGTTTCAGATATATGCTCGACTGATATTCCGGCTGTACTGGTCATGGTGATGTCTTTCTTGGCACAGTCAATTAATTCTTTATGTTTGGACATCCAATCCATTCCTAGTACTAATTCCAAACCTTTAGTTTCGAGTACTATCAGATTAGCATAAAAATCTATGCCATGGATTCGGATAGGGACGGCTTTGCAAATTTGCCTAGCCTTGGTGGTTGAACCGGGAATTTGAACGATCATAACATGCTTCATTTTTGTGGGTTGAATCTTACTAGTGCAGGCAAATTCTTCGGTGACAAATGAATGCGATGCACCAGAATCAAACAACACTCGAGCAAGTACTGAATTAACAGAAAACATACCCAGCACGACGTCTGGCGCTTCCTGAGCTTCTTCAGCATGCATGAGAAAAAGACGGTTGTTGCGGTTGAGTGAATTCCCTGGGGCAAACCTTCTTCCGAGCTAAACACGACGCTGCTGCTGAGCTGGGGCATTTGTATTGGGGGCTGCGGCATTCTTCTTGTTGGGGCACTTGTTGGAATAGTGGCATTTATTTCCATAGTCATAACAAGTCACTTGCGACTTGTCCTTTGCTGC
The DNA here is from genome assembly GCA_916181665.1 of Avena sativa. NCBI lineage: Eukaryota > Viridiplantae > Streptophyta > Magnoliopsida > Poales > Poaceae > Avena > Avena sativa. The sequence goes on along the minus strand of OV702285.1, from coordinate 164,226,750 downwards.
TACAGGCACAGCATTGCTTCCAGTCCTCGGGGCAGTGTTGGTGTTGGCGGTGGCGTTGTTGTTATTGAACTTGGGTGGTGCGCGGTTGAAATTGTTAGAGTTGCCGGGGTTGTTGTGATTTCCTCCGGGCCTAGGGTTTCCACGGTTGGGATAGGTGGGACGGTTCATCGGGGGTCTGTTGGTTCTCGGGGCAAATCCCAGAGATGGGTTAGGGCGGTACTTTGGGGTCTGATGGGTTCCTGGCTGATGCATCATGCGACGCTTGCGGTTCTCATTGGATTGGTTGATCTTTCCTTCCATCTAGATGGCAGAGTCGACAAGAGCTTCAATATCCGCAGAGGGGATATTGACTAACACATTCTGCATCTCATCATGCAGACCATTCAGGAATCTTTCTTTATTCTTGGCTTCGGTGTCGATCTCATCCGGGGCATACCTAGCTAATGACAAAATTTTGTCACGGTATTGCACTACAGTCATCCGTCCTTACTTCAGTTCTCTGAATTCGTCTCTCATTCTCTTGATCAAACCCGGTGGCACATGGGTTCTGCTGAACTTGACCTTGAATTCCTTCCAGGTCATCATCTGGCCTCCGGTCATTGCGCAAACACTGTTCCACCATACTCTGGCATCTCCGGCTAGATAGTGGGTGGCGAATAGAACTTTCTCGTTAGCTTCCACTCCGGCGACTTCCAGGTTATTTTCCATGGTTTGCAGCCAATCATTGGCATCCAGGGGCTCTTCTGACTTAGTGAAAACAGGTGGGTTAGTGTTTTGGAAATTCTTGAGCTTAGATCCATGGTTGTCCTGATTTCCGTGGCCTTGATTGTTGTGGGCAAGCTGAGCTATCTGTTGCAGGGTGGCTAGGTTGGCTTGACATTTCGCTCTTTCAGCTTCGCGGTCCGAAACCAACCTTTGCAGGATCTGCAACATCGGGTTCGGGGATGAACCACTTCCTCCCCGTGGCATCTGAGGATTGAGATAGATTGTGAGAAAAGAGGGAAACTTCTAAGGTTTTGGGATTTTGAAAAGTTTTTAAAGTTTGACTCAGATTTTTCTAGCAACTTGCGTTTCATTCATTCACTCGTAGCACATGATACAACACACACCACAAAACAAGAAAAACAGATGGTTTTAAGAACCATTCTGGAAACTACGATACAGTGGGACCGAATACTACTCACTACGCTAGTGCTCAAGTGATACTACTCCTCGGAGTCGGTGTAGTCGTCATCCTCATCATCCTCGTCGTCATTGATGAAGGCGTAACCATCCTCATCGGTGAAGAAATCCATAGCCTGATCCTCCAGAAAATCATCATCATCGCTGAGATAGGAGTAGGGGTATCCACGAAGATCCTCTCCGGCATTCTCCCTTTCTTCCAATTGCATGTCTCTCTCATGGATGGTCTCCTCCAAAGCCGAGATACGGTGACGAAGACGGGCAATGATGCGCTCCTTCTTGTCGAGATGACGGCGGCAAGACTTGCGATCCTTTGCTAGCATGGCGATGGTTTGATCCTTCGTCTTGATGATGGCGGACTTGTGGTTGGAGTAGTCACGGCAGTTATCCAACTCATGCTGACGATCATACATCATGAAGCTAAGGTGGTCCAATTGGGTCTTCAGCTCGTGATGGTATGGGGCTTCTAGTGGTTGTCCATTAGCATCACGCCTTGGGCAAAAATCAAAGCGGGTACCCTTGATCGGATTGATACTCTGCCCACACAGACGGGCAAGAGCTTCCTGCATGGCCCTGGCAAGTCCATCGAGCCAGTTGTTCTCTCTTAAGGTGAACTGAATTCCCTCAGCAGTGGGAGGTTCAATCTTTCCTCGGAGACTTGCAACAATTAGCCACTGCAGATCTTCTCCTCCTTGATCATTGAGCTGAGCTCCGAAGAACTCGGGGTGCGGACGCTCCAGAAGTTCTGAAAGCTGGTCCAAATCCCTCTCAAAGATAAGGTCTCCTCCATTCCCCAACTGGTAAAACTTGTTGTACTTCACGTCCATCTAAAAGAATATAAGATGAGTAAGTTAGTAGAGTGATCAAGTGTGTCAAATTTTATGTGTTTTGCAAGAGTTTTTGAGGAACATGAATTTTCATGAAAGAATCAAGTGATAAGAATGGGAATAACTTTTTTAAAATATTTGCTTCCTTTGGTTTTGAAACTAAGTTTTTTTGATTCCAAGTGTCCAGTCTAACTATGGTCAGGATGGCTCTGATACCAACTTGTCAACACCCGGATTTTTAATCCCAGATGCCTGTTATGTCATACATCGCAATCCCAGGAATACCATTTTTGCGAGACATAACAGAATTGGATACCATAGTACATCATCCATTACAAACCATACATAAGGTCTTACACAAATAAGGATCTCGTGATCCAGTTCTTAATACAACACAAGCAACGGAATACGTAATAATAATAATAACGGTAGCATAGGTGAAGCTCCATCTTCGGGGTCATAGGCAATGCTGACGATGGGAGATGATCCTAGTTGTCGTAACCTTCCTGAGGTCCATCCTCCAGGTACTCCTCTTCATAGTCTAGCCACGGGAATATCCAGGGACAAAGCCATGAGTACTCTTTAAGTACTCGCAAACTAATACTAACAAGTGAAGGGGGGTTTTTGTAGTAGGACACTAATCTCTAGGGTTGTTTTGCAAAAGCTAGATTTACCTCTACTAAGTTCAGAAGCAAGAGAAAACTAATCCAAATTCATAACACCTAAGTGGGAACTTGTATCTCAAGTCACAACCATGTTGTGGTCAAGTCAAAGTCTCAAGTCATTTCACAAGTCATTTTGAAAACATCTGACGAGGGAACAGTATGGCCACTCCAACTGTCCATAACCGCGGACGCGGATATTCGAATAGTTTGACACTCTGGAGAGATTGTACACTTTCACCACAACATTCGATACATCCGTCAGGAACAAATCCTGAATTCACCATACTCAGTATGCGGATAATCAATCCTAACCTTTCAATTACACGCCCTAGTATAAGCACCTCTCCTGTAAGTTTGGCCTCCCAACCATGACCAATTGTCATCTTGGGTACTGCACAGGTGGACAATCTTCACAAGGTAGCCTCAGCTCAGACCTTGGCCGTGAGGGAACTAATACTAAGGTATATAAGTTTCCAGTCAAGCCCTACCCAATTCTCGGGTATTGTGGTTGTACGGTAAAATTGGAATGGTATCGCAGCCAGACAACCATCAATTTTATAAAGGGCTAAGGCTCATGCCTCAATGTTTTCATCACCATAAATCATCTGGTGTTCGGAAACACATGTCCAAAACATTTCAATAGAATGATCCATCATTCCAAGGTTTTCATAACCATTTTTTTCACCAAGTATTCCCATCTAAATTGGATCAAGTTTTATGCTTAGCACTAGCATCTACAAGTGGGGGTAAGTACTAATGAGGGGTGGTAAACAAGTGGAGTTTAACTAAGTTCAATCTCATGCCTTAGGATGACATCAAGATTATCTAGCTTAGGCCAAATTTTATGCTCTTTATGCAACCTTCAAATATCCTTCTAGTATCTACAATTTACTTAAGTAAACTCTAAGTAATAGCTTTGATAAAGAAATAAAGTATAAAGCTTGTAAGTAAAAACTAGGATTGGTTTATCAAGTGGGCAGGATCATCTATGCTTAAGGCATATAGTTGGCATGGTGTCAAGCAAGTATTGGCTTGCATCAGTATCAGTATAAGCTTGCTAAATTGCAAGTGTTAGCTTGCACATTCAACTAGTAGTATTAGGCTTGCCTTGTGCAGAGAAGTGGTTGAAGTTCTCCTCGGCTTCTTCTTCGTAGTATCCTCCTTCTTTCTCGTATCCTTGGTCGGTACTAGCGTCTATAAATAAATACGAGGTACACAATCACCAAACAATACTTAACTACTTTCAATCATCACACAAAAGGGGTCCTATAGATGATCTAGCATCATCACTAACATTACCATATCAAAGCTTGGTTTAATTCCTTTTGTTTTTAGAAAAGTAATTTCTACTCATTGAAAAACTACTTAAGATTTAATATTCTCCAAACCAAACATGGGATCATGTTGACACATGTCATCACCACATATTTTAGTACATGGGAATGTTATTTAAAGTGGTGTCACAATTTAATAAGGTTTAACCTTTTATTTTTAATTAAATAAAGTGACTAAAAATTCTTATGTGGCATTATTTTATTACTTGGACATTATTTCTGTAAGTAAACCCAAATGTTTTTATATATTCTGAAAGGTATGGTTGAATGTGATTTTTGAGAGTTGGAATCAACTCAAAAGCTATTGGGGTTTAAATTTGAAAAATGTTTGAATGCAGAAAAGCTTCTGCCTTGTTATTTTTACCAAGGATGATCTACAACTCCAAATGATTTGAATCCAATGAGCTTGGATTCAGCATTTCTAGACCTTTCTAACAAAATTGGTTTCATTCCATTTGGTTCACTGAATCGAGCTGGGTTGATTTTTGAAACTAGTTACAGAACTGTGTTTGAAATAAAATGAAAAAGGTTAAATTCAAACGACTGGGCTGCGCGGGAACTGCTAATGGGCCGGCCTACTACGCACAGCGCTTACGCAGGCTGGTTAAGTTGTTGTCCCCACGCGTCAGTGAGACAGGGGGTGCGAAGCGGTACGGGGCAATGTGGTGCGTTTGATCTAGTTCTAATCCAACGGCTGTTACTCATCGTCCACGTCGGGCGGTGCCGGCGAGACAGAAACCTAACGCGGCGGGTGGGGGTCGTCGGGGGCTCACTGGGGCTCAGGCGAGGGTCGGCGAGGCGGCGAACGATGAAGTCGACCACGGCGAACCTCCTGGTACCGGCAGCTTCTCCTGGGGCGGCTCCAATCGCTGGCCCCCTTCTTCTCCAGCAGCGGCGGGCTCCGGTAAAATTCTGGCGAAGCGCTGCTCGCCTTGCTCGGGGAACAGGATGGAACGATCAGTGAGGAGAGGGGAGTGAGATGGTGTGCTCAATTCGGCTGGGGGTGGCCTCTATTTATAGTCTCGACGACGAGACCGAACGGGATGGGCAGGCGATGGTGGCGACATTGCTACGGGCTGCTAGAGGCATGGCCGGCGGTGGTGATCGCTTGGTGGTCTCCTGGCGATGCTCTACGGCTTTAATGCCCGCGTAGGGGCAGTGGAAAACGGTCTGGAACACGCGATGCTCTGCGCGGCAGAGGCGGCGTCTTCGACGGCGAGCGGTGGCTGTGAGGCATGGGGCGGCGAACGGGGATGTCTGGCGGTCTCCTAGGTCGGTGGTGATCGCGTATGCACGCGGCGAGGGCGGCGCGCGGTCTATGGGCGCGTGTCGAGGGTGGCGCTCTGGCGCATGCTCGGCATGGTTGCTGGCGAGCTGGGCACAGTCTGTGTGTGTGGTCCAGGGGTTGGAAACGCTCGCGGCTGGGACAGGGAGTGGCGGTGGACGGTGGGCTTCCTCCTAGACAAGGTTGGCACGGCTAGTTCCTCTCCTAGCTTGCTGTCTACACTGGGGCGGCATGGGTGGCTTCGGCTGTTCACCATTGATGATATTGCCAAGCTTACAGTGGGGCTAGTGCTTGGTTTAGTTTGCTAGATGATCTACTGAGGTTGCTATGAGCTAGAGAGGGAACAAGTTCGGCTTCAATCACTGCTCACAATAGTGTTTAGATTTTATTTGATTTGAATCAGCAAGGTGTTTGATGAAATGGCCGCAAGAACTCAAGTTTTGAATTTTGAAAAGATTTTTGGTGGGTGTGCTAGGTTGGTGCTGGTGAGTCTGCAGATGCTTGGGTTTTGAAAGTTGAGCTTGTTTGAGTGGTTTTTGAAAAAGTGGGATCTTCCCATATGATAAAGATTCAATTTTGAACTGTCCTTTAAACTATGCATTCAAATGTTTTTGGATGATCACAAGGTGGGCCTTGATACTTTGTTATGAGTACTATCAAGGGGCGTAAAGATCCAAACAAGTTTCTGTTAAGTTCTGAAAGTTAGAGATAGCCAAAGTAGGCATGGGAGTTAAATTGGTCAAAATGACCATTCCCTTATTTTGTTTGTTTTGATTTATTTGTCTTTGGGAAAAGTGTGTGGATTGTTTAGATGATGTTTATTTCACCTAAGAATCCTTTTACAAGCAAATAAACACATAACCAAGGCAATTAAAAAGAATTCAAAATAGGATGCATACACACATGCATGCTTTCATATTTTTATTTAGAAAAGTTTTTGTTAATCCTAATTTTGGTGATTAGAGTTTGATGATTCTAGTTAATATTTTTGGGATGTTACAGTCCAAGTGCCACAAATGCAGCACCTCCGAGGTATCCACACGTGCGGGGTGGAAGCGTCAGACGCCGGACTGTTAGGTCCGCACATGCAACACAGGCGTGAGGAGTGGCAGCTGGGTGAAAAAATGGTATAACCCTGGTCAGCTCGCCCCACCCTCTCTTATATAGGCATCCCTCGTGGGCTTCTACATTAGCAGCCCATTAGTAGCCTAAGCCTGTTCTAGTTAGAATCTAATCCTCATTAGGCTTCCAGCCCCTTAAGTGTGTGACCCTATAGGTTCATATACGTGTAGACATGACACGAATACACTTATTCTATCAATAGTTGATAGCGGCCTCTAGCAAGACGTGCCAAGTCCTAAACGCATACAAAGATCATATCGAACGAACTATCACAAGGTTTAGTATATGTCTCTCCCTTTGCCTCACGATATTTTGTCTAGCTCCAAGCTGACCTCCCTTTCTCGATACCGTGATTCAGAATCCCTTTACTAGGTTAACTCTTAACCTTATGTAGCACGGCCATGAATTTCTGGATCCGATCACTCGAGGGTCCTAGAGATATCTCTCTTAAGTAGAGAGGGGCAAATCCCATCTTGATTGACCATGTCTTGCAGCATGCTTCAGGATAAACCCGAAAGCTACCTTTATAACTACCCAGTTACGGAGCAGCGTCTGATGGCCCCAAAGTAGGTCGGTCCACATCTCAAGTGCATGCGACAATCTCGGGTCTAAGGAAAAAACGTACACGATGTGTAGAGAGAGCTACAAGTCTAATTGCCAGTCTCAAGTTGGGTCAGTCCAACCCCATGTTCATAACATGTGTCCACATTATTGGTTTGACATCTTCATGTCTATGACTTGCGAAACATAGTCATCAACCAATCGATGTGCTAGTCTAATATTTACGTGTGTCCTCACATGAACTCTAACTAGGGACAACTATTAGATAACCATACAAGTATAGAGTTTCACAAACAATTTACACAATTGCCAATCAATACAAGTTGCCTGATATGGATATTCATGGAACATTACAATAACTCATGGATACATAAGAAATATAATCATCTCTATGACTGCCTCTAGGGCATATTTCCTTCAATCTTAATGAATGCCGAGGGTAGGTCCTAGGTCCCCACCCCCTTCCGCCCGCGTGAGCGAAAGCGGGGGAGACGGGGACCCGTCTATCGCCGGCGGGGATGTGGCTAGGGATTTTTGGAGGAGGTCAGATTGGCAACTAGGGTTCTGCGACTGCACAGTATCACTTGTGCTTGACGAAAAAAGCTATCAATCACGTACATAAGCTACGGATTTTTTTGACAAAGAGCATATATTAATATCGCGAAGATACCAATTACACCCAGTCTCTACAACAACGCATTACCCTAGCGATCTTACGGATACACATAACCCATAAAAAAGGAATTACCAAAAATATAGGATAATGTACAAGACGATAAAGGATCTCCAACAAATGCAAATAAGATTGCCAATAGTGTTAAATTGTATTGCACTCTAGCTCCTATAGATATCCGTGTACGTGTTGTGTACGCATCGATCTCCTGTAATATGCATGTCTTGTCCATATAAATAGAAGTCACGGCGAACCTAAGGGGGATGACGCATCTAACCTATTTGATGCTATATCAAAGCGGTTTCTCTTGTATGTGGCATTTCTTGTCTCATTGAACTTCAGCGCATCTTGTGATTCTTCCTTGTTGACTTACATGGTGCCCATTAGCGGTTCTCTCGATGAATCTCTCTCAGAGAAGCTAACAAGGAAGAGCTTCCTCATCTGGCAGGCCTAAGTTTTGTAGACGATCAGAGGTCCCCAACTTGCCTCTGAGATGGCCACATTATGAAAACCTCTTGACGATGAGGACTTTGCTTCTTACATCATGGCTGATATGGATGCCAATAAAGGTTGAGCAGTCTATGAGTCTCAGCGGTTTATATGCCTAGTTCCTCGCTTATTAATCTCAAGGCATAGAGCTACTAAAGTGACTTCCTTCGAGTTGGTCTATGGACAAGAAACCGTTATTTCTCTTGAGGTAAATCCGACAGCTTTGAGATCCACCCAACAAAATGGTTTATCAACTAAAGACTACTACCATTTTATGATGGACAACATCGATGAAGTAGCTGATAAATGCTTGATGGCTCTACGATACATCGAGAAAGATAAGTTGCGGGTGGAAAGAACCTACAACAAGAAAGTTCGGCTAATAATTTCAAATGGTGACTTGGTCTGGAAAACTATTCTATCGATTGGAACCCGGAGCAAACAATTTGGTAAATGGTCTCCTGCTTTGGAAGGTCTGATGCATATTACTAGGGTTATAACCGACAACTCTTATTTGATGGAAACTTTAGAGGGTAAGATGATGACACAAGCTATAAATGGCAAGTACCTCAAGAAGTTCCATCATAGAGTACGGGAAATTAATTAGCCACACACAAATTACCGATATACATGTTATCACCCTCACCATAATACATGGCCAATGTGGCAATGTTCACATACGTCTCCCTTAGACGAGCTCTACATGGAGTATTTTCTGGTTTGCAAGCTTCACCATAAAACAAGGGAGCATATGTTGTCACCCATTTTGTTCCGGCTTTGGGGCAAGGCTAGGAAGGCATGTTTTTTAGGAAAGGGTTGAAGGATGCGTTTCAACCTTGAGACCGGATCAAGATGGAGTCAAGGAACAAGTCAACCAGGACCAAGAGAAGGATCCAGAAGGTGTTCTGGGGAGCCCATTAAGGGATAACAATTACCGCCATACATGGTTCGGATTGGTATCTTACCGGTTCATATGTGTAATCTATGGTTTGTATCACAGATCAATACTCAAGGTGGCCTAGTTGGCACCGGTTTGTGCTTGCAAGCCCGTGAATCAACACTTAGGACTATATGAGGACTGATAACCGCAAGTACATAGATCGTTTGTAGCTAGTTTCGAAATAATAGTATTGAACCACAATGAGCTATTGGTAAAGCTCTTAATTCCCCTTGCCACTATTCACTAAAGAGTGCTTGGAAATTGTCTCTGGTTTCAAACGTGGTTGTATGAGAGTGTTTGTGTGTGTGGACAAAGTAGTACTTAATTAATGCAAGTAAATAGAGTGAGGGGTTCACGGTGTAGAGTAATTGGAATCGCAATTGGGCTAAAGCATTCTTAGGGAATGTCGGATCCACCAATAGCAATTGAATTAATCATGATTAGGATATATCTATGTCTTTACTTATGCATATGTATGGGAGAATCTCAAAGTTAGATGATCAAATACCAACCATATTATATGTCATCTCTCATAACCTTAGTTGTGATCGTAGGCCAGCCACCCCGATCCCCCAAAAGTAAGGGTTAACCCCATGGTCATGGACTATGATTTGTGAGTCCTCTCTTATCCCCCTTGAATACACAAATAATTATTCGATGCAATATGTCACTTAGCACCTTCACACAATCACATACCCAAGAGTAGTTTTCTCCCTTGTCCCATTAGAAAATATTATGTGGTCGACATTCACATAACATCAATAAATCAAACTAACACATATACATGAACAAAGTTATAGATCATCTTTGTTTCAACTAATAATGATGCTAGGGTTTCTCCATCTTCCCAATAACAAGGTAAAATACTCACACATGGAGGCAATCAACTTCATCATATAAATGTGCATGGAGTGCAAATAGATTGATGAGCACTCATGTAAATCCACAACAATAGTTTAGGGAATACAACAAGATGAACGTAATGGAGATGAGGGATTGATGATGACGATGGAGTGGTAGTAGTTGATGATGAAGATGATGCATAGACTACCAATTCCCCCTCTAGATCCCTTCCATAGGTGAGGTTTCTGCGAACTATGGTGTCTCTGAATGTCGGATCTCAAGATCCATGGGCACGAGGTGAAACTATTTGACTAGACGGCTTTGACGACACATGATATGGGCACGCGGAAAGGGCGGGTTGTGCCCATACCGATGATCGTTATAGCCTCTAGTTGTCCCTTGCTACTTGATTCTTCATCCCAAGTGTGTGGGTAAATGTTTGAAAGGTTTTTATTTCTTTCATAAGTCATATTTATGCCCAAAAATGAGTGCTTCAATTGATTTGTCTATGAATGCCTTTAATTCCGGGATCCCGATGAAACAAGCGTAAAAGGTGCATGCGAGCGCAGAAAAATACCAAAATCATACTACTACTAAAGCAAAAACATAAGGTAGACATGCTGCAAAAATGCACTCATCAAGGAGGGAGAAAGGTTCTACTTCAACACGGAGGTGTCTTTGGCGCCTTGACGTGGAAAACGGCCAACAGTCACTTGGGTTGGGATTAGTACAAAGCAGGAGGCAAGAGCTACCTAGTTTAGGGCTAGAATTAGGAGTTTGATTCCTACTTGTTAACATATACAAGACACCTTAGCTTGCACGGGAATACCATATGCCTCATATATATGTAAGAGGTGATGACTAATTGAATCATAGATGCAAACAATAAAAAATACCTTTACTTTTGTCTCCTCAAACCCTTGTCCCCGCTCTCCCTTTCTTCGGCGACTTCGCACGTAAATTGTTCGTCGAATCGACAACCGAGCTAAGAGAGGCGAAGACCGGCTTAGTTCATCCCATAGTTTTTGAAACCTCCTATAGGGTCCGTCCCAAGGAATCAGGACTTCGGGTCACAAAAGTGTCAGCTAGATTGTCTTGTCGTATCGCAATTCTAGCAGACCTCCTCTGGCTTGAGTTGTGGTGCATGACCCTCAGTGTTGGAGGTACATGTGTAGTGTAAGGATCCGGGACCCATTTCGACGCAACACTTGTAATCATTAACATTAGAGAATCCATCATACTCTGTCATCAAAACTGCAGCCCATTGGAATAACTATGCTCCGTTGTCCATTACTTTATTCCCATTCCTAAGGCATTGAAACTTAACTAGGAACAAATTTATCCCCTATGTTTTGAACATGACATCTTGTGCCACCACCTAGGCATTTCTCATCTGCTTAAACAAAGCCGCATTGTTGAAAGCTTTAGGGTGTGAACCCTAAAAATTGCAAGCCACGGAACCTCCCTAATTAGTTCATCAATTTCCTTGGAGAAACCTAGATCAGATCCTTCTTCCTCCGAATCGATCCTCCATCTCTCTCTCGAAATCAGTAGTGTACACTCCATCGACACCACAGCGCTGGAGCGACATATTGTTAATCGGGCTTCTTCCCTATTGGGCTTTAGCTGTTCTTTCTTTGTGCCAACACTGATGGTATCTGGAGTTGCGGTCGGCCCAACCAAGCCTCTTTAGGGTACCAAACTCTCTCCTCTCCTCGTCCTCTTCCTCCATACTTCCGCTCTCCGGGGTACGTTTCCCTCGGAGCCTAAACCCTAGCCGCCGCCACCGCCAGCGCCAGCGCCGCCGCCGATCGCAAGTCCGCTCAGATGGGTGGCAAGTGCCCACATCGCAAGGTCAAGAAGCGTCGTCTCTCTCACAAGACGGCGCGCCGCGGCAAGTTCCTCCTCAACGCCGACGACGCCGTCTACGACGAGCTCGTCAAGCTCGCCGACCAGGGCAAGGACTCTGAAGGCAAGACTCTCCCCGTCGATGAGGACCTCCCCGGCATGGGACAGTTCTACTGCCTCCACTGCGAGTATGCTTCTCTGCTCTACCAGTCGGCTTTGATTTTTTCCAAAGTATATAATCACATAATTAAGAGTGCCGATGCTAATCTATTGTCTGATATTCACGCAAGTACTTTGTATTTAATTCAAAATTACACGTTTGAGGTCAACTAGGCCTTTGTTTCTCCGATGAAATCGGACATATATGTTGATAAGGATATGCCACACTAAGCTGTAAGCTCCTTTGATGTTACTCGGCATGAGGGTGTTTACTTGTCTTGTAATCTCTGGTGATATGTGGGTGGTTTTGATGGTACCTGTCTTTGAATTGATGTAATATGTAGGCAGGCAACTATGCTGATAGGGTGTGATTGGTTCCGTGTCTGGGGAACTTCAGTTCTTGTACAACAATTTTACTCATAGTTCTTCTGATCATTTAATACTTGTTATGGTGGTGACTGCAGTCGATACTTTGCGGATGAGAGCGTGAAGGAGGATCATTATCGCTCAAAGCGCCACAAGAAAAGGTGATTCCTTATTCTGAACTTTTGTATTAGAACCATGTTCAGAGATATGACGCACCGAAACTTCACCAAGATGCCAACTATGCATTGATACATGTTTGTGTAGATGTTTGGCGAGCTAACCTTAGTATTTAAATCCCTACTGCACAAGCCGTGGTTTGTAAACTGGGTTAATGCAGTAGCGATATACATGTTACCCATTTTAATTGGCAGGGTACTGCCACTGGCACGTGCTGCTGCAGACACACACGGCTCCCGTTTCCCCTCCCATTACATGCACTATGTCGATGACTGCCTAATCAATCAAGCGATGCATAATCATTTATATTTAACCCAACGAATTACTAATTCCCAAATGGGGTGGAGTGAAAGCAAACAAAAACTTTAGTAACTAAAGCACAGTTTCGATGGAACAACTTCGGTTTGAATTGTGTCTACTACCACCAGTTTTAGATGTCCAAACAGCCAAGTTGATTTTGTTAGTGTAATATTGGTAAAATCATTGCAATTTAACCGCCTTTGGTGACCAGTGTTTAATATAACTACAGTTAAATGAAAGATCTTTTCTACGTTAGATTTAGCTGTAGACATAAGCATAGCTTAAACACGTCTCCAATTCTTTGCACAGTATACCAGCTTATCAGCATCTCTTCCCTTCAGTAGAAGCATCTGAATTATTTGCTATTGAATAGTCTTCACGGTGTAAGTGGAAAATAGTAGTCTACTGTATCTAATCACTACCTTTTTATACTTGTAGGGTCAAGCAATTGTCCGGACCAGCCCCCCACACGCAGCTTGATGCTGATATTGCCGGTGGAATGGGAATGCCTGATAATGGCTTGAAGCTCATGTCCACATGAATTATGCTGTCGTTGTTTGATGCTGTTCTTGCTACCATACATCTGTACTAGCTTTACCTCATAGATATCGTATTAATGTGTGCCTCTTTGTCCAAGTATCACCTTAAGAGGTCAGGAAGTTCTGTTTTACCTGCATCATGCTGTCCAACTTGTGTATGGATTAAAAACCAGTTACAAGTTTACATGTGTGACATAATGCCGTTATGTTCTTTTGGCTAATAGTGTGAAAATGGAACTTAGCCGCGACAGTGTTGTCGCTAGCTTGAAAACAAGCCATTTGAGGAGCTTTTTATTTGTTGGGCAAGTTTGGTTGATGAACACTAGATACTGTAGTAGGTCTTTCCTTTTCTGTAGAGATCTCTTGGGCTCTATTGTTTGCTTGGGCTATATATCCTTGTCTGTAGGGGTTTGCACTGGCAGCATATGCAGTGCCACTGCAGTTCATGGACAACTACATATGTAGAGAGGTCCATCGTGTTGGCCATATAGGGGTGTGCCTTTACAGGTGTATATTTTTGCGCGCATGATCTATTCTCATTCCGGATCTACCATTCCCCTATCATCACCTTGTTTCCTCTGTTCCTCAGACGACGAGGACACTCCTTCTGGAACTTGTTACAGTTGCCCTTTATAGCAGCTCTTATGTTTCAGCTCTCACTGGCTGTAACTATAAATGGCGCACTGGCTGTCACTGTAGTTTGCTTCATTACTTGGAGTGGCACCGTAGGAGTTCAACGTACTCCCTCCGTCTTAAAATAGATGTCTTAGATTTGTCAAAATTTGGATGAATCTGGATAAAATAGTGTCTAGATTCATCCAAATTTTGGCAAATCTGAGACATCTATTTTGGGACGGAGCGAGCAGTAGTAACAGCAGGAATCTTGCTTAAGCTGGACGTTTTACGCTAGTTTGATATGCGTGTGGTTGACGTTGACGCTTCCATTCGACCGTCACGGATCTTAGCCGGCAAGGAGATGAATGAATGGACCGTGGCACATGCGAGTAACTCACATGCCACATTCGCCAGCCTGAGAAGGACGGCGAATGATTTTGCCTCCGAACCCAGCCAGCCAACCCGATCTGCTCACTGAAAGTGAAAACTCCAGAATCCAGAGGCAGTGTTGCTGTCACGGTCACTCTCTGCCCCAGGCAGCTCCACTAGCTGCTTCTTGGATCTTGATGGACACCAACACAACACATGCCAGCATGGTCCAGCCTGCCCAGCTGTGGAAGAAAGAAAGAAAGGAAGAACGTCGGAATGATTAGCTGGTACCGCAAGCAAGCACTGGAAAACTTTCATCTCAAGCCATTTCTTCCAGATCTCTGTGTCATAGTATGAGATGAGGAGGTCCGTCTAATCTAATCTGATCTGATCCTCCCTACACGCTCACTACTGACACACCAGCTTGTCCTCCCTCTTCAATCTTCGCAAGTCGTACCGTCGACATCTTGCTGGCAGCGAACGAACGCTCACTCTCACTTGTAGGGGTGGTGGGCCTTTCGCTTGGTAGAGTGGCATCGCCCGCTTGAGTACCTCGTGCCCACTGCTCATCAGACCCAGACAGCCAGTACTCACTCACTCTGTCTGTCATTCACGCCACCATCCGTCCATGTCGCTAGCTTTTATCTCTAGATCCTTTCGTCCTCCCTACCGTGCCCGTGGTGGATGTACAACGCCATTTCTTACCTGGAGTCTAGACGCTGCAGATTTTACCATGATCCATGTCTGTGATAGGCTGGCTTGGATTCGAGAGTGCCACTTGTGGACCTTCTCATCTGCCCCCCTGTTGGTTTTAGCTTAGGGACCACGCACGCATGCACCGTTCATATGGGCGGTTGCTGCTGGGGCACACAATCACGTTCAAGGCTATGACTTATGAGCTCGCATGTGACACTCTTTGGATTTGGTTTCAGAATTCAGACTCTAGGGGGTCCAGTTTTCCTGCAATGCTGCCTGGCCTGCGATTACTTTATCTTTAGGAAATTCACCTAGTTGGAAGAATTAGCAGCAACATTGCCCCTGAATTCCGGGTCGTATGGGGCTTCTGACGAGTTGACATCACAGCACTGGATACACTTTCTCCTGTTTTTGTTGTCCTTGTCATGCAGTGTCTCCCACCTGCCAGTGCTAGCTCAAACTGATAAAAGTTAGGTGCTCTCATCGGAAATTGGAAAATATTTTATAAAATGAAGTAATAATATATCTATGAGGAGGGAGATGTTTGTCACTTATCTTTGCTCTTCTTGTGATGCGCTATCTCCCACTGACAATGCTAGCTCAAAGATAGACATGGGCTCTCATATTTGTTAGAGTAAATTGTCGTTAGAAAAAATAGGTAGAGATACGATTGTGTCTGGTCTTGTATTCCAAACATGGTATTCTTGGTTAAGTAATCAGTTGATTTCTTTTGACTTCGTTGCTTCAAAATCTGATATGTTACTATTTATGTATTGTAATCAGTTGATTTATGTACTGTAAGTCCGGTGTTACTATTTTTATGCTCGTACATCGTAGATGATATCATAGCTGCTAGCTGCTCACAAATTTTAACAAATGCACTGCTCAAGGATTTGAGTAAGGTGTTTGCATTGAAAGATTTTGGTGATTTTCACTAATTTCTAGGAATCGAAGTTCAGAAGGTTAATGATAGCAAGCTATAGTTTCTAGGTCCAATATAAAGAAAGAATACAAATCTGTGGCTAATGCCACAGCGGAGGTGATATGACTACAGTCCTTGCTTGAAGAATTTGGAATAAAACTGACTCAACCTCTCTGTTTATGGTGTGATAATCTTGGACCTACATATCTATCACCTAATCCCGTCTTTTATGCAAGAGCTAAGCATACTAAAATCGATTTTCATTTTGTTAGAGAGAAGGTGATGAACAAGCAGCTAGAAATTCGCTTTATTCCTTCAAATGATTAGATTGATGATGGATTCACAAAACCTCTTCATATTAATAGCTTTGAAGATTTTAAACATAATTTCAACTTGAGAAAGTTATGATTAATGGAGGATGTACGACCTACAATATAGGTCGTAGTAGTGTAGGACTCATATTAGACATTCCCTATATCCGTTCCCTAAACAAATTTATGTAAAGGGAGAATCACGGCTCGGGAATCGTCCGAGTAGACCCAAATCTTCTACTGATCAAAATTTTACACCACAATTCCCTCTTTATAATTCTATATGGTATCAGAGCGGTGAGATCCTTGACCTAGCCGCCGCACATGCATTCGTCCTGCTCCGCCCTCGGGGAGGTTGATCTCAATGATCTCCGTCGGGTGTCGCGCGAGCCATAGTAGGGTTTTGTCTGCTGATCCATGATCAGCTGTCCGGGTGAGTCTTTACGATTTCTAGATCGGTTTTTCTGTACGTCGATCGTTTGGACGGTCTTCTTTTTTATTCGCCGATCATAGATCGGATTGCGTCGCCCACCGCTCGTCTTCCTCACGCCCCTTTACTCGGACAATGTTGTCGACTCTACACCAGCCAGTTCCTCATCAACCATGTGGCAAGGCTGGATGCGCCACACGAGGGACACCTTTCATGCTTCGCTGCCAGATGCTTCCGTCCGTGTGGTCTCCATCGCCCGGACTTCAGCGACAATGTCGGCAACGACTCTGATCTGCGACACGTCGTCCTCGCCATGGCGCATACAACGCATAGTCGGTCTAGTCAACCAATCCTGCTCATGTCTATGCTAAGCACGTCCCCGAGCACGCGCCTACCACCGACCGAGCATCGGGATGCCACAGTGTCGCCCTTCGGCCGTAACACCATCGCCCTTGGTCCACACTACCGTCTTCCATCGCGTCTTCCTTGGAGTATACGTTGTTGGTGGTATCCAGCAGCTGCACCGACTCGCTCTCTACAACGATACCACCCCCTCAGGTCGCACTTGTAAAACGTAAGATCAGGTAGATTGATTGTGTCTACTCGGATAGTTTCCGAGGCTCCTCATTGGAAGTTTATATATTGGTGTCATAGGATACAAGGGGGTGTCGCGTACAGAGAGGAGTTGGTCATAACCGACCTATACATCAACTACAACATGATACCGTCTAGGACTCTAATCATATCTCTAACACCCTCCATTAATGACAACTTGGACAAGTTGAGATTATGCTTAAACTCTTCAAAACTTCTAACAGGCAGCGGCTTTGTGAACCCATCAGCAACTTGATCCTTTGAAGAAATAAAACAAATCTCTAGTTGTTTTCATAGCCGTGATATCCCTTTCATGAAAAACTAGATTTGTTGACACATATGTAGCTCCCAAGTTATCACACCATAAGCATGGTATTTGAGTCAATTTTATTCCCAGTTCTTCAAGTAAGGATTGAAGCCATATGACTTTAACTGTGACATTTTCTACTGATTTATGTTATGCCTCTGTACTGGATCTAGACACTATAGCCTGCTTCTTAGCACTCCATGAGATTAAATTTGGTCCAAAGAACACATCAAAACCACTAGTGGATCAGCGATCATCTACACAACCAGCCCAATCTGCATCTAAAAAGGCACTAACTAGTATAGAATTGGACCTCATGAATGTTAATCCAACACTGAGAGTTTGCTTGATATACCTCAATATGCGTTTAGCAGCAGTAAAATGTAAAGTTCTAGGAGCATGCAAATATTGGCAGACTTTGTTAACAGCATAAGAGATATCAGGGCGTGTAAGAGTTAGGTACTGAAGCGCACCTACCATGCTCGTGTAACTGGTACTATCCTTAGGACCTAACAATTCTCCCTCCCTTGCTGTGATGTTCTCCGACGATGACAAGGGTGTGGGCGACCCTGAACAATGATGCATGCCAACATGTCCAAGAATATCCTTAGCATATTTGGCTGATTGAGAACTAGACCATCATTAACTTTGTGAACTTCAATACCCAAGAAGTAATGAAGATCACCAAGATCTTTCAAGGCAAACTCCTTATTCAGGTCTCTGAGCAATGCATCAGTGGCAGTTTGAGAAGAGCTGGCAACTATGATATCGCCACATATATGAGCATGAAGATGGTAACATTGGACTTGTGATAAATAAACAATGATGTATCAGATTTGGAAGCAACAAAACCAAAACTAATCAACTGAGAGCTCAACATGGAATACCAAGCTCGGGGTGATTGTTTTAAGCCATAAAGTGGCTTGTCCAATTTGCAAACATAATGCATTTTCCCCTTGTCTTCATAACAGGTGGCTGTGTCATATAGACCTCCTCTTCCAGAACACCATGAAGAAATGCATCCGTGACATCTAACGGTCGCAAACTCCATCCCCTAGAAACAACAATCGACAAAACAAGATGTACCGTTGCTATTTTAACAACCGGACTAAAGGTATCCTTATAGTCAATACCATAGCGTTGCTTAAATCCTTTTGCAACTAACCGGCTTTATATCTATCAACAGACCCATCTGCCTTGTGTTTGATTTTGTATATCCAACGACAGTCAATAATATTTTTACCTATCACGGGAGGCACCGACCTCCAAGTTTTGTTTTGTATGAGAGCACTGTATTTCTCATCCATGGCACCTTTCTAGCGGGGATCAGTCAATGCAGCTTTCTAACAAGAATTGGCCATCCACCTCCTTTTCAAATGTCGTTTCACTATTAGTGTGTGGAGATCTTGAAAGTTTGGCTAGGTCTCCACGATGTTGAGCCAAGTGATTGGCAAGCCATGCACACCATCAAAGATGGTGGATCGATGGAATCCGCAAGAGAGGGGAATCGAGAAAGGCCTTGGCTTCCCTTGCGATGTTGGTTTCTTGGGAGATTTGAAAGGAAAGGAATGCTCCGCAACCAATTAGTAATTTCAATCATGCTAGCAAATCAAAGATGTGGCAGGTATGAGATGCCTCGCCGGGGCAAAAAAATTAAGTAATGTAATGCGGCGAGAGTAAGCTTATCTTTGGTCTTGGCCTTTTGGCCAAATGTGGTTTGTAATACCTCTAAAAATCTCTAGTTAATCAATGAAAATGGCGAATCTTTTGCTTTTTCAGAAAAAGAACTTGTATCGTGTGGTTGTTATACTAATATAGCGAGACAAAAACCTGTTTTGAGAGACTTACTTTTGTTGTTCTTGTGATGTAGTGTGTCCCACTACCAATGGTAGCTCAAAGATAGGTACGAATATCTGATTGGAATGAGCTAACTGCTTTTATAATTTTCAGTTGATAATATATAAGTGAGGCTAGGTAAATACATGTGGTGAACTGGGAGCCGTCTACTTACAACGATCAATTTCATTCTGCTCTGCTGTAAATCTCATCGCAGCAGTACATGCACCTTGTCAATTGTGATCCCCCCGCCAACAGCAAACAGAAAAAAAAAGATCCTACTACATCAAAACGGAAGTCCGTGATATGGAAGTAAAAACCATGACGATCTATCAAACATTGGACGCAGACGGTCCGGGCACAGCGGCGGCGTGGGGCGTGAGCCTCTGCAGCTGCAGCATCCGCGCATAGCATCCGTCCGGGTGGTGGTTGAGCAGGTGCGAGTGCGACCCTTGCTCCACCACCTTCCCGTCGTCGATCACCGCGATGGTGTGGGCGTTCCGCACGGTCGCGAGCCGGTGCGCCACCACGATGGTCGTCCGCCCTGACCCGGCGCGGTCCAGCGCCTCCTGCACGTACCGCTCCGACTCGGCGTCCAGTGCGCTCGTCGCCTCGTCCAGGAGCATGATGGGTGCCTGCTTCACCAGCGCCCTCGCGATGGCGATCCGTTGCCGCTGCCCGCCCGACAGCTGCACCCCGCGCTCCCCCACGCACGTCTTGTACCCCTCCGGCAGCGCCGACACGAACTTGTGCGCGTTGGCCTGTGTCGCCGCCTCCACCACCTCGGCCTCCGTCGCGCCCTCACGCCCGTACGCGATGTTGTCGTGGATCGTGCCGCCGAAGAGGAACGGCTCCTGTGGCACCATGGCCACCGCCCGCCGCAGCGCCTTGAGGTTGTACTTGCGGATGTCCTTGCCGTCCAGCAGCACGCGCCCGGAGGTTGGCTCGTAGAAGCGCTGGATGAGCGCCAGCACGGAGCTCTTGCCGCATCCGCTGGGTCCGACCAGCGCCAGCGTCCTGCCGGCGCGGGCGCGGAGGCTCAGGTCCCGGAACACCTGGATGTCTGGCCGCGACGGGTACGAGAAGTCGATGTGCTTGAGCTCCACGTCGCCCCTAGGCCTGTCGGGGACGGGGGCGGCGTCCACGTCGTCCGGCTCGATCTCCGTCGTGCGGTCGATCGTCTCGAACACCGAGTGCATTGCCCGGCCACCCTTGATGAAGTCAGGCGCCAGCGTCAGAGTCTCAGCGGCGCCGTTGGCAGAGACCATGAGCACCATGAAGACGCGGATGGTCTTGGAGAAGTCGGAGATGCCGTGCTTCACGAGCCAGGCAGCGTACCACAGTCCCAGCGCGTAGGACGCGTACAGCAGGAACTGCGCCACGCCGTAGCCGATCCCGGCGATCTGCCCCTTCCAGAAGCAGCGCCGGAGCGGCCTCTGCAGGTTGGCCTCAAAGAGCCTCGTGATCTTGTCCTGCGAGTTGAACGCCGCCACAGTGCGCATGTTGGCCACGGCCTCGCCGGCGATCTGCGTCGCCCTCGCGTGCGCGCCTTCCAGGTCCCCCGAGAATCCCTTCATGAACATCTTCTGCAGGACAGTGGCGCCGACGACGAGCGGGAACACGGCGAGGAGCACGAGCGCGAGGCGCCACTGCAGGACGAACCCAGCCGTGCACGCCACGAGCATGAGCGCCGAGTTCTGGACAATGATGGAGATGCGATCGCCGATGGCAGAGCGCACGTTCTGGGCGTCGAGGGCGAGCCTGGCAGCGATGTGCGCGCTGGCATTGGCCTCCATGTCGAACCAGGCCATCTCGTTGCGGAGCACGGCGGCGAGCATCTTCTCCCGCACGCGCTTGGTGAGGTTCTCGCCGACGGTGTCCCAGAAGAGGTGCTGCACGGTGTTGAAGAGCAGGGCGGCGGAGGACATGCCGATGAGGAGGTAGCAGTACTTGGCGATCTCCCGGTCCATGTACCTCGGGTCCGGCGCGTAGTAGATGCTGAGCACCGCGCTGAGGATGTAGGCGAAGATGGCGCTGAAGGAGCCGCACACCATGGAGCCCACCGAGCCGGCGAGTGCGCAGCCCCATTCCGGCGAGTTCATCTTGGCCAGCCGCCAGAAGGAGCTGGCCTGCGCCCGGAACTTGAGATTCTCCATCCCCATTCCCATCCGGTGGGCTGCCGGGTCATGTATGACGGAGAGGCTGAAGTCGGCGGTGGAGAAGTCGGAGAGGCGGCGGGAGTAGGGCGAGCGGCCGTAGGAGGAGTTGCGCATCATGATGGGGGAGCTGACAGAGTTGCGGGCGCTGGAGGGCCTCGCGCTGCTCCTCCTGGCGCTGACGAGCGCCGCCTCGTGCGCCTGCTCCTGCATGCGGATGAGCTTGGCGTAGGCGCCGCTGTCCCCTCTGGCCATGAGGTCGTCGTGCGGGCCCATCTCGGAGACGGCGCCTGCCTGCAGCACGGCGACGAGGTCGGCCTTGCGGATGGTGGAGAGCCTGTGAGCGATGACGAGGGTGGTGCGGCCGATCATGAAGCGGTCCAGCGCCTCCTGCACGAGCTTTTCGGACTCGGAGTCCAGAGCGCTGGTGGCCTCGTCTAGGAGGAGGATGGCCGGGTTCTTGAGCATGGCCCGAGCAATGGCGATCCGCTGCTTCTGGCCGCCGGAGAGCTGCAGGCCGCGCTCCCCAACCTGCGTCACCATGGTCAAACATGTTGACTTGTGAGTACTATTACTCTGCAATACACTAATCAGTATGTAAACACTTGACTTGTTTATGTCGGGAATTTGACCGGAAACCGGCATAAATTTGACCACAATATAAAAATGAACTCCACTAGGATTGTTTTTTATGGAATTTTGACTGGGCATCCTCGAGCATCGTGGCTGTCATGTGATGGGTTCAGTAACCCATGTGGTTGGATCAATAACAAATCCCAGCTTTGGTCAAAGTAACTGCTCTGTCACCACTGAAAAATAAGCAGCATATATGGTCCCGTAGTGGACAAAGCATGGTTGATTCTAGCGGGATCAACTTGACATTCCTGACAAAATGCCGACCTGGAATTTGGATTATTCATGTGAACAAGTTTAAATACTCCTACTACTGGGCTGCAGCGTTAAAATTTTGCAGAGTAGATAGTAGTAGTAAAAGAGTAGTGTAGAAACCATCTTAATCATGGGCCAGTCTCAGTTCGGCTGGTTGTGTTATATGTTCGTGCTGAGAAAGGGACCTTTCAGAAGAGAGAAAGATACCAGGCAGGCAGGCAGGCAGGCAGGCATGTGAGTGTTACTAGTAACTCGTTACAACATTTGAAAGCAACATGCTCCTAACAATTGCCTCCACTTCCATGGAGTAGTAGTGAGTGAACTGTAGGAGAAGAGTGGAGTGGAGAAATATGATTAACTATGCGATGTGACGGTGATGGAGCCCAGGAGGGAGGGTGTCATCATGTGTTGCTGTTGCCTAACAAGCAAACAAATGCCGAGCACCCGATCTGAGGCGGGGTATCTAGCATAGCAAGCTAAGCTTGTAGCTCTACTCCATGGCAAAGGCAGAAACGGTGGATGTGACGAGGAAAAAAGGCTGGTGAAAGCGAAAGGGAACGGGCAGGCTAAGCTTGTAGGCGATGGTAATGGCGCACGGACTGGATAAAAAGGGAGCACGCGCTGAAAAGAGATGATGGATGGCCGGAGGAAATGAAACGAGAGTGAGACGAGACGGACCTGCGTGTCGTAGCCGTCGGGGAGCTTGATGATGAAGGAGTGGGCGTTGGCCACCCTGGCGGCCTCCTCCATCTCCACCTGCGTCGCCTCCTCCCTTCCCAGAAGCAGGTTCTCCCGGATGCTCGTCGCGAACAGCGCCGGCTCCTGGCTCACCAGCCCGATCTGCGACCGCAGCCAACGCAGCTTCAGATCCTTGAGCTCCACACCGTCCAGCATGATCTGCCCTGCTCGCATACCAGACATTGTTTTCATTCATTAATAGTTCGCATCGATCTTCTCTGTTCTTCCAAATGGACATTATAATGGTCATCAACTGAAACAGAAGTTCAGTGAGAGACAGACCTGAACTGGGGTCGTAGAACCTCTCGATCAGGGACACCACGGTGCTCTTGCCGGACCCGGAGCTTCCGACCAGCGCGATCGTCTTCCCGGCCGGCACGGTCAGGGAGAAGCTGCGCAGGACCGGCACGTCAGGCCTGGACGGGTACGCAAACTCCACGTTCCTAATCTCGAGCCGCCCGGTCACTGAATCCAGCTCCACGCCGCTGTCGCCGTCGTGCGAGATGCCAGGCGTGTGGTCGATGATCCGGTAGATCTTCGCCGCCGCCACCCTCGCCTTCGCGAACGCCGCTATGCTCGGAGCCGACTGCCCAAGAGCGCTGCACAACAATCAATGCATGGTGTGACTCCTAGAAATGAACGACTACAAATGTCAAGACTAAAAGAGTACTGTAGTAGTACTTACATTCCGCCGATCATGACGGAGAACATGGTGGCTATGGCGAGCCCGCCGTTGGTGTGGTGGCCGCGGACGAGGTGGCCGCCGTACCAGAGGAGCAGAGCGTAGCAGCAGAAGACGGTGAAGTAGGTGCCGCCCAGCCCGAGGCCCTTGGCGAAGCCGTTCCGGTAGCCGATCCTCTGCGCCACTGCCAGCGCCGCCGAGTAGGCCTGCGCCACGCGCTCCTCGCCGACGAACGACTGCACGATCCGTATCTGCACCAGCGCCTGCTCCGCGATGTTGCTGGCGTTGGAGAGCGCGTCCTGGCTCTTGGCGGAGAGCTTGCCCATGGTGGCGGCGGTGAGGCCGCCGATGACTGCGATGAGAGGCACGACGGCGAGCGTGACGAGCGCCAGCTGCCACGCGGCGGTGAAGCCGACGACGAAGCCGGCGACGAAGGTGGCCATGTAGTGGATGAGGTTGCCGAGCTTCTCGCTGATGGCGTCCTGCACGATGACGGCGTCGGCGTTGATGGCGTAGATGACGTCGGAGGTGCGCACGTCGGTGTCGAAGAAGGAGACGTCCTGCTTGAGCGCCGCCTCGAGGTACCGGATCCGCATCCGCGTGGACTGCCGCTCGCCGGTCCACATCCAGCAGGCTATCTCCGCCCACGACGACGCCCAGATGGCGGCGCCGACGACGAGGAAGTAGAAGGCGTACTTCACGACGAGGCGGACCATGGTGTCCGGGTCGTCGGCATGGGAGCCGAAGGAGTCGACGAGGTCGGCGAAGAAGCGGAGGAAGACGGGGAGGGAGCCGCCGTGGACGAGCGCACCGAGCGTTCCGACGGTCATGAGGACGCGGTCAAGACCGTCGGCGAAACGGAACAAGTCGCGCAGGGCGGCCGCCGGCGCCGGAGGGGACGGCTTCTCGTCGGCGGAGGGCTTGGCATTGGGCGACAGTTGCTCTGTCTCCAGGGGCGCGGGAGGCGGCGAGCAAGGAGGAGGAGGGGACCTAGATGCATTGTTGGTGGTGGCTGCCGGTGCCGGTGCCGGTTTGGATTGCTCTGCTTGTGGGTGAGGTGGGTGGAAGAAGTGTGGGGACTGGGATGTGGAAGGGAGATGGAAGGCCTCGAGCTCCGGGCGGGCCCACTCGTCGGCAGCGCCGGCGTCATGGACGACGACGCGAGCCTTGATCTCTTCTGGGTCGCTAGACATGGAGGCGGCGCGGAGGGGGAGCCGGGGAACTCCTCCCTCCTTGTGCTCTGCTCTCCTCTGTTTCGTACTCTCGTCTCGTCTGGCCTCGCCTTGTCTTGTCAAAACCTGTGGGACTGGCAGGCTACGGCTTCTCCTTCCCCTTCGTCCTTTATAAGATGGGCCGGAATCTATCGTGTAGGGAAAGGAAACGTATTTGGCATGAATTATTCTCCTCTCTATGTCTCATCCTCCGAACCAGTATACACACTACTCATATGGAACTAACTAGTCGTGTTCTTCATTTTGTTCTGCCCGTAAGTTTTGTAGACCAGGGCGCCTTTGGTCGATACTACTTTTAAAAAAAACATTGGACGGGTGCAAAGCACCCGACGTATAAATACGTCCCTAGAGTACAAAAAAGCCAGAAAGATAAAAATTACATCGAGACCCATAAATAAACATAGAGGACCCTGAAAGAAACTTGAAAAAGCAATCAAGCCCTTCGTCCTCCTCCTCCAGATCGGCGACGAAGCTCCAGCGTCGGCGAGCGCCCTTGCCACAGGAAGCAACCGATGAGAGGAGCAAAGCAGCACAGGAGCGGCAACCCTACTGCCATTGATTCCGGCGTGCTGACGAGACAAGCCGCCAAGAAGACGTCGAAGAGAAGCTCTAGAGAACTTCTCCACCCAAAGACACCGCCGACCCCGTCGCCTGTAAGAGAGCCACCATGGCTCCTAGAAGCAAACGAACGCCGTCGTGGCACCCAAGCCGGAGAAGTCGACGAACCGTCCTTGCGTCTCTGAAGAAGAAGCCGAGCCTCCATCTCACCTCCTCGCCACCACGGCCGACCAGGAAGATGAAGACCCCGCTCACCGCCCCGAACACCGCGCCTCCTCGCCACCATGGCCGGCCAAGCACGGAAGAACAGGGCCGCGGAACTTCAGCAGCACAAGGACCACCAGCCTTATTAAGCGGAGACGGCGGCCCGCACCACCACCAGCAACTCCGGCCGGAGGAGGAAACTCGCGGCGGCGGAACCCTAAGATCTAGACCTGGCCAGGATCCAAACCTCTCTCCAAACTACGGACATAAAGCCCAAAACCTAACCTAGACTACTCCCGGCACCTCACCTCCGTCATCTCCGGCCGGCAAAGCCGCCGGAGAGGCTCGGGATCGGCCCGGTTCGGCGAGGAGAAACCCTAGCCACTATAGCGAGGAGAGAGAGAGTGAGGGGGAAAGTGGTGCCTGTTGGAGATATGCCCAAGAGGCAATAATAAAGTGGTTATTATCATATCTTCATACTTATGATAAATGTTTACATACCATGCTATAATTGTATTAACCGGAAACATTAATACTTGTGTGATTTGTAAACATAAAAGAGTCCCTAGTAAAGCCTCTTGTTAAACTAGCTTGTTGGTTAATATATGATCATGGTTTCCTGATCATCAACATAGAGATGTTATTAACAACAAGGTCATATCATTAGGAGAATTATGTGATGGACATACTCCTATAGTTAAGCGTAGCATAAAGATCAAGTCATTTAATATAGTTCATTTGCTATAAGCTTTCTGATACATAGTAACCTAATTCCTTCGACCATGAGATCATGTTAATCACCATCACCGGAAGGATGCTTTGATGACATCAAACACCACACCGTAACTGGGTGGATATAAAGGTGGCATTGAGTGTTTGGAAAGTATGGGTTGAGGCACATGGATCAAGAGTGGGATTTGTCCATCCATATGACGGATAGATATACTCTGGGCCCTCTCGGTGGAATGTCATCCAATTAGCTTGCAAGCATGTGACTGGCTCACAAGGGATCACATATCACGGGAACAAGAAAAGAGTACTTATCGGTAACGAGGTTGAACTAGGTATGCAGAGATACCGACGATCAAAACCTCGGATAAGTAAAGTATCGTGAGACAAAGGGAAATTGGTATCGTATGTAAGTGGTTCATTTTGATCAGAGAAGTGTCTCGGTCATGTCCGCATAATTCAGGAACCGTAGGGAGACACACTTAAGGATTCGATGTTGTTGAGTAGTTATGGAATGATTAGTAAGAGACCGAATGTTGTTCGGAGTCTCGGATGGGATCCGGGATATCACGAGGAGATCCGGAATGGTCCGGAGAATAAGATTCATATAAGGAAAGTCCTATTTCGGAGTTCGGGAAAGTTTTCGATGATTTCATCGGAGTGGTTCTAGAAGGGTCTAGAAGGTTCACCGGTCCGAAAGGAGAATGGTCCATGAATGTGTCATGGGTAAGTGGAATGACTGGATCATGTCCAAGGTCACTTGGTGTTGGCATATGCAAGAGAGAAATAAAACTCTAAATTGAAAGTAAAACGGGAAGTTTGAAAAGTCAAACTGGAACAATGGTTTCCTAGTGGGAGAAGAAACAAGTCCTTCTCTCAATCCAACTTGGGTTTGGGTTTGGATTCAAACCCACCCCTCCCAAGGCTGCCCCTCCCTCTCATAAATAGAGGGGGAGGGCTGCCCCAAACAACACAAGTTCCAAGCCCTCTCCATGAGCCGCCGCCGCCGCCCGCCGCCGCTCGCCGCCGCCGCCGGTCTGTCGCCGCCGCCTTAGCCATCGCCGGCACTTCCTCCTCCTCCCGGATCTCTAAACCCTAGTTTTTCGGGAAACCCTAATCCACCATACCCGCTTCGGCTTAAGGCAAAGCCCTGCGAGATCTCCCCTCTACTTCCGGTACCACGCCGTCGTGCTGCCGGAATCGCGAGGAGAGTGCTACAACCTCCGCTGCCTGCTGGAACTGTAGGGTTTCGTAGCATGGAAAACAAAAAATTTCTACCGCATACAAACAAACAAGCCAAGATCTATCTACTAGATTGTAGCAACGAGTCGATGGAATAACTCACCCTCGAAGATTCCAAAGTGTTTAACGAGAGCGGATTCTCGTGGGTGATGTAGTCGTACTCTTCCCGATCTCAAGATCGCGTAGACGATCCTTTCGGCGCTGCGTTCCGGCAACGCTCCCGCAGTCGGTGACACGTTCGGTACTCGACGAATACCTTCCTCTCCCTTTTTCCAGCAGGCAGCGGAGGTTGTAGCACTCTCCTCGCGATTCCGGCAGCACAACGGCGTGGTACCGGAAGTATAGGGGAGATCTCGCAGGGCTTCGCCTTAAGCCGGAGCGAGTATGGTGGACTATGAGAGAGCTCCTCGGCGATCTAGGGTTTAGACACACCAAGTAGGAGGTGCTAGGGCCGGCAGCTAGGGCTTGGGGCTTTCCCAAGTTGGCGGCTAGGGGAGCCCTAGGCGGCGGCAACAGGAGGTGGCGGCGCCGGGCTAGGGTTTTGGGGTGGAGAACTTGTGTGCTTGGAGGGGCAGCCCTGCCCCTCCCTTTATAGGTGGGAGGCGCCGGCCAAGGGGAGGGAGTCCCTCCCCAACTCGAATCCCTAGGGGGCCGGCGGTGGAGGAGGAACTCCTCCCCAACTCGGTTTCCCACTTCCCCTCCACTTCCCAAAATAGCCGTTTGACTTTTCAAATTGGTGTTTGACTTTTCAAACTAGGATTTGATTAAACCCTTTATTTTGTTCAGCGGTGACACTTAGTACATGATGCAATCATTCCAACTTGGTATGACACATTCATGTACCCTTCCCCTCCGGAGTGCCGGACATTCCGGAACCTTCTAGAACATTCCCAATGGAAACACCGGAACCATTCTCCAACTCCAAAATAGGACTTTCCTTATATGAATCTTATTCTCCGGGCCACTCCGGATCTCCTCGTGATATCCCGGATCCCATACGAGACTCCGAACAACATTCGGTCTCTTTCTCATCATTCCATAACTACTCAAACAACGTCGAATCCTTAAGTGTGTCTCCCTACGGTTCGTGAATTATGCGGACATGATCGAGACACTTCTCCGAACAATAACCAATAGAGGAATCTGGAAATTCATATGGTTCCCATATATTTCTACGATTACTTTGCGATCGAATGAACCACTTACATACGATACCAATTCCCTTTGTCTCGCGATAGTTTAGTTATCCGAGGTTATGATCGTCGGTATCTCTGCATACCTAGTTCAACCTCGTTACTGATAAGTACTCTTTTCTCGTTCCCGTGATATGTGATCCCTTGTGAGCCAGTCACATGCTTGCAAGCTAATTGGAAGACATTCCACCGAGAGGGCCCAGAGTATATCTATCCGTCATATGGATGGACATATCCCACTCTTGATCCATGTGTCTCAACCAATACTTTCCGAACACTCAATGCCACCTTTATAGCCACCCAGTTACGGTGTGGTGTTTGATGTCATCAAAGCATCCATCCGGTAAAGGTGATATGCATGATCTCATGGTCGAAGGAATTAGGTTACTATGTATCAGAAAGCATATAGCAATTGAACTATTAAAATGACTTGATCTTTATGCTACGCTTATCTATAGGAGTATGTCCACCATATCATTATCCTAACGATATGATCTTGTTGTTAATAACATCTCAATGTTCATGATAGGGAAACCACAATCATTTATTAACCAACAAGCTAGTAATGTATAGAGGCTTTACTAGGGACTTCAATTTAAGTTTACAAATCACACAAGTATTAATGTTTCCTTGTTAATACTACTATAGCATGAATGTAAACATTTATCATAAACACAAAGATATAATAATAACTACATTTATTATTGCCTCTAGGGCATATATCCAACAGTCTCCCACTTGCACTAGAGTCATCTAATCTAGATTACATGGTAATATACCGAACACCCATGGCAGTTTGGTGTTGGTCATGTTTTGCCCTCGGGAGAGGTTTAGTCAACGGATCCGCCACATTCAGATCTGTGTGTACTTTGCAAATCTTTATGTCCCCATCTTGGACATGTTCTTGAATAGCGTGAAAACGTAGCTTGATGTGCTTCGGCTTCTTGTGTGACCTTGGTTCTTGCGCATTGGCTATGGCGCCCATGTTATCACAATAGATAGACATTGGGTCCAGCGCACTAGGAACCACACCCAGCTCTGTAATGAACTATTTCATCCATATCGCTTCTTGTGAAGCCTCCGAAGTAGCCATGTATTCCGATTCAGTTGAAGATCTCGCCACAACGCTTTGCTTTGCACTCCTCCAGCTAACTGCTGCACCATTCAAAGTAAATACGTATCCAGATTGTGATTTAGAATCATCCGGATCGGTGTTCCAACTAGCATCGGTGTAACCATTAACAACGAGTTGTTCATCACCTCCATAAGAAAGAACCATATCCTTTGTTCTTCTCAAGTACTTAAGTATGTTTTTGACCGCTGTCCAATGATCCACTCCTGGATCACTTTGATATCTGCTAGTTAAACTAACAGCATATGCAATGTCGGGTCTAGTACATAGCATGGCATACATTAGAGATCCTATGGCTGAGGCATAGGGAGTCTTACTCATCTTTTCTCTATCTTCTGCCGTTGTCGAACTTTGAGTTTTACTCAAGGTCATATTGGGCAACATGGGCAAGAACCCTTTCTTGCTATCTTCCATTCCAAACCTCTTTAGAACTTTGTCCAAATATGTACTTTGTGACAATGATATTAGGCGTATCGATCTATCTCTATAAATCTTTATGCCTAATATGTAAGCTGCTTCGCCAAGATCCTTCATTGAAAAACTATTATTCAAATATTCCTTGACACTATTAAGAAGGTCTACATCATTCCCAATCAACAATATGTCATCCACATATAGTATTAAGAATGCTATAGAGCTCCCACTCACTTTCTTGTAAATACAAGCTTCTCCATAAGTTTGTATAAAACCAAAACTTTTGATCACCTTATCAAAACGTTGATTCCAACTTCGGGATGCTTGCTTCAATCCATAGATGGACCGTTGAAGTTTCCATACCTTGTTAGCATCTTTAGGATCGACAAAACCTTTGGGCTGCATCATATATAACTCTTCATCAATGTCTCCATTGAGGAATGCTGTTTTGACATCCATCTGCCATATCTCATAATCATAATATGCAGCGATTGCTAACATAATCCTCATAGACTTTAGCTTTACTACAGGTGATAAAGTCTCATCGTAGTCAACTCCTTGAATTTGCCGAAACCCTTTTGCGACAAGTCGAGCTTTATAGACAGTAACATTACCATCAGCATCTGTTTTCTTCTTGAAAATCCATTTGTTCTCGACAGCCTTCCGGCCATCCGGTAAGTCCACCAAAGTCCATACTTGGTTTTCGTACATGGATCCAATCTCGGATTTCATGGCTTCTTACCATTTATTGGAATCTGGGCTCATCATCGCTTCCTCATATGTCGCAGGGTCATCGGTGTTGTCCACCAACATGACACTCATAACGGGATCATACCAATCTGGAGTGGTACGAGTTCTCGTTGACCTGCGAGGCTCTGTAGCAACTACAACCGAAGTTTCATGATCATAATCATTAGCTTCCTCTATTATTGGTGCAGGCACCACAGGAACTTCTTCCGGTGCTGCGCTACTCGCAATTTCGAGAGAAGGTTCGACAACCTCGTCGAGTTCTACTTTCCTTCCAGTCACTTCTTTCGAGAGAAATTCCTTCTCTAGAAAGGATCCATTCTTGGCAACGAAGATTTTGCCCTCGGATCTATGATAGAAGGTATACCCAATAGTTTCCTTCGGGTATCCTATGAAGACGCATTTTTCCGCTTTGGGTTCAAGCTTGTCCGGCTATAACTTCTTTACATAGGCTTCGCAACCCCAAACTTTAAGGAACAACAATTTAGGTTTCTTCTCAAACCATAATTCATACGGTGTCGTTTCAACAGATTTAGATGGTGCCCTATTTAAAGTGAATGCGGCTGTTTCTAATGCATAACCCCAAAATGATAGCGGTAAATCTGTAAGTGACATCATAGAACGAACCATATCTAAGAGAGTTCGATTACGACGTTCGGACACACCATTACGCTGTGGTGTTCCCGACAGTGTCAATTGTGAAAGTATTTCGCATTTCTTCAAATGCTCGCCAAACTCGTAACTTAGATATTCACCTCCACGATCAGAACGTAGAAATTTAATCTTCTTGTTATGTTGATTCTCCACCTTACTTTGAAATTCCTTAAACTTCTCGAAAGTTTCGGACTTATGTTTCATGAAATAGATATACCCATATCTACTCAAGTCATCCGTGAAGGTAAGAACATAACGATAACCACCGCGCGATGCTACACTCATTGGGCCACACACATCAGTATGTATGATTTCCAATAAGTCCGTAGCTCGCTCCATCATACCAGAAAATGGAGTCTTAGTCATTTTACCCATCAGACATGCTTCGCATCTTTCAAGTGATTCGAAATCAAGTGATTCAAGAAGTCCATCGGAATGGAGTTTCTTCATACGCTTCACTCCAATGTGACCAAGACGACACTGCCACATATAGGTCGAGTTATCGCTCGATTTCAAACGTTTAGCCTCAATGTTATTAATATGTGTATTTCCACTATCAAGATTCAATAAGAATAGACCATCTATCAAAGGTGCATGTGCATAAAACATATTACTCATATAAATCGAACAACCATTATTCTCGGACTTAAACAAGTAACCGTCTCACAATAAACAAGATCCCGATATAATGTTCATGCTTAACGCAGGCACCAAATAACAATTATTTAAGTATAAAACTAATCCTGATGGTAGATGAAGGGGTAGCGTGCCGACCGCGATCACATCAACCTTTGATCCGTTTCCCACGCGCATCGTCACCTCGTTCTTCGCTAGCTTCCGTTTATTCTGCAGCACCTGTTTCGAGTTACAAATATGAGCAACCGAACCAGTATCAAATACCCAGGCACTACTACGAGTACTAGTGAGATACACATCAATAACATGTATATCGGATATACCTTTCTTCTTGATGTTGTCGTTCTTCAAATCCGCCAAGTACTTTGGGCAATTCCGCTTCCAGTGACCTTATCCCTTGCAGTAAAAGCACTCAGTATCAGGCTTAGGTCCAGCCTTGGTCTTCTTCATCGGCGCGGTAACTTTCTTACCACCCTTCTTGAAGTGTCCCTTTTGCTTAGACTTGCCTTTCTTGAATTTGGTGGTCTTATTGACCATCAACACTTGGTGCTCTTTCTTGATCTCCACTTCTGCAGATTTCAACATGGCAAAGAGTTCTGGCAACTGCTTGTTCATGTTTTGCATATTGTAGTTCATCACAAAGTTCTTGTAACTTGGTGGTAGTGATTGGAGGACACGATAAATCCCCAAAGCATTAGGAATCACTATACCCAAGCTTTGAAGTTTGTTTGCGTGCCCAGACATTTTAAGCACATGCTCACTGACGGAGCTGCCTTCTTCCATCTTGCAGTTAAAGAACTTTTCAGAAGCCTCATAGCTCTCAATTGCTGCGTGAGTCTCAAAGATCAATTTGAGATCACGGACAATATCATGTGGGTCTGAATTCTCAAACCTTTTCTGAAGCTCCGATTCTAAACCATACAAGATAGCACACTGAACTATGGAGTACTGTGTCTTCCGAGCGAGGTAAACATTCTTTACTTCATCGGTAGCAGTAGCTGCAGGTGGGTCACCCAGCGGTGCATCCAGCACATAGGTCAAATTACCAGCTGTGAGGACAATCCTCAAATTGCGGAACCAATCCGCGAAGTTGCTTCCATTGTTTTTCAACTTTTCTTTCTCTAGGAACGCATTAAAATTGATGGTAGGGGCCGCCATTGATCTACAACATATTTGCAATAGTTTAGACTAAGTTTATGACAAATTGAGTTCTAATTAATAGTTAAATTAATCTAGGTGAACTCCCACTCAAAACAATATCCCTCACATTGTTTTAGTGATCACACGAACCAAATCCACCACATCAACACCGATCATCACGAGAGTTGATATAGTTTCAATGGCGAACAATCGACATGTTCATCATATCTACTATATGATTCATGCTTTACCTTTCGGTGATCCGTGTTCCGAGACCATGTCTGTACATGCTAGGCTCGTCAAGATCAAACCTTAGCTCCCGCATGAGCAAATCTGGCTTGCTCACGTTGTATACACTTGCGGAATCTAACACACCCGATCATCACGTGGTGCTTCGAAACAACAAGCTTTAGCAACGGTGCTAAATAAGGGGGAACACTTTATGACTTGAAATTCATGTGCATGAGGGATCATCTTATAATGCTACCGTTGTTAACTAAGCAATACAAGATGCATAAAGTATTAACATCACATGCAATTCATAATATGTGATATGATATGGCCTTTCTTCTTTGTGCTTCAGATCTCCATCTTCAAGCACAAACATGATCTCCATCATCACCGGCATTGCATCAAGGTCAATGATGCTTCTCCATGGTTGTCGTCCACCGGCTTCAACTATTACAACTACTTTGAATAGACACGCGGGTCTTAACAAAATTAAAGACAACCATATGGCTCCTGCGGGTTGCCAACTTACAATAAGGAACATTGCATACATCAAATATAATCACAATCATGGCCATATCACATCACTGCACACCCCTGCAAAACAAAGTTAGACGCCTATACTTTCTTTGCATGTTTTACGTGGTTTGGGGCTTTCAATAAGTGTCGTTCTAACTTATGAACAAGAACCACAACATTGATACTAGTATTGTCAATCACCCGTTGTAAATTAAATCTTAACTATGCTAGGAGAAACAGGCACCCGCAAAGCCACTTATGCAATACAAGTTGCATGTCAAGCGTGGAGCAAGTCTCATGAACGATGTCATGTAAGGTTAGCCCGGGCCGCTTCATCCCAACATCCTGCAAGATGCAAAGTACAAAAGAAGCATTCGACAATAAAAGCATCAACGCCCACAATGACCATTGTGTTCTACTCGTGCAACAGATCTACATATAGACACGGCTCTGATACCACTGTAGGGTTTCGTAGCATGGAAAACAAAAATTTCTACTGCATACAAACAAACAAGCCAAGATGTATCTACTAGATTGTAGCAACGAGTCGATGGAATAACTCACCCTCGAAGATTCCAAAGTGTTTAACGAGAGCGGATTCTCGTGGGTGATGTAGTCGTATTGATCGCATAGACGATCCTTCCGGCGCTGCGTTCCGGCAGCGCTCCCGCAGTCGGTCACACGTTCGGTACTCGACGAAGACCTTCCTCTCCCTTTTTCCAGCAGGCAGCGGAGGTTGTAGCACTCTCCTCGCGATTCCGGCAGCACAACGGCGTGGTACCGGAAGTAGAGGGGAGATCTCGCAGGGCTTCGCCTTAAGCCGGAGCAAGTATGGTGGACTATGAGAGAGCTCCTCGGCGATCTAGGGTTTAGACACACCAAGGAGGAGGTGCTAGGGCCGGCGGCTAGGGCTTGGGGCTTGCCCAAGTCGGCGGCTAGGGGAGCCCTAGGCGGCGGCAACAGGAGGTGGCGACGCCGGGCTAGGGTTTTGGGGTGGAGAACTTGTGTGCTTGGAGGGGCAGCCCTGCCCCTCCCTTTATAGGTGGGAGGCGCTGGCCAAGGGGAGGGAGTCCCTCCCCAACTCGGATCCCTAGTGGGCCGGCGGTGGAGGAGGAACTCCTCCCCAACTCGGTTTCCCACTTCCCCTCCACTTCCCAAAATAGTCGTTTGACTTTTCAAATTGGCGTTTGACTTTTCAAACTAGGATTTGATTAAACCCTTTATTTTGTTCAGCGATGACACTTAGTACATGATGCAATCATTCCAACTTGGTATGACACATTCATGTACCCTTCCCCTCCGGAGTGCCGGACATTCCGGAACCTTCTAGAACATTCCCGATGGAAACACCAGAACCATTCTCCAACTCTGAAATAGGACTTTCCTTATATGAATCTTATTCTCCGGACCATTCCGGATCTCCTCGTGATATCCCGGATCCCATCCGAGACTCCGAACAACATTCGGTCTCTTTCTCATCATTCCATAACTACGCAAACAACGTCGAATCCTTAAGTGTGTCTCCCTACGGTTCGTGAATTATGCGGACATGATCGAGACACTTCTCCGAACAATAACCAATAGAGGAATCTGGAAATTCATATGGCTCCCACATATTTCTACGATTACTTTGCAATCGAATGAACCACTTACATACGATACCAATTTCCCTTTGTCTCACGATAGTTTACTTATCCGAGGTTATGATCGTCGGTATCTCTGCATACCTAGTTCAACCTCGTTACTGATAAGTACTCTTTTCTCGTTCCCGTGATATGTGATCCCTTGTGAGCCAGTCACATGCTTGCAAGCTAATTGGATGACATTCCACCGAGAGGGCCCAGAGTATATCTATCCTTCATATGGATGGACAAATCCCACTCTTGATCCATGTGTCTCAACCAATACTTTCCGAACACTCAATGCCACCTTTATAGCCACCCAGTTACAGTGTGGTGTTTGATGTCATCAAAGCATCCATACGGTAAAGGTGATATGCATGATCTCATGGTCGAAGGAATTAGGTTACTATGTATCAGAAAGCATATAGCAATTGAACTATTAAAATGACTTGATCTTTATGCTACGCTTATCTATAGGAGTATGTCCACCATATCATTCTCCTAACGATATGATCTTGTTGTTAATAACATCTCAATGTTCATGATAGGGAAACCACAATCATTTATTAACCAACAAGCTAGTAATGTATAGAGGCTTTACTAGGGACTTCAATTTAAGTTTACAAATCACACAAGTATTAATGTTTCCTTGTTAATACTATTATAGCATGAATGTAAACATTTATCATAAACACAAAGATATAATAATAAATACATTTATTATTGCCTCTAGGGCATATCTCCAACAGGAACAAGGGAGAGGAAGGTCTTCATCGAGTACCGAACGTGTGACCGACTGCGGAAGCGCTGCCGGAACGCAACGCCGGAAGGATCGTCTACGCGATCTTGAGATCGGCAAGTGTATGACTACATCACCCACGAGAATATGATCTCATTAACCGCTTTGGAATCTTCGAGGGTGAGTTCCTCTATCGACTCGTTGCTACAATCTAGTAGATAGATCTTGGCTTGTTTGTGTGCATGCGGTAGAAATTTTTTGTTTTCCATGCTACGAACCCCTACAGTGGTATCAGAGCCGTGTCTATATGTAGATCTGTTGCATGAGTAGAACACAATGGTCATTGTGGGCGTTGATGCTTTTATTGTCGATTGCTTCTTGTGTACTTTGCATCTTGCGGGATGGTGGGATGAAGCGGCCCGGGCTAACCTTAAATGACATCGTTCATGAGACTTGCTCCACGCTTGACATGCAACTTGTATTGCATAAGTGGCTTTGCGGGTGCCTGCTTCTCCCAACATAGTTAAGATTCAATTTAAAACGGGTGATTGACAATACTAGTATCAATGTTGTGGTTCTTATTCGTAAGTTAGAACGACACTTATTGAAAGCCCCAAACCACGTAAAATATGCCAAGAAAATTAGAGGCGTCTAACTTTGTTTTGCAGGGGTGTGCTGTGATGTGATATGGCCATGATTGTGATTATATTTGATGTATGCAATGTTCCTTATTGTAAGTTGGCAACCGGCAGGAGCCATATGGTTGTCTTTAAATTTTGTTAAGACCCGCGTATCTATTCAAAGTAGTTGTAATAGTTGAAGCTGGTGGAAGACAACCATGGAGCGACATCATTGACCTTGATGCAATGCCGGTGATGATGGAGATTATGTTCGTGCTTGAAGATGGAGATCGGAAGCACAAAGAAGAAAGGCCATATCATATCACATATTATGAATTGCATGTGATGTTAATCCTTTTATGCATCTTGTATTGCTTAGTTTACGACGGTGGCATTATAAGATGATCCCTCAAGCACACAATTTCAAGTTTTAAAGTGTTCATCCTTAGTTAGCACCGTTGCTAAAGCTCGTTGTTTCGAAGCACCACGTGATGATCGGGTGTGTTATATTCTGCGAGTGTATACAACATGAGCAAGCTAGATTTGCTCATGCGGAAGCTAAGGTTTGATCTTGACGAGCCTAGAATGTACAGACATGGTATCGGAACACAGATCACCAAAAGGAAAAGCATGAGTCATATAGTAGATATGATGAACATGTTGATTGTTCGACATTGAAGCTACATCAACTCTCGTGATGATCGGTTTTGATGTGGTGGATTTGGTTCGTGTGATCACTAAAACAATGTGAGGGATATTGTTTTGAGTGGGAGTTCAACGGCAATATGATTAAAAGTTGAACACTATTTATCATAAATTAAATCAAAGTGTATTTGCATAATTGTTGTAGTCATTGGCATCCGTTTACCACCTTGCGCTTAGTTTTAATTGAGATGATAGAACTATAGAATTCTGGCTAGTTACTTTATGAACTGGTATCATATTGTTTTGAAGTGTTAATCTAAAGTTTAAAAGTCCTATTGCAAACTTTCAGTAAGTTCCGGTTACTCCATGAAGTTTAATAATTGGTATTAAATCGAGAGTGAAAATTCCAAGAGTTAGTGTATGAGTATCATGTTTGTCTCTATGATTCTTGATATTAAAAGAATTGTCTTAATATCAAGGTTATCTAGGATTTGAAAGAGTTGTTTTAGAAAACATGATGTGTGGAAGATATTATGATATCTGAAACAAAGTTTTGGTTGCAAGATGATAGACTATAATATGGCAAAAGTCATGTTCTCATATTTGATGAGAATTTGCAAAAGGTTGGAGACACTAGTTGTCCTAATCCTCCAAAAGGTTTTGGAGAGAAACATTATACTCGCGATTAACCGTTATAAGCTAAAAGTAGCTTGATCATGGATAAATCCATGATAAGGGTGAATATTTGATGTAGGTAAAATGTTTACTACACCAAGAGATTACTAAAGAAAGGAATTTGAAAGAACACCAAACATTTGATGATGGTGATCTACTTCAAAGTGCAAGTCCAAAGACATTGGTATTTAACTATACATGCTTTGGACTATGTGTCATGTATGTGGATCCACTATTAATGTTGATAGATTCTTTCAAACAGAAAAGGAAATACTGAAAGAGAATCTCATAAATATATGGCAGAAAAGAAAAGACTAGAATTGTTCAGCTTAAGTATATAGATGATATACATGTTATGGATATATTCTTTGCTTATTAAACAATGTGGTTCTTAAGTATTTGATACTGAATTTGTTGGTGTGAATCATCATACGAAACAACACAATTCATGAACTACAATGGCCTAAGTAACTAGCAAAAGAATATGTGATGATGTTCATCGAGAACGAATAAAGGGTTATTGTGCTGCTTGTTAAACATCAAAGCTTGCCTTCAAGATTTGTTTTATCAGGCATTATGAGAACAAAAGGGTTGTTCAAATAATTGCCGTAATCCATAAAAGATGGATGATATACAAATCTCGTTGGAGAAATCACATCCATAAAACTAGTGCTAAAAATGTCGAAAGACAAATTGATTGAAAGATCACTTAGGAAATGACATCGCCGTTTAAATTATGTTGGAAAGAAAACATGAAGAAACTCCATGTGGATGGAATTTTGGAGTCTTTTTGATTTTTGATCAAATGACGCTTGTGAAACTTTCCTAGAGATAATTAAAACTTCGTTCATAGGACAAAAGGGAACGGATTACTAGCTTATTAGAACTTGTACATATTGTTGTATAAAATCCATTATGTGTAGTCAAGAGCGATGGATTTCAACTTCATATGCTTTCTCCAAAAAAATTGAGTGAATATATGAATATTTACTTAATAAGGATGAAGTATGAAACATTTGAAAAGTTTAAAGATTTTCAAGATGAAGTGCAAAATCATTGTAACAAGAATATAAATAGTTTATGATAAGATCATAAAGGAAGATATTTGAGTTACAAGTTTAGCATAATACCTAAGATTTAAGGAATCGTTCCGTGGATTTGCATTTCCCGAAACACCATAAGAGTATGGAGCGTTCAAGATATGTAATTAAACCTTGTTTGACATGGTAAGATCAAAGGTGTAATTCATAAAACTGCCATTATATTTTAAAGATTAAAAAAGCTTGAGAGACTACCGTTTTTCCACTGAAAAGAGATTCATCATAATCCGTTGAAATGACACCATATAAAGTTATGG
This sequence comes from Avena sativa, assembly GCA_916181665.1. NCBI lineage: Eukaryota > Viridiplantae > Streptophyta > Magnoliopsida > Poales > Poaceae > Avena > Avena sativa. The sequence goes on along the minus strand of OV702285.1, from coordinate 164,186,610 downwards.
TTTGGGATAAAACCCAAGTAGTCCTTTCTTAAACATTGGTATGCTATGCATAAGAAAGATGTTTGCAACCAAAGTCGGATGAACCTGTCTTTGTATAACTGTTAAGTATTCCTCCATAAACACCAGAGACAAAAGTGTTTGTTGCTTAGAACGTCAAGTTTCTTTGAGAAGGAATTTTTCGTGAAAAGATAAGTGGGACGACAATAAAACTTTGATAAGGTTAAAAGAACCTTAGCTATATGTGCAAAGTTGCGCAGCGCCGAAAAGTGTTCCGGAGGCAGCAACAATGCTCATGGCTCACGTGCCTCAAAGGTTGCAGTCACAGAGGTCTAAGTTCCTATTGAAACAAGTAGGTCGGGTAAACAATCAAATACCAAGATTTGAGAGTTAAATCATTATTTGACAATAATGATCCGACTACATGCAAAGAAGCGATGATGAGCCCTGACTCCGTGAAATGGCTTGAAGCCATAAAATCCGTGATAGTTCCATACACGAGAAATCAAGTTTTGAACTTGAAGGACCCTCGAGAAAGTTGTAAGACCTTACAGTTGTGTTTGGATCTATAAAGAAATAGACATGGATGTTTCGCATCTATGAAATGGTCGACATGTTGGGAAAGAGTTCACAATAATGTTCAAAGGTTGACTATGACAAGATTTGATCTTTCATAGCGATATTTAGTCTAGACGGATTAATGTAGCAACCACTACATATAATTTTGTTATGTGGTAGTTGAATAAACAAAACAAGTTCTTCTAATAGAATTGTTACCTAGGACATGTGCATAACACGGTCCATAGGGTTTTTTTTAATTCAAAGGATGCTAAAAGCATATGCAAACTTCAATGGTTGAAGTGAGCATCGCGGAGTTGGAATCTTCACTATGATGAAACTGTTAAAAGAGTTTAATTTCATCAGAGACAATGAAGATGCTTGCATTTGCAAGAAATTAAGTGGGAGCGCTAAGACATATTTCTAATACATTATGTGGAAGACATATTGTTGATTGGAAATGATGTATCTTTTATTAACACATATTAAGAATTTCATCCCGATGAAAGACTTAGGCAAAACCCAAATATTTGGCATCAATAGACGCTAATATGGTTATGCCGAAAGTACATAGATGATATATTGAATGAGTTCAATATAGAAACTACAAGAAAGGTTCTTGTCACACAGAAAGGATTGAATGAGTTCAATATTGATGATATATTCAAGTGTATTGACACTTGGTAAGTGAAACAAAGATTCAAGTATAGATTGATACTTGATGTATGAAATCACAAAGAGTATTTATATCAATCATACTGTGATATGTACAAATCCAGATATGTCCTATGATCTAAATCTTATGAGCATATACCAGAATGATTCATAAGATAATCATTGGATGATAGTAAAGATAGTCTTATGATCTTGTAAAAGAAATAAGAATATATTATTTTATAGAAGTGACAAATAGATGGTTAGTTCATTGTAAATGAATTACATTGATACTAGTTTTGTCACAAAGTACAAATTAAGTTTATCTCAATCTAAACTAACGGTGGCACAATATGATGGAAAGTAAGTTCCATAATAAATTTGGATAAATTCCAAAGTTAAGACATTGTGACAGATACTACAACAAAAGGCTAAGTATATGACTGCTATTATAGCAGCAAAAGAGGGCATTTGTGTCAAGTAGTTTGTTATCATACTAGGTGTAGTTCAAAGCAGGGATAATACTATGAAGATATATTGTACGACAATACTATCAACATGTTTTAACCCCAAAGAACTAAAGGTCACACCAAAGGACCAAATTTGTACGAAGCCATCTCATTAGAGAATGAGTGATGCGTAGAGATGCAAAGACATGCAATTACACACGGACCTGGAAGTGTCAGATCCGGAGATCAGTTGACCACTAGCAGTCGTGTACATACGACACCAGAAAGCCATAGGTGTTGAATACAAAAAGGTTTGAAACTAGATTATTGACTCTAGTGCAAGTGGGAGACTGTTGGAGATATGCTCGAGGCAATAATAAAGTGGTTATTATCATATCTTCATACTTATGATAAATGTTTACATACCATGCTATAATTGTATTAACCGGAAACATTAATACTTGTGTGATTTGTAAACATAAAAGAGTCCCTAGTAAAGCCTCTTGTTAAACTAGCTTGTTGGTTAATATATGATCATGGTTTCCTGATCATGAACATAGAGATGTTATTAACAACAAGGTCATATCATTAGGAGAATGATGTGATGGACATACTCCTATAGTTAAGCGTAGCATAAAGATCAAGTCATTTTAATAGTTCAATTGATATAAGCTTTCTGATACATAGTAACCTAATTCCTTCGACCATGAGATCATGTTAATCACCATCACCGAAAGGATGCTTTGATGACATCAAACACCACACCGTAACTGGGTGGATATAAAGGTGGCATTGAGTGTTTGGAAAGTATGGGTTGAGGCACATGGATCAAGAGTGGGATTTGTCCATCCATATGACGGATAGATATACTCTGGGCCCTCTCGGTGGAATGTCATCCAATTAGCTTGCAAGCATGTGACTGGCTCACAAGGGATCACATATCACGGGAACGAGAAAAGAGTACTTATCGGTAACGAGGTTGAACTAGGTATGCAGAGATACCTGACGCTTGTGAAACTTTCCTAGAGATAATTAAAACTTCGTTCATAGGCCAAAAGGGAACGAATGACTAGCTTATTGGAACTTGTACATATTGTTGTATAAAATCCATTATGTGTAGTCAAGAGCGATGGATTTCAACTTCATATGCTTTCTCCAAAAAAAATGAGTGAATATATGAATATTTACTTAATAAGGATGAAGTATGAAACATTTGAAAAGTTTAAAGATTTTCAAGATGAAGTGCAAAATCATTGTAACAAGAATATAAATAGTTTATGATAAGATCATAAAGGAAGATATTTGAGTTACAAGTTTAGCATAATACCTAAGATTTAAGGAATCGTTCCGTGGATTTGCATTTCCCGAAACACCATAAGAGTATGGAGCGTTCAAGATATGTAATTAAACCTTGTTTGACATGGTAAGATCAAAGGTGTAATTCATAAAACTGCCATTATATTTTAAAGATTAAAAAAGCTTGAGAGACTACCGTTTTTTCACTGAAAAGAGATTCATCATAATCCGTTGAAATGACACCATATAAAGTTATGGTTTGGGATAAAACCCAAGTAGTCCTTTCTTAAACATTGGTATGCTATGCATAAGAAAGATGTTTGCAACCAAAGTCGGATGAACCTGTCTTTGTATAACTGTTAAGTATTCCTCCATAAACACCAGAGACAAAAGTGTTTGTTTCTTAGAACGTCAAGTTTCTTTGAGAAGGAATTTTTCGTGAAAAGATAAGTGGGAGGACAATAAAACTTTGATAAGGTTAAAAGAACCTTAGCTATATGTGCAAAGTTGCGCAGCGCCGAAAAGTGTTCCGGAGGCAGCAACAATGCTCATGGCTCACGTGCCTCAAAGGTTGCAGTCACAGAGGTCTAAGTTCCTATTGAAACAAGTAGGTCGGGTAAACAATCAAATACCAATATTTGAGAGTTAAATCATTATTTGACAATAATGATCCGACTACATGCAAAGAAGCGATGATGAGCCCTGACTCCGTCAAATGGCTTGAAGCCATAAAATCCGTGATAGTTCCATACACGAGAAATCAAGTTTTGAACTTGAAGGACCCTCGAGAAAGGTGTAAGACCTTACAGTTGTGTTTGGATCTATAAAGAAATAGACATGGATGTTTCGCATCTATGAAATGGTCGACATGTTGGGAAAGAGTTCACAATAATTTTCAAAGGTTGACTATGACAAGATTTGATCTTTCATAGCGATATTTAGTCTAGACGGATTAATGTAGCAACCACTACATATAATTTTGTTATGTGGTAGTTGAATAAACAAAACAAGTTCTTCTAATAGAATTGTTACCTAGGACATGTGCATAACACGGTCCATAGGGTTTTTTTAATTCAAAGGATGCTAAAAGCATATGCAAACTTCAATGGTTGAAGTGAGCATCGCGGAGTTGGAATCTTCACTATGATGAAACTGTTAAAAGAGTTTAATTTCATCAGAGACAATGAAGATGCTTGCATTTGCAAGAAATTAAGTGGGAGCGCTAAGACATATTTCTAATACATTATGTGGAAGACATATTGTTGATTGGAAATGATGTATCTTTTATTAACACATATTAAGAATTTCATCCCGATGAAAGACTTAGGCAAAACCCAAATATTTGGCATCAATAGACGCTAATATGGTTATGCCGAAAGTACATAGATGATATATTGAATGAGTTCAATATAGAAACTACAAGAAATGTTCTTGTCACACAGAAAGGATTGAATGAGTTCAATATTGATGATATATTCAAGTGTATTGACACTTGGTAAGTGAAACAAAGATTTAAGTATAGATTGATACTTGATGTATGAAATCACAAAGAGTATTTATATCAATCATACTGTGATATGTACAAATCCAGATATGTCCTATGCTCTAAATCTTATGAGCATATACCAGAATGATTCATAAGATAATCATTGGATGATAGTAAAGATATTCTTATGATCTTGTAAAAGAAATAAGAATATATTATTTTATAGAAGTGACAAATAGATGGTTAGTTCATTGTAAATGAATTACATTGATACTAGTTTTGTCACAAAGTACAAATTAAGTTTATCTCAATCTAAACTAACGGTGGCACAATATGATGGAAAGTAAGTTCCATAATAAATTTGGATAAATTCCAAAGTTAAGACATTGTGACAGATACTACAACAAAAGGCTAAGTATATGACTGCTATTATAGCAGCAAAAGAGGGCATTTGTGTCAAGTAGTTTGTTATCATACTAGGTGTAGTTCAAAGCAGGGATAATACTATGAAGATATATTGTACGACAATACTATCAACATGTTTTAACCCCAAAGAACTAAAGGTCACACCAAAGGACCAAATTTGTACGAAGCCATCTCATTAGAGAATGAGTGATGCGTAGAGATGCAAAGACATGCAATTACACACGGACCTGGAAGTGTCAGATCCGGAGATCAGTTGACCACTAGCAGTCGTGTACATACGACACCAGAAAGCCATAGGTGTTGAATACAAAAAGGTTTGAAACTAGATTATTGACTCTAGTGCAAGTGGGAGACTGTTGGAGATATGCTCGAGGCAATAATAAAGTGGTTATTATCATATCTTCATACTTATGATAAATGTTTACATACCATGCTATAATTGTATTAACCGGAAACATTAATACTTGTGTGATTTGTAAACATAAAAGAGTCCCTAGTAAAGCCTCTTGTTAAACTAGCTTGTTGGTTAATATATGATCATGGTTTCCTGATCATGAACATAGAGATGTTATTAACAACAAGGTCATATCATTAGGAGAATGATGTGATGGACATACTCCTATAGTTAAGCGTAGCATAAAGATCAAGTCATTTTAATAGTTCAATTGATATAAGCTTTCTGATACATAGTAACCTAATTCCTTCGACCATGAGATCATGTTAATCACCATCACCGAAAGGATGCTTTGATGACATCAAACACCACACCGTAACTGGGTGGATATAAAGGTGGCATTGAGTGTTTGGAAAGTATGGGTTGAGGCACATGGATCAAGAGTGGGATTTGTCCATCCATATGACGGATAGATATACTCTGGGCCCTCTCGGTGGAATGTCATCCAATTAGCTTGCAAGCATGTGACTGGCTCACAAGGGATCACATATCACGGGAACGAGAAAAGAGTACTTATCGGTAACGAGGTTGAACTAGGTATGCAGAGATACCGACGATCAAAACCTCGAATAAGTAAACTATCATGAGACAAAGGGAAATTGGTATCGTATGTAAGTGGTTCATTCGATCGCAAAATAATCATAGAAATATGTGGGAGCCATATGAATTTCTAGATTCCTCTATTGGTTATTGATCGGAGAAGTGTCTCGGTCATGTCCGCATAATTCAGGAACCGTAGGGAGACACACTTAAGGATTCGATGTTGTTGAGTAGTTATGGAATGATTAGTAAGATACCTAATGTTGTTCGGAGTCTCGGATTGGATCCGAGATATCACGAGGATATCCAGAATGGTCCGGAGAATAAGATTCATATAAGGAAAGTCCTATTTCGGAGTTCGGGAAAGTTTCCGATGATTTCATCGGAGAGGTTCTAGAAGGGTCTAGAAGGTTCACCGGTCCGAAAGGAGAATGGTACATGAATGTGTCATGGGTAAGTGGAATGATTGGATCATGTCCAAGGTCACTTGGTGTTGGAATATGCAAGAGAGAAATAAAACTCTAAATTGAAAGTCAAACGGGAAGTTTGAAAAGTCAAACTGGAACAATGGTTTCCTAGTGGGAGAAGAAACAAGTCCTTCTCTCAATCCAACTTGGGTTTGGGTTTGGATTCAAACCCACCCCTCCCAAGGCTGCCCCTCCCTCTCATAAATAGAGGGGGAGGGCTGCCCCAAATAACACAAGTTCCAAGCCCTCTCCACGAGCCACCTCCGCTCGCCGCCGCGGCCGCCGCGCCGCCTCGCGGCACCGCCGTCGGTCCGTCGCCGCCGCCGCCGACACTTCCTCCTCCCGGATCTCTAAACCCTAGTTTTCCGGGAAACCCTAATCCACCATACTCGCTTCGGCTTAAGGCGAAGCCCTGCGAGATATCCCCTCTACTTCCGGTACCACGCCGTCGTGCTGCCGGAATCGCGAGGAGAGTGCTACAACCTCCGCTGCCTGCTGGAACAAGGGAGAGGAAGGTCTTCATCGAGTACCGAACGTGTGACCGACTGCGGAAGTGCTGCCGGAACGCAACGCCGGAAGGATCGTCTACGCGATCTTGAGATCTGCTAGTGTATGACTACATCACCCACGAGAATCTGCTCTCGTTAACCGCTTTAGAATCTTCGAGGGTGAGTTCCTCTATCGACTCGTTGCTACAATCTAGTAGATAGATCTTGGCTTGTTTGTGTGCATGCGGTAGAAATTTTTTGTTTTCCATGCTACGAACCCCTACAGTGCCCCATCTTCGCCTTTGGTCGATACTTTGAGCCCTCCCGTCTCTCTTTTTAATGAAAAAAATAGAAAACCATATTTTTAACATCATTTACTTTCATACACATTGAGAACTTTTCTCCGACAGATGGTGTTTTTAATATCGAAAGTTCGCATGTGAAACAGGTGCAAGCAAAGAGATTATGTTTATCATCCGCACAATTAGGGCGCACACAATCGATAACACACGCTAAATACTAAGTCTATATACAGAAATATATCGGTATGATGAATATAGAGAACAAAACAAAAATGAGTAGGAAATATTTTTCTTAGAATTAGTACGAAACATGTTGATCTTAGTAAGAGAGCACTGTCTCAATGAAGTCATTGGCACTATGGAACCTTAACTTTTTTATCGATTCACCTTGCATCTTGAAGACGTACGATCCCTTTTTTTGAGGACATTGAACTCAAAAAAATCACTTCACCTGTAATGAAAAAACGAGTTGCCCGACAAAGCTCCCAAGTTGCAATTGCCACAGGTACTAATACACATCTTAGAACCTGGAGTTCTGAAGAAGAATCAGTCAAAGTAGATAATCCCCCGATCATTGGCTTCATTGCCCTCGACGTGATAAGCAAATACACCCATATTTGTCCAACTGTAGATAAAACTACTTTGTCTCATCTTCACCAGTGAAGTGGCTGAATTTTGAAGGCTAGCCTCTCCCTTATGCGAATTGCTAGTGGCTTGACCGACATCATCATCTTGATGACCCAATGAAGATAATAGTAAACTTAGACCAGCTCATCCTTAAGCGTAGACATATTATTCTGGCTAAAGCTTATTTTGCCATGGCATCAATATTTTCGGTGTTCACATTCCACAACCAAGAGCTCCTCAAGAGTATGCTTGACAATGTGTCTAAAATTGAATTCAACTTTGAACACGATGGTATTCATGTTATCCAATAACCTAGTTACCTTATTATAGTTATGGATCATTTATTTCCGTCTAGGGAGACCTGAATGCTCTTCATGTTTTCATTGTTCAGCTAGAACAGAAAAGCTAGAGGCCTTCCCTTGATTGTCTTTCCCAAGAAAGTTTGATACATTCCACAAAGAGAGGTTGATCAACCCAAAAATATAGAATCTCTAGAAATGATAGCCTTGGGCATAACAATGTCAATGTTAACAACATAAGGAACATAATCAGATGAAAGATTTTGTAAGAGAGGCGTATAATTAAGATAATCATATATCCAATTTGCACCGATGAAAATCCAATCCAAGTTCAAGTAAGGGTCGCTCTTGCATGTTAGACCAAAGTGTATGCTCTTCACTTCAAAGGTAACTTCATAAGACTAAAATGCCCAATAATTTCATTAAACATGAATGTATTATTAGCAACACCAACAAGTATATTTCTATTTTCATCATAATGAATGGTAATTGAAACCCCCAAAAGAAGCCAAATGTTAGTAACTAGAACGTGTATGTGGTAAAGCTAATATACAAAGTTGTAACGTTGACACCATGACATTGCCCCTCAACTATTACCAAAGTCCAACTTGCATTATTGTGAGCTAAAGTGAAACAAATAGTAATATCAAACTTCCAAATATCCAAAATTGTCCCTTTGAAGATAGAAGAATAACTCCGGAAGCAATAGAAGGCGAGTAAACTAAATAATCAAATATATTTGGATATAGCTTACCTATTCATGGTTGATCAATGAAAATGCAAACAGTTCCCAAATGTAGATAATGGAGTTGCTAAGAAATAAGCATGAATAGTGGAATTAATAAACATCTAGCCCTTGATGTTGTAGCTTAGGTTTGTAAGAATGTGCTAGATGTGTTTCTCGGTAGACATTGTTCATACGTCGATTTTCATGCTTAACATACTACAAATTTGTGATGGTCGATGTAGGATTTCAGTTCAATGCATGTTGACTTGATAAACAGGTCCATAGTGCTCCAAGATTTCAGTTCAAAGCATTCGACTCCATGCATTGGAAAGCAATACTACACACTTTGGATACCAGGGGTCTACCTCAACTCTGGGTATACTGGATCAACAGCCTTCTACTGACATCCAAAGCACAACTGCTAATAAATGGACAGTGTGGTCGCAAATTCAAGATACAAAGAGGGGTGCGCCAAGGAGACCCCCCGTCGCCCTACATCTTCATCATAATGGCTGACATACTACAATAGATGTTTAAGCAGGCATACAATAATGGTTTTTTGAAGCACCCTATCCAGCAGGGTGCCCCAATGCCGGTGCTACGATACGCTGCTAATTCTTCACGGGTCGCGCCAGCAGGCTGAACTTGCTAAAGTGATTTTGGACAACTTTGCAGCCTTCACTGGCCTTCACATAAATTATCATAAGAGCATCTTTGTGCCGATAAACCTCACACCCCAGGAGACTGACGATATTGCTAATGTGTTGGGATGCCCAGTGGCTCAGCTGCCATGCTCATATCTGGGGCTTCCACTGACAGCCAACAAGATTAATCACCAGCTCCTTCAGCCAGTGATCCAGAGAATCAGAAACCGCCTACCTGGTTGGATGCCAAGATTGATGAACATTGGAGGAAGGGTACAAATGGTCAACTCTGTCCTTTCAGCTATACCCAACTATTTTATGGCCTGCATCGAATGGGATAAGGCTAGCATTGAGGCAGTGGACAAACTAAGAAGGAGCTTCATCTGGAAAAACGATGAGCAGGTTAAGGGTGGGCAATGCCTTGTTGCATGGGATGTGGTAACAAAGACTAAAGCACAAGGGGGATTAGGGATTAAGAACCTCCGCTCTCACAACATGGCTATGATGGCAAACCTAATAGCTAAACTGCTATCAGATGGAACATGCTCTTGTTACTCCTGGTTGGCTGACTGGTATCTACATGAAATCATCCCACTGCAGGATGCTACGGCCGATTCAGCTTTCTGGAGATCGATCGTGAAGCTCATTCCCATTGTACAGAACAGTACTAGATTCACACCAGGACGGGGTGACCGAATTTCCTTCTGGCATGACAACTGGTCTGGACTAGGACGGCTCAAACATGCGCTCTGTGTGCTATTTTCCTTTGCAGAGGACCAGCAGTGCACTGTCCAGTCACAGCAGTCAAATGGTTCATGGAACCCCAAACTAATCAGCCCCTTATCTGCTACTACGGAACATCAGTCTCAAACTCTAATGAATGAGCTGCTAACAAGACAACATGATGTCCAAGCATATGACTCCAGGTGCATGGTTACAACAGATAAGCCTACAAAAACTAGAGACTTCTACCAGCTTTTCAGTGACAGTGGAGTTCGATGGACACCGGCCAAATGGATCTGGCGCGCGGCTATACCGCACAGACATAAGATTTTCCTCTGGTTAGCCTTCAGGCAACGGCTAAACACCAAGGACAACATGGTGAACAAAAAAGGTGCAATGATGCCGGCTGTGATCTGTGCCCAGCGACTGAATCTTTTCAACACATTGCATTGCACTGTAGACACGCGAACTGGGTTTGGGAAAAGCTACAAATCAACACAATAGCAGCAAACACAAATGACCTGCAAAAATTCATGGATCTTGGGATGATTGGAAAAGATCAGAAGACATGGCCCATCCTTATTGCGGCACGCTTTTTTTAGAGCTTTGGCATACAAGAAACAATAGGATCTTCAACAATAAAATCCCCAACAAAAGGATCCTTCTAAGAAACATTGCGAACAACCTGGGACCTTAGGCAACGAGATCGCCAAAGCTGGAACCTACTCTGACAGAATGGAAACACAAGTTTCTAGCACCTTAGACTTTTTTTTCCTTTTTCCCTTTTTTTCTCGTTTTTACTCCCACTACTCCACCCCCGGACATAATCCGGGCTATAAATTCTCATCTACCCTTGTAACTCTGCTGTAACCATAAGTTCTGGGTTACACCCTACCTTCATATATGAAAATATATAATTCAAAAAAAAAATAGGTCCATAGTGAAAAATTCTCAAGACGATCTTCACTCCCAAGTATGTTTATTCTGGCCAACTCTATGATATGTACTTGATGATCAAGGCTATAGACTACCTTGCAAGACAACGCAGATGAAGGTGGTGCCTATGCTAAGATGACAATGTCTAGCAAGAGAGTCTGTCTTAGGACCTGGATATGCGCTTTGATTACTATTATTTCTTTCCTAGAAAATGGGTTTTCCCCACTTTATAAATAAAGCGACACACGACTGAGCCGATACAGGGTGATGAGGAGAACCTCCAACACAAGTAGATCAAATATATACAAAAATGTACAAGAAGATCAAACACTTAGCACCCGTGACACTAGAGCGATACCTAGGGTAATAGAGCTCCATGTTGACGCCCCCAAGAGAGTAACGACATGCCACATCATCGTTGACGAGACCAACGGTCTAGGGTTTTCACTTGTAGCCCTAACGCTAATATGGTACCCACAACAACACCCTCAAGTGAGTAAGAACTCTCGTAGGCGTCATTCCTATTGGTGCCAAAACACGGATCTTTCGCCCGAAAAAACCTTTGCCCACGCCCTCTGTCAAGCCGTCTTTTCTCCCGAGCCCTGCCTTCAAAACAATACCTAGGAGATGTCATTTACGAAGCACCGCCACCACCAGGGACCCCGTTGTTTGCTCCTTGCCACGCAAATGAGCAAGGGGCAGTATCATCATCGACACGTCACCTGACGTAGAGACGCTCGTGTGATCAACCTTTAGGGGCCGCCAACTCGATGTTCGTGAGATAAAAACCATGAAGCAATAAACGGATCACGACGAGGTCCACGGGTCATATGAAGACCAGGAAACGATAAATAGAACACCTCATGTTGTAGTGCGCAAGTCGTTGACATAATAGTTACAAAGTACTCATTCGTAATGATCACATCCCTTAGGCTGATACAACAGAAACATTACGCGTCCATAAATTTTACATGTTCATTATCATAAACAAAAATATACAAATGTTTCAAAATCCTTTTTGGTCTAATGAGGATTCCTTGGTAAATAAAAATTCAAACTAATTGTTTTGCATATGAAAAGATAAGATGCTTTTGTTACCATTTCCTGCATGGTAACTCTTCCTATAGTCGTTTTTGTATTTTCTAGACATATAGCTCCTTGCTTCTTCAATCAAAAAATCTTGAGTTTCTATTAGAGATAGTGTTATGTCCACCGTTCTTGGTTTGTGTAACTAAATTGCTCGCATGATTTCTCTTTTTGAGCCCATTGACAAACTTAGTCACAAAAAATTCCTCATCATAGTGCTTGTTGTGCACTAGTACCTTCTGTCTCGGTTCCTCAAAGTGCTGATAATACTGCTTTGTAGTGTCAGTTTGATGGCATCGTTCTAATGCTTCCAAATACCTCCGACGTTTTTCCTTCCAAATTTGGAATTCACTGCCACCACTAACTCCTCCCAGCTCTCAATCTCATGTTCAGCCTCATACATTTACAACTTGAGAGCTGCATTGTCCTTGAAGTGCATTGTCGTAAAACTAGCCCATGTATCTCTTGTAACATTGTACAGGTAGAAGTATTTCTATCATGCCACCATTTAGGATTGTCACCATCAAACTTTGGAACATCAGTTTTCAATATTCGGTGGTTGTTATTACTATAACTGGAACAAAAACCTCTGCTCTCCAATATCATGCTCCCATCAATATCATCTTCCATGCCCGAATAATTCCCTACCTCAATTTGCATTGGAGTGTGTGGAATATGACGCTTATCCTGGTGTGTTTGCAGTTCAGTACCTCGCACCATGAGGGGTGAACCTCCAGCCACACCTATGTCCACATTGAGTACTCTCCCTTGACGCGTGAAATTTGTCGTGCTGGGATGTGTAGCCTCCAGAACCGCCACCCTATTCCCAATTGTTGGAGATATGCCCAAGAGGCAATAATAAAGTGGTTATTATCATATCTTCATGCTTATGATAAATTTTTACATACCATGCTATAATTGTATTAACCGAAAACATTAATACTTGTGTGATTTGTAAACATAAAAGAGTCCCTAGTAAAGCCTCTTGTTAAACTAGCTTGTTGGTTAATATATGATCATGGTTTCCTGATCATGAACATAGAGATGTTATTAACAACAGGGTCATATCATTAGGAGAATGATATGATGGACATACTCCTATAGATAAGCGTAGCATAAAGATCAAGTCATTTAATATAGTTCATTTGCTATATGCTTTCTGATACATAATAACCTAATTCCTTCGACCATGAGATCATGCTAATCACCATCACCGGAAGGATGCTTTGATGACATCAAACACCACAACGTAACTGGGTGGCTATAAAGGTGGCATTGAGTGTTCAGAAAGTATGTGTTGAGGCACATGGATCAAGAGTGGGATTTGTCCATCCATATGACGGATAGATATACTCTGGGCCCTCTCGGTGGAATGTCATCCAATTAGCTTGCAAGCATGTGACTGGCTCACAAGGGATCACATATCACGGTAACGAGAAAAGAGTACTTATCGGTAACGAGGTTGAACTAGGTATGCAGAGATACCGACGATCAAAACCTTGGATAAGTAAACTATCGTGAGACAAAGGGAAATTGGTATCGTATGTAAGTGGTTCATTCGATCGCAAAGTAATCGTAGAAATATGTGGGAGCCATATGAATTTACAGATTCCTCTATTGGTTATTGATCAGAGAAGTGTCTCAGTCATGTCCGCATAATTCACGAACCGTAGGGAGACACACTTAAGGATTCGATGTTGTTGAGTAGTTATGAAATGATGAGTAAGAGACCGAATGTTGTTCGGAGTCTCGGATGGGATCCGGGATATCACGAGGAGATCCGGAATGGTCCGGAGAATAAGATTCATATAAGGAAAGTCTTGTTTCGGAGTTCGGAAATGATTCCGGTGTTTTCACCAGGAATGTTCTAGAAGGGTCTGGAAGGTCCGACACTCTGGAGGGGAAGGGTACATGAATGTGTCATGACAATGTGGAATGGTTGCATCATGTACTAGGTCACTTGTCTGGGCAAAATAAAGGGAGAAATCAAATCCTAGTTTGAAAGTCAAACGCCAATTTGAAAAAGTCAAAGGGCAAGTTTGCTTGGTGGAGGGAGAGTAGGAAACCTACTTGGGGAGGAAGTCCCACTCCCTCCACCCGCCGGCCAAGGAGGAGGAGTTGGAGGAGGACTCCCTCCTCCTAGCCGCCTCCCTCCCACCTATAAAAGAAGGGGTAGGGCGCCCCCCTACCCTTACACCAAAACCCTAGCCTCTAAGTCGCCGGCCACCTCCAAGCCGCCGCCGCCTAGGGCCCCCTCTAACTCAGCGAGTTAGGGTTTCCCCAAACCCTAGTGGCCAAGCCCTCCCCTTGGTGCTTCTAAACCCTAGATCACCAAGGAACCTCTCTTGCTCCACCATACTCGCTCCGGCTTAAGGCGAAGCCCTGCGAGATCTCCCCTCTACTTCCGACACCACGCCGTCGTGCTGCCAGAATCGCGAGGAGAGTGCTACAACCTCCGCTGCCTGCTGGAACAAGGGAGAGGAAGGTCTTCATCGATTACCGAACATGTGACCGACTGCGGAAGCGCTGCTGGAACGCAGCGCCGTAAGGATCGTCTACGCAATCTTGAGATCGAAAGTGTACGACTACATCATCCACGAGAATCTGCTCTCGTTAACCACTTTGGATCTTCGAGGGTTAGTAATCTATTGACTCGTTGCTGCAATCTAGTAGATAGATCTTGGCTTGTGTGTGTTCATGCGATAGAATTTTTTTGTTTTCCATGCTACGAACGCCTACAGTGGTATCAGAGTCGTGTCTATATGTAGATCTGTTGCACGAGTAGAACACAATGGTCATTGTGGGCGTTGATGCTTTTGTTGTCGATTGCTTCTTGTGTACTTTGCATCTTGCGGGATGGTGGGATGAAGCGGCCCGGGCTAACCTTGCTCCACGCTTGACATGCAACTTGTATTGCATAAGTGGCTTTGCGGGTGCCTGTTTCTCCCAACATAGTTAAGATTCAATTTACAACGGGTGATTGACAATACTAGTATCAATGTTGTGGTTCTTGTTCGTAAGTTAGAACGACACTTATTGAAAGCCCCAAACCACGTAAAATATGCCAAGAAAATTAGAGGCGTCTAACTTTGTTTTGCAGGGGTGTGCTGTGATGTGATATGGCCATGATTGTGATTATATATGATGTATGCAATGTTCCTTATTGTAAGTTGGCAACCGGCAGGAGCCATATGGTTGTTTCCATTAAGTCCTGCGTGTCTATTATTCAAAATAGTTGTAATAGTTTATGCTGGTGGAAGACAACCATGAAGCGGCGCCATTGACCTTGACGCCACACCGGTGATGATGGAGATCATGTTCGTGCTTGAAGATGGAGATCAGAATAACAAGAAGAAAGGCCATATCATATCACATATTATGAATTGCATGTGATGTTAATCCTTTTATGCATCTTGTATTGCTTAGTTCGCGACGGTATCATTATAAGATGATCCCTCAAGCACACAATATCAAGTTTTAAAGTGTTCATCCTTAGTAAGCACCGTTGCTAAAGCTCGTTGTTTCGAAGCACCACGTGATGATCGGGTGTGTTAGATTCTGCGAGTGTATACAACGTGAGCAAGCCAGATTTGCTCATGCGGAAGCTAAGGTTTGATCTTGACGAGCCTAGCATGTACAGACATGGTCTCGGAAGACGGATCACCGAAAGGTAAAGCATGAGTCATATAGTAGATATGATGAACATGTTGATTGTTCGCCATTGAAGCGACATCAACTCTTGTGATGATCGGTTTTCATGTGGTGGATTTGGTTCGTGTGATCACTAAAACAATGTGAGGGATATTGTTTTGAGTGGGAGTTCAACGGCAATATGATTAAAAGTTGAACACTATTTATCATAAATTAAATCAAAGTGAATTTGCATAATTGTTGTATTCATTGGCATCCGTTTACCACCTTGCGCTTAGTTATAATTGAGATGATAGAACTATAGAATTCTGGTTAGTTACTTTACGAACTGGTATCGTATTGTTTTGAAGTGTTAATCTAAAGTTTAAAAGTCTTATTGCAAACTTTCAGTAAGTTCCGATTACTCCATGAAGTTTAATAATTGGTATTAAATCAAGAGTGACAATTCCAAGTGTTAGTGTATGAGTATCATGTTTGTCTCCATGATTCTTGATATTCAAAGGATTGTCTTAATATCAAGGTTATCTAGGATCTGAAAGAGTTGTTTCAAAAACCATGATGTGTGGAAGATATTATGATATCTGAAACGAAGTTTTGGTTGCAACATGATAGAGTATAATATGGCAAAAGTCATGTTCTCATATTTGATGAGAATTTGCAAAAGTTTGGAGACACTAATTGTCCTAATCCTCCAAAAGGTTTTGGAGAGCAACATTATACTCGAGATTCACCGTTATAAGCTAAAAGTAGCTTGATCATGGATAATTTCATGATAAGGATGAATAATTGATGTAGGTAAAATGTTTACTACACCAAGAGATTACTAAAGAAAGGAATTTGACAGAACACCAAACATTTGATGATAATGATCTACTTCAAAGTGCAAGTCCAAAGACATTGGTATTTTACTATACATGCTTTGGACTATGTGTCATGTATATGGCTTTACTATTGATGATAGATTATTTCAAACAGAAAAGGAAATACTGAAAGAGAATCTCATAAATATAAGGCAGAAAAGAAAAGACTAGAATTGTTAAGCTTAAGTATATAGATGATATACATGTTATGGCTATATTCTTTGCTTATTAAACAATGTGGTTCTTAAGTATTTGATACTGAATTTGTTGGTGTGAATCGTCATACGAAACAACACAATTCATGAACTACAATGGCTTAAGTAACTAGCAAAAGAATATGTGATGATGTTCATCAAGAACAAATAAAGGGTTATTGTGCTGCTTGTTAAACATCAAAGCTTGCCTTCAAGATTTGTTTTATCAGGTGTTATGAGAACAAAAGGGTTGTTCAAATAATTGCCGTAATCCATAAAAGATGGATGATTTACAAATCTCGTTGGAGAAATCACATCCATAAAACTAGTGCTAAAAATGTCGAAAGACAAATTGATTGAAAGATCACTTAGGAAATGACATCGCCGTTTAAATTATGTTGGAAATAAAACATGAAGAAACTCCATGTGGATGGAATTTTGGAGTCTTTTTGATTTTTGATCAAATGACGCTTGTGAAACTTTCCTAGAGATAATTAAAACTTCGTTCATAGGCCAAAAGGGAACGAATGACTAGCTTATTGGAACTTGTACATATTGTTGTATAAAATCCATTATGTGTAGTCAAGAGCGATGGATTTCAACTTCATATGATTTCTCCAAAAAAATTGAGTGAATATATGAATATTTACTTAATAAGGATGAAATATGAAACATTTGAAAAGTTTAAAGATTTTCAAGATGAAGTGCAAAATCATTGTAACAAGAATATAAATAGTTTATGATAAGATCATAAAGGAAGATATTTGAGTTACAAGTTTAGCATAATACCTAAGATTTAAGGAATCGTTCCGTGGATTTGCATTTCTCGAAACACCATAAGAGTATGGAGCGTTCGAGATATGTAATTAAACCTTGTTTAACATGGTAAGATCAAAGGTGTAATTCATAAAACTGCCATTATATTTTAAAGATCAAAAGCTTTAGAGACCACCGTTTTTCCACTAAAAAGAGCTCCATCATAATCCGTTGAAATGAAACCATATAAAGTTATGGTTTGGGATAAAACCCAAGTTGTCCTTTCTTAAACATTGGTATGCTATGCATAAAAAAAGATGTTTGCAACCAAAGTCGGATGAACCTGTCTTTGTATTTTATTTCGAATAACTGTTCCTCCATAACACCGGCGACAAAAGTGTTTGTCGCTTAGAACGTCAAGTTTCTTTGAGAAGGAATTTTTCGTGAAAAGATAAGTGGGAGGACAATAGAACTTTGATAAGGATATAAGAACCTTAGCTATATGTGCAAAGTTGCACAGCGCCGAAAAGTGTTCCGGAGGCAGCAATAATGCTCATGGCTCACGTGCCTCAAAGGTTGTGGTTACGGAGGTCAAAGTTTCTATTGAACCAAGTAGGTCGGGTAAACAATCAAATACCAAGATTTGAGGGTTGAATCATTATTTGAGAATAATGAACGGACTACATGCAAAGAAGCGATGATGGGCCCTAACTCCATAAAATGGCTTGAAGCCATAAAATCCGTGATAGTTCCATACACGAGAAATCAAGTTTTGAACTGGAAGGACCCTCGAGAAAGGTGTAAGACCTTATAGTTGTGTTTGGATCTATAAAGAAATAGACATGGATGTTTCACATCTATGAAATAGTCGACATGTTGGGAAAGAGCTCACAACAATGTTCAAAGGTTGACTATGACAAGATTTGATCTTTCATAGCGATATTTAGTCTAGACGGATTAATGTAGCAACCACTACATATTATTTTGTTATGTGGTAGTTGAATAAACAAAACAAGTTCTTCTAATAGAATTGTTACCTAGGACGTGTGCATAACACGGTCCATAGGGTTTTGTTAATTCAAAGGATGCTAAAAGCATATGCAAACTTCAATGGTTGAAGTAAGCATCGCGGAGTTGGAATCTTCACAATGATGAAATTGTTAAAAGAGTTTAAATTCATCAGAGACGATGAAGATGCTTGCATTTGCAAGAAATTAAGTGGGAGCGCTAAGACATGTTTCTAATACATTATGTGGAAGACATATTGTTGATTGGAAATGATGTATCTTTTATTAACACATATTAAGAATTTCATCCCGATGAAAAAGATTTAGGCAAAACCCAAATATTTGGTATATATATCTATATAGATAGATTAAGACACTAAAATGGTTGTGCTGAAAGTATATAGATGATGTATTGAATGAGTTCAATATAGAAACTACAAGAAAGGTTCTTGTCGCACAGAAAGGATTGAATTAGTTCAATAAATGATGATATATTCAAGTGTATTGACAGTTGGTAAGTGAAACAAAGATTCAAGTATAGATTGATACTTGATGTATGAAATCACAAAGAGTATTTATATCAATCATGTTGTGATATGTACAAATCCAGATATGTCCTATGCTCTAAATGATGTGAGCATTTACCAGAAAGATTCATAAGATGATCATTGGACGATAGTAAAGATATTCTTATGATCTTGTAAAAGAACTAGGAATATATTATTTTGTAGAAGTGACAAATAGATGGTTAGTTCATTGTAAATGAATTACATTGATACTAGTTTTGTCACAAAGTACAAATTAAGTTTATCTCAATCTAAACTAAGGGTGGCACAATATGATGGAATGTGAGTTCCATAATGAATTTGGATGAGTTCCAAAGTTAAGACATTGTGACAGATACTACAACAAAAGGCTAAGTATATGACTGCTATTATAGCAGCTAAAGAGGGCATTTGTGTCAAGTGGTTTGTTATCAAACTAGGTGTAGTTCACAGCAGGGATAATACTATGAAGATATATTGTACGACAATATTATCAACATGTTTTAACCCCAAAGAACTAAAGGTCTCACCAAAGGACCAAATTTATACAAAGCCATCTCATTATAGAATGAGTGATGCGTAGAGACGCAAAGACATGCAATTACACACGAACCTAGAAGTGTCAGATCCGGAGATCAGTTGACCACTAGCAATCGTGTACATGCAACACCGGAAAGCCATAGGTGTTGAATACACAAAGGTTTGAAACTAGATTATTGACTCTAGTGCAAGTGGGAGACTGTTGGAAATATGCCCAAGAGGCAATAATAAAGTGGTTATTATCATATCTTCATGCTTATGATAAATGTTTACATACCATGCTATAATTGTATTAACCGGAAACATTAATACTTGTGTGATTTGTAAACATAAAAGAGTCCCTAGTAAAGCCTCTTCTTAAACTAGCTTGTTGGTTAATATATGATCATGGTTTCCTGATCATGAACATAGAGATGTTATTAACAACAGGGTCATATCATTAGGAGATGATATGATGGACATACTCCTATAGATAAGCGTAGCATAAAGATCAAGTCATTTAATATAGTTCATTTGCTATATGCTTTCTGATACATAATAACCTAATTCCTTTGACCATGAGATCATGCTAATCACCATCACCGGAAGGATGCTTTGATGACATCAAACACCAAACCGTAACTGGGTGTCTATAAAGGTGGCATTGAGTGTTCGGAAAGTATGTGTTGAGGCACATGGATAAAGAGTGGGATTTGTCCATCCATATGACGGATAGATATACTCTAGGCCCTCTCGGTGGAATGTCATCCAATTACCTTGCAAGCATGTGACTGACTCACAAGGGATCACATATCATGGGAACAAGAAAAGAGTACTTATCGGTAACGAGGTTGAACTAGGTATGCAGAGATACCGACGATCAAAACCTTGGATAAGTAAACTATCGTGAGACAAAGGGAAATTGGTATCGTATGTAAGTGGTTCATTCGATCGCAAAGTAATCGTAGAAATATGTGGGAGCCATATGAATTTCTAGATTCCTCTATTTGTTATTGATCAGAGAAGTGTCTCGGTCATGTCCGCATAATTCACGAACCGTAGGGAGACACGCTTAAGGATTCGATGTTGTTGAGTAGTTATGGAATGATGAGTAAGAGACCGAATGTTGTTCGGAGTCTCGGATGGGATCCGGGATATCACGAGGAGATCCAGAATGGTCCGGAGAATAAGATTCATATAAGGAAAGTCCTGTTTCGGAGTTCGGAAATGATTCCGGTGTTTTCACCAGGAATGTTCTAGAAGGGTCTGGAAGGTCCGACACTCCGGAGGGGAAGGGTACATGAATGTGTCATGACAATGTGGAATGGTTGCATCATGTACTAGGTCACTTGGATGGGCAAAATAAAGGGAGAAATAAAATCCTAGTTTGAAAGTCAAACGCTAATTTGAAAAAGTCAAACGGCAAGTTTGCTTGGTGGAGGGAGAGTAGGAAACCTACTTGGGGAGGAAGTCCCACTCCCTCCACCCGCCGGCCAAGGAGGAGGAGTTGGAGGACTCCCTCCTCCTAGCCGCCTCCCTCCCACCTATAAAAGAAGGGGTAGGGCGCCCTCCTACCCTTACACCAAAACCCTAGCCTCTAAGTCGCCGGCCACCTCCAAGCCGCCGCCGCCTAGGGCCTCCTCTAACTCGGCGAGTTAGGGTTTCCCCAAACCCTAGCTGCCGGCCAAGCCCTCCCCTTGGTGCTTCTAAACCCTAGATCGCCAAGGCATCTCTCTTGCTCCACCATACTCGCTCCGGCTTAAGGCGAAGCCCTGCGAGATCTCCCCTCTACTTTCGACACCACACCGTCGTGCTGCCGGAATCGCGAGGAGAGTGCTACAACCTCCGCTGCCTGCTGGAACAAGGGAGAGGAAGGTCTTCATCGAGTACCGAACGTGTGACCGACTGCGGAAGTGCTGCCGGAACGCAGTGCCGGAAGGATCGTCTACGCGATCTTGAGATCGGAAGTGCACGACTACATCATCCACGAGAATCTGCTCTCGTTAACCACTTTGGATCTTCGAGGGTTAGTACTCTATCGACTCGTTGCTGCAATCTAGTAGATAGATCTTGGCTTGTGTGTGTTCATGCGATAATTTTTTTTGTTTTCCATGCTACGAACCCCTACAACAACTTCTTCCATTGACCAACGACACATGAATCAAGCCATTGAACCAGGATTTTACCCTACATAGGAGATCTGCATAGAACCGATCCTTGCTGCTCGATTTGTGCCTGAATAGTATATCGTTGCTGTTCGCCGCCAAGGTGTTGCTAGGACACACACAACACTCCTCTGCCGCAAAATCCGAAGGAGTAATGTGATTTTACGAGAGATCCCAACCACTAATCTCTCGACCTCGTCTCGCCTCCACTAGATTTTGAAACCGGGCCAAAAAAAATCTCGTAGCTAGACCTAATTTCAATAGAGGATTGCTGCCCAATGGCTCCCCAGCTCGATTGATATCACAACTCAGTCACGGTACACATAATGTCACATTGATTAGGATAGAATCTGATGAAAAGGTTCATCGAAAGAGAGTGATAAGAATATTTGGACAAGTGAAAGACGCACCGCAGGGCTGAACAGGGGATCTAGAAACAACAGATGAAAAAACAAGATCTCGCGACCCCATTGTCCCCCGCGGGCGACATGGCCGCGTCGTCGCCTCCCCACTTCCAGTCTCCCAACCTTTGCTCCTCTCCTACCGTCACCAGCGTGTGCGTCACCGGGCAAGTCCCGGGCGGAGCCGACAACGTCCCTTCTGCTTCTCCCCCCTTGGTGGAGATCACGCGACACGAGCCTCACCTGAGCGGTGCTCCTAGGTGGTGGCGGTCTGGCGAGGTGGCGGGGTGACTTGGCACGGGCTCGGGTGGACTCCGACATGGTGGCGTGGCCCTTGGCGGCAGGGCAGGGAGGTGGTTCTAGCTGGTGGCAGCTACGCCCGTGCGGCCCAAATCTAGGCCCATTCATGCCCCAGATTGGCTAGCGCGGGCAGGCGGCGCAGTTAGTGTTGTCGTGTACCTTGGAGGTGGAGGTGGGGAGATGGGCTTCAGGATGGTGGCGGCAATGTCGTCGGCTTGCTGCAAGATGGCGGCATGAGCTTTGCGGGCCCATTCTAGGCCCGGCCAGGCCAGGAAGGCCAGGTGTGCTCCGACTGCTGTGTCTAGTCGGCCACCGCTATAGAGGTGAAGGTAGTTCCCTCTCGCGGCTTTTTGACTGCCACTCTCGTTTCTTTGCGCTCTCCTAGTCCATCCTCTAGGCCTCACGATGGTGTTTTTAGTGAGATGACGATGGTGGCGTCAAGACCATGGTGGCGCATGTTGGTGGGCGGCTGTAACATCCCAAAAATGTTGAACAAGATTATCAATTTCCAATCACCAAAATTAGGGTTAACAAAAAACTTTTGGTAATCAAATCAATATGAATGCATGTGTGGATGTGATGATTGTATGAAAGCATGAATGGACTTGTGAGATTGATATACATAGCAAGGAATGGTTTAAAGATTAAAACAACATCATCTAAAACATTTCCAAGCAAAAACAAATCAAGAGAAAATCAAAAACAAATCATAAGCAAATGGTCACTTTTGCCAATCTTGCTCACTAGGCCAGTTTGAGTGTTTCTAGTCCAAGATTTTAAACAGAAACATTTTCATTTCTTTTCACCCCTTGCTAGACCAAGTAAAATTGAATCAAAGTCCACCTTCAAACTTACAGAAACATTTGACAACTTGATTCAAATGACATTTCAAAATTGAATCTTTAACATATGTGAAAATCACCAATTTTCAAAACCCAACCAAACCAGTGCACCTTGACCAATCCAATCAACCGGAGACTCCCTAGTATGTAACTAGCACACCCACAAAATTTGAATCAAAAATTCAAATTTGAATCTCTTTTGGCCATTTTATCAAACACCTTGCAAACACAAAACCAACAAACATTAAACACTATAGTGAGCAGTAATTTTGGCCTAACTTGTTCCCTATCTAGCTCACACTACACCCTCGGTAGATCAGCTAACTTGTTTAAGCCACTCTAGCTCACTGTAAACCAGACCATGCCATCAATGGCAAGCATGCCGAGAGCAGCCTTGCCACCCAAATGTCGTCAGCCATCTAGGAGCCTCACTAGCCTTGCCAACATTGTCTAGCAGGCACTCAACCGTCCACTGCCACCCCCTGTCCAAGCCTCGAGCCTTGCCAGCCCCTGGACCACACAACCCGAGCGTGCCGAGAGCGCCACCCGCGACACACGCCCACAGACCGCGCACCGCCCTCGGCGTGTGCAAGCAGGATCGCCACCACCCCAGGAACAGCCTAGACATGCCCGTTCGTCACCGTACGACCAGGAGAACGCGTGCGCCATTAAAACTTCCGTTGGACCCGCCCAGAGCGTCGACGTGTTCTGACCACCTCGCACCGCCCCACGCCGCGTAACCATGCCGTTGAGCTTCTCCAGGGAGCACAACACCGCCCCCTATCGTCGCCCATGCCTTTAGGTCGCCGTGCCGATGACATCGACGAGCTCCACCCGCGCCCTTCGGTCCCCTCGCTGCACTATAAATAGATGCCACTCCCCGTTCGAACTCAGCACACCATCTCACTCCCCTCCCTCTCAGAACCACCCCACCTCACCCCTGGAGCAAGGCGAGCAGCACATCGCCGGAATTTTACTGGAGTCTGCCACGGAGGAGGAAGAAAGGATCCATTGATTGGAGCTGCCCCAGGAGAAGCCGCCGGTACCAGGAGGTTCGCCGTCGTCGACTTCGTCGTTCGCCCACGTCGTCGACCCTCGCCTGAGCCCCGGTGAGCCCCCTTAGACCCCCACTGGCCGCGCTAGGGTTCTGTCTCGCCGACGTTGCCCGACAGAGACGATAGCTCCCAGCCGTTGGATTAGAGTTTGGTCGCACGGTCTAGAATGCCCCGTACCGCTTCACACCCCCTGTCTCGCTGACTGGTGGGGCCATTCACTTAAACCCACCCATGCGTGCGCTGTACACCGTGGGCCGGCCCAGTTAACATCCCGCGCGACCCAGTAATTCAAATTTAGGTTTATTCTTTTAGTTTCAAACTTAGTTCTGTACCTAGATTTAAAAATTAACCCAACTCGATTCACTAAACCAAAATGCATGAAACCATTTTTTTAGAAAGGTACTAGAATGCTTAATCCAAGCCTGTTGGATTCAAACCAAATGAATATGTAGATCACCTATAGTAAAAATAACAAGGCAGAAGCTTTTATGCATTCAAACATTTTTCAAAATTCAACCACAAAAGCTTTTGAGTTGATTCCAACTCTCAGAAATCATATTTAACTAGACCTTTCTGAATATATAAAAATATCTAGGTTTACTTGCAGAAATAATGAATAAGTAATAAAAGAATGCCTCATAGGCAATTCTAGTCACTTTATTTAATTAAAATAAAAAGGTTAAACCTTATTAAATTGTGACACTACTTTAAATCACATTCCAAGTACTGAAATATGTGGTGGTGACATGTGTCAACATGATCCCATGTTTTAGTTGGAGAATATTAAATCTTAAGTAGTTTTTCAATGAGTAGAAATTACTTTTCTAAAATAAAGGAAATAAAACTAATTGCCTTAATGATTGTAATGTTTGTGATGATGCTAGATCATCTAGTTAAAACCTTGGTGTGATAAATAGAGTAGTAAGAATTGTTTGGTGATTGTGTACCTCGTATTTATTTATATACGCTAGTACCGACCAAGGATACGAGGAGGAAGGAGAATACTACGAGGAAGAAGCCGAGGAGAAATTCAACCACTGCTCTGCACAAGGCAAGCTTATACTAATACCTTAGCAAGCCTATACTTGCAACCTTGCAAGCCTCACTATACAAGTTGACTTAGCAAGATCATATTTGCAAGATTACCCTATTGGATACCCAATCCTAGTTTTCCTTGCAAGCTTAGTATTTTATTTCTTTATCAAAGCTTTCTATTGGAGTTTACTTAGTGACTTGTAAAGTTTAGAAAGATATCTAAAGGTAGCATAAAGAGCATAAAACTTGGCCTAAGTTAGATAATCTTGATGTCATCCTGAGGCATGAAATTAAACTTAGATCATCCCCATTGGTTTACCACCCCTCATTAGTGTTTACCCCCACTTGTAGATGCTAGTGCTAAGCATAAAATTTGATCAATTTTAGATGAGAATACTTGGTGAAAATGGTTATGAAAACCTTAGAATGATGAGTCATTCTACTGAAATGTTTTGACATGTGTTCTTGAACACCAGATGATTTTGATGATGAGAATGTTGAGGCATGAGCCTTAGACCTTTATAAAACTGATGGTTGTATGGATGCGATACCATTCCAATTTTATCGTACAACCACAATTCCCGAAATTTGGGTAGGGCTTGACTGGAAATTTATATACCTTAGTATGAGTTCCCTTGCGGCCAAGGTTTGAGCTGAGGCTACCTTGTGAAGATTGTCTACCTGTGCAGTTCCCAAGATGACAGTTCGTCATGGTTGGGAGGCTAAACTCACAGGAGAGGTGCCTAAACTAGGACTTGTAATTGAAAGATTAGGATTGATTATCCGCATACTGAGTATGGTGATTAATATAGTGGGCAAAAGTCTATTTCAAGAGAGAGAAAGGTTTACTATTATGTAAAACTTGATACCTCGTTCCCTACTCCGATCTCTAGATAACTACCCAAGGGTCATGCCGTCTTCACGCCACTGGGAACTTCTCCCTCTGGGCCGCTTGGGCTTTGCGCATTTCTTCTCCCCGATCCAGTCTTCTGCTTCTCCTTTAGTACTGTATTCCCCCTTCGTTTTAAAATAAATGATACATTCTGCGTCTAGAAATAACTAACTTGGATATATAGATTTATGTGCCGCGTTTTAGGAGTTTGATCCGACAGTGATGCTTGTGAACGAGTTGCAAAGTAGGTCATGAGTTATACTCCGTACGTATATTTGACTCGATTTATAAACCAGGAACCGGCCGGCCGGTAACGCCGCACCGCTCCTCGATCTTTGCATCCACCTTCTCCTTCAAGCTAACCTTCTCTTCTCGTAGACGATTGAAGCTCTCAGCCTAGAACTAATAACCGTGAAGAAAAAATGCACGGCGGGCACGGTGCAATGGTTCCCATCTTTTTCTCCATGCGTTTCCACTTGGTGGCGGTGCGGGCGTGGTGCCCATGAAACGACATATCGGGAGGCGTGCATCATCGTGCTCTGACAAAGCGCGTGCAGCTGCATGACTGACTGTCTGCCGGTGGCCGGTGGGAGATTGGCCCCTTCCCTTCCCTGCCTTTGGAGTTGGAGGGATAACTTGGAGGAGAAGACCGGGACTACACACGCTGACATATATGCATGGACCAGCTTCCCCGTGAGACAGACGGTCTATGCGGCAGCTGCAGCAGCGAAGAACAAGGAGGAGAAGAAATGTGCGGCACAAGCTACCTTCGTCCATTCCCACCCCTGGTCAACGCGCCGTTCGGTCGGTCGGTTGCGTCTACTGTGCCTGCGGCCCTGCGCTGCTCCATGTACCCCCACATCCATGTGACGCATGGACATTTGGTTGCTCATGCTCGGCCTGTCAGACATGTGATCCATGTTAATTAATTACAACATCATGTGTCTTGTAAGCAAAGCCTGTACACGTAGTAATTAACAAAGTAAGCTAGTAACTAAATGCTTTGTTTCACGCAGGCATTTTGAGCTGAGTAGTAGAAGAACACATGAAATCAATCCGTATCTATATATGTACACTGCTGTTCGGATCGAGACAGCGTACGGTTATTCATACTACCATGTGTCGTATGGCCTCGGAATAGAAAAATACAATTCACATGTGTGTGTCCTACTACTGCTTTCTGTTGGAGCCAGTACTGACACTTATTGTACATATGGGATAGTATATGGCTTTATTACGCTGATCTTATGAGCTGTAGTAGTACCGTGTAAGTAATGCGATCGATCAGTATAGGAGTAGTAATACTCTGCTTATTAATTGGTCTACGGTCAATCATACCAACCCTGCGACAGTCGGAACATCGCATAAACAAGTAGTAATAACCAAGTAAAGTCCTGGAGATATGAAATGATCGGGCGCCGAATGCTGACAGACGAACGAACTGGTGAAAATTATTCAAAGTGTTAGCTTAGCTTTCCAAGCAATCATCCACAATTCCACATGAAAGCCACCACCAGTGAGATGCGAAAGCCCCAATTAACTAGGATCTGTTAGTTGGCTAACTAATCACACACTGTATCAGCAAGATTATTAATGGCACGCTACATACTGCTTTATGAGGCGCAGTACATGTCCAGGCAGGCAGGCTGGGAGGGAGAGCAGATATATTCCTCTTAACTAGAATTAAGTAGTGGGACAGTGGGTGTAAAGCAGATCCATCGATTGAGAGAGCAGTACAGTACTTACTAGGCTTCCTACTACCAGCTCCCTGATGAATACGTGCCCGTGCGTGCGTGCGTGCGTGCTTTAGCTTTGGTGGTGTCAATGATCGATGGATCGTCGTGCGAGACGGCGTCCGTATCTCACTGCATGCCCTGATTGATGACCACAATAATCGTTACCGAAATCGTTTGTCTTCTCCTGTGACGCGCAGCTGGCTCCCTGCTAAAAGCAGGAAAAAAAAAAGGCTCGGATGCATCGATTATGCAGTTCCAGTGCGACCATCGTCGAAAAGCGGCAGCAGCTCATGGAGAAAGAAGCCATGTGATGTGATGTGATGTGATGAGCTCGCATAAAGAACCATTTGCATTTTGCAACCTTTCGCCTTTCTTCCGGTGTACTGCATGCGCCAAAGTCCAAACCCGTGTGAACGATGCCCAGCCGTGCATCAGATTAATCTGGCCATGATCCTTCCAGTTAGCAATTGTGTATGTTTTGGTTAGGTTTTTCAACACTAATTAACTAGCTGCCGGTACTATTTGTCAACGACGCCAATGTCTGTTTTCTCAATCTGTACGTGCATGGCCGGCTTAGAATTCAGTCAGTCAGTCAATCAATCAATCGTCAGGTCCATGAATCATGCGCCAGATGTCAGGTCAGTCTAAGCGAATAACTGAATATGCAAATAACAACTATTCCCTCCGTTTTAAATATAAGATATTTTAGCTTTCTGAAGCAAATATATCTACATTTCTTTTAGTATGTAGTAGCTTCACTCAGGTTTGGAATGAATCTAGACACTAAAATAAGTCTAGATACATTTTCTTTACAAACCTAAAACATCTTATATTTTGAAACGGAGTGAGTATACGATAATTTGATTCTTCTCGCCTTCGCTTGACAAACGATCGGAATCGGACAAGAGGTGTTATTTGCTGACCTGACTCCTGTGATCTCCGAATGGCCCCGTTCGTTTGGATTATGTGGAGATCATCATCAGCGTCAACTAACTACCTAGCACGAGCAGGCCAGGTTTGGGTGCTAACGGTACTAGTACATCACCAACCCAAGAAAAATTAATAAGGTGGGATGCCACGACACAGTTCCACTAATCCTCCTATCTAAGATTGTGCAGTTTAGTTTAGTTAGATTACTGATACGAAGCATGCGTGCGTTGCATCACTAAGAGGCCACTCTTCTGTTGAAAAATAATTAAAAAAGAGAGGCCACAATCGCTGTCACTGATTCTGATTTTAGGAGGAGTTGTCCATTCATTTCTTGGCCCTGGGGTGGCCTGCATGTGAGAGAGCCTCGTTCGGTTGTTCCTCTGCTCGGCTGTGCATTAATTAATTCCGGTTCGCTGGTAAGTACGTCCTCGTCCCCATTGTCTTTCTCGTGCGTCCACAAGTTAAGTTGCCTGCCTGCGCTTTTCATGGACGCTGCTTTATCCTTTTTCTTCTCCTTGCCTTTTTCTTTTCTTTTCTGCCAGCGTGTTTTTCAATCACTGCGCAGACTTGTCGTTGATCGGCTATTACGCTAGTACGTACTCCCTTAAAATAATTGTATTTAGACATCTTTTAGTACTCCCTCCGATTCATATTAGTATACTCTAATTTGGGTGTATCTATCACAAAAACTTGTCTAGATATATCCAAATTGAAGTCGACTAATATGGATCGAAGGAAGTATGTAGATTCATGAACCTACACACTAAAAGAAGTATAGATACATTAGTTTCATTAGTCTAAAACATCTTATATTTTTAAACAGAGTGAGTGTAACGTGCATTACGGCGGCGGCGGGATCAGGTTGCATCCGGCTTGTTAGGGAGGCCACAATCCGTTTGTCTTGGTTATCTGGACCCGTAAAGAGCCCTACCCACGTGCTCGTAGAGGTAGAGATGGTTGAACCCGTTCGCCGCCATCGGGTAGTTGCGGTAGCGCTCGGCCATCAGAGAGGGATGCACCGGGATCTCTGGATGTTAAGTGGGAGAGAGAGCGGAGGGGAATGATGAAAGGTAGTGCGCGGCGTGGCCTTCATATATAGGTCAGGAAGGCGAGGTGGTAGGGTGTAGAAATGGCGGGTTACACGCGACGAGAATGGTGTAGAAAGGGCGGGAGAGGCGCAACGATGGCGCAAAGCTACGCCGCCACGTGGTTTCGATGGGACGCATCGATTGTGCTCCTGACCGGCGGCAGGCCGTTAACGTGGCACGAGAGACGAGACGATGAGCCTTAGTCGTTGTCGAGACAAGACCACCAGGCTGTAATTTTCACGCCACGAATCTCGCTATCCGGCACCCCTGCCCACCCTCGGTGGGTTGGATTCAGTATGGGACGTCGGATGTAAAAAGGGGCCACACAAGACGTATTTGGGCTATGGGGGTCGGCTAGACAATATTTTCATCGCTTTGGCGTCTTCATAGGGCCTTGGGGTGGGGTGGGGGGGGGGGGCTATTGGGGCTGGCATTTAGAGCTAGTAATTAATAATTATTCTTTCAATCGGGCCTTAATTTCCTTCATTCAAGCTACTCCAACTTTCTATGGGTAGCCCTAGGAATCGCAAGCCGGTCCAACTTTCTATCGGACCACACTGGAACCATAGGATCCTTTCGGTCTGAACCGTGCGATTATGACCCACCGAAGCATGTGCATGGGTTGCCACTTCACGGATCTGCTTCCTAAAACTATTCCCCAAAATCCGTCCAATCTTGCTAACTCGCTAATCAAGTAAAATTTATTAGTAATTACTCCCAAATTGTTCTAAATTTTAGTAAACTATTTCACAAGTTTGAAGAGATTAATTACTCTTAGGAAATCAATTTTGTTGCAAATTCTAATAGAGTTTGCTTCCCATGTGATCGAAAGGTGCTTTGGTCATATATAGATTTCTCTCTTAGATCAAACGAATCAGGTTCTAATGCCAGAAACAGAACCGTGCTTCCATGGTGAAGGCAACAAAATTATTTTGGAAGCATCATAGTACCGCTTCCATCGATCAAACTTGTGGTTCCACCATAACATAAATATATTTTCCAGCGATAACAAAATTACTTTCATTGTCGTAATCATACATGTTTCAAATGAACTAGGATGTGCTTCTGAAGAAATAAATATGTGCTCCTATCAATGTAGACTTGCTTCCATAGACAAAAGTTTGTGTTCTTCCTGCACCAGCACCGTGCTTCTATGCCGCCCACAAGGAATCACATCTCTTAGAAGATTGGTAGTGCAAAAAAATTCCATTAGTTATGCTACTTGCTTCCTACTCTCTGCGTTTAATTCCATACAACAAAAAATGGCATGGAGGTCTTGATTTTCTCCCATCTAGTCATAATGCAAACACCACGGATGATGGTGACGATATGCTTCCTACGATTGTAGTCATGCTTCATTCTAATCCGGGCATGCGTCTTGCTGGTGGTAGTCGTGCTTCCTTCATACGGTAGTCATGCTACTTTTCATTGATGGCCGTGCTTCCTTATGTGTTCTTGCTATGCTTCTTCAGATGCAGTGGCCAATTTTGACCATGATTTCTTTGTGGTTGTGCTTCGTGCTTATTAGGTATGGTGGTCGTGCTTTCTACATAAGGAAATTGATTTCACAACTGATCGAAATGCAGGAAAAATGGCACATTACGACCTAGTTTAGTTCTTTTTACCTTCTTCCTGAACTGTGTTGTCGTTGGAGGGTCAAAGAGAGCCCCCGCGAGAGGTAGAAGCAAACCAATGACCCACTGCTTCGGCTAAATTGAGGACTTGCTAGCCTGGCTGAGCTTCCTCCGTCATCTACTTCCGCCGGTCGTGCATCAGTTCTTCCTCGAAGACATCTCCCCATGGAGGAGTGTCATGCCTGCCGGCACACGAGATGGGGAGGTGGAGGTCTAGGACTGTAATCAGATGAGCGTGTCAAGGGACTTGAGGGCCATGGCAGCGTCGCCATGGCCGAAAGCCATGACTACTTATGTCTAAGTCGCTGATATTATCTTAATATTTATACTAATTCCCAGTTACAATCTAGTTGTAACTCATTAAAGTTTCAGTTACACCCGAGTTGTAACTTATGTGTAACTTTCATTTTGTACGAATCACAGGTAAATCGAATGATGAAAGAGACGACTAAGACTTAAAAAAATTCCAGACGCTCAAGAACTAGCAAATCCGATACATAATTAATGGTGGGTGGGCAGTTTTAAAACCGATTGCTTGGGCAAGATGAGATCAACGGTACCCGGATGGTCCGACGATTTCTTTAGGATCGGACCAGATAGTTAGCTTTTACCATATCTTCTTGGCAAAAAGGGCTTAGATTGTCTGTTAGTTAATTAAATGGCAATACGTGGAATTAGCATCAACGCGTCGCTTTTCACCAGCTAGTATAACCCTTGTGCGTGCATGTGCGATGAATTGGTGGAGTATCTGCAAAGGAACAGTCTATTTCCAACTTTCATGTCTCATTTTGGATCGAGCTCTTATGACGTTACATGATTGGCTATGCAGCATTTTTCTTTTGAAAATAGCATATATTAATATCAGGATGATATCAATGACATCTAACCTCTGCAACAACGCATAAACTATTGATCTTATGGATGCACATAGCTAAAAAAAAATTATAAAAAAGAAAAATTCCGCTGCAGCGATAAGATCCTTAGTAGCAGCGATACAAACCCCACCAGAACAACACAATATTTGCAGTGCTATCTACAAATTTAATTTGTTGAAATTTGAATTAAGGAGTAAACGACCGAGACATACCGCTTTAATTCCCGGTTGTAGAGACTCAATGTCTACTATTTAGGGTGTGTTTGGTAGATCGGGTGGGCAATCTTACCTGGTACAAGTTGAATGTAGCTATGCCCACTACATACAAGTATGCTAGTTGTGTTATGTTTGGTAGGTCGGGTGAGATGAGCCGAGCTTAGTTTAGATCGTGTTTGGTGTGGTTGTATGACTTGAGCCATGCCACATAAAAATAAAATGCAATCAGGTCCCTAGGAACAAAACAAAAAGGCAACCAGGTCTGGATCGGGCTTCGGCGCCGCTACCGACGGGCTCGGGTGCCGCCACGCTCCACCGCTGGCGCTGACACACTCCACCCTTGGCGCCTCCACGACAAGCTGTCGCTAGGAGGCCGCGCCTTGGCTGCTACGCGTGCGGCAGACAAGGCCAGGAGATGCGGCTTTGCGGGAGCCCGAGCGAAGACCCGCGGCGAGCTGGGAGAGACACAACGGCAGGGCAGAGGAGAGACGCGTTGGCGGGGCAGAGAAGAGACACGGGCATGGCTGGGAGGAGCGGTTCGGTCGTGGGGGAGAATGGCCGAGCCATGCGTTGCGGGGGTGTGACCCCTGCGGGCTCCAGCGCATGCAGGGGATGGACTCGGCACTGCCCGGTTGTGAAGCTCAATTTGAGCTCTCTAACTCAACATGGATGAGGGGTAGTTTTCGTACGAGGTGGGCATTGTCGACGGGAGCCGACCCGATCTAACAAACAACAAAACGTTGGATGAGATGAGAATATCTGGATTCCCCGGGCAAGCAAACACGCGCTTAGTCGGTATACGTGCATGCTGCTGATGTCAAAACTAGCAGCGAAATTCATCGGTCCCACAAAGTTGTAGCCGACTTGAGTGCCCTCTAATAAACTCATGAGAGACTATGAAGTATAGAGCATAAGCTCCACCCACGGGAAAGCCCTGCGAAGCATAGTATCAATCAAGGCTTGGGGTGAAGCATTTGTATAAAACTTATGGTTCAAGACATAGTTCAGTTCAAGTTGCTTACTTTTGTATCATAGAGTTCTTGGTGGAAGTTCAACTTAACAATCTTCATTGTAGTACTGATATATAAATAATGTTTTGCCACCATTGTAGAACTTTATGTGTCTTTCAGATTCGGTGAAGGATTGTTATAATTTTGACTAATATGGGAGAGATTTGTTAGGTATCCTCCTCACGATGGGTTGAGATGACCTATTGGAGCCTTTCAGGTAGCCCAAACAGGTGCAAGAGCCCACTACCCATTAAAATTATGACCAAGAGTTGTTTTAGACATTGCACATGAGAGAAGAGAGAGGATAAGCCTCCCATCCAGACACCACTAGGTGGAGTGATAAAAATCTTAGGTTAGCATCCATTAGAGAAGAAAGAAGAAAAAACAAGAGCGAATGGAAGGAGAAGAGGTTGAAGGAAGAGAATGAGATCGAGCACCAGACTCTTCCCACAAGGTCGTGATGTCCAGATCCACTACCTTGTCTCTTTCAATTTGTGGTTCCGCCATCCCTAGTTGTTGTGCCCAAAATCTTGTTGTTAGCATCCAAGATCTGTGTGTATCTTGATGTATGAGATCCTCTGGTTTTTAGAAAAGAACAAGTTGTATCCCATTTGATAATAGTGCAAGAAAATTTGAGTGGCTTCGTCCCATGCTCTCCCCCAACTTGAGGGGTTCCACATCAGTGGTGGACCTACAGGGTATGCTAGGTGGGCCAGCCCATGTGGGTATTACCAGCGATGGAAAAACTGGCATCAGGTCGGCCTGGCGCATAGAGTACTTGATCGAAAAAAAAGTACGGCAGATCCAGCGATCGAGGGAGCAGTTGCGTGTGTCGCGTCAGATCGTCTCTAATCGATATGAAGGAACCCCTCTCCTCCTCCTTCAGCGGCCAGTGGCCACGTCCACGCCGCCAGGCTCTAACGGCCAACGAGGTTAGGTATTGCTGTCCGGCGTCCGCGATAGCCCGACAGTACTGTTGCCGATAGGATTGGGACTTCGAGAATCAGGACATTGACACAGACCAAGCTATCACCTAGCAGCTGGACGGGAATTCTTCGGCTGCCACCTCCCCGTCAACCGGGAATGATCAAGTTCATGAGCTCGGCCATCACGGTAATCTTTCATTCTAGTATTGTTGGAATTTGGCGAGTTTTGGGTTGTTGGCCCATTAGACAAATTCTGAAATTCTCTTTGGCCCACTTGTATATGGCAGCATATGGCTGTGTAGTGGTGCTAAAGTTTAGTCCCACATTGCTAGTTGAAGAGGAGTTGGACCACCTTATATAGTAGAGTGTTGCACCACTCACTAAGGTGTTACAAGGAGAGAAGCCCTCGCGCACTCCTCCTCCGACGCTGCCTGCCTCGTCACGACGCGCGCGCCGCGGGTTGCGGGTTACGAGAATCTCGCCGAGCCGAGCTTTATTTTGCTGGTTGGGAAAACTAATTATGAGGCTGTGCCCCACGATCTCCCTAACCTGCACTATATAAGCGTCGGTGCTAAACCTAATCGGTGAATCAATCCACACACGCGCCTACCTCCAGAACCTTGCGCTGCCGCTTTCGTCTTTCCCATCCCGGCTTGCGGCGTGCACCGCAGATCGGGATAGTAGGCCTCCGGAACCCCGCCTCTCGTGAACCTGTACGGGTGAGGGGCGATCAGGTTTTTGGGGAGCGCTCAAGCGCGACTACTGGCAACCACGACGTCGTCCGACGGTGAGTTCCCGAACGACGACTTCTTTCCAAACGTCAGCGACCTCTTCGACAAACTCAACATGGGCGACGCTACTGCAATCGCTGCGGCTGCTATTCAGCCTACATTGTATGTGATCTTCAACTGTCTTTTTGGGATTATGCTAGAGTTCTTTGTTCTAACATTTGGTGTAGATGTGATAGGTTTATATTGTATAGATGTAATCTGTTCATCTACTTTGTTGATCTGCATGATTGGTTTTACTACTGTCTATATGATCATGCTTTATTAGTTTACTATTCGGATTAAATCATATGGATTATTGCTTATATTTTCAACAATCCAAAAACCTGATTATAGACAACTGAATTCCACTGGTGTAGCCGCGACTACTAGGCCGCCTCCTTTTTATGGCATGCACTATAAGAGATGGCGCAAGAGAGCAGTTGTCTGGTTTAAAAACCTAAACTGCTATAGCGCCACTCTTGGCAAGCCTGAAGGAGATCTTCTACTGAGCAGGAAGCGACCTTTAAGAAAGTCGATACCATGTTTATGGCGGCTTTGTTCAGTGTTCTTGGGGACAACATTGTTGACCCGTATATGTCATTTGATAATGGCAAGGACGCGTGGGAAGCGCTCGAGGCCAAGTTTGGGGTCTCGGACGCTGGCACTGAGTTGTATGTCATGGAGCAATTCTATGACTACAAGATGGTTGATGAGCGCTCCGTCGTTGAGCAAGCTCATGAGATACAATCACTTGCCAAAGAACTTGAGCAGTTCAAGTGTACCTTACCGGACAAGTTTGTAGCCGGTGGCATTATTGCCAAGCTTCCTCCCTCGTGGAGGAACTTTGCTACCTCTCTGAAACATAAGAGACAAGAGTTTTCCGTTACGGATCTCATTGGGTCTCTTCATGTGGAAGAGAAGGCAAGAGCAAAGGACAAAACTGCTCGAGGATTTGAGGGAGGTTCTAGTGCCAATTTGGTACAGAAGAAAAACTTCCAATCCCACAAGTTCAAAAAGAAGAACAAATCTGAAGGAAAAGGGAAGTTCGATTCAAGAACAAGGCCACGCACTCAACCAACTTCAAGAATAAAAATGATAAGAGGAAAGGCTCTTGCCACGTCTGTGGTGATCCAAATCATTGGGCTCCTAGCTGCCCTAATCGCTTTGACAAGCGTCAACATGGGAACAGCGGCAATGCCGCTAATGTTATTATTAGCGATACTGAGATGAAGGATGTTGGGTACGGTATTTTACCTACTATCCTTTCAGTATGTCATTCTCCTGATTGGTGGATAGACACGTGTGCTAATACACACGTATGTTCTGATATTTCCATGTTTTGCTCTTATCAGGTCTCAAGGACTTCTTCCGTGCTGATGGGAAACCGTGCTTCTGTTCATGGTGTTGGCACGGTAAATCTGAATTTTACTTCGGGGAAGACCGTACAGCTGAAGAATGTGCAGCACGTTCCCTCCATCAATAAGAATCTTGTCAGCGGATCGCTTTTATGTCGAGATGGCTTTAAGTTGGTTTTTGAGTCCAAAAAAGTTGTAGTTTCTAAGTATGTACAATTTGTTGGAAAGGGTTATGAGTGCGGAGGTCTATTCCGCTTGTCTTTGTTAGACTCATGTACTAAAGTTATTAATCATGTGTGCAATGATAATGAGTCCAATGTTTGGCATTCACGACTCTGTCATATTAACTTTGGTTGCATGACGCGGCTAGCCAATATGAGTTTAATTCCGAAATTTACCACTGTTAAAGGTTATAAGTGCCAATTTTGTGTGCAAGCAAAGCAACCCCGCAAGTCTCATATGGCTGCGGAACAGAGAAACTTAGCACCACTAGAACTTATACATTCAGATCTTTGTGAGATGAATGGTATGTTGACAAAAGGTGGAAAAAGATACTTTATGACGTTAATTGATGACTCCACTAGATACTACTATGTTTATCTCCTGAAATCTAAAGATGAAGCTTTGAACTACTTCAAAATCTATAAAGCTGAGGCAGAAAACCAACTTGATCTTAAAATCAAGCGGCTAAGGTCAGATCATGGTGGAGAGTACTTTTCAAACAAATTTGATTTATTCTGTACGGAACATGGTATTATACATGAGACGACGCCTCCCTACTCACCTCAGTCAAATGGGGTGGCCGAAAGGAAGAACCGCACTCTAACTGATTTGGTTAACGCCATGTTAGATACATCTGGTCTTTCCAAGGAATGGTGGGGGGAGGCGCTAATGACTGCGTGTCATGTCCTAAACTGTATTCCTTTAAAGGATAAAACCATGACTCCATTTGAGGAATGGGAAAATAAAAGGCTTAAAATCTCTTACTTACGAACTTGGGGTTGTTTGGCGAAAGTCAATATTCCAATACCCAAGAAGCGAAAGCTTGGACCAAAAACCGTTGATTGTGTTTTTCTGGGATATGCTTTTCATAGCATTGGCTATAGATTTTTGATAGTAAAATATGACGTATCCAACATGCATGTTGGTACAATTATGGAGTCGAATGATGTGACTTTCTTTGAGGACATCTTTCCTATGAAAGGTATGTCTAGCTCGTCAAATCAGGAGATGACTATTTCATCTAGTCAGGAATTTTCTATAATTCCTGAACCCACTATGACGATAAAACACTCTGATGATCCTGTGGAGGATGACAATGAAGCTCCCAAAAGGAGCAAGCGACAAAGGACTGCAAAGTCATTTGGTGATGATTTCATTGTGTACCTTGTGGATGATACTCCCACTTCTATTTCAGAAGCCTATGCATCTCAAGATGCTGACTACTGGAAGGAAGCTGTCTGAAGCGAGATGGACTCCATCTTAGCTAATGGTACTTGGGAAATCACTGATCGTCCTTATGGGTGTAAACATGTAGGATGTAAATGGGTGTTCAAGGAAAAGCTTAGACCTGATGGTACTATTGAAAATTACAAGACACGTCTTGTGGCTAAGGGTTATACCCAAAAGGAAGGTGAAGACTTCTTCGATACCTACTCACATGTAGCCAGATTGACCACTATTCGAGTACTACTTTACTTGGCTGCCTCACATGGTGTTCTCGTTCATCAAATGGACGTTAAGATAGCTTTTCTAAATGGAGAGCTAGATGAGGAAATTTATATGGAGCATCCTAACAGATTTGTAGTAGATGGTCAAGAAGGAAAGGTGTGTAAGTTAGTGAAGTCTTTGTATGGTCTTAAACAAGCTCCTAAACAGTGGCACGAGAAGTTTGAAAGAACTTTAACTGCTGAAGGCTTTGTTGTAAATGAAGCTGACAAATGTGTGTACTATCGCCATGGTGGGGGCAAGGGAGTTATTATGTGTCTCTATGTTGATGACATATTGATATTTGGGACCAACCTCGCTGTTATTGAGGAGGTCAAAGAGTTCCTATCTCGCTGCTTTGAGATGAAGGACTTGGGAGTGGCTGATGTAATCTTAAACATCAAGCTACTAAAGGATGACAATGGTGGGATTACATTGCTTTAGTCTCACTATGTGGAAAAGATATTGAGTCGCTTAGGGTATAGCGACTGCAATTCTTCTCCAACGCCTTATGATCTGAGTGTGCTACTTCAAAAGAATCAAAGGACTGCTAAAGATCAATTGAGATATTCTCAAATTATTGGCTCGCTCATGTATTTAGCCAGTGCTACTAGACCTGACATCTCCTTTGCTGTAAGCAAACTGAGTCGATTTGTGTCAAATCCTGGAGATGATCATTGGCATGCTCTTGAAAGAGTTTTGCTCTATTTGAAAGGCACTACGAGTTATGGTATTTACTATACTAGGTATCCACGGGTACTTGAGGGTTATAGTGATTCAAACTGGATATCTGATGCTGATGAGATTAAGGCCACAAGTGGTTATTTGTTTACACTTGGTGGTGGCGTTGTTTCCTGGAAGTCTTGCAAGCAAACCATGTTAACAAGGTCAACAATGGAAGCAAAACTCACAGCATTAGACACAACCACAGTTGAAGCAGAGTGGCTTCGTGAGCTCTTGATGGACTTACCTGTGGTTGAAAAACCAATACCCGCCATCCCGATGAACTGTGATAATCAAACTGTGATCGTCAAAGTAAACAGTTCTAAGGATAATATGAAGTCATCAAGGCATGTGAAGAGGAGATTGAAATCTATCAGGAAACTGAGAAACTCCGAAGTTATTGCGTTGGATTATATCCAAACATCTAAGAATCTGGCAGATCCCTTCACAAAGGGTTTATCATGCAATGTGATAGATAATGCATCGAGGGAGATGGGTTTGAGACCCACGCTATGAGTTGATCCTAGTGGCAACCCACTCTATGTGATCGGAGATCCCGTGAATTAGAGCTATGAGACAAGCTGTTGGTCAGCTGAGAGGAGAGTATCCCCAAATTATATTTACATCTCCATAAAGATGCAATACTCTCTTAATCTGCATGGCAGGTTGATATTTATCTTAATATGTTCCAAGTGGCTTTTTATAAGCGGAGATGTTGTCCTGCAGAACATCTCTTGAGAAACACACCTATATGAGTCTGACTGTCAAACGTCGCAGTCCATGAGAGTTGGGTGCTCTCTAATAAACTCATGAAAGGCCCTGGAGTATGACGCATAAGCTCCAAACCGCGGGGAAGCCAACGACAGCCCTGTACTGGTCTAGATTTTGTGTGAAACTAGCGTGCAGAAAACTTGTAGTTCAAGGCATAGTCCACTATTCAAGTTGCTAGCTAGTGTAGCATGAAGTTTAACATGGAAGTTCAACTTAACAGTCTCCACTACACACCGGTATATAAAACAATGTTCTGAAAGAAAAGTGATGTGATGTGCCAATGAGACTTTGTGGGGTATTGTTGGAATTTGGTGAGTTTTGGGCTGTTGGCGCATTAGACAAATTCTGAAATTCTCTTTGGCCCACTTGTATATGGCAGCATATGGCTGTGTAGTGGTGCTAAAGTTTAGTCCCACATTGCTAGTTGAATGGGAGTTGGACCACCTTATATAGTAGAGTGTTGCACCACTCACTAAGGGGTGACAAGGAGAGAAGCCCTCGCGCACTCCTCCTCCGACGCCGCCCGCCTCACACCACGCCTCGCCTCGTCACGACGCGCGCGCCGCGGGTTGCGGGAATCTCGCCGAGCCGAGCTTTATTTTGTTGGTTGGGAAAACTAATTAGGAGTCATTAACGGACGCATTAATTACAGCCGTTTCCAGTTTTTATGGACGTGGTTGTTACCGACTCGGACGTGGGCTGTGCCCCACGATCTCCCTAACCTGCACTATATAAGCGTCGGTGCTAAACCTAATCGGTGAATCAATCCACACACGCGCCTACCTCCAGAACCTTGCGCTGCTGCTTTCGTCTTCCCCATCCCGGCTTGCGGCGTGCACCGCAGATCGGGATAGTAGGCCTCCGGAACCCCACCTCTCGTGAACCTGTACGGGTGAGGGGCGATCAGGTTTTTGGGGAGCGCTCAAGCGCGACTACTTGGAACCACGACGTCGTCCGACGGTGAGTTCCCGAACGACGACTTCTTTCCGAACGTCAGCGACCTCTTCGACAAACTCAACATGGGCGACGCTACTGCAATCGCTGCGGCTGCTATTCAGCCTACATTGTATGTGATCTTCAACTGTCTTTTTGGGATTATGCTAGAGTTATTTGTTCTAACATTTGGTGTAGATGTGATAGGTTTATATTGTATAGATGTAATCTGTTCATCTACTTTGTTGATCTGCATGATTGGTTTTACTACTGTCTGTATGATTAGGCTTTATAAGTTTACTATTCGAATTAAATCATATGGATTATTGCTTATATTTTCAACAAGTATTGCATCTGAAATTTATTAAACGTGCAATATGTACTGCAAATTGTAATACAGTAGTACTTATCTATTCTTTTTGGTGATTTTTTGGTCATGAAGAAAAGAAGAAGAGACATTGCATCTTTTTTCAAGA
The DNA here is from genome assembly GCA_916181665.1 of Avena sativa. NCBI lineage: Eukaryota > Viridiplantae > Streptophyta > Magnoliopsida > Poales > Poaceae > Avena > Avena sativa. Next base: position 164,145,080 of record OV702285.1, on the reverse strand, counting down.
GATATGTACCCAAAAAATCCTAGAGAGTGTTATTTACCCCTCAGTTAATCTTGTTGAAGCAAAGAGTCATAAAGTAGTGTATGATATGGTTTACTTGTTCTCAAATTGGTATTGTTTCTACCGGTGGCAACGGCAAATGTTGAATGGGTGTTTTCTATAGTGATTTTAGTGAAATAGAAGTTAAGAACAAGATAAGTGCTAGTATCTTGGATGATTGTCTTGTCACATACATTTAGAGAGGAAATGGATGAAGATGATATAACCGAGACTTTCATGTCATTGATCAAGCCTAGGCCAGACAAGTCAAACAAGTAGAACTGTACGTTTTTTAATGCATATTTCATATGTTATTTTGAACTACTATTTAAATTTAATCTTTCAATTACATATTATTTATTGCTTTTGTAATGTATTACAATGTAAATTTACTTTTATTTATTGAATCGGTGAATATATATTGTTCAAATAGCCATAAATATTTTTGTGCGTATACCCATTGATAAAATTCTAGGTCCGCCGTTATTCCACATAAAATCCGGTGCCTTTTTTGTGACGAAGGATTCCTTTCACGATCTGTTTGGGATATACTTTCCGGGTATACCCACAGGACTCACTGTCCAGGGTGGCCCACCAACGGTTAGAGCTTTACTTCACGGACGGCCCAGTCAGAGAAAGAGGAGGAGCCAGTTCCGGATATGACAAGGCTCGGAAGAGTTACCGACTTAGGCCTATAGTATTACTTGTAGTCAAGCTGTATCTAGTTACCGACTCTGTAACGTAGCCGAATAGGTCTCTGCTATAACCCTAGGCCCCGATTCTTAGTGTCTAAGCAAGGATTCAAAGGAAAGGATGAGTAACAGCGTTACTCAACAAATTCATTATATGCAAGGTAGGAAGTTTGATTCTCTATCTAACACCTCGGACTATCAGTCGTTGGCACTATGCAATTTTCATCAATCTTTCTTCAAAGGTTTATTTTATTATGAAAATCTATGACCATCAGCCTTCACAGGTTGACCAGAACTTTCATGGAGTTCTTTTCCTGCCACGTTCGTAGCTCCTTCCTGGAATAGGGAGTAACAAGTTACAATTCTTACACTTTGCAGAGGTGCGTTACTTTTCCCATGAGAGATCAACTCCTTGTTGCACAACCGGGCGTACTTTCCAGTCCACAATGCCATGATGTGGGGCCCAGTAGTTGGTCCAAGCCAATCACTGCCCTCTCTGCGACCTCATATGTCTGCATGATCCTTCGGGCTGGCTCACTTTTGTTAAGCCCCCTTTCGGGCAGGCTAAAACCCTGATGAGTTCCCGAAGACTCTATGACCTAGTGATGCCCGGAATAGTACCATTTACATGGACTATATCCCTAAACACTATTCATAGATAATCTATACACCAAAAGTGTGGGGCGTAAGGGTGCCCACCCATATGTTGGATCCGCACAAGGAATCACAACGTCACGTTAAGGTCGTCTTGCCTCCATACAAGAGGAAAAGGATACAACTGACTTCTCCTCCCATTCCAAATCTCATGGTTAACGTGTAATATACGGCGCTAGAATCACTGGTATCATGGGTTATTAATCCCTAATTGTTCATCATTAGTGCAATTAGAACACTAAGTTCTATTGCTCCATCATATCATCACTTAGGATGATATCTAAGATTTAGTATCTTGAGAAAATATTGTTTTATTTTTCTATAGTATAGATGATAACACACAATTCGCAAATAATTTGATAAAGACTCTTCAAAGGACATGAGCAAGTGATGAACTTGCCTTGTGATTGCAAGGTAGTGAAGTCTGATGCTTGCACTGGACCTTGAGCTTCTATGTCTACAAAAACATCATTATTGCCCGGTAAGGACAATATTTAAAGAAGCAAAATGATTATGCAAAAGTAATGTAATGCATTATTTAACTTTATATGTATCCTCCCCATTTATTTAAATTATAGAAATTCTTTTAATAATAAATAATTTTTAAATATTTTTTTAATATTTATTGAATATTGTACTCTTTTATTTTATTTCTTTTTATTTTAATTTTATTTAATTAATAATTCCTTTAAGAATTATCATTAAATACCAAAAATGGATATTAAATATTTATTTAGTATTTTTCTAAAATACTAAAATATTAATATATAATGAAAGTGATTTTTATTTATTTTTATCATCTTTCAATAATTTTGTAAAATTCTATAAGGAATATTTAAATTACAAAATTCTTAATAAAATTTATATGTCTAAAATTTTATTTCTTAATTGATTTGGATAGTTTGGATTATTATGAATCCAAAAATATTTTATTTATAATTTTTGGACTTTTTTCTAGAATTTCTTTAAGTTCAGAGGCATTTTGGTCTTTTTCCAATTATTAAAACGGGCTCTAAATGATTTGGGCTGGCTTATTTGGTTTTATTGTGCCCTTGTGGCCCAGTAGGGCAAAGGAAAAACAACACCCCGAAGAGGTATTGGCCCATTCCATCCCATTACTCTCTCTCTCTCTCTCTCGAACTCACCTCTCTCCTTCTCCTTTCCCGACCCCGTGGTCAGCGGTGCTGTCGCCGGCGATTCGCGCCGCCGTGGACCTTCCTGGCCGCCGCCGTGGTGCAGGATGAGGTTGTAGGCCCCGCTATACCCTCATGTCCAATTGGATTTGGACTTGGAGCCCTCCTATGGCCAGATCGATGTCGTCCTGAACCCTAGGGTTTGGGGTTGGCGTTGATCCTGACGCCGCCGCTGCTGTTGCGTGCCGTGGTGATGCTCCTCGCCCCCAGGCATGGCTATGGTCGCCGTCGTGGCGCTGTATGGGTCGCAGCGCCCCCTTGGGGGTGCTCCCCGTGCCGCCATGGTCATCGGCTGTAACATCCCTAAAATCATGTTTCAAACACATGCATATCATCCATGCATCCATGCTCATATAAATTTCATTTCAAACAAATCATTTCAAAACAAAAGCATATATGCTTATCATTTCATGTAAGTTGCTCTAGCCTTAATGCTATCTTCTAATGAGAAGAGTACTTGTTTTGATTCAGTAAGGTTTGAAATTCAAACTTAGGCACCATCAAAAGTTTAAACAAAGTTTCAAAACAAAATAAGCAAATAAAACCAATATTATGCCTATTGAATATATCACATAAAGGCTTGGTTTTATTTTTATTTTCATTTGATCAAAGTGTTTTGATTGATCAGTAGTGTTTGACACACATTTGAGTGCAAGGTTTGCAGTATAAAAACCTAGAGAAGATTTGAATTCAAACTCATTAGATTTGGATTTGAAAATCATTTCAGAAAATCAAAACAAAAAAACAAAAGGAGAAAAGAATTGGAAAAAGGCCATCGCCACCTATCTGGCCCAACTACGAATCCAGCCCAGTTAGCCCACCCGGGTTCCCCCTTCTCTCTCTGTCACTCGCAGACACACCCACCAGGTCACTGACCACGCGACCCCACCTCCTCTCTGTTTAACTCGCTGACGAGTGGACCCTGCGACCACGTTGTCTTCGTCATCAATCACGCGCGGCCGCGACGCTCGCTCCGCCATTACCTCGCCGCAATCAGTACACGCTTAATTGCCATTGATACGCCGCGCGATCCTCGCCCCCGCTCTGGCTATAAGACCACCTCCCCCTCGCGGCCATTTCCCCCAACAAAGCCAGACAGATACGCCCCCAGGCTGCCCGCAATTGCCCTTGCGCCGCCGCAGACAGACGCACTCCGGCGACGAATCTCGGTAAGCACAGACCGCCCCTCTGCCTCTAGCTCAAACCACTATGACCAGCATGAGCTTACGCATCCGCTAATGCCCTCCGTTTGCTTTCTCATGACCCAGAGCGACATCCTCGTTCTCACCCGCGAGCACCTGAGCCGCCGCTCGACTCCGACGTGCGATTCAGGTAAGATGAGACCGCCCCTTGCCTCCCCTTTGGTACTGTCTTGTTTGCCAGGCCCTTGCGCATCTGCTAAACCCTCTGGCTTGTGCTAGGTCGACGCAGAGCCTCGGCAACGACTTCGACAGCAAGCAACAGACGCCGCCTGCAACTCCGACGAGCTCCAGCGACTGTGTCCGTGCGCCCCTTGCCAAGCCGTCGCCAGGTTGAGCATCAGCGCATCGTCACGTTTCTGGTAAGCATCTCCGACGACCCCAGAGCCACCTGTAGCTCCGTGCCGCCGTAGTCAGAGCTCGCCGCCGCCAGTAGCCACCGCCAGCGCCGCGCAGCTATGGTCGTTTGATCCAGGGCCGTTGGATCTGGATCCAGCGCATGAGATTAGATCACTTACCGAAGCGTTACGAGTAGATTTGGGCCGTGCAGATTATGTAGATCTAACGGCTCACATACGCGATCCTGAGCGAACCGGTACGCACCAATCAGGTTTAGACACGTGGCCAGGAATTAGATTTAAAAACAAAATTTGAATCTATTAGATGTTTGATTTTGTTTTAGCTATAACTTTTGATTCCCACGTTAGAATTTGACAAATTTTATATCATTGGAATCAGGAGAACAAGCCCTTTCTAATTATGCAATGTGTTTAATGTTTTGCTTCTGTTAAAATGGTTTTATTTACAGAAACATGTATAGGACTATTTTGAGTATATGAATTGTTTAAGAAATGATTTAAGGTTTAAATAATTGTTGTTTGGCAAGTTTTGAACTTGTTTATGAACCAGTACTGTACACTTGCTTTGTTGAGTTTTAAAAATCATCACATATCATATTGCATGTATTCATATATTTTTGTTTGTATATGTTTTGTATGTGATTTGTGGCTATGATTCTTTGTGTAGATTTTGGTGCTAGTGATTGTGATTGTGAGGAGTGTAGCTACTGTCCAAACTACCAAGGCAAGTGGTGCTTCATGAATATTTTTATCCCTATGTTTTCCACTAAGCATTAGAAATATTTTGCTAGTCTTGCATGCTATATTTTGCTTATATGCCATGTTGGGAAATCCTAGTAGTTGTAGAATTGCTAGAAATTTCTAAGTTAAGATGCTTGTCTATGCCATGCTTAGCCTAGATAGTAGCAACCAAGGGTTGGTGAAATATACATGCTATGATGAAAATACTTCTAAGTCTTTGGACTTGTGTTTTGCCTAATAAAACAACTAAGTAAATGAAACACCTGGGTGGAATGGAAGGAATGGTTTATGTTGAGTGGTTACACAAGGCCCATTTCTATGGTTTACCTTGTGTATCTCACTTGTGGAAAGCCACCCAGGAACAAAGAGATTTTAGAGGCCAAATGTTAAGAAGCTTCTAGTGCAGCCACTTGGAAATATGGGCTCTGCCTGGATCACATAAGTTGCTAGAACTTAGCCATTTGGACAGTTGGTGGTAGTGGGAATGATAGGTTGGAGCGCGTCCATTTGGTCTAAGGGAAGGCTTCTGAAAGGTCCTGTCTTGGTGAAAATCAAGTCTGGTGGGGAAAGTGCACAACCTCTGCAGATGGAAGAATCTAAGTACATAGCCATGTCCCTGGAAAAGGACAACTTGAGCATCAAGACATGGAAGCTATCAAGAATCTCCTCATCCCAATTTCTAAGTAAAAACTTGTGGGTGAACAAGGGTGAAGGACCTCAATGTCTATTGGTGGTTCCTTGGGAAAAGTTTTGACAAAGAAAAACTTAGTGATTTCAACTAATAGGCAAAACCTATTTTGAGCAAAGCAAGCCAAGCTACACTTAGCCAAATTGCATATAGTATCTAGTCCACCTAAATTATACTAAGGTATCACTTGCCAATACTATTCCAATGTATTGACCCACTGTGGCTGTAACTTGTGATGTTGCAGGTTACTCTGATGAGGATTAGGAGTCATGAGTCTAGACTCAACATGTTTGCCTGTGGCACATGAAGATGAAGACTTTTATTTATTTACTTATTCAAACTCTTGTATTAGGCCTGTGGCCTTGGAGTTGTAAAGACTATGTTTGTCTCCAGAATGACTGTAATAATGACCTTTGTTTCTGTGTACTTCATCTTAAACTGTGGATGCTAGCATTGATCCAGGGACTAGCATTGCAATCATAGGGATCCTTTTCCTTTATAAAGGAGGGATCTTACATCGGCCTCCTCTGCTTCCTCTTCTAATCTAAAGCGAGGACCTTCGGTAAGTTATTCCTCTCCCCTCGTGCTCTCTGTGCTAGGCCATCCTATGATAGATGTTGGTAGTGACCTTCCTAGCTACTGTCCTGTCCTGATTAGGATTCTTGGTTCTGCTTAGGGTTCATACCCTGCTGTTGATTAAGTAACTAATGAATTGGATCATGTGTTGGTGATCCTTGAACCTGTTAAGTGGTGACTTGTTGTGGCTTACTGCTGATGATTAGTTGTGGTGATGCTAGCGGTTTATCAGATGATTCTATGGATTAATTTTGATATGGTCAGATGGTAAAGTTGCTTTAGAAGCAATACTTGGAAATCTAGTGGTTTAATAACACACCACTGTCATTACTTGGTTAATGACAGTGAGTATTGTGTGATGAAGTCACTGTATTAGCACTTGTTGGCTTAAGAATTCATATGTAGTTTGAGATCAAATGGTTTCAAACAGTGAAGTACTTAGGGATTTTCTTAATTATGATTCCTGTGATGACAGGAAAATGATTTATAGTTGGTTGGTTGAATCTGTGAAGATTGAATGCTTAACCTGATTAATGTAGAACTGTTCTTGTGACACCATCTTTGTATGGCACACAAGATTAGATTCTATTTCTTTGTTTGGGTTGGTTCAAGCTTAAGATGAGTTTGACATTAAAGATAAGTAGAAATTTTCCTTTCTTAAATCCCTAAGACCCATGATGTTGGTCTGAGGTTTAGGGATTAAGCCTTTATCTTGTTGATTCACATGGATGGGTTCTGATAGTGATACCAGCTACTGTTTCTTGAATCAAAGTTTGGGAAAAAATGATGGTAGGCTTGATTACTTATATATATCCATAAGATTAAATTCTAAGGTGCTACTCTTGTCTTAGAGATGTGCCTAGAAGTTTAAATCTTAGCTATATTCATTCTTGAATTGAAATATAGCTTGATAGCTAGGTCAATGATGTTGTTCTGAGATCTAGTTGGATCTCATACTTTTCTGATTGCCTTTAGTGTTTTAAAAACTTCAGTGATGGATTCACCCCACTTGGGTGCTTTTGAGAATTTGAGTAATAGACAGATCATGAATGCTTGTCTAATCCTAGATAGGTAGATCCTGTGATGGTCTATTTTACTCACCACACTTATTTGATGTTGTGGTTGCTAGTGGTTGATCTTGTGGTAGCTTGATCTGGTGCTCCCCTGGTATTTCCAGTTCCTGGCTTCTCCTTGATCTAGCCCTTCATCTCTTGATCCTGATGGCTTGATCTTGGTCTTGCTATCCACCTGATCCACCCCTCCTTATGTCACCATCTTGGTGATGTGATCATGTGCTTTGGTTGGTGTGATCTAGCTTCGCTTTGGCTTGGTTTAGATGCTGGTTGCTGTGCTTAGTGTGTAAGAACAATGGAATGGTGTGGGGATTAGCTTCCCACAGCTGTGTTGATGGTTTTGTTTGATTATGCTGTTGCTGTGGTGCTGACAGCACACCCATGCAGTTTGGTGTGTGTGCTGCCTGTGTGCCTGCTGCACAAGTTGTGGATATGTTCTGGTTTAAAAGTTACTTTCATCAGGTTACCATTTACTTGGCTGGTGAAACTTGCCCCTCCTTGCTATTTATTTGACTTATGGCTTAAATTATGAAAGATATCTTCTTTCATATTGGTGAAACTTGCCCCCTTAAATTATGAAAGATACCTTCTTTCATATTGGTGAAAAAGTGAACAATGCACTTTACTGTCAACTCTGAGAGTAACATTATTCTAATCCTAACTTACTTTTTCTTTTAAGTTTCTTTTTATTTTGCAGGTACCAGATTTGACGATCAAGACTTTAGTTTAGGTTTTTATTTTTATTCATAGAATAGTCACTTGTAATATCTCTCTGATTCAATTGTAATCTTTAATTTATTCTTTTGTACTTTTTATTTTTTTATTGTTTTGTAATAAAGATTGTACTAATATCAATAAAGTAATATTATTCTTTTATTTATTTACTATTGTAAGGATTGTTGCTTATTTATATAGGTTACATTGTGTAACTTATTTATTGAATAAAATTTTGAAATGGAGATTCTTATTCTTAATTGCTTTCTTTATATAAAGTTTGAGTTATTATTGGTTAACTTTTAATTAAGTCAAATACTCAAACATTATTAAAAATCCTTTTGAATTATAATTCAAACACTCAAGTTTTAAATTCAAATTTCATTTCCCAAAACACTCTAATCTATAAAGATCATATCAAAGTCTATAACAATCATCCTTCAAGACTATACTTAAGCTCAAAGCATGAAAGAAACTTTGATCACTTTAGGTTTTTATTTGGCGAAAATTTTACCCACATTTTCACAGATGAATGCATGCAACAATTCAAATTCCTAAATCTACCCTTCGTTAGTTCCTAAATGCTGGGATGTTACATGAAACGCCCATACATCGATTACGAAGCAATTGCCGACATCACAGAGAACTTTGAGATGGAGGAGGCAGAAACCTAGCTGTGACACTACTTCAAGAACATGAACAAGAAGAAGCACTGTTTCATGTACCATATAAGCACTGGATCCGACTCTGTCGATGCTGGAGCTGGTAGCAATTCGGTCCTAGACGCAATCTAAGAAAACGCCGACTCACCTGGCTCCCCTCGGGAGTCAATCATGTTGCAGGAACTTCTAGACTTCGATAAAGAGATGGAGGAGTATGAACAAGAATACGTCTCCAAGCAAACGCAAGGTGAGCCAGAAAATTCTCCTAGTCCATATGATAGCATGGATGAAAGCTACACCTCACATGATGATATGGATACCGGAGATTCCTCCGAGGTCCACAAGCCAACCATGATGGAAAGTACTGACAGAAGTTTATCCCCCGGTATCGGACCAAAAGTTGTATTTGCCACTGGTACACACGTTAAGGCTACCGGGCGGTCAAAGAAGAAGAAGAAGAACAAAAATCTGACACTGGCAGAGCCGGACGTCGAGGAAACCAACGAAGAAAAATTCGATGAAGAGATCAAGATGGAGAATCAGGACAGAGATCCGATTAACACCACCCCGATCGACCCTCCTGTGGATGGACATGTTGTCACCAAGGGTGCACGTGAAATTTACGGAGATTCTCTCACGATTCCAATCCCAACGTCTTCGGATCTTACACCGGACGCGCTGGAGAAAAGGGCTGAGGACCTGGAAAAGCACCGTCTGTTTCTACTCGAAGAGGCCGCGTGCATCGTCGAGATGAGACAACAGTTAGACAGTGATCCTGCCAACTATCAGTCAGATTTCAAGCGACATACAAACAATACGAGGGGAGGTCCGTTTATTGCTAACAAGAACCCGGATATCCACAAAGATCTATTTGACGGAAAAAATGGAGAGAAGATCTGAGTCTACAATACACCATTGGAAAACGTTGCCACAGCTCGAGCCATCCTCGCCAACAATCCATCTCCACAGCAGGTCCAGCAATGTGTCGCGTTACTGGACAAAGGATTAAAGCAGCAGAAAATGGCCGCGTCATTTAGTGGCAAACTAGCCTCAAAGTCCGAGTTTTGTCACACTAGCGCTGACCAAAGAGATGACGTAAGGCTTCACAGGGATACGACTCAATGATATCATCCCCGTGGAGAAGAAGAGAATTCAAGAACCGGCTCAAACGGCCACTCTCACCGGTCGGCACGTGACTGGGCAAGAGTTATTCCGGCTCCGTTCGAAGATGCCATCAGGGCAATGGTTCCTCATTAGGACCATCGTCAGCAAAACAACAGCTATAGAGAAGACCCGAAAACATGCCGCCAGCGAGAGGAGCAAGATCGGCTAAGGATACCACCACCAAGCCATCCGGCTGACAATGTCGGATGAAGAGATGATCTAGATCGTCCTGAATCAAGTAGGGACGATGCCCGAAGAAACATGCGTCGGAGTCAGCACAATGAGGCTCCAGCGCCACCACCGCGTAATCCAGCCAGAAATAATCCACCAGGGCCACCATCGCATCCTAGCATTGACCATGAAGGATCCTGACATAGCCATGGAAGCCGCAGGGGTGGTGGCGGCAATGGTGAAAGGAGAAGAAGAAATCCGACTCCGCCGTGCAGGAGTCGTGAGCCTCCAAGGCGCAGATGTCTCTCGCCAAATGACGCTCGCCATCGCATTGAATCAAACATAGAAGCGCGGCGGTACGAGGAAGAAGACGTGTATGTGGGACCCAAGTGTTTTCGACCACACATATGTCAGACCAAATTTCTGGTTGACTTTGGTATTGCCAAACACATTCAGCCCTATGACGGCACAACGCGGCCATATACCTGGCTTTAGGATTTCTTCCAGGCCTGCTGCATAGCCAAAGGAGGAAACATCCTGGTTGCAGTCCGATATCTCCCGCTCATGCTAAGGAAGATGGCTCGATCAAGGCTCAATGAACTGCCAGAGAATTCAATTCACAACTGGTATGATATGCAAAGTGCGTTCTTTTCAAACTTCGAGGGAACATACAGAAGTCCCTGCATAGTCAGAGTCTTGTAGCATTGCACACAAAGACCCGGAGAAACCTGCCGGGATTACCTCGAATGATGGATCGACACGAAGAATTCCTGCGAAGGAGTAAACGAGCAAACTGCGATAGAAGCTTTTATTACAGGAAATCCAGTCAGACTTTTGCGTCACTGACTGAAGTGTGACCACGTAACAAATTTGGGAGAAATGATAGAAACGGCAAGCAAATATGCTGATGCCGATGATGATTCAGAAGGGCTGCTAAATATTCTGGCCAATCCCAATGCAGCCAAATAGCTAAAACAAACTCAGAAGCGCAAGAACACCTCGGACGAAAAGCCGGTTCCGGACAACGCTGCTGTCAACGCAACACTCGGATCTAGAGGACGAGGAGGGCGCGGAGGCGGCCGGGGTAGAGGCCACGGAACTTCCTGAATCCAGGGTAAAGGAGATCAGCAACCCGGAAGAACCTATACCTGTGCCAACATTGCCAATAATCCCTGTGTCCACCACTTGTATATTAACGGAGGATCTACCCACACAAATGCCGAGTGTCGTTTCAATGACGACATCAAGAAAGACGAATCCGCTGGCTACAGAGCCAAGCGACGAAAAGGAAAGAAAAATTCCGAGAAAGGAAAGGAGCCCAAGGAAGATTCTGACATGGAAGAAGCAGAAGCCGCTGCAGAGCCCAAGTCAGATGGAAAGAAGACTTTTCCGACTAAGAAAGAATCATACGTCTGCTTCCTTGGATCCCAACCTGCTAAAGACAAGAAGGCGGTTCTTCATGAGCTCAATGCCACGGTTCCGGTTGTTCCATAGTTTCTAGACTGGTCGGAGGTAACCATCACCTTTGATCGCTCAGATCACCCGAGGAAAACACATCGTCGGGGAAAATACCCTCTGGTCTTCAATCCTCTTATTGATGGCTATGAGTTCTCTAAAACACTCATGGACGATGGAAGCAACATTAACATCCTATACATCGAGACACTCCACCGCACGAAGCTACACGAGAGCCAGTTGAGTTACAACAGTGTAACTTTCCATGGCATTGTACCAGGGAGACAGGAGGATTCTCTGGGTGAGATTACTCTGGACGTGACATTCGGAACCCGGGACAATTATCGGACCGAGCCACTCTCTTTTGAGGTGGTACCGTTCAAAAGTGCTTACCACGCCATCTTTGGACGTCCGACTTACTGGGTGTTCATGGCTCATCCCTGTTACATCTACAACATGATCAAACTTCCAGGTCCAAAGGGTGTAATCACCGAACAGGGAAATCCGAGGAAGGCGCGAGAGTGCGATGAAGGATCTGCTGCCTTCACCGAAGCCGTGCTGCACGCCCAGGAGTACCAGGAGATCAAGAAGACCATCAATCCATCCGAGATGCCCGCTATGAAGAACGAGGTGCCAAAGACAAGTTTGCAGTTCAAGGCGTCGGAAGAGATGAAGAAAACATCCTGAAGGAAGATGATCCCTCCAAGACGACAAACATAGGGGCAGGATTAGGCCACACATAGGAAAGCGCGCTCGTCGAGTTCCTTAAAGTTAATAGTGATATCTTTGCATGACAGCCTTCTGACATGACCGGAGTACCTAGGGAACTCGCCGAGCACTCTCTTAATGTGTAACCTGATGCTAAACCCGTCAAACAGTCCTTACGACGGTTTGGTGATGAAAAGCGAAAGCAATAGCCAAGGAATTAGCCCGACTAGAATTAGCGGATTTTATAACAGAGGTCATTCATACAGATTAGGTGGAAAATCATGTACTCGTCCCTAGAAAGGACACCATTGATTTAAGGATGTGTGTTGATTATACCTCTTTGAACCAGGCATCACTACTAGAAAAACGCCTATTCGTGGCGCACATGAAAAGGCCTTCTGTGGCGCACTAGCAGTGCGCCACGGGCCTCGCGCTACGGCTATCTCGTAGCCGTGGCGCACTGCATGGTGCGCCACAGAAGTTTAGATACAGGCGTGGCGCACATGCCAGTGCGCCACAGAAGTTTGGGCAGGTGCGCCACGCGTATGAAACGATAACCGTGGCGCACTAGGTGCTGTGCGCCACGGATATAAATTTCAAAATTCAAAAAAAAGCAGCAGATCTGGATCTCGTCGTCAGTGCCATCGCGCGTCGGTGCAGGTCGCCGTCGTCGCCTCCTCGTCGTCTCCTCCTCGTCGTCGTCGTCGTCGGAACTGCAAGGAGGAGGAGGAGAATAGGAGGAAGAGGAGGAGAAGATGAGGAGGAGGAGGAGGAGAAGAGGAGGAAGAGGAGGAGGATAAGGAGAGGAAGAGGAGGAGGAGGAAGAGGAGGAGAAGAAGAGAGGAGGAGGAGGAGGAGAAGAAGAGGAGGCCTCGTCATCGTCGGAACTACAAGGAGGAGGAGGAAGAGGAGGAGAAGAAGGAGCCCGCCGTCTCGTCGTCGGAACTGCAAGGAGGAGGCCGCCGCCGCCGCCATCACCATGTTCACTGCAAGGAGGAGGAAGAGGAGGAGAAAGGAGAAGGAGAAGGAGGAGGAGAAGAAGAAGGAAATGAGAAGGGAGGAAAAGGAAAAGGAGAGAAGGGGAGGGAAGGTGGGCGGGGTGGGGATTCGAAATTTGAATCCCGCCCAAGCTTATCCGTGGCGCACTAGGTGGTGGTGCGCTACGGGTAAGCCGTCCTCTATTTTTTTTCTGCAGGAAAAAATGGTCTTTTGACCGTAACTTTTTACTCTTTTCGAATTTTGAAAATCTAAAAAATCTCTAAACGACCGTAGGTGGTTGCGAGCGGATGCGAAATCTCGTTCTCGTCATTTTGGTATATTATACGATTTTTTTCGATATCGTATGCAAAAGTTACGGCCTTTTTACCGTGGCATGACTTTTTTTTGCAAATAAAGTCAAAACTCATGTTTGTTAATTTTACTAGATGCTATACCACATTACCTACCTAAATATGAAAGGATTTAATTTTTTTGAAGTGTTTATCATTTTCGTTTATTTTTTGCAAACCCTAAAAAGGCGATCCACGGGGGGAGGGGGGGTGGAGTGCATGCCACTTAGGCGTAGGGCACTAGGGCAGAGTGCCCTACGGCTAAGTTTATACATCTGTGGCGCACTATGCCATGTGCGCCACAGATGTTTGTGGCCGTTTCACAGCAGAGGGGGCGTGCGCTTAGGCGTAGCGCACCCCCCCATGTGCGCCACAGATGACACTATCAACTGTGGCGCACATGACTATAGTGCGCTACAGATGTTTGGCGAGCGTCCAATAGGGCCCTGGACCACACACATCTGTGGCGCACTATAGTCATGTGCGCCACGGTTGTTCTAGTTACTAGTAGGGCACTGCCCACAGGCGAGCCACGCCTGTTTTAGCCGTGGGGCACTTTAACCATGTGAGCCACGGATGTGCTGATTACCTATAGCTGTTTTCCTAGTAGTGCATGCCCAAAAGATCCGTTTCCTCTGCCAAGAATCGATCAAGTTATTGACTCAACAGCAGGTTCGAAACTACTCTATTTTCTCGACGCATATTCCGGATATCACCAAATACCGATGAAAAATTTAGATCAAATTAAGACATCTTTCGTCACTCCTTTTGGAACCTTCTGCTACAAAACTATGCCTTTTGATTTAAAGAATGCAGGAGCAACATATCAGCGTACTATGCAACGTTGTCTCAACAACCAAATCAGACGCAACGCCCATGTATACGTAGATGACATAGCAGTTATGTCCAAAAAGAAGGAAACTTTAATTTCCGACTTGGATGAAACATTTGCTAGTCTACGAACATTCAATATGATGCAAGAAGTGTTAATTTGAAATTCAAGCCAGAAAATTGTTAGGTTTCATCGTCTCTGAGCGAGGCATATAGGTGAACCGAGACAAAATCAAGGCTATACTAAATATTACCAGGACGACTCGCCTGAAGGACATGCGGCGTCTCACTGGTTGCATTGCAGCAGTGAGTCGGTTGGTCAGCCGGCTCGGCGAAAGAGCCACACCTTTGTACAAACTCTTGAAGAAAACCAACAAATTTGTCTGGACCCAGGAAGCCGAAACTGCCCTGCAAAGTTTGAAAGACCTACTTTTAAACCCACTAGTTCTTGCAGCGCCAGAACCTCAGGAACCTATGTTACTCTACATTGCAGCGACCAACAAGGTCATAAGTGTGATAATAGTAGTCGAGCGCGAGGAAGAAGGCCACGAGCATAAGGTGCAACTGCCAACTTATTACCTGAGTGAGGTCCTGATAGAATCAAAACAACGGTACCCACATCATCAAAAGCTAGCTTATGGAGTGTTCTTTGCATCTAGAAAGTTACGCCATTATTTTCAAGAGAACAAGATCACAGTGGTGAGCACCGCTCCCCTGCGAGATATAATCAATAACCGCGACGCCACAGGACGTGTGAGTACAAACCACGTACAACAATCAAGTCCCAAATACTTGCCGACTTTGTTGTTGATTGGACAGAGACGGCAGAAAACACAAGTCCTCCAGACTCGGAATTTTGGACCCTTCACTTTGACGGAAGCACGAGGAGGCTCGGGGGCTGGCGTGGTGCTCAAGTCACCCCAAGGAGATAAGCTATTCTATGTGTTGCAAATACGCTTCACGGCAACCAACAATATTGCCGAGTATGAAGCACTGCTGCATGGAATACGCATGGCCAAAAACATTGGCATATCAAGACTCATGTGTTACGGAGACTCGAATTTTGTTGCTCAGCAAGTATCCGTTATCTGCAACGCAAACAAGCACATGGCAGCATACAAAGCTATTGTGGATAAACTATCTAAATTGTTCGAGGGTTTTGAGGTTTAACACATCCCTCGAGCAGAAAATGAGGAAGCAGACGCTCTATCAAGGATAGGTTATGCACGGAAACAAGTACCGGATGGCGCTTTCTTAGAGCATTTAAGGGTCCCCTCCATAGTAGGAGTTGATGAGGACTATCCGACGAAATCTGGCTCACCTTTAATAGCAATTCGGGTTGTAATTCCCAGCTAGACAAAAGCCTATCTGGATTTCCTGATAGAAGGAAAACTACCGAAGACGAAGTCTTGAGCAGGCAGATTGTTCGACGAGCAAAATCCTACACTATAATAAATGGTGAGCTCTATAAACGGAGTATTTCTGGTGTGTTTCAGCGATGTATTTCTTCAGAAGAAGGAGTGGAGATCTTAAGAGAAATCCACAAAGGTGAGTGTGGTCATCACGCTGCAGCCAGATCCTTAGTGGCAAAAGCTTTTCGACACGAATTCTTTTGGCTTACAGCTAAGGCAGATGCCGATAAACTGGTCAAAACATGCAGAGGCTACCAAAAGTACGCTCATAAGGCACATGTTCCGGCTGAACAGCTGCGAACAATCCCTATTACATGGTCGTTCGCGGTCTGGGGTCTTGATATGGAAGGGCCGTTTCGCATGGCAAAATGTGGATTTACTCACCTACTAGTGATGGTGGATAAATTTACAAAATGAATTGAGGCTAAAACCGTAACAAGTTGCGATGGAGCCACATCCAAAAATTTCATCGAGGACGTAATTGTAACATCCCAGCATTAGAGCTTAGAAATAAGCTGAACACATATGTGTGCATTGCATTCATGCATAGAAAATCCGAATAATTTTCGTGCTTTTGAACAAAACTTGCCAAAGTGATTGAAGCTTCTCTTAACTTGATGGAATTGAAGTAGATAATCAAATTGACTGCGATAAGTTTCAATATGACCTTTGATAAAAACATTATTTTGGGTAAAGATGATTTGATCTAAGGGTAGATCAAATGCAATATAACTAAACCACAACATATTGTTTAATGATTAATATATGATCTTTAAGAGATCATATCATAGTATTCATTACAACAACTCCTAAATACTAAGTTAAGGATACAACTCAAATAACAAGAATTTAATAACTAAATCATGTCTTATCTTATTCTCATATATTCCTACCATGAGCATCATGGTAGTTCTTAAACATTAAATTCCTTATCACTTGTTAAGTAGGAAGGAGATCAACTCAAGACCATTCACTACATATCTTTCTTTCCTTATCAATCCTTATCATCTCTATTGAACTTTATCCTAATATCCGTTGTTCATCAATGTTGAGTAATCAACTATTTATTCACCAATTCTTAGCCTATCAACTCTTGTTCTCACCATAGCATTCACTTAAAGCTTATAAAGAAAGAAATAACATTAGGCAAGTAGTAATACTAGTTTTATATATCGTCTTTAGGAGGGAGTGTTGGAACAGAATAAGATTCATGTGATAATTAATGGAGTTAATTCACTCGTGAGTATATAGAAGAGTTATCTGAGATAAAGATATATGTGGTAACAAAGAAGATTACAAGGATGAATTCTGAAGATAGTTACCAAGGAGTAATATTATTGGATCAAGTAGGCATAGACAATGAATAATATCTCTTAGTCCAATAGCGATATTCATAAGATAACTATATACAACTGTAGTGTTGTATTGGTTAAAGCTTTGGTTAGCCAACTGGAAACCTAAGCCATAAATGATCAAAAGATTATAATGATCATGCTTTAGTCACTAAGATAGAATGATTATATCATGTATAAGTGACATTGGTGGATAGAACATGATTAAACCCTAGTATAGTTATGTTATCCTAGGTTAGTCATGACAAGTCACAAAGATACAATGTGAAGCTGGAGTATGAGTTATTGAGGTAACTAAAGTTAAGATAGTCTAACAAAGCTCATATTAAAGAAGCATTAAGTTAGAGAAGTAGAATATTCCTCTTAGGAAATATTAAACACTTGGGGTGAAGTAGGATTTGATATATATATATATATCTTGGAGTAATGTTAGTGATGGATGATGAAGGAAGTGTGTGAATAAATTTAGAAGTAATTACTTGTTGGATTAGAGGTTATCATTAGTAGGGTAGTTTGATATAGCCAAGTATAGTTATGAGATGATTATGAAAAGCTTCAGTGACAAATTTCTGAGGTTTATAAGTGAGATTACAAAGTAAAATGTAAAGTAAGAGAGTAATCATTCAAGTGGACTTAAATTCATAATAAGTATTTTAGAGATGAGAATTATCTCTATGAGAATATTATATAGATATTTAGTGTCAAGCTCATTGGATTTACAAATAGATTTAGCAGGAGGAAGTGTTGATAAGAATATACTTGTGAAGTAAAGCTCATCATGCTAACACATGATGATGGATATGAAGGAGTAGTATATCTAGGAAAGGAATTCCTTAGTGAGAAAACTAGAACTATGAAGTATGGAAGATAGGAATTCTTGGTAAACACTCAACCTTAAATCTATAAGCAAGCTTAATATCTATCTCATCTGTTTGATCAAATCATCTTATTTCCATCATGGTTTATAGGAATATTTTCCTATAGTAATTACTTAAGCACATATTTGTTATTCCCAACTATCATCATCATATGTGCTTAGGAGTTATCTTTATCAATTCCTTTCCATAAGACATTCCAGAAAATAACTTTCTATTTTAAAGGGTGATATCATTAAAGATCACAAACATAAAGACAATATGTTTTAGCCATTAATCTTTATTCACATCAACAAAAGAATATAAGTATATTAAGTACCCTAAAACCTAGGGTGAATATTTACAATTCAAATCTTAACTTCTATGCAAGTTATAACAAAACATATACCTTGTTATTCCCTAGGATTATGTGATTAATGTTAATCATAGTAATTCATAGGAAATTATATACCAAGTAGTAATATAGGATCACCATTAGAAACTTTCCTTAAAATATATTAATATAATGAGAATTTAGTTTCATGAATAAATAGGTGTATAACCTATAATAAATTCATAGTATGTTATGTAAAAAATTCATAATGAAGGTTCCTATGAAATATTAAAAGGAAAAGTATATATATAATGAAAATAAATAAATAATATCATTATACAATAAAAGTTCACAAAATGATTCTAAATAACTTTATGATTGCTGCTAGTATTCAGCAAAGAATTTCCATAAAGCAAATTCAAAACAATTATTTAAATACAAAAGCTAGAAATGAAAACAGACTATAGAAAATGTAAAAGAAAAAGAAAAGGAACAGATTAGCCTAGTTCTAGCCCGAAGCCCATTCTCTCCTCTGCCTATCTACCGCCCACGACTATCAGGAACCAGCCTCTTCTTTCACCTCGCTACGGCCCACCTGGCCCAATCGCTGCCCAGTATTGGCCCATACCCCTTCGGGGGATCTGTTCGTCGTCTTCCTCCTGGGGACGTCGACTTCCCGATCGACGAAGCAGCTCGCTGGCGGCCGCACCGCCGTCGCCCGTGCCAAGATGCGCGCCGCCGCTCTCCGGGGCCTATAATATGTGTCCTTGCTGCAGTGGAGAAGCCCTAGACGCCATATCTTTTCCTCTCTCTCAAATTTCCTCTATGGCCAAAACCCTAGCCGGACAGTGTAGATCGTCGTTGTCAGTAGAGGTCGTCCCGGAGATCATGGAGTAGTCGAGGGGAAGAGCCTCGCTGTCCTTGTCGCTTGAGTGGTAGCAGTGAAGCAAGGGGCGCTCGGAATCATGGTGATTTCGCCGTTCCATTTCGCCGGTGATCGTCGGAGTTCATGAAAATCAGGCCGTATCGGAGCGTCATCATCATCATCAACCACCTCAACAGCATCAGGGTAAGCTACCCGGTCCCTATGGACCTCTCTAATCTCTCCCTCTCGCCGTGTATCATCGTCCCGCTGTGTACCGCCGTCGGCCACCACCGTTGTTGGTCGCCGGAGAAGCTCCGGTGACCAAAATAAAGCGGTGCCACCACTATTAGGTTCGCGCTCGCGCCGTCTGTCCAACGCAACCCTCTGCAGCCGCGCGCATGCACCCAATCGGCTGATCGATCCTCGATCTGTGAGGATCAGCTCGTGCTGACGTCACAATGACGTCGTGCTCACGTCACCTCTCGTCTAGTCAGCAGGTTTTACTGGTCCACTACCCATGTGACGTATTATGTGTCCCTGACCCCACTGGTCAGTGACCTACGGTAGATCAAGTCATGGTATAAAAAGGTAATTACCTGTTTTTAATTTAAATAAAAAAATAAACATTATAAATTTAATAACAATAAAATGTATATGAAAATGTTTAGAACAATAAAATCTATAATTTAACTTTAGTATCAAACATTATTGTGTTAACTATTTAAATGATAATTATTTAATAAGAATTTTATAAGTGACACAACTTTAATAATTCATGTTTTAATATTGGTAAATGCTAAAAAAATATAAATAATATACTAAAATTCTTGGAAAAATAATAACTACAATGTAAATCTATAACATAAAATATTATGTCACTTAATTAAATATCTATGATTTATTAAGCATTTATAAAATAATAAATCTTATAAAAATCATATCATATTTCTTATTATTTATAAATCATAAAAATAAATGTAATATACCAAAATGATCAAAAAAATAATACCTACATGTTAAAAATATAATATTCCACTTTTGAAGTAAATAAAAATTTAAACACTTTAAAAACTTAAATTTAAACCTATTTCCTTAGTTCATAATTCATATAGGGGTAAATAAAAAATGATAATATTTCTAAAATTAGCCAATTGAGTCTAATAAATAGTATTAGTCTTAAATATTGATAATATGAAATCAAAATGGTTCAACGCATTTTAAATAAAATCTTATTGAATTGTCATTCAACCATAAGTGTAGATTATTATCTAAAAAGATCCTTACCAAATATAAAATCTTCAAGAATAATTTGTGACTAGATAAAACCTTTTTCCTTACTTCAACCACCAGATTATAAACATACCAAAACACTATAGTGACTCCACAAGTAGTCACTAATATTGTTTACTTGTCCATAAACCATAACCACACCTTTATAAGAAGATAAATGATACAATTCCAGTATAATAATAAGAAATCACTAATCATATAGAAGTTAGCACTCTTAATTAGATTTAATGAAACATTTAAGAAGAACAAAGTACAAATATCATAAACATTGCACCTGGAGCCTATCTATGTTCTTAAAGTTAACTTTAAGTCTACATGCCTTTAAATATAATGCTAAAGACCTTGTTATGTCTTTTATAGTTAACTTTGGTCTGTTATTATTAAGTCATAAAGTATTTCAAGTCCAAACTATTCAAGCACAAACAACATCGACCACATTTGATTAACCACAAAGATTGTTTAAACCTTAAAAAAGAAATATTTTCTTCAAATGTTATTCTTTTTGCCACTTCGGACAACAGATGACAATTAATAATAATCACATTACGTTATACTTTACTTGTATACCTAGGATTGATAACACTTAAGTTCTTTGTAAATGACATTACTTGTAAAGTAAAATTTGCAGATAAGGCAATTCTAATATAAGCAGTCTTTGAGTAGCATACCTCAATGGTATATCTTGTTGTTGTTTATTATTAGGTTTACATGTTATTTCACACACCCTCACACCTTAATAAGAAGCACAAGTACGAAACTTATCTAAAATGGACAACACATTCTAAAGAAACCTTTCCAGTTTCCAAAACCTAGATCAACGCTTATTCTGGGGATACGAACTTACCAAATTGCATTACATTACTTATGCATAATAGCATCCTGCTTCTTTAAACATTAGTCCTTACAGGACCAATGATGCTGATTTCAGATATTGGATTTCATATTGTCTCGAAGACCGCGAGTGCATAGTCTTGCAATCACAAAAGGCAAGTTCTCACTTGCTCATGTCCTTTGATTATTTTCTGTAAAGTATTTTGCAAATCAAGTGTTATCATCACCTGCATTTCAAAAAGGTCAGAAAACACTATTTTTGATAATAATGTGAACTATTGGTTACTAATCCAGGGTGATCAGCTAATCTATTAAATCTGGCAGTTGGAATACCATTGCTCAGGAATATATCATCTAGGACTTAACAACCAATGTCGCCAGTGATTCTTGCGCCGTATATTACGTGTTAACCATGAGATTTGGAATGGGATGTAGAAGTCAGTTGTATCCTTTTCCTTTTGTATGGAGGCAAGACTACCTTAGCGTGACGTTGTGATTCCTTGTGCGGATCCAACATATGGGTAGGCACCCTTAGGCCCCATGTTTTTGGTGTCTAGATTATATACGAGTGGTTGTCGAAGGTTTAGCTGGACCTATAAGGTACTTGCTAGGGGCATCACCAGCTCATAGAGTTTTTGGGAAGTCATCAGGGTTTTAGCATGCCCGAAAGGGGCTTAACGGAGGTGAGCCAGCCTCCAAGGATCGTGCAAACATACGGGGTCACGGAGATGGCAGTGGTTGGCTTGGATCTTTGTATGGGCCCCACACCAAGGAAGTGTAGACGAGAATGCAACTCGGATGTGCAACAAAGCTAAGATCTCTCATGGGTAAAGTAACGCACCTCCGCAGAGTGTAAGAACTGTAACTTGTTACTCCCTATTCTGGGAAGGAGCTGCAAACGCGGCGGGAAAGAAACTCCATGAAAGTTCTGGTAAACCCGTGAAGGCTGACGGACATAGCTTTTCAGAATAAAAGCAACCTTTGAAGAAAATTTTACGAAAACTTGCATTGCCTACGACCTATGGTCTGTGGCTATAGATATAGTGCATCAAGCACTCCTTTTCTAGTGAACTTGATGAGTATGCTTGTACTCAACATATCTTCTTAACCTTGCTAGATTTGAAGCCATTAAGACGACGTCTACATCAAGTTATGCTCCAGGAATCATTATCAAAAGCTAAAGCTCTTAAATGAAGTCAAGGAAGTCAACATATACATCTACTCAAGTGAAGAAGAGGTTGCTGATTAGATAGGAATATAATATCTAGCCATAAAACCTACTTCTATAGAGTATTGCAATAGCAGCAATGCAAGCCCCAATAGTTCAGATGCGAGTCTATTAGTATGTTGGTTATGAGTTGATTATTTCTAAATCTTCTTTGTAAGATGTTTCTTTCTGTCTCTTTAACCTAGAGTGTTCTCTGGATCTTTTGTAAAGAGTCGAGTTGTAACCAATAGTCATGTCTTGGACCTGCTGTGTTTCTGTTGTACCACACTGAGGGATGTAATACTAGTGAACGGTGTTTCATTGGTGTTATGTCAACGACTATAGTGTACCACATCATGCAACAGTATGCTGGGTAACCACAGTTGGTATCAGAGCATATGATTTGACCTTAGGATTAAACCCTTTTAGGTTGGATAGTGACTATAGGAGCCATCTTATCTAAACCAAATATTCTTGTGACTTGTGATGAGTATCCACTTGAGGATAACCTTGTCACACTTAAGTTGGATGCTTAAGTCATCTTTCTTAGGGGTATTTATCTATCTTCTCCCGGTAAAGTGCTATTTAGTGTCTTCCAAAGGAGATATAACCACCAAGATACTTTAGGAAAGCCAATTGATCGCAGCAGAGCTGGATCAAGTTTAAGACATCCATTGAAGTAGTCTTAATGGTGTAATCTAACCATAGAATTTAAGTAAGGCAGTAAAATCTTATTGTTAATTGGTGACAATGGAAAACATAATAAAGACCATTAGAGCATGTATAGTCATAATGGGTAGTAAATCATGCGGGATTCACTTGGGAATTCTACGTGAAGGAGTGAAATTATGTTAACAATAAATGATAGTACTATGAGAAGTAGAGTCATCATGGTTAGATTAGTTCTTGAATCATGATAAAGAGGTAAAGCATAACAATATCATGGTGATATTAGCTCCGAAACCATGATGTAAATATGACAGGTAATTAGTAAATTATCTTGAGGTAGAAGTAAGAAAATAACGTGGTAGAACTATGAGAAAAGTCATAGGTGCTAGAAAAATTCTAATGATCTCTGGTTAGTCATTAGGAGATATTATGTGAGGTTAGTTACTAAATAAGAAAGGTTGGTTGTATTTAATCATTACAAGAGTGAGACAAAAAGGATAGTCGAAACTAAATTGAGACCACTTTGCTTAAAAATTATCCTGTTGCAATTGAGCAATTTGGGTAAATATTGAGATAAAGAATAGTTTGAACCTATGTGCTAAGTATCACAATGTAAACCTATATGAGGAGGTGTCATATACTTCATAACTAAGCCTGAATTCTAGAGATATTATACTCAAGTACTATATTCCAAGGTTTCGAATATTGTGTGATATATGTATCACATTTGGGTTTATTGGGTTTTCTTGGATCTTCTTGATTGACTAGATCTGTACATGAAGTTTGACTTGGTGTGAAAATGCATGTTGCAACATCCAGTTATTACTTGATCTTATAGATCTAGATAGAATAAGGGAATTCGTGTAAGGGAGTGACGAGTTCCGAAGACCAAGATGAAGGCTTACTTGAAGAGTGAAGCTAAGTATAAGGAGTATCAACGCATTTTGAAGGATGGATCAAGTTCAGATCATTTCTAGTCAGCAACAAGAAGGAAGATTAATGTAGGAAATATATGGAGCAACAAGAAGTGATAAACTTAAGTTCACCCAAAGTAGGTGATGTTGCTAAGAAGTTAATGAAGTAGTTGTACTATGTTCATGGAAGTATCATGAATCGGTGCAAAGAAGAATTTTTGGAACCAAATGGTATTCAAGCTCTGACAATTCAGAGAGAATGCTAGTGCTATGTCAGAAACCATAGGGTAATTCATACACCCTAGGATGGTCTGCAGCTGGTATCTTGTGCGTAGCTGATATTCGGTTGACTTAGTTAACCAGAATATCTTGTTATTGCATAAAGAGCATAAAACTTGGCCTAAGTTAGAGAAGATATAAAGGAGTAGAAACATTAAAGCGATTGTCTTCTGAGACACCTCGCGAAAGCAAGTCTGCCAAAGGCAGAATGTCCAAGCAGTAAACGAGACAAATAATATCGGAAGATATATTACGGAGATCCACAATTGTGTGGGTATACCATAAGTTCTTTCATGAAACCATAAATAGGTAGATTATAAGCAAGACAAAGACCAACGTCCTAGATATAAAGCCAATGGTTACTATATAAGAAGTTAGAGACCATTAGCAAAACCCAAGGGGGAGAGTAAACAATAAATAGAAGTAATGCTATCTGAATCTCTGAGAAAAGATTAGAGACGAAGTACTAAACTAGGACAACATTAAGCCTTATTTTTATAAGGTTAAACGAATTAATCATTATAAAAGTACTTTTAGAACTATGTCTTGATGTAAGGTCAAAGTTTACTTGAAAATAGTAGTACTTCAACCTTAAGGTAATTAATAAATAGAAGTTGAAGAAGTATTTAAGTTAATAACAAAAGATTTTCTAAAAGCTCGATAAGGTAAAATCTTGATGGAAATAAAATAAATTACTCCTAACAGACTAATTCTAGATGAAACAACTCTTAAGTGATCCTTAAGAAGTAATACAGCATATCCAATTAGAAATGTGTAGAGAAACAAGAAATTCCGATGAGTATGGATTAAATGTGTTCAACACCAATCTTCAGAAGGACTACCAGTATAGCTCGTATAATGATAGATCAAACATTAGTATTTTGGCCTCAACTATTGACTAATAAAATTTAAAACTCTGTTTTAGTGAGACTTCCTAGACCTTATAGAGTATAATAAGGAAGTTTGATGATCAAGTAAAGGAGTTGGATTAGGATACCTAATCAGGGAAATGAACTTAATAAGAGACCCCAATTAAAGGATTTTGTAATAAGGACATATCCTTAAGGGACAAAAGTAAAAGGAACTTTGGGGTATTGGAGACAACAAGTTGGAGATTCCAAGTATGATGAGAATACAAGGGAACTATCTGTATATGGAATACTATAATTATTTCCATTTTAGGTTACCATGGAATTGAGAAGTGCTCTAACCAACACAAGTCAAGTCCTTACTCCGAAACATGAGAGTTTACGAACTTCGGGGACGAAGTTTATTTTAAGGGGGAGAGTCTGTAACATCCCAGCATTAGAGCTTAGAAATAAGATGAACACAGATGTGTGCATTGCATTCATGCATAGAAAATCCGAATAATTTCCGTGCTTTTGAACAAAACTTGTCAAAGTGATTGAAGCTTCTCTTAACTTGATGGAATTGAAGTAGATCATCAAGTTGACGGACATAGCTTTTAAGAATAAAACCAACCTTTGAAGAAATGTTTACGAAAACTTGCATTGCCTACGACCTATGGTCTGTGGCTGTAGATATAGTGCATCAAACACTCCTTTTCTAGTAAACTTGTTGAGTACGCTCGTACTCAACGTATCTTCTTAACCCTTGCTAGATTTGAAGCCATTAAGACGACGTCTACATCAAGTTATACTCCAGGAATCATCATCAAAAGCTAAAGCTCTTAAATAAAGTCAAGGAAGTCAACATATACATCTACCCAAGTAAAGACGAAGTTGCTGATTAGATAGGAATATAATATCTAGTCATAAAACCTACTTTTGTAGAGTATTGCAATAGAAGCAATGCAAGCCCCAATAGTTCAGATGCTAGTCTATTAGTATGTTGGTTATGAGTTGATTATTTCTGATTCTTCTTTGTAAGAAGTTTCTTTATCTCTATTTAACCTAGAGTGTTCTCTAGATCTTTTGTAAAGAGTCGAGTTGTAACCTATAGTCATGTCTTGGACCTGCTGTGTTTTCGTTGTACCACTCTGAGGGATGTAATACTAGTGAATGGTGTTTCATTGGTGTTATGTCAACGACTATAGTGTACCACATCATGCAGTGGTATGCTGGGTCACCGCAGTAATCATCCGATTCGGATATCCGCACACTATAATTACTGACAATGGGAGAAATTTTTTCATGGGCAAACTTGCCGAATTCTGCGAAGAACAAGAGATCCAACTCGATATTGCATCAGTCGCACACCCACAAGCTAATGGACAAGTCGAAAGAACTAATGGCCTTATTTTACAAGGAATCCGACCTCGCCTCGAGGCACCGCTTCGTCGGGCCGGGGGGGCTTGGGCGGAAGAATTACCGTCTGTGATATGGAGCTTACGTACAACTCCTAACAGATCAACCGGCTATACTCCTTTCTTCTTGGTCTATGGTGCAGAAGCAGTTCTTCCAAGCGATCTAATTCATCAGGCTCCACGAGTCAAAGCGTATATCGAAGAAGATGCAGAAGTTTCTCGACAAGATAATCTCGATATAATCGAAGAAGTACGTGTCGTTGCTGAGCAGAGATCTACAACCTATTAGCAGAAGTTGCGCAAGTATCATAGTCAGAGAGTGCAAAACCGTTCTTTCAGGAAAGGTGATTTGGTTTACCTACTTGTGCAAAAGAGAAAGCACAAACTTTCCCCGATTTGGGAAGGACCTTTTATGGTTAGCAGAGTTCTGCATAATGGGTCGTATTATTTAACCGATATGAGACCAATCAAGGAAAGACCTAATAATCGGAATAAAAAGAGAGCTGGTGGCAGCACAGACCTGGATGAAATAGACCGTCCATGGAATATTGTACAGCTACGTTCCTTCTATTCTTAGTTACATTTCCTTGTAATCATATATGTACATGTTCAAAGTGAAATAAAGTATTGGTTTCCTCATATGTTATATTTGAGAAGTTTTTGCCATCTTATTTCCAAAAGAGCATGTCAATTTTTCAAAAATCCCAGAATGCTTGAAAGTACTTTATGCTCATGTTCGTTCTAGTTACGATTCTTCAATATCTAAAAAATGTTACCTTAGGGTACAAAATTTAATTTATTGTCTATACTTTGATTTTTTATCTGATTGCTTAGACGCGGGTATTTTCTGAGTAATGAGTTGTTGGTACTGGAAGCCGACTTTGTTTTCGAGTTTAAACTAGTTTAGCAATTGCGCTCCATTGCTCGGCAAAGTTTTTGTGCTAAAGGTTGGCCGACCCATGAAAGGGATGAGGCAGAGAGCCAGATAAAACGACAAGTATAGGCATAAAACACAAAGTGCTTCAGAAATTTTCAAGCACATGCATAAGAAATATATAAGCATAAGTGCTAATATAGTAAAAGCATTAGTTTTTACAAGACCAACACAAAATAAAACATTGTTTCCATCATTACATTTCCATAAGTTTAGAATAATGCATAAAAACTGCTTATGCTGCAGATTCAGGTGGTGGTGACGAAGCAGGTGGAGCGCTGGAGTCGATAGCATTGTCGCCCTCAATCTCAGACTCGGAAGCTGCAATGTTGGCTTCTAGCTCTTGGGGCGAGGGAGGCACGGCGATGGATTCAAAGAGATAGTTGGTCATCTCCGCCACATGACAAGCATAACTTGCACATGATTCTTGGATGGCCTTGATGTCCTGTGGGTTACTCTCATCCTCCTCCTCGGCAATACCCTTGGTGACATGCCAGATTTCCATCTCGCTGTGGTGGCTCATCACCATGGTAAGACCAGTCTGAGTAGCAGTCCGAGCGTAGGAGATCTTCCAGTCTTCGATAAGCTTCTAAATCTCCTTGACATTGTCCCTTGCCTCATGCACTAACATTGTATGAAAGTCGGAAAGCTTGACAGACTCGCCAGCCTCTTCAAGGTTTGGCGGAAGTCGTACAAGACATCTCCGACGAGCTTGATGTTCTCGAGGCGAGGTTCAGAGGTAGGAGAGCCGGAAAGATTCAGAGGGCTGGAAAAGAACCAAAAAGTCAAAATTCGACAGAAAAGGAAGTCGAAAAATCAACAAAAAGAAAAAGTCAGAAATCTTACCTAGCACAGAGTGATTCCATTGAGCATGCTCCTTACGGAGGCTGTTCAGTTCACTGGTTGTGGCCTGGGCAAGGTCCCTCTGAATATCAAAGTCCTTCTTGAGATCAGCTAGTTCTTTATATCGGAGGGCTATTACCTTATCGAGCCTCACGGTCTCATGGTTGCTTGACTCCAGGACAGCAGCTACGGATTTCTCCGATTCTAAAGTTAGTTTCTCAAGCTTGTCCCAGAGCTCAGCATTCTCCATTTCCAAGACCTTGAACTTCTCGGATTGCTTCACCATCTTGCTGGATTGGCATAACAGTTCTGCAAAGGAAAAATATCAGTCGGACAAAACAAGTTTGACTATGACAAAAAGTTAACTGACAAAGAAGAAGTCGGAAAAGTTTACCTTCTGCTTCATCTTTCTCAATCTTCAACTTTGAATTCTCAAGACGCAAAGCTTAGATCTCTTTACGTTTATTAAAAATATTCTTGAGAAATTCCTGGTTGGAAGATGCAATTTTATGTAAGTTTATAGACGGAATACCGTCAGACGGCTACTAAGACTTGAGCTGCAAATTAAACTAAGTAAAATTACAGCACGAGCCTTGGGGGCTACACTACATCGTTATTTTGCAACCTAAAAGCATCAACTAGGATCCAATGATGTTTATCCGGCTTTATGCTTGGGGGCTAGAGGATAAGATAGTAAATGCAAATAAGAATCAGAAACTTACAATGTGTTACAGGTGTAACTTTTCAAATCCGAGCTTGGTGCTGTGAAACACCTTCTCGGTAAGGGTGAGGGAAGGAACATCCGTCACTGGGAGTTCGCCAGATTTGACTTTAGCATCCCGGACCAAAATTTGGTCCAGGAGGCTGACCAGCTTGACGTCCTCCTCCTCCTGGCTCGCTGCCTCTGGGGTCAGGGTTTACTTCTCAAGGCTGGATTGAGCCAACCTGGGGATTTCTTCCTTTTATTTCCTCTTCAGGCCAGAGACAATAGAGCCGGCCACTTTATCCATCGTTCCTGTAGATATTACCATGTGTTTATTACCCTTGATGGGTTCACTCTTGTTAGTTGCCTGATCATCAATGGTGACCAGGGCTTTCGAGACGTTGCCAGCATCAGGAGAGGCAGAAGCTTCCTGTGCTGATGGAGTATTGGATGGAGTTGGTGGTGGCACGACAGGGGAAATAACAAGCTTTTGCTGACACATCTGCTTGCTCGGCTTGTTGTCCGCCTTGATCTTACTCTTCAAAACTGATTTAGCTCTAAAGCACGAAAATCCGAATATCAGGTGTGCTCTAGAAAGAAAAAAAGGTATAAAAGTACTAAAAAGACAAGGTGCTTACTTTTTAACTACTGGTTGCAGTTGGCTACCAGCAGCAACAACAACTTCTTTCGCCTTACGCTTCTTGGAGGCGGGGTGGCAACTTCTTGCACCCCATCATCCTTCGTCGCCTCTGGATCGTCTGAGAGATAGCCCTCTAGTGGAGCTGGCTCAGACTCGGTGAGTTTATCGAGCTAATAAATTCGAAAAGCATCGATGAAAATAGAGTTGGAGAAAGAATAGAAAAGAACGACAAAACACAAAAGCAGAGTCGAAATATTTACCGGAGTTAGAGGACGGTGGGACGTATACATCTTCATGGAGACTTCTGAAACTTTTCATTCCACTCTTTCCTTGATCAAATATTGCATAACGGTCTTGTATTCCTTCACCGGAATCCGGATCGCACTGACCCGCATCTTGTCCTTCTTGTCGCTGGTGATCTGGTACATGAGGCGATCTCCATGGTGCTGGAAAGGCTGAATCCAGCGCTCCAACCAGCAGTGGATCAAGTCGGATCCACGGAGGCCCTCATGCTTCATTAGAAACACAATCTGCCTCTTGGCGAGGATCAAAATATCCGATAGCTCTGGCGCCTCCATGTCCCATGAATTCTGGTGGGGAACGGCGCCGTCGACGAACGCCGGAAGACCTTCCGCCTTTCCAGGAGCCGGTGTAGGGTTCGCAACATAGAAAACAAAAAATTTCCTACGATGGGAAGAACTATGTACCAAGATCTATCTATTAGATACAAGCAACAGGTGGATATACGTCCATAGAATACATACCCTCGAAGACCGAATACCGTTAATGAGGTTATACTCGTGGATGATGTAGTCGAACGCTTGCCGATCTCAGGATCGTGATGAAGTCCATCTGGTCCAGCCGGTCCAGCACCATCAAGTCCAACACCGCAAAGCAGTGGTGCATACGTGATTGCAGACACGTCCGGGTACCCCGACAACCTCCGCGCCCTCGCTCCAGTGAAGCAGCGGAAACAACAAATCCTTCTGGAAAAAGCCACCGGGAACATGTATCTCGCTGATCCGAGGCCATGGGGAAATTCTAAAGGGGGGAGAGATATCCTTCACGAGGAGGTGTGAGATGAGAAGAGGGAGTCGCGTGTCTTTTATAGGGAGAGGGGGAAGCCTACTAGCCATGTCCGGCGGCCAAGGTGGTGCCCCCACCTCTTCCTCCATTCATGTGAGTGGAGCTCCCACTCACACAAATGCCCCTTCATTTCCTCCACTCAAAATCCCACTCAAATCCCATTAAATTTCCACCAAATTTAATGCAATCTCTCATTAAATAAAACTCTTTTATTTATATATTTAGAATTTTTTTAATTACTTGAATTAACAAACATTCACATAAAACCCCTTATAACATTTCAGTTTCACATGCAGAACCAGTTTCAGCAATTTCAACCAAAACAGTTCCGGTGTCTAGTGAAATAAATTCATGCGCTTTCCTTTTTGTTTATCTGGCATATCATTTGCTCCGAATGGTTTCGGTATCCCTTAGGTGTGTCACCCTATGGTTCGCTAATAATGTAGACATGATCGAGACCCTTATACGATCAATAATCAGCAGCGGGACCTGGAGATCCATACTGACTCCCACACATTCAACGATGACTTCTGTGATCGTGTGAACCTTATACACATGTAACCCAATCCCTTTGTCTCACGATATATTACATGTCCTAGTTTGATCTTGTTACCGACATGTACTCTTTTCTCGTTCCCGTGATATAACATTCTAGTGATCAAATCACTTGCTTGCAAGCTAACTAATGTGATATCATCGAGAGGGCCCAGAGTATATCTCTTTGTCATCAGGATGGAAAAATTCCACTCTTCATCCTTGAGGCTCAACATAACACCTTCGTAGCACTGAACCCATCTTTATAATCACCCTGTTACGGTGTGACATTTGATGTTATCAATATACTCTTCCAGTGTTAGTGATTAACATGATCTCATGGTCTAAGGGCTAAGATTACTTCGTATGATGTTATAGCAATATAAAAACAATGACCTTGATCGCAATGCTATACTTCAGATGAATGTTCATCACATCATTCCAATAATGTTGTGACCTCGTTATTAAGAACATCCAATGTCCATGATCAGGAAACTTTTGATCATCTTGTTAATCAACGAGCTAGTTTATAACAGAGGCATAACTAGGTGTAGGGTTCACAGCATAGAAAACAAAAAAAATTCCTACGATGGGAACAACTATGTACCAAGATCTATCTACTAGATACAAACAATGGGCGGATGCATATCCGTAGAGAACATACCCTTGAAGACCGACAAAGCTTAACGAGTTAAACTCGTGGTTGATGTAGACGATCTCTTGCCGATGTCAAGATCGAGAGGAAGTCCTAGCGCCGCAAATCAGCAGCGCATCCGTGCTCGCACACACGTCCGAGGCACCGAGCAACCTCCGCCTCATCACTCCAGCGATGCAGCGGAAGCACAACTCTTTCATGCCGAATAGCCACCGGGAACTTGTATCTCGCTAGTTCGAGACCATGGGGGATAAATTCTAGAGGGGGATAGAGATCCTTCACGAGGAGGTGTGAGTGAGAGAGTGGGAGAGGGGTGCCTTTAATAGGAGGAGGGGCACCCAAGGGGGTGGCCGCCGGCCATGGGGGCTGCCCCCTCCCCTCCTTCATTCATGTGGGTGGACACTCCACTCACAAAAACCTCTTCATTTCCCTCCACTCAAAATCCCACTCAAACTTGCAATTAAATTTCCACCAAATTTAATGCAAACTCTCATTAAATAAAACTCTTTTTATTTATTCGGAATTTTGTCAATTACTTTAATGACAAACATTCACATATAACCCCTTACTAGAATTCTATTTCACATGCAAAAACACTTTCTGCAATTTCACCCGAAAACCTGTTTCGGTATCTAGTGAAATAAATTCCTGCGTCTGTTATTCTTTCCGGCATGAAACTTTTGCTCCAATTGGATGTCGGTGTATCTTAAGTGTGTCACCCTACGGCTCGTGAATAATGCGGACATGATCGAGACCCCTCTCGGATCAATAATCAGAAGCGGGATCTGGAGACCCATACTGACTCCCACACATTCAACGATGACTTTCTTGTGATCGTCGGAACCTTTTATGCTAGTATCTTAATCCCTTTGTTTCACGATATATTACATGTCCGAGATTCGATCATCGGTATCTCCATACCTAGTTTGATCTCGTTACTGACATGCACTCTTTTCTCGTTCCCGTGATATAACATTCTAGTGATCAAATCCCTTGCTTGCAAGCTAACCAATGTGATATCACCGAGAGGGCCCAGAGTATATCTATCCGTCATCGGGATGAACAAATTCCACTCTCGATCCATGGGTCTCAACATAACACTTTATTAGTTCTGAACCCATCTTTATAATCACCCTATTACGGTGAGACGTTTGATGTTATCAAGAAACTCTTCCGGTGTTAGTGATTGGCATGATCTCATGGTCTAAGGATTAGGATCACTTCGTAAGTTGCTATAGCAATATAAACTCAATGACTTTGATCGTAATGCTGTACTTCGGATGAATGTTCATCACACCATTACACTAATGTTGTGATCCCGTTATTAACAACATCCAATGTCCATGATCAGGAAACCTTGATCATCTTGTTAATCAACGAGCTAGTTTATGAGAGAGGCATAACTAGGAACTTTCTGTTTGTTTATTAAACTCACATGTATTAATGTTTCCGTATTAATACAATTATAGCATGCAAAATAAACATCTATCATATACTTGTAATACACATAATAAACACTTTACTATTGCCTCTCAGGGCATATTCCCTTCAGTCTCCCACTTGCACTAGAGACAATAATCTAGTTACATAGTGATGAATCTAACACCCGTGGAGTTCTGGTGTTGATCATGTTTTGATCTAGGGAGAGTTTTAGTCAACGGATCTGCTACATTGAGATCCGTGTGTACTTTACAAATCTTTATATCTCCATCCTTGACATGCTCGCGGATGGAGTGAAACCGACACTTAATATGCTTGGAATTCTTGTGAGACCTTGGTTCTTTAGCATTGGCAATGGCACCATTGTTGTCACAATAGATCACCATTGGGTCCAACACTCTTGCAACCACACATAGTTCGAATATGAACTCCTTCATCCAAACTGCTTCCTGAGTCGCTTCCGAAGCAGCAACATATTCGGCCTCCATTGTTGATCCCGCCACCACAGGTTGTTTGGAACTCCTCCAACTAACCACTATGCCATTCATGATAAATACGTATCCAGATTGAGACTTAGAGTCATCCGGGTCGGTGTCAAAGCTTGCGTCGACATAACACTTAGCGACAAGCTCTTCTTCACCTCTGTATACAAGAAACATATCCTTAGTTCTTCGTAAGTACTTAAGAATATTCTTGACCGCTATCCAGTGTTTTGAACCTGGATCCGATTGGTACCTACTAGTCAAACTAATAGCATGTGCCACATCCGGTCTTGTACATAGCATGGCGTACATTATAGAGCCTATGGCTGAAGAATAGGGGACTTTGTCCATTATCTCTCTTTCTTCCGCCGTAGCCGGACTTTGAGTCTTACTCAATGTCTTGCCTTGCAACATAGGTAAGAACCCCTTTTTACTTCCGTCCATTTTAAACTTCTTCAAAATCTTATCAAGGTATGTACTTTGCGATAACCCTATTAGGCGCCTAGATCTATCTCTATAGATCTTTATGCCTAATATGTATGATGCTTCACCTAGGTCCTTCATTGAAAATTTGCTGTTTAGATAACTTTTAACACTGTTTAAAAGATCTATATTATTTCCAATCAATAATATGCCATCCACATATAATATCAGAAATGCCACATTGCTCCCACTCACTTTCTTGTAAATACAAGCTTCTCCATAAGTTTGGACAAATCCAAACTCTTTGATCACCTCATCAAAGCGGAGATTCCAACTTCGTGATGCTTGCTTCAATCCATAGATGGATCGCTGAAGCTTGCACACCTTGTTAGCATCCTTAGGATTGACAAAACCCTTTGGTTGTATCATATACAACTCTTCTTCAATACTACCATCGAGAAACGCGGTTTTGACATCCATCTGCCATATCTCATAATCGAAATATGCAGCAATTTCTAACGTAATCCTAACTGACTTTAGCATCGCTACGGGAGAGAATGTCTCATCGTAGTCAACTCCTTGAATTTATCGAAACCCCTTTGCGACAAGTCGAGCTTTATAGACGGTCACATTACCATCAACATCAATTTTCCTTTTGAAAATCCATTTGTTCTCCACGGCCTTTCGGTCATGAGGTAATTCCACCAAGTTCCAAACTTGATGTTCATACATGGATTCCATCTCAGATTTCATGGCTTCTAACCATATGTTGGAATCCGGGCTCATCATCGCTTCTTCATACGTCGCAGGGTCATCAATTTCGTCAACCATGAAATTCATAACAGGGTTTCCGTACAGCTCGGGAGCTGCACGCGCCCTGCTAGACCTGCGAGGTTCGGTAGTACTCACTTTTGGAGTTTCATGATCATTATCATTAGTTCCCTCTTCAATAGGTGAAGCCAACTCCGGAACAACTTCCGGCGCTGCGCTACTTGCCATACTCTGAAGAGAAGGTTCAATAACCTCTTCGAGTTCTACTTTCCGACTACTCACACCTTTCGCGAGAAACTCTTTCTCTAGAAAGGATCCATTCTTGGCAACAAAAACCTTGCCCTCGGATCTGTGATAGAAGGAATAACAAATAGTTTCCTTAGGGTATCCTATGAAGACGCATTTTTCCGCTTTGGGTTCAAGTTTATCCGGTTGAAGTTTCTTCACATAAACATCGCATCCCCAAACTTTAAGAAATGACAGCTTAGGTTTGTTTCCAAACCACAATTCATACGGTGTCCTTTCAATGGATTTAGACGGTACCCGATTTAAAGTGAATGCAGCAGTTTCTAGTGCATAACCCCAAAATGACAACGGCAAGTCCGTCAGAGACATCATAGATCGAACCATATCCAATAAAGTATGATTACGATGTTCCGACACACCATTTCGCTGTGGTGTTCCGGCAGGTGTGAGTTGTGAAACAATTCCACACTCTTTCATGTGAGTGCTAAACTCGTAACTTAGATACTCACCTCCACGGTTGGACCGTAGAAATTTGATCTTTCTATTACGATGATTTTCCACTTCATTCTGAAATTCTTTGAACTTTTCAAAGGTTTCAGACTTGTGTTTCATCAAGTAGATATAACCGTATATACTCAAATCATCCATGAAAGTAACAAAATAACGATATCCACCTCGCGCCGACACACTCATTGGACCACATACATCAGAATGTATGATTTCCAATAAATCTGTCGCCCGTTCTATTGAACCGGGAAACGGCATTCTAGTCATCTTGCCCATAAGGCATGGCTCACATGTATCAAATGATTCAAAATCAAGTGATTCCAAAATTCCATCCGAATGGAGCTTCTTCATGCGTTTAACGCCAATATGACCTAGACGGCAGTGCCAAATATATGTGGATATATCATCATTAAGTTTAATCCTTTTAGCATCAACATTATGAATATGTGTAACATTATTATCGAGATCTAATAGAAATAAACCATTCATCATCGGTGCATGACCATAAAAGATTTCATTCATATAAATAGAACAACCATTGTTCTCGGATTTAAATGAATAACCACTTCGCATCAAACACGATCCAGATACAATGTTCATGCTCAATGCTGGCACCATATAACAATTATTCAAGTTTATTACTAATCCTGACGGCAAGTGGAGAGGTAGCGTTTAGACGGCGATCACATCAACGCTTGATCCATTGCCAACACGCATCTTGACCTCACCCCTTGCTAGCGGTCGCTTGTTCCGCATCCCCTGATTCGAGTTACAAATATTAGCAACTGAACCGGTATCAAATACCCAGGTTCTAGTGCGAGCACTATTCAATTACACATGTCACATCCCAAATTTTAGATTTGGTCTTGCATATCATTCATAGCATTGCATCATATCTTTCCATGCAAAACCGTCGAGTAGAAAGGTTCGGCGGAATGCCACCTTTAAAACCTTATTTTGTTTCGCTGCGAGTTTCCTGCGGGAGGCTTTAGAGAGACTTGCAACAACCACCCCTGTAGGTTCGAGTTTTCGCTCAAACTTCGACTGAAGGTTGTTCCCCTCGACGATACGAACCCGTAGGCGCGAGAATCGCTCCAATCGGAGTTCGTATGCAAAAGACTCGGACGTTTTAGTAAACCGCCGAAAAACGGTCCGAAAATCCGGACCAATTTCCGAAACGGAGTCTAACCGCGGACCGATTCTGTTTCAGTTTTTTTCCTTTATTTCCGCGCGCAAGAGTTTTTAAAGTGGGGCCCTGCCTTGGGACCCGTGCCCCTGCCTCACACCCCGCCGCCACGACTCCTCTGCCCCGCGCGCGCCTCCCAGGCGCCGATCGCCGCCGCCTCTGCTTCTCATCGCCGCCGCCGGCCATCGCCGCGTCTGTTGCCGGGTTCGCCTCGATCTCCTCTTTCCGTTCCCGTGCTCCGCGTCTCCATCCGCCGCCGCCATCTGCGCCCTGCAGATCGCCGCGTACGCGCACGCGTACGCGCGTTATTGCATGTACACGTACACGCACGTACACGCGTCGTCTCGCGCGTGCGTTTATTATTCCGAGAGTCGTAGTTGACCGTGTGTGTACGTGCAGGTAGAACCACGACGCCGGAACCGATCGTCGCCGCCGTCCGGAGTTCGCCGGAGTTCGATTCGCAGTCCGTTTCCGGTAAGACAGCAGCCACCGTCAGATCTCAGATCAGCGGCTTAGATCATTTGTTGACTGGTCAGCACTCCAGACGTTGACTAGTCAGACGCCCCAGACGTTGACTGGTCAGACGTCCAGTCAGCGCCCAGTCATCAGACACAGTTGACTGGGTCATTTTCGTTAATCCTATTACTTGGCAGATTTCGGTAGAATCTTGTAAATTGCGTAGAAATTAAACCGCTTGGCCAAAAATTGCAAATAAAATATGCACGCGTTCAGTGAGTCGTGTAGAATCTCTCTGTAGCTTTGGTTCAGACTTTTACTATCAGGTTTAGTACAGTTTAATCAAACTAGTTAGTGGCCTTTTTGGAGCAATAAATTCGTAGTAAAAGTTTCGTAGCTCCAAAAATCGCGTGTGATATGTCTCTGAACTCGTATGAACGAGGGGAATCTCATCGTGAAATAAAAGATAGGCTTACAGTAAAAACTTCTGCAGTATTTGTCTAATGGCTTTCTGCAGTGTTTTAATTACTCGGGATGTTTTATAACTCCTTTTTGAGTAATTCCAATTGGTACTGTTTCTTATCAGCGATGCCTATGCGGTAGAATTTTTCCAGGATTTTACGAACTGTTACTACCGGTAGTGAATTATTTAAGTTCTAGCTCTAGTTTGGAGCACTACTTTTGGTTAATAGTTTCCCTTGCGCCAAATCTATTTTCCATGCATGTATTCCGTAGTAATATGTATTAGTATTATGTGGTGCAGCTGTAGCACCAATTCACTTGCCGTTCTTGCATTCATGCATCATCCTTGTTGCATATGTTTGTGAATTGTTTGTTTATGAATGCAATTGTGTCGTGTAGATTGTGTGGAGTGCAACCCTTGCTCGTGTGTGGATTGTTCTTCCGACCGCTACAACCAAGGCAAGTAGTAGATGCTACTTTGTTCATGATATCGTCCTACTATTTTTAATGCATTGTCGTGTATTTTGTAGATGCATGTGTAGGATGATACTATCGCTATGCTATGTCCTATTATGTGGTAGGACCCTCTTTGTAGATGAACAACCGTTGGTAGATGTGCTTAGCCATGCTTGATGAACGAGGGCTGGGTTACATCATTGACACTTGTTTTCTCAAAGTATTGGTTTTTGAAAACTAAAACAACTTAATCAATGAACCCCCTGGGTGTGATGGTATTGATAAATTTTGGTGGTTTCATTGCGGAAAGGCACCCAGGTATCAAGAGAGAATGATTGGCTTCTTTATTGTGTAGCTTACGTGTACAACCATGTGCCAATAATGAAATGGGCGGTTGGTTGGACTTAGTAGGTTGTGGTAACTCGAACCCGCGTATCCAGAGATGTAGAATTTTGGTAGGTTGGACCGGTGCGCGTCGGGATTGAGGAGCTACTTCCCGAACAGTCTCTTCTTGGTCTTCTCCCTATCGTCACCCAAAATGAGAGTGATGGTACGAGCTGGGCTGGCCAAGTCACATGGGTAAAGTGTACTAGCCTCTGCAGAGTGTATAATCTAATCGATTAGCCGTGTCCCCGGTTATGGACATCTGAGTTGCTAGATATTGATTCCATGACATGTTTCTCGCTCATTCTAATTTCATAATTGTTTTAATATTGTTGGGTTAACTTAATTGGGATCTTTTCAAAGAAAATTCAAAACTGTTTATGAAAGTAGGACAAAGTTATTTGCAAATGCAAGCCAGACACAGCTCCACTTGCCAAATATGCATGTAGATGTTAGTACTATTGTCTCCATTACTAGCTCTACTTGCCATACATTCCATGTATTGACCCTTCGAGGTTGTTGCGTTTTATGCTGCAGGTTATTCCGATTCTGATTGATCGTTATAGGCCACGGTACTCCACTCGGCACTTGTTCACTTGTGGGCAATTTGAAGATTGGAGGATTTACTCGCTTTTGTTGCTACCTGAACAATTTGAGCTAGCTTTATGCTAAGCCTTTACATTGTAATAATGGTACTCTAGATCTTGTAGATCATGATACACGGTTATTCGCTATGATTATCTATCTTACTCTATTGTGGGTCAATGAACCGATCCAGGGATTGGCATGTCACATAGAGGCCACGGTCTTATCAGAACCGGGGTGTCACAGGATGGTATCAGAGACCGTGTGTCGACTGTAGGATCGTGACCTAGGATTGGATTAGGAAGCCATAGAATTATTAAGCCTATATTGACACTGTCTTTTCTCTTATGCCTTTCACCCTCGTAAATTCTTACCTATATTAAGGCTATTCTCACACTTTCCTCTTTTACTTGATAGATGGGAGACGTCAGGACTGAGTATGTCACCATGGAGTCACCAAGGCCCTTTGCAAGGCAGTTAGCTCAGCTCTCTCAGTCATTGGGATTGCCACTGCCTATGTTCAAGGGAAGAAGGCTGTACACCTATGGATATGGAGAGGATGCATGGGAGATCACTACCTTCATATTCAGAGATGCCGCCTTGCCAAACCCCGCCCACTTGGTCTACACCAAGATATACTGCAACTGGGGACTTGGAATCAACTTGGTTGTACATGAAGCCCTGTCTCGCCAGTGCCACTATGTCCGACACCTGTTGCCTGCAGATTCACCCTACCGTGATTATGGAAGGCGTGATGAAGATGGGAACATTGTGGTTACCCCGGGCGACAGGAACAACATGCCGCCCCGTCGGAGGCACATAGAGGACATGGAAAGAGAGAATGGAGCTCTAGCAGAGAAGGTGAGGATGTTGAAGGAGATAGCAGACTTTACTAGCAATGGAATGGTGGTCCAAGGACAGGAGATTGACACTTTGCATGAAGCTGTGCGAGTTCTGGAGACTGCCCTGATAGCCAGAGATGAGACCATAGCCCATCTTCATGGCACTGTGCAAGAGAATACCCAGAGCATACAACAGTTGCAAGGGACCGTCCAGGAAAGGGACCAAACCATTGAAGCTATGACAGCCCAGATTGCCGCTCTCCAAGAACAGCTGAATCCACCCTCTGATGATGACAATGGAGATGATGGCAACAATGGGGATGATGATGACAGTGGAGACGACGATGATGGTGGAGGAGATGAAGCTGTTGCAGTTGCAGCTGAGGATGAAGAAGAAGAGGAGGATCCAGAAGAGGTGGAGTTTGAAGTCTCAAGTGATGGTTCAGGAGAAGTGTACACTCCGCCGCCATGGTTGTACCGCGAGCCGAAGCGCCAACGCATGACCGCAAGGACCTACCTCAATCTCTTCAAGAAGTAGATAGAAGTCCACCAGTTAGTCCACGTTAGGCGAATTCGTTATGATTAGTCTCGATCGTTGTGAAGCTTAGTTCGTGTTAGATTAAAAGTTTTTAGTTGCTTATTTGTGTACTCCAATATCCCAGGATTTATTTGTGTGAATTTTAATGAAAGAGTTATGGCAATTTGGTTATCATCTGTGTGTTTTTCGCTGCAGTTTTTCTGCTGATACAGCAGTACTGCGCGATTTTTCATATTTTTCTAGTAACTCGGAAAAATCTGAAAAAAATTGGGCTGATGAGAAACTCTCTGTTCCATATGCACAAAAATTGGCTAATTTTTCTGACGAGTTTAAGTCAGGCGGAAAAATTCGTGAAGGCTGCTGGACTGTTCTGGCAGAATTGCTGTTTTGGTGATTAGTTGATCTATTGTTTAGTTAACCATTGCCAACTCTTGCAAAACTATTTCAGTAGTTATATACTGCTAGGATAACATCTGGGATGTTGCTGGATCGCTTGTTTGTTGATGTGTTGCTTGCTTGCGATTGTCTGCTATTGTTTGTTGTTGTTTGATCATATGCATGGGTAGAATCCTATTGTCGTAGTTGATTCTTTCTAAACTTACCTATGCTGAACCGCAGATGCCTCCCCGCCGCCAACCCACTGAGATGGAGCAGCTCATGGCAGCTCAGGCACAGCTGACCCAAGTGATGACCCAGTTCATGGCGAATCAGAACAACAACAATGGAAACAATCAGCCTCAGGGAGATGCTCTCACCAGATTTCTGAGGTTAAGGTCAGCTAAGTTCTCTACTGCAACGGAACCAATGGTTGCTCTAGACTGGTTGCGTTCAGTCAACAAGGATCTAGTGACTGTCGGATGCACTGATGCTGAGAAGGTGAGGTTTGCCGCTCACCTACTGGAGGGACCAGCCGCTTCTTGGTGGGACACATTTCAGATCA
Organism: Avena sativa; assembly: GCA_916181665.1. Taxonomy (NCBI): domain Eukaryota; kingdom Viridiplantae; phylum Streptophyta; class Magnoliopsida; order Poales; family Poaceae; genus Avena; species Avena sativa. The sequence goes on along the minus strand of OV702285.1, from coordinate 164,103,450 downwards.
CCCACCCGCTGGATACCGTGACTTGGGCAATGTTCGAGGAAGGTTTCAGGACCAACCACGTGTCTTCAGGAGTTCTGAGCCTGAAGAGGAAGGAGTTCCGCAACTTGCGCCAAACCAATCGCACCGTGGCCGAGTACATTGAGGAGTTCAACAACTTGTCCCGTTATGCACCTGAGGATGTTGACACTGATGCCAAAAGGAGGGAGAGATTCCTGGATGGCCTCAGTGATGAGCTTTCAGTACAGCTACTTGTGGTTTATTGCCCCACTTTCCAGGAGCTTATGGACAAGGCCAGAATCTTGGAGGGGAAGCACAAGCAAGTGGAGAACCGCAAGAGAAAGAACAACAATCACCACTCTGGTTCACACCACAAGACTCGCACTTCATATGATGGATACTCCAAGCATGGAGGAAGTGACCATGGGAGCCATGACCGCCGTGATGGACATCGTCATGACAACCATAGGAGCAGCCACCACAACCACAAGGGAGGACACTCTCACCACTCTGGAGGACACGGTGGACATGACCGCAACCGTGATCGCAACTTCGTGAAGAAGGATCTGAGTGAGGTGACGTGCTTCAAGTGCAAGCAGAAGGGGCACTATGCTGACAACTGTCCGGAGAGGAAAGGACTGAAGCGAACCAACGGCGAGAAGGCCACAGTGAACCACATGAATGTGGAGGAGATTCCAGATGAGCCTGACCTTGTGATTGGTAAGTTCCCAATCAACACTTACCCTGCACTTATACTTTTTGATACTGGTGCATCGCATTCATTCATATCAAGGGCATTTGTGGATAAGTATAAGTTACCTACTGAGTCTATGAAAAGGTCTATTAGAGTGAGTTCACCTGGAGGAGATATGATAGCTAACGCGGGATGCCGCGACTTGACTGTGAGGATTGGAACACACAACTTTATTGCACATCTAGTAGTGTTGGATTCACAGGGATTAGATGTCATTCTGGGTATGGATTGGATGTCTATGCATGGGGGACACATAGATTGTGCACAGCGAGCCGTTTCACTCAAAACCCCAGATGGTAAGAGGATTAGATTCAAGTCGGCTGCACGACCAGGAAGATGTAAGTTGAGTTCTCTTAAGGGGGTTAGCATGGATACTGTGCCAGTGATTAGGGATTACCCCGACGTGTTTCCGAAAGAGCTGCCAGGGATGCCACCTGACAGGGATGTAGAGTTTCTTATCGACCTGCTGCCGGGAACAAGACCAATAGCGAAGAAACCATATAAGATGGATGTCGATGAGCTGAAGGAATTAAAGAAACAGTTGAAGGAACAGCTGGAAAAGGGATTCATTCAGCCCAGTGCGTCGTCATGGGGAGCGCCTGTTCTGTTTGTGGAGAAGAAAGACAGCACCAAGAGATTAGTGGTGGACTATCGTTCGCTGAATGAAGTAACCATTAAGAACAAGTACCCTCTGCCGAACATAAATGACTTGTTTGATCAACTGGAAGGAGCAAAGGTGTTCAGCAAGATTGATCTGCGATCTGGCTACTTTCAATTGAAGATCCGGAAGGAGGATGTACCAAAAACCGCCTTCACCACTAGGTATGGTTTATATGAGTATACGGTTATGTCATTTGGACTAACGAATGCCCCGGCATATTTCATGACCATGATGAACAAGGTATTTATGGAGTATTTGGACAAGTTCGTAGTGGTGTTTATTGATGACATATTGATATATTCCAAGGATGATGCCGAGCATGAGAAACATCTGAGGATGATTATGGAGAAGCTGAGGGAACACAAGCTGTATGCCAAATTCAGTAAATGTGAATTCTGGTTTAACACTGTTGGATTTCTTGGACACGTAGTGTCAGGAGAAGGAATTGCTGTTGATCCAAACAAAGTGACTGCAGTAACTGAGTGGGAAGCACCCAAGAATGCTGGAGAGATTCGAAGCTTTTTGGGACTTGCTGGATATTACAGGAGATTCATTGAAAACTTTTCCAAGATTGCTAAGCCGATGACTGAACTTCTGAAGAAGGAGAGGAAGTTTGAATGGTCAGATGTATGTGAAGCCAGCTTTCAGGAACTGAAGCGTCGACTAGTAACTGCTCTTGTTCTGTGTTTACCAGATCTTCAGAAGGATTTCCAAGTGTACTGTGATGCTTCACGACAGGGACTTGGGAGTGTGCTGATGCAATATGGGAGAGTAGTGTCATATGCCTCGCGACAACTCAAGCACCATGAGCGGAATTACCCCACACACGACTTGGAGTTAGCGTCAGTGGTTCATGCGCTCAAGGTATGGAGGCATTACTTAATGGGAAAACACTGTGATGTGTACACCGACCACAAGAGCCTGAAGTACATATTTACACAGAAGGAACTGAACATGAGACAAAGGAGATGGTTGGAACTTATCAAGGATTATGATATGAATCTACAGTACCACCCAGGAAAGGCCAATGTAGTAGCTGATGCTCTGAGCCGGAAGGTTTATGCCAATGGATTGACAATTGGTGAATTGCCTGAGGACTTGTGCAAGCAATTCAAGGACCTTAGACTGGAGGTAGTATCTGAAGGGTACTTAGCAACAATGGAAGTCCAACCAACGCTACAGGACAGGATCATAAAGGCTCAGATAGGAGACAAAGAGATAGATGAAGTTAAGGAAAAGATGAAGGAAGGTCGAGCAAGGGAATTCCGCGAGGATGAGCAAGGTACCTTGTGGTATGGAGATCGTTTGTGTGTGCCCAACAATCCCGAGATAAGGAAGTTGATTCTGCAGGAAGCTCATGACTCGCCGTATTCCATACATCCGGGCAATACGAAGATGTATATGGACCTAAAGGACAGATTCTGGTGGAACAACATGAAAGGAGACATCGCAGAGCATATCGCCCTATGTGATGTATGTAGCCGAGTGAAGGCGGAACACCAGAAACCAGCAGGACTGCTACAGCCTTTGCCCGTGCCGGATTGGAAATGGGATAGAGTGGGAATGGACTTTATCACAGGATTGCCCAGGACCAGGTCAGGATATGACTCTATTTGGGTAGTGGTCGACCATTTGACCAAGGTAGCCCACTTTATACCGGTGAAGACGACCTATACGAGTGCAAAGTTGGCCAAGATTTACATGGACAAGATTGTGTGCCTACATGGGGTTCCCAAGAGTATCGTATCTGATAGAGGCACCCAATTTACCTCACACTTCTGGCGCCAACTACACGAGTCACTTGGTACTAGATTGGAGTTTAGCACAGCGTTTCACCCACAGACTGATGGACAGACCGAGAGGGTGAATCAGATTTTGGAGGACATGCTAAGAGCTTGCGCCTTGGCTCATGGCTCTAGTTGGGATGAGAATTTGCCGTATGCGGAGTTTTCCTACAACAACAGCTATCAAACCAGTATCAAGACGTCACCGTTCGACGTACTGTATGGGAAACGGTGACGAACACCATTGCTATGGGATGGAGTAGGAGAACGTCAGTTGTTTGGACCTGATTTGATCAAGGACGCTGAGGAGAAGGTCGCCTTGATTAGAGACAGACTGAAGGTAGCACAATCTAGGCAGAAGAGCTACGCTGACGCCAAGCGCAAGGAAGTGGTGTATGAGATAGGTGATAGAGCATACCTTAGAGTATCGCCGCTTCGTGGAATCAAGAGATTTGGAATTAAGGGTAAGCTGGCACCTCGATTTATTGGACCGTATCGAGTCTTAGCACGCAAAGGAGAGGTTGCTTATCAGTTGGAGTTGCCAGAGGCTCTGTCTGCTGTTCACAATGTGTTCCACGTGTCCCAGCTGAAGAAGTGCCATCTGGAGATGGTGGATACACCATTGAGAGACACTGTACTGCTCGAGGAGGTTCAGCTTGAGAATGATTTGACCTATGAGGAGAAACCGGTCAAGATTCTGGAAACAGCAAAAAGGACTACCCGTACCAAGACAATCAAGTTTTGCAAGGTGCAATGGAGTCACCACACCGAAGAGGAAGCCACTTGGGAGCGTGAAGATGACATCCGAGAGGACTACCCACACCTATTTGCTAGCCGCGCCGAATCTCGAGGACGAGATTCATCTTAAGGGGGTTAGTCTTGTCACATCCCAAATTTTAGATTTGGTCTTGCATATCATTCATAGCATTGCATCATATCTTTCCATGCAAAACCGTCGAGTAGAAAGGTTCGGCGGAACGCCACCTTCAAAACCTTATTTTGTTTCGCTGCGAGTTTCCTGCGGGAGGCTTTAGAGAGACTTGCAACAACCACCCCTGTAGGTTCGAGTTTTCGCTCAAACTTCGACTGAAGGTTGTTCCCCTCGACGATACGAACCCGTAGGCGCGAGAATCGCTCCAATCGGAGTTCGTATGCAAAAGACTCGGATGTTTTAGTAAACCGCCGGAAAACGGTCCGAAAATCCGGACCGATTTCGAAACGGAGTCCAACCGCGGACCGATTCTGTTTCAGTTTTTTTTCCTTTCTTCCCGCGCGCAAGAGTTTTTAAAGTGGGGCCCTGCCTTGGGACCCGTGCCCCTGCCTCACACCCCGCCGCCACGACTCCTCTGCCCCGCGGGCGCCTCCCAGGCGCCGATCGCCGCCGCCGCCTCCGCTTCTCATCGCCGCCGCCGGCCACCCCTCCGCCGCCGGCCATCGCCGCGTCTTTTGCCGGATTCGCCTCGATCTCCTCTTTCCGTTCCCGTGCTCCGCGTCTCCATCCGCCGCTGCCATCTGCGCCCTGCAGATCGCCGCGTACGCGCACGCGTACGCGCGTTATTGCATGTACACGTACACGCACGTACACGCGTCGTCTCGCGCGTGCGTTTATTATTCCGAGAGTCGTAGTTGACCGTGTGTGTACGTGCAGGTAGAACCACGACGCCGGAACCGATCGTCGCCGCCGTCCGGAGTTCGCCGGAGTTCGATTCGCAGTCCGTTTCCGGTAAGACAGCAGCCACCGTCAGATCTCAGATCAGCGGCTTAGATCATTCGTTGACTGGTCAGCACTCCAGACGTTGACTAGTCAGACGCCCCAGACGTTGACTGGTCAGACGTCCAGTCAGCGCCCAGTCATCAGACACAGTTGACTGGGTCAATTTCGTTAATCCTATTAGTTGGCAGATTTCGGTAGAATCTTGTAAATTGCGTAGAAATTAAACCGCTTGGCCAAAAATTGCAAATAAAATATGCACGCGTTCAGTGAGTCGTGTAGAATCTCACTGTAGCTTTGGTTCAGACTTTTACTATCAGGTTTAGTACAGTTTAATCAAACTAGTTAGTGGCCTTTTTGGAGTAATAAATTCGTAGTAAAAGTTTCGTAGCTCCAAAAATCGCGTGTGATATGTCTCTGAACTCGTATGAACGAGGGGAATCTCATCGTGAAATAAAAGATAGGCTTACAGTAAAAACTTCTGCAGTATTTGTCTAATGGCTTTCTGCAGTGTTTTAATTACTCGGGATGTTTTATAACTTTTTTTGAGTAATTCCAATTGGTACTGTTTCTTATCAGCGATGCCTATGCGGTAGAATTTTTCCAGGATTTTACAAACTGTTTACTACCAGTAGTGAATTATTTAAGTTCTAGCTCTAGTTTGGAGCACTACTTTTGGTTAATAGTTTCCCTTGCGCCAAATCTATTTTCCATGCATGTATTCGGTAGTAATATGTATTAGTATTATGTGGTGCAGCTGTAGCACCAATTCACTTGCCGTTCTTGCATTCATGCATCATCCTTGTTGCATATGTTTGTGAATTGTTTGTTTATAAATGCAATTGTGTCGTGTAGATTGTGTGGAGTGCAACCCTTGCTCGTGTGTGGATTGTTCTTCCGACCGCTACAACCAAGGCAAGTAGTAGATGCTACTTTGTTCATGATATCGTCCTACTATTTTCAATGCATTGTCGTGTATTTTGTAGATGCATGTGTAGGATGATACTATCGCTATGCTATGTCCTATTATGTGGTAGGACCCTCTTTGTAGATGAACCACCGTTGGTAGATGTGCTTAGCCATGCTTGATGAACGAGGGCTGGGTTACATCATTGACACTTGTTTTCTCAAAGTATTGGTTTGTGAAAACTAAAACAACTTAATCAATGAACCCCCTGGGTGTGATGGTATTGATAAATTTTGGTGGTTTCATTGCGGAAAGGCACCCAGGTATCAAGAGAGAATGATTGGCTTCTTTATTGTGTAGCTTACGTGTACAACCATGTGCCAATAATGAAATGGGCGGTTGGTTGGACTTAGTAGGTTGTGGTAACTCGAACCCGCGTATCCAGAGATGTAGAATTTTGGTAGGTTGGACCGGTGCGCGTCGGGATTGAGGAGCTACTTCCCGAACAGTCTCTTCTTGGTCTTCTCCCTATCGTCACCCAAAATGAGAGTGATGGTACGAGCTGGGCTGGCCAAGTCACATGGGTAAAGTGTACTAGCCTCTGCAGAGTGTATAATCTAATCGATTAGCCGTGCCCCCGGTTATGGACATCTGAGTTGCTAGATATTGATTCCATGACATGTTTCTCGCTCATTCTAATTTCATAATTGTTTTAATATTGTTGGGTTAACTTAATTGGGATCTTTTCAAAGAAAATTCAAAACTGTTTATAAAAGTAGGACAAAGTTATTTGCAAATGCAAGCCAGACACAGCTCCACTTGCCAAATATGCATGTAGATGTTAGTACTATTGTCTCCATTACTAGCTCTACTTGCCATACATTCCATGTATTGACCCTTCGGGGCTGTTGCGTTTTATGCTGCAGGTTATTCCGATTCTGATTGATCGTTATAGGCCACGGTACTCCACTCGGCACTTGTTCACTTGTGGGCAATTTGAAGATTGGAGGATTTACTCGCTTTTGTTGCTACCTGAACAATTTGAGCTAGCTTTATGCTAAGCCTTTACATTGTAATAATGGTACTCTGGATCTTGTAGATCATGATACACGGTTATTCGCTATGATTATCTATCTTACTCTATTGTGGACCAATGAACCGATCCAGGGATTGGCATGTCACATAGAGGTCACGGTCTTATCAGAACCGGGGTGTCACAACACATCAATAACATGTATACCATATATACCTTTGTTTGCCTTGCCGGCCTTCTTGTCTGCCAAATACTTGGGGCAGTTGCGCTTCCAGTGGCCAGTCCCCTTACAATAGTAGCACTCGGTATCAGACTTAGGGCCAACTCGGGGTTTCTTTTCAGGCACGGCAACCGGCTTGCCGCCCTTACTTCCCTTCCGTTTTCCCTTCTTGTCTTTCTTGAAACCAGTGTTCCGATTGATCATCAACACTTGATGTTCCTTTTTGATCTCCACTTCTACAGTTTTAAGCATTGACAGAAGCTCGGGGGGAGACTTCTTCATGCCTTGCATCTTATAGTTCATCACAAAGCTCTTATAGCTAGGTGGCAGAGACTGCAGAACACGATGGATGCCTAAGTCAATGGGAATCGATATTCCCAAGGACACAAGCTTATCGGCGTAACCCGACATCTTGAGTACATGCTCACTAACGGAGCTGTGTTCTTCCATCATGCAGCTAAAGAACTTTTCTGAAGCATTGTAGCTCTCTACAGCAGCATGTGTGTCGAAAATCATTTTCAACTCACCCATTGTATCAAATGCATTTCCGTTTTTGAAACGCTTTCGAAGTTCTGGCTCTATCCCATACAATATGCCACAATGAACTAAGTTGTGGTCCTCCTGACGAGTCTGATAGACATTCTTCTCCTCGCCAGGGGCATCCTCAAAGGGTGGGGGGCCTAGCAGCGCTTCTATCACATATTGCTTTTGTGCAGCAGAGAGGAGAATTCGTTGCTACCGTTTGTTGAAAGTTTCTCTTTCTCCATGAAAACATTGAAATTAAAAGCAGGTGGTGCCATCTACAACAGAATTTGTAAAGTTTAGACTGAGTTTATGATAGATTGAGTTCAACTAATCCACATTACAAATGAACTCCCACTCAAAAACGACATTCCTCGTGTCTTTTTGGTGATTACATGAACCAAATCCACTACACCAAGTCCGATCATCACGTGGGTCGGTGTAGCTTCAAAGGCGAGCATCAAATGGGCATCATATCTACTATATGACTCATGCTTAACCTTTCAGTCCGTGTTCTGAGGCCATGTCTATACATGCTAGGCTCGCCAAGTAAGAACCTTAGTATTCGTGTGTGTAACTGTCTTACACCCGAAATATGGTCGTGGATCCAAGAACACCCGATCATCACGTGATGTCTTGGAGCGACGAAAACATAATCGGTGCATACTAAAGGAAGAACACATTTTTATCTTGATATTTAAATGAGGGATCATCTTATTATGATAATAAAATGCCAAACAAGCAATATAAGTTGCTATCAAACATCACATGTTTATTAGTGGAATGGTATGGTTCCCGCATATGATCTCTATCATGTACATCATGGTATATCACTATCATACCTTTATGTGTAAGGCCAAGGTCTATGGAACTTACACGTTATGTGTGTTGTAAGAGTATCATCTCATACTTCTACTTACAACATCACCATATCATAACACTAGCCCAGCAACAATCTAAACTAGACGCCTCTAATTTATCCATTGCAAGTTTTACGTGGCTTAGGGATTTCGAAGATAGAACCGTTCTTACCTACGAACATGAACCACAACGAGGATAACCAAATTGTTGACAACTCATTGCAAAATAGATATTGACTATAGTAGGAGAGACAGACACCCGCTAGCCACTTATGCAAACTAGTTGCATGTCAAGCGTGGAACAGGTCTCATGTGCGAGGACATGTAAAGTTTGTCCGGGTCGCTTCATCCCACTATGCCACCAATATCCAAAATTACAACTAAGGAGCAACAACATGATCATCATCGCCCACATACTCATATGTGTACTACCGGTGTAAAGCATCTACGCATAGATCCGGCTCTGATACCACTGTAGGGTTCGCAGCATAGAAAACAAAAAGTTTCCTACGATGGGAACAACTATGTACCAAGATCTATCTACTAGATACAAACAACGGGCAGATGTATATCAGTAGATAGCATACCCTTGAAGACCGACAAAGCTTAACGAGTTAAACTCGTGGTTGATGTAGATGATCCCTTGCCGATATCAAGATCGAGAGGAAGTCCTAGCGCCGCAAATCAGCAGCGCATCCGTGCTTGCACACACGTCCGAGGCACCGAGCAACCTCTACCTCCTCGCTCCAGCAATGCAGCGGAAGCACAACTTTTCTTGACGAATAGCCAGCGGGAACATGTATCTCGCTAGTCCGAGACCATGGAGGATAAATTCTAGAGGGGGAGAGAGATCCTTCACGAGGAGGTGTGAGTGAGAGAGAGGGAGAGGGGTGCCTTTTATAGGAGGAGGGGGCACCCAAGGGGGTGGACGCCGGCCATGGGGGCTGCCCCCTCCCCTCCTTCATTCATGTGGGTGGACACTCCACTCACAAAAACCTCTTCATTTCCCTCCACTCAAAATCTCACTCAAACTTGCAATTAAATTTCCACCAAATTTAATGCAAACTCTTATTAAATAAAACTCTTTTTTTTATTCAGAATTTTGTCAATTACTTTAATGAAAAACATTCACATATAACCCCTTGCTAGAATTATCTTTCACATGCAAAAACACTTTCTGCAATTTCACCCGAAAACCTGTTTCGGTATCTAGTAAAATAAATTCCTGCGCTTGTTATTCTTTCCTGCATGAAACTTTTGCTCCAATTGGATGTCGGTGTCTCTTAAGTGTGTCACCCTTCGGTTCGTGAATAATGCGGACATGATCGAGACCCCTCTCGGATCAATAATCAGAAGCGGGATCTGGAGACCCATACTGACTCCCACACATTCAACGATGACTTTCTTGTGATCGTCAGAACCTTTTACGCTAGCATCTTAATCCCTTTGTTTCATGATATATTACATGTCCAAGATTCGATTATCGGTATCTCCATACCTAGTTTGATCTCGTTACTGACATGCACTCTTTTCTCGTTCCCGTGATATAACATTCTAGTGATCAAATCACTTGCTTGCAAGCTAACCAATGTGATATCACCGAGAGGGCCCAGAGTATATCTATCCGTCATCGGGATGAACAAATTCCACTCTCGATCCATGGGCCTCAACATAACACTTTATTAGTTCTGAACCCATCTTTATAATCACCCTGTTACGGTGTGACGTTTGATGTTATCAAGAAACTCTTCCGGTGTTAGTGATTGACATGATCTCATGGTCTAAGGATTAGGATCACTTTGTAAGTTGTTATAGCAATATAAACTCAATGACTTTGATCGTAATGCTATACTTCGGATGAATGTTCATCACACCATTACACTAATGTTGTGATCCCGTTATTAACAACATCCAATGTCCATGATCAGGAACACTTGATCATCTTGTTAATCAACGAGCTAGTTTATGAGAGAGGTATAACTAGGAACTTTCTGTTTGTTTATTAAACACACATGTATTAATGTTTCCGTATTAATACAATTATATCATGCAAAATAAACATCTATCATATACTTGGAATACACATAATAAACACTTTATTATTGCCTCTCAGGGCATATTCCCTTCACTAGGAACTTTCTATTTCTTTATTAAACACACATGTATTAACGTTTCCGTATTAATACAATTATAGCATGCAAAATAAACATTTATCATAAATAAGGAATACGATAATAACCACTTTATTATTGCCTCTCGGGCATATTCCCTTCAGTCTCCCACTTGCACTAGAGACAATAATCTAGTTTGAAAACTTTGTGTATTGAACATCTATGGCTTTCTGGTGTTCCATATACGCGGTTGCAAGTGGTTAACATAATCTACGGATCTGACGCTTTCAGGTCCATGTGTATTTGCATGTCTTTGCGTCTTCACGCATCACTCATTCTCCAATGAGATGGCATTGTATAAATTTGGTCTTTTGGTGAGACCTTTAGTTCCTTGGGGTTAAATCATGTCGATACTATTGTCGTATAATATATCTTTAGTGTTAGCCCGTGACGAACCACACCTTAGTTTGATAACAAACTACTTGACACAAATTGCCTTCTTTTCTGCTACTATAGCAATCATATACTTAGCCTTTTATTATAGTATCCGTCATAATGTCTTAACTTTGGAATTCATCCAAATCCATCATGGAATCTCCTTTCCATTACATTGTGCCACCCATAGTTTAAATTGAGATAAATTTAATTTGTATCTTGTGACAAAACTAGTATCAATGTAATGCTTTACAATGAACTATTTGTAATTGTTTGTCACCTCTACACAAATATATTCTTAGTTCTTCCAAAAGATTATAAGAATTTCCTTACTATCGTCCAATGATCATTTTATGATTCATTCTGGTATATCTCATAACACTTAGAGCATATGACATATCTGGATGTGTACATATCATGGTATGATTGATCAAAACATTCTTGTGATTTCATTCATCAAGTGTCAAAGCACTTGAATCTTGTTTCACTTATCAAGTGTTAATACACTTGAGTCTTGATTCAATTCTTTTCCATGCGACAATATCCTTTTCTCGTTGTTTCTATATAGAACCCCTTCAATATCGCATATATGTACATTTGGCATAACCATATTAGCGTCACAGTCTATCCATGTAGACATTCATGCTAAATATTCGGGTTTTGCCTAAGTCTTTCATCGAAATGAAATTCTTAACCTTTGTCAATAAAAGATACATCATTTCCAATCAAAAAGATGTCCTGCACATATGTATTAGAAATATGTCTCAGCGCTCCCACTTAATTTATTGCAAATGCAAGCTTCTTCATTGTCTCTAGATGAAAACTCCTTTAACAGTTTCATCACGGTGAAGATTCCAACTCCGCGATGCTTACTTCAACCATTAAAGTTTGCATGCCCTTTTAGCATCCTTTGAATTTAACAAAACCCTTTGGACCGTGTCGTGTATACGTCCTAGGTAACCATTCTATTAGAAGAACTTTGTTTTGTTTATTCAACTACCATATACCAAATTATATGTAGTGGTTGCTATATTAATCCATCCATACTAAATATCGCTATGAAAGATCAAATCTTGTCATAGTTAACTCCTTGAACATTGTCATAAAATACTTTATGACATGTCGAATATTTCATAGATGTGAAACATCCATGTCTGTTTCTTTATAGATCCAAATACGACCGATAGGTTTTTACACCTTTCCGGAGGGTCTTCCAAGTTCAAAAAACTTGATTTCTCGTATATGGAACTATCACGGATTTTATGGCTTGAAGCCATTTGACGGAGTTAGGGACCATCATTGCTTGTTTGCATGTAGTCGGTTCATCATTGTCAAACAACAATGATTTACTCTCAAATCTCAGCATTTGATTGTTTGTCCGACCTACTTGATTCAATAGGAACTTAGATCTCCGTGACCACAACCTTTGAGGCACGTGATTCATGAGCATTATGGCTGCCTCTGAAAATTTTCTGGCGCTGCGCAACTCAGCACATATAGCTAAGGTTCGTTAACCTTATCAAAGTTCTATTGTCCTCCCACTTAAATTTTGCAAAAAATTCCTTTTTCAAGAAACTTCATGTTTCAAGTGACAAACCCTTTTATCCTCGGTGTTATGGAGGAATACCCAATGGTTATTCGAAATAACCTAAAAAGACATGATCATCCGACTTTGGTTGTAAACATCTTGCTTATGCTTAGCATACCAAAATTTAAGAAAAGACAACTTGGGTTTTACCCCAAACCATAACTTACATGGTGTCATTTCAATGGATCAAGATGGAGCTCTTTTCAGTGTAAAAGAGGTAGTCTCTGAAGCTTTTAATCTTTTAAAACATAATGGCAGTTTTATAAATAACACCTTTTATCCAACCATGTCAAACAAGGTTTCATTACAAATCTCAAACACTCCATGTTCCTATGGTGTTTCGGGAGATGTAAATCTAGGTGTTTTGCTAAACTTGCGACTCAAATAAATCCCTTTATGATAAAATCATAAATTATTTATTTTCTTGTTACAATGATTTTCCACTTCATCTTGAAAGTCTTTGAACGTTTTCAAATATTTCATACTTCTTTCTCATTAAGTGAATATTCACTCAAATTTCCAGAGAAAGCATATGAAGTTGAAATCCATCGCTTACGACTACACATAATGGACTACATACATTGATATGTATAAATTCCAATATTTTAGTCATTCATTCTTCTTTGGCCTTCGAACAAAGTTTCAATTATCCTGAGGAAAGTCTCACAAGTGTCATTTGGTCAAATCAAAGACTCCAAAAATCCATAAAAATGGAGTTTCTTCATGTTTTATTTCCAATATAATTTAAACGACGATGTCACTTCGTAAGTGATCTTCCAATCATTTGTCTTGCGACATTTTAGCATTAGTTTTATGGATGTGATTTCTCGAACTAGATTTGTAAATCATCCATCTTATATGGAATACGGTAATTATTTGAACAATCTTTGTTCTCATAATACCTAATTTAATTAACTTTTATTAAAACAAATCTTGAAGGCAAGCTTTGATGTCAACGAGAAATACAAACAACGGCTTGTTTGTTTTAGATGATCATCATCACATATTCTCTTGCTAGTTACTTAGGCCACTATAGTTCATGAATTGCGTCGTTCTGTATGAAATTTCATACCAACCAATTCGGTATCCAATACCCAAGAACCACATTGTTTAACAAGCAAAGAATACAACCATAACATGTATATCATCTATATACCTAAACTGGATATTTCCAGTCTTATCTTTTCTGCCAAATATATTTTATAGATTCTCTTTCAGCATTTTCTTTTTCTTTTTAAAATAATCTATCAACATCAATAGTGACGCCATATACATGACACATAGTCCAAAGCATGTATATTCAAATACTAATACCTTTGGACTTGCACTTTGAAGTAGATCACCATCATCAAATGATCGACATTCTTTCAAAAACCATTCTTTAGTAATCTTTTCGTGTAGTAAACACTTTACATACATATTATATTCATCCTTATCATGACGACTTTCATGATCAAGATAATGTAGCTTATAAAGGCGAATCATGAGTATAACATTACTTTCCAAAACCCTTTTGGATGATTAGGATGTCTAGCATCTCCAACCTTTGCAAATGCTCATCCAATATGATAACATATATTATACCCTATCATATTGCAACCAAAACATTGTTTCAGATATCGTTATATCTGCCACACATGATGGTTTCTGAAACAATTCTTTCATCTCCTAGATAATCTCAATATTTAAATCAAGAATCATGGAGGCAAACATGATACTTTAGATACTAACACTGGAATTATCACTCTCGATTTAATACTAATTATTAAACTTCACGGAGTAAACAGAGTTTGCTAAAAGTTTGCAATATGACTTTAAACTTTAGATTCACACTCAACACAATACGATACTAGTTCGTAAAGTAAATATCCAGAATTCTATAGTTCTATTATCTCAATTACAACTAAGCATAAGGTGGTGAACGAATGCCAATGACTACAACAAATTATGCAAATTCACTTTGATTTAATTTATGATAAATTTAGTTCTACTAATCCAAATTAGAAATGAGCTCCCACCCAAAAACGACATCCCTCGTGTCTTTTTGGTGATTACATGAACCAAATCCACTACACCAAGTCCGATCATCATGTGAGTCGGTGTAGCTTCAAAGGCGATCATCCATATGGTCATCATATCAAACATATGACTCATGCTTAACCTTTTGGTCCGTGTTCCGAGGCCATGTCTGCACATGCCAGGCTCGCCAAGTAAGAACCTTAGTATTTGTGTGTGTAAAACTGTCTTACACCCAAGATATGCTCATGGATTCAAGTACACCCGATCATCACGTGATGTCTTGAAGCGGCAAATCATTGTCGGTGCATACTTAAGGAAGAACACATTTTTATATTGATATCTAAATGACGGATCATCTTATTATGCTAATAAAATGCCAAACTAGAAATATAAGATGCAAGAAACATCACATGTGAAAAGGTGAAATGATATGGTTATTGCACTTCATCTCCATCATGCGCATCATGGTATGATTTTCATCATTCCTTTATGTGTAAGGCCAAGGTCTATGGAACTTACACTTTATGTGTGTTGTAAGATTATCGACTTATACTTTTACTTACAACATCACTATATCATGACACTAGCCCAACAACAATCTAAACTAGACACTTCTAATTTATCCATTGTAAGTTTTACGTGGCTTAGGGCTTTCAAAGAAAGAACCCTTTTTTACTTACAAACATGAACCACAACGAGGATAAAAAATTTGTTGACAACTCGTTGCAAATTAGATATTGACTATAGTAGGAGAGACAGACACCCGCTAGCCACTTATGCAAAACTAGTTGCATGGCAAGCGTGGAACAGGTCTCATGTGCGAGGACATGTAAAGTTTTTCCAGGCCGCTTCATCTCACTATGCCACCAATATCCAAAGTACAACTAAGAAGCAATAAAATGATCATCATCACCCATATACTCAAATGTGTACTACCCGTGCAAAGCATCTACGCATAGATCCGTCTCTGATACCACTGTGGGGTTTGCAGCATAGAAAACAAAAAAATTCCTACGATAGGAACAACTATGTACCAAGATCTATCTATTAGATACAAGCAACGGGTGGATATACATCCATAGAATACATACCCTCGAAGACCGAATAGCTTTAACGAGGTTGTACTCGTGGATGATGTAGTCGAACGCTTGCCGATCTCAAGATCGTGATGAAGTCCATCTGGTCCAGCCGGTCCGGCACCGCAAAGCAGTGGTGCATCCGTGATGGCACACATGTCCGGGTACCCCGACAATCTCCGTGCCCTTGCTCCAGCGAAGCAGCGGAAGCAACAAATCCTTCCAGAAAAAGCCACCGGGAACATGTATATTGCTGATCCGAGACCATGTGGAAATTCTAAAGGGGGGAGAGAGATACTTCACGAGGAGGTATGAGATGAGAGGAGGGAGTGGGGTGACTTTTATAGGGAGAGAGGGGCAGCCCACTAGCCATGGCCGGCGACCAAGTTGGTGCCCCCACCTCTTCCTCCATTCATGTTAGTGGATCTCCCACTCACACAAATGCCCCTCCGTTTCCTCCACTCAAAATCCCATTAAATTTCCACCAAATTTAATGCAATCTCTCATTAAATAAAACTCTTTTATTTATATATTTAGAATTTTGTTAATTACTTGAATTAACTAACATTCACATAAGAACCCTTATAAAATTTCAATTTCACATGCAGAACCAGTTTCAGCAATTTCAACCGAAACATTTCCGGTGTCTAGTGAAATAAATTCATGCGCTTTACTTTTTGTTTCTCTGGCATATCATTTGCTCTGAATGGTGTCAGTATCCCTTAAGTGTGTCACCCTACAATTCGCGAATAATGTAGACATGATCGAGACCCTTCTCCGATCAATACTGACTCCCACACATTCAACGATGACTTCTGTGATCGTGTGAACCTTATACACATGTAACCCAATCCCTTTGTCTCGCGATATATTACATGTCCGAGATTTGATCATCGGTATCTCCATACCTAGTTTGATCTCGTTACCGACATGTACTCTTTTCTCGTTCCCGTGATATAACATTCTAGTGATCAAATCACTTGATTGCAAGCTAACTAATGTGATATCACCGAGAGGGCCCAGAGTATATCTCTCTGTCATCAGGATGGAAAAATTCCACTCTTCATCCTTGAGCCTCAACATAACACCTTCGTAGCACTGAACCCATCTTTATAATCACCCTGTTACGGTGTGACGTTTGATGTTATCAATATACTCTTCCAGTGTTAGTGATTAACATGATCTCATGGTCTAAGGGCTAATATTACTTCGTATGATGTTATAGCAATATAAAAACAATGACCTTGATCGCAATGCTATACTTCAGATGAATGTTCATCACATCATTCCAATAATGTTGTGACCTCGTTATTAAGAACATCCAATGTCCATGATCAGGAAACCTTTGATCATCTTGTTAATCAATGAGCTATTTTATAAGAGAGGCATAACTAGGAACTTTCAATTTGTTTATTAAACACACATGTATTAATGTTTCCGTATTAATACAATTATAGCATGCAAAATAAACATTTATCATAAATAAGGAATACGATAATAACGACTTTATTATTGCCTCTCGGGCATATTCCCTTCATTCGGAATATCCTTGTGATAAAAGAAGGTTCTGGTCCAGCGTTTGACAGATTCACTAGCATTAATCCTAGGATAGAATCGGTTTCTCCTAAGGACTAAGCTAAGAGTGACTGTGATGTAAGGCATACCAGCGCTAATGGAATTCTTCCGAGTACCATAGTAGTACCGGAAAGGGGTGAGACTTAGCCTAATACCAAGAAACCCCTTGCACAGAGCTGCATGAGTACTAAGCTCGAGCAGAGAGCTGGGGAGAAGATTATGAAGTTGCACACTGTAGTAGTTGAGGACCTCGACGAGGAAGTCCGACGGTGGCAAGCTGAGGCCGCGATCGACGTGTGTTCCAAACAGCACCCTCTCGCCATCGTACGGGGCGGGAACGACATGCCCTGAGGCACTCCGCCACGCACCGGCGATGATGAATCCTTCGTCCTCCATGACTTGGAGTTCAGCGTTATCCTTGGCGCTGGGGATCTAGAGGCCCCGCATCTTCATCTCTTCCGCCGCCTATGAACCCGCCGCCGCTACTGAGGTCGAGGCAGATGCCATGGATCTTGGAGGAAAATGACTGGTGGGGGAGAGATATTTTTCTCACGGTGTGCAAATGGGAACAGCTTCGGAGTGCTCGAGGAGTACGAGGAGGCAATGAATGAATCGATGGAGAGATAAATCTGAGAGAAAGGGTTTTATCCTCTCTTTTATTTATCTCTATGTCAAGATTCGTGCGTTAACACGCGTGATTAGCGCCACTCATATAGGAGAGGGGGAGTTAGCTTCCTCGCGACTCTTCCGCCCCCTCGATTTTTGTGTAGGCATCGAAAGGGCATTCTGTTCCATAAGGAGCAAACCCACCAACGGTCGTGCTGATAGGACTCATGTTAGTGACCAGACCTGGTCTAAAAAGTTGTCAGTCCGCACGCCGCTGAAAAATCTGGCTCATGTTTCAAACTGAGCAAGGAGAAGACTAAAGTCAGAGCAAAACATATCCGACTCAATTGAATCGGAATCCTACATTACTGAATGAAGTTTTTGAGAACCCTTCAAGATTCTCAAGACGAAGAAACCATCAAGCTAGACGATTTATCCGACTATGGATCTTGGAGACATCCGGGGGCTACTGTTGGGGATATACTTTCCGGGTATACCCACAGGACTCGCTAACCAGGGTGGCCCACCAACGGGTTAGAGCTTTGCTTCATGGGTGGCCCAGTTAGAGAAAGAGGAGGAGCCAGTTCCGGCTACGAAAAGGCCCAGAAGAGTTACCGAGTTAGGCCTATAGTATTACTTGTAGTCCAAGCTGTATTTAGTTACGGACTCTGTAACGTAGCCGGATAGGTCTCTCCTATAACCCTAGGCCCCGATGACTATATAAACCGTCCCTATGGGAGCCTTTAGGGCATAACACAACAACCACCACAATCAACTCGCACTGGCAAACCTCTCTTGTAATCCGCTGTAACATCTGGCTTATACTGATATATTACTGGGTTGCTAGCAGGAGTAGGATCCGATCACCGCAGTCGGATCTGAACCTGGGTAAACTTGTGCTCACCGCTCCTGGAACATCCTACGTCTCGCACCCCATCTTTCCAACGCCACTAGGACCCCCTATGGCGTACTTGTCGATAATCCGACGACACGATCCCATGACAGCCTCACTTTCGAAGATCGAAAAAGAGTTTATTTATTTGGCAATCAGCTCGAGTCAGTAGATTTGGAACTCAAAACAAATATATGTGTATAATGTGGAGCATTCCCTCAGACTTTATTCATAAGGCGATCAAGAGATCATACAATATGGCTACAAGATGATCTCAACGGGTTTATAACAGGATCCGACAAGAGTAGATGAATCTAGGGTTTATGACTAAGGCTAAGGCTATGACTTGGGCGATTATGTCATGTCCTCTTCACATAAATTTCTTAAATTATATATAGCTGTCAGTGGTGTAAGAGTTTCCCTTAGTCATGATAGGTTTGCATGCTATGAGGAATAGTGGAGAAGTTGCAGCGATCTAGTACCATCTAGAAAGTATCCAACACATTAATATGTGTTGACGACTGATGTGTTCAGTCCTTAGGCTATGAGGAGAAGTGTATAATAAGAACATGAATGAATGGTTGGAAGCCATACATAATGTGATAAAATCCCTATATGAGAACGCCACCTTTGAGTTGGTGTCTTTGCCTATGGGAAAGAAAGCTCTTAAGAACAAGTGGGTGTGTACAAAACAAAGATTGAAGAGCATAGCTGACATCCAAAGTACAAGGCCAGACTTGTTCTGAAAGGTTTCAGTCAGAAAAAGGTCACTGAATTTGATGTGGTATTCTCTCTGGCGGTCAAGATGTATTTGATCCTAGTTGTTCTTGTCATAGCTGCCACATTGGCCTTGATAATTCAATAACTTGGTGTGAAGACAACATCCTTACACGGTGACCTAAAGGAGGAGATATACATAGAGCATCCAGAAGGATTCGTTTTGCATGCAAGGATCACTAAATGTGCATATTGAAGAAGACTTTGTACGAATTGAAGCAAGCTCCTTGCAGTGGTACAAGAAGTTTGAGTCATTTATGACTAAGCTTTGTTGCCATCAAGAACAACCTAATCATTATTCTCTTGCTATATATCGATGACATGCTGATTTTTGGAAATGGCACAAAGATGATTGCTCTCCTCAAGAAGGCATTTAGTAAATAATTTGCCATGAATGATTTAGGACCAACTAAGCAAATACTTGGCATAAAAATTTCCCTTGATATATCAAAGAAGCAGCTCTGGCTCTCACAGGAACGATACATTGAGGAGGTACTTGGAAGGTTCAATTTTAAAGGTGAAAGGTTTGATACCTCTCTACTTGCATGTCATCACAAACTGAGTTCAAAACAATATCCTAGCAGTAAGAAGGATTAAGAAGAAATGAGAAAAGTATCATACCAATCTGCCGTGGACAGTTTGATGTATGCCATTGTGTGTAATAGGCCTGATATTGCATATGCAGTTGGAGTTGTTAGTCACATCATGAAAAATCCAGGTGAAGCTCACTAGAATACAATCGAGTGGATTCTCGCGTACCTCAAAGGTACTTCTAGATTGTGTTTATGCTTTGGAAGTGGTGATCTTGTATGATAAGGCTATACAAATGCATATTATGCTGGTGATGCAAATTCTATGAAGTCTACTTATGGATACTTGATTATTTATGCAGGGGAGTAATGTCATGGAAATCAAGGTTATAGAAATGAATTTCACTATCAGCCACAGATGTTGAGTACATAGTGGTGGTTGAGGCTTGCAAGTGTTGTGGATGAAGAACTTCTTATAGGATTTGGGCATGAAGAAAGAGAAATTAAATCTGTTTTGCGATAGTCAAAGCGCTATCCATCTTGCTAACAATCCAAGTTTTCACTTGGAACCAAGCACACTGATGTGAGGAATCATTGGATTCGAGATGTTGCGAGTTCCAAGTTGCTGAAACTTGAGAAGATCCATGTGACAAGAATGGCTCAGATATGATGACCAATATATTGCCAATTGATAAGCTGCTTATATATTGCAAGCCAACATGCATGTGTTGCAAGCCAGTAGGCATGGAGTTGCCCACTACATGAGTCAGATGGAGGAGGTTTGGTGGGTATCCTCATATGAGATATGAGGAGATGGATTATTGAAACCTTTCAGGCGACCCAAACAGGTGCAAGAGTCCACTACCCATTAGATTTACGACTGAGTGTTATTTTGGACACTGCACATGAGAGAAGTGAGAGGATAGGCCTCCCATCCATTCACCACTAGGTGGACGGACGAAAATCCAAGGTTAACTTCATTAGAGAATAAACAAGAAAAAACCAGAGGAAGGAAAATAGAATAAGTTGAAGGAAGAACTTGAGAACAAGCACCGGGCCCTCTTCACAAGGTCTGAAGTCTAGATCTACTAATCTATGTCTTTCAAGCTGTGGTTCCACCATCTTTGATGAGATTGTTTCAATCCCTATCTCTTGCGTCTCTAAATCTTGTTGTTGGCATGCAAGATCCTCTAAAAGTTGTATCTCTATTTGATAATAGTGAAAAAAAAATAAGTAGCTGTGGACCGTGGTTTTTTACCTTAACTTGGGGTTTCCACGTAAAATCTGGTCTCTCCGGCGATGCTTGTTGTTGCACTTTTGAGCCAATGACTACCAGTATTTGTACGACCTATTGTCTTTGTTCAACTAGTACTTATACTATCCGGTTGCAGTTTGCACCCAGGATTAGTCATAAGCTCGTGTTATCTCATTTCAGCTACTCACTCCGATCCATATTACTTGTCATAGAAATGAATGTATCTAGTACTAAAATATGTCTAGATAGATCAATTTCCACGACAAGTACTATGGATCGAATGGAGTAGTATTTATACTACCCGGCTGCTTTTCCACCTAGGATTAGTCCTACTATCTCATATATGTTTGATGCATTTTTTTTCATGATTGAGCAAGGATATGTGAATTTAATATATTAGTTGATTTAAATTAGTCAAGTTTTAGTGCTAGATATATTCTATCTTGACAAATTTAAGTCAACTAATATGCGTAGAAGAGAGTATATAAGTGGTACAAATAGTTTTATCTACTTTTTTCTAAATTAGATCATGGAACAATTGATCACATTTCCAATAATATATACGCCCTCTGTCCAAAACATTTACCGCGGATTTGTCTAAATTATCTACTGTACAATACACGGAGAGAGTACATCTTTCCGTGAGGTATAGCTGTCCCTGTCAACATATCTAATGTGCACCGATCAGCGTGTGTGTGTCGGCAATTATCGACCTGTACGTAAGTACGCACGCACGTTGGATAGCAGCAGCAGCAACCGGTACGTCCGTACGGGAGGTAGTATCAGAGAGAAATGCGGTCTATGTTTGTGGTTGAAATCCAAGATGAATTTATTGGAGGGCAGCATGGGGCTGAAAGAGACATGAGAACAACCAATGAAAAGCTAGGCAGATCACAGATCCACTTAACATACTACCTCTATCCCAGTTTATAAGACTTACGCATATACCTAGATCATCCGCATGAGCTATATAATATAAATTATATAATATAAAAATTATATTATTAGAAAATATAACATTTAAAGTTTCTAATAGTATAGTTTTTATCTTATTTATCTCATGCTAAGTTGGTTAATTTATCGACCTAGAAATACGCGTAGGTCTTATAAACCGAGACGGAGGGAGTAGCTTGCTTACATGTCTTCCCGCATGTTCCATTAATTCCATGTTCCATCTCGTGCATGCACGCATGGTGTTGCGTGTCAGCATTGTAATTACTGTACAAAGATTTGGCCGGCTTTTCATTTGTTGAAATGGTTTGGATTAAACCGTTAAA
Organism: Avena sativa; assembly: GCA_916181665.1. NCBI lineage: Eukaryota > Viridiplantae > Streptophyta > Magnoliopsida > Poales > Poaceae > Avena > Avena sativa. Next base: position 164,080,860 of record OV702285.1, on the reverse strand, counting down.
CCAGCTAAGCTCTTGTGCTCTTAGCTGCGCCAAATTAGTAAGGTCGTGTTGGGCTCTTCTTCGGCTCGTGTTGGGCTCTTGTTGGGCTCTTGGGCTCTAACTGTCCTGTCACATCGTTCTATTAGGAGGTCTGACAATATTTTTATTTTTTTACAACGGGAGTCTGTAACACGTTAATCTCCGTTTTTTAAAACATTTCCGACTTCTTAATCTCTGAACCTCTGTTTTATTTTAGGGTCTCTGAATCTCTGTCACACAGCACGTTTTTAGACAGACCCGTGGGCCGTGGTGGTGAAACCATACTCGGCCGACATATCGGCCACGGAATTTCGCAAGAGCTAAATGCCGCTCAACGTCCCGCGCCGCACACTCCGTCCCGCATTGGCCTGGCCCATTTTAACTTCTTTCTTTTGTCATTTTTTCTTTGTCCTGTTTTTTCCCGTTAAGTTTTTTCTTTTCTTTCATGTTTGCACTTCTGTTTTATTTCTATGTTTTTTTAGTTTTCGAAATTTATAATTCATTCATGATTTCAAAATTTATTCATGTTTTTAAAAATATGTTCATAATTTTTCAAAAGTTTTCACATTTTTGTAAATGTTTATGAATTTTGAATTTTAATTTATGATTTGCGAAATTTGGTTCATGATTTTCGCAAATGTTTATTATTTAGTATGGTGCGTTAGGAAGACATAGCAGTTTTCGTCGGCCAAGTCGAATGGGCAAAAAAAGACGCAGCAGGAAGCGGTAGCAGATTCATTGGCTAAGTCCAACATTCAAAAATAATAAATATAACAAATTATACCGTGAATCAACAGAGCGTGGCAAAAGTGGGCCAGCCCACGGAATTTACTCATACTACTCCTGCAGTCCTAAAAATGATGTCTTAAATATGCCTAAACTTAAATGTATCTAGACACTATCTCTATCTCTATCTCTATCTCTACTACCTAAAAAAGAAATTGTGTTCCGTCGTCTTCTGTAAGCCAAACGTTTTCGTCCAACTCTCGCTCAACGCTCACCTAGTTTTTGCCATCTAATAATCCCGTCCCGGCTAACCATCTCCACCGATCCCGTCCTTATTAATTAGTCTTGACTGATAATCCTTCTATTTTCCAGTTTAGCCCGGCTGTCCACATGCATTTCCGGCATCCATTCCTGAGAACCCGCATCCAGGAAAAAAAACAAGGGCATCGCAAAGCCGGCAGCCGAGGGCACGGCCGCGGGGTGGCATCACGCAGATACCGCCTGAGGGGGCGCTCCCACCAGTCGTCATCTCCGAGTTCTCCTGTGCCTCCATGGAGCTCAGTGGCGCCACAGCCCTTCCGCTCTGCCGACCATGATCTGAAACGCCGGCCTCCCCGAGCTAATGTTGGTGGTTGCCTACCGGATCTTCTGCTGATGGCGTCCTCCCTGAGGTCACTCGTACCTGGCGTCCAGCGGCTGTGCGGTCTGATCCATGGCCTCCTTCGAGTCCGGTCGCTGCCGTGTGTGGATATGTGGCCTCCCTCTTGCCCAGCCGCCGGCATGCTCGTCCATGGCTTCCCACGACGAGTCCGATGTCCAGTATGGTCGGCTGCTTCGAGTAGCATCCTGAACGTAGTAAGCTATCGTTTTCATCTGTTTTTTCTGAGTATTTTGAATCAGCGCAAAATGTCGGTATGCCTTTCACTTTTTGATAATAAACTGCTGTCAAAAACTGTATCTATTGCACTCTATCTCTTGGTTTGTATTGCACTCTATCTCCTGGTTTGTAGTAATCATGTTTTGGTTTTCTTGACAGAAGTCGGAATTTTTTAAACAGAATTTTTCAGTCCAAAGGAAAATGTGTTCAGTGTATTTCAAAGCAGCTTTTGATATAACAGGATCTTGACTGAGATACTAATAATCTCACATTTGATGTCTAAAGGTTTCTTCGTTGTTCAACCTGAACCTATAAGTTTCTTCATTGGTTCTTCGCCGTGACTTGGGAAAAGGCCGTTCCATCCAAATGTCATCCTGCACTATCATGGTAAGACACTTAGGTGACTAAATCAATTAGCTTCATTCAGCGTTATATTAAGCGTTTTTGTAATTGATGTTTCAATTGCCAAGTTCTGAACTTAATTGTTCCGAGGATCTACAAACGACTCAGATTTTGTATCACTGCTGGTTTGAAAATACCATGTACTACTCTTGATAGGTTCAGTAAATCATTAGGTGAATAAGGTACTATTCGCACCAATAAATTGGCTAACTTGGATTTGAAGGGTACAGAGGTCATGATGACCTGAAATGAGAATAGGCTAATCTGAGCCCTTCACAAATAAATCATAGTTGGTGAAAATTAATCTGTGCAAGAGTCTATTTTTAACCATGGATTTGTTTTATAATTTGGGAACTAATACAGTACCATGAAGATACCATATTTCAAACTGAAGAGAACACTTTTTAGATTGTACGAGGGCTTATCTCTTAGTTTTGTAGTTTGAGAATTGAGATAAGACCATGTTATCTATTATACATCAGGATATCAATTTACTACTTTTCTGTTTAGTTCATTCATAGATTCATCACAGAAGTCTAATATACTATAAAAATCAGTGATATGCTATCTTAGTTTTTAAAAAAGTAACAGATGCTTATGCTAAATTCGTTTTGTAGAATATAGAGAAAGATGCCGCTTTTCTACTCTAGGTACTGTTTTTGACTGACGTTGTTAGAGTATATCACGGTTTGGACTATATTTGGTAGTTTAAGTTTGTAATACAATTCTATCTCTAGTAGTCTTCTTGGCCCCTAAGTCTTCTAGTACTATATAAACAGCTTAAGGGCTCACGTTGTAATCACCTCAATCAATATCAATACAGATAATATTCCGCAATTCTACATGGTATCAGAGCGGTTCGCTCCGCCTAGGGTTTAGCACCACCGCTTCCGCCGCGCCGCCCCCAGGGAGATCGTTCTCCGCCGGGAGCCGCGTAATAGTAGATTAGATCTTACTTCACCAAATTTTTCTCGCCGGCCGCTTGACCGGCGTTTCTTCTTTTTTCGCCGATCATAGATCGGATCGCGTCGTCCACAACCATATGTCGTCATCACGCGCCTCTACTTCAACCTCAGCGTCGACTCATCTCCGGCAAATCATCGCCAACGATCGTTCCAAGGAGGCTCCGCGCGGCGCCCCAAGGGACGCCTTCACGCGCTACGTCGGCTTCTCCGTCCTCACGTCGTCACCATGCCGCCCGTCTTCGCCTACATCAATCCCGAGTACGCGCCTCGCCGTCAACAAAGGGTTGCACCTTCATCACCCGTGGTCATCATCGCCGACAACCATCTACACCAACAACATCGTCACATCGTCGCCGCCACCACCAATCGTGGTCCTCGTCAATGCCAAAAAGTTCTTCTTCACGAGCAACGCCACACTCATACAAGCGGAAAATACGGGTCTAATCCACGAAATCGACTACCGCAACAATTTAATCGTCATCAACATCTACCTCGTTGTCTTCGTCCACCACGACCTCGCCACCAGATTCGCATTCTAATTTTTATTTTGTACTAAATTTATTTTCTTCTTACAACTACTTCATCTACTCTGATAAATCGGCGGACAACTTCTACGCACCGACCGTTCACGGAGAATTTCTCTGCTTCTCCCTCCGGCTCTGGCGCGCATGGCTCGTGATGGTCCCTGTCTTCGTACGTCCGATATTGGCAACATCGACGCGTGCCTTCGTCCCCGGCATGCTCCCGAGTTTGGCAAGCTCGGCAAGGCGTGCCGCCTACCTCGACTACTCCAACTCAAACTACATAGACCTCAACTACTACGGCGAACTCTCCAGGCTCAACGACGACATCGACCACAACACAACGACATCATCAACTTCATCGACTTCATCAACGGCGACTATATCACCAATGGAATCATCGACCACGACTACAATGCCCTACTTCCAGCTACATCGACATCGACATCGACATCCTCTTCCATCTCTGCCTTCGGATTATGCTCCAGTCAGACCGTTCGCGTCACTACCGATCTGACTGCGAGGGAGTGTTAGAGTATATCACGGTTTGGACTATATTTGGTAGTTTAAGTTTGTAATCCAATTCTATCTCTAGTAGTCTTCTAGTACTATATAAACAGTCTAAGGACTCACGTTGTAATCACCTCAATCAATATCAATACAGATAATATTTCGTAATTCTATAGACGTCTCAAACTGTGTCTCGGGTCACATATGTCAAATGTGAAGAATATAGTTATCAATTATTTCAAGCTGCTATGTAAATACGCAACCCATAAATCTTCTGACTGGAAAGTGAAAACTAGGCAGTTTTTTTGCATATCTCATCTACTACTGAATTGAATTGGCAGGCTGTTTTTACACAATCCGTAACTTCGGGCTTACTTTTCTTAATAGCAAAGTGACCATTTTTGTTCTAAAGTTCTCTCTAATCATGAAAATAAACATGGACCTCCTGAATTCATTGATGAATACCTATATGTGAACTATGTCATTTCTGTTCGGCTCATGTTAAGTGTAGCAAAGTTGATGGTGGAGCCAAATAACTGTTGGCCTCACTTAATTTTGGGAGACGAATGTTTTTATTGCTGCATTTCTCTCCATCATGTGACACAATTCCCGACGTTTGTTTGAAGGTGTTGACATCGAGATTGAGAATCCTCTCTCGCCCACACCCCCGCTCACCTCTTGTACGGGGCTTCTTCCTGGCGAGCGGCATGTCGTCTATCTGCTCCTCCCTGTCCGCCAGCGCACCGGTCTGACCTTTATCAGCGTCGCCACTCTCCTCCCCTGCTTTGACCCCTGCATGAGAGCACCTTTCGCGACCAGCCATGCTCCAGGGCGTGTGACCCCGCTGCTCCAGCACGCCCGCCACCGCTCGCCTTTCATGTATGCGCGTGCCACTATAGACGTACTGCCTCCGCTCCTCCCTAACCACCAGAGCTATGACCTCAACCATCGCTGGCCCAAGTCCCCCGTTGTTGTCTGTCACGGATGCCACTCGTCGCCACCAGCACTGCTCCGACCGTTAGCATGCGCGCCGGCGAGAAGGACCGCGGCCATACAGGAAACAGGGGAGGCGGCTACAAACTAGAACACATGGTTAGGCGGCTTGAACTCGCATGCGGAAACGGCGGCGGGAAGCAGAGAGCATGTTGTCGCGACATGTCTTGGGAATTGGCAATGGCAGCGGCGCTCTGGTGCATACAACGTGCTTGACAGAATGTCCAGGAGAAGGATAGTTTGGATGAAAGTGCTGATAGGTGGGCCCTATATCCCAAACGGCTGCCTTGTTCACGGTCATTTGTCCTACACAGTTATCGGTTGCCACGTCAGCCTAACAAGCAGGCCTCACCGGTCAGTTTCAATGTTAACCAAGGGTTAAAACTGAATCAGTGCTTTTTGTTACGTGTTAGCGCTGAAGTGGTGATGTTTTGAAATTCTAGCGAATAGTGGTGGGTTTTTGAAACCCTAGTCGTAAATGTGGTGGTTTTTTATTTTTGCTGTTGCCAATAATTGTTTCTTATAGTCATTTTTGCAGCTATCGATACAAATGTCTTATGGGCAAGAGTGGAGTTTAAAAATTCAGAAAAAATGAATGAAAATGCAAGCATTGAACGTTGCACTTTGAGTGATTGTGGGTGTATCTGTAAAAAAACATTCTCTTCCGTTGCACGTATGAGCATATTACCTAGTTTAGTATATAGATATATCCAAATTTAAACAAACTTGAGACATCTTTTTTTAGAATGGAGGAGTACTATATTATTCTAACCCTCGGCGGCATCCACCACGCATGATTCCTATTTGACGTCTTTGACATCAGTTAGGCAGGCTACGCCCCACGCACTACTTCACGGTGGGCTGGCCCAACAAGGTAACTTTATCTATTATATTTGCTGTCTTTTTTGTTTTTTGTTTTTTGTTTCTTTTTTTGTTTTTGTTTTCTATTAATTTATCTTTTAATTTTTATTAGAATTTGTTTATTTTAATTTTATTTCTATTTTCATTTTTACTCCTTTTCGAGATTAAGATTTTATATCACGTTTTTATCCTTTTTATGATGTTTTCCCAATTCTATCAAAATGGTGTGGCACACTTTCATAGTAGAATATATGCTTAAACTTTCGTATTAATGTTTTCAATCGATTAGATTGTGCTGCACCAATTACATAAGATCATCAATGCAAACTAAAAATTGTTGTAAGAAGAAAACCAGACATGGCTTACCGTAATCAAGAGATTTTTTATAAAATGGGATAATTTATGTCGAAAATATCAAATAAAAGAGGGTAAGATTTGTACATCTTTTGTGTATGAGAAAAATAATTGTACATGTGAGTTTATCATGCTTCTTTCAAAAACTATAGTATAAACTCTCTCCGCATTCAAGCAAATTATAAGTTGAAGACTCAACACTAAGGCCCAGTTCTTTTGGCGGTTTCTTCGACAATCTGCCATATACCCAGCTTCCTGGGGAAGCTGGTTCTAAAATTTTGTGAGGCTTTCAAATTAGTTTAGCCTTAAACAGTGTGGAAGCCTCGTAATATTTTTGAACCGGCTTTCCCAGAAATCTAGGGGTATGACAGCTTCTCGGAGAAGCCACCAAAGGACTGGGCTTAAGGCTCCGATTGGATGTAGACATTCAAAGTCTTGGCACTGCATTGGTTCACTTTCAATATTACAAGATATTTGTATTGTGACTGAATGCCAATTTTTTGTTCGAATGTTTAGGAATTTGAAACCAAGACATGATATCTAGGTTGGTGCTAGATGTTGTTTGATTGGCCAAAGTGATAAATTACACTTGTATGAGAGTATATGTTGATTATATTGTTTTATACATGTAGGAATATTTTTTGTTTTATACATGGTCAAAGGGCTTTTTTAGAGCAACTCTAGCGGATCCCGTAAATACCCGACCCATAAATCTTGTTTACGATTTGTAGAAAAACTGTTTTATGGTCCCACTTGGGTCGGTGCCGAGCATATCCCGCATTTCTTGCATGTTTTTGAAGGGAATATGTCCTAGAGGCAATAATAAAGTTGTTATTGTCGTATTCCAAGTATATGATAGATGTTTATTTTGCATGTTATAATTGTATTAAAAGGAAACATTAATACATGTGTGTTTAATAAAAAAATAAAGTGTTCCTAGTTATGCCTCTCATATAAACTAGCTCGTTGATTAACAAGATGATCAAGGTTTCCTGATCATGGACATTGGATGTTGTTAATAACAAGATCACAATATTGGTAGAATGATGTGATGAACATTCATCCTAAGTATAGTAATACGATCAAAGTCATTATGTTTAAATTATTATAACATCATTACAAAGTAACTTTAGTCCTTAGACCATGAGATCATATTAATTGCTGACACCGGAAGAGTACTTTGATAACATCAACCATCACACCATAACAGAGTGACTATAAAGGGGGGTTTGGATACTTTGAAAGTGTTATGTTGATGCACATGAATCAAGAGTGGAATTTGTCCATCCAAATGACGAAGAGATATGCTCTGGGCCCTCTCGGCTATATTACATTGATATAGCTTGCAAGCAAGTGATGGGGATCACTAGAATGTTATATCACGGGAACGAGAAAATAGTATATGTCGGCAACGAGATCAAACTAGGTATGGGGATGCCGATGATCGAATCTTGGACATGTAAAATATCGCGAGACAAAGAGATTTAGTTACAATGTTAAAGGTTCACATGATCACAAGAAGTCATTGTTGAATATGTAGGAGTCAGTACGGATCTCTAAGTCCCGCTGCTGATTATTAATCGGAGAGGGCTCTCGATTATGTCAGAGAAAGAATATCAAAGCGCTAGAATTATTTCAATGGACACCGTAATTGTTTTGGGTGAAATTGCTAAAATTGGTTCTACATGTGAAATTGAAATGTAGTAAGAGGTTTATTCTGAATAAATAAATAAAAGAGTTTTATTAACTGAGAGATTGCATTTAATTTGGTGGAAATTTAATGGATTTTGAGTGGACAAAATGGAGGTTTTTTTTGTGAGTGGGAGCTCCACCCACATGAATGAAGGAAGAGGTGGGGGCACCCACCTTGGCCGCCGGCCATGGCAAGGGGCTTCCCCCCTATAAAAGGCACCCCTCCTCTCACTTATCACTTACACCTCCACGTGAAGGGTCTCTCCCCCTCTAGTACTATTCCACATGGTCTTAGCTTAGCGAGATACATGTTCCCGGTGGATTTTTCTAGAGCAAAGGATTTGCTACTTCCGCTGCATTCCTGGAGCGAGGTCGCAGAGGTTGTTGGAGGACCGGACGTGTGTGTGATCACAGATGCTCCGCTAAGTTGCGGTGTTGCCGGACTTCTAATCGATCTTGAGACCGACAAGTAAATGACTACATCATCCACGAGTACAACCTCGTATATCTTTGTCGTTCTTCAAGGGTATGTATTCTATGGATGTATATCCACCCGTTGATTATATCTAGGTAGATGGATCTTGGTGCTTACAGTTCCCATTATAGGATTTTTTTTGTTTTCTATGCTACGAACCCAACAGTTTTACAAGCTGGGAAAATCTATTTTATGGGTCAGTGTAACATCCCAAAAATATGAAACAATGATCATCAAACTCTAATCACTAAAATTAGGGTTAACAAAAACTTTGATTAAATAAAAACCAAATGAATGCATGTGCGTATGTGATGATTTGATAAATGCATGAATGGACTTGTGTGATTCAACTAAATAGTAAGGAATGGTTCAAAGATGAATATAACATCATCTAAACCATTTGAAAGCAGAAACAAATCAAGAGAAAATCACAAACAATTCAAATAAAGCAAATGGTCATTATTGCCAATCTTGCTTACTAGGTCACTTTGAGTGTTTCTAGTCCAAGATTTCAAACAGAAACTTTTCCAATTCTTTTCACCCCTTGCTAGACCAAGTAAAAGTGAATCAAAGCCCACCTTTCAAACTTGCAGAAACAGTTAGGAACCCCATTCAAATGACAATTCAAAATTGAATCTTTAACCTATGTGAAGATCACACATTTTCAATACCCAACCAAATCAGTGCACCTTGACCAATCCAACTAACCAGATACTCCCTAGTATGTGCCTAGCAAACCCACCAAGTTTGAATCCAAAATTCAAATTTGAATTTCTTTCGGCCATTTCATCAAACACCTTGTCAGCAGCAAACAAACAAACACAAAACACTATAGTGAGCAGTGATCAGTGCCTAACTTGCTCCCTCTATATCTCACTCTACACTCTCAGTAGATGATCAAAGTAATCTAACTAGATTTAGCACCACTGTGAGCAAGCCTAGCCATTAATGGTGAGCATGTCGAGAGCACCATTGTCACCCCCATGTCGCCAGCGAGCTAGAGGAAGAACTAGCCTCGCCAACCTTGTCTGGGACACGCAACACCGTCCACCGCCACTCCCTGTCCAAGCCCCGAGCGCAGCCAGCCACTAGACCACCCGCCAAGCACGCGCCCAGTCCCTCTGCGTGCGAGCCGAGAGCGCGCCAGTGCGCCGTCAGCGACACCAACCTACAGACCACACGCCGCCCTCGCCGCTTGCAGACGTGATCGCCAACGCCCCAGCACCCCGCCAGACAACCTCGTTCGCCGCCGCGCGGACCACGCACGCTGTGCGCCATTAAAATTGCCATCGGGCCCACCCAGAGCGCCGCGACATTCCGACCATCTCGCACCGCCCCACGCCTCTCCACCATGCCGTTGAGCGTCGCCAGGGAGCACAACACCGCCCCTATCATCGCCCATGCCAGTAGCACTCTGTGCCTTCGACACCGACGAGATCCACCCGCGCCATTTGGTCCCCTTCAGCCACTATAAAAGGAGGCCTCCCCCACTCATTTTCTTCACACCAGTTCACTCCCCACCTCTCACTGATCACACCCACTCACTCCCGGAGCAAGCCGAGCACCAGGTGGCCGGAATTTCACTGGAGTTCGTCGCTGCAGAGGAGGAGAGGCGTCGTCGATTGGAGTTGCCCCAGGAGAAGCTGCCGGTACCCGGAGAATCGCCGTCGTCGACTTCGTCGTTCGCCCCCATCGCCGACCATCGCCTGAGCCCTGTTGAGCCTCCCACGACCCCCATCGGCCGCGCTAGTGTTCTGTCTTGCTGGCGCTGCCCGACGTGGACGATGAACCAGAGCCGTTCGATTAGAGTTAGATCCTACGATCCTAATCGCCCCATACCGCTTCGCCCCTCGTTGTCTCACTGACGAGTGGGGTCGCTCACTTAACCAGCCCGCGCGCGCACTGTGCATAGTGGGCCGGCCCAGTTAAACATCCTGCGCAACCCACTAATTCAAATTTAGATTTATTCATTTAATTTCAAACCCAGTTCTGTACCTAGATTCAAAAATCAACCCAGCTCGATTCACTGAACCAAAATGCATGAAACCAGTTCTGTTAGAAAGGTACTGGAATGCTTAATCCAAGCCCGTTGGATTCAAACCATTTAGATTTGTAGATCATCCATGGTAAAAATAACAAGGCAGAAGCTTTTCTGCATTCAAACATTTTTCAAAATTCAACCATAAGAGCTTTTGAGTTGATTCCAACTCTCAAAAATCACATTTAACCATACGTTTCAGAATATATCAAAATATATAGGTTTAATTACAGAAATAATGATCAAGTAATAAAAGAATGCCACATGGGCATTTCTAGTAACTTTAATTAATTAAAATAAAAAGGTTAAACCTTATTAAATTGTGACACCACTTTAAATCACATTCCCATGTACTGGAATATGTGGTGATGACATGTGTCAACATGATCCCATGTTTGAGTTGGAGAATATTAAATCTTAAGTAGTTTTTAAATGAGTAGAAATTACTTTTCTCAATAAAATAAATAAGACAAGTGCTATAATCCTTGTAATGTTAGTGATGATGCTAGATCATCTAGTGTGAACCTTTGTGTGATGATTAGAAATAGTTTAGTATTGTTTGGTGATTGTGTACCTCGTATTTATTTATAGACGCCAGTACCGACCAAGGATGCAAGGAGGAAGGAGGATACTACGAGGAAGAAGTCGAAGAGAACTTCAACCACTACTCTGCACAAGGCAAGCCAATACTTGTAAGCTACTAATTAAGTAAGATAACACTTGCATCTTAGCAAGCTACTACTTGCTTGTTACTATGCCAACTATATGCCTTAAGCATATGTGATTATACCCACTTGACACACCATCCTAGTTTTACTTGAAAGATTAGTATTTTATTTTCTTATTTAAAAGCTTTCTATCAAAAGTTTACTTAGTGACTTGTAGATTCTAGAAAGATAATTGAAGGTAGCATAAAGAGCATAAAATTTGGCCTAAGTTAGATAATCTTGATGTTATCCTGAGGCATGAGATTTTACTTAGATAAGATACACTTGTTTACCACCCCTCATTAGTATCTACCCCCACTTATAGATGCTAGTGCTAAGCATAAAACTTGATCGACTTTAGATGGGAATACTTGGTGAAAATGATTATGAAAACCTTAGAATGATGAGTCATTCTACTGAAATGTTTTGACATGTGTTTCCGAACACCAGATGATTTTGATGATGAAAATGTTAAGGCATGAGCCTTAGCCCTTTATAAAACTGATGGTTGTCTGGATGCGATACCATTCCAATTTTACCGTACAACCACAATACCCAAAAATTGGGTAGGGCTTTACTAGAAATTTATATACCTTAGTATGGGTTCCCTTGCGGCCAAGGTCTGAGCTGAGGCTACCTTGTGAAGATTGTCCACATGTGCAGTACCCAAGATGACGGTTGGTCATGGTTGGGAGGCCAAACTCACAGGAGAGGATCCTATACTAGGGCGTGTTATTGAAAGGTTAGGATTGATTATCCGCATACTGAGTATGGTGAATTCAGGATTGTTCCTGACGGATGTATCGAATGTTGTGGTGAAAGTGTACAATCTCTGCAGAGTGTCAAACTATTTGAATAGCCACGTCCGCGGTTATGGACAGTTTGAGTGGCCATACTATTCCATCGTCAGATGTTTTCAAAAGGACTTGTGAAATGATTTGTGACTTTGGCTTGACCACAACAGTGTGGTGACATGAAATTCAAGTTCCCACCTAGGTGTTATAAAACTTTCAACTAGCTTTCTTTGCTTCTGAACCTAGTAGAGGTAAATCTGACTTTTTGCAAAACAACCCTAGAGCTTAGTATATCATATTCAAAACCACTTCACTTGTTAGTATTAGTTTGCGAGTACTTAAAGAGTACTCATGGCTTTGTCCCTGGCTATTCCCGTGGCCAGACTATGAAGAGGAGTATCCGGAGGACGGACAGCAGGAAGGTTTCGACAACTAGGATCATCTCCCATCGTCAGCATTGCCTGTGACCCTGAAGATGGAGCTTCGCCTACGCTATCATTACTATTATTTTATTCTGCTGCTTGAATTGTATTAAGAACTGGATCATGAGATCCTTATTTGTGTAAGACCTTATGTATGGTTTGTAATGGATGAGGTACTGTGATATCCAATCTGTTATGTCTCGCAAAAATGGTAATCCTGGAATTGCGATGTATGGCATAACATGCATCGGTGATTAAAAATCCGGGTGTTGACAGCCAGGAATGCGGGATCTTCTCGGCGTCAGCCCAAGCAAAACCATAAAAATTGCAATGTTGTCACTTTTCAATAGGAATTCAACAAATATGCAAATGAACGATCAATCGGTGCACTAGTTTTTAAGATGCAAAATAAGAGTTCATCACCACAAGTGATCAAAAAGTTGCACGTCATCTCATCTTGGATTTTGTGATCACATCAAACAATGTCACCGAAGCCGATGCTGTAGGCATCTCCACGTCCACCGACCACCACTTGCATCTCCACCGCCACCACCACTTGCTGAAGCACCACCACTTATTAGAAGATCTTGCTTCCTTCGTTGTAAGATATCCATTCTTGCAAGCTTCCACCACTCTAGGTATGAATCCATTTTGGTTGGATCCATCATCCTTGTTTTGTTCTCCTAGTCCATTAGCTCCTTCATTGACTTCTTCTCTTTGATGTGCAATCTCTTCTCCTCTAAATCTACCTTGCGCTTGGCATCTTCCCGGAGTGCTTACCACCTTACAAGATTGATCGCATTCTTCTTCTCGGCCAACACCATCTTTGCCTCCAGTATCTTCATCGTCATTACTTCCTTGACTTGGTAATTTCATCGATTTTATATCTCAAACTTGATGCTTCGGTTTCGAGAATTAGCTTCTCTTTGGCCCTCTTGTTTCCATCTAACTTCCCCTTGTTCCTTCCTAAATTTTCTTCATCACTGATATCATCCAATTCAAGCAATGAACCTTTCTTCGGTGGTGCTTCTTGTTCCCTTAACCTCCACCCGCCCATATGATCTAGCAATTTGTAACAATGTTGAAGAGAGAATGCTCTATTCTTGGAGTTGGCCATAGCTTTATACTTTTCCATTGCAATGTGTTCCTACAAACACATAAGTTCAACAAGTTAGCATCATGAACACAAAGTACAAGAATTTGTGAACAAGAGGAGATGCAGAACTAACTCACATAATCACCGATAGCTATGCCACTTGGTGGTGCTACTCGCACTTTCTCCATAGCTCCACTCCACCGGCTACAACATGCCTTGGTCACATCCCACCATCCTTGTAGGTACCTATACGATCGAGTAACCGGTGAAGCAACCCTAGGCATGAGTTTGAATAATTTGTCCTTGGTTCGTTACTAATAGGACTTCCTGGTTTGATCGGTGTCGGTCACCGCATCCATGCACATCGACAACCATGCCCACACCAAGCAAGTGTCTTTGATTTCAGTGTAGTTCACTACTCTTTTTTCCCTTCCACTTTGAGATGAATCAAATGCTTCCTCCTCGATCTCTTCAACCTCATCTTCATCCATGCCATCCTCGACCTCATCCCCATCCATATCGAATGAATCAAGCACCGAGCCAATGTTGACCTCACTCCCATTAAGTAAATTCATAAATGAGGATGGAACCTCAGACGATTTGAGCCTACACTAGCACAAATCAGAAACTGCGACGAGAAATCAAAACACTTGGGCAATCGCATCGGGGAAATTACATACCTTTAGGATTTTTGGAGAACACGTTGCTCGCGACAACAGGGTTGGCTTGTAGGACGGCGATGGCGGTGCGGGGTTGTAGCGATAAAAGGATGACCATCGCGTGCTTCTTCTTTGGCCCCTCTTTGAATATCTTATTTCGCGTGCGAGGCCGTGATGAGGGAGTCGGAGTGTCAATGGCGATTGGCTAGCCTGCAGAGGAAGTGTCGATGACCGGAGGGCCTTACGGGACAATGTGAGTGCCTACGTTCTTCCTATTCTTCACCCAGCGACGACAATGCTCTAAGTGACAATATTAGCGGGCAGGGCACCCGGGCCATATGCCAGAGTGGTGTGGCGGCGGTTGAGAGATCACGACCTTGCCGGCGGGCGGTGGGAGCTCCGTCAGGTTCATCCCTTCAAATCTGGGACATGGTGGCAACGAAACAGGGTTAGATGGGTAGATCGATGGCGACGATACAGAAGCTGGAACGAGGCTAGCTGAAATGTATCCCCCATGTGAATCTCTTCACGAGTACAGGTCGCGTTTGGTTTGGATGCCGAGCCCGCGTATGTACAGGTTAGGACGCGCGGTTTTTCGTCCCCCGTAAAAAAAATATGGGTCAGGCTGTGTTTATGGTACCTACTCCCCGCCTTTTTTCTGCGAAAAACTATAAAATTGCGGTTATTTTACGGGATCCGGTAGAGTTTCTCTTACGTAGTATGCATAAACTAACTAGGTGTGTATTCCCATAAACAGACATAGGAAAACCAAAATCTAGTTAAGTGAAATATTTTTAATGCTAATCATGAAACATAAAAAGTGATACAACTACTCATCTTTGAGGGTTATCTCCTTTCCATCGACAATCTCAAACCTTCTTAGGCATCTTTTCTTATTTTCCAACTAATTATATTTATGTGCATGATCCTTTCTGTCAAATTCAAAAGTTTAGTGTTTGTTTCACCATGTCAGGTTCGACAATTGTGTTTAGATATCTTTAACATCAGCTAATACATTCACCAACAACATTTTAGAATCAAATTTAACGTATCCAAACCTTTCGCATTTGCTCCATGAATGTAATTATATATATTGAATTTAGAGAGAAAACTTAGGCCAACATTAGCATAAAAATTCATAGAAGATGCCTACTTCCTTTTTCAAGTTGAGACCGTATTGACCTCCAATGCACAATGCAATAAGAAAGATTGTCAAATTATGAGTAAAGTAAAACTCAATTCTGGGTGAAAGAGGATAGAAATAGTTAAAGGAATCAACAAAAAAATTTGTTGGGCGCAAACGACACTAAATGAATCTACAAAATATGTTTAAACCACTTAATTTAAATGAACATGATAAAGCAAAAAATTGATAAACAACCAAGAGCATAATTAAACCAATTCAATTCACTTTTTCAAACATATTAATTTACATTAGCAAATAGGAGTAATAAAGACCTTACTTGAGAAATACAATTAAATATTTAGCGTTCCTATACAAATCAACAAGGCCAATGTTTGGATTATATAAAAATATAAATTATTAAATTTATGTATAGATATTAAATAATGTTTTCCCAATTTTAAATTGTTGGGAGTAAAATATAGCATAGATAGTATGGGCGTGAAAGTGCGCGAGCTATCGTCGGATTGATGACAAGTATGCCATAGGAGTCCTAAGAGCGTTGGAAAAGATGGGGTGTGAGTCGTACGGGATTCAGGAGTGGTGATCACACAAGTTTACCCAGGTTCAGATTTAATAGCGGTGATCGGATCCTACTCCTGCTAGCACCCTATTAATATATTGGCTTACAAGAGCGGTTGGCCTGTGCGAGTTGGTTGTGATTATGCCCTAAAGGCTCCCTCAGGTCCGGCTTATAAAGGTGTCAATACCTAGGATTACAGGAGAAACCTGTCTGGCTATATTACAGAGTCGGTACTAGTTACGGCTTGGACTACAAGTAATACTATAGGCCTAAGTTGATAAGTATTTTAGGCCTTATCATAGTCGAAATTGACTCCATACTTTTTTCTTGAGTGAGCCGCCTGTGAAGCAAAGCTCTAACCTGTTAGTGCGCCACCCTGATCAGCGAGTCCTGTGGGTATCCCCGGAAATTATATCCCCAATGGTATCCCCGAGAAGTCCCCAAGATCTAAAGTCGGATTATCGTCTAGCTTGATGGTTCTTCGGCTTGTAGAATATTGAAGGATTCTCGAAAACTTCATTCAAATGTGTAGGATTCCGATTCTTGTCTGAGTCGGATACGTCTTCAAGTCATTTCTACGTTAGTTTCAAACTTGAGCCGGATTTTGGACAGTGACATCGCCTGATAACTTTTCAGGCCCCGTCCTGTCACTGACAAGTATTCTGTCAGCATGACCATTGGTGGTTCGCATTGTGCGGAACCGAGGCAACCTTTCAATGCACGCGCGGAGATCGAGGGGGTAGAGGCTTCATGAGGAAGCTACATGCCTCTCTCCTTTACGCATGGCGTTAATCTAGCGCACTAAGCGCAAACACAGAGGTTAGTTTATAGGGAATTTTTCCTCTCCCCAGATTCACTCGTCACCACTTTCGTTGTTCCTCGTACTCCTCAAGTTATTACCATCCTTCTCCTCGCCCCCACATACACATCTAGCGCCACCACTTTTAGGTCGCTTCTGACGAGATGGACGAAGCAGCATCACGCTCGGGCACGAGAGCAATGTCTTCAGCGTCGGCGGCAGATGACAAGAAGCACATGGGCCTCTGGGTCTCTAGCGTCATGATGACCATAATCTCTAGATGATGGAGGACAAGGGCTACCTCGCCGCCGGTGTGTGGCGGAGTGGTCTCAATGAAACCATCCCGGCGCCATGCTACGTCGAGCATGTCCTCTTTGCAACGCATGTCGATCGCGGCCTCAGCCTTCCACCATTGAAATTCCCTAGTGAGGTACTCCAACACTATGGCATTGTAACATCCCAGCATTTAGGAACTAACGGTAGAATTAGGAATATGGAATGATGCATGCATTAATTTGTGAAAATGTGGGTAAATTTTTCGCCAAATAAAAACCTTAAGTGATCAATGTTTCTTTCATACTTTGAGATTGGGCTTAGTCTTAAAGGGTGATTGCTATAGACTTTGATATGATCTTTAAGGATTTATGTGTGTTTTACAATGAATTTGAATTTTAAACTTGAGTGTTTGAATTATAATTCAAATAAATTAGGGATAAGTTTTGAATCTTAATTTAATTAAGAAATAAATATTACAACTTAAATTCTATCCAAAGAAAAACAATAATGAATATGAAACTTATTTCATATCATCAATATATAATCAAGTTACAAAATTATAACTTATTGAAATCATCCACACAATTTAGAAAAGTAAATAAAGAAAGAATAAGAATATTCTTTATTAATAACAATGTAATCTTTATTACAAAAGAATAAAATGAAGATTACAAAATAATAAAAAGAAAAATTACAAAAGAATAAGAAAATTACATTGGATTATTCTATAACTATTCTATATCTAAACCTAAACTAAATCTTCATCTTTATATCTGTACCTGCAAAACAAAACAGAAAATTAAATAGAAAAATAAAAAGGTTAGTGTTAGTAGTATTTTCTCTCAGACATGTCAGTGAAGTGCACTAGACAAATTCATCATTGAGAAATTTATATAAAAGGGGCAAGTTTCACCAAAATGAAAGAATCCATCTTTCATAAATTTAAAGCCAGAAGTCAAATGACAACCAAGAAGGACAAATTCACCAGCCAGGTGAAAGTAACCTAGTAATAGTAAGTTTCAAAAATTCTGAACATATCCACAAGTGCACAACAAGCACACAGGCAGGACACACACCAACATGCATGTGGTGTGTTGTCAACCTCACATCACAACCCCAAACTCACAAAACCACAAACACAGCCGTGGAGAGGCACTAGTGCATCACTCCACTATTTCCACACAAGAACAGCCAGTCTAGATAGCAGCTTACCAAGCACATCAGCCAAACCAAACCACCAAGGATCAACCAAACATCACCAGGATGGTGACATAAGGAGGGGGATGGATCAGGTGGACAGCAAGATCAAGCCCAGGAGCTAGGAGGAGCAGGTTAGCTCAAGATCAAGCATAGGAGTCTAGCAAAACCAGATCAAGATCATAATCACCAACTTACTCCACAAACATCAGAGTCTGTGGTGAGTTTCATAAAACCTTCACATGATCTAATCATATCATTTAGAGAGAAGCATGTGTTGTTTTATAAAACAAACCCTCAGAAATCACCCAAGTGGGGTGAATCCATCATAGAGTTTTAAACTCTAAAAGCAAACAACAAAGTACCTGGATCCAGCCAGAGCTCAGAGCAACATCATTGCTCTAGTGGTCAAACTATATCTTACAATTCAAGCATACATATATCTATGATCTATTTCTAGGCACATCCCCAAAGCAGGGTAGCACCTTAGAAACAAAGCCTTTGGATCCAGATTATGATCAAGCTCACTACCAATTTTCCAAACTTTGATTCAAAAACAATAGCTGGTACCACTACCAGGACTATCTATATGAACCAATTAGATAAGGTCTAAATCCCTAAGCCTCAGACCAACATCATTGGTCTTAGGGAATTCAGATAAGAGCATCTCTATTTATCTTTCAAAGCCAAGATTGTCTGAAGCATAAACCAACCTAATCAATGGAATATAATCAAACTTGTGTGCCATACCATGATGGTGTCACAAGAACAATTTTATATGAATCAGAATAGACATTTGATCATCATAAATTTAGATAATCAACTTACTAATCATTTTCCTGTTAACACAGGAATCATAACTAGGATATTCCTATATTAAACTTTACTGTTTGAGATCATGATGATCTCAAACCACACACTGGTTCTAAGCCAACAACACTAGAACAATGATTTCATCATATCATAATCATGATCATAAACCCAAAGATGACAGTGAAAACTTATCAAGTCACTGACTTAATCAAACATGATTTCCAAGTAACTATACCATCTGAATCAGATGCAATCCAAGCATAAATCATCTTATAAGCCACCAGAAACATTATAGATCATCTTAAGCAACAAGCCTCAGGCCAATAATCATTTAGCATGTGTACAGACCATCCAGACATGAACTAATTCATCCAGTACTTGATCAATCACATGACAGGAACCCTAAATGGATAATCATCCTAATCTGAATCCGGCATTAGCTAGAGAGGACACTGCCAGCATCTAGCATCGTATCAGCAAGCACATAAAGCACCAGGGGAGAAGAATCAAACTCACTATAGGTCCTCGCTGAAGACTAGAAGAGGAAGCAGAGGGGCCGACGACCATGCGGCACGGGGAGCACCCCATAGGGGGCGCTGCAACCCGCACGACGCCACGGCAGCGACCCTGATCACGCCTGGAGGTGCAGAACATCACCTCGACGCACGACGACCACGGCAGCACCTGGATTCATGCCAATCGGCAAACCCTAGGGGTCGGGACGGCATCGATCCATTGCAGGAGAGCCCCCGACTCGAATCCAATTGGATAGAACGAACGAGCATCGTCGAAAACCCCCTATAGTACCACGGCGGTGACCAGAACAGCCTACGGCGGCGGGAATCGCTGGTGGCGGCATCGCCGGCCACGGGGTCGGGGTCAGAGGAGGAGAGGATAAGCTCGAGGGAGAGAGAGGAAGTGAGGAGTGGGCCGAGTTGGTCCAAACCCTTCGAGGTAATTCTTTTGTCTGTGACTAATGGCCTACTAGGGCCAAATAAGACAAACCAGCCCAAAAATCCTCACAGGCCTGTTTTAATAAAAAGGAAAAGACCAAAATACCCCTGGACTTAATAAAATTCTAGAAAATAAAATAAAATTCCAAAAATTATAAATAAAATATCTTTGGATTCACAAAAATCCAAACTGTCCAAATAAATTAAAACATAAAATTTTAGACATTTAAATTTTATTACGAATTTTGTAAATTATATATTCCTTATGGAATTTTACAAAATTATTGACAGGTGATAATATTAATTAAAATTCACTTTCATTATGTATTAATATTATAGTATTTTTGAAAAATACTAAATAAATATATAGTCACAATTTTTAATGTTTAATTAATAATTCCTAAAAGAATTATTAAATCAATAAAATTCAAATAAAAGGGAAATAAAATAAAATAATTCAATATATATTATAAATATTAAAATATAATATTTATAAATCCTTTATTACTAAAAAGGAACTTTTGGGGGTAAATGCATATAGAATTAAATAATGCATTACATTATTTGCATAATCATTTTGCTTCTTTAAATATTGTCCTTACGGGACAATAATGCTGTTTTTGTAGACATAGAAGCTCAAGGTCCAGTGCAAGCATCAGACTTCACTACCTTGCCATCACAAGGCAAGTTCATCACTTGCTCATGTCCTTTGAAGAGTCTTTATCAAAGTATTTGCAAATTGTGTGTTATCATTTATGCTAAGAAATAAAGAAAATAATATTTTCACAAATAAAGAAAATTATAGATATCATCCTAAGTGGTGATATAATGGAGCAATAGAACTTAGGGTTCTAATTGCAACAATGATAATCAAGTAGGGACTTAATAACCCCTGACATCAGTGATTCTAGCGCCGTATATTACGCGTTAGCCATGAGATTTGGAATGGGACAGAGAAGTCAGTTGTATCTTCTTCCTCTCGCATGAAGCCGGATGTGCAGGTCGTGGCTGTTATCCTCGTAGCGTGCATATTAATTGGTAATTCGTAGAGGATATGAAGCATATGAGTGGGAACCCTCATCGTCCCACGATAGTTCTGGCATCTAACAGTTTGTACAAACCATTGCCATAATTCATTATGTGGGCATGGTGTACACCAAGGAGGCATGCGGGGTCGCGAAGGGGGCAGTGATTGGCTTGGACCAACTACTGGGCCCCACATCATGGAATTGTGGATGGGAAAGTACGCCCGTTTGTGCAATAAGGAGTTGATCTCTCATGGTTAAAGTAACGCACCTCTGCAGAGTGTAAGAACTGTAACTTGTTACTCCTTGTTCCTGGAAGGAGCTACGAACGCGGTAGGAAAGGAACTCCATGAAAGTTCTAGTCAACCTGTGAAGGCTGATTGTCAAAGATTTTCATAATAAAATCAATCTTTGAAGAAAGATTTACAAAATTGCATAGTGCCAAGGATTTATAATCCGAGGTGGTAGTTAGAGCATTAAACTTCCCACCTTGCATATAATGAACTTTTTGGGTAACACTGTTACTCATTCTTTCCTTTGATCCTTTGCTTAGACTCTGAGGATCCCGAAGACGTGTTAATGTATGCAGCCGAATGCCAAGAAGATGTGTTCTACGAGGAACCTAATCTGTCCGGAGGAGTTGAAGGAGTGGATTACAAAATCCTCTATGGTGTCGATGATAACGAGTCTAACTAAGTATCTCTAGTTAGTAGTAACCAACAGGGTCGAGCAGCATGAACTCTATAGAATAAGCTGTTGAGCTCAACTCCTAGTCGGAGTTGTTACTTTTAAATTCCACTGAAACACTTTATATTTTGGGTTATAAGTTGAATCTTTTGGAAGTCTCGAACTTCTGTTATTGTAATAATAATAATGTGTGTACTTTTGTAATATGGACCCGCAATGTTACTGTTGTACCACTCTGAGGGATGTGATATTTACGGAATGGTGTTTTGTGGATGTCATGTCAACGACTATAGTGTACTACACATGCAGTGGTATGCTGGGTCACCGCAGTTGGTATTAGAGCAAATTGCTTTGAACTTAGGTTGGAAACCTAGTAAAGGGTATTACCTGTAGGAAAAGCTAGCAATGATAAAGAATTCTCTAAAAGTAATATAATGGGTATTCAAATGAGAATATTCCGTTATATATTTTGCGATAATTCTTTGTTATGATGCAATATATCATTGGATACTAATCAAAATTATTTTTCTGATATACAGAGATATGGCACCAAATTTTCCAAAACAGACTTTGGTAAGGAAAGAGGAGACTCTGGATGATTATCAAGGATCATTCAAAGACCAACTTCGTCAACTTTTAAAGCTCTTTAGTTGTCCAACTAGAATTCCAGTGAACACTATCACTTACCTTTATGGTCGGATGTTATCCAAGTATCGTGTGAGTATCCAACTTCCAGAGGAGCTCGGATTATATCATGATCTACCTATAGGAGAAGGTAGGAGTCATTTAGCAGCATATCATGTTGCTGTTGTGGAGGCGATAGCTAATATCCGGGAGAAGAAAACCAAGGAGCTAGAAGGTAGCACATTCTCTATGATACCTCATGATTCTATAGACTCGGAGCCTATACCGGATCATCTTACTTTGGTTAAGAAGCATCCTAAGTTAGCTTCCAAGTTTATGGATAGATACCGAACACTCGTTGCGTCTTTTTATAAGACCCATCAAGTGATTGTTGAAGACAAAAATGACATGTTAGAGGATCTAACTGATCCGGAAAGGAGGAAGCAGTTAGCATTCCAGCTAGAGAAAGAAGCAAGTAGTAGTGCAACACCTATTTTTAAGGATATACCTATAGATCCTGAATCTTTTGTACCATATCCTTATTCACCAAGACCTGAACCTATACATGATCCTACTATGGATATGTGGTATGTAGTACCACAGGGGTCAGAGGATGGTTCTGACTTAGAACTTCCTATTGAGAATTCGGATGGTTGGAGAATGGGATCATATGAAGGATCTCATGAACACCAAATGTCCACAGATGGTTCTGACAGGAATGTTGGACAATCTTGTTGGATGGGTGCAAGAATGAACCCTAATAACAGTAGTAGAAATACCATGTCAGTAGATAATCAGGATGAAGAAGAGCCTGAGGAGAGAGTGTTTGAATCATCAACACCTTCTCAAAACCCAGGGAATATACATTATCCGGTGTTTATTATTTTGCCCACGACAGCACCTGGGAAGCAGCAGGATCTGCGTATCCTGTTGACAACTCAAGAAATGAAGCTCAGGAGATGCAGTCTGGAGATAATGTTGAATGTGTTTCTGAAGACTTTTCAGCTGAGCTGGAGGGAGTCAATGCGCTCAGGTTGAGTAATGACTCAAGTCCTGACACTTCAGATACAGAGTATGTTCCTTCTGGAAGGCCATATGTTCCACAAACTGTGCGACGAACCACACGTCATCACGGTTGGACATCAGGCATGTACGATGAGCGTAGTTACTACTAGAAGGAGACAATTAGTTAGTAGTATCAAGTACCGTGTATTGTACCCCAAGTAATAAGGTAGTTTTGTGATTATACCTATATGGTATATGTGTAGGGGTTCGTAGCATGGAAAACAAAAATTTTCTATCGCATACAAACAAACAAGCCAAGATCTATCTACTAGATTGTAGCAACGAGTCGATGGAATAACTCACCCTCGAAGATTCCAAAGTGTTTAACGAGAGCAGATTCTCGTGGGTGATGTAGTCGTACTCTTTCCGATCTCAAGATCGCGTAGACGATCCTTCCAGCGCCACGTTCCAGCAGCGCTCCCGCAGTCGGTCACACGTTCGGTACTCGACGAAGACCTTCCTCTCCCTTGTTCCAGCAGGCAGCGGAGGTTGTAGCACTCTCCTCGCGATTCCGGCAGCACAACGGCGTGGTACCGGAAGTAGAGGGGAGATCCCGCAGGGCTTCGCCTTAAGCCGGTGCGAGTATGGTGGAGCTTATGAGAGAGGCTATTAGTGGTCTAGTAATTAGACACACCAATTAGAGGGCTCTAAACCAATTAGAAGGCTCTAAACCGAAATAGCTCTAAACCGGGGTTTAGATCTAGGGTTTAGATCTAGAGGATAGGAAGTTGTGTGTACTAGGAGGGGAGCCCTGCCCCTCCTTATATAGGTGGGAGGGGCTGGCCGGCCAAGGGGAGGGAGGGGAGTCCCTCCCCAACTCGGCTTGGTGGGGCGCCGGCTTGGGGAGGAGGACTCCCTCCCCAACTCGGTTTCCTCCTCTCCTCCCACTTCCCAAAATTGCCGTTTGACTTTCAAACTGGCCGTTTGACTTTTCAATTTAGGTTTTAAATAAATCCTTTATTTTGGGCAGCGAAGACACCTAGTACATGATGCAATCATTCCAACTTATAATGACACATTCATGTACCCTTTCCCCCTCCGGAGTGCCGGACATTCCGGGACTTTCTAGAATGTTCCCGATGAAAACACCGGAACCATTCCCCAACTCCGAAACGGTACTTTCCTTATATGAATCTTATTCTCCGGACCATTCCGGATCACCTCGTGATATCCCGGATCCCATCCGAGACTCCGAACAACATTCGGTCTCTTTCTCATAATACCATAACTACTCAAACAACGTCGAATCCTTAAGTGTGTCTCCCTACGGTTCGTGAATTATGCGGACATGATCGAGACACTTCTCCGAACAATAACCAATAGAGGAATCTGGAAATTCATATGGCTCCCACATATTTCTACGATTACATTGCGATCGAATGAACCACTTACATACGATACCAATTTCCCTTTGTCTCACGATATGTTACTTATCCGAGGTTATGATCGTCGGTATCTCTACATACCTAGTTCAACCTCGTTACTGATAAGTACTCTTTTCTCGTTCCCGTGATATGTGATCCCTTGTGACCCAGTCACATGCTTGCAAGCTAATTGGATGACATTTCACCGAGAGGGCCCAGAGAATATCTATCCGTCATATGGATGGACAAATCCCACTCTTGATCCATGTGTTTCAACCAATACTTTCCGAACACTCAATGCCACCTTTATAGCCACCCTGTTACGGTGTGGTGTTTGATGACATCAAAGCATCCATCCGGCAAAGGTGATATGCATGATCTCATGGTCGAAGGAATTAGGTTACTATGTATCAGAAAGCATATAGCAATTGAACTATTGAAATGACTTGATCTTTATGCTACGCTTATCTATAGGAGTATGTCCACCATATCATTCTCCTAACGATATGATCTTGTTGTTAATAACATCTCAATGTTCATGATAGGGAAACCACAATCATCTATTAACCAACAAGCTAGTGAAGTATAGAGGCTATACTAGGGACTTCAATTTAAGTTTACAATTCACACAAGTATTAATGTTTCCTTGTTAATACTATTATAGCATGAATATAAACATTTATCATAAACACAAAGATATAATAATAACTATATTTATTATTGCCTCTAGGGCATATCTCCAACAGTCTCCCACTTGCACTAGAGTCAATAATCTAGTTTCAAACCTTTGTGTATTCAACACCTATGGCTTTCCGGTGTTGCATGTACACGATTGCTAGTGGTCAACTGATCTCCGGATCTGACACTTCCAGGTCCGTGTGTAATTGCATGTCTTTGCGTCTCTACGCATCACTCATTCTCTAATGAGATGGCTTTGTAAATGGTCTTTCGGTGTGACCTTTAGTTCTTTGGGGTTAAAACATGTTGATAATATTGTCGCACAATATATCTTCATAGTATTATCCCGCTGTGAACTACACCTAGTTTGATAACAAACTACTTGACACAAATGCCCTCTTTTGCTGCTAACATAGCAGTCATACACTTAGCCTTTTGTTGTAGTATCTGTCACAATGTCTTAACTTTGGAACTCATCCAAATCCATTATGGAACTCACTTTCCATTATATTGTGCCACCCTTAATTTAGATTGAGATAAACTTAATTTGTACTCTGTGACAAAACTAGTATCAATGTAGTACTTTTACAATGAACTAACCATCTATTTGTCACTTCTACAAATAATATACTCTTAGTTCTTCCAAAAAGATCATAAGAATATCCTTACTATCGTCCAATGATCATCTTATGAATCATTCTGGTATATGCTCATAACTTTTAGAGCATAGGACATATCTGGATTTGTACATACCACAGTATGATTGATATAAACACTCTTTGTGATTTCATACATCAAGTATCAATCTATACTTGAATCTTTGTTTCACTTACCAAATGTCAATACACTTGAATATATCAACATTGAACTCTTTCAATCCTTTCTGTGCGACAAGAACCTTTTCTTGTAGTTTCTATATTGAACTCATTCAATATCTCGTTTATGTACTTCTGGCACAACCATATTAGCATCTATTGATGCCAAATATTTGGGTTTTGCCTAAGTCTTTCATCAGGATGAAATTCTTAATATGTGTCAATAAAAGATACATCATTTCTAATCAACAATATGTCCTCCACATAATGTATTAGAAATATGTTTTTAGCGCTCCCACTTAATTTCTTGCAAATGCAAGCATCTTCATTGTCTCCGATGAAATTAAACTCTTTTAACAGTTTCATCATAGTGAAGATTCCAACTCCGCTATGCTTACTTCAACCATTGAAGTTTGCATATGCATTCAGCATCCTTTGAATTAACAAAACCCTTTGGACCATGTCATGCACACGTCCTAGGTAACAATTCTATTAGAAGAACTTGTTTTGTTTATTCAACTACCACATAACAAAATTATATGTAGTGGTTGCTATATTAATCCGTATAGACTAAATATCGCTATGAAAGATCAAATCTTGTCATAGTCAATCTTTGAACATTGTTGTGAACTCTTTCCCAACATGTCGACTATTTCATAGATGTGAAACATCCATGTCTACTTCTTTATAGATCCAAACACAACTGTAAGGTCTTACACCTTTCTCGAGGGTCCTTCAAGTTCAAAACTTGATTTCTCGTGTATGGAACTATCACGGATTTTATGGCTTCAAGCCATTTGACGGAGTCAGGGCCCATCATCGCTTCTTTGCATGTAGTCCGTTCATTATTCTCAAATAATGATTCAACCCTCAAATCTTAGTATTTGATTGTTTACTCGACCTACTTGTTTCAATAGAAACTTAGACCTCCGTGACCACAACCTTTGAGGCACGTGAGCCATGAGCATTATTGCTGCCTCCGGAACACTTTTCGGTGCTGCGCAACTCTACACATATAGCTAAGGTTCTTTTAACCTTATCAAAGTTCTATTGTCCTCCCACTTTAACTTTTCACGAAAAATTCCTTCTCAAAGAAACTTGACGTTCTAAGCGACAAACACTTTTGTCTCCGGTGTTTGTGGAGGAATACTTAATGTTTATACAAAGACAGGTTTATCTGACTTTGGTTGCACACATCTTTCTTATGCATAGCATACCAATGTTTTAAGAAAGGACTACTTGGGTTTTATCCCAAACCATAACTTTATATGGTGTCATTTCAGCGAATTATGATGGAGCTCTTTTTAGTGGAAAAGCGGTAGTCTCTAAAGCTTTTAATCTTTAAAATATAATGGCAGTTCTATATTTTACACCTTTGATCTTACCATGTCAAACAAGGTTTTAATTACATATCTCGAACGCTCCATACTCTTATGGTGTTTCGGGAAATGCAAATCCACGGAACGATTCCTTAAATCTTAGGTATTATGCTAAACTTGTAACTCAAATATCTTCCTTTATGATCTTATCATAAACTATTTATATTCTTGTTACAATGATTTTGCACTTCATCTTGAAATCTTTGAATTTTTCAAATATTTCATACTTCATCCTTATTAAGTAAATATTCATATATTCACTCAAATTTTCGGAGAAAGCATATGAAGTTGAAATCCATCGCTCTTGACTACACATAACGGACTTCGTACAACAATATGTACAAGTTCCAATAAGCTAGTCATTCGTTCCCTTTTGGCCTATGAACGAAGTTTTAATTATCTCTAGGAAAGTTTCACAAGCGTCATATGATCAAAAAAAAATCAGAAGACTCCAAAATTCCATCAACATGGAGTTTCTTCATGTTTTCTTTCCATTATAATTCAAACGGCGATGTCACTTCCCAAGTGATCTTTCAATCAATTTGTCTTTCGACATTTTTAGCACTAGTTTTATGGATGTGATGTCTCCAACGAGATTTGTGAATCATCCATCTTTTATGGATTACGGCAATTATTTGAACAACCCTTTTGTTCTCATAATACCTGATAAAACAAATCTTTGAAGGCAAGCTTTGATGTTTAACGAGCAACACAATAACCCTTTATTTGTTCTCGATGAACATCATCACATATTCTTTTGCTAGTTACTTAGGCCATTGTAGTTCATGAATTGTGTTGTTTCGTATGACGATTCACACCAACAAATTCAGTATCAAATACTTAAGAACCACATTGTTTAATAAGCAAAGAATATAGCCACAACATGTATATCATCTATATACTTAAACTGAACAATTCTAGTCTTTTCTTTTCTGCCATATATTTATGAGATTCTCTTTCAATATTTCCTTTTCTGTTTGAAAGAATCTATCAATATCAATAGTGGAGTCATACATATGACACATAGTCCAAAGCGTGTATAGTTAAATACCAATGTCTTTGGACTTGCACTTTGAAGTAGATCACCATCATCAAATGTTTGGTGTTCTTTCAAATTCCTTTCTCTAGTAATCTCTTGGTGTAGTAAACATTTTACCTACATCAAATATTCACCCTTATCATGGAATCTTCCATGATCAAGCTACTTTTAGCTTATAACGATGAATTTATGAGTATAATGTTGCTATCCAAAACCTTTTGGAGGATTAGGACAACAAGTGTCTCCAACCTTTTTGCAAATTCTCATCAAATATGAGAACATGACTTTTGCCATATTATACTCTATCATGTTGCAACCAACACTTCGTTTCAGATATCACAATATCTTCCACACATCATGGTTTCTGAAACAACTCTTTCAGATCCTAGATAACCTTGATATTAAGACAATCCTTTGAATATCAAGAATCATGGAGACAAACATGATACTTTATATACTAACACTTGGAATTGTTACTCTTGATTTAATACCAATTATTAAACTTCATGGAGTAACCGGAACTTACTGAAAGTTTGCAATAGGACTTTTAAACTTTAGATTAACACTTAAAACAATACGATACCAGTTCGTAAAGTATCTAACCAGAATTCTATAGTTCTATCATCTCAATTATAACTAAGCGCAAGGTGGTAAACGGATGCCAATGACTACAACAACTATGCAAATTCACTTTGATTTAGTTTATGATAAATTGAGTTCTAATTAATAATTAAATTAATCTAGGTGAACTCCCACTCAAAACAACATCCCTCACATTGTTTTAGTGATCACACGAACCAAATCCACTACATCAACTCCGATCATCACGAGAGTTGATATAGTTTCAATGGCGAACAATCGACATGTTCATCATATCTACTATATGACTCATGCTTTACCTTTCGGTGATCCGTGTTCCTGAGGCCATGTCTGTACATGCTAGGCTCGTCAAGATCAAACCTTAGCTACCGCATAAGCAAATCTGGCTTGCTTACGTTGTATTCACCCGCGGAATCAAAGACACCCGATCATCACGTGGTGCTTCGAAGCAACAAGCTTTGGCAACGGTGCATACTAAGGGTGAACACTTTAGAACTTGAAATTTTGTGCATGAGGGATCATCTTATAATGCTACCGTCGTCTACTAAGCAATACAAGATGCATAAAGGATTAACATCACATGCAATTCATAATATGTGATATGATATGGCCTTTCTTCTTTGTGCTTCCGATCTCCATCTTCAAGCACGAACATGATCTCCATCATCACCGGTATAGCATCAAGGTCAATGACGCTTCTTCATGGTTGTCGTCCACCAGCTTCAACTATTACAACTATTTTGAATAGACACGCAGGTCTTAACAGAAATTAAAGACAACCATATGGCTCCTGCCGGTTGCCAACTTACAATAAGGAACATTGCATACATCAAATATAATCACAATCATGGCCATATCACATCACTGCACACCCCTGCAAAACAAAGTTAGACGCTTCTACTTTCTTTGCATGTTTTACGTGGTTTGGGGCTTTCCATAAGTGTCGTTCTAACCTACGAACAAGAACCACAACATTGATACTAGCATTGTTGATTACCCGTTGTAAATTGGATCTTTACTATGCTAGGAGAAACAGGCACCCGCAAAGCCACTTATGCAATACGAGTTGCATGTCAAGCGTGGAGCAAGTCTCATGAACGATGTCATGTAAGGTTAGCCCGGGCCGCTTCATCCCAACATACCGCAAGATGCAAAGTACACGCAAAGCAATCTACAATAAAAGCATCAACGCCCACAATGACCATTGTGTTCTACTCGTGCAACAGATCTACATATAGACACGGCTCTGATACCACTGTAGGGGTTCGTAGCATGGAAAACAAAAATTTTCTATCGCATACAAACAAACAAGCCAAGATCTATCTACTAGATTGTAGCAACGAGTCGATGGAATAACTCACCCTCGAAGATTCCAAAGTGTTTAACGAGAGCAGATTCTCGTGGGTGATGTAGTCGTACTCTTTCCGATCTCAAGATCGCGTAGACGATCCTTCCAGCGCCACGTTCCAGCAGCGCTCCCGCAGTCGGTCACACGTTCGGTACTCGACGAAGACCTTCCTCTCCCTTGTTCCAGCAGGCAGCGGAGGTTGTAGCACTCTCCTCGCGATTCCGGCAGCACAACGGCGTGGTACCGGAAGTAGAGGGGAGATCCCGCAGGGCTTCGCCTTAAGCCGGTGCGAGTATGGTGGAGCTTATGAGAGAGGCTATTAGTGGTCTAGTAATTAGACACACCAATTAGAGGGCTCTAAACCAATTAGAAGGCTCTAAACCGAAATAGCTCTAAACCGGGGTTTAGATCTAGGGTTTAGATCTAGAGGATAGGAAGTTGTGTGTACTAGGAGGGGAGCCCTGCCCCTCCTTATATAGGTGGGAGGGGCTGGCCGGCCAAGGGGAGGGAGGGGAGTCCCTCCCCAACTCGGCTTGGTGGGGCGCCGGCTTGGGGAGGAGGACTCCCTCCCCAACTCGGTTTCCTCCTCTCCTCCCACTTCCCAAAATTGCCGTTTGACTTTCAAACTGGCCGTTTGACTTTTCAATTTAGGTTTTAAATAAATCCTTTATTTTGGGCAGCGAAGACACCTAGTACATGATGCAATCATTCCAACTTATAATGACACATTCATGTACCCTTTCCCCCTCCGGAGTGCCGGACATTCCGGGACTTTCTAGAATGTTCCCGATGAAAACACCGGAACCATTCCCCAACTCCGAAACGGTACTTTCCTTATATGAATCTTATTCTCCGGACCATTCCGGATCACCTCGTGATATCCCGGATCCCATCCGAGACTCCGAACAACATTCGGTCTCTTTCTCATAATACCATAACTACTCAAACAACGTCGAATCCTTAAGTGTGTCTCCCTACGGTTCGTGAATTATGCGGACATGATCGAGACACTTCTCCGAACAATAACCAATAGAGGAATCTGGAAATTCATATGGCTCCCACATATTTCTACGATTACATTGCGATCGAATGAACCACTTACATACGATACCAATTTCCCTTTGTCTCACGATATGTTACTTATCCGAGGTTATGATCGTCGGTATCTCTACATACCTAGTTCAACCTCGTTACTGATAAGTACTCTTTTCTCGTTCCCGTGATATGTGATCCCTTGTGACCCAGTCACATGCTTGCAAGCTAATTGGATGACATTTCACCGAGAGGGCCCAGAGAATATCTATCCGTCATATGGATGGACAAATCCCACTCTTGATCCATGTGTTTCAACCAATACTTTCCGAACACTCAATGCCACCTTTATAGCCACCCTGTTACGGTGTGGTGTTTGATGACATCAAAGCATCCATCCGGCAAAGGTGATATGCATGATCTCATGGTCGAAGGAATTAGGTTACTATGTATCAGAAAGCATATAGCAATTGAACTATTGAAATGACTTGATCTTTATGCTACGCTTATCTATAGGAGTATGTCCACCATATCATTCTCCTAACGATATGATCTTGTTGTTAATAACATCTCAATGTTCATGATAGGGAAACCACAATCATCTATTAACCAACAAGCTAGTGAAGTATAGAGGCTATACTAGGGACTTCAATTTAAGTTTACAATTCACACAAGTATTAATGTTTCCTTGTTAATACTATTATAGCATGAATATAAACATTTATCATAAACACAAAGATATAATAATAACTATATTTATTATTGCCTCTAGGGCATATCTCCAACAATATGTTGTAATGACTTTGTATCATTATGATATTATGTAAAATATGTGAAATGCATATTTGGATTTTATTTGGATCTTCATTGTGTGACTAGTTCTGTGTGTAAATTCGAGCTCAGAACACATGTGCATGATGTAATTATGAGTATTCGCTTTATGTTGCAGGACTAGAGGGTCATGGATACGGGTGTAGGAATGGAAAGTGAGCAGCAGCGGATGGAGCGAGAGGCCAAGGAAAAGGCCGATGCAGATGCAGCAAACCAAGGAGCATTACCACCACCACCAATGAGGCTGTTAATGGAGCAAAATTTTATGCAATGTATGCAAATGATGCAAGAGACCCAGAACAAGTTCATGGAAGAGCTGCTGGGACGAACAAATCAGAGG
This sequence comes from Avena sativa, assembly GCA_916181665.1. NCBI lineage: Eukaryota > Viridiplantae > Streptophyta > Magnoliopsida > Poales > Poaceae > Avena > Avena sativa. Next base: position 164,048,179 of record OV702285.1, on the reverse strand, counting down.
GCACCTGAAGGTGGAGGAGTGAGTCTATCTGATTTCCAGAATGCAAGACCGTTACCTTTTGCATCAGCTCCTGAGACAATGGATGCAGAGGATTGGCTAGTAAATACTGAAAGGAAGCTGAAAACTGTAGGTTGCAATGCTGAGGAGAAATTGAGGTATGCAACTCATCTTCTGACTGGACCTGCAGCATCATGGTGGGAGAATCAGTTAGCCATGCAACCACCAGGAAGGGAGTTTACCTGGGAAGAGTTTAAGCAGAGATTCCGTGAATATCATGTTCCGGAAAGTGTTATGGAGTTGAAGCGGAGAGAATTTGAGGAGCTTCAGCAAGGATTACTAGTGTCATGAAGTACATCCGAGAGTTTAGCCAACTTTCTCGTTATGCTGAGGAGGATGTCAATACGGAAGAGAAGCGGAAGAAGCGTTTCCTGCGTGGATTAAATCCATTTGTGAATATGCAACTAAGGTTAGCCAATAAGCAAACATATCAGCAGTTGTTGGATGCAGCCATTACTTTTGAAGATGACTACAAGAATGTCCAAGAGGACCGGAGGAAGAGAGACAAGAAGGAAACCAAGAGAATTCAGGCAAGCAAACCTAAACCCAACCTGGAGTTCAAACCTCAGAATAGGAATTATGGCAATAACAACAATAACAATAACAATAACAATAACAAGGGCAGTGGTGGAAATCAATCCAATCCGAGAAGGAATGTTATTTGCAACAATTGTGGAATTCCAGGGCATTTCCAGAGGGAATGCAAAAAGCCTGTAGTGATCTGTTACGGTTGTGGTCAGAAGGGGCATATCAAGCCAGATTGTCCGAGCAAAACCACTTGGAGGATGGCCTACCAAGGGAGGAGGACAAGCCAGTGGAGGAAATGGACAGCCCAATAAAGGAGGAAATAATGGCAAGAACAACAATGGCAAGAGGAACCGATCTACCGGGAAACTGAATTGTGCAACCCTCGAGGAGGTGGATAATTCGGAGTATGCAGTGATAGGTATGCTCAATATCCTTACCAATCTCGGCAAAGTTCTATTTTATACGGGTGCAAATACTTCATTCATTTGCTGAAGAATTTTGTGATAAGTTCGGGATTAGGAGGGCAACGTTAGAAAGTCCTATGACCGTAGTTACGGCAGGAGGGAATGTGATTGTACGCCACATAAAACAAGATCAGGTTATCTCGATCTGTGGTTGTACATATTTCGCAGACCTTTATGTGATTCCTTTGAAGGGAATTGCAGTAGTGCTGGGAATGGATTGGATGATGGAACACAGAGCTTAGATAAATTGTGAGGAGAAAACTGTCTCAATCAAAACTCCAAGTGGAGCAAGGATAGTTTACCAAGCAGATAAGCATAGTCATATCATGGTGGATCTGCAGTTGAACTCAATGAAAGAGGTCAAATTGGAGGAGATTCCTGTAGTAAATGAATTTCAAGATGTTTTTCCAGCAGAGCTACCGGGAATGCCACCAGACCGGGAGATAGAGTTTACTATTGACCTAATTCCTGGTACAACACCAATAGCTCAATCACCATATAAAATGGGACCCAAAGAGTTGAAAGAACTCAAGGAGCAAATTGATGAGTTAGCTAGAAAATGATTTATACAGGAAAGTGTATTTCCATGGGGAACACCAGTAATCTTCGTGGATAAGAGAGATGGTGGAAGACGGATGTGTGGTGATTATAGAAATCTGAATAACGTGACTATCAAGAATAAGTATCCGTTACCAAGAATTCAAGACTTGTTTAACCAAGTAAAAGGAGCTGCAGTATTTTCAAAGATCGATTTAAGATTTGGATACCATCAAATAAAAATGATACCGGAAGATGTTCCAAAAACAACATTTGTCTCAAGATATGGACACCATGAGTATCTGGTAGTACCATTTGGTTTGACCAATGCACCAACAATATTCATGAATCTGATGAACCTGATCTTCATGCCATATTTGGACAAGTTTGTCATAGTCTTTATTGATGATATTTTGATATATTCCAAGGATAAGGAAGAGCATGCTGATCATTTGAGAGTAGCATTGCAGACCTTAAGAGAACATAAGCTTTATGCTAAGTTCAGCAAGTGTGAATTTTGGCTTGATGAGGTAGAATTCCTCGGTCATGTGATCAGTAAGGATGGAATTGCTGTAAATCCATCTAAAGTTCAGTCAGTACTAGCATGGACTGCACCGACCAATGTGAAGAAAATTCGAGGTTTCTTAGGAATGGCTGGTTATTATCGAAGATTCGTTGAAGGTTTCTCCAAAATAGCCGGACTAATGACCAAATTATTAAGGAAGAATACACCATTCAAGTGGGATGAGAAATGTGAAGCAAGTTTCCAAGAGTTGAAGACCAGAGTAACCACATCTCCAATCTTAGCAGTTCCTGAAACAGGGAAGGACTTCACAGTATACTGTGATGCATCTAAAGAAGGTTTGGGTTGTGTATTAATGCAAGATCGGAAAGTGATTGATTATGGTTCAAGAGAACTGAAACCACATGAAGTCAACTATCCAACTCATGATTTAGAGTTAGCAGCAGTAGTTTTTGCACTGAAGGGATGGAGGCATTTTCTATATGGAGCCAGATGTGAGTTATACACTGACCATAAAAGTCTCAAATATTTCTTCACTCAAAAGGAATTGAATATGATACATAAGCGTTGGTTGGAACTAATCAAGGATTATGATTTAACAATCAACTACACTCCAGGGAAAGCAAATGTTGTGGCAGATGCTTTAAGCAGAAAGAGTGCAGATACTCAGCCTAGCAATAGGGAGCTACCAAAAGAGTTACAAATGGACTTGGAAAGATTAGAACTTCAATTCATCAGAATAGAGGTTCTTGGAGGATTAGCTACTATGCAGGTAGTTGCAGAGCAGGACAGTGATCTTAAGCAAGAAATTTTTAGACATCAAGGAGAAGATCCTTTTATTGCTGAGGAAATTCGGAGGATATCTCAAGGGCAAAAATCAGTTTTTCTCCTTGGTGATTATGAGTCTTTATGGTTTCAAGACCGTCTTTGTGTTCCAGATGTGACTGAGATTAGAAATGTCATACTCAAAGAAGCACATGATACACCATATTCTATACATCTAGGGAGTACTAAGATGTATATGGATTTGAAAGAATTATTCTGGTGGAATAACATGAAAAGAGATATTGCTAAATATGTATCTGAATGCCATACTTGTCAAAGGGTGAAAGCTGAACATCAAAGTCCAGCAGGACCATTACAACCCTTGGAAATTCCTGAATGGAAATGGGAGGAAATAGGTATGGACTTCATTACAGGATTGCCTATGACACCAAAAAGGAAGGATATGATATGGGTAATTGTGGACAGACTCACTAAGAGTGCACATTTTATTCCGGTGAATCAAAAGGATAATGCCGAGAATTTAGTTGAAGTATATGTCAAAGAGATAGTAAGTAAGCATGGAGTACCCAAAAAGATCATAATTGATAGGGGATCAGTGTTTAATTCAGCATTTTGGAAGCAATTGCATGAAGCACTTGGTTCAAAGTTAGATTTCAGCACGGCATATCATCCTGAGACAGGAGGTTAAACTGAAAGAACAAATCAAATACTAGAAGACATGTTAAGAGCTTGTGCATTAGATTTTGGAGGAACATGGGAAGATCATCTACCATTGGCAGAATTTTCTTATAATAATAGCTATCAGAGTAGTCTGAAGGCAGCCCCATACCAAGTTTTGTATGGAAGGAAGTGTAGATCACCAATATGTTGGTATGAACCCGGAAGCAGCAAAGAATTTGCGCCAGGTTATATCAAGGAAAGACAAGATATCATTGATAAGATCAGGGATAGACTAAAAATAGCCCAGAGCAGGTAGAAAAGTTATGCGGATCAAAGTCGAAGATCATGGCATCCAGAAGTGGGAGATATGGTCTATTTGAAAGTAAGTCCAGTGAAAGGGGTGAAAAGATTCGGAGTTAAAGGGAAATTGAGTCCAAGATACATCGAACCATGCAAGATACTGAGTCAAAACAGAACTATAGCATATGCTTTAGAGTTACCATCAAGATTGGCTCAGGTGCATAATGTTTTCCATGTGTCACAACTTCGTAAATGTTTGAAAGTTCCAGACGATGCAATCACACATCAAGAGATAGAACTACAAGCAGACCTGACCTATATTGAAAAGCCTTGTAAAATTTTGGAAGAAAACTGGAAAAGATTAAGGAGAGCAATCAAATATTGCAAGGTACAGTGGGAACATCACCCTGAAAGGGAATCCACATGGGAGAAAGAAGAGGATTTAAGAAAAGCCTATCTAGAACTATTCAGGTACATCTCCACAAACTTCGGGACAAAGTTTAATTTAAGGGGTGAAGTCTGTAACATCCCAGCATTTAGGAACTAACGAAGGGTAGAATTAGGAATATGGAATGATGCATGCATTCATTTGTGAAAATGTGGGTAAAATTTTCACCAAATAAAAACATTAAGTGATCAATGTTTCTTTCATACTTTGAGATTAGGTTTAGTCTTAAAGGTGATTGCTATAGACTTTGATATGATCTTTAAGGATTTATGTGTGTTTTAAAATGAATTTGAATTTTAAACTTGAGTGTTTGAATTATAATTCAAATAAATTAGGGATAAGTTTTGAATCTTAATTTAATTAAGAAATAAATATTACAACTTAGATTTTATCCAAAGAAAAACAATAATGAATATGAAACTTATTTCATATCATCAATATATAATCAAGTTACAAAATTATAACTTATTGAAATCATCCACATAATTTAGAAAAGTAAATAAAGAAAGAATAAGAATATTCTTTATTAATAACAATGTAATCTTTATTACAAAAGAATAAAATGAAAATTACAAAATAATAAAAAGAAAAATGACAAAAGAATAAGAAAATTACATTGGATTATTCTATAACTATTCTATATCTAAACCTAAACTAAATCTTCATCTTTATATCTATACCTGCAAAACAAAACAGAAAATTAAATAGAAAAATAAAAAGATTAGTGTTAGTAGTATTTTCTCTCAGACATGTCAGTGAAGTGCACTATACAAATTCATCATTGAGAAATTTATATAAAAGGGCAAGTTTCACCAATATGAAAGAATCCATCTTTCATAAATTTAAAGCCAGAAGTCAAATGACAGCCAAGAAGGGAAAATTCACCAGCCAGGTGAAAGTAACCTGGTAATAGTAAGTTTCAAAAATTCTGAACATATCCACAAGTTCACAGCAAGCACACAGGCAGGACACACACCAACATGCATGTGGTGTGTTGTCAACCTCACAGCACAGCCCCAAACTCACAAAACCACAAAAACTGTCGTGGAGAGGCACTAGTGCATCACTCCACTGTTTCCATACAAGAACAACCAGTCTAGACAGCAGCTTACCAAGCACATCAGCCAAGCCAAACCAAACCACCAAGGATCAACCAAACATCACCAGGATGGTGACATAAGGAGGGGGATGGATAAGGTGGACAACAAGATCAAGCCCAGGAGCTAGGAGGAGCAGGTTAGCTCAAGATCAAGCACAGGAGTCTAGCAAAACCAGATCAAGATCATCATCACCAACTTACTCCACAAACATTAGAGTCTATGGTGAGTTTCATAAAACCTTCACATGATCTAATCATATCATTCAGAGAGAAGCATGTGTTGTTTTATAAAACAAACCCTCATAAATCACCCAAGTGGGGTGAATCCATCATAGAGTTTTAAACTCTAAAAGCAAACAACAAAGTACCTAAATCCAGCCAGAGCTCAGAGCAACATCATTGCTCTGGTGGTCAAACTATATCTTACAATTTAATCATACATATATCTATGATCTATTTCTAGGCACATCCCTAAAGCAGGGTAGCACCTTAGAAACAAAGACTTTGGATCCAGATTATGATCAAGCTCACTACCATTTTTCCAAACTTTGATTCAAAAACAATAGCTGGTACCACTACCAGGACTATCTATATGAACCAATTAGATAAGGTCTGAATCCCTAAGCCTCAGACCAACATCATTGGTCTTAGGGAATTCAGATAAGAGCATCTCTTTTTATCTTTCAAAGCCAAGATTGTCTGAAGCATAAACCAACCCAATCAATGGAATAGAATCAAACATGTGTGCCATACCATGATGGTGTGACAAGAACAATTTTATATGAATCAGAATAGACATTTGATCATCATAAATTCAGACAATCAACTTACTAATCATTTTCCTGTTAACACATGAATCATAACTAGGATATTCATATATTAAACTTTACTGTTTGAGATCATGATGATATCAAACACACACTGGTTCTAAGCCAACAGCACTAGAACAATGATTTCATCATATCATAATCATGATCATAAACCCAAAGATGACAGTGAAAACTTATCAAGTCACTGACTTAATCAAACATGATTTCCAAGCAACTATACCATCTGAATCAGATGCAATCCAAGCATAAATCATCTTATAAGCCACCAGAAACATTATAGATCATCTTAAGCAACAAGCCTCAGGCCAATAATCATTTAGCATGTGTATAGACCATCCAGACATGAACTAATTCATCCAGTACTTGATCAATCACATTACAGGAACCCTAAATGGATAATCATCCTAATCTGAATCCGACATTAGCCAGAAAGGACACTGCCAGCATCTAGAATCGAATCAGCAAGCACAGAAAGCACCTGGGGAGAAGAATCAAACTCACCGTAGGTCCTCGCTAAAGACTAGAAGAGGAAGCAGAGGGGTCGACGACCATGGCGGCACGGGGAGCACCCCAGAGGGGGCGCTGCAACCCGCACGACGCCATTGCAGCGACCCTGATCACACCTGGAGGTGCAGAACATCACCTCGACGCACGACGACCACGGCAGCACCTGGATCCATGCCAACCCCCAAACCCTAGGGTTCGGGACGACATCGATCCATTGCAGGAGAGCCCCCGGCTCGAATCCAATTGGATAGAACGAACGAGCATTGTCGACAACCCCCTGTAGCACCACGACGGCGACCAGAACGGCCTACGACGGCGGGAATCGTCGGTGGCGGCATCGCCGGCCACGGGGTCGGGATCAGAGGAGGAGAGGATAAGCTCGAGGGAGAGAGAGGCAGTGAGGAGTGGGCCAAGTTGGGCCAAACCCTTTGGGGTAGTTCTTTTGTCTGTGACTAATGGCCTACTAGGGCCCAATAAGACAAACCAGCCCAAAAATCTTCACAGGCCTGTTTTAATAAAAAGGAAAAGACCAAAATACCCCTGGAATTAATAAAATTCTAGAAAATAAATATCTCGACCACTTCCTTCTGCTAAATACATTACTTCAACTCTGGAATCAGCAAGTCCATTGTTAATTCCATCCTCCATCTTCAACCAATCCGGAGTTGTTCCTTGTTGGCAAGTTATCATCGTCGTTCCGCTGAAGATTTCCTCAAGGCTGCTAAATCTCTCTCAATCATTTCAAGAAGAACATGGAGTTCTTTCACCTCAATCTCGTTAAGTAATCTCTTGAAACCCTCTCGCTCTATCGTCTATGCTCAATACACCAGAGGCCATGAAGACCTTCCAGATCTTGTATTCCTTCTGTTCAAGTGGTGCTATCTTTTTCTATATCTGTGAAATTTTGCAGTTGTCTCCGTGATCTTCCTTTATATCTTACCGGTGGCTTGGTACTTCCGCCATGACGACAACATCATCATCTTTATCTATCTATGAATCCGGAGAATCGGTTGCATCTATCCTTGTTTTCTAACGGAGTTCTATGAGTTTTTGCCAACACCTTCAGTCTGTTTCGGTAGTTGGGTTGCATGATTTTCTTATTCATGTGCGGAGTAATGCTTTGAGTGCGGGATGGAGTAGCTACCATACCACTACTCGTATCATTCGCTCTTGTACATTGAATTGGTGAAATAATGTGATTTCACTCATTCCACGGAAGTTAGAAGTGGCCTTTATCCCTTGATACTTTTACTTCCGTCCTTGTTTTTCCGGAGTGCTCTTTCGAAGAAAGTAATCAATAATCTCTTGTTGGTGATCTCACCCTTTCTACACGGAGCAAAATCCTCAATTATCTGGTGGAAACAAACGCAAACCTTTTTCTATCCTCGTCTTTATACCGATGCTCGACATCCCCAAACAAGATTAAAGGAAACTATCTCTCTCTTTGTTTCATCAATTCTTTTTCTGTGGTAAAGCCAATTATGGTTGATGCCATCAGCCGCAAATCTATTGCGTTAGCCTCAAGGCTAAAGAAAGCAATAAGTATCTCTACAATAAACTCCAGATCCTCCATATTCTTTGCTTCTCGGGATTCCACCATGATCTGGCTTCACATCCATCTCTGGAAGTTATATCTGCGCACCTAAATTGCGTGATCCTTGGTTCTTACCGGCGCAACAAGAATCTAATCCGACGATGTCTACCTAAATCTTTCTGTTGTTATCAAGGGACTCTATTTTTTTAAGGCAATATTGTTTCTGAACTTCTTTTCTCAAATCCGAGAGAAGATACGATGCTATTGTAATAGTGGTTCAAAACCTCTCCAATCTAGCTCCTTTCTTCCGGCGAGACAAAGATTCATCCTCTCTCGTATCGGTAAATCTTTAATCTTAATGGTGTGTCTTTCTTTATCCATGATACATCATCTTCTCCTTTTCTTTCACAAGTGGTTATATTCTTTTATCATGATTCTTGGGAAAACCGGAGCTATGCCCATCCTATCCTTCTTGTCTCACGAAAATTCTTCAACTCTTCTAACCCGTTGTTTCTCAAGCAAAACGCAAGACTCGCAACAAGTCTAGCAAGTTTTGCAAGGTGTAGTGGTCGCACCATTCCGTTGTTCATCAACTTGGGAACGTGAGGGTCACCTTCGTTCGAACACCCGCCTCTCCTTGTGTTGTTTTCTTTTTCCTAGGAATCTCGGGGCGAGATTCTTGTTTAGTGGGGGAGAGTTGTAGCATCCCAATTGTCTAACAATTGCAATGCTACTAGCCTAGTCTATATAAATGCTACTTCCTATACATAATTGTTGCATCATAATTATATCATGCTCATGTCATCATGCCACCTTGCATTTGAGCATCATATAAAACCCTTTTTGGTTTGGTTCTTCTCTCATATGCATTGTTAATTGTATTTGCCTCTTGATATTGTATTTGGTTATTGATATATCGTTTAAATGCCCAAGTTGAGTTGGGGGCATATCTTTTATTCAACTCCACCACCTTTCTTTCACCACCTCATATTCCACCATTCCATTATCCATGAGCTTGCATTTGATTTTCTTTTGGTATTTAATCTAGCTCATGGGAGTTAGGATGGATCTACTTCTACAAATTCTTTTGCTTGGCTTTAATCCAATTTTGGGAATGCATAAGAATAATGCCATGTTAATATTATTGTTTTCACAAGAATAAACATGGCATTAATTATTTTGCATGGGCCATGCAAGAACCACCACATTCTAGTCTTTTGGATTTTATTTGAATTCTTGAGTGGATCATCTCCCATCTCTCTCTCCCTCTATTTTGGCTTGATCTAGTTTGGTCTTGCTAAAATCCACCACCACACTTCTATCCCTCTCTTCCACTCCTTTTGTTGATCTTGTTTGAGTTTGCTAAACCCTACACCTATTCCACATATTCTTGTTTGATCTAGTTTGGTGCATGCAAGCATCTAAAATTCTAAACTCTAATCCTAGGCCTCATCTCTCTCTCATCTCACCCTCTCTCTTTGTCCTCTCTCTAAACCCTCTATCTAAGATCCTAACCCTAATCACCTACACCTCTACCACCATCTATCACCATACCCCCCCTCTCTCCAAAACTCTAAACCGAGCCTCCCTAGTCCCACCCTCTCTCTCGGCCTCTCTCCTCTCTCACCTAGCTGGCCTCACCTGGCCACCCTTCCTCCCTGGCCCCACCTAGCTACCTTCCTACCCCAACCCTAAACAAAGCCCCAACCCGAGCCACCCCCATTCCTCTAACCTAGCTCCAACCCGAGCCTCCCCCTCTATCTCTCTCCCTTCTCTCTCGCTGCAGCTTGGCCCCACCCGAGCCTGGCCTGCCATCCCTACCTGCCCTGCCTGCCTGGACCAGCCCCACCGAGCCTGCCCGAGCATGTGAGGAGAGGAAGAAGAAAAGGTGGCCGAGACCACCTTTTGCCTCCACCTTTTCCCCACGGCACCTCCCCTCTCCCTCTGCTCTCTACCACCACCTCACGGCTCTCCTCTGCCCTCCCAGATCCACCCCAGGGCCTTGCCCTCTCCCCTCTCTTCTCCGTCGCCACCATCTACCCCATCGCCGGCGATCCGTCGGTCTCCTTCGTCTCCCTCTTGCAGCCGGTGGCGAGGTGCTCTAGGTGTCGAGGAAGGACAAGGACCCTTCCCTGCTTCGGCCTGTACGTACCAGCGAGGAGGAGGAGGACCCAGGCTCGCCAGACCGACGCCGCTCCGACGAAACCCTAGCTCCGCCCGGCGCCTGCTTCGTCGACGATCGCTCGCTCCCTTGCCGGATCCACCATCTCCAGCAACCTTGCGGTGAGCCATGCAACCTCCTAGACATCCGCGTTGTCGTCATCGTCCCCTGTATGCGTTGATCTTTCCGTCGTACACCCTCGGTGCACCGGCGAGCGCGTGCGTCTGCTCGCTCATCGCGTCGCGGAACCTCATCTGGACGCGCGGCTGTTCCCTAACACCTACCCCCGCCTAGCCCAGTGGTCACCGCCGCCTGCGCGCGCGCCCCAGGTCGCGTGTTCGAGCCTCGCGCGCCGCGCTCTGCCGCTGTCGCGCACAGACCGGTCGACAGTAGTTTCAGAGAAGAGAAACAGTGCACGCGGTGACACTTTGCGATCCCCCCCCCACCACCACCACCTTTTTGACTCCTACAACCCGCGCTCCTCTCGGTCCCACCTGTCTGCCTCCGCGGAAGTTTTGCAGATAAGCACCCCTGTTTCCATAACCTTAACCCGCACTCCCTCGGATCTGCCGCGTGTCACGCCCCGGCAGGCGCGCCCGCGTGTGGGTCCGCGTGTTCTCCGGCCCCACCTGTCATTTGCTGTGGCTGGATAAAACCGCGGTGAGAAAACCCTTTTTCTGCGCGCTGTGTCGCCCAGTCAGCCTGGCCCCACCTGTCTGTGTCTATGGCTAGGTTTGCCTGAGTAATAAAAGTTTCTCTGTTAGTCTGTTTTAATTTAAACTTTTCAAATTTGATTTAAATTCAAATTCAAATCTGTATTTAAATAACTTTTGAAATATAAATCCAAATAATACAAATAATATATGTTTCTGAATCAGAAAAATGTGAGGAATTCAAATCTTCCATCCAAAATATATTTTGGACACTTTAATTCTCAAGTTGATTAAAATTACAATAAATGCCCTCTTTCTCAATTAATTAATAACTTTTGTTTTATAACTCCAAAATTGACAAATAATATGTCTAAAATGATCAGCTCGACGAGACCTTTCTGTTTATGCATTCCATGTTCTGAATTGCAGCATGCATCATATAAATATAAAGTGTACAGCAACTTAATTGAGGATAAAAGGTGATTAAAACACCATAAAATGATTTATTCTTGTATTCCACACCTCACCCATGCCATGCTATATTATTGCAATGCAAATTGTGCATCATTCATCATGGCATGATTGTTTGCTTGTCGCATTTTATTCTTATGCTTGTGCACTTTATTTATGTTGGCCCTTGTTTGTTTGGTTCTTCTTCGAATAGACGTTGAGCAGGGGATATATCAAGAAACCCAGGAGCACTACCCAGATCCTTCTCTCGCTTCAACTGAGCTGCCAGGCAAGCACTACCACATGCTTGCATACATATAGTACCTTTTGCCTCTATCTTATTCTTGCATCATTGAGTCGCGATCGCATTAAACTGAATCCCAAGTACTGCATAGCCTTTACTTTTAAACCCCACCGAAGCTTGTTCCTCCATCCCATGAGCCATTACTACAGGAGTTGTTTGAGCCATGCGGGTCGTAGAACAGCATGTGTAGGGTATGTGAGTGTCTGATGGATAACGAGGTACCTAAACAACTTAACCTGAGTAGTATGGGATAATTAATTAAAGTGGCACCGGTGAGCAATATCTGCTATTTGGTTTTTCATGCTCACTTGTGTCCCGTAGGACCCCGAGTACTTGATTCCTGTTCCTTGAATATTCGCGCTATCCACATCCGGGAGGCTTATGGGACCCCCCTGAGCCAGAGCTTGATTCATTCTTATTTCTTGGGGCCACAATTAGTTTGGGGCTTTATTACTATCCTGTACTTATGCCATGCTTTACTGCTTTATTTACGATTGTGCGAGGAGCACCTGTACTGTTTAGGTCCGTGACACGTTTTCGCTGTATCGACAAGCCCAGTCACACTTTTGGGTTCCCAGTCGTTTACAGCCGTCCACACAAACCTTGAGTCCGTCCCGGAGCCGGCTAGTTTCGTTGCGGGTAGCTTAATGGGGTGGCCCCCTGAAATATTTCTGAATCCTGTGATTGCTTTGTCGTGAATGCCTCGTTGGGTTTTGATTTGGTTTTTCCAGGTTGATCGAGTGTGTGTTGCTATTTGTGCACCCCTGCAGGGTAAAACTTTCTGAAAGCCGTGTCCGCGGTTATGGACGACTTGGAGCACAGTTTCTCGATCATAGACAAGTATAACTAAAGTACCGCTCTTAATTTGACTAAGTAACTGACTAGTAAATAGTGCAACACTCATGGAATGGATAATAAAACTGCCAACGGATGGGGAGTGTTCGTCCGCTTCCTCGTTGGTAAGCGAGGAGGAGGATGGATCTGTTAATATTACTGCTATAACTGTTGTTATTAATTCACGGACCTCCGTCTATCTTTGGTTAGGCGGATGGTTAGCGAGTATCTATAGAATTGTTAGGTATTATCTTTTGCTGCAATTGCGTCACCCAGGTTGTGTCCCCTTTAGAGGCATAAAGACTTGCTGAGTACCCCTAGGGTCTCACACGATAAATTATTTGATTCAGATGAACAGGTACACCCACAAGATGGATACTGGGTGGAGGAGACAGACGATGTGGACAACGATCATTCGGTGTAGAGATTCCGGGAACGGGGATCCGTGAGATCTGTGGGCGGGATGTGTTTATTTATGGGGCATCTTATGCCGATTTGCTTCTTATCCGTACTCGGATCTTGTTTTCCGCTTCCGCCTGATACTCTGATGTTTGATGTATGAGGAGATATCCTAAACTATTATATCTATCTAGGACATTTGGATCTTGCCGTATGGCGTTGCAATATTTCTATTTCTTTTAGATGGAATGGCTCTGAGGACTGTTGTATGGTGGCTTGCATACATACTCATTTGTGTATGTAGTTGATCCCTTCGCCTGCCGATTACGCCGCCCGTTCTTGTCCCGATGTTTGGAAATGGTTAGGACGGCCGAAAGGTCTACCTGTGAGTGGCATTTGGGCCCCACCGTACTATTTTAACCATTTCCGCTCATCCAGGCTTGTAACTAGGAGCATAATTCACCGAGGTAGTTACATAAGACTTCATGGATTTTCTTCCAGAACCTTGACGTGAATTGAGTACCTCGATCAGAGACAAACTTATTTGGAACTCCATGTAGGCAAACAATTCTGGGCATATATATAACTTAGCCAATTTCTCCCCATTATAAGAAGTCTTCACTGGAATAAAGTGTGCTGACTTGGTCAATCGATCTACGATAACCCAAATAGAGTCATATCCTGATGATGTCCTCGGAAGCCCTGTGATGAAATCCATCCCGATTTCTTCCCATTTCCACTCAGGAACTTTAAGTGGTTGAAGTAGTCATGCAGGCTTTTGATGCTCGGCCTTGAATCTTCGACATACATCACATCGAGATACATAATCTGCAATTTCATGTTTCATGCTAGACCACCAGAAACTATCTCGAAGATCATGATACATCTTCGTACTTCCCGCGGTATAGAGTATGATGACTCATGTGCCTCCTTCATGATTAAATCCTTGAGTTCTTTTTGGTCTGGCACCAATAAACGATCTCGGAACCAAATATTTCCATTTTCATCCTCCTTATAGTCAGGTGCTTCTCCTAACTTGATCTTTGATCGAATCTCTTTGATTCCCTTGTCGCTCTTCTGAGCTTCTCTTACTTGATCCTCTAGAGTAAACTTGACTTCTAACATATCTTCCTTCTTAGCAAGACTCATGTTCAAGTTTAATTTTCTGAATTCCTCATGTAGTTCTGGTTGAGCTTCCTTAATCATAAGATTATTGCAGTAAACCTTTCTGCTCAACGCATCAGCTACGACATTGGATTTACCAGGGTGATAATTAACGCCAATGTTGTAGTCCTTAATTAATTCCAGCCATCTCCTTTGTCTAAGATTCAAATCTGGTTGGGTGAAAATATACTTCAGGCTCTTATGATCTGTACATATCTCACATCGATTACCAATAAGATAGTGTCTCCAGATCTTCAAAGAATGTACTACGGCAGCCAATTCCAAATCATGTGTGGGATAGTTCACTTCATGTGGATGTAGTTGTCTCGATGCATAAGCTACGACCTTGCCTTGTTGCATGAGAACACAACCCAAACCCTGTTTGGAAGCATCACAATAAACTTCAAAATCCTTCCGAATATCTAGCAAAATTAGCACTGGAGCAGAAGTTAGTCTCCTCTTGAGTTCTTGGAAACTGGTCTCACACGCTGGTGTCCACTCAAATTTATTCTCCTTCTTGATCAACGGTGTCATTGGTCTTGCGATTCTTGAGAAATCTTCTATAAAGCGGCGGTAATATCCCGCAAGTCCGAGGAAGTTGCGTATCTCTGACACATTCTTCGGTTGTTTCCAACTAAGCACTGCTTCCACTTTAGCTGGATCCACTGCTACCCCTTCGGCTGAAATGACATGACCAAGAAAATCAACTTGTTTCAACCAAAACTCGCACTTGCTAAACTTGGCATAGAGTTGATGTTCTCTAAGCATTTCTAGAACAATCCGTAGGTGTTTCTCGTGCTCTTCCTCATTACGGGAGTAGATCAACACATCATCAATGAATACCACGACGAATTTATCCAAGCAATCCATGAAAACTTTATTCATGAGATTCCTGAAGTAAGCTGGTGCATTCGTGAGTCCAAATGACATCACTAGAAACTCATACAGGCCATAACGAGTGACAAAGGTTGTTTTGGGTATATCTTCCGGTCGAATCTTTAACTGATGGTATCCTGACCTGAGATCTATTTTGAGAAAACAGAAGCTCCTTTCAACTGATCAAACAAATCATCGATCCTCGGCAAAGGGTATTTGTTTTTGATGGTTACTTCATTCAGAGCACGGTAGTCCACACACATACGCATGGAACCATCCTTCTTCTTTACAAACAACACCGGTGCTCCCCAAGGCGAGGTGCTCGGTCTAATGTATCCCTTCTCGATAAGTTCCTGGATTTGCTTCTTCATCTCAGCTAGCTCATTTGCTGGCATTCTATATGGTCTCTTTGTAATAGGGGCAGTGCCTGGCACTAACTCAATGGCAAACTCTATCTCACGATCTGGTGGAAGACCTGGCAATTCCTCTGGGAAAACATCTGGGTATTCCTTAACCACCCTAACATCTAACACAACCATCTCCTTCAAGCTATTCAACAAACTGGTTACTGCAGTTTCAGATGTTATCTCAGGCTTGTAATTCACCACAATTCCTTCAGTACTGGTTAATGATACGGCTCTAAGTCCACAATCTATCATAGCTTTGTGTTTCCCTAACCAGTTCATGCCAAGAATGACATCTAACCCTTTAGAGTCTAACACAATGAGGTTTGCTAGAAACTCTACTCACTCGATCGTTATGATCACTTTAGGGCATTTTAAACGCGACATAAGAATTCCCCCAGGTGATTGTACTGCCATTGACTGACCCATACCCTCAGTTTTCAAATGGTGTTTTTCAGCAAATTGCTTGGAAATAAATGAATGAGAAGCTCCAGAATCAAAAGTACTTAACCATAACATGAGTTGATTGGGAACATACCAAGAACAACATCTGAGGCTTCATTAGCTTGTTCGGCTATGACATGGTTGACTTGACCACGACCCGGCTGTCCTGAGGCATTAGATGCGTCTCCTGGTGTAGGCAGTATGCCTCGCCCACGTCCCACTGTTGGTGTCTTGGCAGCAGACCCCAAATTGAACTTCACTGGTGTCGGCCATGTGTTCTTCTTGTTCGGGCATGCAGCAGAAAAGTGTCCCTCTACGCCACAGTTGTAGCACGCCTTTCCAGCAGTGTTGGAATGGTTTCCTCCGACTTCAGCTCTCGGAGTACGATAGGCATTGTGCTGAAAGTTCTGACTAGGCTTTGCTGACTTGGAAGCTGCTCCATGATAACCAGAGTGGTTATTATTCTTCTGGCGTGAGCTTCCAGCTCCATGCTGACCCTGTGGTGCTTTGCGCTTTCGGTGTTCCTCTAACTCTCTCTTTGAGTTCTCTTGCAGGATATCCTTGTTTACCAGGCTCTGGAAATTTGGAAAATCATGGGATACCAATCTATCCTTCAGACATGGGTTCAAATCCCTCAGGAATCTAGCAGTCTTGTCTGCCTCAGTAGGAATTTCTGCTTTCCCATAGTGTGATAACTGAGTAAACTGGTCCCAGTACTCAGAGACTGACATCTTTCCTTGGACAAGAGCTCTAAATTCATCCCTCTTCAGCTCCATGAGACCAGCAGGAATGTGTGTAATGCGAAAAGCTTCTGAAAAATCATTCCAGGTGATTGCCTCAGCATCATCATGTGCATCATAAAAACTCTCCCACCAATCTGCAGCTACACCTTGGAGTTGGTGTGCCGCAAACTTCACACGGTCTTGTGCATCAACATTGACCAAATTGAGCTTCCTGCGAATGTCCTTCAGCCAATCATCAGCTTCAATAGGGTCCGCTGATCCTGCGAAAGTAGGTGGCTTTGTCCTCATAAACTCTGCTAGCTTGGACTATGGTGGAGGATGATGACCTTGATTCTGATTCGGGTTTTGGTTTTGGTTCTGATTCGCCATGTTGGCAGCCATCTGCTACAATAACTGTGTTTGCATCAACATTATCTGTTCCATGTTGAGCGGCGGCGGTGGTGGTGGTGTCTGTTGTCCATCATCCTCAGTATCGGTATCAATGCCATGGACTTCACCCTCAGCGAAGTTCTCCTCGAACGCTGGTCCGCGACCGCATCCACGTGAGCGTCCACCGCGACCACGACCTCGGTTGGCATTCATCCTGTTGTCGCTCAAGATTAGAATAGACAAGAGGGAAATAAACTACCCCAAAACCAAACTTGCACGGACAAACAATTAGAACATCAAAGAAATCCAAACAAGAACCAAATTTGTCTTAAAATCTCACACATAAAAAGGTTCAAGACAGAGTAGTAGCTATACCACATATAGATCAGTATAGTCTACTCGACACACATGCAATTATTTAAAATAACTAACGTCTCAAATATTATTAAATAAAGTGTCTCTCATGGCTTAGTGTAGTCTAATCATCCAGGTACCCATGCAATCTTGCATCCGGATGATCAGGTGCCAAGCTAGACTCTGCTTCATCCGAGCTTGCTGAAGTCCTTTCTTCAGGCTCTGTTTCTTCCCCCTGAAACTGATCAACATGCTCCTGCTGTACTGGTGATGGCGCCGGTAGTGCGAGCATCGGTGCAATGGCCTGGAGAGAAATACGATGCCTCGCTGCACGCTGACACTTCTTCTTCTTCCTTGTGACACGTACACACGCATGGTACCGGATGCCACACGCATTGTCGTAAAATGTCATGCGACGTTGTGCATCGGGTCCAGGTTGCGGTAGCTCCAGTCCCTGTCCTTCGCCACCACCATTGACTTCCAGCACGGTCTCCGTAGAGACCTCGGCCATATGCACCGTGGCGATGGCATCTTCAGTGGTAGCTTCAACAGCTTCACGTGCAGCATTGACGGCAGCTAAGGTTGTATTAGCTTCCACCAATCTCTCCTCCAAAGTCTGTGCTCGATCCTGATAGTGATGGATAAGGTGGCGTGCATCCTCTAGCATACCAGTGACTGCGACCAAGCGATTCTCTAGTCCGAAGTTGAGTGATGCCATGCGAGTGAGTGTGGGATCATCCTCATTCTGGTACCTCATGTTCTGACGGAGCCCACCTCCCTCATCTTGGTAGGCAGAGTAACGAAACTGTGTGTTCCGTAACTCATCTTGGTATATACCGGCCATCCTCTGCATTGCTTGGTGAATGGTATGGATGGTGGCATCCACAAAGTCCTCTCCATCAGCAGTGAATTGGTGTCCTCTTGTTCCTGCGCGTCTTCCACGTGGTGATAGGTTCGGAAATACCACCAAGGTAACTCTCATAGTCTCCTCGTCCTAGACATTCCGAAAGGTGTATCCAGTCGCTTCAAGGTCACGGTCATAACCCAACCTCGTTAGCATGTCACGAAACTCTCGACCAAGGTTCCCAAACTCCTCGATCTGGCGGGTCACAGGTACGGCCATCTACGCACATTTGAATAAGAGGAGAATATCAGTAACAAAATTTTGTAAAATCTAAATGAATAGACAACCAACAATAAGGAATCCTATTATTTTGTAACATATGTTTTGTTAATATACGCATACTAAAAGCTTTCCATTTTATCTAAGGCCAGACTAGGTCGACGTCGGCTTTGACACCACTTCTGTGAGGATCGGAACTTAACTTCCAGACCCCCCTGTGTTTATTCGTCAATCAAGATCAACGTTGACGACACAGCAAAATGTATATCATTGCAGACGTACAAAGTAGTAATTTATTACAAAGTCTGAATAACAACATAGTGAAATGTCTAGTGACATTTATTACATCCAGCCACAGCGGAAATATAAAATGCGTAGCGACTCCATCTCAGCCACAGGCAGTCGATGTAGTCCACGAGGCCTCACTCATCAGCGTCATCATAGTAGTCATAGTCATATCCTTCTCCATAGTACTATAAAGTATCAACAAAACTAGGATAGGAGCCAAGCTCCAGTGATGGTGTGGCCGGCGTCTAGTGCGGCGACCAACGAGCTCTCCAAAAAGAACTAGGATAGGTGCCAACCTCCAGTGATGGTGTGGAATGGCAGGAGGGAGACACCGGAAGATGTATGGGGCTTGAAATACGGTGATGTAATGGCGGCTGTTTCTAGTAATCAGGCATTGATTGCTGTGGCGTTTTAGTCTGGATGTTGACCTGCTGTTTCGTGCGTGTGTGCATGTGGGATAGAGAAAATAATATGCGCTTGGGCTGGTTGAGATTCTGGACACGAGAAAGATAGCAGCAATGTGATGGGTGGATCCTACCTTGCATGCATCGACCACATATGCATATAAATGCTGGGTCTAGAGAGAGAGCTAGAGAGAGTCTCGCATATACGTATATGGTATAGTGAAATTTGGCATGCACGACAAAGAAGGAGAGAGAAGATGGATTGCTAACCTAAACGTATATATATATACACTAATTGGACATGCAATTACATGCATGTGCTTAGGCCCAAAAGGGTTCGTTTGAAAAGAGTCAAATAAGAAGCAAATTGGCAATTTAAAAGCACATCCAATTAACAATACTAAAAGTATTTTGAGAAATAATCTCCTTCTTATATATGTCTAATTAATTCCAATATAGTTGGAATTAATTTAAGAAACACAAAACAACATATTATTTTAAGTCGCCGCAACATCATTTGATAAAAAAATTCAACCGTAAAAATCAGGATGTTACATCAGTCACATGTAAGTTCTTGTCATTGTAAGTACTTGCATATCATAGAGAACCGCCAACGGGGTACCCCTTGCACATGGTACAGGAGCTTTCCCATAACCAAAATGACAAGGCAAGCAGACAATGAGCCTCTTAGCAATCTTTTTATTTACCATATGCATAGCTTTTTATTTAGGATGCTTCATAGATAGCTCACTATGGTGATGCTGCAAGTTTCCACCATGATTAGGCATGGCTTAGGCTAGCGGCCCAGGCGTTTCACTAACACAGGAGACAAACTCCATGGACTTACAAGTTCCCTCTTTATTTCACACTGGTGACATCCATAGACAAAAGAGCATGATATCAATTGAGTACAAAGTACAAGTGCAACGTTGAAAACGTTCCCCGTGACAGCACGGTTCAGCTAATTCCAACGTATAAGTGCAAGCATATACAACATAGATGACACAATGGTTCAAGTTTATTAGGGTCAAAGAATATAAAGTGTGCCATCAAGTTCGCGCGAGCTTTAATCACTAAGTTTTCACATAACAAAATAGTTATTAATTGGAAGATAGCTGAAAACAAGAATATACTTGGAATGGTGCAACACACCATGCATAGGAGTTTATAGTGGAAACTTTGGAAAAAACTTGGTTTCTTAGGAGTTGGAAGCATGAGTAAAGCTTACTCATATAAGTGGAGGCTAGCAAAAGACTGGGAGCAACCAACTAAGAGAGCAATAATGGCCATAATCATGCATTGCAATAAAGCATACTAATCAAAGCATAGAGTGGTACTACAAGTCAAGGACTAAATGATCATAGAGGCTAATGGTGACTTGTGAGAGTCATAACATGGTGTGAGCATGTCCAAGTCAACCCAAGCAAATCATCAAAGGAGAATACCACAATACTGTGCGTTTGCATGGTAAAACAACGCATAATTTCTTCAAGGCACATTAAGCAATCCCAATTGTTTGGAACAAGTCATACTACAACAATAATCACCAATCTTATGGTCAAAACAACATCTAGAATGACATGCTAAAGTCTAAGCCACAGTCAAAGCAAGCTCCTCTTGCACTACTTCAAGCAAGAACTTTCTACTCCTATCCAACACCAATCAACTTATTTGAAACAACTCACAAGGATAATACTCAATAAAGATAAGTGAGCATGTCTCACAAATCCACAAAGAAGAACTAAAAATTTATAAGTTGAAAGCACAAGAAAACTAAGGCTAAACACGGTGCTAGCAAAAGAGAACACTTACAAGACAATAAGAGGGAAAACTAGAGTATTCTAGGCAATGGAAACAGAGTGTGTCTCTCTCCAAAAGAAGTGTGGTGTAACCAACCAACTTACTCAAGAAAACTAAGCAAACAAAAACCAAAAACGAAAACTAAGATTCTCCAATAACAACACAACAATGTATGAAACAATAAAAACGAAGTGTCTAGAAAGACCTGAGAGTTTTATTGATGAAGAAGGGGATGCCTTGGGCATCCCCAAGCTTTGACGCTTGTACCTCTTGGATATTTCTTGGGGTGACACCGGTTGGCATCCCCAATCTTGAGCTTTTGTCCATTTTTAATCTCATTACATCATTCTCTCTCTACACCTGAAAATTTTCCTTCATACAAAACTTCACACAATCTTCATTAGCAAAATTAGTGTATTCAAAAGATATTAGACCCTTAGGCAAACCTTTGGAACAACAAAACTTTTCGCTAAAAACACAAGCTACTGTAGCAACTCCTTTAAAAAGCTCAATTCCCCAAAAGAGAACTCAAAAAGGAATCAATAAGAAGCAAATGCAAATAATGGCAGAAATCTGTAAAAACAGACCAGCAGGTAGAAACTGATTTTTTCAAAGACCTCCTATTGCTCAAATAAAAAAGTGTTGAACTAACTAAAGTTAGCTAACATACTGGGGGATTTATTCGTAAATTTTCAGCTCAATATGACTTACAGAGACTCCTCACGACTTTTTGTGGTGGAGGACAGAAATTTGTTTCGGGACAGCAACTCCCCAAATCTTACTTCCCTATCATTAGAGATCATTATTGGCACAAAAATCAAACAAAAAGGATAAGGAGAGGTCATTACAAAATTAATAACTTCCAATACTCAAGAAAACTCTTGGATTATCTCCCAACAAGTACTTTTCTTTAATGCCTTTAAGTTGGGCTTGATAGTTTGAGAAGATGCTCACATAAGAAATATGAATTGAAGTGAAAGAGAGCATCAGGAAGCAAACTCAAAACAATATTTAAGTCTATCCCACTTCCTATGCATAGGAATCTTGCAAAGAAACAAGTCATGAAAGCACAAAGCAACAAGCATAGGAAAGCAAAACAAGTGCAACTTCAAGCTTTTCAACATAAAGAGGGGAAACTTAATATTGTTGAGATACATAAAACCATGTTTCCCTCTCTCATAATAACTTTCAGTAGCAACATGAACAAAATTAACAATATAACTATCACATAAAACATTCTTATCATGAGCCACATGCATAAAATAATTATTACTCTCCACATAAGCATAGTCATTCTTATTAATTGTAGTGGGAGCAAATTCAACAAAGTAGCTGTCATTACTATTCTCGTCACCATAATTATCAAATATAGGAGGCATATTGTAATCACAATTAATTTCCTCCTCAATAGTAGGTAGACTGAAAATATCATATTCATCATTGTAATCATCATATATTGGATATTTGGTATCATCATAAGCAATAGAATAGCTATCTTCCAAAGCTGGGGAAATAAAAAGATCACTTTCATAAAAACTAGCTTCCCCAAGCTTAGACTTTTCCATAGCATTAGCAATAATAGTGTCCAAGGAATTCATACTAATAACATTGCTATTAGCATGTAAATAAAGCTCCATAGGTTTTTTAATTTTCTCTTCAAACACCTCATGTCTTAACTCAAGATAAATACTATAGAGCTCTCAAATTTTTTTGTTGTTTTCCATTAAGCCTAACTAGTGAAAACAAGAAACAAAAAGACAAAATTGCAGAATCTAGAGGAAATAACTTCGAGCACTCACACCGGAGGATGTGAGTAACTTTTACCTTACCTCTCCAGCAACGGCGCCAGAAAAGACTTTGATGGAGCTTGACGTGGAGGAAAGGTAAAAGCCCAAAACCTACCCGGCAACGGCGCCAGAAAAGAGCTTGATGTCTACGCACTTCTATTCTTGTAGACAGTTGTTGGGCCTCCAAGTGCAGAGGTTTGTAGAACAGCAGCAAGTTTCCCTTAAGTGGATTACCCAAGGTTTATCGAACTCAGGGAGGAAGTGGTCAAAGGTATTCCCTCTCAAGCAATCCTGCAATCAAGATACAAGAAGTATCTTGTGTCCCCAACACGCTCAATACGCTTGTCAGGTGTATAGGTGCACTAGTTCGGCGAAGAGGTAGTGAAATACAAGTGGTAACGGTGCCAGAAAATAGCTTGACGGTGAGGTAAAGACTAAAGCAAGCAAACATGCAACAGATCTAGATGCAAAAGGTGTTTCAATGTTTAGAAACAAGGCCTAGGGATCATAATTTCACTAGTGAACACTCTCTCATATAAATATCCTCTCTTCATGATACTACTCATAACTACTCTCCGGTTGGACACTCTAATCATCGGTAGGGATATAACAACACTCCTCAAAGTCCGTCTTCCCCAATCTAGATAACCCCACACTGTCACCTTGAGCGCTAGATGGTTCCAACAAACACCACAATTTCATAGAGAC
Source organism: Avena sativa (assembly GCA_916181665.1). Classification (NCBI taxonomy): domain Eukaryota; kingdom Viridiplantae; phylum Streptophyta; class Magnoliopsida; order Poales; family Poaceae; genus Avena; species Avena sativa. The sequence goes on along the minus strand of OV702285.1, from coordinate 164,024,641 downwards.
ATCCAACTCCAAATATAACTCATAACAAATATTCAATCTTGCCAAAGTGCCACACACAGTATGCACGCTGTCACTTTCACGTGGGGAAAAGCATAGATCTATTAAAGCACAAAGAGTATTTATGTAGACTCAAGCCTAAGTGCCACCGTGTCATGCACGCTGTCACTTTCACACACATGGGGATAGCAGAGATCTAATGAAGCACTTGAGTAGCAAGGTATATCTACTTGATTACAAATCTCATGACCACAAGATCATGCATAGAGAGAGATGAACACATAGCTACCGGTAGATCCCTTAGCCTCGAAGGAGAACTACTCCCTCCTCATCATGGGAATCAGCAACAATGATGGAGATGGTGGTGGAGATCGATGGAGATGGCTCCGGGGGCACTTCCCCGTCTAGGCAGGGTGCCGAAACAGAGACTTTCTGTCCCCCGAATCTCCCCTTTAGTGGCGGTGGCGCTACAGACGTTTTCGTTGATTTCTTCTGGATGATTTAGGGTTCTTGGGTCAGAGGCTTCTTATACGCACATGAGGCAAGGTCGGTGGGGGGCCAGGGGGCACACCCTCTGTTGGCGCCTCTAGGGCTTGCCTGCGCCTAGGGGGTGCGGCCACCCTGTGGCCCCCCTATGGCTCTGTTCGTGGTTCCATGTTGCTCCGTGAAAATAATGAATTTGGCTTTTGTCCCGTCCAATTCCGAGAATATTGATTTTCTGCCTTTCTGGAACCAAAAACAGAAGAAAACAGGCAATTGGCACTGTGGCAACTTGTTAATAGGTTAGTTCCAGAAAAGATATAAAAATACCTCAAAGTGTAGACAAAGCAAAGCAAAGTAGATACAAAAAAAACATGGAGCATCAAAAATTATAGATACGTTTCCGACGTATCATCCAAACAAAGCAAAAAAACAAAGCAAAACAAAAACAAAGTAAAGATAAAGATTGTGAAGGACTCCCCTTGTGAAGCCGTCCTTAGCCTCCCCGGCAACGGTGCTAGAAAACAGCTTGATACGCTCAGATCAATGTAGAGCTTCGTTGGGAGACCCCAAGAGGAAGGTATGATGAGCACAACAGCAAGTCTTCCCTCAGAAAGAAACCAAGGTTATCGAACCAGTAGGAGGAAGTAAACGACTCAAAGGTGTTGCTAGCAACTGGAAACCTGCACCAACGCAAACTCAAGACTTTGCCCCAACGAACAGTGAGGTTGTCAATCTCACCGGTTTGCTGAAAACAAAGGATAACTGTATGGTGTGGAAGGTAATGGTGGTTTGTAGAAAGTAAACAGTAATAGTGGAAGATGTATCAATGGTAAAGATTGGGCCGGGGTACATAGTTCACTAGAGGTGTTCTCCTTAAGATAAACAACATGGCATGCTGGGTAAACAAATTATAGCGGGGCAATTGACAGGACAGAGCAAGGCATAGCAATGCAATACTAGACATTCATGATCCTATGATATTTTATTGGGAAATACAACAAGACACATAGACCGCCATCCAACTGCATCTATGACTAGTAATCCACCTTCAGGTTATCATCCGAACCCCCTCCAATATTAAGTTCCAAGCAACGGATAACTGCTTTAAGCAAAGTGTATAAGGTAAACAATCCACTTGTTCCATGAACAAGAGATCGTTGTTTTCTCCCTAGTAGCAACAACACATCTACAACCTTAGAGATTTCTGTCACTTCCCCAGATTAAATAGAGGCATGAACCCACTATGGAGCATAAATACTCCCTCTTGGAGTCACTAGCATCTACTTGGCCAAGATAGCTACTAGAGAGCATGCAAGATCACAAATAACAAATGCATGATAGAATAAATAAGATAGAACCATTAATCAATTTGACATAGTAATCTCAATATCCATCGGATCCCCACAAACACAACATGCATGATTACAAATAGATGATCTTGATCATGAACGGAGCTCACAAGATCTAAACATGGTAGCACAAAGGAGGAGAAACAACCATCTAGCTACTACATAGACCCGTAGTCCAAGGTGGAACTACTCATGCTTCATACCGGAGGCTGGCATGATGATGAAGAAGGCCTCCGGGATGATATCCCCTCCGGTAGGGTGCCGGGAAGAACTTCAGATCCCCCCAATCTCGGGACGATGGTGGCAGTGACTACAGACTGTTTCGTGGAAGATTGATCAGGTACTTAGGGTTTTGGTATCGGGGGCTTCTTATAGGCGAAGAGACGAGGCAGGGGGCACCCAGGGTGGCCGCACACCCCTAGGCACGGGCCAGGCCTGGCCGCGCGGCCAGGGGTGTGGCCCCCTGGTGGCTCTTTTATGTCTCGTCTTCTGGCCCCGTGTTCCCCACGGTAAAATATTGACTTTGGCTTTTGTCCCATCCAATTCCGAGAATATTGATTTTCTGCCTTTTCTCGAACCAAAAATAGAAGAAAACAGGCAAATGGCACTGTGGCATCTTGTTAATAGGTTAGTCCAGAAAACATATAAAAATACCTCAAAGTGTAGACAAAGCAAAGTAAAGTAGATACTAAACAAGCATGGAACATCAAAAATTATAGATACGTTTCCGACGTATCAGTGACACCATCTCCTTCACCAGTTCTTGTTCCTGCACCAGCACCAGCTACTGCACCAGCCCCAGCACATGCACGTCGCAAGCTCCTTGTCAAATCATATCCTACACATGTGTCATCTCAAGGTCACACCAGATTATGTTTGTGAGTGGCAGCAGATAAAATGCTCTCAATGTCTTCTCAAGTTTCACATGATTCAGTTCATTGCTCTTACTAATTATGTATCTATCTCTTGCTTTGACTCAGAAATTGCCTAAGAGTGTCACAATGCAACTCAAGGCCAGACAAAAGGGCACAATATTCTTCATGATGCAGAGCGAAGGAGTGCAAGTAGAGAGACATGATGTCTATGCACGCTTCTATTCTTGTAGACAGTGTTGGGCCTCCAAGTGCAGAAGTTTGTAGAACAGTAGCAAGTTTCCCTTAAGTGGATCACCCAAGATTTATCGAACTCAGGGAGGAAGTGGTCAAAGTTATCCCTCTCAAATAACACTGCAATCAAGATACAAGAAGTCTCGTGTGTCCCCAACACACCCAATACACTTGCTAGGTGTATAGGTGCACTAGTTCGGCGAAGAAATAGTGAAATACAAGTGATATGGATGATTATAAGTGGTAATTGCAATCTGAAATAAATATGGCATCAAACAAACATGTAGCAAGACTGATTGTAAATGGTGTTTCTATGCTTAGAAACAAGGCCTAGGGATCATACTTTTGAAGGGAATATGCCCTGAGAGGCAATAATGAAGTGGTTTATGTATATTCCAAGTATATGATAGATGTTTATTTTGCATGCTATAATTGTATTAATACGGAAACGTTAATACATGTGTGTTTAATAAACAAACAGAAAGTTCCTAGTTATGCCTCTCTCATAAATAGCTCCTTGATTAACAAGATGATTAAGGTTTCCTGAATATGGACATTGGATGTTGTTAATAACGAGGTCACAACATTATTGGAATGGTGTGATGAACATTCATCCGGAGTATAGCATATGATCAAAGTCATTGAGTTTATATTGCTATAACATCATACGAAGTGATCCTAATCCTTAGACCATGAGATCATGTCAATCACTAACACTGGAAGAGTATCTTGATAACATCAAACGTCACACCATAACAGGGTGATTATAAATATAGGTTCAGTACTACTAAAGTGTTATGTTGAGGCCCATGGATCGAGAGTGGAATTTGTCCATCCCGATGACGGATAGATATGCTTTGGGCCCTCTCGGTATATCACATTGATTAGCTTGCAAGCAAGTGATTTGATTACTAGAATGTTATATCACGGGAACGAGAAAAGAGTACATGCCAGTAACAAGATCAAACTAGGAATGGAGATACTGATGATCGAATATCGGACATGTAATATATCGTGAAACAAAAGGATTAAGATACTAGCGTAAAAGGTTCTCACGATCACAAGAAAGTCATCGTTGAATGTGTAGGAGTCAGTATGGATCTCCAGGTCCCGCTTCTGATTATTGATCTGAGAGGGGTCTCGATCATGTCCGCATTATTCGCGAACCATAGGGTGACACACTTAAGACACATCGATACTATTTGGAGCAAAAGTTTCATGCTGAAAAGAATAACAAGCGCAGGAATTTATTTCACTAGATACTGAAACTGGTTTTCGGGTGAAATTGCAGAAAGTGTTTCTACATGTGAAATGAAATACTAGCAAGGGGTTATATGTGAATGTTTGTCATTAAAGTAATTGACAAAATTCTGAATAAATAAAAGGAGTTTTATTTAATGAGAGTTTGCATTAAATTTGGTGGAAATTTAATGGGAAATTTGAGTGGGTTTTTGAGTGGAGAAAATTGAAGGGCCATGTTGTGAGTGGAGTGTCCACCCACATGAATGGAGGGAGGGAAAGGGGTCAGCCCCCATGCGCCGACCACACCCTTGGGGTGCCCCCCCCCCCCCCCCCCGCCTCCTATAAAAGGAGCCCCTCTCTCTTTCACTCACACCTCCTCGTGAAGGATCTCTCTCCCCGTCTAGTATTTATTCCCCATGGTCTCGGACTAGCGAGATACATGTTCCCGGTGGCTATTCAGCAATAAAGAGTTGTTCTTCCGCTGCATCGTTGGAGCGAGGAGTCGAAGGTTTCTCGGTGCCTCGTACGTGTGTGTGAGCACGGATGCGTCGCTGATTTGCGGCGCTAGGACTTCCTCTCGATCTTGAGATCGGCAAGAGATCGTCTACATCAACCATGAGTTCAACCTTGTTAAGCTTTGTCGGTCTTCAAGGGTATGTTCTCTATGGATGTACATCCGCCCGTTGCTTGTATCTAGTAGATAGATCTTGGTACATAGTTGTTCCCATCGTAGGAATTTTTTTGTTTTCTATGCTGCGAACCCTACAACTTTCACTAGTGGACACTCTCATATAAATATCTTCTCTTCATTATGCTACTCTGAACTACTCTCCGGTTGGATAACTCCAATCCACGGTAGGGCTACAAAAGCTCTCCTTAAAGTTCGCATTCCCCATCTAGGTAACCCCAACCCTGTCACTTTGAGCGCTAGATGGTTCCAACAAACACCACAATTTCATAGAGACATCCAACTCAAATTATACTCATGATAAGTATTTTTGTAATCTTTAGCCTAAGTGCCACACGGTGTGCACACTGCCAACTTCACACATGTGGGGATAAGCGGAGATTGCAATAATTAAAGTACTTGAGTAGCAGATTAGATCTACTTATTCAACTATATTACAAAGCTCATGATCACATAAAGATCACGCATAGAGAGAGAGAGATGAACACATAGATACCGGTAGATCCCTTAGCCTTGAGGGAGAACTACTCCCTCCTCATCATGGGAATCAGCAGCGGCGATGGAGATGGTGGTGGAGATCGATGGAGATGGCTCCGGGGGCAATTCCCCGTCCCGGCAGGGTGCCGGAACAGAGACTTGTGTCCCCCGAATCTCCTCTTTGGTGGCAGCAGCGCTGCGGAATTTTCCGTGGATAGAGGCCGGATTGTTTTAGGGTTTTTGCATCGGAGGATTTTTATAGGCAAAAGGGCGATGTCAGGAGGTGGACCAGGGGTCCACACCACACCCCGGCACGGCTAGGGGGCTCACCACCAGGGGTCCACACCACACCCCGGCATGGCCAGGGGGCTCGCCACCAGGGTGTCTAGCTGCCTCCTGGCCCTCCTCCGTCCCTTCTTTGGACTCCTTCTCGTGTCTGGAAAAATAGGAACATCGGTCTTCGTTTCGTCCAATTCTGAGAATATTTCTTTACTAACTTTTCTGAAACCAAAAACAGCAGAAAACAGGAACTGGCACTGTGGCATCTTGTTAATAGTTTAGTTCCAGAAAATGTAAAAAAATACCTCAAAGTGTAGATAAAACATAAGAAAGTCGATACAAAACAAGCATGGAGCATAAAAAATTATAGATACATTTACGACGTATCAAGCATCCCCAAGCTTAACTCCTGCTCGTCCTCGAGTAGGTAAGTGATAAAAAGAATAATTTTTGAGGTGACATGCACCATCACAATCTTGATCAAAATATTTTTAAAGCATTAATAGATGTGATCAAAGTACTCTAAACATGAGCATGACAGATGTATTTCTAACAATAAGACATAGCAACTATGTTATAACATGAAAAAGGTACAAACAAAGATCATGAATAGCAATGCATTGAAAGACGTTTGTTTGTTTCACATATAGAAAACATAACATATGTGTTATTCAACTTGTCCTTCATGAAGTAGCAAAACATAAATGTATGGGACACCTTCAAAGTTCATAAGGGTGACTAGATACAAATAGTTCAATAACAAGAAATATCAACATTATGAATCAATCAATAAGTTTTGGGACAATGCACATAGAACTAAAAATGACAACTATGCTCTCTTAATTGGTGCATAAAGATAGAAGGTGGAGACTCAACAAAAAGTAAGAAGAAAGGCCCTTCACAAAGGGAAGCAGGGATTTCAAGTTTTATAAAGAGCTTCCAAAAATTATGGTACTTATTAGCTTTCAGCTCTCATTGCCCCTATCATAATCATCTTGAAGTTATTAAGGTTAAAGTGAAACAAATATGGTGTATCCTAGAGAACCGCCAATGGGGTACCCCTTGCCCCATGATACAGGAGCTATCCCATATCAAAATAACAAGGCAACAAACAATGAGCATCTCAGCGATTTTTTTATTTGCCATTTGCATAGGTTTTTATTGAGGATGCTTCACAGATTGCTCACTATGGTTATGCTGCAAGTTTCCACCATGATTAGGCATGGCTTAGGCTAGCCGCCCAGGCGTTTCTCTAACACATATACAAACTCCATGAGCTTATAAGCTCCCCTTTTATTTCACATCACCGACATCCGCAAACAAAAGATCATGATATCAACTGGGTAATATGTACAGGTGTTGAAAGTGTTCCTCATGACAACATAGTTCTGCTAATTCCCAGTTTATAAGTGCAAGCATATACAACATAGATGACACAATGGTTCAAGCTTATTAGATGCAAGAAAGTAAAGTGTGTCATCAAGTTTGTGAGAGCTTTAATCACTAATTTTCTCATAACAAGTTTAATTTGCTTGGAATGGTGTAACACACCATGCATAGGAATTTATAGTGAACTCTTTGGAATAACTTGATTTTTTGGAAGTTGGATATATAAGTAGAGCTTACTCAGTACAAGTGGAGACTAGCAAGGGAGCGACCAACTAAGAGAGCAATAATGCTCATAATTATGCAAACCGACAAAATATCTATTATATATTAAAAGTACATGGCGGGCTCACCGGAAAAAAGAGAAATAGTCATGACGGGCTCACCGGAAAAAAGAGAAATAGTCTAAAAAATTCCACAAAATTAGAAACATCTGGCCGTCAGTTTAACTAAATAGACGATAAAAACCAATGGATAATAGAAAAAAAAAGGTTACACAAAATTACCCACCAGTGCCACCTATTAGTTTTTTCCGTACTCCTTAGATAGGTTGTGGACACCAAAAAAAACTAGGGTGTCTCAAACTGCATATCCTTACGCGTGCCTCCGCCGCCGTATTTTCCTTTCCGCCAGCCGACCTCCTCCAAGTGCCTTCCCATGACGGCCGAGAAGTAGGTACGATCGGTCCCATGGTTTTCACGTGTGGCTTCAATTGAGGGAGAAGCAATCTTTTTATTTGTTTGGTTTTCTTGGTGCAGTTACACGAGTATCAATTGACATCAACAGGGAGAGAGGAGGGGAGATCGTTGAAAGTTGAAATTGAAAATGAAGAAACGATGTCCAAAGCGTTCTACAGGCATCGACGCCGTCTCCGCCTCACCTAGATGACTACGAGTCTACGACGAAAGCACGGGCATCGCCGCCTCAGGTATCTCCACAGCTAAGACAGCCTGCAATGTCAAAAGAAGGGCGAAAAGAAAGTTAGGGTTGCGGTCTCTCTTTACCTATTCTCAGTGCACGCCGGGGTTGTCGTATTCCCCTGAGCCGTCAGCGAGTCGACTAGGTCTACCATGTTCTGCCGTCTTCCCGCGCTTCCTGACCTGCATGCACATCAGCGGCCTTAGGTAAGGCTTGCCTTATGTATGTAGGATCTAGGTACTCGGTCGATGGAATTCTTCCATTGTACGGGCTTTGCTACGAGGCTACAAGATCGATGGAAGATTTGTCTCATGCACATACCCTACAGCTAGCTACTGGTATGTGATACACAATTCCTTTTGTACTACTACAGCTATTTATATACTTTCTCTAATCCAAATTATTTGATTTGGTTTTGTCTATATTTGGATGTATCTACCACTAAAACAAGTCTAGATACTTCCGAATCTAGACAAATTTAAGCCAAGTAATTTGAATTGGAGAGAGTATAATAAAGCTTAAATAAAATTTAGAATTTTATCGACACCATCATCATCAATGGAAAAAATAGAGCGGTGTGTCTATGGCCTGCCTCAGTCCGTGCCTCAATCCGGATAATAAAGCGGTAACATCGGGTCGATGCGGAAGCCTAACCATGCCTTGGATCGTGACCTTTCTGAACCACCACACATGATCTGGCAGGCATGGTGATTAACATTTTTTTTTGTTGCAGTTCCTGCTGGAAGAAGCATGATCCCGATTCCAAAGTTCATACAGCGGCAAGCTGCATGATGTAACAAATCTATGCCAAATGCAACTTTTATTATGGGCGAAAATTAATCTATAATCCTAGGCATGCAGTATACAACTGTGAATTATAGGGCGATATTTCTTCGTAACAAAAACAGATTCCGAGCAAATTCGCCCATGGTTGGTTCCTCTTCAGTCGTTGGTAGACTCGAAAAATCCCAAAGTTGATACGGCGAAGAGGAGCAAACGGGCCGGTACACTCGAAAATTCCCAAAGTTGGTTGGTTCCTCTCCAGTCGTTGGTATACCAGGTATGTATTTCTAGAATAATCACGTTCCATCATTGAAGCTAACTATTTCTAAGAATATTTATTTCTGCAAGTGTATCCTGATTTAGGTTTGGATGACTTCTTGCTGATATTGTTTATGATACCATTCAAAAAAACATGATTTTGAATAAATTAACGATTGTTATATTGGTGCTTTGATAGCATGCAATGTAGTTCTTGGTAGCATGGTTTCAAATATGTACGATGTACATATTCCAACCCTAAGCTAGCTTACTTGCACTCATGGTTTCAACACTTCAACATAAATATTTGTATGCCTCGGTTGGCAAGTTTATAGCTACTGTAGAATGCATAATGCGTGAGCTAGCACCAAAATATACGTGCGTATTGACCAAAATAGCATATGGGTGCGCCATTGCATGTTCTAATTCTACAAATTCACATCCATTAAATGGTGTATGAACATCTGCATAAAATTTCTTCCTTCTTAACGCTTAAGGGGCAGCTATTTTCAAGCAGGAAATTTGTTTCGATCCAATCGGTATTTTTTGAGCCAAATATTCCTGAACAAACAAAAGAATTATAATGGGAAACAGCTGGTACACGTTTTGTTGCGACGAACAACTGGTATACTCGAAATTCACAAGAGAAGCAGCTTATATATACTATATAATATCCTGAATTAGTCAATCTATTGGAGCCCGATGAGTCCATGTATCTGTTGTACTGAAAATTAACTGTCGACATAGTGCCCAGATCCCCAGGTAGTAGCAATTAATTATAATTTACTAGAGTCCGATCATTTTATTTGTTCTTCTAGAAATCTATTATATATTAAAAGTACACGGAAATCTCTAGGTAGACAAGAATTAGGAGAAAAGATCCATCAAAGAGATAAGATGATCTGTTTTGTCTTCCACCGTGTTGGGGGTGTAGTAAATATTATATTGAATAATTTTTCATCGCTTTGTTGCAAATGCAGTTACAAGTTCAAGATTTTCATGTAGTAGAAGCTCTTTTGATCTGAATTTATTATGGACATCGGTGCATTGACGCTATTAGAAAAGAGAAATGTCCAAATTAGATGAGATTCAGACACAATAAGAAGTAATATTTATGACAAGCGGAAGCATTTTACTCATGAAAAGTTCAGTCACTGCAATCTATTGGTTTGCTGGCACTGCTCTATGTATGATAAAGAATTATTCACAAGAAATCTTACTTTTGTATAAAAATTTTTTCTGAAAAAGGTAACTTCTATCCAATATATAGGGCGTTAGTTTTTCGCCTCTTTTGTTTCAGACTTTTGAGGTAGCGTATGTTTTTCACTCTTATAATCTCTGCAATAAAAATGATCCCATGTCTATTTTTCCATTTTTATATGTGATTCAAGCTCTTACTGCTTTTGTTTTTTCCTCATAATTTTCTACCATGATTTTACTAAAGTTTCTTTTTAAGATCATACTATTGTACTTCCTTTCTTTATATGATTAAAGCTGTCGACTTCTATTTTTATCTTTCGTCGCATGGCTGTTTTTGTATATTTTAGTCTTGCACTTGATGGACTTCATATGGTGAACAAATGAATTATGTATTCTTCAAAATTTGACATGCCAATTGAGCTGATAGTTAACTTAACATGCTTATTGTCCTTCTTAATTGGCATTTTGATGTAGCACCGGAGTTTTTCAACTATCAATGGACTAGCTACTTCAAATACGTTACCAACCTGAAGTGAGTTACTAAGTCCTTCCCGTCCATAATTCAAGCATGTAAACTTTGTTGTAATACTAGGAGTGGTTAGGAGACTAATAATTTATGGAAACAAGTGTAACACCCTCAGAATCGGCCCTATGCAAGTTTTAGCAAAACCCGCCAAACCCGCATAGAGACGATTCAAAGGTGCCCACCAGGCACTTTCGTGCGGGTGGAAAACGAAGTAATAACATTACACAACAGTCCTCGATGGGACCCACAGAACAGATATATATATAACAGCGACTCAATGAGTCAAGAATACAGATATACAATACAAAGATCCAAATCACCTTGAAAACAATACGGCGTCCGAGTACGGACAAGATGCAAATTGAGCTAAGAGCCCTGAAGAATAACCAATGGCGTCCATAACCCTGCCCAGGCCAAGCCGGAAGGGTAACCCTGCTAACGACGTCGATCTCAAAACCTGCTTAGACAAAAGGGGTGCCAACAAAGGCCAAAGGAAAAAGAGAGAGCGGTCAGTACTGAGGCCAGTACACGGCGAGACTAGAATTCGGCGGTCCTCGCCTACATAGGTATGGTGGACTGAAGCGGCAGCGCAGTATGCACTAAACAACCTATAGAGACTCGATACAACTGTCGGTTATCAGAGAGTAATAAGAAAGACCTATTCGGAACCAACCTGATACTATCACCAAGCATACCCATCCTGGTATTTCCCCCTCGAGACCAAACGAGGAAGTTAACCGAGGAACTCACACAGTTGGCAGTTTTATTTATTCAGTTATCGTTGCAGAAATTACTAGTCAGGTATATATAGTCATCCTGATATAATAAGCAGTGGGCAGTTTTAGTTAACCATTCCGTTGTAGTTGCAACACTTACTAGTCAGATACAATTGGCATGAGATATCCCAAAACCCAGCAGTGGTTGGTACTTTTATTTAGCCATTCCGTTATAGTTGCAATACTTACTAGTCAGGTACAATGGTAGCAAGCGACAACCCAAACAAGCAATTGTCGGTAATTTTATTTAGCCATTCCATTATAGTGAAGCTGATTACTAGTCATTATAAAGTCAAATTTATAGCACTACTTTAGTTATAGTTGTCTATGATCGAGATACTGTGCTCCAAGTCGTCCATAACCGCGGACACGCCTTTCAGAAAGTTTTACCCTGCAGGGGTGCACAAATAGCAACACACACTCGATCAACCTCGGAAAAACCAAATCAAAACCCAACGAGGCCTTCACGACAAAGCAATCACCAGATTCAGAAATATTTCAGGGGGCCACCCCATTAAGCTACCCGCAACGAAGTTAGCTGACTCCGAGACGGACTCAAGGTTTGGGTGGACGGCTGTAAACGACTGGGAACCCGAAAGTGTGATTGGGCTTGTCGATACCGCGAAATCGTGTCCCGATCCTAAACAGTACAGGTGCAGTACATCGCACAATTTAAATAAAGCAGTAAAGCATGGCATAAGTACAGGATAGTAAATAAAACCTCAAACTAGTTTGTGGCCCCAAGAAATAAGAATGAATCAAGCTCTGGCTCAGGGGGGTCCCATAATCCTCCCGGATGTGGATAGCGCGAATATTCAAGGAACAGGTATCAAGTACTCGGGGTCCTACGGGACACAAGTGGACGGTTAACAACCAAATAAAATCTATTGCCCACCTGTGCCTCTGCATGTACCTACTTCAATTTTAGTTATTAAACAGTAATTAAAGTCTTGATCATCTCCAACAATAAACACACGGCAATACTCCAACAATTGTGGTACTTGACGACACGCAACGGCACTTGAGCAAGCGACTACGACGCGCAGGTCCAACTATCTACCAAACAACAGGTAATAGGATGTGTCCAAGGCAATATAAGGCTGCAAGGGATGTTCCGGGTATGAAAACTAGAGCAACGCAACACAGATAGCAATAGATCAACAGGAGGGAATAAATACTATAAAAGTAAGATAGGTAGAAAGGGGGAGGTGCTCGCCTGAAAACATTGCCGAAGGTTCATCCGAAGATCGGGTCGACACTCGCATCAACTCAACGGCCTTATCCGCGAAGAACCAAAACACTAGAATAAACACCGGATGCAATATTTAAGATTACGGCAGAAGATCGGGCATGATGCATGTATGATGTATGACATGGCAAAGGTGCGATGCGATTAGGCAATATTAAGCGGAACCGGGTTCCGACAACTAATTGATAGGTTCATGTTGTTTAGCTACCCTGCAATTTAAATGTTGTCTTAACATGGCAAAACATGGCTTCGGTTCGCTACATAAATTTAAATGGAGACGAACTAAGACTAGAATAGCCCGCATATGGTCTCCATATTTAATTATATGGTGAATCGGCATAAGGCCCCCAAACCACAACATATGTATGCAATCATGACAATTTATTATGCAACAATTTATATAGATGGCATTTATAAAATAGGGGCTCGGATCGGGGTCACACATTGGCGTTTGGCGATCTTGGCGGTTTGGGGTTCATCGGGGTTCGGGTTCGGTCTCAGGGTTCGACGGGATCGGTCTCGGCAGAAACATTCTCGGTCAACGGAGTAGATCTTGTCGCATCCGGGAAGAAGGACTTGGCTTGGCGTCGGGGCGCATTGGATTTGACCTGGTCGGTGTCGATCTTGTCGTCGATGGCGAACTTGAGTGGATCGGGTACCGGGGTCTTCGGATCCGAGGTTCGGGGTCTTCGGCTGTCTATGTGGGTGATCTCGTCGTTCCGTAAAGGCGATCTTGTCGATGGTCCGTTGGGTGCCACCATGTTCATTTTTTTGTGGTACCGGCCAACAAGAAGATCTTGTGGTGTCTGGTAACCTCACGAGTGCGCAACCTCCATGTGGATCTTGTCGGGGTCGGTCTGGGACGACGAGGATTAGATGCATAACATGAAGGCCTCGGGTGGTTCATGGCCACACAAACACAGAGGCATAGCACACTACCAAAGGGAAACTTGTTTTGCTTCAAGCCTGGTCATACACAACGTAGCCACAGAGCGCGCGTGAAGGCAGGCATGGTGACTCGGTGCTGGCTGCGGCGAACTTGGCGACCTTGCAAGTGCGGCGATGCGGGCCGAGGCAGCGGGGGCGCTGGCGAGGAGACGACAGAGAGCTCGGGGCACGAGGTCGGCCGGCAGGGTACTGTGGCGGTGGTGCTCAGGAGGCGGGGGTTCTGGCGGGGCGGCGAGGCAGGGTGGAGGCCGCGGGCGGCGGTCGCGGCTCGGGGAGGCGGAGCGCGAGCGGACCCGACGAGGCCCCGGCGAGGTCGGCCATGGCGGTGGTCGAGGTGGCCGACGGGGGCGCGGCCGGAGCAGAGGAAGACGCGGGAGGAGGCCGAGAGGAGCAGCACGTCGGCTCGACGGGCTCGCCCGCATGTGGCACACGGGGCGGCGACGAGGGAGCCATGGTCGGGGCGAGCTTCAGAGCTTGGCGAGGAGAGGCCTCGCGAGGCGACGGTCGGCGGACGACGGAGCTTGATGGGGGCGAGGCAGGTTGTGGCCGGAGACGAGAAGGGTGGGGCCAGGCTCGCGCGAGAGGCGGCCGAGGGGTCGGCGGGCCGGGGTCGTCCGCGCGCGGGGAAGCTCCAGGGAGAGAGGTGGCGGCTCGGCTTGGTGAGGGGCGAGCTCGAGCCAGGGGAGATGAGGCCGGGCGCGACGGAGGGCGCGGGCTGGCGGCGAGAGAGGAGGCGACCGGCGGTGGCGGTGGGAAATCGAGCAGAGGAGAGGGAGGATGCGGGGGAGACGAGGTGGGGGGAGAGGAGCGTCGGGGGAGGCGTGCGGTGGCGAGGAAGGTGGGGAGTGGGGATGCGGCGCGTGGTGGGGCCAGGGGCACTGCGTGGGGGCTGTGTGTGTGAGTGCGTGTGTGGTGTGTTGCTCACTGGGTTGGGTGCGTGTGTTGTGTTCCCGTGGGATTGGGGCAGGTGGCGCGTGGTGATTGGGTGGGGCTTGGCCAGGGGTGAGGTGGCATGATAGGATAGGTTGGGGTGAGGTGGAGGGGCTGGGTAGAATAGGATTGGGTAGAAAAAGGATTTAGGACTAGATATTTGGTTCGGGTTTTCTTTACACATTTATTTTAAAGAACCTTTGTAAATCATTTAGTCAAAACAAAATATCTGGACAACCGAAGTTTGATTTGAATTAAGACGGGGGGGTGTTTGCAAAAACAAAATAGACCTTTGTAAAATAGTTTTTATCAAACAGATGCATGATGATGTCATGATGATGCAATGCACGAAAACAACGTGATTTTCTAGTAGTGGTTTTGCGGGCGCCACAACAAGTATGTGATAATTTTATTTTATTTACTTCTTCTATGTGACAAATTTATGACAATTGACTATAGTTTATTAGAATTATTCAGTTACTAACTAAATAGTTACAGATATCAACGTAGAATGGCGATTTTCATATTTATTTTTTATTGTAGGTAGTCGATGACTGTGAGCAATGAGATCAAATTTACTTTATCAAAGAATTGATATTTGCTTTTTAAACTATTAGTATACTTGGTTGAGAAACCTGTTGTTTTGGTTCCTCATAAAAATATACAATGACCGGTGCACCCCAAAAAATTATATATGTATGTGTGTGATGGTTTTTGCGTAAAATTAAGTTTCATCGTCGTTTCACAGTGTCTATTTTATCTTGCACATATAAGACAAAATACATTTATTGATCAATAATTATAAATTGTCCACATTTAATTTACTCCGATAGATTAAATATGAAGCCCTCCCATTTGCGATGGCCACTGTGCTAGTTATTAACTAAAGCATAAAGTGATATCACGAGTTAAAAACTAAATGATCATAGAGGCTATGGTGACTGGTTCATAGTCATAACATGGTGTGAGCATGTGCCAAGTCAACCCAAACAAAGCATCAAAGGAGAATACCACAATATTATGCTTTTGTATGCTAAAACAACGCATGATTCTTGCAAGGCACATTAAGCAATCTCGATTGTTTGGAATAAGTCATGCTACATCAATAATCACTAAGCATAAGGTTAAAGCAACATCTAGGATGACATGATAAAGTCTAAGCCACAGTCAAAACAAGCTCCCTTTTGTACCACTATAAGCATGAAACTTTCTACTCTTTTCCAACACCAATCGAATTATTTGAAACAACTCACAAAGATAATACTCAATAAAGATCAGTGAGAAAGTCTCACAAATTCACAAAGAAGAAATAAAAGTTCTAAGCTGGAAGCACGAGAAAACTAAAGCTAAACGCAGTGGCAAAGGAGAACACTCACAAAACAATAAGAGTAAAAACTAGAGTGTTCTAAACAATGAAAATGGAGCGTGTCTCTCTCCAAAAGAAGTGTGCTGGGATCCATCCAACTTATTGCAGCAAACAAAGAAAAGGACAACTAAAAACAAAAACAAACATGCTCCAAGAACAACACAATAGTGCATGAAGCAATAAAAATAAAGTGTTTTGAAAAAACCCTGAGATTTTTATTGATAAAGAAGGGGATCCCTTGGGAATCCCCAAGTTTTGACACTTGTACCTCTTGAATATTTCTTGGGGTGACACAGGTGGCATCCCCAAGATTGAGTTTTTGTCCATTCTTCATCTCATCACATCATTCTTCCCCTACACTTGAAAATTTCCTTCATACAAAACTTCACACAATCTTCATTAGCAACATTAGAGTATTCAAGATAATAGGACTTTGGGTTTAGTTTCAACACAAGTAAACCTTTTATTAGAACACAAGATACTGTAAAAATTTCTTTTAAAAGCTCAAGTGATCAAGGAGAACTCAAAAAGAAACTGATTAAGAGGCAAATGAAAATAATGGCAGAAATCTGTCAAAACAGACCAGCAGGTAAAACCCGATTTTTTCGAAGACCTTCTGTTGCTCAAATCGAAAAGTGTTGAACTAATGAAAGTTAGATAACAACCTGGGGCATAAGCACAGAAAATTACAGCTCAATCCGACAATGAGGGAGTTTTCACAAAATTTTCTAGTGAAGCACAAAAATATGTTTCGGGACAACAACTTCCCCAAATCTTACTTCTCTCTCATTAGAGGTTATTCTTGGCACAAAAACCACACAAAAAGGATACGGAGAGGTTATTACAGAAGTAATAACTTCCAAGACTCAACAAAAGAAAAACCTAATGAAATTTGGGTTATCTCCCAATTAGTACTTTTCTTTAACGCCTTTAAATTTGGCACAATAATTTCGATGATGCTCAGATAAGAAATATGAATTTGAAGTAAAAGAGAGCATCAAGAAGCAATTATAAAACAAATTTAAGTCTAACCCACTTCCTATGAAAAATAATCTTGTAAAGAAACAAGTCATGAAAGCACAAAGCAACAAGCATAGGAAAGCAAAATAAATGCAACTTCACAATTTTCAACTTAAAGAGGGGAAACTTAATATTGTTGAGATGCATAAAACCATTTTTCCATCTCTCATAATAACTTTCAGTATCATCATGAATAAAATTAACAATATAACTATCACATAAAACATTCTTATCATGAGCCACATGCATAAAATGATTATTACTCCACATAAGCATAGTCATTCTTATTAATTGTAGTGGGAGCAAAATTTAAAAAATAGCTATCATTATTATTATCATCACCATAGTCATCAAATATAGGAGGCTGATGCGTGGTTCTTGACAGCACTTCGTCGGGAAACCCCAAGAGCAAGGTGTGATAAGCACAGCAGCAATTCTTCCCTCAATAGAGACCGAGGTTATCGAACCAGAAGGAGAAAAGAAACGTCACACAGGTGTTGCAAGCAATGTGGAAACCTGCACAACACAAACACAAGACTTTGCCCCAATGAATCAGTGAGGTTGTCAAGCTCACCGGTTTGTTGTAACAAAGGATTAAACGTATAGTATGAAAGGTAATGGTTTACAGGAAGTAAACAAGTAACAATGGAAGATGTATCAATGCTAAAAATTGGACCGGGGTCCATAGTTCACTAGAGGTGCTCTCCTTAGATAAACAACATGGCATGAAGGGTAAACAAATTACAGCAGGGCAATTGACAGGAACTGAGCAAGGCATAACAATGCAATACCAGACAAAAAAGATCCTATGAGATTCGATTGGGTAAAACAACAATATACATAGATTGCCATCCAACTTCATCTATGACTAAAAGTCCACCTTCAGGTTATCATCCAAACCCCCTCCAGTATTAAGTTGCAAGCAATAGACAACTGCTTTAAGCAAAGTGTGTAAGGTAAACCATCCACTTCTTTTATAAACAAGAGACCATTGTTTTATCCCTAGTGGCAACAACACATCTATAATCGAAGAGATTTCTGTCACTTCCCTTGGAAACTAGAGGCATGAACCCACTATCGAGCATAAATACCCCCTCTTGGAGTCACTAGCAACTACTTGGCCAAGATAGCTACTAACAACAGAGAGCATGCAAGATCACAAACAACACAGACATGATAGTATCAAATAGACAAAACCATTAGTAAATCTGACATATTAATCTCAATATCCATCGGATCCCTGCAAACACAACATGCATGATTACAAATAGATTAGATCTTGATCATGAACGGAGCTCACAATATCTATACATGAAAGCACAAGGAGGAAATACAACCATCTAGCTACTACATGGACCCATAGTCCAAGGTGGAACTACTCACTCTTCATACGGAGAGAAGGCCTCCAGGATGATTTCCCCTCCGGCAGGGTGCCGTGAAGAACTTCAGATCCCTTTGATCTAGGGACGACGGTGGCGGCGGCTACAGAAGGTTTCGTGGAGTTTTTATCGGGTGCCTAGGGTTTCTGCATCGGGGGCTTCTTATAGGCGAAGAGGCGAGGCTGGGAGGCGGCCAGGGGCCCACACCCTACCCAGGCGTGGAGTGGGCCCACCCGCGCCTAGGGGGGTCTGGCCGCCCTGGTTTGCTTCTTCGTCTCGTCTTCTGGCTTCGTGTCCCCCACGGTAAAATATTGACTTTGGCTTTTGTCTCGTCCAATTCTAAGAATATTGATTTTCTTCCTTTCTGGAACCAAAAACAGAAGAAAACATGCAATTGGCACTATGGCAACTTGTTAATAGGTTAGTTCCAGAAAAGATATAAAAACACCTCAAAGTGTAGACAAAGCAAAGCAAAGCAAAGTAGATAGTAAACAAGCATGGAGCATAAAAAATTATAGATACGTTTCCGACGTATCAAGCATCCCCAAGCTTAACTCCTGCTCGTCCTCGAGTAGGTAAGTGATAAAAATAATATTTTTTGAGGTGACATGCACCATCAAAACCAAGATCAAACCATTTGCAAGCATTGAAAGCTGGGAACAAAGAACTCTAAACATGTGCATGAAAGATGGAGTTCTAACAATAGGACATAGTAACTATGCATGCAACATGAAAGGCTACAAACAAAGATCATGAATAACATGCATTGAAAAACGTTTGTTTGTTTCACATACAGAAAACATAGCATAGTGGCAATTAGCTTGTCCCTCATAGAGTAGCAAATAGGTGCATATGACACCTTCAAAGTTCACAAGGGTGACTAGAAACAAATAACATAAGAACAAATAATATCACAATATGCATCAATCAATAAGTTTTGGGACACCGCACACAGAATGACAACTATGCTCTCTTAATGGTGCCTAAAGGTAGAAAGTGGAGACTCAATAATGGTGGAAGAAAGGCCTTTCATAAAGGAAGCAGGGATTTCAAGTTTCAAAAAGAGCTTCGAAAAATTATGGTACTTATTAGCTTTTAGCCCTCATTGCCCTCATAAGCATCTTGAAGTGGTTAAAGTTAAAGTGAACAAAGATGGAGTATATGCTTGAAAAAGTATAAGTTGGCAATCTCAAGTCCCATGAATACGAGGGCCACACCTCATGTTACTCAACTTCAGTCACATGTAAGTTCTTGTCATTGTAAGTACATGCATATCATAGAGAACCGCCAACGGGGTACCCCTTGCACATGGTACAGGAGCTATCTCATAACCAAAATGACAAGGCAAGCAGACAATGAGCATCTCAGTGATCTTTTTATTTACTATATACATAGCTTTTTATTGAGGATGCTTCATAGATAGCTCACTATGGTGATGCTGCAAGTTTCCACCATGATTAGGCACGGCTTAGGCTAGCGGTCCAGGAGTTTCTCTAACACAAAATACAAACTCCATGGACTTACAAGTTCCCTCTTTATTTCACACAGGTGACATCCATAGACAAAAGAGCATGATATCAACTGAGTACAAAGTACAAGTGTAATGTTGAAAATGTTCCCCGTGACAGCACGGTTCTGCTAATTCCAACGTATAAGTGCAAGCATATACAACATAGATGACACAATGGTTCAAGTTTATTAGGGGCAAAGAATATAAAGTGTGCCATCAAGTTTGTGAGGGCTTTAATCACTAAGTTTTCACATAACAAATACTTTTTAATTGGAAGATAGCTGAAAACAAGAATATACTTGGAATGGTGTAACACACCATGCATAGGAGTTTATAGTGGAAATTTGAAATAACTTGGTTTCTTTTGAGTTGGAAGCATGATTAGAACTTACTAATACAAGTAGAGGCTAGCAAAAGACTAGGAGCAACCAACTAAGAGAGCAATAATGGCCATAATCATACAGAGCAACAAAGCATTACTAATCAAAGCATAGAGTGGTACTACAAGTCAAGGACTAAATGATCATAGAGGCTATGGTGACTTTTCATAGTCATAACATGATGTGAGCATGTGCCAAGTCAACCCAAACAAAGCATCAAAGGAGAATACCACAATACTATGCTTTTGCATGCTAAAACAACACATAATATCTTCAAGGCACACTAAGCAATCCCAATTGTTTAGAAAAAGACATGCTACAGCAATAATCACTAAGCATAAGATCAAAACAACACCTAGCATGTCATGCTAAAGTCTAAGTCACAGTCAATGCAAGCTCCTCTTGCACTTTCAAGCGAGAACTTACTACTCCTTTACAACACCAAGCAACTTATTTGCAAAACAACACAGCAAGAACGGGTGGTCCACACTACTTTATTCAAGCAAACTAAACAAACTAAGCAAACCAAACGAAAACTAAGACGCTCCAAGAACAACACAACTGTGCATGAAACAATAAAAATGAAGTGACTAGACAGACCTGAGCTTTTTATTGATGAAGAAGGGGATGCCTTGGGCATCCCCAAGCTTTGACGCTTGTACCTCTTGGATATTTCTTAGGGTGACACCGGGGTGGCATCCCCAAGCTTAAGCTTTTGTCCATTCTGAATCTCATTACATCATTCTCTCTCTACACCTGAAAATTTTCCTTCATACAAAACTTCACACAATCTTCATTAGCAACATTAGTGTATTCAAAAGATAATAGACCTTTAGGCAAAGCTTTGAAATAGCAAGACTTTCCACTAAAAACACAATCTACTGTAGTAACTCCTTCAAAAAGCTCAATTCCCCAAAAGAGAACTCAAAAAGGAATCAATAAGAAGCAAATGCAAATAATGGCAGAAATCTGTCAAAACAGAACAGCAGGTAGAAACCAATTTTTTCGAACATCTTCTGTTGCTCAAATCAAAAAGTGTTGAACTAACGAAAGTTAGCTAACATACTGGGGGATTTATTCATAAATTTTCAGCTCAATTAGAGTTACAGAGACTCCTCATGAATATTTTTGGTGGAGGACAGAAATCTGTTTTGGGACAGCAACTCCCCAAATCTTACTTCCCTCTCATTAGAGGTCATTCTTGGCACAAAAAGCAAACAAAAAGGATAAGGAGATGTTATTACCGAATTAATAACTTCCAATACTTAAGGAAACTCTTGGGTTATCTCCCAACAAGTAATTTTCTTTAACGCCTTTAAGTTAGGCACAAGAAGCAAGAAGAATCAAGTATTTTCAAATGAAGAAGCATTAACATCAAACCTTTCTTTCAAAGGAGGAGCAAAAATCAACTTATCTCCCCTCATAGGGAAGTGTTCAATACCTTTCTTGAATGGAAAATGATATTTAATGGTGCCTTCTTTCATATCCATGATGGCACCAATAGTTCTAAGAAAAGGTCTTTCCAAGGTAATAGGACAAGAAGCATTGTATTCAACATCCAAAACATAGAAATCAACAGGGACATAAGCATTGTTAACCATAATGTGAACATCATTAATACTCCCCATGAGTTTCTTTTTAGCATATCATTTAAGTGGGGCATCCAAATAACAATCTTCCAAATGTGGCAAATCAAGCATTTCATAAATCTTCCTAGGCATAATAGAGACACTAGAACCAAGATCACATGAAGCTTTGAGATAAAAGTCATTCACTTGCACATTAATAATGGGTTCCCAACTATCTTCTACTTTCCTAGGAATAGAAGCTTTGTGTTTTAGCTTCTCTTCCTTAATTTTCACAAGAGCATATGTAATGTGTTTAGTGAAAGCAACATGCATATCACTAGCATCAGGACTTCTAGCAAGCTTTTGCAAGAAAAGAATCACTTCAGAAATATTGCAACCATCTATATAAAATTCAAAATTAGCATCACTAGTAGTAGACTCAATAGGCTTAGGCATAGTAGGAGGAGGAACAGGGACTTCTTATGGTTTAGTGGTATCCATACTAGTGATGGTGCACACACTATTGTTTCTATCAATTTCAGCTTCCCTTTCCCACTTAGCATGAAGTTGAGCTAATAGTCTAACATTTTCATCAATATTAACTTGTATGGCATGAGCAGTAGCAAAGGTATTTTCTATGGTTTCAGGTTTAGCAGCCATTTTATTAATCAAGGAGGAATGTGCTTCAGACAAAGAGGAAATATTCTTCTTAACAGTTAAAAGTTTCTCCTCCACAGTCTTGTTGAAAGCAGTTTGTTTACTAATAAAGTCTTTGAGCATGAATTCAAGTTCAGAGGGGGCACTTCTAGCATTGTTGTAGGAGTTTCCATAGGTATTGCCATTATTAGGAGGATAAGGCCTATAATTATTGTTACCACCAAAATTATTCCTATAGGCATTGTTGTTGAAATTGTTGTTTCTAATGGAATTTCACATCAACTTGCTCTTCTTGAGCAACCAAAGAGGCTAAGGGAACACTATTAGGATCTAGAGGCGCTTTCCCATTAACAAGCATAGCCATAATAACAACAATTTTATCACTCAAAGAGGAGGTTTCTTCAACAGAATTTACCTTCTTACCATGTGGAGCTCTCTCAGTGTGCCATTCAGAGTAGTTAACCATCATATTGTCAAGGAGCTTTGTTGCAGCACCCAAAGTGAGGCCCATGAAGGTACCTCCAGCAGCTGAATCCAACAGGTTTCTTGAGGAGAAGTTCAAACCTGCATAATAAGTCTGGATAATCATCCAAGCAGTGATTCCATGAGTGGGACAATTCTTAACCAAAGACTTCATTCTTTCCCAAGCTTGAACAACATGTTCATTATCAAGTTGTTTAAATTTCATAATGTCACTTCTCATAGATATAATCTTAGCAGGAGGATAGTACTTTCTAATAAAAGGATCTTTGCACTTAGTCCAAGAATCAATACTATTTCTAGGCAAGGATAGCAACCATTCTTTAGCTTTCCCTCTCAAGGAGAAAGGAAACAGCTTGAGCTTAATAATATCTCCAACTACATCCTTATACTTATGCATCTCACAAAGTTTAAAAAAATTATTGAGATGGGCAGCAGCAGCATCAGAACTAGCACTAGAAAATTGCTCTCTCATCACAAGATTCAACAAAGCAGGCTTAATTTCATAAAAGGTAGCATCAGGAGCAGGTGGAGCAGTAGAAGTGCTAAGGAAATCATTGTTGTTTGTGCTAGTGAAGTCACACAACTTGGTGTTCTTAGCGGAGTTCATTTTGGCAAAGGTGGGCAAGCCAAAAACAGTAGCAGCAACTTGAGCAGGAACTAATTTTTGTGTGTTTTTTAGTAAAGAAAGCAAACCAAACTAGACTTTTTTTGGAGTTTTGGAAAAGAGGCAAACAAAACCAAGCAAAAGAAACTAAGCAAACTATAACAAAGTAAAGAGAAAGGAAGTGGAGGACTCCCCTTGTGAAGATGTCCTTAGCCTCCCCGGCAACGGCGCCAGAAAACTTGTGATGGCGCTTTATTGACGTGGGAGCTTCTTCTTCTTTAGTCCCAGCAACGGCGCCAGAAAATCTTGATGCGTGGTGCTTGACAGCACTTCGTCGAGAAACCCCAAGAGCAAGGTGTGATGAGCACAGCAACAAGTCTTCCCTCAGTAGAGACCGAGGTTATCGAACCAGAAGGAGGAAGGAAACGTCACACAGGTGTTGCAAGCAACATGAAAACCCGCACAACACAAACTCAAGACTTTGCCCCAACGAATCAGTGAGGTTGTCAAGCTCACTGGTTTGCTGTAACAAAGAATTAAACGTATAGTATGGAAGGTAATAGGTTGCAGCAAGTAAACAAGTAACAGTGGAAGATGTATCAATGGTAAATATTGGACCGGGGTCCATAGTTCACTAGAGGTGCTCTCCTTAGATAAACAACATGGCATGAAGGGTAAACAAATTATAGCAGGGCAATTGATAGGTACTGAGCAAGGCATAACAATGCAATACCAGACAAAAAGATCCTATGAGATTTGATTGGGCAATACAATAATCTACATAGACCGCCATCCAGCTGCATCTATGACTAGAAGTCCAGCTCAGGTTATCATCCGAACCCCCTCCAGTATTAAGTTGCAAGCAACAAACAACTGCTTTAAGCAAAGTGTGTAAGGTAAACAATCCACTTGTTCTATGAACAAGAGACCGTTGTTTTCTCCCTAGTGGCAATAGCACATCTACAACCGAAGAGATTTCTGTCACTTCCCTTGGCAACTAGAGGCATGAACCCACTGTCGAGCATAAATACCCCCTCTTGGAGTCACTAGCAACTACTTGGACAAGATAGCTACTAACAATGGAGAGCATGCAAGATCACAAACAACACAAACATGATAGTATCAAATAGACAAAACCATTAATAAATCTGACATAGTAATCTCAATATCCATCGGATCCCCGTAAACACAACATGCATGATTACAAATAGATTAGATCTTGATCATGAACGGAGCTCACAAGATCTATACATGAAAGCACAAGGAGGAGATACAACCATCTAGCTACTACATGGACCCGTAGTCCAAGGTGGAACTACTCACGCTTCATACCGGAGAGAAGGCCTCTAGGATGATTTCCCCTCCGGTAGGGTTCCGGGAAGAACTTCAGATCCCCCCGATCTAAGGATAACGGTGATGGCGGCTACAGAAGATTTCGTGGAGTTTTTATTGGGTGCCTAGGGTTTCTGCATTGGGGGCTTCTTATAGGCGAAGAGGCGAGACTAGGAGGCGGTCAGGGGGCCCACATCCTACCTAGGTGCAGGGTGGGCCCACCCGCGCCTAGGGGGTCTGGCCGCCCTGGTTTGCTTCTCTGTCTCGTCTTCTGGCTTCGTGTCCCCCACGGTAAAATATTGACTTTGGCTTTTGTCTCGTCCAATTCCGAGAATATTGACTTTCTGCATTTCTGGAACCAAAAATAGAAGAAAACAGACAACTGGCACTGTGGCAATTTGTTTATAGGTTAGTTCCAGAAAAGATATAAAAACACCTCAAAGTGTAAACAAAGCAAAGCAAAGTAGATAGTAAACAAGCATGGAGCATCAAAAATTATAGATACGTTTTCGACGTATCAGAGGCATATTGTAATCATAATTAATTTTCTCCTCATTAGTAGGTGGATTGAAAATATCATATTCATCATTGTAATCATTGAAGGGAATATGCCCGAGAGGCAATAATAAAGTGGTTATTATCGTATTCCTTATTTATGATAAATGTTTATTTTGCATGCTATAATCGTATTAATACGGAAACGTTAATACATGTGTGTTTAATAAACAAACAGAAAGTTCCTAGTTATGCCTCTCTCATAAACTAGCTCGTTGATTAACAAGATGATCAAGGTTTCCTGATCATGGACATTGGATGTTGTTAATAACGGGATCACAACATTAGTGTAATGGTGTGATGAACATTCATCCGAAGTATAGCATTACGATCAAAGTCATTGAGTTTATATTGCTATAACAACTTGCGAAGTAATCCTAATCCTTAGACCATGAGATCATGTCAATCACTAACACCAGAAGAGTTTCTTGATAACATCAAATGTCACACCGTAACAAGGTGATTATAAAGATGGATTCAGAACTAATAAAGTGTTATGTTGAGGCTCATGGATCGAGAGTGGAATTTGTTCATCCCGATGATGGATAGATATACTCTGGGCCCTCTCGGTGATATCACATTGATTAGCTTGCAAGCAAGTGATTTGATCACTAGAATGTTATATCACGGGAACGAGAAAAGAGTGCATGTCAGTAACGAGATCAAACTAGGTATGGAGATACCGATGATCGAATCTCGTACATGTAATATATCATGAAACAAAGGGATTAAGATACTAGCGTAAAAGGTTCCGACGATCACAAGAAAGTCATCGTTGAATGTGTGGGAGTCAATATGGGTCTCCAGATCCCGCTTCTGATTATTGATCCGAGAGGGGTCTCGATCATGTCCGCATTATTCACGAACCGTAGGGTGACACACTTAAGAGACACCGACATCCAATTGGAGCAAAAGTTTCATGCCGAAAGAATGAACAAGCGCAGGAATTTATTTCACTAGATACCGAAACAGGTTTTCGGGTGAAATTGCATAAAGTGGTTATGCATGTGAAATAGTATTATAGCAAGGGGTTATTTGTGAATGTTTGTCATTAAAGTAATTGACAAAATTCTGAATAAAATAAAAGAGTTTTATTTAATGAGAGTTTGCATTAAATTTGGTGGAAATTTAATGGCAAGTTTGAGTGGGATTTTGAGTGGAGGCATATGAATGGATTTTTGTGAGTGGAGTGTCCACCCACATGAAGAGGGGAGGGCAAGGGGCAGCCCCCATGCGCCGGCCACCCCCTTGGGGTTCCCCCTCCTCCTATAAAAGGAGCCCCTCCTCTCACTTCTCACTCACACCTCCTCGTGAAGGATCTCTCTCCCCCTCTAGAATTTATCCCCCATGGTCTCGGACTAGCGAGATACATGTTCCCGGTGGCTATTCGGCAAGAAAGAGTTGTGCTTCCGCTGCATCGCTGGAGCGAGGAGGCGGAGGTTGCTCGGTGCCTCGAACGTGTGTGCGAGCACGCATGCGCTGCTGTTTTGCGGCGCTAGGACTTCCTCTCGATCTTGAGATCGGCAAGAGATCGTCTACATCAACCACGAGTTTGGACTCGTTAAGCTTTGTCGGTCTTCAAGGGTATGTTCTCTACGGATATACATCCGCCCGTTGTTTGTATCTAGTAGATAGATCTTGGTACATAGTTGTTCCCATCGTAGGAAATTTTTTGTTTTCTATGCTACGAACCCTACAATCATCATATATTGGAGGTTTAGTATCATCATAGAAAATTTTCTCCTCTAAATATGGGGAACTAAAAAGATCACTTTCATAAAAACTAGCTTCCCCAAGCTTAGACGTTTCCATAGCATTAGCAATAATGGTGTTCAAAGAATTCATACTAATAACATTGCTATTAGCATCCAAATAAAGTTCCATAGGTTTTTTAATTTTCTCTTCAAACACTTCATGTCCTAACTCAAGATTAATACTATAAAGTTCTCTAAACTTTTTGTTGTTTTCCATTAAGCCTAACTAGTGAAAATATAAACAACAAACAAAAAGATATAATTGCAGAATCTAAAGGAAATAACTTCGAGCACTCACACACCATCAATAGTACTAAAAGATAGCTTAGTAGCCATAGGATGTGAGTACCTTTTACCTTACCTCCCCGTCAATGGCGCCAGAAAAGAGCTTGATGTCTACGCATGCTTCTATTCTTGTAGACAGTGTTGGGCCTCCAAGTGCAAAGGTTTGTAGAACAACAACAAGTTTCCCTTAAGTGGATCACCTAAGGTTTACCGAACTCGGGGAGGAAGTGGTCAAAGGTATCCCTCTCAAACAACCTTGCAATCAAGATACAAGAAGTCTCTTGTGTCCCCAACACACCCAATACACTTGCCAGGTGTATATGTGCACTAGTTCGGCGAAGATATAGTGAAATACAAGTGATATGGATCATTATAAGTGGTAATTGCAATCTAAAATAAATATGGCAGCAAACAAACATGTAGCATGACTGATTGTAGATGGTGTTTCAATGCTTAGAAACAAGGCCTAGGGATCATACTTTCCCTAGTGGACACTCTCATATAAATATCTTCTTTTCATTATGTTACTCTAAACTACTCTCCGGTTGGATAACTCCAATCCACGGTAGGACTACAAAAGCTCTCCTTAAAGTTCGCATTCCCCATCTAGGTAACTCCAACCCTGTCACTTTGAGCGCTAGATGGTTCCAACGAACACCACAATTTCATAGAGACATCCAACTCAAATTATACTCATGATAAGTATTTATGTAATCTTTATCCTAAGTGCCACACGGTGTGCACACTTACAACTTCACACACGTGGGGATAACCGGAGATTACAATAATTAAAGTACTTAAGTAGCAGAGTAGATCTACTTATTCAACTAGATTACAAAGCTCATGATCACATAAAGATCACACATAGAGAGAGAGATGAACACATAGCTACCGGTAGAGCCCTTAGCCTTGAGGGAGAACTACTCCCTCCTCATCATGGGAATCAGCAACGACGATGGAGATGATGGTGGAGATCGATGGAGATGGCTCCAGGGGCAATTCCCCGTCCCGGCAGCGGCCAGGGAGGGCGTGCCACCAGGGGGTGTGGCTGCCTCCTGGCCCTCCTCCGTCCCTTCTTTGGACTCCTTCTCATGTCTGAAAAAATAGGAACATCGGTCTTCGTTTCGTCCAATTCCGAGAATATTTCTTTGCTAACTTTTCTGAAACAAAAAACAACAAAAAACAGGAACTGACACTGTGGCATCTTGTCAATAGGTTAGTTTTGGAAAATGTATAAAAATACCTTAAAGTGTAGACAAAACAGAAGAAAGTCGATACAGACCAAACATGGAGCATCAAAAATTATAGATATGTTTACGACGTATCAGGATACTACGTCATTAACTGGACTGATTGGCGCTTGACAGCTACTAAGTGGACCAAGTTCCAAAAAGCTGGCAAACTTACCATTGGAAGAATGGTCAAGGTCGATGTATCTCGCTGCCTTGAATGCAACAGTCTTGTCATGCAGTTTCTAGCTGTCTAGCTCTTTGGTTGCATGCTATCGTAATTAATTATGTGGTTGTTTTATCTCCACTGATCATATATGGGTGGTAAAACTATGATAACCTTTTATTGGATTGGAGCTATAACTAGTACGTACTGGTTTGATATATTTGTATCTATATAACGATTCCCTATATGACCAAAACCAACTAGTATAACAATGATTGTGTTTCATCTTAATATGTGAGGAGGAGGTTGCATACAAAAGCAGAATTGATCGTCAGTTTTGCTTGCTCCAATAATTTAAGCGTGTTTGGAGATAAGGGCAAACTGATTGTTGGCATGGTTTCTAGAGCTGAAGCAAGAACTGATTCCCTCTGTACTGCTATTAAATTTCAGTGTCTGTATTGCTGAATTGGTTATTTTGAAATGTTGTTGAATTGGTCAAGTGTTGCTGAATATAAACTAGGAATCTATTGATATTTTCTCTGTCTAGTTCTGTACTGCTGAATCATTCAAATGCTAGTGAATTTGTGAAAAGTTCTATCGTTGTTGCTGGGCTGCTTGCACTAGAGATTTTTCCTGTGTTTCATCGGAACTGTTGGTTGTGTTTTGGACAGTGATGAGCGGCAGAGAGGGTAAAGATACAACATGATTTCACCAAGTGAAGTCATTGGATACCAGTGCAATTTTGGCGCACGCGGTGTGTGTCTCTGGTTCTTTAGATATTTTTACATAAATATATCTGTCAAAACAAAAGAATTATCGCCTTTTACCACCCTGTCGGTGATATATGATTCCCTGCTATTGAATTTCAGTGTTTGTATTGCTGAATCAGTCATTTTGAAATGCTGCTGAATTGGTCAAGTGCTGCTGAAATGAACTAGGAATCTGTCTATTTGCTCTGTCTTATTTTGTACTTCTGAATCATTCAAATGCTACTGGATTTGTAAAAAGTTTTGTTGTTGTGCTGGGCTGTTTACACTAGAGCTTTTGCCTGTGTTTCATTAGAACCGTTGGTTGTGTTTTAGACAATGACGAGTGTGATTTCACCAAGTGAAATCATTGGATACCAGTTATGGCGCACGCTGTGTGTCTCTGGTTCTTTTGATATTTTTACGTGCATATATCTGTCAAAAGAATTATCGCTTTTTTCTCCTCCGTCGGTAAGGTCTTTATTCTGAATCCGATGAATCCACAACAGAATACAGAGTTTACTAACGAGGATATGAAAGCTAGTATCTTTTAATTTCTTTGTTGTTGGCAATACACACGATTATACGTGTGATGTCTTGAGTTCGAATCCTCTATGGTTGAAAAATATTTTTTTGGATTTAGATTTTTTCCTAGCAATAGTGCTTTATGGAGAGGCTGACACGGCAGACCCACCAGCCTGCAGCGTCGCTCTTAATCTTTTTCTAGCAATATTGCTTTACGGAGAGGCTGGCATGACGAACCCACCAGCCTGCAACGTCCCCCTTAATTTTCTTCTAGCAATATTTCTTTGCGGAGAGGCTGATATGGCGGACCCACCAGCCTGCAGCGTTCCTCTTAATTTTTTCTCGCAATATTGCTTTACAGATACTCTAACATAGCGGATCCACTAGCCTGCAGCGTCCCTCTTAATTTTCTTTTAGCAATATTTCTTTGCGAAGAGGCTGACATGGCAGACCCACCAGCCTGCAATGCCCCTTTTAATTTTCTTCTAGCAATATTGCTTTACGGAGAGGCTGACATGGCGGACCCACCAGCCTGCAGCGTCCCTGTTAATTTTATTCTAGCAAGTATTTCTTTACGGAGAAGCTGACATGACAGACACACCAGCCTGCAGCGTCCCTCTTAATGCATGGGTTTGAAAAAAAGAAGTTAAGTACTGGGGTGCCACATCGAGCAATGTTGCCAAGTTTCAAAAAGGGAGGCGCGTGTAACACCCCGTTCACTGGGCCCGGGGGTGTCACTCGTGATAGCTTAATAGGATATTTGGAATGGCCCCACAGACCAACACTAGTCTTTTCTGCGCATTTTGTCCTCACTCATACGCACCCGGTACCCACTTTCCGGTCGGTTACCAATTCTAGAATTTCTCTAGGCCAACCTTAGAGTTTTTTTCGAATGAGCTTTCGAAAAAGAAGTTACAACTTATTGGTATGAGTATCCTATCAATCCTATCAAGTCATCTGCTTAAATCTCATAAACACCCACTCTTTAGAAGATCGATGCCCTTATCGATCAGGCATACCACATGAACGTTCCCTCTTGGCACACGTGTGTGCGTCTAATACCGACACATGTGCCATGCCGTGTCCACTCTAGGCCACACACGCCATGTTCCACATGTCCCGTCCACTGACCTGCACACACCCGGCACGCGTATGTGCGTCAAGTGCCGGCACATGTGCCATGCCGTGTCCACTCCAGGCCACACGCGTCATGCTCCACATGTCCCGCCACTGACCTACACACACCCGTTTAACCGCGAGGATTGACTCTAATACCACATATAACACCCCATCCACTGTCACTCCTGATAGCTTAATAGGATATCTAGAATGGCCCCATAGACCAATACTAATCTTTTATGCGCATTTTGTCCTTATTCATGCGCACTCGGTACCCACTTCCCGGCCGGTCACCCATCCTAAAATTGCTCTAGTCCAAGCACGCTTAACCTTAAAGTTATTTTCGAATGAGTTTCCGGAAAAGAAGTTGCAACTTATTGGTATAAATATCCTATCAATCCTATTAATCATGTGCTTGGATCTCACAGCGCGAGCGAGAAAAAAGTCCAATATGAATACGTTTCTTCCAAAGAGAGGCTGACAAGGGGGCCCCCCAGCCTGTATAAACAACTGATGCATCAAGCAATGTTGCCAAGTTTGAAACAGGGAGGAGCGAGCGTGAAAAAAGTTCAGCATACACATGTTTCTTCTAATAAGAGGCTGACACGGGGATCCACCAGCATGTATAAATGACCGATGCATCAAGTTGCCAAGTTCGAAACACGGAGGCGCGCGCGAGAAAAAAAATCCAACATACACACGTTCTTCTAATAAAATGCTGACATGTAGGACCCCGCAACATGACCAAACGACAGATTCATCGAGCTAAGCTATTTTGTTCGAACATGATAACGCTAGAGAAGGAAAAAATTCAATCATATACACACGATTCTTCTAATGTGAGGCTGACATATGGGACCCATCAGCCTGAATAAACGACTGATACAGCGAGCAACGCTATGAAGTTAACACGGAGGCACGACCGAGGGAAAAAATTCTATCATACACACGTTTCTTCTAATGAGAGTATGTCACGTGGGGCCCAGCTGCGTGATTATGCATCTGGCACCGCTATCAAGTTCGGAACAGGGTAGCGCGACCAAGGGCAAAAAATCCATCATACACACACGTTTCTTCTAATGAGAGGATGACATGTGGGTCCAGATGCGTGATTAAATGACAACACAATCAAGTTCGTAACAGGGTAGTGGGAGCAAAGAAAAAAAATTCATCATACACACGATTCTTCTAATGAGATACTGGCATGTGGGACCCAACATCGTGATTAACAGCAGATATATCGAACAACGTTATCGAGTTCAAATCAGGGAGACACGAGCCAAGGAAAAAAATCATCATGCACATGTTTCTTCTAATGTGAGGATGACATGTGAGGCCTATGTACGTGATTAAACTTTAGATGCGTCTAGCAGCGCTATCAAGTTCGAAACAGTGTAGCGAGAGCGAAGGAAACAAATTTCATCATGCACATGATTCTTCTAATAAGATGATGGCATGTGAGACCCAAAAATTGTGATTAATGGCAGATAGATCAACAACGTTATCGAGTTTATATCAGGGAGGCACGAGTCAAGAAAAAAAATCCATCATGCACATGTTTCTTCTAGTGTAAGGATGACATGTGGGACCCTGGAGCCTGATTAAACGGTAGATACATCGAGTGACGCTATCAAGTTTGGAACAACGAAGGAAAAAAATTCCATCATACACACGATTCCTCTAATGTGAGGCAGACATGTGAGACCCAACAGCCTGACTAAATGGAAGAGGCATCGAACAACGTTATTAAGTTCAAATCAGGGAGGCGCGATCGAAAAGTTTGGTCCGCTAGAGTCACTCACATCCGAGACCCACACGCAATTTTTTTCGGCGAGTCAACATCTCGCGAGAAAGTAAAAATCTTACTTCTGCCACGCACCCGTCGAGCTTCGTCCATGTTTTAGCGGTTTCCTCGAAGTAGAGGGACGCGAAACCGAAAAAAAAGTTTTGCATCGGCCACGATCGAGTCGAGAATTTCATCGCGGAAGACGCGTCTTCTCGGCGACCGACGGGTCCAGTCGTTGCGGAAGGAAACATTTCTTATAGTAAAGCATAGTCATGTATAATGTTCCAATAGAGATGATCTTTGTGGGAAGCACATTCTAATATAATAAAGCCCAATGCGAGTAACAAGAATAGCGATAGCCTTTTGATCCAACCGGTTGTATCACGAAGCACCGAGTTATAAATAGTTATTAAGTGATAAACATAGATCAAAGCCTTAAGAGATGTTGCCGTTGATCCCGAATAACTCTTTCTGTCACTCGGTTTCCTATGGGATCGCCGCTAGTCAAATATCTCACCTCAAGCCTTGATCGATCTCGGGGGTCTTGGGTACCTACAAGTCCAAAGATCAAGGCAATATACAAAGAACACAAAAGATACAAATCTCTTACGGATACAATACATAATACTCTCATAGATTAGATGCACATAATCGTTGTGAGGTTTCTCCCCAATTTGCAGCCCATAAGGACTACTCACTCATAACAATAAGATCAAACATTGTGCAAAATACTTAGATTGAAATCAAATATTATTATAATGGTCGCCGAATCACAATAATATCTCAAGTATAAAGTAATGGCTATGGATAATGAAGAGGATGGTGGATGGAAGGAATGAACTATGGTATGGATCTCCTTTGGTGGTGTTGTGATGCAATATGAGAATATCGACTCTCTACACGGCGGTTAAGACCTCAAAATATATAGACGTCTTCATGAAAGTTGTAGGACTTATAAGACGAAGCCGCCGCCACCTCGTACGGGCAGGTAAATCAAGAGAGATTATTGTCAATTGCTTAACGAAAAACAATATTTAAACGTGGATACAAATAATTTTGGAGCCATCATAGATCGAGGATATGCAGAGTGATCAACTCTTGGGGGATTTTTTTTCAATTTAATTTTTATTCAAAAGTTTGATTTTTTTCAATTCCGTCACAACACACGGACACATTTTCTAGTCCTTTATCAAAATCTTGATGATGCGATTTTTCCTCCTGCAGTTATTTGCAGGCTGGTGAAAAAAAGGCCTATTTTTGTCCCCGTGCTTTATACTCCTGTTTCAACTCGTGGCAGAGAGGCCCATGCCACCCGCACAATTGCAAGAGAAGCCCAGATGAGAAAAGCCTAGCAAGCCTTCTTGGCCCGGTCAAACTACAGCTGACCAGCCCAGCCCAGTCAAGCGGGGTAGCGGGGTAATACAAGTAGCACTTCTCTCCTCCTCCACAACTCCTCTCTCCACACCACAACCCCCCGCCGCCGCCAAGAGGGAGGGGATTAGAAATCCTGTATCCTGTATCGTAGGGTTGCGCAGATCGCCGCCACCAGCTACCAATCCCCTCCCCTCGAGTTACCTATCCCCGATCTCCCATCATGGTGTCCGACGCCAGCAAGAAGAAGGCCGCGCAGAAGAAGGCCGCCGCCGCCGCCAAGAGGGGTGCCAAGTCCAGCGTTGCCGCCTCGTCCTCGTCGGCGTCCGTCGCAGCCGATAAGGCGGCCGACACCATAGCGGCGCTCAACCTATCCGACCGGACCTGTACTGGGGTCCTGGCCTCCCATCCGCTCTCCCGTGATATCCATGTACGTCAAGATCCGATACTCTTTTCGTTTTGTAGATATTCATCCATGTTTGCGAACTTTTGTATGTTCATCCGCCCGAATTAGTTCCACCTGGTAGTGACGAGATCCGTATGATGGGGTTACTTCATTGAACGAAAGATTACGTATGTTGTGCGAAATAAAGATCGCCAGATCCATGTTATATTACTTGCGATATCTTAGCAGTATATTTGTCTAGTCATCTTACGGGTCAATGATGAGCAGCTAGCCAGGTAGGTTAGCCAGTTCCGCATCTCCGATTTTCTTGGAACCAAAATCTCCTTCCGATTTTATAGGTTTACGCTAGAAAGAAAATAAGCAGTCACTCAAAATCTGTTGCGATGGGGCCGTGGCTACAGAGTTTTGAACGATGACCACCTCTGATCTAGCAGCATCTCGATTCCCTCCTTTAAACCAATTGGTTCATTTAATATTTTTTTTCTTATTTTCTCTAATAGAATATATATATTTCTGTGTTGCAGATAGAGTCCCTTTCATTAACATTTCATGGTCATGACCTTATCGTGGATTCAGAGTTGGAGCTTAACTATGGGAGGTATAGTTACATAGCCTGTTATTTGTATTTAGTTACAATCATGTATACTTCTGCAGAACTTCACTGATGGGTTCATTTAATCTCAGGCGTTATGGCTTGCTCGGCTTAAATGGCTGTGGAAAATCTACCCTTCTCACAGCAATAGGCCACAGAGAACTTCCTATCCCTGAACACATGGACATACACCATCTCACCCGTGAGATCGAGGCTTCAGACATGTCTTCGCTGCAAGCTGTTATCTGTTGTGATGAAGAAAGAATCAAGTTGGAAAAGGAAGCTGAAATTTTGTCTGCACAGGTTATCTCTTGAACTGTCATCCGTGTTTTTGTCAGTATTTCAAATGTGTCCTATAGAACTCCATTGCTGCTGCATTATAACTAACATCTCTGCTGACTTTTTAGGATGATGGTGGCGGTGAAGCTTTGGATCTTGTATATGAACGGTTAGAAGCAATGGATGCATCAACTGCTGAAAAGCGTGCTGCTGAGATATTGTTTGGTCTAGGTTTTGACAAGCAGATGCAAGCAAAGCCAACTCGAGATTTTTCTGGTGGTTGGCGTATGAGGATTGCGTTGGCAAGGGCGCTGTTCATGAACCCGACCATCCTTTTGCTTGATGAGCCAACTAACCATCTCGGTGAGTCTTCATACAATGATATGAAACAACTGAAAACTGAATTTGAACAGCTGTCCGGAAGATCTAATGTTCCTTTTCATATTCCCTGGACACTGCTAATACACCAACATATTTCTTTTGTAAATGACTTTACAAATATTAGGTACAAACCTGTACCTTTTTTGAGACATGCAAACTATGGCACTGCTACTTATCTTGTTTTGCTTGTTTAGGTTCTAGTCTGCTTTCTTCTGCCTGTATTGGTGGGATGTTATAGTTACTTGAATGCAATCTGATGAAATTATTTTTTCCTTCATCTGTGCCTGTCTTGGTGGGTACCTAATAGTTACTTGAATGCAATCTGAGACATCTTTTTGCCTTTATTTGCAGATCTTGAGGCTTGTGTTTGGCTGGAAGAGAAATTAAAGAATTTTGAGCGTATTCTTGTTGTCATCTCACACTCACAAGATTTCCTGAATGGAGTGTGCACTAACATCATCCACATGCAGAACAAGATCCTCAAGTTATATACTGGTAATTATGACCAGTATGTGCAAACCCGCTCTGAACTTGAAGAGAATCAAATGAAGCAGTACAAATGGGAGCAGGAACAGATTGCTGGTATGAAGGAGTACATTGCGCGATTTGGTCACGGATCTGCAAAGCTTGCTCGTCAGGCTCAGAGCAAAGAGAAAACTCTTGCAAAGATGGAGCGAGGTGGTCTTGCTGAGAAGGTTGTCAATGACAAGATTCTGGTGTTCCGCTTTACAGATGTTGGCAAACTCCCACCACCAGTGCTACAATTTGCTGATGTCACGTTTGGATACACTCCGGATAATCTCATTTACAAGAACCTTGACTTTGGTGTTGACCTTGACTCAAGAGTTGCACTGGTTGGTCCCAATGGTGCAGGGAAAAGCACACTCCTGAAGCTCATGACTGGTGACCTTACTCCATTGGATGGCATGGTCAGGCGCCACAATCACCTACGCATTGCTCAATTTCATCAACATCTCACTGAGAAGCTGGATCTGGATATGCCAGCTCTGCAGTACATGATGAGGGAGTACCCTGGGAATGAGGAGGAGAAGATGAGAGCTTCAATTGGCAAGTTTGGCCTCTCAGGGAAGGCACAGGTAATGCCAATGAAAAATCTGTCAGATGGACAGAAGGCCCGTGTTATCTTTGCTTGGCTGGCATTCAGGCAGCCGCAGATGCTTTTGCTTGATGAGCCCACAAATCATCTTGACATTGAGACAATTGACTCCCTTGCGGAGGCACTGAAGGAATGGGATGGGGGATTAGTCCTCGTGAGCCATGACTTCAGGCTGATCAACCAGGTTGCTCAAGAGATCTGGGTGTGTGAGAACCAGGCGGTAACTAGGTGGGAAGGTGATATTATGGATTTCAAGCGACACTTGAAGAAGAGGGCTGGTCTCTAGGGTGCCTTGCTTTTTGGTCCTCGGCTCTTTGGAGATCTATAGATAACCCAAAGTTTTGCCTCTGTATCGGAAAAGTTTTAATTATTTAGAGTAACAAGTCATTGTATCGAGTCAAACCATATTCTTGTACGTCATTTTATATCCAGATGATCCATATTATTTTTCTGATGTGTTGGTGTTAATTATTTGGCATTATTGTGTGTTGGTGTTGTGTTGTACTTCTGTTCTTATTAAGTTCTTCAAAAGATGGTGTGTTGTCGAAGTAATGTATCCTTGCCTGTAACTGGCTTAAGTTCAACTGGCATCTACTTGGTATACATTTTTTTGTCTGTTAAATCTCCATTAAGCCACGTTTTGTAGAGAGTTGGTTAGCGGGGATTAGATGGGGTTAAACCGGTCAAGACAAGCACCTAGGAAACCTGAATTAGTTGTTCTGTTGTCCAGGATTAACAGGGATGAACCCCACTTGCCATGTACCTACTGCTCGTTGGAGATAGGAGAATAGTTGTTGAAGTTGGTGGGTGATCACCCAATCCCCGTGGGAATTAACCTTAGCAATCCCCTCAAAAGTTTTGATTTAAAGGAATCTTATAGGAAATTGGAGTCCTTAGGAATTTTTTCTTTGTGAATCGTTTTGATTTGTAGGATTAGAACCTGAGGAATTTTTCCGGATTGCATTGCACTATGTTTTAGAGGAAAATTCCATCCACCCAAATCTCATGTTACAATTTCTTTGATTTTGCTATGATTCAAACACTCCTTCAAAAAAAAATTCCTGTTTATTGTAAAGGGCTGTATTCAACCTTCTTTGTCAACCAGTTTTTGGTACTCTAGAGCGGAGTAGAGCAGTTTGGTAGCTCACGAGGCTCATAACCTTGAGGTCACGGGTTTGATTGCCGTCTTCGCACTTAGCAGAAGGACTCTTCTATTTCTCTAGACTAGATATGGTAGAGGGTTGAGTGGTATAGGCTCCAAATCCTTTAGGATTCACCGGGACATGACATTCTAGTCATGCACTTACCGTTTTTGTTTTCGCTTGTCTCACGGGTATCCGAGAACTACGGAATCAGATATCACCAGAGATGAATACAGAGCGGAGACATTCTTCTAGACAGGATAATACTTCGGTCTGTTTTGGTCTGTATACACCAAAAGGAACACATAAAATACACTAGATAACAAGATAAGGAATACCACACATACATAGTCAACACTTCAACAAGAACATAACTACATAAGTTCACATAAATGGTTCCACGTAGATGTTAAGACACTCATTTGATTAGTACATAAGCTAGCCAAATAGCTTATGTCGACAAGAACATAAGTTCACATAAATGGTTTCAAGTAGACGCAAAGACACTGACTTGATTAGTTAGTTGTAACCTAGACTGGTTGAATGTGTGATATAGGTCCAGGTTGCATACATTCCATGGCCCGCAAGGGAAATCACCAACTCAAAGTAGTATTTTCTATCTGCCAGAATTGGCCCCCCGTTTCCTTTTCCATTTTCGTTTAAAATATTCTGTTTCTATTCCTTTTCGCAAAATAACGCTTCCTTTTCCCTTTTTAGCTCTATACATTTTCTTTTTCTCCAGAAAAGGACAGAAAGGGTTTTCAACCCTACACATAATTGAGGCATGCAAACAATACAAATTACTGGCACAGGGAGATGCTTCACTTATTCAAAATAAATGTGTAAAAACTGAACAAGAGAAACCAAATCAAATGCTCCTCTCCATTTATCATTTCTCTTTCTCCACTTGATATCATATAAGCTTAAACACTCTTTGGTATATTTAGTGCTTATTCCTGAAGCGCCACCACCGCTTCTTCTTTTTTGTTTCCGGGGTCGGTAGATCTGCAGCACAATCGCAAATGCAAGGACGGTCAGGTGAGGTGATGACAGATTGACAGGAGCATTACATGTGAAGTGCTGTGAATATATGGTCTTGTAACTGGGGTGCTGTGAATATATGGTCTTGTAACTGCAACGAGTGTCTTTTGTTAATGGAAACTAATTTTCTCATGGATACATGGTTACTGCAGCACAAAATTGACATCTTATCAAGCATTTTGTTCAAAGGTATATCATCAGCTATTTAGTTTCTGAATGTTTCCCTGTTCTACATAAGCACATTGGAGCACTACACTAGTGCAGTTTTAATGTATTGACACAGAGATAATAGGCAACAACCGTTCCACAAACTTTGAGATCTAGATTCATCAGGATTTCATAAACAAAAAAGATTAGTCAGAGTGTGAATAGCACTGAATTCAAATATGAAATGTATAGTATCCTGTGACACTACTTACAAACTTTTTTTTGTTGTGATATGGTTTACAAATGTTGTATGGATTGCTATTTTTCTTGAAATCTTACAGAACTTATATCTATCACAGTAACGAAGAAACCAGACTTAAGCGATCCTCATGTGCTGGCCCAACCCACAGCGTTCGAGGTCTGGCCTCCACAGGGTACTGATGGTTCTTCTAAATAAGAAATGCTAGTACTACATGTGCTAAGTGCATTTTGCCAAGCTCGTTGAGATGTAACCGCCCAGCTCGGGTTTATTCAGGCGATGATCCTAATAGGCTGCATATGTCGTTTAAGTTGCAAATACGGAAATGAGAGACAAAAGAATACCTCCTTCAGGATAGATGGAATTGTAGTGGACCTCCGCCCAAAAACTCAAGAATATAACTGTAAACCAGAGCTTGTTAACATAATCATGGATATATGCAGAAGGCGGTACTAGTTTTCGACATAGACCGAAGCATTCTCATACCTCGGTTGGACTTCTGCACATTTGGTAGGATCTCAATATAACAGGTATCTTTGAATGATGTAATCACAAATATTTTCACCCCGTACTGCAGAAGAACATTCAAACCCACAATGTCAGATAAGATACAAAAGCGAGACGGGGGTGAAAAGAATGGGAGTTACGAGGACTTGGAAGGGAATGCACACCGTGTCTGCAGCAGCCTGCAAAGTTACATGATCACCCCACTCACCATTTCTGTTCAGGTACAGCGTGGAAATATAATCAACCAAATTAATAACAAAACGTATATCAATGCGAGATTCTCATTTAAAATGAAACAACATACTGTGAGACTTTTTCTAGATAATCACTATACTCCATCGGGACGTATCCTTCATATGTATCGCGGTGGGACTTGAGCTGTGAAATCAAAGCAAGTACTAAAATTAGGCACAGTGAAAGCGAAAAGACCCACAATAATAAAACTGAGCTAGATATTTACATACAATCAAGTGCTGAACTTTTGGCACAAGAAAAAAACAAGCAGACCTGGTTTATGACCTGCTGCCGAACAAATTTATGGTGTTCTGGGCTGCGGTAGAATTGATCAGATAGTGCACGGAACTGAAAATACAGAGAAAGTTAATAGTTAGAGGAAACATCTTAAGGTAGTGACTTAGAACAAATTGCCTTTTGTTCATCTAAGTTGTACTCAAGGTAACATGCGACTTACTTGGCAGTTACCATCTCCCAGTACCTTAAGCTCAACTAGATTATAGAGTCGCAACCTACAGAAGAAGCCTTGTGAAAAATCAGGCAATGGTTACAGTATATAATTCAATATTTTTAGAATTATTGTAGAAGCCATTCTCTGTAATAGAAATGCCACAGTAATGACATTTAACCTGTCTATGATCCTTTGATGGTCTGATGTGGCTTTATCTACAGAAGGTATCTCCCCATTTATCCTTGGAACATGCTAAAAAAAGGCAACCATTTATTTAACTTGCAGGGCTGCAGTATATGTAACTCAAAGAAGCTATAGGCCAAAATAAATCGGAACAGGCATACTAAAAAAATACTTTAGGTCGAAATAATTTTCTGAGATTGTTGGAATGTTAGCATCATAATGTTCTGAATTTATGGTTTTTTTTTTACCTCTAGCTAAGTGGTCAAGGACAAGTGAACTTACACGGATAGGCATCATCTGATTCAGCCTTTTGCCAACTTCGCCATCAATTTCAAAAGAATCGTCCACAAGCTCGAGTGTGAAATCCTCTCCATACGGGTTCACCCCTGGGCTGGAACTGGAGCTGGAAGGTTCCGTATCATCAACTTCCACTTCACGTTGCTCATATCCTACATCAAACAACCATATTAGGATGATGAAGTAAATAAATCAATAAGTAAGCAGAATCTTGGGAGACAAGTACCTGAGTAGTAATTTCTTGGAGGATCATACCATCCATCAGGGCACATTTGCAGCCGCAGATGCTCTTCATCTGCGTTTTGGTGATATGACAAGTCTGGAGCAAAACCAAGAAAGCAGGTTGCTAAGAGAGCAAATACCAACAAGAAGCTGGAAACTTGGGGGCTGTAGCAAGACGTTGCTTACCTTCCCTGTCATAACAGCCGTTGTAGAAGCTTCCATCATGGTGAACATTTGCTCCGCAATACGCAGCAGAGTTGGCGTAAGGATCATGGAAAGGGTTGAAGCTCCATCTTAGCATGTCGTCGTCCTGCTCGTAAGTAGTCATGATCTCTTCACACCAGTTTCTTTGGCTGATGAAGAAGAAGAGAGTTCCTTGGAGTTCGGTGTGGCTATATCAACTGAAACACACAAAAAACAAGCATGTAAAGACAATGGGTGATGATAACTATAGATGTAGTGACACCGCCCCTTGCCTTGAGATAAAGACATCAACTAGAGGATGAACAAACCAGGCTGTTATGCCGTCTAATAATACTATATAAGGGGACAGACGAAGTATGTGACTATTGTTCCGGCCATGAAACTGATTGGCCCCAAAGGTCAAATTAATGCAGGCAGGTCCATAATGTGAAGGAGGAAAAAGCGCTTTGGTCAGAAAGTGTGTAATCGGAGAATTGGCATCCAACTAGCTAGGGATTCGGCCACTTTGCCGAAGGGCCTAGAGTTAGGAATTGGAACAATCTCTGTCTGCCTC
Source organism: Avena sativa (assembly GCA_916181665.1). Classification (NCBI taxonomy): domain Eukaryota; kingdom Viridiplantae; phylum Streptophyta; class Magnoliopsida; order Poales; family Poaceae; genus Avena; species Avena sativa. Next base: position 163,982,196 of record OV702285.1, on the reverse strand, counting down.
CCAAATTGCTCCAGCGGAAAGAGGGGGGAGAGTGGGCGCCCTTTCCAAGCTGCTTCTTTGATTTGTGCACTAATGCAGGAGGGGTGGCTTTTTGTAATGGATGGACAGGACCGTGCCTTTTTCTTCTTCCTTTTCTCCTCTCGCACCGATATGCTGTCTGCCTCCCATTATCAAATTGGGGCGCTACAGTTACAGTACAGGAAAGGAAGGTGGAAAGGGCACCGACGACGACTACAAATTGGTCAAAGGAGTTTGTTTATGCCAACTTGAAAGGAGAATCGAGATTGGCAGATCTGATTTTAACTAGTAACATGAACTTTTTTCGTTCCCAAATCGGGCATTCGTGATTAAGAGATGATGACTATAGGCACTGCGCACGGGTGTAAAACTGAAAATTGCTGGCGGTGCAGAGAGAGGGAGAGAGAGAGAGACACGATCCGGCAGGCACTAGAGCAGAGCACTCGTGTTAGAGAAAGAGGCGAGCTAAGTTAGGATCGCTCACCTAGGCAGGTAAGGTGGCAGCAGGAGCGCAAGGTCGGAGCGGAGACGATCGAAGTTGGTCGCGGCTTCGAGACGCCACGCCACGCGCGAGACGATGACGATGCGGTGCGGTGCGCTCCAAGCAGAAGTAGTTAAGAAGAGGTTGGTTGGTGGGTGGCTGTGGGGGGAACGGGAAGCGCGGCGAGAGAGAGAGAGAGAGAGAGAGAGAGAGAGAGAGAGAGAGAGAGAGAGAGAGAGAGAGAGAGAGAGAGAGAGAATGAGACAGGCGCGTGGGTCGGGGTGGGAGGAAGAAGACGATGGCTAATGAGAGACGAGGTGGCCGGGGATCAGGGGAATCTCGCGCACGTCACGGGCTAAATGGGACGAGCACGTCGACGGAGCCTACGTGGCACGGAATGCTACTGCTCGTAGGCGTAGCGAGAGGGAAAAAATGGCTCGCCGCGGGCAGCGCAGTAGATGAGAATGAGATTCTCTGGCGGTGTGCAGTCGCGCGCTCCGGATCCGGACAAGGTCGCCCGTATGAGCTTTTGTTTCGTCCTCTCGCTCGCTGCCTCAGCAGTGGGCAGCAGCTGTTCACTCATTGATTATTCGCAGGGGAGCTACTTACGACGACGACGACGACGACGGCGACGGCGGGTAGCGGAATACTGGTCTGGTAGCAAGAAGGGCAGTTTAATAATGGAGGCTCAGATGGTCGCACCCTCCTTTGGGGTTGGGCCACGGAGGAAGATGGCCAAAGAATATCGAATCTCCACCCTGTGCGCCATGTGTTGGTCACGCATGTGTGCAGTAGACCACACAGACACAGGATTTGTGTATGACCGGGCCTAATTCTTAATGCTCAAAACTATAAAAAATATTACTCTCTCTGATCTATATTAATAAGTTTGTTGATTTAATGTAAAATTATACTAAATCAGCGATACTTATTATAGATCTGAAAATACTTACTTAATATACCTTTTCATCCCCTCAAAATAACACAATATATCAAATCACACACAAAAAAAATGCATGAATGACGTTTTGAGGCGGAACACAAGCTTGATGTTTAACCAACAATAAGAAAATCACCCCAAAACGGTACGGTGGCATAGTTACATAATGATAAGTTTCAGTAACTAAATAACGAAAGATTTTCTCAGATAAGCCCATTATTTCCTTGTTAATCATAATAGAAGAGAGTCAACAAAGAGTAAATAATCAGTAAATAGTACTCCCAGGGTCTCAACATAGATATCTGGATTCTAAATCTGTATGCATCTAATATGTTTTAGTGTATAGATTCATATAAATTTAGACAAATTTTTGACATATATTTCAAGATGAAGGAGTATGATTAAATACATGGTACATAGATCGTATTAGTAAGAAAATAACTTACACGTGGTATTCAGGTGACCTTATACTTCGAAAAAACCCTAAAATCCTATTTATCAACGATGCGTGCAACTATGTATCAACGATGCGTGCAAATATCGCTCGCTCAATGCAAATATCGCTCGCTCAATAGAGCATACCGTACTAAGATTCATCTAATCATCATACTAGATGAATAAGTCTTCGGATCTCTTCGTCGGATAAAGAGATCGGATTGAAATAAATCAGTTAATTCAACAATTAGCTAAACCTAATTGTACTAGAATTGACACTTACTTCGTCAGAATTCAAAATTTCTATTAAACTAAATCAAAGGGAGAAGTTACCTATGAGCATATAGAGAGAGAGGCGAGAAGGGCTGAGAGCGTGCGCACCACCAGCGCTTCGGCGTGGTTACGCTGACGGCAGGTTCCAGGTCAAGATCTCGAACGGCCCGGCGGGGGCGTTTTGGCATGGGCAGCAACGCAAGTCTCCGTCGCCTGTTGCGGCGGCGGCCGATCAAGTCGAGGAGGTTTTTTTTGACGAGGGCACGATATATATGAACACGAACAGCTGAACAGGTGTTTCATCTACTACCAAAAATGAACACGAACAAGTCCTTGAGACCCTGACGCGACCGGAACATGTCCGCTACTGGATCGCTAGATCTCTACCTTGCTGGGCTTGGAAAAGTAGCCCAAGGAGTGGTAGAAGAGGTACATGCACACTACATTGACCGAGACGAGGCTGTAGCCCGGGCTGTCTCAGGCCCAGGTCTGCCACTGTGTGCATTGCATGCCATTGCCTTTTTCTTTTGAGAAATATTGCATGCCATTGCCTGCGGCGTCCCATCCGATGGAATCGGACGGCTTTTTTCGTTATGGGCTTATTAGGCCTTCCACAACGTGGTCGATGTCTAAAGAGTAGAAAGTTTGCCACCTAATAATTGATGTCTAGAAAAGTTACTTGGGCTTCGGTCTCACAGCATGTGGAGAAAATTGTCGATGCCTGAAAACAAATTGCAAGACCTACCTCTCCATGCATGCGTCCTTTTCTCCTCTAGTTCTCTTCATTGCCGGCTCAATATAGTAGTATTTTATACCCTGCTGCCTTTGGGCATCGGAGCACCTAGCTGCTCCGATTCCTTGAAAATTGTTTGGGGCACCTCCTACACAGCGGAAGGCACCGTCCCTCGATGCCTGAAAAACGAGTTTGGGCACCGATTTGCTACACAGCTGTGGAAGGCTTTATGGGTTGTGTGATTGCTGCTGGATCTGTCTATGCCATGCAGCTTGCAGGACCCTTTCTCAAAAGAAAGAAAGAAATGAAGCTTGCAGGACCCAAGCATGTCGGATCCGTTGATCAGCATTAGGGCACATCTCTATCTAGCCACGACATGCCGCCAAATTTCATATTTTTTATTTTTATTCAGCTTTAACCATGTTTCAATCATTTAGTCAACTTTCAACATATAGATAAATTATGTTTACAATAATTAGTCAACTTTCAGCTTTATGATATCATTTTATAGTTGCTCATGACCAACTAGATCACATATTTCTGCATGCATGATGAGGAAATCTGCACCATATAGATCACATATTTTTTGCATGCATGATGAGGAAATCTGCAAACTCTGCCAGCACCCGATGATCAACAAAGATGACCCTTCCACTCATAGGGATGATCATCATTTGCCGGATACATGCATTCACTCTTGATGATTGTGTTGCGCATGATCACACAAGCATTTGTCATCTCCCACATCTGATCTTGAGACCAAGTAAGAGCAAACCAAATGTTTGCTCCACACTTCGTGGAACTTTCCCGACACAAAGAAAACCAAGACATTATCGACCTAGAGGCTTGGGGATTGTCTTCACAAATGTCGACATCTTGAATATCTGCTATCTGCTATGTAGTAGTCTTTGGTATATGTGTGGCCATTGATATCATAGTTGCAAGGTGGAGCATGTCCTACAACTAGTATCACAAACACTGGCGAGCGTTGCAACATGTTGATGTCATTGTGAGATCCCGCCATGCCAAAGAAAGAATGCCAAATTCATAGCCCTTGATCTGCCACAACTTCAAGTACCATCATTTACTCTCCGTGATGCCCATATACAAACATTAACAAGCAAATAGACAATTCTTTCATGCTCATCGCATACAATCAATACTTCCAAGCATCCCAGGAAACCCTCTCTCTTCATTTTGTGCCATGATCCTAGCAATCTCCGCTTTATTTGGCCCTCTCAAATAGTCTTGCCCAAACTTTTCCACCGCCGCTCTACAGAATCTATGCATGCAATCAATGGTTGTGGACTCACCCATGAGTAGGTACTCATCTTTTGAATCTCTAGGGTCTCCATATGGAAGAAACCTCATTGCAACAGTGCATTTCTGAATAGATGAGAAACCAGTCATGCCAGTGCAGTCTTTCTTCATCACGAAGTAGTCATCGTACTCTATCACCATGAAGAATCTGCATGACAACTCCCTTGTTCATTCTATAGCATCTCCGAAAATCCTTTGTGGTATATGTTGGTTCTTAGCCAAAATAGTCGGTATATGTTGGTTATGTTAGTCAACTTGTAGAACAAGTCCATCGGAGTGGTAGCATGGGTTGTCAATAGCCACACAAGCCTACCCTGATAGTCCTCAACAAATTTTGGGTTTAGAAATATGCATTTCGGTAGTTGCACATTTTGGAGACTAAAAATAAACACAACCTTCTGTGCAGTTTTTGGGTTTGATGAGCAATGGAAGTTGCACATTTTGAAGACTCAAATTGAACATATTTTTTCGTGTGTAATTTTTTTGTTTAAACATGAAGACCAAAATCACACATAAGTGTTCTTGTGAGCTTTTGTACTCCAACAGATATGCAACTGGGTAGCTTCATGTTTTGAAACCTAAAATAGGACGTACTTAATTTTCCGATCAACAATGCTACATGCTACACTTACGGGCTATTTCTTACGCGATCTGGTTTACGGGGAGACGTGGAATCACAGGGTGGTTTTTAGTTCCTAGAATCACGGGAGGAGAAAAAATTGGACCAGCCAGAGAGCTACACCTCATCCCGTAAGATATCTCCGTAACAAAGTTTACGTAAGTCTAGCATTATTGTTTTCCGATTTCAATTGAAGTTTGCCGTCGTTATTGTTTTCCGATTTCAATTGAAGTTTGCCGTCGTGTGTCGGCCATTTTCGCCGAAAGGGTATATCCCTCTTAAAAATTTAATGTCGCTATTCTCGGTCTTTACATACATGCAGACAATTGGGTACCTGCATGTTTTGAAACCTGAAATATGACATATATATATATATGTCTGTCAATCTCTAACGTATTACGCTAGCGCGTCAAACAGAAAAGGCCGTCGGCTAATATACGGATTTGGGGAAGGGGATCCCCTGACGTGCTCTCTCCTGCCATTGAGTCACTTACAGGTGGGGTCGGCTACAGGTGGGACCCACATGTCAGTGACCGAAAGTCAGTGAAAGGCAGGGAAAGCTACGTCAGAGGAGCCACGTCCCGGATTTGGTATAAAGGGAAACGGAGAGAATTATGATGCTTTGTTTCTCGAGGAACTAAAGCGCGGCCCCAGCCAGGATTTGATGCACGACCAGCGGCTGAGAACGAACACACACTCACAACAGTATTCATCATGGACATCATCGATCGTATGTATAGTGAGGTGAACATGCAGATCGAAAAGGCCCTTTCTGTCTACCTAGCAAGTGTTTTGAGTGCATAACTAATAAAGCTTGGGCTACAAGATAGATTCAGAATATATAGTACGCAGCAGCAGTTGTTGTATAATGTCTGGAGCCGCATGTTTCCTCGGCATATTCCAACGGATGAAGCATGATACCTTCCAAAGTGGCAGAGCTTGTGATTTTCCTATGCCTTTCTGCAGTAGAAGCACTACTGGACGAGTTATAAAGGAGCTCAGCTTCGCATCGCTGCCCAATCTTGATGGTCAAGGTTGTTTCTCTTTAATGCTTTTCAGAATTCCATACAGTAATATGAATATGAATATAGGCATAGCGCACGTACAGCGGGAGAGTTTCCGACACATACATCACATGTGAATGCTACAAGCATTGCATAGGTGGCGTTTTTACTCGCGGATGCAAGTGAACCTATTATGATAAGAGCCTTGCTTCGGTGTCCCCTGGAGAAAACGTTTAGAAAAAACCGGTTTTGGGGTTTGACCGTGTGTTCTGGGTCACATTAGGAGCGCTGGGTCACATTAGGTTCCGGTATTTTTCTACCATTGTTTGAGTCTGGTAGTACACGTCGTCCGTGCGGGAAAACAAACGAACGGTTCCACTCGCCGTAATCCCGATCCAGATAGCATTCGGTCCGAGACGGCCAGTTTATACTCACGTCTCCATGCCGAGTTTTCGGTTTTGGCAAAATTTTAAGTAAACTTAGCGAAATTTAGATGAATATAAGTGATTTTGTTAATACATAGACGAGTTCGTACATATTACAACAAATTTGAACATACGTCCAAATTTTGATTGCATTAGGCTAAAACAAAAAAACATTGAAGTAGCTATTTTTTTTAGAAACACGGTACAAAACGCATACGTGCCGCCGGACACACCGTTCACATGCCGAAGTTGCGGTAGAAGACGGTGTAGTCGGCATCCCGGGTCCGTCGTCATCGTCGTCGTCGTCCCTCGGCAGCTGCGGGGGACGCGAGCTTCTCTGGCCGACGACGTCGTAGCGCCATGGCTGAGACGAGGGACCGGCCTTCTCGTCGTCGTCGTCGAGGATGATAAGCGGCGCACCCTGGTAGGCGCGCTACCGGCGAGCGACATGCGCGGCCTCGCACTCGGCCTGCTCCTGATGATGCCGAACTCGGTTGGCCTCCTCGCTCTCCCAGTCTGCCATGGACCAGGCACAGGCGTCGAGGGCTTGCATGGGCGGCACGTCGTTCAGGGAGCACTCTAGCGCCATCTTCGGGACGAAGTCGTCCTCGTCGATGGGGACTGCCTAGTCCGTCGGCTCAGACTTTGGCGTGCGCAGGCGAAGCCGGCCGATCGGCGGCGATGGAAGCTCTAAGAAAATGCAGTCCTAAGAAAATCCTCTTTCAGCCTTCGCCGCTACCTGGAGCTCGACGCCGGCCCTAAGTTGGGCTATCCTCCTTGCTCCCCGCCATCGGCCGCCCGACGCCGTGCGCTGGCCAACTGGCTGCTGAGGAGGATGGCGTTCCTTTCTTCGTATTCCTCGGCGTCGGCGCCACGCTTTTGTAGCTCGGCGCCGGCACAGTCACCTCGCGCCGGCATAGTCGCCACGCCTTCGCTCTGACTGGTGAAGCGAGAGATGGAGTCATTGATGCGTTCCCGCTAAGGACGCGCTCACGCGGCGCGCCATCGTCGCCGACCGGCCGGCTTCGCCTACGCACGCCAAAGCCCGAGCCGGCGGACTAGGCGATTTCCTTCGACGAGGATGCCTTTGTTTTGAAGAAGATGGCGCTGGAGCGCTCCCGCCTGGTCTATGGCGGACTAGGAGCGCGAGAAGGACAACCGCGTTCGGCGTCATCAGGAGCAGGCCGCGCGTGTGGCTCGCTGGCAGCACGCCTATAAGGGCGCGCTGCTTATCGTCCTCGACGATGACGACGACGAGGCCAATCCCTCTTCTCAGCCATGGCGCTACGGTGACACCGGCCAGGACAGCCCGTGTCCCCCGTAGCCGCCGAGCGATGACGACGGCATCCGGGACGCCGACTACACCGTCTTCTACCACAACTTTGGTATGTAAACGGGGTGCCCGTCGGCATCGGCATCAGCATCGCCTAATAGCTATTTCAACATTTTTTCTTTTATCCTAATGCAGTCAAAATTCGGTTGTATATCAGTTTGACATAATATGTATAAACTCGCCTATATATTATCGAAATCGTTATATTCGTCCAAATTTTAGCGAGTTTATTTAAAATTTGGCCAAAACCAGAAACTCGGCCTGAAAACATGAGTAAGAAACTTTATTCTCAAGCCAAATATTACATCCGTGCGATGCTAAATAACAAAATTGAGCTTTGAAATGCCCGAACGAGTGAAGCTGCTCTGAAGACCAAAATCCACGGCTTCGAAGACGCACGTGCATGACCGATGCAATATGGATTGAAATTAGCATGAGTGGGACCGGTAGTTTGCTTACCCCTACGGATGCCATGTACAACCAGATTCAAATACGTACAACGATAGAAAAAATAACGGAGAGAATCCGCTCGCTCCTAATCTGACCCAGAACATACCATCAAACCCCCAAAACCGGTTTTTTTCTAAACGTTTCCCTCCAGGGGGGACACCGAAGCAAGGGTCTTATGATAAATACATAAAAACTAATTTTAAAATATAAAAAATTTTAAAGAAAATTTCGCATGTACATCTAGATATTTTGTGTTCGCACATAAGTTTTCGAGAAAAAACAACATTCTTGGTGTCTTTTTTACACGGAACATATATTTTTAAACAATCAGTTCATCTATACCCGTGAGCTGAATTGGATTTCCGCTATTCCTGGTTTTCTCAAGTCCCTCAAATCCACAAAGGCCTAAGATTTTACTCCCTCCATTCTAAAATACTCGATTTTGTTTTAGTTCAAATTTGAAATAAAACCACGTCAAGTATTTTGGAATCGGAGGGAGTACATGACCATGGTCTCAACAACATTACATCGATAGTGGATCACTAATATCTTATCAAAGTATATATGCATAAAAGTCCATTGAAATTTAGATAGGACGAAAAGTACTTTTGAAGTAAACATACACACATGATTTTCAAATATCTAATATTGGTTAGGAAGTAACTAGTTCTCTAGTAGTTATTTATTGGGAGATACTCATAGAAATCCAATGATGATTTTCTCATCCTTTGTAATTGCATGAATCTCAATCAGATCAAATAGTTTTTACCCTTGACTTACATATAATTATTTCCCAGTCATTTGAGTAATAGAAAAACCACATTATCATGTTGTATTATTAAAAAAGTATTTAGCTATACTTATAAAAACTCTAGAGAACAATACGAACACAAATGATCTAATTCACCAAAAGTAGGTACCTACAGATTATAGAAAATAAGCTTGGCTTGGTTCATTCGTGTTCTCCAAAATGCTTGGACAAGATTAATATAAAAACTGCTAATTATTTCAACAGTTCACAACTCGCGAATGCGATAGAGAAGCAATTTCTTTACAGAGTATATATACATGCACACATGAGAATCACTTACAAATCATGCACACCAGGTAATAAAATCGTCATGAGATTGGCAAAGTGCTACGCGCAAATGTGTTCATCCACGAAGGATGCAAAATGATAATGTGGCTAAAACTTACTTAGGCTGGAAACATAAAATGATGTCAAATATGTAACGAGTAATGACTCATTTCGGTGTAACATAGGTGAAGAGAAAATCTTTTAAATATTTTCATACTAATATATTATTAATAACTAAATTGCCTTGCATGAGCACGAAAGAAATTGCAACATCTAGTAACCAACGAGTCTGTTTGAAAAAAAAAACTGAAATTAAAACTGAATATGTTTAATTCAGCCCAAAATGTCACTACCATCTTAGTTGTCATCGACCCATGATGCAAGTTAAATACATACCCGTTCGGATGGCAATATTCCCTTCCGCATCTGCATTGGACTAACAGCTGACAATCCATATATCTTTCACGAAGTTAGCCAACTGAAGTTTAGGTTTGACAAACTCACGGTGAGCAATTTTGTTGAGATTTAGCTTCATTCCAAGACAGCAAATTAATACTACTAGAATATCATTCATCGAACGGATTTATAGCAAGGCCCTGGCCGTTTATTTATCAGTACCCTAAAAACGGGTTTCGATCTTACACATAGATTGCAAGCAAACACGGACATTCAACTCCATTTTTCCCTAGGAGTGCTTAAAGGCAAAACATAAGACGCAATACCCTCAACGACAAGGGTAAAATGATACTACAATGCATAGTACTACATGCAGAGCTGAAGCAGCTGCATGCAAGCATGCATGCATGGCCATGGCCTTTTGCATGGGTAGGACGCTACACAGGCACCGTTCGGTTGTACCCCGTGGCCTCGGCGCCGATGACCTCGTTCTCGCCGGACATCTCCTCCAGCGACTTCCCCTTGGACTCGGGCACCAGGAACGTGAAGAGCAGGCCCAGCAAGTTGCACCCGGCGAGGATGAAGAGCGAGTTCCGCACGCCGATGCCCGCGGCGTACCCGTGGTCGGTCTTGCCCGGGTCGCGGCTCTGCGCCAGGTACAAGAAACCGAACCCTCCCGCGATGGCGCCCAGCTTCCCCGACGCGGCGGAGATGCCGTGGCATGTCGACCGCAGCCGGGCCGGGAAGATCTCCGCCGGCACAATGAAGGTGGTGCTGTTGGGCCCGAAGTTGGCGAAGAAGAAGGTGAGGCCGTACAGGACGACGAACCCGACGTGGTTCCCCGGCGCCGTCCAGTGGTGGTACGGGATGGCCAGGCCCAGCATGAACACCCCCATGAAGAAGAAGCCCATGACCTGGATGGCGAACCGCCCCACCACGTCGATGAGCGCCACCGTGAACCAGTACCCTGGCACCGTGCCGCACAGCGCGATCAGCGTCTGCGCGCGCGCGATGCGGAACATCTCGTCCAGCGCGCTCATCGTCGCCGCCTTCGGGATCCACCCCACCGCGCTGAAGATGTCCTTCTGGAACAGGTTCTGGGAGTAGAAAGCCACGTCCAGGAGGAACCACGTCGCCGACGTGCCCAACAGGTGCAGCCCATGCCTTCTCAAGAACTCGCGGGAGAAGAGCCCGAACTCCGCCTTGCCATTGGAGGGCTGCCCCGCAGCATTGGCCTGGTCCTCGGTGATCTGCACCTGCAGCACCTTGGACATGTCCGCGGCGGCCTGCTTGGCGTTCCTGGCCACCAGGGCCGTGTACCGCGCCGTCTCGGGCATCTTGGTGCGCCAGTAGTATGTCAGCGCCGCCGGCAGCGCGCCCAGCATCACTATGATCCTCCACACGAAGTCGGCCTGCGGCGGGGTGGAGTTCACGGGGTCGACCTCGTAGGCCGTGGCCGGGAAGAGGGTCCTGAAGGAGGAGGAGACGATGATGGAGACCAGGCCACCCGCAAGGATGCCGAACCCCTGCATAGCGAAGACGGCGGCGATGAAGGCTCCGCGCGTCTTCTTGTTGGCGTACTCGGACATGATAGTGGCTGACAATGGGTAGTCGCCCCCGATGCCGAAGCCAAGCCAGAAGCGGAAGAAGCAGAGCGTCGCCATCACAGAGGCCGGGGTGTGGCCGAAGGAGAGGCCTGACGCGACGGAGCAGAGGATCATCAGCATGAGCGTCATGCCGTAGACTTTCTTACGGCCGAGCTTGTCGCCCAGCCAGCCGAAGAAGAGTTGCCCGGAGAGCGTGCCGATGAAGGCCACGCCGTTGATCGCGGATGCGACGTGCGGCGGGAGGCTCCCGGGAGCTGGGGAGCCGTCGACGCGGTAGTAAATGCGGCCGAGGAGCTTGGTGACGAGCGAAACGCAGAAGAGGTCGTAGGCGTCGGTGAAGAAGCCCATGCCAGCGACCACGATGGCGGTAAAGTGGTACCATTGCGTCTTAGCAACGTCAAGCGCGTTGAGCACCTGCAGCTGCTGCTCCCCAGCCATTGCAGTTGCAGCCGGCTCTATGATAAAAGATGGTCATGGAGGCCAAGGCATTTATAAGGAAGGGGAAACGGAATATTCCGACCAAATATCCGTTGTCTAATTTTGACCGTGTGGTGTGACAGTGTTATGGTGGCTATGCTCTGCCTGGACGGCTGTTGTGGGCTGGTAAATGAGCTGTTTTTGCTTTGCTGCTTTCCTAGTACATACATGGTGTAACCACATTCTTGTTTTCGAAAAGGGATGCTGTAAATAGATGGGATGATTCCTTTTCTTTCCTTGCAAATATAGAATCTAGAAAAACAGTCATTAATTTGTGATGTAAAAACAGATCATTAATTTGAAAGGCAATTTTAGCTTATATTTTCAGGTGGCCATTAGAGTGGTATTAGGTGAACAATTTATTGGAGATCTTGGTGCTAAATATGGAGAAAAGTCTCTTTGAAAACATTTGTAAAAGCGAGAAACTATTTTAGGCGTTCTCTCCCCTGGGCATCTAAGAAGGTGTTCAAGGTTTTAAGTCTAGCCACAGTGTCATCTGCCCCGTCTACACTGTCTTCGGCCGGGAGTCAATGTGTTCCTGCCTCCTCCACTAACTGCTCCAGTGTCGGGAGGGGGTGGGGACCTTGGAGAAGATCTCGACGGTGTAGGTAGGTCCCTAAAGTTAGAGTTTGGTCAACCAATATCTTTGTTATGGTGGCTATGGTGGTGCTATGCGGAAAAATAATATATTTTCCCCGCTCCTCGTTAGCGATCTCACCGGTGGTATTGAGGAGGATGGTGAATCGTTGATCGCTCCTCCCTTTAAGTAGTGGATCGTTTGGTCTATGTGTGTCGCAGGGTTGGTGTTGGGAGGTTTAAAGTTTCAATGATGATGATTTCAGCTCCCAGTCCGGTCCTTTGGTGTACGTGCATGAAGACTACCTGACTTTCACCAACAAAGTCAGGGGTGGCTCCGGTAGGGGAGCAGCGACAACGGTGCATCGACGACTTGCTCTGGTGACGGTAGTGGTCATTAGTGGTCCAAAGACCTTGATGTATCTTTTATTATGTTTGAGGTAGTTTGTAATTCTTCTAAAGTTTTACTACCAATTTGAATCCTTCTCGCAAAAACCAACAATATTTTATGAGTACTTTTTTGAATCGGCTAAGAGTTTGATATACAAAATGTTTTCTTAAGGATACCAATGACACAAGCACAAACAATCACATGTAATGTGTTGGGATTCACATAGGTAAAATAAAAAATTCAGCCTATCAGACACACCAAGATCGAACTATGGAGAATCACGAGATGGATTAGATCTAGAACTCACCAACGATTCAATCGAGATTCATTCGCTGATGCAGAAATTGATGGAGGCAAAGAGATGATCCCTCTGAAGGTATCCACACGTCCGGTGACCCGATCCAGGAGAGCCTCGCAATGCAGAGCTGGGCAATGCTGAAGTATCCAAGCAGCCACTCGATGTGTAGGGGAGAGAGAGAAACCTCTTGTGGAGGGAGAGGGGCAACCAATGGCCAATGGAATGAGAGCTTGGAGGGATTCCCCGGCTTTCCCTCCTTCATATAGGAGGAGGGGAGAGTTGGGTCGCCCTAGGGTTTCCCACTAGGGTGTCCAACGGCCAAGTTGGAGCCAGAGTGGACCCTCCCCCATATGGTAGGCAATGATCTCCATAATAAATGTGTGTGATTTCGTTCCCTCTATTAAAGATATGATATCTGTGTTGGGTTCGCAGCATAGAAAACAAAAAATTTCCTAGGATATGAACAACTAAGAACCAAGTTCTATCTATTAGATGCCAGCAATGGATGGATATACATCCATAGAGAACTTACCCCTAAAAATCAAAAATATTTATTAGAATTAATCTTGTGGATGAAGTAGACGAACTCTTGTTGAGCTCAAAATTGAGTTGAAGAGCGCCGCAAACTAGCTACGCATCCGTGCTCGAGCACACGTCAGGCTTTTTTCGAAAACCTCCACACCCTCACTCCAGCAGAGCATTGAAAGCAGTAGAGAAACTACCAGAATATGTACTTCGCTATTCCGAAGCCATGGGGACTTGCTAGAGGGAGAGAGAGGAGAGATCCTTCACAATGATGGTGTGTGATGAGAGGAGGTCACCACCTCCTTTTATAGGAGAGGGGGCAACCCCAAGGGCCATGGTGGCAACCCCCACCTCACCCGCATTCATGTGAGTGGAGTCTCCATTCGTCCCACTCACATGAATTTCCATTCCACTCACTTGCATTTAATTTCCACTAGATTAAATGCATTTTATCATTTAATAAAACATTTTTTTATTTATATTAATATTTTCTGATTAATTTAATTAGAAAATATTTATATATACACCCATGCATTGTTTCAACATTACATCTGAAACCAATTTTAGCGATTTGACCCGAAACAATTCCGGTGCTCATCAAAATAATTCCAACGCTTTCAAATCCTTTCTCTGATATAATATATCTGCCCATTTAGTGTCGTTGTATCTTAATTGTGTCACCCTACGGTTCACGAATAATGCATACATGATCGAGATACTTATCAGAACAATGATCAGCAGCAGGACCTGGAGATCCATATTGACTCCCACATATTCGACTATGACTCTTGTGACCGTAAGAACTATTGAAGTCATAATTAAATCCCTCTGTCTCATGATATATTACTTTTTTGATATTCGATCATAGATATCCTCATACCTAGTTTGATCTCGTTACCGACAAGTACTCTTTTCTTATTCCCGTGATATAAGATTCTTCTTGACCTAGTCACATGCTTGCAAGTTCTGTCAATGTGATATCAGTGAAACGGACCAGAGTATATCTCTCCGTCGTCTGGATGGACAAATTCCACTCTTGATTCATGAGCCTCAACATAACACTTTTGGAGTAACTTAACCCACCTTTATAGTCACCATGTTACGGTGTGACGTTTGATGTTATCGAAGCACTCTTTCAGTGTTAGTGATTAACATGATCTCATGGTATAGGGATTAGGATTACTTCGTATGAGAGGTTATTCCAACGTAAAAATAATGAATTTGATTGTATTTCTATACTTTGGGTGTTTGTTCATCACATCATTCATCTAATGGTGTGATCCCGTTATTCACAACATCCAATATTCATGATCAGGAAACCTTGATTATCAATTAATCAATGAGCTAGTTAAATGATAGGAATAACTAGGAACTCTTATTTGTTTATTAAAAACACATGCATTAGCATTTCCAATTAACACAATTATAGGATAAAAAATAAACATCTATCATAAATAAGGAATAAGATAATAACCACTTTATTATTGCCTCTCGGACATATTTCCTTCAGTATCCCACTTGAACTAGAGTGAATAATCTAGATTACATAGTGATAAATCTAACACCCATAGAGTTCTGGTGTTGGTCATGTTTTTCCCTAGGGAGAGTTTTAGTCAATGGGTCTGCTACTTCAGACTCGTGTCTACTTTACAAATCTTTATATCTCCATCCTTGACATGCTCACGGATGGAGTGAAACTGGCGCTTGATATTCTTGGAGTTCTTATGAGACCTCGGTTTTTTGGCATTAGATATGGCTCCATTATTTTCACAATGATGAACATCGTGTCCAACACACTGGGAACCACACCTAGTTTAGTTATGAACTCCTTTATCTGAACCCCTTCCTGCACCGCTTTCGAAACAACAACATATTCCGCCTCTATTGTTGATCCTGCCACCACAGGTTGTTTGGAACTTCTCCAACTAACTGTTACTCCATTCATAAGAAACACATACCCGGATTTTGACTTAGCGTCATCCGAATCGGTGTCAAAGCTATCATTGACGTAACACTTTGCGATAATCTGTTATTCACCTCCATACACGAGAAACATGTCCTTAGTCCTTCTCAAGTACTTAAGGATATTCTTGAATGCAATACAATGTTCCAAACTTGGATCAAATTGGTACATGCTAGTCAAACCGATAGCATGTGCCACATCCGATCTTATACACAGCATGGCATACATGATAGAGCCTATGACTAAGGTGTTGGAGATCTTATCCATCATCTCTATCTTCTGGCATAGCTGGACTTTTTGAGTATTACTCAATGTCTTGCCTTGCAACATAGATAAGAACTCTTTCTTACTTCCATCAATTTTGAACTTCTTTAAAATCTTGTCAAGGTATATACTTTGTGATATCCCAATTAAACGTCTTAATTTATCTCTATAGATTTTGATGCCTAATATGTATGATGCTTCACCAAGGTCCTTCATCGAAAAATTGTTGTTCAGATAACTTTTAACACTATTTAAAATATCTATATCATTTCCAATCAACAATATGTCATACACATATATTAGAAATGCCCAGAGCTCCCACTCACTTTATTGTAAATACAAGCTTCTCCGTAAGTTTGGAAAAATTCAAACCCTTTGATCACCTCATCAAAGCAGAGATTCCAACTCCGGGATGCTCGCTTTATTCCATAAATGGATCGCCAAAGTTTGCATACATTTTTAGCATCCTTAGGATCGACAAAACCCTTTGGTTGTACCATATACAACTCTTCCTCAATGTTACCTTAAGAAATGCGGTTTTGACATCCATTTTCCAAATTTAATAATGAAAAAATCGCAGCAATTACTAACATAATCCTAACCGACTTTAGCATCGCTATGGAGATAAAGTCTCATCATAGCCAAGTCCTTGAATTTGACGAAACCCCTTTGCGATAAGTCGAGATTTATATATGTTCATATTACCATCAGCGCCAGTTTTCTTCTTGAAAATCCTTTTATTCACAACGGCCTTGTGGTCATGAGGTAGGTCCACCAAAGTACAATCATGGTTTTCATACATGCATCCCATTTAGGATTGCATGGCTTCAAGCCATTTGTTGGAATTCGGGCTCACCATCGTTTCTTCATACGTTGTAGGTTCATCATTTCCATCTACCATAAAATTCATGATAGGATTTCTGTAAAGTTCAGGAGTTGCACGTGTCCTTGTTGACCTACGAGGTTTGGTAGTATCCTCTTTTGAAGTTTCATGATCTATCATTATTTCCCTCTTTATTAGGTAAAGTCAACCCCGAAAAAACTTCCGGTGCTGAGCCACTTGTCGTTTCATGAAGAGAAGGTTCAATAACCTCGTCGATTTCTACCTTTCGACTACTCACACCTTTCGAGAAACTCCTTTGATAGAAAGGATCCATTCTTAGCAATGAAAACCTTGCCTCCGGATCTATTATAGAAGGAATACCCAATTGTTTCTTTAGGGTAACCTATGAAGACGCATTTTTCCGCTTTGGGTTCGAGTTTATTAGGTTGAAGTTTCTTCACATAAACATCGCATCCTCAAACTTTTAGAAATGAAAGCCTAGGTTTGTTTCTAAACTATAATTCATACGGTGTCATTTTTCAACGGATTTAGACGGTGCCCCTATTTAAAGTGAATGCAGCTATTTCGAGTGCATAACCCCAAAATGAGAGTGGCGAGTTAGTTAGAGACATCATAGATCGAACCATATATAATAAGTTCTGATTATGACGCTTAGATACACCATTATGCTATGGTGTTCAGGAAGGTGCGAGCTATGAAACTATTCCACACTCTCTCATGTGTGTACCAAACTCGTAACTTAGATATTCACCCCCATGATCAGATAGTAGAGATTTAATCTTTCTATTATGATGATTTTCCACTGCACTCTAAAATTCCTTGAAGTTTTTGAAGGTTTCAGACTTGTAGATATACCCATATCTACTCAAATCATCCGTGGAAGTAACAAAATAACGATACCACCACGTGCTAACACACTCATTGGTCCGAACACATCAGTATGTATGATTTCCAACAAGTCTGTCGCCCACTCCATTGTATCGGAAAATAAGGTTCTAGTCATCTTTCCCATAAGGCATGGTTCACATGTATCAAATAATTCAAAATCAAGTGATTCTGAAAGTCCATTAGAATGGAGCTTCTTCATGCGCTTTACACCAATATGACCTAGACGACAATGCCACATATATGCATATATATAATAATTAAGCTTAATCCTTTTGGCATCCATATTATGAATATGTGTAATACTACTATCAAGATCCAAAAGAAATAAACCATTCATCACATGTGCATGACCATAAAAGATATCATTCATATAAATTGAGCAACCATTGTTCTTGGACTTAAATGAATAACCATATTGCAATAAAAACGATCCAAATATAATGTTCATTCTCAATGCAGGAACCAAATAACAATTATTTAGGTTTATAACTAATCCAAACGGTAAATGGAGAGACAATGTCCCGACGACAATCACATCAACTCTTGATCCATTGCAGATATGCATCGTGACATCATCGCTTGCTAGTGGTCGCCTATTCCGTAGCCCTTGTTTCGTGTTACATATATTAGCAACTGAACCCGTATCAAATACCTTAGTTCTAATGCGAGAATTATTCAAGTACACATCAATAACTTACATATCAAATACACCTTTTTTTATCTTGCTGGACTTCTTGTCTTCCAAATATTTGGGTCAGTTGCACTTTTAGTGGCTAGTCCCCTTGCAATAAACAAACTTGGTATCAGACCTAGGGCTAGCTTGGGTATTCTTCTCAGCGCCATAATAGCTTTTTCTGCCCTTCTCGAAGTTACCCTTGTGTTTTCCCTTATTGTCCTTATTGAAACCGGTGGTTTTATTGATCATTAACACTTGATGTTCTTTATTAATCTCCACTTCAGTAGTCTTAAGTATAGACAGTAGCTCGGGAAGAGACTTCTTCATGTGCTGCATGTTGTAGTTCATCGCGAAGCTCTTATAGATTGGTGGTAGAGATTGTAGAACATGATGTATGCCAAGCTCAATGGAAATCGTTATTCCCAAGGCTATGAGCTTATCAGCGTACCCAGACATCTTGAGTACATGCTTGCTAATGGAGTTGTTCTCCTCCATCATGTAGCTAAAGAACTTTCTAGAAGATTCATAAGTCTCCACGATAGCATGTGTATCGAAAATCAATTTCAATTCACCCATGGTATCAAAAGCATTGCCATTCTCGAAACGCTTACGGAGTTCAAGCTCTAGCCCATACAATATGTGGTAGTGGTACTCCTGACGACTTAAGTAAACATTCTTTACTTCGTCATAAGCATCATCAGGTGGTGGGGGTCCTAGCTCCTCTTCTAGCACATACTACTTCCGTGCAGCAGTGAGGAGAATCCTTAGGTTAAGGGCCTTATTGCAAGTTTCTTTATCTCCATGAACACATTGAAATTAAAAGCAGGTGCTGCCATCTACAATAGAAGTTGCAAATTTTATTTAGACTAAGTTTATGATATATTGAGTTCAAATTAATCCAAAATTTACCAAATGAACTCCCACTCAAAAAACACCCCTCGAGTCGTTTTGGTGATTACATGAACCAAATTCACTACATCAAGACAGATCATGACGCAAATTAGTGTAGCTGCAAAGGCGAGCATCTATATGGTCATCATGTCAACTATATGACTCATGCTTTACCTTTTGTTTCGTGTTTCGAGTCCATGTCTGTACATGTTAGGCTCTCTAAGTAAGAACCTTAGTACCCTCTATGTAAATCTAGATTACACCCGTTGTATGCGAACATAGTCTATCACACCCGATCATTACATGGTTTCTCGAAACGACGAACTTTCTTAATGGTGTATACCAAAGTAAGAACACATTCTTATCTTGATATTTAAATAATAGATCATTTTATAATGATACTAAGTTCTATCCAAGAAAAATAACATGCAAACAAACATCACATGCAAAAGGTGGTATGATATAGTTCTTGCACTTGATCACTATCTTGTGCATCATGGTATGATCTCTATCATTCCATTGGTGTAACGCCAAGGTCTATGGTGCTTCCACTTTGGTATTTTATAATTTTCCTGGACTATCAACCATACCAATTTTAACATTTACCATATCATAACACATGCCTAGTAAAATAAATCGAGACGCTTCTAATTTATATTTGCATATTTTTACGTGGCTTAGGGCTTTCGAAGATAGAACCGTTCTTACCTATGAACATGGAACCAAAATGATGATAATCAAATTATTAGCAACCCATTGTCAATCAGATATCAACTATAGTGGGAGAGACAGACACCCTCTTTCCACTTATACAAAACTAGTTGCATGTCAAGCGTGGAATAAGCCTCATGTGCGCGGACATGTAAAGTTCGTCTAGGCTTCTTAATCCCACTATGTCACCAATATCCAAAATACATTAGAGGATGAAATAACATGATCATCAACGCCCACATACTCATATGTGTTTTACTCGTACAAAATATCTACGCATAGATCCGGCTCTGATACCACTATTGGGTTCGCAACATAGAAAACAAATTCTTCCTACGATATGAAAAACTAAGCACCAAGATCTATCTATTAGATGCAAGTAACAGGTGGATATACATCCATGGAGAACTTACCCCCGAAGAGAATTAATCTCGTGGATGAAGTAGACAAACTCTTACTAATCTCAAAATTGAGTTGAAGAACACCAGAAACCAGCAGTGCATCCATGCTCGGGCACACGTTCGTCTTCCCGACAACCTCCATGCCCTCACTCCAGCAGAGCAGCGGAAGCAGCAGATCCTTCCAGAGAAACTACCAGAACATGTACTTCGCTATTCCGAAGCCATGGGGAATTGCTAGAGGAAGATAGGATATATCCTTTACAAGGTTGGTGTGTGATGAGAGGAGGTCACCACCTTCTTTTTTTATAGTGGAGGGGTCAGCCCTGGTGGGTGCCCCTACCTCTCCCTCATTCATATGAGTGGAGTCACCACTCATCCCACTCCATGAATTTTCATTCCACTCACTTGCATTTAATTTCCACTAGATTAAATGCATTTTCTCATTTAATAAAAACAATTTTATATATTTATATTAATATTTGCTGACTACTTTAATTAGCAAACATTTGCATAAACCCCCTAGCATTATTTCGATATTACATCTAAAACCAATTTCAACAATTTGACTTGAAATAATTTCGTTGCTCATCGAAATCATTCCAGCGCTTTCAAATCCTTTCTCTGATATAATATGTCTACCCATTTAGTGCTGGTGTATCTTAAGTGTGTCACACTATGGTTCGCAAATCATGCATACATGATTGAGACACTTATTAGATCAATAATCAGCAGCGGGACCTGGAGATCCGTACTGACTCCCACATATTCAACGATAACTCTTGTGATCGTGAGAACCATAGACATCATAAATAAATCCATTTGCGTCACGATATATTATTTTTCCAAGATTTGATCATCGATATCCCCGTACCTAGTTTGATCTCTCATACATCCAATTTGCATCACCATTCTATATCATAATTTGCCTCTATTCATTGGTATGTGTCTTATTAAGAGGTATTACTTATGTATTTTCCTCTGTTTTTGCATGTTTTATGATTCTTGGAGGATGGACTGCCGAAGTCAGGATTTTGATGGAAAAAGAGGTGTTTTGATGCAATTTTGCGAAGATCGGAAAAATATCAGAAAAATCATGGAAAATTATATTTTCCCTAAAGATGAAGGAAGCCAGAAGGGGAGGCGGAGTTGGGCCACAGGGGGCCCACACCCCCTAGGTGCGCGCCACCCTAGGTCACGCCTATGGTGGGTGTGGCCCACCTGGCCGACCTCCGACTCCGCCCTCTCGCCTATATCTTCCTCTCGGAACCCTAAATCAAAGAGGGAAACCACAAAAAGATTTCGCCGCCTCTGCGGGGCAGAAAACACCGAGAGAGAAAGAGCTCTCCAACAGACAGATTTCTTCCTAGGGAATTCCTCCCTGGAGAGGGGAGATCATCGCCATCAACACCATCATCAAGCTAGGCTTCATCGGGATCATCACCATCATCATCATCATCCACACCATCATCTCCACTAGCACCATCATCGCTACTCCATCCCACTGTAACAATTGTGTTGAATACTTGCATAGATCTGAGGGGAAACTTTCCCGGTGTTGATTACTATTGTAGTTGATGCTTGTGAGTGGAACCATTGGATTATTGTTTATGTTCAGATTGTTATCCATCACCATATCATCTTTGATCTTGATCCATATGATGTCTTGTGAGTAGTTCGTTTAGTTCTTGAGAAGATGGGAGAAGTCATGTTGTTAGTAGTGGATTTGTGTTGAGATATTATTCAATGGTTTAGTATTTAAGTTGTGGTGCTATTATTCTAGTGGTGTCATGGGAACTTAGACTACATGATACTTCACCATTTATGGGCCTAGGGGAATGCATTGTGTATTTGGCTACTAATTGTGGGGTTGCCGGAGTGACAGAAACCTGAACCCCCGTTAGGACACCATTGCATAAGGAAGCGTATGATCTCAGAATTCAAGGCTGTGGTTAGGTTTATATCTTAATTTCTTTCCTGTAGTTGCGGATGCTTGCAGGGGGTTTAATCACAAGTATGTATTAGTCCAAGTAAGGTCGGTCCATTAGCACATGTTCACCCACACAACACTTACAACACCAAAGAAAGGTACTAAGCTATTTGAAGCGAAAGCACTTGACAGAATTCCCATGTGTCCTCGAGAACGTTTGGTCCTTATAAGTATTTCCACCGGCTTGTCCTTTGCTAAGAAAGGATTGGGCCACTTGCTGCAGTTTTTCGTTGTCTTTATTACTTGCACTTTGTTTTGTTGCTTTATCAGAAAACCCCTAAAAATCTGTTTGCTAAGTATTTAGAGAGATTTCCTACTCCTTACCACTAGTCAACACCTTCTACTTCTCATTGGGATCGACACTCCTATTTATCAAAAGTACTACGATACATCCCCTATACTTGTGGGTCATCAAGACTATTTCCGGCGCCGTTGCCGGGGAGTGAAGCGCTATCGAAGTGTGGAACTGGTAAAAGAAACTTCTACTGTGAGTATTGCTTTTTATTTCTGTTTGTTACTTTGTTTCCAATATGGATAACCCACTTGGTTTTCTGTTTGTGAAAACTACTACCACTGTTAGGGTAGTAGATGAACCACCGCCTATTGAGATTGATCCTTTTAAGATACCTACAAGTATAGTTGACCGTGTTATGGATAATTATTATTTAGGGGATGGAACTATCCACCCTGGTGATCATTTGCTTTTTATCCATGAATTATGCGGGTTGTTTAAGTGTGCAGGTATCACAACTGAACGTGTGAAGAAGAAGTTACTCTCTATATCTGCGGTGACCCAGCATACCACTGCATGATGTAGTACACTATAGTCGTTGACATAACACCAATGAAACACTGTTCACTAGTATTACATCCCTCAGAGTGGTACAACAGAAACACAGCAGGTCCAAGACATGACTATAGGTTACACTCAACTCTTTACACAAGATCCAGATAACACTCTAGGTTAACGAGAGAGAAAGAAACTTCTTACAAAGAAGAATCAGAAATAAACAACTCAAAAACTATCATACTATTAAGACTAGTATTTTAACTAATGGTCTGGCATTGTTGCTATTGCAATACGCTACAGAAATAGGTTCTATGGCTAGAGATTATATTCCTATCTAATCAGTAACTTCGTCTTCACTAGAGTTGATGTATATGTTGACTTTCTTGCCTTCATTGAAGAGCTTTAACTTTTGATGATGATTCCTGGAGCATAACTTGATGTAGACGTCGTCTTAATGGTTTCAGAATCTAGCAACGGTTAAGAAGATACGTTGAATACGAGCGTACTCAGCAAGTTCACTAGAAACAGAGTTTTTGATGCACTATAACTACAGCCACAAACCATAGGTCATAGGCAATGCAAGTTTTCGTAAACATTTCTTCAAAGGTTGTTTTTATTCTGAAAAGCTATGTCTATCAGCCTTCACGGGTTTACTAGAACTTTCATGGAGTTCCTTTCCCGTCGCGTTCGCAGCTCCTTCCCGGAACAGGGAGTAACAAGTTACAGTTCTTACACTCTGTAGAGGTGCGTCACTTTACCCATGAGAGATCTTAGCTTTGTTGCACATCCGAGCGGCCAACCCGTTCATACTTCCTTGGTATGAGGCCTAGACTAAGATCCAAGCCAATCACTTCCCTCTCCGTGACCTCATATGTCTGCACGATCCTTCGGGGCCGTCTCACATCCATTAAGTCCCCTTTCGGGCAGGCTAAAACCCTGATGAGTTCCCGAAGACTCTATGACCTGGTGATGCCCGGACAAGTACCATATTAAATGGACTATACCCCTAAACACCATTCATAGATAATCTAGACACCAAAAGTGTGGGGCGTAAGGGTGCCCACCCATATGTTGGATTCGCACAAGGAATCACAACGTCACGTTAAGGTCGTCTTGCCTCCATACAAGAGGAAAAGGATACATCTGACTTCTCTGTCCCATTCCAAATCTCATGGTTAACGTGTTATATACGGCACAAGAATCACCGGCGACATTGGTTGTTAAGTCCTAGATAATATGTTCCTTTATCACCAGAACTTTCATAGTAGGTTATTACCTCATGGTAAATAACCTATAATCATTTATTATGAAAATAGTGTTTTCCGACCTTTTCCAAATGCAGGTGATGACAACACTGGATTTGCAAAATACTTTACAGAAACTAATCAAAGGACATGAGCAAGTGTGAACTTGCCTTTTGTGATCGCAAGATTATGCACTCACGATCTTCAAGATAATATAAGATCCAATATCTGAAATCAGCATCATTGGTTTGGTAAGGACTAATGTTTAAAGAAGCAAGATGCTATTATGCATAAGTAATGTAATGCAATTTAGTAAACTCGAATCCCGGGGTTAACGTTGTTCTAGGTTTGGATACTGGAAATGGTTCCTTTAGAATGTGTTGTCCTTTTAGATAAGTTTCATACTTGTGCTTCTTATTAAGGCTTGTGAGTGTGTGTGAAACAACATGTAATTATAATAAATCACACACAATAATTGAATACTCAAGTCGGAAATGTATCTGAAGACTATGTATATAAGGTTCGTTCATCATTTAGAGCTTTCATAAAAATGCTTATGTTTTGTTTTATAATGTATCTTAAAAGAATAACTTTTGAAGAAAATCTTACTTAGCTAAGTGAAATTATTTAAACTTTAAGTTAACCTTATTAGGTGTTCTTTCTAGTTATAGTCCTTAAGTAAGAAAGAATTACTTCATTTGAATAATGATATTAGTAGTATTTGAGACTTATCTATCTTGGTTTTTAACTTGATTAGTTTGGTATTGAGATGCTTTAGGTCTTAGTTAAAATAGACCAAAGTTAACTATAAAACACCTAATAAAGTCTTTAGCATTATATTTAAAGTCTTATGGACTAAAGTTAACTTTAAAGACATAGGTAGACTTATGGTGTATTATTTATGATACTTGTATCTTGTTCACTTTATATTGTTTCCTTAAAGTTACTTAAGAATGACATTACTTCTATTTAGTAGTGGTTTATTAATTGTATAATGGAATAGAATCATTTATCTTTTTATAAAGGTGTGGTTATGATTTGTAATCAAGGAAATAATATCACTTGAACTACTAATGGATTCACTATAGTGTTTTGGTATGTTTGTAAACTTTTGGTTGAGTAATGAAAAAGATTTGATTTAGTCACACATTATTCTTGAAGATTTTATATTGGATAAGAATCTTTTTAGAAAATAATCTACACTTATGGTCGAATGATAATTCAATAAAATTGCATTTAAAATGTGTTGAACCATTTTGACTTCATAATATTAGTATTTAAGACTAATAATATTTATTAGACTTTAATTGGTTAATTTTAGAAATATCAACAAATTTTTATTTACCCTTATACGAATTAACAACTCACGAAATAGGTTTAAATTCAAGTTATTAAACTATTTAAATTTTTATATAACTCAAAAGTGGAATTTATATTTTTAACATGTAGGTATTATTTTTGTGATCATTTTGATATATTAAATTTATTTTTGTGATTTATAAATAATAAGATATGATTTTTATAAGATTTATTACTTTATAAATACTTAATAAATAACAAATATTTAATTAAGTGAAATAATAATGTATGATTATAGATTTGAATTATAGTTCTTATTTTTCTAAGATTTTTGGTATTTTATTTATATTTTTAACATTTACCATTATTAAAATATGAATTATCTAAGTTTTATTACTTATAAAACCTTTATTAAATAATATTTATTTAAATAATTATCATAATAATATTTGATAATAGTTTTAAGTTGTATATTTTATTTTTCTAAAAAATTTCATATATTAAACATATTTTTCTGAATTATAAAACAAAAGTTATTGATTTTATAAGATTGAATCTTTTTATTTAATTTCTAGAATTAATAAACTAAATAGTTTATGATGTAATGCTGATGTCAGGATGGGGTGAAAGGTTTTCTTACTAGGTCGATTCTTACCCCAAGTCACTGACTAGTGGGGCCTATGCCACGTCATTTACAGATCAATTAAACAAATCAATAAGAGGGGTTATGACCTCAGCACGATGTCATGCTGACATCATCTGAGACTGATCCCCTCAGATCGATTGTCGATCAAGTGATTCCATTCGCGCGCGCGGCTATGGTTGTGTTTATCAGAAAGAGGGTGTCGGAAGGAACTCTATAGTGGTGGCGCCGCTCCATTTTGGTCATCGGAGGTTGGTCGGCGACGAGCTTGCACGACGGTGCGATACTGCCTCACAAGGGTAGGTAACTACGAAGAGCGAGCGACGAATTGAAGGATGCTAGTATACTCAGAAACTTACAAGGAACGCGAAGAAGGGCTCGGCGAAGCGAATCATGACTGGAATCAATAGGAACCGCGATGACCGGACTTCGGGCAGGAGATGTCGATTGGGGGGTCTTAGGGCCTCTTCGGCTTGCGTTCTTTGTCAGAGAGCTCGAGGAAGACACAGCGGAGCTTGCAGCCTGCCCACAGAGCAAAGGGGAACCCCGAATGGCTTCGCCGGAGTTCTCTGGCCGATCTAGGGTTTCGTCCAGAGAAGGTTTTCGAGGAAAATAGGAATCTAGGGTTCGCCGGTGCGACGGAGGGCTTCTTATAGGCATCACACAATGACGGCGTGGATCTTGGGGCGGTGCGATGGTGATGTGAATGCCAGCAAGCTGCTTGCTCGATCGGGAGGTCGACGATGACGCGAGGAAGACAACGAAGAATAGAGGCCGAAGGGGTATGGGCTCCTGGCGGGCTGATGCGGGGCCAGGTGGGCTATAGTGTGGCGCGTGTGAGTGATGAATATGGCGAAGGAAAACCGGGCCGTGGGCCAGATTTGACTGATGCTTCTTCTTCTTTTATTTTTTTCTGTGTTCTATTTTGAATTTTACTTTCAGATTTTTATATTACTCATTTGTTTGAATATTTCCCATAGAATTTTATCTGCTAAATAATTGCAGCAATAACAAGGTTATTTAGAATCCATTTGTGAACTTTTATTCTATAATGTTACATTTCTTTATTTTCTTATATATATATATTTCCTTTTAGTATTTGTAAGGGCCTTTGTTAATAATTTCCTTTATATGATAACCCATTGATTTATTATATGATATTTCCTTATTTCTTTATAAAACTTAGTTCTAATTTATTTAGAGTTTGGAGGGAAATATATGTATGGTGATCCTTTTCTTATTATATGATACATAAAGTTTTAGGGAATTAATATGATTAATATTATTCTCATGAGTTTAGGAATAACAATGTATATATTTTATTATAACTAACCTAGGAGTTAGGGTTTGAATTGTAAATGCTTACCCTAGGGTTTAGGGTACTTAATATATTTATATTCTTTTGTTAATGTGAATAAAGATTAATGACTAAACATATTGTCTTTAGGTTTGTGATCTTTAATGATATCACCCCTTAAAATAGAAAGTTATTTTCTGGAATGTCTTATGGAAAGAATTGATAAATATAACTCCTAAGAACATATGGTTATGATAATTGGAAATGAGAAAGATGTGCTTAATTGATTTTTTATAGGAAAATATTCCTATAAGCCATTGTAGAAATAAGATGATAGATCAAGCATAGAAAGTGGATATTATGTTTGGTACTAGATTTAGGGTTTAGGGTTAACCAAGAATTCCTATCTTCCATAATTCACAATCCTGGACATGTAATTAAGGAATTCATTTCCTAGATGTACTACTTATTCCTATCCAACATCATGTGTTAACATGATGAACTTTACTTCACAAAAATATTCTTATCCACCTTTTATTATTCTAAATCCACTTGTAAATCCAATGAGCTTGACACTGAAGCTTTCATAATCTTCTTATATCCATACTTGGGTATATCAATTACTCTACTACTGATAACCTCCAATCCAACAAGTAGTTACTTCTAACTCCATTTATACTCTTCCTTAATCACCCACCACTAATATTACTCTAGTAGGTATATATATCAAACTACCTTCCTCAAAAGCTTACTACTCTTTAATAGGAATAACACTACTTCAATAACTCCATGCTACTCTATCTTTAACTTAATCATACTATCTTATCTCTACTTAACTCCAGTATCTTATATACATACTTTACATCATATCATGGTGACTTGTAATGGCTAACCTAGAATAACATATCTATACTAGGTTCAATCATGTCCTACCCACCAATTTCACTTATACATGATATAAGCATTCAATCTTGGTGACTAAAGAATGATCATTATAATCCTTTGATCCTTTATAATTTGGGTTTCCAGTTGGCTAACCAAAGCTTTCATCAATACAACATTTGAATTTATCTTCTTAGCATATCTATTGGATTATGAGATGTTATTCATTGACTATGCTTACTTAATCCAATAGGATTACTCCTTGGGATCTATCTTCAATGTTCATCCTTATAATCCTATTTGTTACCATATATTTATATCTTCCATATAACTCTTCTATCCATTCAGGAGTGAGTTAAATCCTTCAATTATCACATTGATCCTATTCTCTTCCATCACCCCATCCTATAGATGATATCTAAAACTAGCATTACTATTTACCTCTTCTTAGTTGTTTCTTTATAGGCACTTAAGTGTATGCTATGATATGGTCAAGAGTTGATAGATTAAGAATTGGTGAATCAATAGTTGATTACTCAACATTGATGAACAACAGATATTAGAATAAGATTCAATAGAGATGATAATGATTAATATGGAAAGAAAGATATGTGGTGAATGATCTTTACTTGATTTCTTTCCTATTTAATCACACTAAAGAGTTAAGGTTAGGTATTACCATGATACTCATGGTATAAGTAGATGAGATTAAGATAGATCAAGATTTTGTTGTTACATTCCTATTACTTAAGTTATGTTTATAACTTGGTATTCATGAGTTGTGTAATGAATACTAGGATATGATTACTTAAGGATCAAATATAAACCCTTAAGCAATGTATTAGAGTTTAATTTTTATTACATTTGATCTACCCTTAGATCAAATCTCCCTTACCCAAAATAAGGTTTTAGCAAAGGTCATATTGAAACTTATCATAGTCAACTTGATGATCTACTTAAATTCCATCAAGTTGAGAGAAGCTTCAATCACTTTGACAAGTTTTGTTCAAAAGCGCAAAAATTATTTGGATTTTCTATGCATGAATGCAATGCACACATCTGGGTTCAGCTTATTTCTAAGCTCTAATGCTGGGATGTTACAATATCCTTGAAAGGGAGAGCTGAAGAATGGTATAAGCTGCTGAAGAATGGACAATCCATGGAATGGGAGGAAGTAGCATCTCTCTTTTATTCTAAATTCTATCCTCCCAGTGAGATTCATAAGGATAGAAATTTGATATATAAATTTTGGCCTCGTGACAGAGAGAGTACAACTCAAGCTTGGGGGAGATTGAAGTTACTAATGCTAAATGTCCTATTCATGAACTCCCTAACAATATTATTATCAATAACTTTTATGCTAGGCTTTCTCTTCATGATAAAGATTTACTATATGATTCTTGTGCTGGATCATTCACACGCATGAAGGAATAAGCTAAATGGGATCTCCTAGACCGTATTCAAGAGAACACTGAAGCTTGGGAGAATGACAAAGGAAGAAAGTCAGGTATAAACTATGATTATGAATGCATAAAATATTTTATGGGAATTGATGACTTCCGTGATATTAGCAATGAGTATGGTCTTGATTCTCAAGTTCTTGCAAAATGTTTTAAGGCCTTTGCCTCTTATATTGAAATTCCAAAAAAGGAGTGGGGCAAGTACCATGCTCCTTATAAATACATTGTTACCCATGTTCCTGCGAGCATAGAAGTTTGTACTGTTGATCCTATTTTGCCTGAACCTTATGTTGAGAAAATCCCTTTTCCTACTAAGGTAAAGGAACATTCTATCATAGGTAATGTGGTTAGAAAAAGTACAAAGAAAACTGTGGAACCCGATGAGCAAATAAATATTGAACCTATGGTAGCTATTGTGAAAGATCTTGTTACTAAAAATATAGAGGATGAGCATATTATCTTCTGTGAATACGCTTCTAATATTTTCTCTCATCCTAGAAAAGCTAGAAACGCTAGTGTCCCTGTGCTTTCTGTGAGAATTGGTGATCATTTCTATTATGGTTTATGTGATATTGGTGCTAGTTCTAGTGCTATTCCTTATGAGCTGTACAGGGAAATTATGCATGAAATTTGTCCTTGTGAGCTTGAGGACATTGATGTGGTTATTCACCTTGCTAATAGAGAGACAGTCAGTCCCATTGGCATTGTAAGAGATGTGGAGGTTCTTTGTGGTAAGATTAAATATCCTGCTGATTTTCTAGTACTTGGTTCTGAAGCTAGTAAAACCTATCCTATTATCTTTGGTAGACCCTTCTTGAATACATGTGGGGCTATGATAGATTGTAGGAAGGAAAAAGTTTTGACTAAGTTTGATGGAGAATCTTAGGAGTTTAATTTTTCCAAATTTGCTAAAACTCCTTATGAAAGTGCACTGCCTAATGAGGATTTCAGGGTTGAACAACTTTCTGCTATTTCTCTTGCTCCTAACAATGCCATGCAGCAGTTTATGGATGATCATGAAAGTGATGTCTTCATGAAGGAAATAAGTGAGATTGACGAGGTTTTCCTTCGTCAGCCTGAGTTACTTAAGCATAATCTACCTATGGAAGATTTGGGTACACTACCACCTAAAGGGGACCCTGTTTTCGAATTAAAACCTTTAACTAATGATCTTAAATATGCTTATCTGGATGATAAGAAAGTATATCCTGTTATTATTAGTTCTAAACTTTTAGGAAAGGAAGAAGAAAGGTTATTGGAAATACTGAAGAAACACCGAGGAGCTATGGGCTATACTCTTGATGATTTAAAAGGAATTTCTCCCACTATATGTCAGCATGCTATTAATGTAGAACCTGATGCAAAACCAGTTGCTGAGCACCAACACCGTCTAAATCCTAAGATGAAGGATGTGGTAAGAAATGAGGTATTAAAACTCCTTGATGCTGGTATTATTTACCCTATTGCTGATAGCCAATGGGTTAGCCCTGTTCATTGTGTTCCCAAGAAAGGGGGAATAACTGTTGTGCCTAATGAAAATAATGAGCTTATACCCCAAAGAGTAGTGGCTGGGTATAGGAAGTGCATTTATTTTAGAAAGGTTAATAAAGTTACTAAGAAAGATCATTATTCTTTGCCCTTTATTGATCAAATGCTTGAGAGGTTTTCTAAAAAGACTCACTTTTGTTTTCCTAATGGTTATTCTAGGTTCTCTCAGATTGCTGTGAAGGCACAAGACCAAGAGAAACCCACTTTCACTTGTCCTTATGTCACTTATGCTTATAGGCGTATGCCTTTTGGTTTATGTAATGCTCCTTCTACCTTTCAGAGATGTATGTCTGCTATTTTTCATGGTTTTGTACAGAAATTGTGGAGGTTTTCATGGACGATTTCTCTGTCTATGGAACTTCTTTTGATAACTGTTTGCACAACCTTGATAAAGTTTTACAGAGATGTGAAGAAACCAACCTTGTCCTTAATTGGGAGAAATGTCATTTCATGGTTAATGAAGGATTGTTCTTGGACACAATTTTTTTGAAAGGGGCATTGAAGTTGATAGAGCCAAAATTGAAGCAATTGAGAAGATGCCTTGCCCTAGAGATATAAAAGGTATTCATAGTATCCTTGGTCATGCTGGTTTTTATAGGAGGTTTATTAAATATTTCTCCAAAATTTCGAAGCCCCTTACCAATCTTCTTCAAAAAGATGTACCTTTCCTTTTTGATGATGATTGTAAGGAAGCTTTTGAAACTTTGAAGAAAGCTTTGACTACTGCTCCTATTGTTCAACCACCTGATTGGAGTTTACCTTTTGAAATTATGTGTGATGCTAGTGATTTTGCTGTGGGTGCTGTCCTTGGGCAACGAGTTCATAAGAAGTTGAATGTTATTCATTATGCTAGTAAGAATCTAGATGCTGCTCAAAAGAATTATGCTACTACCGAAAAGGAGTTCTTAGCTGTAATCTTTGCCTGTGATAAGTTTAGACCCTGTATTGTTGATTCAAAGGTCACTATTCATACTGATCATGATCCTATTAAGTACCTTATGACAAAGAAGGATGCTAAGCCTAGGCTTATTAGATGGGTGTTGCTTTTACAAGAGTTTGATCTGCATATTGTAGATAGGAAAGGTGCTGAAAATCCTTTTGCTGACAATTTATCTCGTTTGGAAAACATTTCTTTTGACCCTTTGCCTGTTAATGATAGTTTTCCAAATGAGCAGTTGGCTGCAATAAGGGTAAGCCCGCATGAGAGTCCTTGGTATGCTGATTATGCTAACTTTATTGTTTCCAAGTATTTGCCTCCAACCTTTATAGCCCAGCAAAGAAGAAAATTATTTTTTGATCTAAGGCATTACTTTTGGGATGACACACATTTATATAAAGAAGGAGTAGATGGTATTATGCGAAGATGTGTTCCAGAATTTGAACAACAAGAGATATTGAGAAAATGTCATGGTAGTGCTTATGGAGGACATCATGCTCGGGATAGGGACTGCAGAAAAGGTTTTACAATCTGGATTTTATTGGCCTACCCTTTTCAAGGATGCAAGGAAGTTTGTCTTATCATGTGATGAATGTCAAAGAGTTGGTACATTTCTAGATGCAATGAAATTCCTATGAATTATTCTCTTGTTATTGAACCTTTTGATTGTTGGGGATTTGACTTTATGGGTCCTTTTCCTCCTTCAAAAGGGTATACTCATATTCTTGTTGCTATTGACTATGTTACAAAGTGGGTACAAGCCATACCTACAAACAACGCTGATGGTAAGACCTCTTTTAAAAATGCTTAAATATTTTATTTTTCCTAGGTTTGGTGTGCCTAGATATCTCATGACAGATGGAGGCTCCCATTTTATTCATGGTGGTTTTAGGAATACTCTCGCTAAATATGATGTTAACCATAGAATTTCTTCAGCTTATCACCCCCAAACCATTGGGCAAGTAGAACTTTCCAATAGTGAAATTAGATCTATCTTGGAGAATACTGTTAATAGATCTGGGAAAAACCGGGCTAAAAAGTTGAATGACGCTTTATGGGCTTATAGAACCGCTTATAAAAATCCTATGGGGATGTCTCCTTACAAAATGGTCTATGGGAAAGCTTGTCACTTGCCTTTAGAATTAGAACACAAAGCTTATTGGGCAGTGAAAGAATTGAATAGAGATTTTAAACTTGCTGGTGAGAAGAGATTGCTTGACTTGAGCACTTTAGATGAGTGGAGAAGTAGCTTATGAAAATGCTACACTCTTTAAAGAAAAAGTAAAAAGATGGCATGATAGGATAATTCTCAAAAGGGAGTTCCATGTTGGTGAGAAAGTTCTTTTGTATAGGTCTCGTCTCAGATTTTTTGAAGGGAAACTACTCTCAAAATGGGAAGGACCTTTTATTATTAAGGAAGTATATCGTTCAGGTGCTATCAAAATATCTTCTTTGAAGGATGACACGACATAGGTGGTGAATGGTCAAAGACTAAAACTTTATATTTCTGGAGATTCTTATAACGAAGATGTTGATGTTATTCAAATGGTGACTCCAGAAGAATTTCTCAGAAACCAAACACCAGAATCTGCAGAGTCCATCTTTGAATAGGTAAAAGTGGTGAAAACAGAAGGTTCGTGAAAACCCTATCTTTTTATATTTTTGATGTTTTTATTACATACGGAAGGTTATGAAACGAAATAGAGGACGAAATGGGGTCCGGGGTGGCCACACCCACCCCAGGCGCGGGCCCTAGCTGGCCGCGCCTGGAGGGGGTGTGAGCCTCCCGAGCTCCGTCTCCGCTTCGTGTTCGTACCAATACCTTCCTTATGCTTAGAAACTTCGTAATATATAACCCCCCGGGTTCCCCGAGGTTCGTGTATCGTGTTCTCGTCGTGTTTCTGTTTTGATCTATTTCTGTCAGCCAGATTCTCAGTTTTGGAGTCATAATGTCTTCCTCTGGATCACCCATGGAGAATTCCTCTTTGGATGTCATCAACCCGCACATGTATGAGTTGAAGATTCATCCCAAGGAGTTGATTCTTGTGGCACCCCGGATTTACGGTCCGAGAATACCCATTATGCATATAATTCACGTTCCCATGATCAGTGAGCCGTGAGCATAACCGACAAGTATCATTACATCATCCATATATTAACAAGTACAACACTTACAAGGAGGCCTTTATGGCGATTACAACACAAGTAGCGGAAGTCTTCAGTGCAGAGCCCGTGCCTTAACCTACAGGCAACTGGCTGGGAAGACGGCCTAGCTCGCATAGACGTCAGCACCTTCGTCGCTTCTTATCATCTGCCATCTAGCCAAGTAAATAGCCAGGGACAATGTCGGTGAGTACTTTGAATGTACTCGCAAACCACCAAGACAAGGGTAAGAAGAAGCATGCATATCTGGCTGTGGCGAGATGGCTTTACTCTATTATTTTTTTGAAAAACCTACCAATGGCATCTCTATATCTTTGTTGAAAAAGATTTTTTGGAAAATATGTCTCCTTTTTTGAAAATCTGGACATCTCCACATTCTTGTTAAAGAGATTTAGAAACAGTTTTGTTGTAAAACCCAAACTTTATCGACCATCTCTGGTCAAAACCAACTTATTCCTTATCTTTTCTTGTGACCAAGTCACATCCTTTATTTTATCACAACTTAACCGAAGGGTAATCCTAGCTCTTGCCATCCCAAACGTCCTTGTCCGTGGACACGACTATTCGAATAGATCACACTCTGCAGAGGTTGTGCACTTTACCCACAAGAATCAATACATCCGCCGGGATAAAACCACGGCCTGCTACACACGGTAGACAGGGGCTCGGGTAATCAAACTTGAACTTTTCATTTGTCGATCCCTAGCAACGGCGACTTTTCCTTTTGGGTTTATGTCTCTGGTACAAGTATGGGGTCCCCGACGCTGGTCCTTCCTTCCATACAGACCCCTACCTCCAGACCGAAGCCTGACCGGTAGCAATAGTGACAATCTTCCATCCGTACTTCCTCAAAGCATACCATCCGCGAGAGGCCCAATTGTTGCATCAGTGCCTTACCCTACAGGTAGCCCAGATTTCAGGGGATTTCTCCCCTTCAGCGAGTAAGAGCAGCCCCGGCTAAAGAACACAAACTACGATCTAAGCCCTAGCGACCGGGGTAATGTGGTTGCACGGATATAATTGTTCCGGACATTGGCTTAGAACATCCCTTCCTTTGTCTTGCTTGAATTTCTCTTCATCCACCTCATCCTTTGTTTGCTAAAACTTCCACTCGGAAACGATGCCTCTTTCCAAGGGTTTTATTTTGAAAACTTTCATAGTAGGGCAAAAACCCAAAATAGTTTTATCATTAAAAATCCATGGGTTCCAAGAGGGAAGATGCTAATCATCTTAGCATCGTTCTAAGGGGTAAATATAGGCGTAAATAGGGTAGGTGTCCAATGGACACTCATTCATAACTTGGAGGAGCCAAGTTACTCACGTTATTTATTTGAAATAAACCATGTCTGTTTTCATGCAATTTACAAACGAGATATAAAACAGTTGCTAGACAGAAGTAGGGCAATATAGGAGTTCAGGAATGGTGTCTTGCCTGTGACCAGCGAGAAGTCTCTTGATGGCGTTAGATAACCCAAAAACCAATAAGGATAATAAATATAAAGATAATCCCGATCCTTCCTTCTTCTCGGCGTCACACAATCGCAACTATCGCCGTTATCGAGCATACATGCAAGCAAACAATATACCAATCAATACAAAGCATACAAGCATCAAACCATGCAGCAAGTAAATGATAACTAAGGGTAAACATATGTGGGATGGTGGTGGTTGGAGTTGATTGGATTGGGAGATGACTAGGAGACATTAGGGAAGAAGGCTTCCCTTTGAATTTAATGCCTAGGAGTTAACTAAGAGTGGTTTTTGGTCCAGTACTTGATATGTATGATACCATTGTGTAAAAATGATACCATCAGATGGGTATTGATAAAATGAAGCCAACAAAAGTGGTTTCACTATTTTATCAATTTTCCTTGATTTATAATGAATTCTATAGTGATTAAAAGTCTAGTTTTTAGGAAATAATTCACCAGAACATCTCTGGAGTTCCATAAATTATTTCCTTGTGTTAAAAGGTAGTGTTTGGTGGACTGAATCCAGAGGAGTTGGAATCACCTCAAAAATATTACCAGAATGCCCTTGAGAAATTCCCAAAGATAGTTCTGGCCGGGATTTGTCTTTTTCATAAGATTTAACTTACATAAGATTTTTAGTTGATTCCAAGGACACGTGTTAGGTACTGATATTACCTTTCTGTAAGAATTCGAATCAACAATTTAGCATTTACAGAGGTACTGTGGTGATTTTATTAGTGAATAAACTATCCAGGAAAAAGTTTATTCCACTAATATATAACAGAGACTCATAAAATTATGAGCTGCTGGATTTAGGAGGATATGGTTATGTGTGATCTCTGAGAGTTGGAATTAGGTCAAAACCTTAGTTGGTCTTACCTAGGAAATTAATTGAAGGTATAAATGGCTTTATTTTGTTAATTTTGTTACCAGTAATCTAGGAATAAATTTAGGGTGGGGACAGGGGGATATGAAAGGTATGGATTATACCTTTCAGAACAAGTTATTTATGTTATTTGGAGTTGTAAATCTTTCTGCAGAATTTATTTAATGATTTGGACAGAACGAAGTATATGATTTA
The DNA here is from genome assembly GCA_916181665.1 of Avena sativa. Taxonomy (NCBI): domain Eukaryota; kingdom Viridiplantae; phylum Streptophyta; class Magnoliopsida; order Poales; family Poaceae; genus Avena; species Avena sativa. The sequence goes on along the minus strand of OV702285.1, from coordinate 163,945,376 downwards.
TCATATTTATTCTAAACAACCTTTGGGCTAGCCAAAGCCTTTGAATGTTAGGGAAAATACTAGGGAGTCCAAGGATATTTAGATCTGAGCAATTTGGTTTAATTTCCATTTTCATTTCGATTTAAACCAAACTAGTAATCTGTAGATCTGGTGGAAAATAAAAAGGAAAAGAGGAAGAACAGTAGTCGGGCCAGATCTGAGGGGCAAATGGGCCGAGAATCCAAATCGGCCCAGGCGCAGCGCTCGCGCGTGGGCGGCACGCAGCCTGCTGCGGCCCAGTGGCGGGCCTGCCAGCGAAGAGGTACCGAGCATCTAGGGCCGTCAGATCTGGTGGGGATCGACAGTCCCTAGTCGTCGTGCTCGCGGGGGTTCGCCGGCGGGGGAACAAACCCTAGGGTGGGCCAGAGAGAGATGGGGGAGCTCACCGGGGGCTTGGGGGAGGTCGGGGAGGCGACGGGGCGACGCGGTTGAGGACGGCGAGTCCAGGGAGGGACGGCATGGGATGAGTCGTCGTCGGGGAGGAGCTCGTGCATCGGCGTCCGAACCTAGCTTGCTGGAGCTCACTCTAGACGACGCTGCAGAGGGTCCTGGGCACAAGCAAGAGCATGGTTAGATAGAGGAGGAGGGGTTCACTACAGGGTGACATGTAGAGAGAGGGGAGCTCGAGGGAGATAAAATGGCGAAGCTCCTTTCTTCTGCTTCCTTGAGCAAAACAGAGCGTGGGGAGGAGATTGGGAGCTCTGGGGAGTGACTGAGGGTGGAGAGGGGGTAAATGAGGCAGAGAGGGGAGTGCTGGGTGGCCTGGGGCATTATATACAGAGAGGGAGTGGTTTATGGGGGTGTGGCTTATGGAGGAGCATGGAGCTAGTCCATCGCCTTTCCATTGGTGGCCAGGGGTGGTGGGGAGTGTGTGGGGTGATCTTTTGGTTGTCGGTTTAGCAAAGAGGGAGTTGGAGGCTGCAAGGAGTAAAGAATTGGTGTGGACAAGACATTTCCTTTTGTCTCCCTCTTAAAGATCCATGTGGGGGAAAGGGGTGTGGGGCCATGCTACAGTGCTGGTTGACCAGAGGAGAGTGATGCTGCTAAGGTGAAGTGCTTGACAAGCTTGGATGTGGTTTGGTGTTAGTTTGAAACAAAATTTGAATATTTTGCCAAATTTGATTTAATCTTGGGTTGTGAAGGAAGTTGCAAGACTTGTATTTGAAAAAAGGGTGGAAATGGTACTGGTAGATAGAGTAGGTTAAATAATCACTTCAAGATTTAGATGGGATTTTTGAAGATTAAAATCCCATTTAAATGCATTTCTTCAAAAAGTGTTGAATTAGATTATGGAAGCAAAAGGGATATTTTTATATTGGTCAAGCTTGGTTTTTGGTGTGATATGGTCCTAAATACCATAATACACATTGGAAGATTTTATTGGGATTTATTGAAGTGGAAAAGTATTTTTGGAGAATTATTTCTTGTTTCTGCCATTTAAGAAAAAGGGCAAAAAGAAATAATAAGGAATATCAAAAATAGTTATTTTTGAGTTGGGAAGATGGGAGATGATATATAGGCCTCAAATGCCTTGAGTTGGCAAGGTGATTTGGAGGAATACAAACTTGTCTTTATAGACAAGGGTTTTGTGAAATTGGTAAATAAAGGAAATTAAATAGTTTAATAATCCAAATACTTGGGAAAATTATTTGGGGATGAGTGTAACCATGGTAGATAAAGTAAACTTGATGAAGTCATCAAGGTTCACCTTGGTTTTGAAGGAAGGAGGTGAAAATGGTGGAAACTAGATTTCTGGAGGATCTAGGGTTTTGTTATTCGGATGCCTTCTAAACATGGTTGGATTAGGGAGCTCAGAGCTCAACTAGGTGCAAGGGGTATATGGATGGGTATATCATGTAATGTATATGATCATGGAAGCAAGATTTGGGCTTGGTTGTGTTTGAGGTGATCTAGAAGAGATGGCAAAGTTTGTTGAAAATAAGGCTGCCATAGCAGCTACATCAGTTAGCCTCCCAAACCAGATGGGTTTGAGAAGCACAAGGTTCCAATGGAAACAAGTGAAGTGGGAGTTGATAGGCCATGATTAGTAGATCATAACCAAGCAAAGAGTTGGTCAAGGGGAGGTGGCATATAGATGTGAGCTTCTGCCAAAGTAGGCAAGATGATAAGATTTGCAGAAAAGATTATTATCTTGACTATAAAACCATCATGGATGAGTGGGAGATAGAATGGCTTAGACAAGGGCAAGAGTGGGCCTTGGTAGTACTCAATATGTGCTACAGGATGGTTCAAGTACTTTCTCAATAATGCATATATGTTGGAAAAGGTAGAGCTCCAAAAATGGTATCCACATAAGAAATCCAGACAGCCATTTTGGCAGATTTGGAGATTTTGACTGGAGTGCAAATGTAGAAGCTTTTTGGAGGATGCTAGGTTCCAAACTCATGATCAAGGATATGAGGTTGATGTACTAACTAAGTAGATAGGGTTCATGCTTAGGTTGGGTCTCCACTGAGTTGGAAACCATCCAGAGGGATTATCCTTGGATTGATCTAACCATGAAGGGAGGTGGTTACCTTAGTGGCTTAGGGTAGATCTAGACTTGGAGGATTGCTTTGAGATTGATGATCACAAGAAAGGATTGGGTTCCTAAGGGTTGAGCTACTAGATTATCTCACTCTAGTTCCTAAACAAGCAAGGCAAGCAGCAGATCAAGGCAAATCATCAAACAGCAGATCAAGGCAATTCATCAACCAACAGATCAAGGCAATTCATCTTAACTTATCAAACTACTACTAGGGTTACCATCAAGCCTATATTTAGGTAAGGATGGGTATGTTTAAAGGGGTTTAGTTTGAAGTAAGATAAGTACCATCTTGGTATCTCTACCAAGATTGAGATGAGAAGGTTTTAACAAAGGCTTTGGGAAAACCTAGAGATAAGAGTAGTTGAAGGTTTTGTCTTGAAAACATAAGGAGATAGTATATATGTCTCCATAGTTTTGACAATAGAAACTAGTAAAGTATTTGGTTGTGTCAAAGTCATCTTGGCTCAGGTTTTGGAATGCCAGAACATTTGAGAATATAAAAGATGAGCCAAGACATCTCTTTTGTAAAAAAGTTTTTGTATATTAGGGTTGAGATGGGGAGCAACACAACTAATACACAAGCAGTTGCTTGAGCACAAGCAAGCAAGTAAACACACAATACAAGAAAAAGTTTTTGTTCCCCCTGATTTTTGCCTTCTGGACATTTAATCAGGGTTGCTGAAATTGGGATGTTACAATTATCAAGGATGGGAGGGTGCATATGAAAGAAGTTCAAGGCCCTAAAAGAGAAGGAAATCTAGAAGACATGATGGAAGTATTGGAGCAGGAAGTTTTCAGGTACAAGAAGATGGCGGAACGTGAAGTGGATGCCATCCATAAGATAAGTTCAGAACTCATCGCCAAGCACGAGGAGGAGGATGCTGAGCTCCGACAAGAAATCTTCTCGCTCCATCAGACCACCAACCAATTACAAGAACAGCTCTTCGACATACAAAATAAAAAATGTGAGTATGAGGCTAGATTTAATCGCATAAGCTCTGCTGCTAGTTTCAGGATTGTGGAGACCAGGACGTCCTTTTTGGATGGGGAACCTTTGCCTTGGAAGTTTGATGATGACAAGAGAACACTGCCACCAAAGGAGTAATTCGTCATCAGGTTTGGCATCCCCTTGGCTTGTTCCAAGCTTGGGTGAGTGCCGCGGTATCACATCATTATCTTTTATCTTTTCCCCTTTTAGTATATTCATATCTTTGGTAGAGAATTTATATTATAGGTTGGTTTGCATTGTGGAAGTATCTCTCCTTTAGTTGATTATCTATGTATCCCTTGGTGTGAGTGCCTTTATGGAATATTAATGAGAAGTTTCATCTTTTACTTTTTGCACTTCTTATTTTAGTTTGCAATCTCTATTATATGATTGATCTTGTTGATCAGTATTGGAATCACTTTGGGAGCATCAAGTAGATCTAAATTGGTTTTGGCAAACCGAGCTCCGAGCTCTGGTCAGTAGCAACACTTTTTGAGGTTTGTAAGGAAAAGAGAAAAATCTTACAGGTATTTTGTTTCATTTATTTTCTTTATTGATTGGCTCATGAGCTTAGTATTCTTTATTTAAGATCTTTTGTGTCTTCAATGAAGATTGCATGTTTGGATTTATCACTTGTAGGTTTGCTTGTTTCCTTCAACTCTTTTGCTTGCTACCCAGCCTTGCTAGCCAAAAACCTATTTTGAGAAGGAATACTTCTCATGTTTCCAACCCCTTTGAACCAAACCTGTGCCATTTGTGTCCACCATATCTACCTATTAGCATTATTGCTATTCCAAGAAAATTCTCAAGCTTCATCTATCTTTCGAATTAAAAATTATTTTGTTATGTGAAAACTAGTTAGTAAAGCTCGCACAAACTTGATGGCACACCTTATTTCCTTGCTCCTAATAATCTTGAACCATTGTGTCATCGAAGTTGTATATGCTTGCATCTATACGTTGGGATTAGCAGAACCGTGCCGTCACGAGGAATTCTTTCAACACTTATGGATACATATCCAGTTGATATCATGCTCTTTTGTTTGCGGATGTCGCCGGTGTGAAATAAAAGGGGAACTTGTAAGTCCATGGAGTTATGTATGTGTGTTAGAGAAACGCCTGGGCCGCTAGCCTAAGACATGCCTAATCATGGTGGAAACTTGCAGCATAACCATAGTGAGCAATCTGTGAAGCATCCTCAATAAAAACCTATGCAAATAGCAAATAAAACGATCGCTGAGATGCTCATTGTCTGCTTTCCTTGTCATTTTGATTATGGGATAGCTCCTGTATCATGTGCAAGGGCTACCCCGTTGGCAGTTCTTTATGATACACATATACTTACAATGACAAGAACTTACCAGTAACTAAAGTTGAGTAGCCTGAGTAGCGGCCCTCACACTCAAGGGACATGAGATTGCCAACTTATATTTCGTCAAGCATATACTCCATCCTTTTTCACTTTAACCTTAATCACCTCAAGATGCTTATGATAGGGGCAATGAGGGGTCAAAGCTAGTAAGTACCATAATCTTTTGGAAGCTCTTTATGACTTGAAATCCCTGATTCCCTCTATGATGGGACCTTTCTCCTATTTTTGAGTTGAGTCAGTAAACCTACTTCCTCTCTATCTCCAGCAAGCATTTGAGTTGTTGTGTTTCAAGCATTCATATGATGATTTATTCAATCATGTTCTCTATCTTCCTTGTTTGCACAAGACTCTTATCTATTGAGTATTACTTTGAAAGCCTTCATTGTGAAAAACCTTTTTGAGCAAAGAGTGCTCCTGTTTTTGAAGACTTCTACAAAGGCTTTATTTGTAAACTGTTTGCCAGCTGTTCTCTGACCAAGAACAAAATTTTGCAATTCCAATTATGATTTATCTTTATGCATCTCTATTGTGACTCATGTACTTGTTGCAAGCTAAGTTATATAATGGTGAGTTGCTTTCTTCTATGAGTTGTGTAATGGTAAGTGTGATGCTTCTTGTCCGTATTATTTTATTGATACTTCACTCCATAAACCCGTGGACATGTTTAGTGAGCTCAGTTTTTGCTTGGGGACAAGCGAAGGTCTAAGCTTGGGGGAGTTGATACGTCCAATTTGCATCACCATTCTATATCATAATTTGCCTCTATTCATTGATATGTGTCTTATTAAGAGGTGTTACTTATGTCTTTTCCTCTGTTTTTGCATGTTGGATGATTCTTGGAGGATGGACTTCCGGAGTCAGGATTCTGATGGAAAAAGAGGTGTTTTGATGCAATTTCACGAAGATCAGAAAAATACCAGAAAAATCATGGAAAATTATATTTTCCCAGAAGATGAAGGAAGCCAGAAGGAGAGGCGAAGTTGGGCCACTAGGGGCCCACACCCCCGCCAGGCGTGCCCCTGGGCCGCGCCTATACCTGGGCATGTTCCGGGACGGGCCGGGCTCGGGCCGGGCCTGACAAAGCCCGCTTGTGCAAACCCTAGGCCCGAGCCCAGCCCGACTGTTGGGCCTGAAAACTGAGCCCGAGCCCGGCCCGTGGTGCACATAATTCTTCGGGCCGTCGGGCCGAGGGCCGGGCTTCTCCTCTGGCCCGATCTCGGCCCGTGCATCCTTCGGGCCGCAATTGTGAAGCCCAGGCCCGGCCCGACGGGCTTTTTTCGGGCCGGGTCGGGTTGGGCTGACCGGGCCGGGCTGCCCATGCCAAGGTATAGCCGCGCCTATTGTGGGTGTGGTCCACCTGGCCGGCCTCCGACTCCACCCTCTTGCCTATATCTTCCTCTCAGAACCCTAAAACAAAGAGGGCGACCACAGAAAGATTCCGCCGCCTCTGCGGGGCGGAAAACACCGAGAGAGAAAGAGCTCTCCAACAGACAACTTTCTGTCGGGGAAATTCCTTCCTGGAGAGGGGAGATCGTCGCCATCAACACCATCATCAAGCTAGGCTTCATCGGGATCATCATTATCATCCACACCATCATCTCCCCCAGCACCATCATCACCATTCCATCCCGCTGTAACAATTGTGTTGAATACTTGCATAGATCTGAGGGGAAACTTTCCCGGTGTTGATTACTATTGTAGTTGATGCTTGTGAGTGGAACCACTGGATTATTGTTTATGTTCAGATTGTTATCCATCACCATATCATCTTTGATCTTGATCCATATGATGTCTTGTGAGTAGTTCGTTTAGTTCTTGAGGACATTTGAGAAGTCATGTTGTTAGTAGTGGATTTGTGTTGAGATATTATTCAATGGTTTAATATTTAAGTTGTGGTGCTATTCTTCTAGTGGTGTCATGTGAACATCGACTACATGATACTTCACCATTTATGGGCCTAGGGGAATGCATTTTGTATTTGGCTACTAATTGTGGGGTTGCCGGAGTGATAGAAACCTGAACCCCCGTTAGGACACCATTGCATAAGGGAGCATAGGATCTCAGAGTTTAAGGCCGTGGTTAGGTTTATATCTTAATTGCTTTCCTGTAGTTGTGGATGCTTTCAGGGGGTTTAATCACAAGTATGTATTAGTCCAAGTAAGGTCGGTACATTAGCACAGGTTCACCCACACAACACTTACAACACCAAAGAAAGGTACTCAGCTATTTGAAGCGAAAGCACTTGACAGAATTCCCATGTGTCCTCGAGGACATTTGGTCCTTATAAGTATTTCCACCGGCTTGTCCTTTGCTAAGAAAGGATTGGGCCACTTGCTGCAGTTGTTCGTTGTCTTTATTACTTGCACTTTGTTTTGTTGCTTTATCAGAAAACGCCTAAAAATCTGTTTGCTAAGTATTTACAAATATTTCCTGCTCCTTACCGCTAGTCAACACCTTCTGCTCCTCATTGGGATCGACACTCCTATTTATCGAAAGTACTACGATACACCCCCTATACTTGTGGGTCATCAATCTCGTTACCAACAAATACTCTTTTCTTGTTCCCATGATATAACATTCTTTGTGACCTAGTCATGTTCTTGCAAGCTATGTCAATGTGATATCATCGAGAGGTCCAGAGTATATCTCTCCGTCATCTCGATGGACAAATTCCACTCTTGATCCATGATCCTCAACATAACACTTTCGGAGTACCTGAACTCACCTTTATAGTCACCCTGTTACGGTGTGATGTTATCAAAGCACTCTTTCGGTGTTAGTGATTAACATGATCTCATGGGCTAAGGATTAGGGTTACTATGTATGAGATGTTATAGCAATGTAAACATAATGACTTGGTGTTAGTGATTAACTTGATTGTATTGCTGTACCTTGGTGTTTGTTCATCATAACATTCCTCTAATGTTGTGATATCGTTATTAACAACATACAATGTTCATGATTGGTAAACATTGATTATCAGTTAATCAATGAGCTAGTTAAATGAGAGGCATAACTAGGAACTCTTATTCTTTATTAAACACACATGTATTAACGTTTCTAATTAACACAATTATAGCATGAGAAATAAACATCTATCATAAATATGGAATAATATAATAACCACTTTATTATTGTCTCTCGGGCATATTATTCCCTTCAATCTCCACATAAATGCAAGATAACCTCATACTTCCTAAACTGACATTAAGGAAGATAGGAAGGTTTGGTGCAACCCCTTGGGGATCCATGCACCATCCCAAGGAAGGCCATGGTGGCCGATTCACGACCCTTACTGAGGTTTGCACTTCTGGTTTATTTCCTCCTGAAACCATTTCGCATACTTGAATGACTTCCCTTTTTCCCCAAAACTTCTTTTGATGATACAAAACTATTCCTATGTATTTCTCTCATACACACATACTTAGAATGCTCCATAAATCTAGGATATCTTAAGCATGTGACCCCACGGGTTCGATATTACATGACCAAAAACTCCCTTTCGGACAATAACCAATAGCGTGGTCTATACACCCACATTGACTTCCACATAAACACGAAGTAATCGAGTGAATCGAGTGATATCATGCACTATCCTTATTTACTATACCATGTTGATATTGTTACTGGTTTGTTCTCTTTTTTTGTTTGCATATTTCGATATCTAGCGATTCATATCACCTTATGTCTGGACAGACAATGAATGATATCGTAATATCGAGAGAGCACAAGAGTATCTCTCCATCGCCAGAGGTGCAAATCCCGCTATTGAACTATCATGTGCCTATGCATATGGTTCCAACATATCTGAAATATCACTATTATTATCACCCGATGAAAGGTAAAGTCGAGTGACAATAAGACATATCTTCTAGTACGAAGACAATCAATATCCTCATGGTCAAAGGACAAAGTTATAAAACAATAATTATGATATACCAACAACTATATGACGATGTTATATTTTATTAAACCGTAGAACCTAGGTTTGTTTAGGCAACAATATGCTCCCATTGTCAAATATATTCTTGTTACAATAAGTCTACCATATTCAAGAAATTTGATCATCAAATGACATTGAGCTAGTCATGCTTAATAGACTAGGAACACCAAGTTTTATAACTCTACAGAAATTCGATTTATTCTATGTTCTTACTCAAAAATTTGCCCAAGAATAAATTTTATGGCACGCATAAAAACACAAAAATTGTCTCGAGAATAGTCATATTGGAGTATCCAAAATTGTATTTTTTAAATAGACCACAAAAAAATTGAAAACATGCATGCGAACATAGAATATTCAGATGTATACGTAATTTTTTTTTACAATTTTTTAATATTTTAAAATATGTTTTTTGACAATGGGTACATTCACACCCTTGACCAAAACAGACTTCCGAAAGAAATCACACTCTTTTGTCTCTAGTTTCACGGTTTATGGGGACTTGGTTCTTCTTCAGATCTATGGTATCTTAGATCTAGGGCTTTTGTGCAGAAAGATATGGCGGTGAGACGAAATGTAATATCTAGCCATTGGTACCTGATCTAGTGGTCGGTATTCAACATTTTCGGAAGTAGTGCACTTTCACCTAATACGCATGTGCGGGCGAGAAATGGTTGGTGCTGTAAGATCATCTTCAATAGATGATACAAAATAGGGCACGAAAAAGTAGTCTTAGATACCACTTTTGAGTTTTAGGGCACGAAATTTAAAGCACCCATTTCATATGATGTAAAATAGGCCTTCGTATAATAGGGAATCGACCAACACATCAAATGTTGAATTTTGGAACTTTGACACATTTCCAACATCTTCGACACATGGTTCGACACTTCGATAGATTTTCATTTCAACACTTCGATATATAAACACTCAGACACTTTGACTCATTATGATTGTGACACTACATTGCCTTCAAAAAATAGTTCTACACTAAATTACATAGACCTATGACACTAAACCCTAAATCTTGAATTGTACTACCCATCATGATCGGAGTCCTAGCCAATACTCTCCCAAAATACATTGTTCATCTCATCATCGTCGTCTTGGCCAAGACTCTCCCAGAAGGAATCGTCCATCCCATTAGAGTCCAACAACGAGATGGTGATGGTGGAGGGTCCAGTCTCCCCTGGGATGTGGAAGCTTGCTTCTTCACGTCCCTCTCAGTGTCGTACTCCATCTACGCATGCACAAGCTTCGGGTGCTCACGGCAGAAACTCTCCATCTCCCCCTCGTCGTCCCAGCGGATGCGCAACTGCATATATACGCGACGGTTCTTGGTCTGTTGCTTGCGAGTCATCCCTTCGAACCTCCGGGGTGAGGAACTATGCCTCTTGCAAGCTCTCCACCTCCGAAAAGTTGATCTTGGCGTGCAGGCGACAGAACCGCCACGCCGCCACGTCGAACATGCGGGCGACAAGCTCGGGCGTCACGAACTTCCCCATCTACCACTGCTGCTCGCCATAGATGATTTCTATGGACCTGCATCTGGACGTTCGCAGCTGCACGCCACAAAAGTCGATGCTACTTCTCATGCGGCGGCACTATGGCATCCCGTGGACGGGCGGGTGCAGTGGGGAACAACACAGCAATGCTCTGGGGCACGAATCAGTGGTGAAACTATGAGGGAATGATGTCGCCGGATCTGTCGATGGATAGGCGCGGGCTATGGCGGTGGGAGAGAGGAGAAAAAAAAGATAAAGTGACAGTTGGGCGGTCGCACATGGACATTTTATGTGATAGGGCACCATTTGGTGCCCCAAATTTGAATCACGAATATCAAAATTTAAGATAGGAATAAAAATTTGGGGCTTTTCTTAGGATTAGATCATCATGCATTTTGGACCTTTAATGCTGAGTATGGCAATTATTTTTTGTTTTGCATCATCATAGTATTGTATCATAAGTAGTATCATGCATGCCAATTTGGTAAAAATCTGATGTTGCACAACAATTAATAAGGAGAGAAGTAGTTGTAGTATCATATTATGATACAATATCATAAAAAAATATTTAATGACAAATAGATATTGTGCACTAATTTGCGTTGAGATGCTATAAATAATTAAATAAAATATTAGAATTAAATGATACTATATACTATAGAGCTAGTCATCGTGTACATGATACTAGTGTACGATAATCTTCCGTGCAAGCACGGCAAACGATGCACCTGGCTCATTCCAGTAGTGGCAGGCACATTAACTAAGGGAGATCAAAGTAAATTCATAGTTAATCTAATCGGGATTAGAGTAGTGTATGAAAGGTGGTCAAACGAGGCTAAAGTGGTACACTAGCTATTCGAATTCGTAGGCCGGGGTTGTAGTTGGAGTTGTCTAGCTAGCTGCTTTAATTCCTGGCCCTCCAATGTGCGGCACTTTCTTCTGTTCTTGAGCACAGGACACTTCATCGAGACGCCGCACCACCTTCTCGGTATGCAGTATTTCTATTCCGCCTTGGATTAGACTTCAAAGGCAAGCAGGGTTAATTGCGAGTAAGCAGAGTGGAGGGAAACTGGCTCCATCGCAGCCTCAAGAGCTTGTTGACGTTTCGTTACTCCATCCATGTATTCTAGCTAAAGGCAATGGGAATCAGCATTATTTTCCCATCACTTTCAAATTAACCGACGCCTTTCAGCTTTTTCCTTTGTTAAATCTATAGAACAATATGTCATCATCTATGTTGTACTAGTAGAAACAACCGAAGGGTTCACGGTATCTCTTCTCGATCAAGTAGTTGCGACACAATGCCAGTAGGGACATGTATGACGACCTTATAGCACTAACAAGATTGGCACTATCGATGATTTTTTTCAATATGTTTGGTCGGATTCGTTAGAGCGCAACTTAGTCTTACATTAGGAGAGCACCGAGGGAAGATGATTGACAAACAAAACCTTTGGCCATGCTGGAATTTCCAAGGCCAACTTCCAAGCTCCTCTTCCTGCACGTCTATTTGAGTAGTGTTAACAATTCAGACTCGACACTAGAGCTCACTGAATTAGTCTTGTAGCTCCATGTGATATCCTGGCATATGACTTAATAAAATTGATAGGATATCATATCAACAAGTGGTCATTTTTTCGGAAGTCCGTCTAAAAAAGCTCTGGGGTAAAGCGTGGCTGGCCTAAAATGATTTGAGAAAGCATGGGCGACCGACCAAGAAGGCTTTCCTAGGTGTGCACGAGTGATGACATAGTGCGCAGGAAAGACTAGTATTGATCTGTGGCGCCACTCTAGAAATCCTAGAGAACGGTCAGGGGTAATAGCCGTCGGCCCCGTGGTGATCGGGGTGTTATATTTGGTACCATAGTCCATCCCCGTGATTACACGGGTGTGTGGGTCAGTGTGAGGGCATGTGGCCCTTCGTGGAACATGTCTAGGCACTGCATGCATGAGCGTGTGCCAAAAGGGGATGTTCGTGGCTTCACGCTTGAACGACGAGGACATCGGTCTTCTAAGAGGTGAGTGTGTGACATACTGGTCCAAGATTTAATAGAATTGATAGGATACTTATATCAACAATTGCAACTTCTTATTCAGAAGCTCATCCGAAAAGAACTCCGATTTTATGTGTGTTTGGACCGGACTGATTTGAGGATGGTTAACTGACTGAAAAGTTCTCTTCGGGTGTGCACAAGTGAGGACAAAGTACACGAAAAACACTAATATTGACCTGTCATACTAGAATAGAAATCTGTCCGGGGTAAAGGCATCTCCATCGGACCGACCCAGGTGCGCACGCTTGAGGACATAGCGAACATGAGAGACTAGTATTGATCCATGGCACCACTCTACAGATCCTAGAGAATGGTCAGGGGTAATAGCCGTCGGTCCCATGGTGTCCGGGTGTTATATTTGATATCAGAGCTGACCCTCCTGATTACACAGGCGTGTGGAGTGCAAGGGCATGTGGCCCATCCTAAAACATGTGCATGCACTACATGCATGTACGCATGCCAAGAGGGTACGTCCTGGCTTGGCTGTTGACCGACGTCTACCAACAAGGAGTGTAGGTAGATGAAAGAGATGCGAGCGCACATACATTAAAATAACTCACGTGTATGGCTATGCAGGATTTGTGTTTCAATAATTGTGACAGCCAAAGGAATGAAATAACAATTTGCCAAAATAGTTACTTCTTTGAGTTACTTGCTTTTACTTTACTTGTTTTTTACTTCTACTAGTTTTACTTTACTTGCACTAGTTTACTTTTTTATTACTTTTAGCATTTTACAGTTTTTAGTTAGAAGTAAAATGTACCTTACACACTCTAGGTATTTGCTTTGCACGAAAGGCCACATAAGTGAGTTATAGAGCTTTAGAGAATAGATAGTTTATCTTTAGCTTCTCGTGAGTTTAACACTTAAATACTTATCGAATTATGCTAACAGTGATTCCATGCTCTTGGGGATTATCAACGCTCCAGGGAGAAAAGAGCATGGGTGGCGCGGCCCACCCCGGGCCACGCCACATGGGCTCAATTGGGCCTCAAGCCTCCCCTATTGTGATTCAGGTGCTCAAGCTCCTTGTCTTCACGAAAAAACAATCCTCAAAAATCATAGGTTTATTTGATTTTGTTTAGTTCCCTGAAACTTAAAAATACAAAAACAGGGTTTTCCTATTCTGTGGAGTTATAATCTAAATAAAGAGGATTATTGATAAAAATTCCATAAATCAATGTAAAATATAGATATAACATTCTAAATGATGCAAATATGTAGGAATATGTGATAGTAAACTATAAAATGCATGTATGCATTTTACATGCATCAAAGTTCACCAAAGCCGTACCTTGCGGTGGAGCTAGCCCATTTAACACTTGAATAGAACTCACGCCTATGGTTAGCAGATGGTTTGTATAAGTGAACTAGAGCATGCCTATGTATGCATTTACCTTTGTAGCAAGGGATGTAGGATGGAGTAAACCTTCTCCTTCACGCATCTTATTCCGTGCATCCCAAATACGCAGGATTGCCACATCAACCACAATGATCTAAACCTCTGAGATATGGACATGAAGATCCAAAACCCAGGTTCTTGGAGATATGAAAGAATTCCTCCTGAGGTGGACCTTGTGTTCAGATTTAATTCCTCGCAAAACAACATCGACATACTAGCAGAAAAGCAAAGTGTGCTCGATAGTCTCGTATTGATTATGTAACACACAAGTTGCTGACACGGGGATATTGCGGTTTTGAAGTTGATGACCACACACGATACAATCCTGAGCTGGCCTAAAAAATTTGATGATAATCTTGCCCGAAGCTTTGTTGGCCCAAAGTTTCTTTCGTAGCTTCAAGTTTGCATTGGCTAGAGCTTCTGAGGAAGAACCCTGGCTAGTGTTGCTGCGATTAGTGGAAAAGAGATCCTCTCTTGCTAGGTGCTAGGATGATCTCACGATGTACTGACCAAAACAAGAATATATCCATGACACGTGATCTTATCCACAATGCCGACTAATAGGCGTTTGTAAAATCTTGTTAGATGTAGCCACATCGAATATGGTTCGAATGAGCTCCCCATCCCATGCTTTGACATCTTCTAAAATCAACATATCCACTGTTTGGTCCCGAGGGATGGGAACTATGGACCGCATCATGTAGGTTTTAACATAAGGTATCCAAGGATCAGCCAATGTCTTTCTGCACCATTGCCAATTCCTCAACATAGTCCTCTCTTAACTAGATTCATGCCAAGTTGAATGATGTGCCATGTATAGGATGATGAGCAAGGTTTTAGCGTGTCCAGGACATCGCAATCATGGAAATATCTTGCCTTCATCACTCTTGCACATAGGAAATTATATTCAGTTATCAGTTTCCAACACTGTCGTCCCAACATGGCCTGATTGAACAACAATATGTCTCTAAATCCCAATGTTTTTTTGCACAGGGAAGGTATCTCGAAGGACCCCGAGAGCTGCATTTAGTCCGATAGCGGTGGGTTCAAATTACCTTCAGGCCCTTTAAGAAAAGTGTAGGGGTTCGTAGCATGGAAAACAAAAAATTTTTACCGCATGAACACACACAAGCCAAGATCTATCTACTAGATTCTAGCAACGAGTCGATTAGAGTACTCACCCTCGAAGATTCCAAAGCGGTTAACGAGAGCAGATTCTCGTGGGTGATGTAGTCGTTCACTTGCCGATCTCAAGATCGTGTAGACGATCCTTTCGGTGCTGCGTTTTGGCAGCGCTCCCGCAGTCGGTCACACGTTCGGTACTCGATGAAGACCTTCCTCTCACTTGTTCCAGCAGGAAGCGAAGGTTGTAGTTCTCCCCTCGTGATTCCGTTAGCACGACGACATGGTGTCGGAGTTAGAGGGAAGATCCCGTAGGGCTTCGCCTTAAGCTGGAGCGGGTAGGATGTAGTAGAGGGGTTCCTTGGCGTTCTAGGGTTTAGAGGCCGGAGAGGAGGTGTCGGGGGGACCGCACCCAGGTAGGCTAACCGTAAAAGATGCAAAGCATCAACACATCAGCCGGCTGAGGGTAGCCGGACGCGAAAACCTCAAGACAGATCAGAAGAGGGAACAAACCAAGACCCGACTGGCAAACCAGCCAGCCGGACAAGAACTATCGGCAAGACCGCCAGCCGGATAGATCAAGATAGCCGGCCGAAGCAAGACAAACCAAGAGCCAACCGGCGGAAGAACCAGCCGGATGAAGCAATCAAGGGCAGAAGAGTAGCCGGACAGATCTGACCGGCCCAGGAAGGCCAACCGGCTAGATCACCCTAGCCGGCCACTCAAGAAAGGCAAGGTACCAGATGACGTAGGGCATAGTGCGCAGTACGCCCAGGACAACGGACAAGACAGAAATGAGACCAGACACTCGGCCCATACCGACGACTTTACCGATGAAGGTTGCAACAGTAGACAGTAGGTGGCACTGTGCATAACTACCCGCACGGCAGCCACTGTAGATGGCGTGGCGGCATGGGCTTGACTGTGAGTACACACTCCCCACGCCGGCCACTTTAGATGACCTAGCCGGTTGGGGCCCGCCTGTGGGACCCGCTAGTCGGCCAGGTCGTTTCCCACGTCGCCTCGGCCTATATAAGGGGCGGCAGGGGCAACTGAGCAAGGGTTGGACTCTCCTCACTCACTAGTCAGATCAGATACAACTCGAGGAGCCTTGTAGTTCTTTGTGATCATCCCTATAGTCAGATCGGCAGGAGTAGGGGCTTTACCTCAACCCGAGGGCCCCAAACCTGGGTACTTCTTGTGTCCCCGACGCTTGCTTGTATCCAATCCCGCCTGCGGACACCGTCGCACGCTTCCCTGCTTTGCTCCCACACCTCTATCTAGCCTCTTTAGGCTCTGCCGTTTCCATAATGATGACAGTTGGCGCCCACCGTGGGGCGAGATGGTGGCAACCGGAGTGACGTTCCGCACGGGACCCCGCACTTCGTCGGGCAAGCGCGTGGCTTCCGGCCTCGTGCTCATGCTCGGCCAGTTCGACTGCGTCATCGACACCGCGGTCAAGAATGTCCGGGCAGCGCGAGCCGTCGCGGAGGACCTACCTCACCTGGAGGGGGACGAGATGATGCTCTAGTTCTAGCGCGGGCAACACCTGCTGCACGTGGCCGACGAGTAGGCAGAGGCCGCTCGGATCGCATTTGAGGCCAGAGCCGGATCCAGGGGGAATCGCCCGGCTGGAAACAGTCGAGGCGGACCTCGTCAAACCGAGTGTTCCGCGTCTCCGGGCCAGCAACCCCCTCACTCCAAGCGTCGCCAGTCCGACAGCAGCCAGCCTCGGGGCGAGCAGGGCTCCATGAGCCACCCTCCCTCGGCTGGCCAGGACCCCCTTCCCCCCCCTCCACCGCCCCGCCTCACTGGCCGGGTGGGAACTCCCAATCCGGTTGAGCCAGACGCGCGCGCTCGCATCGACCTTCTGATGGAAGATCGCCTCACCGAGGAGGAGGATGCAACCAGCCCCGTGTGTTTTGGACCACGCATCCGGAAGGAGCCCTTTCCCGACAAGTTCTCCCTGCCCCGGGACACCCTCAACTACGACAGCAACATGAAGCAGGAGGACTGGCTGACCGACTACGTCACCGCAGTCGGCATTGCTCATGGCAACAAACGTGTCGCGATCCGCTACATCCCCCTCATGCTGACCGGCTCGGCAAGAACCTGTCTCAATAGCCTCGCACCCAACAACATCAATGCTTGGCCAGACTTCAATAAAGTTTTCATCCGGAACTTCAACGCCACATACAAGCGCCCAGGCAGGCCCCGTGATCTTTCTCTGTGTGTCCAGGGAGACCGCGAGTCGAATCGCGCATACCTCGCCCGCTGGACCGAGCTGCGCAACTCCTGCGAAGGGGTGGTGGAGAACCAGGCAATCGGTTTCTTCATCGAAGGGTGCCACGAAGGTTCGATGCTGCGCCACCGGCTACTGTGCGACGAGCCCAAGACCATGGCGGAGATGATGACCGTCGTCGACCAGTATGCCACCGCGGATGCAGAAATGAAGAAGCCCCTCAGGGTAAACGCGGAAGGGCGTCCGGTTCCCACCGAGACGGCTAGGGAGAAGCCTGCCGGCCAGAATGGTGATGCTGGCTCGTCCAGACGGCACGACAACGACAGCCGCTACCAGAGCAAGCGCCCGGTTGAGCAGCAGAGCTCGCGCTACCACCAGCGGCAAGTTAACGCGGTGCAGGGCGCGCCGGCTCACAACGACAAGAGGCAGATGAATGCCTTCACCTTCCAGCAAATGTTCGACGGGCCCTGCAAGTACCACATCGGTACCAAGCCGGCTACGCACACCACTCGGCAGTGCAGCCGGACCAGGCAGATCAAGGGGCAGGCCAGGTTACCCCCTCTCCCCCACCCCCGCCTGGCGGTCCCCCACCGCCGGCTAGGGCAGCCGGCAACAACCATGGCAATGGAGGCTACCCCCAACAGCACGAGAACTACCACATCTTTGAGGCCGAGCCGATTGATAATCATGGCCGGAAGCAGCACAGCGCGGAGGTGAACGCCATCGTCCCCCCAGTCCCCTTGCGTCTCAACTGGTCCAAGACTCCCATCACCTGGAGCCAGGCGGACCAGCCGGATTTGCTCCCGAATCCCGGGGGTTATGCGATGGTGCTCGACCCCTCGTCGTCTCCAACGCGTGCACCTGCCAGTTCTCGCGCGTGCTGGTAGACGGTGGGAGCAGCCTCAACCTGCTCTACCGGTCCTCCATGGACAAGATGGGTATCCGGGAGTGCGACCCGCAGCCCTCGACCACTGTGTTCCACGGTGTCGCGCCCGGTCACCATGCGTCCCTCTCGGCAAGATCCGGCTGGATGTCATATTCGGTTCGGAAGAGAACTTCCGGCGTGAGCCAATCTGGTTCGATGTAGTCAACCTCGCCAGCACCTACAATGTACTTCTTGGGTGCCCTGCCCTCGCAAAGTTTATGGCGGTCCCCCACTACGCATACCTCAAGATGAAGTTGCCGGGGCCGAATGGTGTGATTACTGTGGCCGGCTGCTACAGTCAGTCCATGGCTTGCACGAAAGAAGGCGCCCAGATAGCCGAGGCCCTGCTCATCGCCGAGGAGAAACGCGAAATGTTGCACAATGTTGCCATGCTGCAGCAAGAAGTGCCGGCTGGTATGAAGCCAGCTGGGGACATGGCGTTCTAGCCGTCCAAGGAGACCCGCCAGATCCCGCTTGACCCGACTGACCCCTCCAAGTGCGTCACCATCGGCGCCGGCTTGGACAGCAAATAGGAAAGCGTGCTTGTTGACTTCCTCCATGAGAATCGGGACATCTTTGCATGGTCTCCCAAAGACATGCCGGGTGTGCCGAGGGAGTTCGCCGAGCACTCGCTTCATGTGCATCTGGATGCCAAGCCGGTCAAGCAGCCCCTCCGTCGCTTCGCGGAGGACAAGAGGAAGGTCATCGGCGACGAGATCGCCCGGCTACTTGCTGCCGGCTTCATCATGGAAGTGTACCACCCGGACTAGCTGGACAACCCAGTCCTGGTGCTGAAGAAGAACAAGACCTAGCGCATGTGTATCGACTACACGAGCCTAAACAAGGCCTGCCCGAAAGACCCTTTCGCTCTGCCCCGTATTGATCAAGTGATTGACTCTACGGCTGGCTGCGACCTGCTTTCCTTCCTTGATTGTTATTCTGGCTATAATCAGATCCGACTGAATCCGGCTGATCAACTGAAAACATCGTTCATCACCGCGTATGGGGCTTACTACTATGTAACCATGCCATTCAGCCTAAAGAATGCATGTGCTACTTATCAGCGTTGCATGCAGAAATGCTTGCACTCGCAGATCGGACGGAACGTGCATGCTTACGTGGATGATGTCGTCATCAAGACGAAGGAGAAGCAGACTCTGCTGGAAGATCTCGGCGAGACGTTCGCGAAGCTCCGCTGGTACCAGATGAAGCTGAACCCCGAGAAGTGCGTGTTCGGCGTGCCAGCCGGACAGCTCCTCGGGTTCCTCGTGTCGAGCCAAGGAATCGAGGCCAATCCGGAGAAGATCGCGGCCATCGAGAGGATGCAGCCACCCAAGAGCTTGCTCGGTATCTAGAAGTTCACCAGCTGTTTTGCTTCCCTCAGCCGATTCATCAGCCGGTTGGGAGAGAAATCCCTGCGCCTGTACCAGCTGATGAAGAAGATAGACAAGTTCACTTGGATGGCTCAGGCGAACACGGCCTTCCACGACCTCAAGCGCATGCTGTCGACGGCACCGGTTCTCGCCACGCCGGCTACGAAGGAGCCAATGCTGCTCTACATAGCCGCAACCAACCGGGTCGTCAGCATCGTCCTGGCGGTCAAACGTCACGAGCCGGTTCAGCGACCCGTCTACTACCTCAGCGAGGTGCTGTCCCTCTCCAAGCAGAATTACCCCTACTACCAGAAGATGTGCTACGGGGTGTACCTGGCCTGCAAGAAGCTCAAGCACTACTTCCAGGAGCATCCGCTCAACGTCGTGTCAATCGCGCCGCTGGGCAATATCTTCGGCAACAAGGATGCCACGGGCCGGGTAGCCAAGTGGGCCATCGAGCTGGCCACGTACTGCATCTGGTACGAGCCCCATATCACCATCAAGTCTCAGGCGGTGGCGGACTTCTTCGTTGACTGGGCGGAGAACCAGTACCTGCCGCCGGTCCTAGACTTTGACTACTGGAGGTTGCACTTCGACGGCTCGAAGATGCGCGGGGGCTTGGGAGCCGACATCGTGCTCACCATGCCCAAGGGCGACCGACTAGAGTACATGCTGCAGATCCACTTCACCACGTCAAACAACATCGCCGAGTACGAGGCCCTCACGCATGGGCTCTGGCTTGCAAAAGACATCGGCATCCGCCAGATCCTCTGCTTCGGCGACTCGGACCTAGTGGTGCAGCAAGTATCCGGCGATTGGGACGCCAGGGACGCCAACATGGCTCTATACCGGTTCCACGTGCAGCTGCTGAGCGCTTGCTTCGAGGGATACGAGTTCCACCACGTCCCCCGCACCAACAACGAGGCGGCCGACACGCTCGCGCGAGTCGGATCCACTAGAGCAGCCATCCGGCCCGGAGTATCCTTGGAGCATCTCCGCAAGCCCAGCATCACTCCCTCTCCGGAGTCCGAATCCATCATCTGGGTAGCAGACCCGGGGGCTGTCGGCTCGAATGAGTCGGGCCCCGCTATTGTGACCTCCGTCTCGAAAGACCCGGGGGCTGCCTCCTCTTCAGGCAAACCATCAGCGAGCAAGGAAAAAGGCCCAGGGGCTGCCGACTCGGGAATCCCACCCGGATGCCCCCGGATGAGCTCCAGATCATGCCGGCTAATGTCTTCACCATCCGGGAAGTTCCATCCTGGGCCCAGCCCTTCATGAACTACCTCCTCAACGATGAGCTTCCAGATGACGAGGTCGAGGCAAGGCAGATCCGGCGCCGCGCGCACACGTACACCATCATCAACAAAGAGCTATGCAAGCGCAGCGCCGCAGGCGTCTTCCAACGGTGCGTCAATGTGTATACTGGCTACCGGCTGCTGAAAGAGATCCACCAGGGGGAGTGCGGTCACCACGCCTCTTCGCAGGCCTTGGTGTCGAAAGCGATGCGCCACATATTCTACTGGACGACTGCTTTGGAGGACACGGACCAGCTGGTTCGCGTGTGCAATGGGTGCAAGCGGTTCAGCCGGCTAAGGCACATGCCGACTTCCGTGCTCAAGATGATACCGATCACCTGGCCCTTCGCGGTCTGGGGGTTGGACATGGTCGGACCCTTCAAGCGAGCTCGAGCCGGCATGACCCACCTGCTGGTGGCGGTGGACAAGTTCACCAAGTGGATCGAGGCGAAGCCGATCCGGAAGCTAGACGGGGCCACAGTCATCACTTTCTTTCGTGACATCATCATCCGGTTCGGCTACCCCAACAACATCATCACCGATAACGGCACGAACTTCGCCAAGGGGGCCTTCACCCGGTTCTGCCACAACAAAGGGATCCGACTGGACCTCGCATCCGTCGCACACCCGCAGTCCAACGGACAGGTAAAAAGATCCAACGGCTTGGTGCTGGCTGGAATCAAGCCCCGGCTGATCGAGCCATTAGAACGATCACCCGACTGCTGGATCGAGGAGCTACCGGCTGTGCTGTGGAGCCTCCGCACCACCCCGAACAGATCAACCGGCTTCACCCTGTTCTTCCTCACCTACAGCTCGGAGGCAGTTCTCGCGGCGGACATTGAGTTCGACTCACCCCGCAAACTCCTTTACACGGAGAAGGAGAACCAGGAGGCGATGGAGGACAGCGTGGACCTCCTCGAGGAGGCCCGTGAGCTGGCCTTGTCTAGGTCAGCCATCTACCAGCAATGGCTGTGCTGGTATCACTTCGGTCGCATCCGGCTAGTCGCATTTCGGGAGGGAGACCTGGTGCTCCGGCTGATACATGACACGAAGGGCATGCACAAGATGTCCCCTCCGTGGGAGGGCCCCTTCATCATCAGCAAGGCATTGCACAACAACCCCTACTACCTCATCGATGCGCAGCAGCCGCGCAAGAACAAGATGGACAAGTCGGACGAGGAGACCGAGCGGCCATGGAACACGGACCTTCTCCGACCGTTTTACACCTAGTCGCAAAAATCAGTGTATGTATCCGGATCCCTAAATGAATGAAAGATGTGGAACCCCGGCTGATGCTCGGGGGCTCCTTGTCAGACAGTCATATTGTCGTTCTTATCCGATTAAATTCCTGCAATGATTTTTCTGGCTTCCATCGACCCCTACCTGGGGGCTCGCCGGTTGGCCCACCATGCCAATTCTGTAAACCGTCTGAGTAGTGTGCGACGATGCTAGAGGCCCACTCTTCGTCTCAGCTACAGACCGCAACCCGGCTGTCCGGCTAGCAAGAGTAAAAGGCCGAGGGCATCCCACACGAAAAACAGCGAAAGATGAGTTAGATCGGGCATCTCCGGCCATGTGCCTAGTTGGTATTCTTCTGGCTACTAAGCCTCTAGTACCGTGCGGAAATGTATTGTCAGCTCCCTTCGGTTCCGGCTCTAGACTGCAACCCGGCTGTCCGGCAAGGTGCAGCGTAAACAACATTGCGCACGAGAAAGTGACTAAGTGTCCAGAGGTGCACGAGCTAGTTTTCGAAAAAATAAAAACTCTAGTTGGGTAATAGAGAGACATTTAACAAGGAAACATATTGACAAGGAGTCATTTTCGTATGTTTCGTTTTTGAACAAATCGCATCGAGTCGAAAATCAAGAACAGTGAAGATTCGAAATACCTATCTGGCGCGCCCCCATCGGAAGCAGGCGGCGTCCGGCTGATGGGTATGTCAGCCGGACGAGGAGAAAGACAAAGACGGACAGAAATCATGGACACCACCCACCCAAGACGGCTAGCTGCAGCTAGTAGGACGCATCAGACAAACCTAGCCAGAAAGAGAAAGATGAAGAAGAGAAAGAGGAAAGAAAGAAAGAGATAGATGAAGAAGGAAAGATGGAAAGAGAGGAGAAAGGAAAGTAATAGAGAAAAGCAAGTCGGACATACTTAGCCGGACCGCGGTGCAGCTCCCCACGACCCGGCTAAGCAGGTCACATCCGGCAGAGAAAGGTGAAAAACAAGAATTTTTTGAAGATTCGAAACACCTGGCTACTCCAGCTGTTCTGAATCTCGGGGGCTACACCCAGTGGGTGCGCTGGCGCGCCCCCACTGGAAGGATGTAGTATCCGGTTAGCAGACAAATGCAAGATAAGTCCGGATGGAGTGGACCAGCCGGAAAGACTAGTCGACCAAAGCATAAGCATAAGTGGGTGCACGAAGGCAAACCCAACCAGCAAGTTACTTAAACATCGGGGGAGTAAGGCCCCACACATCCAGATTGTTCAGACAATGCAAGTACCAAAAGAAGAAAGATAACTACAACTTCACCCGGCATCCCTGGGTCTTCACCTTCAAGCGGCCAGACCCTTGCCATGGGGAGGGGCCACACCAGCTCCGCCAGCCTGGGAGGACGCCTCCGTGCCATACGCTCCTGCGCCATCATCCCCCGAGCTCCCCTCGCCGTCCATGAGCACCTCATCGACGTCGGCGTAGCTGGCAATCATGATCGCGGTGGAGCAGAGGTCCGGGTAGGCCCGGCGCATGGCTTCAAGATCCGCGCCGGCTCGAAAGCTGTCCACCAGCATGTCAAGACGGGCGTCCTTGTACCACGAAAGCATCAAGGCTAGCGCCATATCGAAGCCGACATGGGCAACTAGATCGCGCAGACGGTCGATCGCGCTCGGCGCGCCGCCCAGCTTGATTTCCAGGGCCCCCATGGTCTCCGGTAGGAGATCCCCCGGGAAAACAAGGTCGTGGATGCCGGCCGCGGCCTTGCGCAGGTTGGCAGCATACTCACTGAGCTGGCCCACCAGGTCCTTGACGGCTGCCTTCTCAGCCGACGCAACCTGTTGCACCCGGTCGTAGGAAAGAGCGTCTACTTGGGGGTAGAAGCCTTGTGATCAGAAGGACAAGTCAAAAGATTACCCGGAAAATGTAGTCGGATAAAAACATACGGCACCAACGAAGGGACTCACCTTTCGCCAGAAGGCCTATGTCCATCAGCTCGTTGTCGAGCATCTCGGAGTGCTCCTTCAGCCGGGTGGCCTCCTTGTCTAGAAGGTCAAAGGCGCTGGCCCGGCTGGCGAAAGTCGCCTCCTGTTCCTTAATGGTGGCCTCCAGCTGGTTGACCTTTCCGTGCCATTCTTTATTCTGGAGCCGGAGGGCGGCATTGTCCCGGCTAAGGCGCGCATTGGAGCTCTTTAGCCGGTCAATCTCCCGCTACCCGCAAACCATAATGGCTATGGGTGAAGGAAAACAACGCAAATGAGAAAGCCAGAAGCCAGAAGCAAAACAAGAAGGAAAAGAGCGCAAGAAAAAGGAGCCTCGGGAAAACTTACTCCGCGCGGTCCCGCGTGCCGCTGCCAGCTGCTTGGTGGCCTCCTCGTTGGTGCCGGCTAGCGTAGCCCGGAGCTGCTTAACCTCCACCAGTCCGACCTCGAGGGTTTGCAGCAAAAATCCCGTCTCCATGGGCAGAGGCGCCAGCGGGCCGGCTAGGGCGGCCGGGGCGTCGCGGATTGCCGCCTGCCAATGCATGGTCGCCTCATCGTCGGAGTCCATGTCCTTGACGAAGACCGTGTCCCTACTGGCGCTCGAGCCCCCCGCGCCGACTGATGAGCCCCCACCCAGCCCAGAGGCCGCATCCGGCCGGCTCTCTATGAGCTTAGGCGCATAAGTAGTCGGCTGGACCGTGGTCACCGACTCTGGCGGAGGCATGGTCTCGCTCGAAGGGGGCAGGGTAGCCACCAAGGGGACAGTCGACGGAGGAGGAAGGTTGCGAGGTGGTGAAGAGGCGGGCGCGTTGCAGGCCGGGCTCGCAGCGAAGGACAGAACAACACTACACGGAAGCAAAGGCAAAGTCAGGACAAAAACAAGATCGAGGCAAGGCCGCGGGACGACGTGAAGAAAGAAACGAACGAGAAAGAGAAAAAGGCGAAGGACTTACCCCTGCACCACGGGCGCAGGTCTTTTCCGACCGCCCGCGGTTCGGCCAGGGCGCGGAGGGACCCCCGCCGTCCGGGTGCGCTTGGCATCCGGCTCCTCTGGCGCGGTGCTGCTGCTGGAGGTGCCTTCGCCGACACGCTTCTGGGCAGGCTCGGGCACAGCGGTGCCGTCGCTCTCCTCCGGCTCGGGGCCGTGCGAGTCTTCCACCGCTTCGTCACCCCGGCTGGGGAAGAAGCCCTCCTCACCGTTCGAGCCCTCGCCGTTGTTCCGGCGCGGGCGCGGCTCGGAAAGGTCGGCCGTGAAGACCTAGACGGGCGCGTCGCCCTCCTCCCGGATGATGTAGAGGAACATCTGCGCAGACAGAACACGAGTCAGACCGGATAAGGGAGTTAGCCGGACAACGCGAGAACGAAAAGAGGAAAATAGGAAAAGAGGCAAACAAGTACACTCACCCGAGGCACGCGGTTCTCGCGCGTGTAAGGGGTGACACCAAACTTCCAGTTGGAAGCTATCTTCTCCTTCGTGATCATCCAGACCCACTCATAGAGGTTGACGAAGGAGGGGTCGCGGCGGGAGAGCTAGGTGGGGTCGAGCCACCCGGAGTAGTAGCACATCTTGTATGCTCGCTGTTGCAGGGGCATCATGAGCCGGCTGGCCCAGCTCAGCGTCACGTCGATACCGGTTAGGCCAGCCGTCACTAACCCCCTCATCCGGTGGAGGAGCGCGTCCGACTCCGCCTTGGAGCCGAAGATCTTCTCCTCCCAGTGCACCCGGCTAGACTCGGCGTCTTGGAAAGCCGGGAGGTTCAGCCGGTCCTCCAACCCCAAGTTCCATACATAAAAGTACGTCTGCTGCCACAGTTTAACTGTGTCATGCAGTTTGAACTTGTGGTAGCCGGTCTGCGACCGGCTATAGATGGAGGCGCCATCGCAGGTCAACTGCGGACCCTAGGCAAACTGCACCTGAGGTCGGATCAAGAAGAGCCGGCAGAAGAGCCTGAGATCCGGTTGGATCCCGAGATAACATTCGCAAAAGGCGATGAAGTGGGCCAAGGTGCCGATTGCATTTGGCCCGAGATGGTGGAGGCGGAGATCGAAGTGGGTAAGGAAGGAAAAGAATAAGGCGCTGGCCGGAATGGCCAGGCCGCGCGCCAGATGCGCGAGGAAGACGACTCGCTCGCCATCTTGTAGAGCCGGCGAGATCTCATCAGACGGGGCTAGGCGAACCCTGACCTCGCCGGCGGTCGGCAGGAGGAGCGACCGCCGGTATTTCTCCACTTGCGCCTCCGTCACGGAGGAACCGCACCAGGCGCCTCGGCTTTCTGCCATGGTGGCGGAGGCGGAGCGCGGGGGAGAAGGAGAGCGAGGGGGAGAAGGTGGAAGAGGATCAGCGGAGGAGCAACGGTTGCCCGTCGCTCTGGCAAGGAAAGGACTGGTGTCACGGGCGGAGCGGATAGCGCGAGCTCGCCGGCGGCGCAGAGAAAGGGAGGAGGTAGAGAGAGCAGCGGCGTCGAAGGCAAGGACGAGGGGGGAAAATGATCAGTAGGGGGTGGCGCGGCTCCGCGACCCCTACTTAAAGGGGCCGAGGAGGCAAACCGCTGGCCCGCCACGTGGCGACCCCCCACGGCCCCAACGGAGTCCAGATCTTTTGCGGCCGCGCACCACGCACAGAAGATCCCAGCGCGGGAGGAGAGGCACCGGCGACAGTTCCCGAAGCGACAGCCGACGCGACCCCACGATGCACGCCATCCCACGAGCATCATCACGCGTGGCTGACGTCAGTGATGACGCAGCCGGGGCAGCTCAACCGCCAAGATTCAACCGGGAAATTTTTCAAAATCCTAGCTTTCTGAGCGCGCGCACATTTCACCTAAGGGCGGAATCTACATGCGCCCGGGGGCTAGTGTCGGGGGAACCGCCCCCAGGTAGGCTAACCGGACAAGATGCAAAGCACCAACACGTCAGCCGACTGAGGGTAGCCGGACGGGGAAACCTCAAGACAAATCAGAAGAGGGAACATACCAATACCCGACTGGCAAACCAGCCAGTCGGATAAGAACTATAGGCAAGACCGCCAGCCGGCTAGATCAAGATAGCCGGCCGAAGCAAGACAAACCAAGAGCCAACCGGCGGAAGAACCAGCCGGATGAAGCAAGCAAGGGCAGAAGAGTAGCCGGATGGATCCGACCATCCGGCCCAGGAAGGCCAACCCGCTAGATCACCCTAGCCGGCCACTCAAGATAGACAAGGTACCAGATGACGTAGGGCACAGTGCGCAGTACGCCCAAGACAACGGACAAGACAGAAAGGAGACTCAGACACTCGGCCCATACCGACGACTTTACCGATGACGGTTGCAACAGTAGACAGTAGGTGGCACTGTGCATAACTACCCGCATGGCGGCCACTATAGATGGCGTGGCGGCATGGGATTGACTGTGGGTACAGACTCCCCACGCCGGCCATTGTAGATGACCTAGCCGGTTGGGGCCCGCCTATGGGACCCGCTAGTCGGCCAGGTCGTTGCCCACGTCGCCTCAGCCTATATAAGGGGCGGCAGGGGCAACTGAGCAAGGGTTGGACTCTCCTCACTCACTAGTCAGACCAGATACAGCTCGAGGAGCCTTGTAGTTCTTTGTGATCATCCCTATAGTCAGATCGGCAGGAGTAGGGGCTTTACCTCAACCCGAGGGCCCCGAACCTGGGCACTTCTTGTGTCCCTGACGCTTGCTTGTATCCAATCCCGTCCGCGGACGCCGTCGCACGCTTCCCTGCTTTGCTCCCACACCTCTATCTAGCCTCTTTAGGCTCTGCCGTTTCCATAACGAAGACAGGAGGAGGCGTGGACCGGCCACGGCTTGGGCGGCGGCGCGAGGCGGTGGCGGCGCTGGGCAGCGGCGGTGCTAGGCGGTGGTGGTGGTAGCTGGCGGCGACGCGGGGTGGGGTTGTGGTGGTGTTGTGTTGGAGGGGCAGCCCTTCCCCTCTATTTATGAGAGGGAGGGGCATCTAGGGAGGGGAAGTCGAAACCTCCCCCAAGTCCCTCTCCTCCTTGGTTCGTGGTGGAGGGAGAGGAGGTTTCCTCTCCTCCCTCCACGAGGATATATTGTCCAGTTTGACTTTTCAAACTTGCCTTTTGACTTCCAATTTTGGAGTTTGATTTCTCTCTTTTATTTGCACAGCCCTTTGACTTAGGACATGATGAAACCATTCCATTTTGTCATGACTCATTCATGTACCTTTCCCCTTACGGTTCGGTGAACCTTCTAGACCGTTCTAGACCATTCTGGTGAAAACAGCGAAATCATTCGCGAACTCCAGAATTGCACTTTCCTTATATGAATCTTATTCTCCGAACCATTCTGGATCTCCTCGTGATATCCCAGATCCCATCCGAGACTCCGAACAACGTTCGGTCTTCTTACTCACATTCCATATCTACTAAACAACATCGAATCCTTAAGTGTGTCTTCCTGGTTCGTGAATTATGCAGACATGACCGAGACTCTTCTCCGATCAATAACCAATAGAGGAATCTGCAAATTCATATGGTTCCCACATATTTCTATGATTACTTTTCGATCGAATGAACCATTTACATATGATACAAATTTCCCTTTGTCTCACGATATTTTAGTTATCCGAGGTTTGATCGTCGGTATCTCTGCGTACCTAGTTCAACCTCGTTACCGATAAGTACTCTTTACTCGTTCCTGTGATATGTGATCCCTTGTGAGCTAGTCACATTCTTGCAAGCTAGTTGGATGACATTCCACCGAGAGGGCCCAGAGTATATCTATCCATCATATGGATGGACAAATCCCACTCTTGATCCATGTTCCTCAACACATACTTTCCGAACAGTCAATGCCACCTTTATAACCACCCAGTTATGAAGTGGTGTTTGATGTCATCAAAGCATCCATCCGGTGATGGTGATTAGCATGATCTCATGGTCGAAGGAATTAGGTTACTATGTATCAAAAACCTTATAGCAATTGAACTATTTGAAATGATTTGATCTTTATGCTATGCTTATCTATAGGAGTATGTCCATCACACCATTCTCCTAATGATATGATCTTGTTTTTAATAACATCTCAATGTTCATGATCAGGAAACCATGATCATCTATTAACCAACAAGCTAGTATTACAAAGAGGCTTTACTAGGGACTCTAACAAGTTTACAAATCACACAAGTATTAATGTTCCGGTTAATACAATTATAGCATGAATTTAAAAATTTATCATAAACACAAAGATATAATAATAACTACTTTTATTATTGCCTTTAGGGCATATCTCCAACAGTTTCCCACTTGCACTAGAGTCAACTAATCTTTATGGTAATATACCGAACACCCATGGAGGTTTGGTGATGGTCATGTTTTTCCCTCGGGAGAGGTTTAATCAACGGATCCGCCACATTCAGATCTATGTGTACTTTGCAAATCTTTATGTCACCATCTTGGACATGCTCTCGAATAGCATGAAAACACAGCTTGATATGCTTCAGCTTCTTGTGTGACCTTGGTTCTTGTGCATTTGCTATGGCGCCCATGTTGTCACATTAGATAGATATTTGGTCCAGTGCACTGGGAACCACACCGAGATCTGTAATGAACTCTTTCATCCATATCGCGTCTTGTGAAGCCTCCGAAGCAGCTATGTATTCTGATTCAGTTGAAGATCTTGCCATAACGCTTTGCTTTGCACTCCTCCAGCTCACTGCTGAACCATTCAAAGTAAATATGCATCTAGATTGAGATTTAGAATCATCCGGATCGGTATTCTAACTAGCATAGGTGTAGCCATTAACAACGAGCTATTCACCATCTCCATAAGAAAGAACCATATCCTTAGTTCTTCTCAAGTACTTAAGGATGTTTTTGACCGCTGTCCAATGATCCACCCTTGGATCACTTTGATATATGCTAGTTAAAAAACAACATATTCAATGCCGGGTCTAGTACATACCATGGCATACATGATAGATCCTATGGCTGAGGCATAGGGACTTTTACTCATCCTTTCTCTATCTTCTGCCGTAGCAGGACTTTGAGTTTTACTCAAGGTCATATTGGGCAAGAACCCTTTCTTACTATCTTCCATTCCAAACCTCTTTAGAACTTTGTCCAAATATGTACTCTATGACAAGGATATTAGGCGTCTCGATCTATCTCTATAAATCTTTATGCCTAATATGTAAGAAGCTTCACCAAGATCCTTCATTGAAAAACTATTATTCAAATAATATTTGACACTTTTAAGAAGGTCTATATCATTCCCAATCAACAATATGTCGTCCACATATAGTACTAGGAATGCTATAGAGCTCCCACTCACTTTCTTGTAAATACAAGCTTCTCCATAAGTTTGTATAAAACCAAACCTTTTGATCACTTTATCAAAACATTGATTCCAACTTCGGGATGCTTGCTTTAATCCATAAATGGACCGTTGAAGTTTGCATACCTTGTTAGCATCTTTAGGATCGACAAAACCTTTGGGTTGTACCATATACAACTCTTCATAAATGTCTCCATTGAGGAACGCTGTTTTGACATCCATCTGCCATATCTCATAATTGTTTCACTACCGGTGGGATGCAGTGATTGCTAAAAAAAATACTCACAGACTTTAGCTTCGTTACCGTGAGAAAGTCTCATCGTAGTCAACTCCTTGAATTTGTCAAAACCCTTTTGCGAAAAGTCGAGCTTTATAGAAGGTAACATTACCATCAGCATATGTTTTCTTCTTGAAAATCCATTTGTTCTCGACAGCCTTTCGGCCATCCGGTAGGTCCACCAAAGTCCATACTTGGTTTTTGTACATGGATCCAATCTCGGATTTCATGGATTCTTGCCATTTATTGGAATCTCGGCTCATCATCGCTTCCTCATATGTCGCAGGGTCATCGATGTCATTCACCAACATGACACTCATAACGGGATCATACCAATCTGGTGTGGTACGAGTCCTCGTCGACCTGCGAGGTTCCGTAGTAACTTCGACCGAAGTTTCATGATCTTTATCATTAGACTCCTCTCTTATTGGTGTAGGCGCCACATGAACTTCTTCCGGTTCTACGCTACTCTCAAATCCGAGAGAAGGTTCGACAACCTCGTCGAGTTCTACTTTCCTTCCAGTGACTTCTTTCGAAAGAAACTCCTTCTCTAGAAAGGATCCATTCTTGGCAATAAAGATTTTGCCTTCGGATCTATGATAGAAGGTATACCCAATAGTTTCCTTCGGGTATCTTATGAAGACACATTTTTCCACTTTGGGTTCAAGCTTGTCGGGCTGTAAATTTTTTACATAAGCTTCGCAACCCTAAACTTTAAGGAACGGCAATTTAGTTTCTTCCCAAACCATAATTCATACGGTGTCATTTCAATGGATTTAGATAGTGCCCTATTTAAAGTGAATGCGGCTGTTTCTAATGCATAACCCCAAAACGATAAAGGTAAATCTGTAAGTGACATCATAGAACGAACCATATCTAAGAGAGTTTGATTACGACCTTTGGACACACCATTACGTTGTGGCGTTCTCGGCGGTGTCAATTGTGAAACTATTCTTTATTTATTTAAATGCTTGCCAAACTCGTAACTTAGATATTCACCTCCACGATCAGATCATAGAAACTTAATCTTCTTGTTACGTTGATTCTCCACTTCACTTTGAAATTCCTTAAACTTCTCGAAAGTTTCAGACTTATGTTTCATGAAATAGATATACCCATATCTACTCAAGTCATACGTGAAAGTAAGAACATAACGATAACCACCGCGCGATGCCACACTCATCGGGCCACACACATCAGTATGTATGATTTCCAATAAGTCCGTAGCTCGCTCCATCATACCATAAAATGGAGTCTTAGTCATTTTTTCCACCAGACATGCTTCACATCTTTCAAGTGATTCAAAATCAAGTGATTCAAGAAGTCCATCGAAATGGAGTTTCTTCATACGCTTCACTCCGATGTGACCAAGATGACAGTGCCTCACGTATGTAGAATTATTGCTCAATTTCAAACGTTTAGCTTCTATATTATGAACATGTGTATCACTACTATTGAGATTCAATAAGGATAGACCATCTATCAAAGGTGCATGACCATAAAATATATTACTCATATAAATCGAATAACCATTATTATCGGACTTAAACAAGTAACCGTCTTGCAATAAATAAGATCCCGATATAATGTTCATGCTCAACGCAGGCACCAAATAACAATTATTTAAGTATAAAACTAATCCCGATGGTAGATGAAGAGGGAGCGTGCCAATCGTGACCACATCAACCTTTGATCCGTTTCCAATGCGCATCGTCACCTCGTCTTTCGGTAGTCTCCGTTTATTCTTTAGCACCTATTTCGAGTTAGAAATATGAGCAATCGAACCAGTATCAAATACCCAGGCACTACTACAGTTACTAGAAAGATACACATCAATAACATGTATATCAGATATACTTTTCTTCTTGATGTTGCTGTTCTTCAAACCCGCCAAGTACTTGAGGAAATTCCACTTCAAGTGACCACACACTTTGCAATAAAAGCATTCTACATCAGGGCTAGGGCCAGCTCGGGTTTTCTTCTCAAGTGTAGCAACAGATTTTCCGTCCCTTTTGAAGTTACCCTTGATCTCACCTTTTGCCTTTATGTCTACTTTTGCATTCCACAAAGTGGCAGCAAGTTCATTGAGCGATCCAATCGCACCACTTATCTTGTAATTCAGCACAAACTCTTTGTAACTGGGTGGTAGTGACTGCACAATTCTATCCATCACAATATCAACTGGGATATCATATCCAAGTCTCTTGAGACGTTGAACATCGTTCATCATCATCATGATGTGATCTTTCATAGAGTTGTGTTCCTCCATCGTAACACTAAAGAACTCACTAGAGATCATATATCTCTTAGCACGGATTTGGCCCTCAAACATGGCTTTGAGTTCCTTCACCATGGCAGCAACCCTACTAAGTTCAAAGAATTCTTGGAGTTGAGGCTCCATCGACATGAGGATCGCATATTTCACAAGATTGTAGTCATTAAGCTTCGTGTCATACACATTGCGCTCATCCCGAGACGCAGTATTTGCAGGTGGGTCACCTAGCATCCAGCACATAGGTCAAATTTGCAGAACCGAGGACAATCCTCATGTTACGGAATCATTCCATGAAGTTTCTTCCATTGTGTTTCAGCTTTTCTTTCTCTAGGAACGTATTAAAAATAATGGTAGGGGCTTCCATTGATCTACAACATATTTGCAATAGTTTAGACTAAGTTTATGACAAATTGAGTTCTAATTAATAGTTAAATTAATCTAGGTGAACTCCCACTCAAAACAATATGCCTCACATTGTTTTAGTGATCAGATGAACCAAATTCACTACATCAAAACCAATCATCACGAGAGATGATGTAGTTTCAAAGGAGAACAATCAACATGTTCATCATATATACTATATGACTCATGCTTTACCTTTCGGTGATCCGTGTTCTGAGACCATGTATGTACATGCTATTCTCGTCAAGATTAACCTTAGTTTCTGCATTAGCAATCTGGCTTGCTGTCATGGTGGTGGCATGGCAGATGCCATGGGTAGGCTTAAGTTGGGGGCCGAATGGGTGCTTGTGGTCACCGGGGAGGGAGTGCACGGTCGAACCATGCACGAAGAACAAGAAGAACTCTCCACACTTCACAATTTGATTGATACCCCAAAGATTACAAGTGCTCCTTGAGCTGTATTGGCTTGAGTACGCAGCACCTGTTCTCTACTTTTTCCAACCTCCTTCTACTTCTGCTATGCCCTCCCTTATATAGGCAGTGCTAGATAGCTAATACCCCTTTGGGTTCTAGGGTTTACTGTTTGGATCTTGGTCCCTACAATATGGGATGGGTTATGGGCTTGCCTTAAGCCCATAGGCCCGGTCCATAAAGCTTGACAGCTAACGGTCTTATGATACGCTGCTTCTTGTTCTTTTTGGCATCACACAGTTACTTTGTACGTCAGCGCTTGCTTTGGGCGCCACCCGTCTCCTTTTGTGTCATCCCCGCGTCGCCCTTCTCTTGTGACCATGCTTTACCATGGTTCTTGCCGAACCTTACTCGGAAAGGTGCCACGCGTCCTTCTTGACTCGGCCCTTCCTCGATTGACTCGGCTCGTTGGTACCTGCAAGGGTTACAACTTTGTCCTATACGGGCCGAGATAGTTTGTATCTCAGCTTTCATGCTTATCTTACCTGGCCGTTCTTACCTGGCCTGGTTCATTTTTTACTCGGAGCCAACCCAACTGCGCTATGTTTCCCCTCTCGTGACCCTACCGGGGGTTATCCCCTCGACATTAGTCCCCGAAGCTGGTGAGGTCTAGCAGTTCAAGCTGTTAGGCGTCTCCAGGTTCCTTTTGTGTGAATGGAACTTAGTTTTTGTCTTTTGTCTTCCTCAGTTTTGCATCTTGCCGGGTTAGTCTGACAATTTCGAGTCAATTCTTTGACTTCTTGGCTCGTTCTTGCCTCGAGCCGAGTTATGTTGGCCAATTCCGGGTCACTTTCGGCGCACTTCAGTCACTGACAACTAGTAATCATGATTACTTGCCTCAATTTTTGTTCCAAGTTCTGGCGGCACAGTGACGGCTGCGCAGTTATTCCCCGTCACTGTGGTAGTCCCATTGGTCTGCACCTCTTGTCCTTCCAGCCGTGACGTGGCACCGGATTTCTCGTGTATCTTTGTCTACGTGGCGCTCGCTGACTGGCTCACCCGGCCTGGTACACGGCCACACGCTGGCCACACGACACAGTTAGATCCCACGACGGGGTTTTTTACTGCCCTTAAGTAGGGGTTGAGGGTTTCCACTCCCCCCACGCCCGTTCAGTTTCCTTAGCCTTTCTTCTTCCTCGCGCCTGCAAGATTGAACTGCCTCCTTTGCGGTTCCTTCTCCCTCTTGCTCTAGTGCTGCGATTGCCCCTGTCCTCTTTCCATTCCAGCACGGGTCCTCGCTGTTCCAAGCCTCTCCTTACCGAGGAGGAGACAAGACTCCGACGATCTCATGGATGCTTGCGACGGTGCTGATGGCGCCGAGGAGCAGGAGGTTCCCGCCGGCGAGCGCGGTGGTTGGGAAGGCTCGGAGGTCTCCACCGAAGAAGTGGAGTGGCTCCGGTCCACCAGACGCATCCCACTGCAAGTGGATTGCCGCCTCCCCGCAGGTGAGATCTCCCCCAAACCTCAAACTAGCGAGCGGGTGGTTTTTCTTTCCCACTTTGAACGTGGTTTTGCTCTTCCTGTGAGCACTTTCTTTTCCTCGTTTCTTTCTACTTTCCGTCTACAGAGCCACCATCTTCCTGCCAACGCAATTGGCTCTCTCTCTTGTTTCATCTCTGCCTGCGAGGCCTATCTTGGAATTTTGCCAACAGTTCTTCTGTGGGCCAAGTATTTTTGCTTCAAAGTTCAGGTTGTCCCCCAGCCTGAAGTTCCCCATGCCGAGAAGAAACCTACTCGGTGCGGTGCTGCCAGCATCACGCCCAGGAGGGATTCCCTCTTTCCTCGGGTTGCTGGCATTGACTCTTGCAAGAAGTAGCATAGAACCTTTTTCTATGTCAAGAACAGCGGGTCCACAGACAACATCCGACTTCCCCCTTTCTCGGACGAGGTCCCCCACAAGAAGCACTGACAGCTTGACCCGCGCGACGAAGACGCCACGGTGAACGAGGCCAACTCTATCCTAGAAAGGCTGCTGTCGCCGGATGAAAACTTTCACCTCGTCGACTCTGACCTCATGTGCACCTTCATCTCACGCCGGGTAAGCCCCATCCAAGCCAGGAGCCACAATA
This sequence comes from Avena sativa, assembly GCA_916181665.1. Lineage (NCBI taxonomy): Eukaryota > Viridiplantae > Streptophyta > Magnoliopsida > Poales > Poaceae > Avena > Avena sativa. The sequence goes on along the minus strand of OV702285.1, from coordinate 163,909,579 downwards.
TGTGCTTCATGAGCGGGTCCCATGATCCCACTCGGCATTCCACTAAGGAGCTCACCCATGACTCCATTGCTCGCCGAGTAAGCTCAATCTTCAAATTGAACTTGGCGGATGATTGGGCTTGGAGTTGCCCACCGTTTAGCCGGGTCAGGCCTGTCCCCTGGGTAAGTTTTCCGAGTTACTTTCTTGCCGAGTAGGCTTTAGCTCTTTTGCCACTCTTTAATTTAGTTCTTTAGTTTCTCATTCTGTTTGTCTTTCGCGGAATCTCCTTCACCAGGTTGATGATAGTACTGTCCCTCCTGCTGGCTATAACGGGGATCGCTCTGACTCGAATGAGTTCGAGTATGACCTGGAGTGCTTCATGCCCATCCCGCACACTGCGGCTGCTTCAGCTTCGGGTAAGACTCAATCTCGCAATCCCTTAAAAGATTGATCTGACGATGATGATTGTACTCTTTTGGAGGTACATGCCTTGTGAGCTTAATCTCTTTGCTTATCCAAGTAAGCCCGTTATTTACTTATGCAGCTGGCCAGGTACATGATATTCCTCCTCTCGCCGTGGGAGGAGTCGGCAAGATTCCTGTCGCCAAGCCGAAGCAACGCGGAGCCTCCTCCAGTACCCAGCTGGCCAAGAAGAACAAGCCTACTCCGGCAGCTCCTGTCGCCCTGCTGCTGCCAGCCTGGGTGCGACTCGCCAAGCTGTTGGGCGCTGAGTCACACGCCGAGTCGCCCGTGACCCGGTTGTCACCGGGTAAGTTTGTTTTTACTTTGCCTTCTATGTTCTTTTCTTTCTTATCCTAGATGTTTTCTTACATACGTCCTGTTGTTTTCAGTGTTGCACCTTTGACGGTGAATCAAGCTGCTTCTAGCATCGCCTCGCCGCTTAGGCCTGCACCTCCTCCAGCTGACTCGGCGGCGCCGAGTCCCGTCCGGGTCGAGGCTCGCACTATTGAGGCTTACGCTTCTCAATGTAAGTTAGACCTGGTGGATCACTCGGCTAGCGCCCCTGTCGCTGGCCAGGAGAAACTTCCTGATCTTGGTGCTCGCACATCTGGCGCCGAGAAACCCTTTGCTACCAGTTCCTCTGGCATCAGCCCTCAAGATGATGTGAATGAACAACTTCCTGATCTTGGAGAAAGCAAAACTGCTGAGCCCAGTCAGGGGGCTCCAAGATTTTCTCCAAATCCTCCTGCTCGCTCTCAAATTCTGTCAAAGGGCTAGACCCAGCCCAAGGCTTCTGGTTCGACTCGCCCCTCTTCTGGCAAATCTACCTCTTCCAAGCAAACAACTCTAGTTTGCGCTCCGGGTTCTGCTCCTCAGATTCGGCCTCCTATGTCGGCGACCGTGTTCGCTTCGATGGGTAAGGGGGATGAATCCGTGGCTGCCGGGTCAAGTGATGGCTCCAGGGCTGTTACCCTCCATACTTCTGCTGCTGCAACCCGTGCCACTGTGGGAACCGCCTTGAAAACAGGTCAAGTTCTTACTCGGACGCTCAGCGGCAAGAGCCTTGGTTCGGCTGAGCCTTACGCCGTGGCATGGAATGCAGCAGGCGAGCAGGAGGTCAGCACTCGTGCCGGCAAGAAACTGAAGCTGGGCCCCAAGGTCGTCTCTGACATAACCCAGCAGGCCATTACTCTAATGGCCCGCGCCGATGAAATAAATGAGGTAAAGTAACTTCTTACTCTTTTGTACTGTTGAGTATTTCCTTTATACATAGCACCTAGTCCCCGTGGTTACAGTTGAGTAAGAGACTTACTCGGCTGTAAGCTTTTAAATTATTCGCTTAGTCTTTGAATCCCACGCTTGCATGTTAGAGCTTCGAACCCTAGCCCTCGAGGTTACTGTCGAGTAAGGAACTTACCTGGCTGTAAGCTCTTAAACTCTTCTTTATGACAAACTCAAGTTAGAGCTTCAATCCCTAGCCCTCGAGGTTACTGCCAAGTAAGGAACTTACTCGACTGTAAGCTCTTAAGCTCTTCTTTATTTGACAGGTCGCCCTAACTTTACTCTTTCTTATTGTCTGACTTCTTTGATTAGCTTACGCACAACGAGCGCACCAAGGTGCACCAAGCTCTCATCCTGGCGCATCGCAAGCTCGAACTTGCGTATGAGAAGCTACAGACTGACACCTACGGCCAAGGTAACATCTTTTCTCTTCCTTTTTCTATTTGGTGTAATTTTCCTTGGTTCATCTTCTCATTTTTCCTCTCGCTCGTGTTCCACAGCCACCACTCAGGATACCATCAACGATCTTCACTCGCAAATCAGTGAGGCCGAGAGTAAATTTCTTGCCATCCTAAGCCAATAGTTGAAATTTTTCTGTTGGTACTGACAAATTTTTGTTCTTAATAAGCAGAGAAGCACCAAGCCGAACTCCAGAAGGAGCGCGATGAGGTGACTCGGCTGAAGAAACTGATGGCCGAGACGGAGGAGAAGCACTTGGCCGAGGTGAAAGGGCTGAAGGAGGAAATTGCCGAGAAGAATGAGCAGCAGGCCGCCAGCGCCGAGAAGACCAAGAAGCTGCTTGACGAGGCCGAGTCATTGGTTGAGTTGGCAAATCTGAACCTCGACGCCCTCCAAGCCAAGACCAAAACCTGGCACAGCAAGCTTGCCGCCATCAACTTCTTTCTCGGTAGTGAGTTCTTACTCTTTACGCACTGCATAAGTCCTCTTCTGGACCTCTTCTATCTGCCATTGTCATTTGCTAACTTTTCTCCTTTTGCTTGCAGATAATTTTCCTGAGGCCAACATGTTTGCCATCCGAGCCATGAAGAAAATGAGAGCCGAAGCTGGTGCTCCTGCTGATGGCGAGGTGTCCATGGAGGAGCTCCTCGCAGCGGTGTCTAAACGGGTCACGACCCTCAAGTCCTGCGGTGTGGACTTGCTCAAGTCAGCTATCCATGCATTTTGCATGCTCTGGCCGGATGAAGACCCACCCGAACTCATCGAGCCTCTCGCCGACAGATTGCTCCTTACTGAAGACCATCTGGATCAATGGCGTGAGTCGGCCGACCGAGCTGCAGCGGACAAGGCTCTGTCCTTCGTGCTTTCATGGTACAAGGACATCAACCTCGACGTTCTTGCTCGCATAAGGGGAGATGGCAAATGGCTGAATGACCTAGTGCTGATCAAGAAGCGCCATGAGCGAGCTTATGCCATGATCGAGTACACCATGGTGCACGCTTGGTGTGAAGGGCCTAGCTTCCTCGACCTTGGCGATCCGCTCATCGAAGTTGCTGATGAAGAGGGTAGCGACAGCGAGGCAACCGAGTCAGATGATCCAGATGACCCGGCTGCAGATGCCCCTTACCCGGCCGACGCCCCAAGCACTCCTGGCTCCGAGAACGCTCCTCCGAGTTCTTCTGCTCCTTAGGCCAAGAAATACTTGAACTTTTATTAGATCCCCGGTATGCCGGGTACAGATGTAACATAAATTGCACTTGAAGTTTGACTATGTGCCTTTTGATAGGCTTTATATGTTTGCGTTATGCTCTTAGTGCGAATCATTCAAGGGCAAGTCCCCGAGTTTCATTTTGCCGTGTCACCTTTCCTTGCCTCTGGCCCTTTTCTACCTTTTTTGGTGTTCGACATTAGGATCTCAAAGTACAAAGGATATAGTTAGCGGGTATGAAAATTGGATAGCTTGGCCGAGATTACTCGACACGTAGTATAACAAGACCTGCAGAGAGTTAGGCAAAAACTAAAGCCGACTCATGTTTCTCCCTTGTATTTATCCGGCGTTCGTGTTTACTCGTCTTAGATATTTTTCTCTTGCTTGCCATGAAGCCGTGTTTTCGGACAACAACATAGTTGAAGAGTTGATTTCTTCCGAGTAAACACTACTTGTTCCGATATAAATTTCGGGTATCACGCCAGCCGACGTAAAATAATGGAAATGGAAAGCCTAAGGGGTAGCCCTCGAGTCAATTTTCGAATCATACCATTTTATTATTAGCGCATAGCCGGAAAACACGTCCGACATATGAGAGTTCGAGTGATACATGCACTGCTTCTCCTAAGTATAGAAGGGACGAAGCAGTGCTACATTCCATGGCCTTTTGGTTTCATCTCCTGACCTGTCCGCCTTGTTCTTTTGCGCTTCACGAGCGCCTATGAGATAGTAGGAATCATTGTGCAATGGTTTGCTTACAATGAATGGACCTTCCCAAGGAGGCGATAATTTATGCATTCCGGCTGTGCGCTGCACCAGCCTCAGTACCATATCTCCTTCTCAGAAAACACGAGGTTGCACTTTCCGGCTATGGTAGCATCAGAGATTTTGTTGATATATAGCAGATCTGGAGAATGCCAGTTCCCTTGCTTCTTCGAGTAAATCTACTCCATCTTCTCGGGCCTCTTTTACCTCGGCTTCCGAGTATTGCCTTATCCTTGGCGAGTCATATTCTATGTCGGCAAGCAAAACTGCTTCAGCCCCATATACAAGGAAAATGGCGTATAACCAGTTGATCGATTCAGAGTTGTTCTTAAGCTCCACAGTACTGAGGGTACTTCCTCTATCCAACAACCAGGTGATCTCTGGAGTGGTTCCATCAAGCGGGGTTTTATCTTGGACAGAACTAAGCCATTAGCCCGTTCAACTTGTCCATTTGATTCTGGATGGGCGACTGACGCTACGTCGAGTCTTATTTTGTGTTTCCCACAGAAGCGAGCAAAATATCCTTTGGCAAAGTTTGTGCCATTGTCCGTGATCACACTGTGTGGGTAACCGTATCTGACGATTATATCCCTTAGGAATGTAACAGCTGTTTTGCCGTCCAATTTTTTGATTGGTTTCACTTCTATCCACTTAGTGAACTTATCAATCATGACCAAGATATGAGTCATGCCTCCCCTTGATGGTTTGAATGGTCCTACCATATCTAGGCACCATACTGCAAACGGCCAAGTGATTGGTATAGTCTTCAATTCAGACGCTGGCAAATGCGATTTGGACGCATAGTGTTGTCAACCACTGCATTTTCCGACTAACTCTTGTGCTTGTGCCAATGTGCTTGGCCAGTAGAATCCATGTCGGAATGCCTTCGCTACCAATGCTCTTGATGATGCATGGTGCCCGCACTCTCCTTGATGGATATCCAATAAGATCTCCTAGCCTTGCTCAGAGCTAATACAACGCTGCAGTACACTTGTCACACTTCGCTTGTAGAGTTCCTTGTTGATTATGATGTATGCTTTTGCCATTCGAGCCGTTTGCATTGCCATTGTTTCATCACTCGGCAAGGTTCCATCTTTCAAATAACTGAATATTGGCTGTGCCCACGTTGGTATCACTGGTTCCGGATCAGCTTCAACGTCGATGTCCATTGGTTCCGCCGAGATATGCTCTGCCGACATAACCTGAGGAGTCCCCGAGTGTGATTCAGCTACCCCTGAGGTGAACGGATCAGTCCCCGAGTGACTCGAACCTACCCCTGAGTCGATATCCATTGGCACTGCCTCTGATTCCTGACTCGCCGGGATGACCCTGATTGATTCGGACTCTGGCGACAACTTGATCGATGGCTTCCTGAGATGCTTCAATGCTACCCCTGGTGGTATTGCTTGTCTAGATGATCCTAGTTTGGATAACACATCTGCTGCCTCATTTTCTGCTCTAGGAATGTGATGAAATTCGCAACCGTCAAAATATCCCGAAATTTGCTGCACGTGGAAACGATATAATGCCATGTTTGCGTCCAGTGCATCCTAGTGTCCAGACACTTGCTGAATCACCAAATCTGAATCGCCAAAACACATGATCCTTTTGATACCAATTTCCTTGGCTACTTTAATGCCATGGACGAGTGCTTCATACTCGGCAACGTTGTTAGAAGCAGCAAAATGAATCTACAAGACATACCTCAGTTGGTCCCTCTTTGGAGATGTGAGCACTATCCCGGCGCCCAGACCCATTCTCGTCTTGGACCCATCAAAATGCATTTTCCAGTAATTTGGATCTGGCAGTGGTGGTTCGTACTGCATCTCCATCCATTCTACAAAGAAATCTGCAACGGCTTGAGATTTTATTGCATCCCGCCTATCATATTGTAGAGTGTAAGGTGCCAGTTCAATGACCCATTTGGCTACTCGGCCGCTGGTATCTTTGCTGCCCAATATATTCGAGATAGGTGCCTCGCATATTACCCGGATTTGGTGTTCTTGAAAATAATGTTTCAGCTTCTTTGCTGCCATATATACCCCATATGTCATCTTCTGATAATGCGGGTAATTCTGTTTCGAGACATAGAGCACTTCGCTCAAGTAATATACTGGTCTTTGGACTGATTTGCCCCCTTCTTCACGTTCAACCAAAATTACTGCACTTACAACTCTGTTGGTTGCGGCGACATAGAGCAGCACTGGCTCCTTGGATAGTGGTGACGCTAATATTGGTGTTGTTGCCAACATTTTCTTTAATTCATGGAAAGCACTATCAACTTGCTGTGTCCATGTGAACTTGTCTGATTTCTTCATCATCTGATATAGTGGTAGGGATTTTTTGCCTAGCCGACTAACAAACCTGATCAATGAAGCCAGACATCCAGTAAACTTCTAGACATAATTGAGGGTTTTTGGCAATTCCATTCTTTCGATGTCCCTGATCTTTGTCGGGTTAGCTTCAATTCCTCGGCTGGATACAAGAAATCCGAGTAACTTGCCAGCCGGGACACCAAATGTACATTTTTCCAGGTTAAGTTTCATCCGGAATCTTCTCAAGTTTGCGAATGTTTGACACAAGTCCTCAATTAGAGTATGACTTTGTTTGGTTTTTATTACCATGTCATCGACGTATACTTGAACATTTTTGTCCAGTTGGTCTTGCAAGAATTTTTGCATGCATCTTTGATATGTTGCGCCTGCATTTCTCAATCCAAATGGCATGGTGCGATAGCAATAAGCCCCGTACGGGGTGATAAAAGCTGTCTTTATTTGATCATTTGGATTCAGTGGAATCTGATGGAATCCTGAATATGCATCCACAAATGACAACAACTCACACCCAGCAGTAGAATCTATGACTTGATCGATACGAGGCAGAGGAAATGGATCTTTCGGACATGCCTTATTGAGGTTCGTGTAATCAATACACATGCGCCATACCACTGCCACGTTCGGGTCATCTTTCTTCTTCTCGACCAGGACTGGATTTGACAACCAGTCCGGGTGCAACACTTCCATGATGAATCCAGCAACTAAAAGTCTTACAATCTCGGCCGTTATTACTTTCCTCCTATCTTCGGCGAAGCGGCGGAGGGGTTGCTTCACCGGCCTTGCATCTGGTCTTACATGAAGAGAGTGCTCAGCCAGCTCCCTCGGAACTCCTTGCATATCTTGAGTGGACCATGCAAAGATGTCCCGATTCTCATGAAGGAAGCTGGTGAGCTCGCTTTCCTATTTATCTGTAAGGCCAGCCCCAATGGTTACTGTGTGCTCTGGGAAAGTTTCACCACCTGCACCTTCTTGGTTTCCTTGGTAGCTTGAAATGACACATTGCCATGCGGGTTGGTGAGTGCCGGCATGGACATTTGTGCTGCTTTGGCCAATGCTGCCACCTCCAACATCTGACTTTTCTCTTGTGCTATGACGAGTGACTCGGCCAGTGAAGATCCGGCTGAGGCACAAGCAATAGATCTTTTGTAATCTCCTTCAACTGTGATCACCCCACATGGGCCTGGCAGCTTCATCTTCAAGTAAGCGATGTGAGGAGTAGCCATGAACTTTGCCATAGCCAGCCTGCCGAGTAAGGCATGATATGAGCTGACCAAATCTACTACCTCAAACTCTGTGGCTTCAGTGCGACAATTTTCTCTGTTGCCGAATAATACGTCGACATAGATCTTGCCAATTGGCTCACAGGACAATCCTGGCACAATCCCGTGGAAAGTGGTCTTAGTCGGCTCCAGCATGTTCATGGTAATGCCTAACTTGAGCATAGTATCCTTGTACATGATGTTGATGCTACTGCCATCATCGATTAACACCTTTGAAAATTTCACGTTGATATCTGGGCCCATGAACGTTGGATCCAGAACCAGAGCGTATCCTCCTGGGGTTGGCATGATTTTGGGGTGATCCTTTATACTCCAAGTTATCTCTTGCTCAGACCAATGCATGTACTTGGGAATTGCCGGCATCGTGGCATTCACTTCCATCATTCGTCGCTGCTGGATATTCTTGTCATTTGGCTCTATGACAAAGACAACATAGCTCTGGTGATGTTCTCTGTTCATTTCTGGTTCCGTGGCCGACATGGGCATCGTCACCTCTTGGATTGTGCACTTGGTGCACAACTTCTCTTCTTTCTTGATTCTGATACCTCGGCTGCATGTTTTCATATCTGTTATCTGCTCCTACTGCTTGAGCATTTCCTCCTGTAAGTGGTGGAGGGGGAGGTGGTGGAAGCTGCTTACTCGGCGAGTCCACTCTGTCTCCTTTCTGAAACCAAGTGCATTGCCTTGTTGAGTGATTTGCCGGCTTACTCGGACTTGGCGTGTGAAACTTACACGGCTGATCCAGCATCATCTCATAGGTGTTATTTTTGTCGGTCTTGATACTGTTTCCTCTGATCGTATGGCCTTTTTCCATCATTCTTTGGCACCCATTGCTGTTGACCATTTGTCCTTTGACGCTGACTGCTTCCAGCATCTGGATGATCCTGACTCACTGCTGCAACCTGAGCTGAACCATACCTGTAATCCGGCCTCTCGTCTCTTCTCTTGCTTCTGTGTTCGGATCTCTCCTGGCGCCTTTGCGACCCGGCATCGTCATAGTTCTGAGTCTTAGTCATCCCGTCTGCCGACATGAGCAGCGGCTGAGTCGGATCTCCTAACGCGTACGAGTTGGAGATTCTTATCGTCTCTGCTAGGCTTGCCGACATATCTCTTTGTAACCTTTGCCACAGCACACTCCCATGTCTACATCCTTGTGCAAACCATGCGATCGCTTGTGACTCGATTACCCCTTCACAAGAGTTACACACCATACAGCACCTTGTGAGGAACTCCCTGTCTATCTCATTCGGTCTTTGCTTGCACATTGCTAGTTGCTGTGGGCGATTCGTACTCTTGTAAGTGCTCGTGAAATTGCTCACGAGGGCGTCGTGAAAATCAATCCAATAGTTGATGCTTCCGGGTGGCAAATTGTTCAACCATACCCGAGCTGGTACTTCCAACATCTGCGGTACATAACGTACTGCCCATCTCAAGTTTCCCTGCGTGATCTTCACAGTGGTTCCATAATCTATGAGCCAATTCTCTGGCTTTGAGCTTCCATCATATGTTTTTGTCCCTCTGGCCAGCTGGAAATTTGGCACCGGTGGCTCCTTCATGATTCTTGGGCCAAAACATGATGGACCCTGCGGACCTTGTGACTCAATTAGCTCTGCCATTTTTATGCGATCAAGCTTCAGCCTGGCATCATCCGGCTGAAGGTTCCTACCTACGTATTTCGCTCCCATTGCTTGATATGCATGATCCGACAGCTCATACCCGTCATTTACCATAGCCGAGTAACCATCATTGTACTTATTCGCGTTCGGGTCAGCTGGCTGTTGAACTGCTTTTCCCGCGCTCTGTTGTCTTCTTTCCGGCTGAGCTGGTGTGTTATTTGGAGCTGGATTTCCTCCTCCTGCCGAGTGAGTTGCGCGCCGAGTATGAGGCGCAAAATTTTGCCCTCCGTTGTCATTTCTCTGTCCAATTTTTTCCTGGTTTTCATTTTCTCGGGGATTATTTCTTTTTGCCCCTTGCGCATGCATCGGGTTTCCTTGAACTATTGTCGGATCATAGGCGACCATCTGCTTGTTTCTTCCAGAATCCACACTTTTTTCTTTTCTCGGCCTGGGTACCGCTCCGGGTGAGGATGCCGTGTGCCCAGCCGATCTTGCCGGAACAGGAGTTGCCGAGTGAACCAGCTGTGATCTCCCTGCTATAACCGGATTCGGCCTGGGTACCGCTCTGGGTGAGGATGTTGGCTGCTTTTACTAACTCATTGACTCGTTCTTGCTGCCTTTTCTTTGCTTCCCCCTCCAAGTGGGGTAATTCTGCCATTGCTGCTTCTGCTGCTCGCAGATTAGCTGCTGCTGTGTTGTACGTTGGACGCATGGCCGTCTCATTGCTGTTCTCTGGTGTTATCTTTGATGTCGCATCTTCCAGTTCTTCGTTGAGGTTCCTTCCTCTCAATCTCGTTACATCAAGCCGGGTCTTTGCGCCCTTGACTCGATTTGCCGAGTTAAGCTATCGGATAGTGATATCCACATCCTGCTATAATTGTGCTAGCTCCTTTGCTTTCTCCAGGACTTTTATCCTGGCTTCTTCCAACTCGGCTTGCACATGCGCCGGGTCAGTTGCTTGTGCCACTGGCTCTGCCAACTTGTCTATCGCTTCCTACAGCTCCTTAGCTCTTTTGCTCCTAGCTATGTTCTCTGGTTTCTCCAGCGGCGCCTTTGTTGTTCTTGCAGCCCTTGGCGTTTCCTCATGATTTCCTCATTTTGTGTTTTCATTCACTACTGGAACTACTGGGGGAGCTAGGGGGTTTGGGGCAGTCATCATTACCTCCATGGAGACGAGCTGGAGAGGTTTCCCAGCGACTGGTGTCGTTGGGGGATCCGGCGCCAGGACAACGTGCTCAGGATATGCGCGCTCCACGTGCACCACGATGTAGACCTGGTGCTCGCTGAATTTGATGAAGCGACCGCCCCTAGGGAACGACTTGGTCCCAAAGCAGCCTGTGTTTTCGCTGACGAAGTTGAGCACTCCAAACCTCTGGATGAGGCCGGAGTAGACGCGCTCGCCGGTCTTGGCGATGATGTTGCCCGTCCGGATGAAGACTCCATCAAGCACCTACTTCTTCCCCAAGGTGGGCGCCAACTGTCGTGGTGGTGGCACGACAGATGCCATGGGTAGACTTAAGTTGGGGGCCGAATGGGTGCTTGTGGTCACCGGGGAGGGAGTGCACGGTCGAGCCATGCACGAAGAACAATAAGAACTCTCCACACTTCACAATTTGATTGATACCCCAAAGATTACAAGTGCTCCTTGAGCTGTATTGGCTTGAGTACGCAGCACTTGTTCTCTACTTTTTCCAACCTCCTTCTACTTCTATTATGCCCTCCCTTATATAGGCAGTGCTAGCTAGCTAATACCCCTTTGGGTTCTAGGGTTTACTGTTTGGATCTTGGTCCCTACAATATGGGCCGGGTTATGGGCTTGCCTTAAGCCCATAGGCCCGGTCCATAAAGCTTGACAGCTAACGGTCTTCTGGTACGCTGCTTCTTGTTCTTTTTGGCGTCATGCAGTTACTATGTACGTCAGCGCTTGCTTTGGGCGTCACCCGGCTCCTTTTGTGTCATCCCGGCGTCGCCCTTCTCTTTTGACCATGCTTTACCATGGTCCTTCCCGAACCTTAATCGGAAAGGTGCCACGTGTCCTTCTTAACTCGGCCCTTCCTCGGTTGACTCGGCTCATTGGTACCTGCAAGGGTTACAACTTTGTCCTATACGGGCCGAGATAGTTTGTATCTCGGCTTTCATGCTTATCTTACCCGGCCGTTCTTACCCGGCCTGGTTCATTTTTTACTCGGAGCCAACCCATCTGTGCTATGTTTCCCCTCTCGTGACCCTACCGGGGGTTATCCCCCCGACACTTTCTCCCGTTGTATGCACATGTTGATTCTATCACACCCGATCATCACGAGGTGCTTCAAAACGACGACGAGTCTTGGTAACGGTGCTAACTAAGGGTGAACACTTTTAAAATACTTGATAATTTTGCGAGAGGGATCATCTGATAATGCTACCGTCGCAATATAAGCAATACAAGATGCATAAAAGTATTAACATCATATGCAATTCAAAATATGTGATATGATATGGCCTTTCTTCATGTGCTTCCGATCTCCATCTTCAAGCATGAACATGATCTCCATCATCATCGGCATGTCATCAAGGTCAATGGCACCGCTCCATGGTTGTCGTCCACCATCATAAACTATTACAACTACTTTGAATAATAGACACACAGGTCTTAACGAAATTAAAAGATAACCATAAGTCTCCTGCCGGTTGCCGACTTACAGTAAGGAACATTGCATACATCATATATAATCACAATCATGGCCATATCACATCACAACACACCCCTACAAAACAAAGTTAGACGCAACTAATTTTCTTTGCATATTTTACGTGGTTTGGGGCTTTCAATAAGTACCGCTCTAACTTACGAACAAGAAGCACAACGTTGATGCTTGAACTATGATGTGCCTGTTGTAAATTGAACCTTTATTATGATGGAAGAGATAGACACCCACAAAGCCACTTATGCAATACAAGTTGCATGTTGAGTGTGGAGCAAGTCTCATGAACGATGTTATATAAGGTTAGCCCGGGCCGTTTCATCCCACCATACCACAAGATGCAAAGTACAAAAGAAGCAATTGATAATAAAAGCACCACCGCCCATAATGACTGTTGTGTTCTACTCGTGCAACATATCTACATATAGACACAGCTTTGATACCACTGTAGGGGTTCGTAGCATGGAAAACAAAAAATTTCTACCGCATGAACACACACAAGCCAATATCTATCTACTAGATTCTAGCAACGAGTCGATTAGAGTACTCACCCTCGAAGATTCCAAAGCGGTTAACGTGAGCAGATTCTCGTGGGTGATGTAGTCGTTCACTTGCCGATCTCAAGATCGCGTAGACGATCCTTCTGGCGCCGCTGTTTGGCAGCACTCCCGCAGTCGGTCACACGTTCGGTACTCGATGAAGACCTTCCTCTCCCTTGTTCCAGCAGGCAGTGGAGGTTGTAGTTCTCCCCTCGTGATTCTGGCAGCACGACGGCGTGGTGTTGGAGTTAGAGGGAAGATCCCGCAGGGCTTTGCCTTAAGCCGGAGCGGGTAGGATGGAGTAGAGGGGTTCCCTGGTGTTCTAGGGTTTATAGGCTGGAGAGGAGGAGGCCTGGGCCGACGGCGGCTTGGGCGGTGGCGATGGTGCTGGGCGGCAGCATGGGGTGGGGTTGTGGTGGTGTTGTGTTGGAGGGACAACCCCCCCTCTATTTATGGGAGGGAGGGGCAGCTAGGGAGGGGAAGGCGAATCCTCCCCCAACTCCCTCTCCTCCTTGGCGTGTGCCCTCCACCAGGATATATTGTCCCAGTTCGACTTTTCAAACTTTCCTTTTGACTTTCAATTTTGGAATTTGATTTCTATCTTTTCTTTGCACAACCCTTTGACTTAGGAAATGATGAGACCATTCCACTTTGTCATGACTCATTCATGTACGCTTCCCCTTCCGGATTAGAGAACCTTCTAGACCCTTCTAGATCATTCTGGTGAAAACACCGAAATCATTCCCGAACTCCAGAATTGCACTTTCCTATATGAATCTTATTCTCCGGACCATTCCGGATCTCCTCGTGATATCCCGGATCCCATCCGTGACTTCGAACAACATTTGGTCTTCTTACTCACATTCCATATCTACTAAACAACATCGAATCCTTAAGTGTGTCTCCCTACGGTTCGTGAATTATGCAGACATGACCGAGACTCTTCTCCGATCAATAACCAATAGAGGAATCTGCAAATTCATATGGTTCCCACATATTTCTACGATTACTTTGCGATCGAATGAACCATTTACATACGATACGAACTGGCACGCAGGCCATTACAATAATTGACAACACACGTGGCTCCAGCGGTGTTGCCCTACTCACGACACACAGGTCATGATAAATTTCATACATGCATCACATATATGGGCCATACTGATCACATACATCCTACAAAACAAGTTATGCATAGAATTGCATTCTACCGGGTCATGTGACCTCGCAGCACCTAGTTACCTTAACGAGATACAAAAATGTGCTACAACTAGAGGGTCTAGGGGGTCTCCCCTTGCGGGTTTCGAAGGGGCAGCGCCCCTCGCGGTATCAGATTTACCATAAACCGTCTGTTGTTCCGATCTGATCAAACTCCTTTGATAACGGTACATCGATTTTAGATCTAGGTTCCGATTCGATCAATCATATTGATCTTTGTGTGATTCAACAGGATTTATGTGTCACTGCCTACCCCGATGGTGGAAGCCGACCGGTAGGGGTAAGTCGTTCGACAACCTCAGAATCACGATCACGGAAAGCAAGATTATAGATCAATCCCGAACCACCGCAATATAAACGATCACATCATTCATATCAGTCTGCATATCACCATATGCAAACATCCCGAACCTATAACTGAACAACATCGGCTCTGATACCACTGAAGGGATACGGGTAGGCTACACTAGCGCAAATCAAAATTTTCTACCGCGTAAACCAGGAATACTGTTGTCATAGATCACTGGATTACCACTGGACGCGCAGTTGTGGAATTGATGAAGCACATCGAGGCAGTGCAGATGTTCCACGTCTCCTTCTTGTCCTCGTCCCACGAGAAGCTCCCCTTGCGCGGCTCGTCCAAGTGCCACAGATGCAGCACCTCCGAGGTATCCACACATGCGGGGTGGAAGCGTCAGACGCCGGACTGCTAGGTCCGTGCGTGCAACACAGGTGTGAGGTGTGGCGGCTGGGTGAAATGGTCTAACCCTGGTCAGCTCGCCCCACCCTCTCTTATATAGGCGTCCCTAGTGGGCTTCTACATTAGCATCCCATTAGTAGCCTAAGCCTGGTCTAATTCGGATCCAATCCTCATTAGGCTTCCAGCCCCTTAAGTGTGTGACCCTATAGGTTCGTATACGTATAGACATGACACAAATACACCTATTCTGTCAATAGTTGGTAGCGTCCTCTAGCAAGAGGTGCCAACTCCTAAACGCATACAAAGATCATATCAGACGAACCATCACAAGGTTTAGTACATGTCTTTCCCTTTGCCTCACGATATTTGGTCTAGCTCCAAGCTGACCTCCCTTTCTCGATACCGTGATTCGGAATCCCTTTACTAGGTTAACTCTTAACCATATGTAGCATGACCATGCATTTCTGGATCCGATCACTCGAGGGCCCCAGAGATATCTCTCTCAAGTGGAGAGGGGCAAATCCCATCTTGATTGACCATGCCTTGCAGCATGCTTCAGGACAAACCCGAAAGCTACCTTTATAACTAGCCAGTTACGGAGTAGCGTTTGATAGCCCCAAAGTATGTCGATCCACATCTCAAGTACATGCAACAAGCTTAGGTCTAAGGACAAAACGTACGCGATGTGTAGAGAGAGATGCAAGTCAAATTGCCAGTCTCATGTTGGGTCAGTCCAACCCCTTGTTCATAACATGTGTCCACATCATTGGTTTGACATCTCCATCTCTATGACTTGCGAAACATAGTCATCAAACAATCAATGTGCTAGTCTAATATTCATGTGTGTCCTCACATGAACTCCGACTAGGGACAACTATTAAATAACCATACAAGTAAAGAGTTTCACAAACAATTCACATAATTGCCAATCAATACAAGTTGCCTGATATGGATATTTAAGGAATAATACAATAACTCATGGATACATATATGAAATATAATCATCTCTATGATTGCCTCTAGGACATATTTCCTTCAGCCTCCCACTTCCACTAGAGTCAATCTAAAATGTATCTAATACCAATTGCTCTTGTGTGCACCTCATGCGCGGGCTGTGGGAGAGGCTTAGTCAATGGATCAGCAACATTTGAGTCCGTATGTATTTTGCATATCATGACACTACCATCCTCAACGAACTCACGAATCTGATGGTAATGCATGCGGATATGTTTGTTCTTCTGGTGCTGTCTTGGTTCCTTGGCTTGTGCAATAGCACCATTGTTATCACAATAAACGTCCAAGGGATTGGACGCGCCCTGAACCACATCGAGAGCGATCAGGAAATTCCTAATCCAAACATCTTCCTTTACGGCCTCCGAGGCAGCAATATATTTAGCTTCTGTTGAAGAGGAGGTCACCGTATCTTGCTTGGAACTTTTCCAGCTCACAGCACCACCATTCATGACAAACACATAACCTGATTGCGATTTTGAATCATCTGAGTCATTAAGGTAACTCGCATATGTGTAACCCTTTACACTGAGTTCATCCTCACCTCCATAAACTAGGAACACATCCTTAGTCCTTTTCAAGTACTTAAGGATGTTCTTTACCGCTGTGCAGTGACCTTCACCTGGATCAGCCTGGTATCTCCTCGTAACACTTAGAGCATAGGAAACATCTAGGCGAGTACATATCATTGCATACATGATGGATCCAATAGCCAAAGCATATGGAACCCTACTCATGCGCTCACACTCATCAGTAGTTGAAGGACACTGAGTCTTGCTGAGTTTAATGCCATGAGACATGGGCAAGAACCCCTTCTTAGCCTCTTCTATGCTGAACGGTTTCAAAACTTTGTCAATGTATGTACTCTGGCTTAATCCAATTAGCCTTCTTGATCTATCTCTATAGATCTTGATGCCCAGAATATATGCCGCTTCTCCTAAGTCCTTCATCAAAAAACTATTTTTCAATGAGGTCTTAACAGACTCGAGCATAGGAATGTCATTTCCAATCAGCAATATGTCATCTACATATAAGATTAGAAATACCAGCGCTTCCACTTTCCTTCTTGTAAACACAAGGTTCTTGTTCGTTTTTGATGAAGCCAAACTCCTTTACAACTTCATCAAATCGAATGTTCCAACTCCGAGATGCTTCCTTCAGCCCATAAATGAACTTCAGAAGTTTGCATACCTTTCCAGCATTGTTTGGATCGACAAAACCTTCGGGCCGCATCATATACACGTCCTTAGTTAGGATTCCATTTAGGAAAGCCGTCTTGACATCCATCTGCCATATTTCATAGTCGAAATGTGCAGCAATGGCTAGAATTATCCATATAGATTTAAGAATCGCTACGGGCGAGAAAGTCTCGTCGTAGTCAACTCCTTGAACTTGTCGAAAACCTTTTGCAACAAGTCGAGATTTATGGATGTGAACATTTCCATCCATATCAATCTTCTTCTTATAGATCCATTTGCACTCGATGGCTTTAAAACCATCAGGCAGGTCAACCAAGTTCCAAACTTGATTGTCTCCCATGGACTCTATCTTGGATCTCATGGCGGTTAACCATTTCTCAGAGTCTGGGTCCACCATTGCTTCTGCATAGGTCAAGGCTCATCATTTTCTAACAATAATAATTCTCGCGCTTCGCGGAGCCTCGCCGACCTTCGTGGTTGTGGCGCTTCTGTTGCCACGGGTTCCTCAACTTGTTCTGCTACAATAGCATCACTCGTAGAAGCATCCCCAACTAGCTCATCTTGAACTTCTTCAAGTCGCACCGACCTTCCACTTGTTCCCTTTGTGAGAAACTCTTTCTCTAGGAAAACATTGCTACGAGCGACAAACACTTTGCCCTCCTCTCGGTTGTAGAAGTAATACCCTAAGGTTTCCCTCGGATATCCCACGAAAATGCACTTATCCGATTTGGGTGTTAGCTTGTCCGACTGAACTCGCTTAACAAATGCATCACAACCCCAAATCTTTAGAAAAGGCAAACTGGGATTCTTTCCAGTCCACATCTCATATGGTGTCTTAACTACAGATTTAGATGGTACCCTGATAAGTGTGAAAGCTGGCGTTTCTAGAGCGTAACCCCAAAATGACAATGGTAAATCCGACTGGCTCATCATCGATCGAACCATGTCCAACAAAGTTCGATTACGCTGTTCGGAGACCATGTTTCTTTGAGGCATTCCAGGCGGCGTAAGTTGTGGAAAAATTCCGCAACTCTTAAGATGATCGCTAAATTTGTGACTCAAATATTCACCTCCATGATCAGATCGCAAGGCCTTTATTTTCTTGCCACGTTGATTCTCTACTTCACTCTGAAACTCCTTGAACTTTTCAAAAGTTTCAGACTTATGCCTCATCAAGTAGACATAACCATATCTACTGAAATCATCAGTAAAAGTAATGAAGTAGTGATATCCTCCTCTAGCTGTCGTGCTCATTGGTCCACATACATGAGTATGTATGAGTTCCAACAAGTCTGTCGCTCTCTCGGGTAAACCCAAAAAAGGCGACTTGGTCATCTTTCCAAGTAAACAAGCCTGACATGTCTCGTATGATTCAAAATCAAACGAAGTTAGAAGACCATCACTATGGAGCTTCTTCATGCGTTTTTCACTTATATGCCCCCGACAATGCCATAAATAGGTAAGACTCAAATCATTAGGCCGAAGCCTTTTAGCACTAACATTGTAAACAGATGCATCATCAAGATTTAAAATAAATAACCCATTCACAATGGGAGCATTAGCCATAAACATTGCATTCTTAGAGATTACAAAACCATTGTTTGCACTCGCGAATGAATAACCATCCCTCATCAAACATGAAGGTGATAAAATGTTTCGACCCATACTAGGAATGTAATAACAATTATTCAATTCCATAATAAATCCTGACGGAAGGTGAAGTTGCATGACGTCGATGAACAATGCAGCAACCCTTGCTTTATTTCCGACACGAAAATCCACTTCGCCTTTCTGCACTTCTCTAGTCCTTATTAGCCCCTGCATCGAATTGCAAATATGAGCAACCGATCCGGTATCAAATACCCAAGAGTTAACATAGGAATCAGCGAGAAGAATGTCCACAACATTTACAACAAGCGTACCTGAGTGGGAAGTACTCTTACTTCCACTCTTCTTCAAAGAAGCCTGGTACTTGCTGTAGTTTCTCTTCCAGTGGCCATGTTCATGACAAAAGAAGCACTCAGTGTCTTCTACAGGTCCAGCCTTTTGCTTGAGTGTAGGCTTAGGGATCGTATACTTATCCTTGCCCTTCTTCTTCCAAGAAGTACCCATTTTCTTGAAGCTAGGCTTATTCTGCACAACCATCACATGGCTATGCCCTGCACACTTCTTCATGTCACTTTCTGCTGTTTTTAGCATCCCGCATAATTCATTAAGGCCCTTCTCCACCCCATGCATATGGTAGTTCGAAATGAACTTCCCATAGCTGGATGGAAGAGACGCCAAAATGAAGTCAGTGGCCAACTCTTGGCCTAGTGGAAAACCAAGCTTTTCCAAAGTCTGACTGTAACCAACCATTTTGATCACATGGGGGCCTACAGCTGCTCCGTCTACCAGCTTGCATTCGACAAAGGACTTGGCAACATTGTACCTCTTAGTCCTTGCCTGATCTTGGAACATGTCCTTAAGAGCGACGATCATATCGTACACTTCCTGATCCTCAAACTTCTTTTGGAGTTCAGGTTCCATGCATGCAAGCATAAGACAGCTAACCTCAAGAGAATCATCACATGCTCTCTTGTAGGCGTTTTAAGGGCAGCAGTTGCATTATCAGCAGGTTCATCGGGGATTGGGGTATCCAGATCCGTTTCCTTTTTATCAGACCTGAAAACAATTCTCAGGTTACGAACCTAGTTCAAATAGTTTGTTCCATTTAGTTTATCTTTGTCAAGAATCGAACGCAAAGAAAAAGGTGATGCAGTGTTCGGTGCCATTGATCTACAACAGAAAACATGCAAAATACTAAGCCATGTAACCATGAAAGAGTAAAACATATTAAAAAATTTAATAGCATATACTCCCACTTAAATCAACATCCCTCAATTGATACTAAGTGATTCAAGATCCACAATAAAAAAGTCGACTAGTGAGCTTTAGCATCACTGCTATAAGACAAGGTAAATCGGTAAGCAACACTTGCTAATCATATCACATATGACTCTTGTTGTTGGGTGACATCTCTATGTCAAAACTAGGAGCCCAACCTTTATGCCCCAAGGTCCTTAACTGTTAAGATGACCTTGTCAAGCTCACCAACCCTTATGCGTGTAGGTATCCGATACAAACCCATCCAGCCAAGGAAAACCGTGGCACCCTAATTGAAGGGTTCACAGCATAGAAAACAAAATTTTTCCTACGATGTGAACTATATACCAAGATCTATCTACTAGATACAAACAACGGGCGGATGTATATCCATAGAGAACATACCCTTGAAGACCGACAAAGCTTAACGAGTTCAACTCGTGGTTGATGTAGACGATCTCTTGCCGATCTCAAGATCGAGAGGAAGTTCTAGCGCCGCAAATCAGCAGCGCATCCGTGCTCGCACACACGTTCGAGGCACCGAGCAACCTCCGCCTCCTCGCTCCAGCGATGCAGCGGAAGCACAACTCTTTCTTGCCGAATAGCCACCGGGAACATGTATCTCGCTAGTCCGAGACCATAGGGGATAAATTCTAGAGGGGGAGAGAAATCCTTCACGAGGAGGTGTGAGAGACAAGTGAGGAGGGGGGCTCCTTTTATAGGAGGAGGGGGGGGCACCCAAGGGGGTGGCCGCCGGCCATGGGGGCTGCCCCCTCCCCTCCTTCATTCATGTGGGTGGACACTCCACTCACAAAATGCCCTTTAAAATCCCTCCACTCAAAAGTCCACTCAAATTCCCATTAAATTTCCACGAAATTTAATGCAAACTCTCATTAAATAAAACTCTTTTATTTTATTCAGAATTTTGTCAATTACTTTAATGACAAAAATTCACAAATAACCCCTTGCTAGAATTCTATTTCACATGCATAACCACTTTATGCAATTTCACCCGAAAACTTGTTTCGGTATCTAGTGAAATAAATTCCTGCGCTTGTTCATTCTTTCGGCATGAAACATTTGCTCCAATTGGATGTCGGTGTCTCTTAAGTGTGTCACCCTACGGTTCGTGAATAATGCGGACATGATCGAGACCCCTCTCGGATCAATAATCAGAAGCGGGATCTGGAGACCCATACTGACTCCCACACATTCAACGATGACTTTCTTGTGATCGTCGGAACCTTTTACGCTAGTATCTTAATCCCTTTGTTTCACGATATATTACATGTCCGAGATTCGATCATCGGTATCTCCATACCTAGTTTGATCTCGTTACCGACATGCACTCTTTTCTCGTTCCTGTGATATAACATTCTAGTGATCAAATCACTTGCTTGCAAGCTAATCAATGTGATATCACCGAGAGGGCCCAGAGTATATCTATCCGTCATTGGGATGAACAAATTCCACTCTCGATCCATGAGCCTCAACATAACACTTTATTAGTTCTAAATCCATCTTTATAATCACCCTGTTACGGTGTGACGTTTGATGTTATCAAGAAACTCTTCCGGTGTTAGTGATTGACATGATCTCATGGTCTAAGGATTAGGATCACTTCGTAAGTTGTTATAGCAATATAAACTCAATGACTTTGATCGTAATGCTATACTTCGGATGAATGTTCATCACACCATTACACTAATGTTGTGATCCCGTTATTAACAACATCCAATGTCCATGATCAGGAAACCTTGATCATCTTGTTAATCAACGAGCTAGTTTATGAGAGGCATAACTAGGAACTTTTTGTTTGTTTATTAAACACACATGTATTAACGTTTCCGTATTAATACAATTATAGCATGCAAAATAAACATCTATCATATACTTGGAATACACATAATAAACACTTTATTATTGCCTCTCAGGGCATATTCCCTTCAGTCTCCCACTTGCACTAGAGACAATAATCTAGTTACATAGTGATAAATCTAACACCCATTGAGTTCTGGTGTTGATCATGTTTTGCTCTAGGGAGAGTTTTAGTCAACGGATCTGCTACATTGAGATCCGTATGTACTTTACAAATCTTTATATCTCCATCCTTGACATGCTCGCGGATGGAGTGAAACCGGCGCTTAATATGCTTGGAATGCTTGTGAGACCTTGGCTCTTTGGAATTGGCAATGGCACCATTGTTGTCACAATAGATCACCATTGGGTCCAACGCGTTTGCCACCACTCCTAGTTCGGATATGAACTCCTTCATCCAAACTGCTTCCTGAGCCGCTTCTGAAGCAGCAACATATTCGGCCTCCGTTGTTGATCCCGCTACCACAGGTTGTTTGGAGCTCCTCCAACTAACCGCTCCGCCATTCATGAGAAATACGTATCCGGATTGAGACTTAGAGTCATCCGGATCGGTGTCAAATCTAGCGTCGACATAACACTTAGCGACGAGCTCTTCTTCACCTCCGTATACAAGAAACATATCCTTAGTTCTTCGTAAGTACTTAAGGATATTCTTGACCGCTATCCAGTGTTCCGAACCTGGATCCGATTGGTACCTACTAGTCAAACTAATAGCATGTGCCACATCCGGTCTTGTACATAGCATGGCGTACATTATAGAGCCTATGGCTGAAGCATAGGGGACTTTGTCCATTATCTCTCTTTCTTCCGCCGAAGCCGGACTTTGAGTATTACTCAATGTCTTGCCTTGCAACATAGGTAAGAACCCCTTCTTACTTCCGTCCATTTTAAACTTCTTTAAAATCTTATCAAGGTATGTACTTTGCGTTAGCCCTATTAGGCGCCTAGATCTATCTCTATAGATCTTTATGCCTAATATGTATGACGCTTCACCTAGGTCCTTCATTGAAAATTTGCTGTTTAGATAACTTTTAACACTGTTTAAAAGATCAATATCATTTCCGATCAATAATATGTCATCCACATATAATATCAGAAATGCCACATTGCTCCCACTCACTTTCTTGTAAATACAAGCTTCTCCATAAGTTTGGACAAATCCAAACTCTTTGATCACCTCATCAAAGCGGAGATTCCAACTTCGTGATGCTTGCTTCAATCCATAGATGGATCGCTGAAGCTTGCACACCTTGTTAGCATCCTTAGGATCGACAAAACCCTTTGGTTGTATCATATACAACTCTTCTTCAATATTACCATTGAGAAACGCGGTTTTGACATCCATCTGCCATATCTCATAATCGAAATATGCAGCAATTGCTAACATAATCCTAACTGACTTTAGCATCGCTACGGGAGAGAAAGTCTCACCGTAGTCAACTCCTTGAATTTGTCGAAACCCCTTTGCGACAAGTCGAGCTTTATAGACGGTCACATTACCATCAGCATCCGTTTTCCTTTTGAAATCCATTTGTTCTCCACGGCCTTTCGGTCGTGAGGTAATTCCACCAAGTTCCAAACTTGATTTTCATACATGGATTCCATCTCGGATTTCATGGCTTCTAACCATTTGTTGGAATCCGGGCTCATCATCGCTTCTTCATACGTCGCAGGGTCATCATTTTCATCAACCATGAAATTCATGACAGGATTTCCGTACAGCTCGGGAGCTGCACGCGTCCTGTTTGACCTGCGAGGTTCGGTAGTACTCTCTTTCGGAGTTTCATGATCATTATCATTAGTTCCCTCTTCAACAGGTGGAGCCAACTCCGGAACAACTTCCGGCGCTGCGCTACTCGCCATACTTTGAAGAGAAGGTTCCACAACCTCTTCGAGTTCTACCTTCCGACTACTCACACCTTTCGCGAGAAAATCTTCCTCTAGAAAGGATCCATTCTTGGCAACAAAAACCTTGCCCTCGGATCTGTGATAGAAGGAATACCCAATAGTTTCTTTAGGGTATCCTATGAAGACGCATTTTTCCGCTTTGGGTTCGAGTTTATCCGGTTGAAGTTTCTTCACATAAACATCGCATCCCCAAACTTTAAGAAATGACAGCTTAGGTTTGTTTCCAAACCACAATTCATACGGTGTCTTTTCAACGGATTTAGATGGTGCCCGATTTTAAAGTGAATGCAGCAGTTTCTAGTGAATAACCCCAAAATGACAACGACAAGTCCGTCAGAGACATCATAGATCGAACCATATCTAATAAAGTACGATTATGACGTTTCGACACACCATTTCGCTGTGGTGTTCCGGCAGGTGTGAGTTGTGAAACAATTCCACACTCTTTCATGTGAGTGCTAAACTCGTAACTTAGATACTCACCTCCACGGTCGGACCGTAGAAATTTGATCTTTCTATTACGATGATTTTCCACTTCATTCTGAAATTCCTTGAACTTTTCAAAGGTTTCAGACTTGTGTTTCATCAAGTAGATATAACCGTATCTACTCAAATCATCCGTGAAAGTAACAAAATAACGATATCCACCTCGCGCCGACACACTCATTGGACCACATACATCAGAATGTATGATTTCCAATAAATCTGTCGCCCGTTCCATTGAACCGGAAAACAGCGTTCTAGTCATCTTGCCCATAAGGCATGGCTCACATGTATCAAATGATTCATAATCAAGTGATTCCAAAAGTCCATCCGAATGGAGCTTCTTCATGCGTTTAACGCCAATATGACCTAGACGGCAGTGCCACATATATGCGGATATATCATCATTAAGTTTAATCCTTTTAGCATCAACATTATGAATATGTGTAACATTATCATCGAGATCTAATAGAAATAAACCATTCATCATCGGTGCATGACCATAAAAGATTTCATTCATATAAATGGAACAACCATTGTTCTTGGATTTAAATGAATAACCACTTCGCATCAAACACGATCCAGATACAATGTTCATGCTCAGTGCAGGCACCAGATAACATTTATTAAAGTTTATAACTAATCCCGATGGCAAGTGGAGAGACAGCGTTTCGACGGCGATCACATCAACGCTTGATCCATTGCCGACACGCATCTTGACCTCACCCCTTGCTAGCGGTCGCTTGTTCCGCATCCCCTGATTCGAGTTACAAATATTAGCAACTGAACCGGTATCAAATACCCAGGTGCTACTGCGAGCACTAGTCAAGTACACATCAATAACATGTATATCATATATACCTTTGTTTTCCTTGCCGGCCTTCTTGTCTGCCAGATACTTGGGGCAGTTGCACTTCCAGTGGCCAGTCCCCTTACAATAGTAGCACTCGGAATCAGACTTAGGTCCAACTCGGGGTTTCTTTTCAGGTGCGGCAACAGGCTTGCCGCCCTTACTTCCCTTCCGTTTTCCCTTCTTGTCTTTCTTGAAACCAGTGTTCCTATTGATCATCAACACTTGATGTTCCTTTTTGATCTCCACTTCTGCAGTTTTAAGCATTAACAGAAGCTCGGGGAGAGACTTCTTCATGCCTTGCATATTATAGTTCATCACGAAGCTCTTATAGCTAGGTGGCAGAGACTGCAGAACACGATGGATGCCTAAGTCAATGGGAATCAATATTCCCAAGGACACAAGCTTATCGGCGTAACCCGACATCTTGAGTACATGCTCACTAACGGAGCTGTGCTCTTCCATCATGCAGCTAAAGAACTTTTCTGAAGCGTTGTAGCTCTCTACAGCAGCATGTGTGTCGAAAATCATTTTCAACTCACCCATTGTATCAAATGCATTTCCGTTTTCGAAACGCTTTCGAAGTTCCGGCTCTAGCCCATACAATATGCCGCAATGAACTAAGTTGTGGTCCTCCTGACGAGTCTGATAGACATTCTTCTCCTCGTCAGGGGCATCATCTAAAGGTGGGGGGCCTAACGGCGCTTCTAGCACATATTGCTTTTGTGCAGCAGAGAGGAGAATCCTCTAAATTCATGGCCCATTCGGTAAAGTTGCTACCGTTCGTTGCTAGTTTCTCTTTCTCCATGAACACATTGAGATTAAAAGCAGGTGGTGCCATCTACAACAGAATTTGTAAAGTTTAGACTAAGTGTATGATAGATTGAGTTCAACTAATCTATATTACGAATGAACTCCCACTCAAAAACGACATCCCTCGTGCCTTTTTGGTGATTACATGAACCAAATCCACTACACCAAGTCCGATCATCACGTGAGTCGGTATAGCTTCAAAGGCGAGCATCAAATGGGCATCATATCAACTATATGACTCATGCTTAACCTTTCGGTCCGTGTTCCGAGGCCATGTCTGTACATGCTAGGCTCGCCAAGTTAGAACCTTAGTATTCGCGTGTGTAACTGTTTTACACCCGCAATATGGTCGTGGATCCAAGAACACCCGATCATCACGTGATGTCTTGGAGCGACGAAAACATAATCGGTGCATACTAAAGGAAGAACACATTCTTATCTTGATATTTAAATGAGGGATCATCTTATTATGCTAACAAAGCGCTAAACAAGCAATATAAGATGCTATCAAACATCATATGTTTATTAGTGAAATTATATGGTTCCCGCAGATGATCTCTATCATGTGCATCGTGGTATGATCACTATCATACCTATATGTGTAAATCCAAGGTCTATGGATTATACACGCTATGTGTGTTGTAAGAGTATCATCTCATACTTCTACTTACAACACTACCATATTATAACACTAGCCCAGCAACAATCTAAACTAGACGCCTCTAATTTATCCATTGCAAGTTTTACGTGGCTTAGGGCTTTCGAGATAGAACCGTTCTTACCTACGAACATGAACCACAACGAGGATAATCAAATTGTTGACAACTCGCTTGCAAAATATATATTGACTATAGTAGGAGAGACAGACACCCGCTAGCCACTTATGCAAACTAGTTGCATGTCAAGCGTGGAACAGGTCTCATGTGCGAGGACATGTAAAGTTTGTCCGGGCCGCTTCATCCCACTATGCCACCAATATCCAAAATTACAACAAAGGAGCAACAACATGATCATCATCGCCCACATACTCATATGTGTACTACCCGTGTAAAGTATCTACGCATAGATCCGGCTCTAATACCACTGTAGGGTTCGCAGCATAGAAAACAAAAAATTTCCTACGATGTGAACTATATACCAAGATCTATCTACTACAAACAACGGGCGGATGTATATCCGTAGAGAACATACCCTTGAAGACCGACAAAGCTTAACGAGTTCAACTCGTGGTTGATGTAGACGATCTCTTGCCGATCTCAAGATCGAGAGGAAGTCCTAGCGCCGCAAATCAGCAGCGCATCCGTGCTCGCACACACGTTCGAGGCACCGAGCAACCTCCGCCTCCTCGCTCCAGCGATGCAGCGGAAGCACAACTCTTTCTTGCCAAATAGCCACCGGGAACATGTATCTCGCTAGTCCGAGACCATGGGGGATAAATTCTAGAGGGGGAGAGAGATCCTTCACGAGGAGGTGTGAGAGACAAGTGAGGAGGGGGATCCTTTTATAGGAGGAGGGGGGCACCCAAGGGGGTGGCCACCGGCCATGGGGGCTGCCCCCTCCCCTCCTTCATTCATGTGGGTGGACACTCCACTCACAAAATGCCCTTTAAAATCCCTCCACTCAAAAGTCCACTCAAATTCCCATTAAATTTCCACCAAATTTAATGCAAACTCTCATTAAATAAAACTCTTTTATTTTATTCAGAATTTTGTCAATTACTTTAATGACAAACATTCACAAATAACCCCTTGCTAGAATTCTATTTCACATGCATAACCACTTTATGCAATTTCACCCGAAAACCTGTTTCGGTATCTAGTGAAATAAATTCCTGCGCTTGTTCATTCTTTCGGCATGAAACATTTGCTCCAATTGGATGTCGGTGTCTCTTAAGTGTGTCACCCTACGGTTCGTGAATAATGCGGACATGATCGAGACCCCTCTCGGATCAATAATCAGAAGCGGGATCTAGAGACCCATACTGACTCCCACACATTCAACGATGACTTTCTTGTGATCGTCGGAACCTTTTACGCTAGTATCTTAATCCCTTTGTTTCACGATATATTACATGTCCGAGATTCGATCATCGGTATCTCCATACCTAGTTTGATCTCGTTACCAACATGCACTCTTTTCTCGTTCCTGTGATATAACATTCTAGTGATCAAATCACTTGCTTGCAAGCTAATCAATGTGATATCACCGAGAGGGCCCAGAGTATATCTATCCGTCATCGGGATGAACAAATTCCACTCTCGATCCATGAGCCTCAACATAACACTTTATTAGTTCCGAATCCATCTTTATAATCACCCTGTTACGGTGTGACGTTTGATGTTATCAAGAAACTCTTCCGGTGTTAGTGATTGACATGATCTCATGGTCTAAGGATTAGGATCACTTCGTAAGTTGTTATAGCAATATAAACTCAATGACTTTGATCGTAATGCTATACTTCGGATGAATGTTCATCACACCATTACACTAATGTTGTGATCCCGTTATTAACAACATCCAATGTCCATGATCAGGAAACCTTGATCATCTTGTTAATCAATGAGCTAGTTTATGAGAGAGGCATAACTAGGAACTTTCTGTTTGTTTATTAAACACACATGTATTAACGTTTCCGTATTAATACAATTATAGCATGCAAAATAAACATCTATCATATACTTGGAATACACATAATAAACACTTTATTATTGCCTCTCAGGGCATATTCCCTTCACTAATTTCATAGGCCCACCAAGGTTTGGTTGGGAGGGCATGGTTTAACTTAAACTTTGTGAGGGGTCGTTCTACTTCTATCATCTAAGCATGCATAGAGTAAAATGCATAAGAATAGCATTCACATAGTTGTGAAACAGTATGGCCCATTTTCTCATGGTGATCTCCATCGCCATAGAACCTGTCCACCATGATGATCTCCATCTTCATGTTCCATGTGAGCCATCCTCCAAGTGATGAGTCCTCTAAGAACTAATACAAGCTATTACTCCTAACAGCTAGTAATCAAAATTACATAGTATTGGGATCATCACAAGTTGGCACGCAGGCCATTACAATAATTGACAACACACATGGCTCCAGCCGTGTTGCCCTAATCACGACACGCAGGTCATGATAAATTTCATACATGCATCACATACATATATGGGCCATACTGATCACATACATCCTGCAAAAACAAGTTATGCATAGAATCGCATTCTACCCGATCATGTGACCTCACATCACCTAGTTACCTTAACGAGATACAAAAATGTGCTACGACTAGGGGGGTCTAGGGGGTCTCCCCTTGCGGGGTTCGAAGGGGCAGCGCCCCTCGTGGTATCAAATTTACCATAAACCGTCTATTGTTCCAATCCGATCAAACTCTTTTGATCATGGTACATCGATTTTAGATCTAGGTTCCGATTCGATCAATCATATTGATCTTCGCGTGATTCAATAGGATTTATGTGTCACTGTCTACCCCGATGGCGGAAGCCGACCAGTAGGGGTAAGTTGTTCGACAACCTCAGAATCACGATCACGGAAAGTAAGATTATAGATCAATCCTGAACCACCGCAATATAAACAATCACATCATTCATATCAATCTGCATATCACCATATGCAAACATCTCGAACCTATAACTGAACAACATCAGCTCTGATACCACTGAAGGGATACAGGTAGGCTACACTAGCGCAAATCAAAATTTTCTACCGCGTAAACCAGGAATACTGTTGTCATAGATCATGGGATTACCACTAGACGCACAGTTGCGGAATTAATGAAGCGCGTCGAGGCAGTGCAGACGTTCCACGTCTCCTTCTTGTCCTCGTCCCACGAGAAGCTCCCCTTGCACGGCTCGTCCAAGTGCCACAGATGGAGCACCTCCGAGGTATCCACACGTGTGGGGTGGAAGCTTCAGACGCCGGACTGCTAGGTCCGCGCGTGCAACACATGCGTGAGGTGTGGCGGCTAGGTGGAATGGTCTAACCCTGGTCAGCTCGCCCCACCCTCTCTTATATAGGCATCCCTAGTGGGTTTCTACATTAGCAGCCCATTAGTAGCCTAAGCCTGGTCTAATTCGGATCCAATCCTCATTAGGCTTCCAGCCCCTTAAGTGTGTGACCCTATAGGTTCGTATACGTATAGACATGACACGAATACACCTATTCTATCAATAGTTGGTAGCAGCCTCTAGCAAGACGTGCCAACTCCTAAACGCATACAAAGATCATATCGGACGAACCATCACAAGATTTAGTACATGTCTTTCCCTTTGCCTCACGATATTTGGTCTAGCTCCAAGCTGACCTCCCTTTCTCGATACCGTGATTCGGAATCCCTTTACTAGGTTAACTCTTAACCATATGTAGCACGGCCATGCATTTCTGGATCCGATCACTCGATGGGCCCAGAGATATATCTCTCAAGTGTAGAGGGGCAAATCCCATCTTGATTGACCATGCCTTGCAGCATGCTTCAGGACAAACCCGAAAGCTACCTTTATAACTACCCAGTTACGGAGTAGCCTCTGATAGCCCCAAAGTTGTCGATCCACATATCAAGTACATGCGACAATCTCAGGTCTAAGGACAAAACGTACACGATGTGTAGAGAGAGCTGCAAGTCAAATTGCCAGTCTCATGTTGGGTCAGTCCAACCCCATGTTCATAACATGTGTCCACATCATTGGTTTGACATCTCCATGTCTATGACTTGCGAAACATAGTCATCAACCAATCGATGTGCTAGTCTAATATTCACGTGTGTCCTCACATGAACTCCGACTAGGGCCAACTATTAAATAACCATACAAGTAAAGAGTTTCACAAACAATTCACATAATTGCCAATCAATACAAGTTGCCTGATATGGATATTCAAGGAACAATACAATAACTCATGGCTACATATATGAAATATAATCATCTCTATGATTGCCTCTAGGGCATATTTCCTTCAATTCCACCGAGAGGTCCTAGAGTATATCTATCCGTCATATGGATGGACAAATCCCACTCTTGATCCATGTTCCTCAATATATACTTTTCGAACACTCAATTCCACCTTTATAACCACCCAGTTACAAAGTGGTGTTTGATGTCATCAAAGCATCCATCCGGTGATGGTGATTAGCATGATCTCATGGTCGAAGGAATTAGGTTACTATGTATCAGAACGCTTATAGCAATTGAACTATTTGAAATGACTTGATTTTTATGCTACGCTTATCTATAGGAGTATGTCCATCACGCCATTCTCATAATGATATGATCTTGTTGTTAATAACATCTCAATGTTCATGATCAGGAAACCATGATCATTTATTAACCAACAAGCTAGTATTACAAAGAGGCTTTACTAGGGACTCTAACAAGTTTACAAATCACACAAGTATTAATGTTTCCGATTAATATAATTATAGCACGAATGTAAACATTTAACATAAACACAAAGACATAATTATAACTACTTTTATTATTGACTCTAGGGAATATCTCCAACAAAAAGAACTAGTAGAAACTAAGGCATGTACAATTGCATAGAGGACCTTCTAAGAATCATAAGAAACACAATCAACTCCTTGGTCCTTTTGACCGGCGAAGAGCGAACACTGGCCACCTTGAAGCTATTGGGGACAAAGCACTTAACAGCAGGAAGATGGAGAGCCCAACTCGATGCTCACAGAAGGTCCTTGAAGCAGTCAGGGACAAACCACTGTGTTTTCTATGGATCTCTAAAAACCAATCCACCAAGATATTTTGGCATTGATATACATCCTCAAGAGCGTCAATGAAATTTAGTTTTCCTATTCTCGATTCCCCACCATTGATTAGCATTTTATTTATGCATAGAGTCACAAGTAGAGACTGGTAACTAAAAACAACTCATTACATATGTTGGTATCGCTTGCACAACAAACTTGAGCATGATTTCATTACCTTTCCTCGAGAGGGCATGACCAACTCAACCATTCATGCGTTGCCACATACGATTGAACAAATATCAGAATGAATGGATATGAGAGCATCCAACGTCAGTGAGCATACCAAGATATGTTTCTTGCAAAGCTTCAGATGTGACATTAAATTTCTTCTTTGCCAAATTCTTGATAGCCTCAGGACAGTGAGAGACAAACAAAACAAAGAATTTATCAAGATTGATTTTCTGTCTAGAACCCTCACAGTATGTTTCCAAGATTCTTTGAAGATCACACACACTCATTCCATCACTACAGGCAAAGAAAATATCGTTGTATGTGAATAGTAAATGAGATATAACGAGAACAGTTCTAGTGTTAGGTAAAACTTGTAACTCACCTTGGTATGCTCGTTGTTGCAGAAGATAAGATAATCCTTGTGTGCAGAGAAGAAAGAGATAGGGCTAATGGGATCCGCCCGCCTAATGCCCCTAGATGGGATCACAAGCTCAATAAGCTCTCCGTTGAGACGTACTTCACTGAGGTAATACACCAGGTGTTGTACCCCGTGGATCTTGCCTTTCTCGGCTTGTCCAATGGTGAGAACAGTGCTAACCACCTGGTGTGTTGTGGGTATGTATAGAAGCATAAGCTCCTTCTCCTTAGGTGTCACCCAGACTAGCGAGGTTGATATCGGACGCTTGAGGTCTTCGAATGCCTCTTGAGCTTCAGCTGTCCACTCGAACTGCTCCTTGCGGAGGAGTTCATAAAAGGGGAGAGCCTTTTTGCCTATTCAACTGATGAGTCGGCTGGGCGCCGCGATTCACCTAGATAGCTGCTGGATGCCCTTGATGTTCTTCAGCTTTTCCATGGCCAGTATGACTTTTATCTTCTTCGAGTTTGCTTTGATTCCTCTTGCAGAGATAAGGTACCCATGTAATTGACCGGATGGGATGTCGAAGGTGCACTTTTTCGGGTTCAGCTTGATCTTGTAGCGATCGAGGTTGTCGAAAATCTCACGGAGATCGTCAATCAACATCATTCTTTCTTTGGTCTTGACCACTATGTCATCAACATAGACTTGAATGTTGCGACCAAGCTGACTTTTGAGGCAGGCCTGCATGCACCATTGATAGATTGCACCTATGTTCTTTATCCCGAAGGGCATTATGTTGTAGCAGTAGACTCTGAATGGCGTCATGAAGGCCATTTTCTCCTAGTCCTCCACCTTCATCCGAATCTGGTGATAGCCTGAGTAGGTGATGACTCCTTGGTGGCGCCAGAGAACTTGGTGCTTGATGTGGAGTATTGTTGGGAACCCCAAGAGCAAGGTGTGAAGCAGCACAGCAGCAAGTTTTCCCTCAGTAGACCGAGGTTATCGAACCAGAAGGAGGAAGGAAACGTCACACAGGTGTTGCAAGCAACACGGAGACATGCACAACACAAACTCAAGACTTTGCCCCAATGAATCAGTGAGGTTGTCAAGCTCACCGGTTTGCTGTAACAAAGGATTAAACGTATGGTGTGGAAGGTAATGGTTTGCAGTAAGTAAACAAGTAACAGTGGAAGATGTATTGATGGTAAAGATTTGACCAGGGTCCATAGTTCACTATGTAACATCCCAATTTCAGCAACTCTGATTAAATGTCCAAAAGGAAAAAATTAGGGGGAACAAAAACTTTTTCTTGCATTGTGTACTTACCTGTTTCATGTGCTGAAGCTACTGTTTGAGTATTCGTTGTGTACTCCTCATCTCAACACTAGCTTACAAAAAAACTACTTTACAAAAGAGATGTCTTGGATAATCTTTCATGTTCTGGCATTCCAAAAACCTGAGCCAAGATGACTTTGACATAATCAAATACTTTACTAGTCTATATTAACAAAACTAAGTAGACATACATATACTATCCTTTTTTTCAAGACAGAACCTTCAACTACTCTTATCTCTAGGTCTTCCAAAACCTTTGTTAAAACCTTTTCATCTAAATCTTGGTAGAGATACCAAGATGGTACTTACCTTACTTCAAAACAAAACCCCTTTCCAAAATACCCCCTCCTTACCTCAAGCTAGGCTTGAT
Organism: Avena sativa; assembly: GCA_916181665.1. NCBI lineage: Eukaryota > Viridiplantae > Streptophyta > Magnoliopsida > Poales > Poaceae > Avena > Avena sativa. The sequence continues at coordinate 163,876,042 of OV702285.1, read as the reverse complement.
GCTAACCCTAGTAGTAGTTAGATAAGTAAAAGGATGAATTGCTTTGATCTACTGGTTGATGAATTGCCTTGATCTGCTGATTGCCTTGTTTGCTTAGGAACTAGAGTGAGCTAAGCTAGTAGCTCATCCCTTAGGACCCAATCCTTGCTTTTGATCATCAATCTCAAAGCAAGCATCCAAGTCTAGACCTATCCTAAACAACTAAGGTAACCACCTCCCCTCATGCTCAGATCAATCCAAGGATAATCCCTCTGGTTGGTTTCCAACGTAGTGGAGACCCAATCCAAGTTTGGATCTCCTCTACTCAACCTATAACTCAACATCAACCACTTGATGGAAAGTATAAACCCTTGCCACCCTCTCAAATGTCTACATCTTGCATTCTAGTCAAAATCACCAAATCTGCCAAAATGGCTAAATATGGATTTCTTATCTAGATTCAATCTTTGGAGCTCTACCTCTCTCAACCTATGTGCATTCTTGAAAATGTACTTGAATCATATTGTATTAAATCTTTAGTACTACCAAGGCACACTATTTCCCTTTGCTAAGACAATTGAATTCTCACTCATCCATGATGGTTTTGTAGTCAAGATAATAATCTTTTCTGCAAATCTTATCATCTTGCCTACTTTGGCAGAAGCTCACATCTATATGCCACCTCCCCTTTACAAACTATTTGATTGGTTAAGATATACTAATCATGGACTATCAATCCCCACTTCACTTGTTTCCATTGGAGCCTTGTGATTCTTAAACCCACATGGTTTAGGAGGCTACCTGATGTATCTATTATGACAGCCTTATTTTCAACAAAGTTTGCCATCTCCTCATGATCACCTCAAGTAAAAACAAGACCAAATATTGCTTCCATGATCATCTATATGACTTGTTCTATCCATCCATATACCTCTTGTACCAAGGTGAGCTCTGAGCTCCCTAATCCAACCTTGTTTAGGTGGTATCAAGATAACTAAACCCTATATCCTTCCCCTATCTAGTTTCCATTCTTTTCACCACTTCCCTCCAAAACAAAGGTTGATATTGATGTCTACATCAAGTTTAAATCATCCACCTTGGATATAAGCATCCCCAAATAATTCCCACAATTATTTGGATTATTAAACTATTTTATTTCCTCTACTTACCAATTTCCCAAAATCCTTGTCTATAAAGGCAAGTTTGTTTTTATCCAAATAACTTTGCCAACTCAATGCATAATTCAGTTCTCCATCTCATATCCCATCTTTACAACTCAAAAATAAATATTTTTGAGATTCTTCATTATTTTGTTTTGCCATTTTTCTTAAATGGCAGAAACAAGAAATAATTCCCCAAAAATACTTTTCCACCTCAATAAATCCCAATAAAATTCTCCAATGTGTGCTATGGTATTTAGGACCATATCACCTCAAAAACCAAGCTTGTCCAATGTAAAAATATCCTCTTAGCTTCCATAATCAATTTCTGCACTTTTTGAAGAAGTGCATTTAAATGGGATTATAATCATCAGAAAAATCCCATTTAAATCATGGAGATATTATTTGACCTACTATATCTACCAGTACCATTTACACACTTTGTCCAATGCAACTTTTGCAACTTTGTTCATAAGCCTCAAAATGATCCACATGTTGCAAATCAAGCAAACTTGATCCAAATCAAACCCAAACCAGCTCCAATATTCTCCCTAACCTCATCACTCTCCCCTGGCCGACCAACACTGTAGCATTCCCCCACACCCCTTGTCCCACATAGTTAATTAAGAGGGAGACAAAGGTAATGTCTTGTCTAGCCACTCCTTTTCTTATTACAACACCCAACCCCCTCTCTTTCCCCTAGCACGACCAGGACCCTCTATCTCACCTCTCCACCGCCTCCCTTGCCCAATGGATGGCCAGCACCCCTCTCCCAATCTCCACCATACACCTAGTGCACCATGGACCCATCTAGATCGGTTTATAAGGCCCCAAGGCACCCCAGAGCCTCACTCCTCTCTCATTTGCCCCCAGCACACCTCCCTCACCTCCCTAGAGCCCTCTCTCCTCTTCCTATGCCCTGCCCAGCTCGAAACAAGGAGAAAGGAGAGCTTCAGCCTCCTCACAAAAGTCGAGCACCCCATCGCCCCCTCGCCCTCTCCCTCGCTGCATGTCACACTCCCAAACTCCCTTCCTCCCACTAGTGCTAATGGTGCTCATCTTGTGGACATGTAGGGACCACCGTAGCCTCTCCGGCGAGCTCCCGAGCATGCACCGGTAGGGGTTGTTGCGCGAGCATCCTCCCCGCGTCGAAACACCCCGTGCCACCCCTCCATCGGCTCTCCGTCGAGCACCGCGTCACCCTGACCCATCCCCGACTCTCCTCCGCCCTCAGGTGAGCTGCCCCGTGCCTCTCCGCTCCGCCCTAGGGTTTACGCCTGATACGCCCAATTTGCATCACCATTCTATATCATAATTTACATCTATTCATTGATATTTGTCTTATTATGAGGTATTATTTATGGCTTTTCAGCTGTTTATGCATGTTGGATGATTCCTGGAGGATGGACTGCCGGAGTCTGGATTCTGATGGAAAATAAGGCGTTTCGGTGCAATTTCGCGAAGATCAGAAAAATACCAGAAAAATATGGAAACATATTATTTCACCAGAAGACGAGGAAAGCCAGAAGAAGGAGCGAAGGGGGGCTGCAGGGGGCCCAACCCCCCTAGGCGCGGGCCCACCTGAGGCTGCGCCTGGGGTGGGTCTGGCCCACCTGTCCGGTCCCGACTCTCCCCCTTTGCCTATAACTTCCTTTTGGAACCCTAACACAGAGGGGGCGACCACAGTTAGATTTCCGCCGCCTCTGGGGCCGGAAAACACCGAGAGATAAAGATCTCTCCGGCAGACAGATTTCTGCCGGGGGAATTCCTCCCCGGAGAGGGGAGACAGTCGCCATCAACACCGTCATCAAGCTAGGCTTCATCGGGATCATCATCATCATCATCCACACCATCATCTACACCAGCACCATCACCACCACTCCGTCCCGCTGTAATAATTGTGTTGGATATTGCTTTAGTTCTTAGGGGAAACTTTCCCGGTGTAAATTACTAATGTAGTTGATGCTTGTGAGTGGAACCATTGGATTATTGTTTATGTTCAGATTGTTATCAATTATCATATCATCTTTGATCTTTATCCATATGATGTCTTGTGAGTAGTTCGTTTAGTTCTCGAGGACATGGGAGAAGTCATGTTGTTAGTAGTGAATATGTGATGAGTTATTATTCAATTGTTTAGTATTTAAGTTGTGGTGCTATTATTCTAGTGGTGGCATGTGAACATCGACTACATGATACTTCACCATTTATGGGCCTAGGGGAATGCATTGTGTATTTGGCTACTAATCGCGGGGTTGTCGGAGTGATAGAAACCTAAACCCCCGTTAGGACACCTTTGCACAAGGGAGTGTAGGATCTCAGAGTTTAAGGCTGTGGTTAGATTTATATCTTCATTACTTTCCTGTAGTTACGGATGTTTTCAGGGGGTTTAATCACAAGTATGTATTAGTCCTAGGAAGGGTACTCAGCTATTTGAAGCACAGGTTCACCCACACAACACTTACAAACACCATAGAAGAGTACTCAGCTATTTTAAGCAAAAGCACTTGACAGAATTCCCATGTGTCCTCAAGAACGTTTAGTCCTTATAAGTATTTCCACCGGCTTGTCCTTTACTAAGAAAGGATTGGGCCACTTGCTCCGTTTGTTCGTTACTTCTGTTACTTGCTCTTTGTTTTGTTGCCTTGTCAGAAAACCACTAAAAATCCGTTTGCTAAGTATTCACAGGGATTTCCTGCTCCATACCATGTTTCAGCACCTTTTGCTTCTCGTTGGGTTCGACACTCCTATTTATCTAAAATACTACGATAAACCCCCTACACTTGTGGGTCATCAACGCCTCGCCCTCGAGCTCGCGGGGGAAGACGACGGGCAGCCGTCGGATCCGTTCGAATCGGACGACCCCCGCGCTCCCATACCCCTTCGCCTCATTGGGCCTTGACCCGCGCCTCCAGCAGCACCGGGTGGGCCGAACCCTCCCTTACCATCCCACCTCTGCCCCATATCCAGCCTGCGAACTCTCTCCTCTCTTTTCTTTTTTCTGTTCGTATAGACCCAGAAAAATACCCAGTTACTTTAAATCGAAATAAAAATGTAAAAGCCTTCAAAACCTCCTGATCTAAACTTTCTCAGGTGCCTGGATGTTTTCCCCAACATACAGACCAAGTTTTACACCAAAATAGTATATAAAATAAATATGATAAATGTTCTCCCCAGATCTGTCCTAAACACTAAAGATTTTATCCAGAAAGAATTACCACTCCAAATGGAGTAAGTCCCATTTTTACAGAAAGGTATCACCCATACCTTTCCTACCCCATAGGCCCCTTGGTCATTGGCTTACTAGTTTTCCCCTGGGAAAAATATTAAAAACAGGTCCTTCCTTCCTTTAGGAAATTCTCTAGGTCAAACCAAGTGAGGTTTTGACCTAATTCCAACTCCTGGTACACATATACACCCACATCTTTCATAACCCAGCAGCTCATATTTTTATGAGTCCCTGTTAAATTTTAGTGAATTAAACTCTTCTATGCATGGTTTAATCACTAGTAAAATCACTACAGTATCTAGGTAACTCCAAAAAGGTTGATTCCAATTTATACAGAAATGTACTTTCATCACCTAACATGAATATTTGGAATCAATTGAAAAGCTTCTGTAAATTAAATCTTATGAAAAATACAAATCCCATCCAATACTGCCTTTGGGAATTTCAAGGGCATTCTGGTAATTTTTCTAAGGATATTCCAACTCCTCTTGTTTCATTCCACCAAATTCTACCTATTCACCCAAGGAAATAATTTTTTGAACTACAGAAAAGTTCCGGTGAATTATTTCCTTAAACTAGGGTTTTATCCACTATAAAATCCATTATAAATCAAGGGAAAAATGATAAAATAGTGAAACCACTTTTGTTGGCTCCATTTTATCAATACCTATCTTATGGTATCATTTTTATACACTGGTATCATACAGATCAAGTCCTCGAGCAAAAATCCTCTCATAGGTAGTTCCTAGACTATAAATCCAAAGGGAACCTTTCTCCCTAATACCTCCAAATCCTCTCCCAATCCAATCAAATCATACCTCCAACACCCTACTAATGTATATCATGTATTTATCTTTTGCTTGCTGTATGGTTTGATGCTTGTATTCCTTGTATTGATTGTGGTGTTGTTTGTTTGCATGTATGCTCAATTACGGCGATAGCTGCGATTGTGTGACGCCGAGAAGAAGGAAGCATCGGGTTATTCTTATTATTGATATTATTGGTTTTCAGGTATTCTAACAAGTCACGGGGCATCTCTCTGGTCACATGCAAGCCACCTTCTTTCTCATAAGCCTTGTCCTATTATTTTATCTATGCATGTTTTATCAACCCGTTTATGCAAAGTGCATTTGTTTTACTATGATATGCTTTATATGGGGAATGTTTGTCTCCTCCAAAAAATTACCCCTTATTACCATTAGGTACAACCCATTCGTATAATACCTACCTTTCCTTAGTATGGTAGATGGTGTTTAACATCATAACCCCTTGGAGACCCTGTTTTAGCCTAAACAAAAGTGTAGGATGGGAAGACCCCGGGAAAAGACTTATAAAATGTTTTATGAGAAAACCTTGGTGAGGCTTGGCCTACCAAGTGGTTTGGAAAATAAGAAGGGTTTTTTTTTACAAAGAGGTGGACAAGAGATGGAGGAAAAATGTTTACGAAAACATGCCCGGCTGTACAGTTCCTAATGCTTGAGCAATTAACCCGTGCAACCACATTACTCTGGAATGGGACGGGGCTAGGCTGGAAGATTGTCTAATTCGGTATAGGTGCCTCACGCTACTACAGGGGTAAAAAATCCCCAGAGGGTGGGTCTTCTCTGTCCAACGGTCCATGCGTATCATCGACCGGGAGAAGGAATGAACGGTCTACGGGCCTCCGAGCGATACTATGAGCCCCTCATTGAAAGCACACACCCGTCGAGGTGCAAAACGCGCTCCGGTTGGCTGGTTACTATATAGGGCATCCCGGTATTGAGGGGATTAACCTCATAGGGTAGGCACCTGTATCAGAGAGGGCATTCAGAAGGTCTTGACCGGTTATTCGACCCACGATCGGTGTAGATCAGGGATGGGTAATCGGATAGTGTGGGTACAGTGTATAACCTCTGCAGAGTGTAAATCTATTCGAGTAGCCGAATCCTCGGTCATGGACGGTTGTGATGGCTGCTATACATGGGTGATGGTTTTGTTTTAAAAAAGGATTTCAGAAAAGCAATGGTTCGAAAATCTTTTGACCATGGGATGGTCGGTAAAATGGAGGAAGGAGTTTGGTCATGAGATGACCGGAAGGAGAAACAAATGGGTGACTCAATCCTAGTGTTTTCTTAAAACTTTTCAAAAGGGTTTCCAAAATGTTTTACAAAAGTTTTTTTCAACAAATATATAGAGACATGCTATATCTACAAGAGAAACTAGTTTATAAAAGAACCTCTCTTGGAACCATCCTACCACAACCATATTGCATATCCGTTATTATTGTTATCTTAAGGTGGTTTGCGAGTACATTCAAAGTACTCACCGGCATTGTCCCTGGCTATTTACTTGGCCAGATTGTAGAGGTTATGAAGTGACGAAGGTGCTGACGTCTATGCGAGCTAGGCCGTCTTCCCAGTCAGTTGCCTGTAGGTTAAGGCGTGACATGGGCTCTGCGATTGAAGGCTTCCGCTATTGTTGTCGTATCGCCCTAATGGCAATTAATGTAAGTACTTGTATTCGTTAATCATGGATGTTGTAATGATACTTGTCGGTTATGCTCACGGCTCACTGATCATGGGAACGTGAATTGCCTGCATAACGGGTATTCTCGGACGGTAAATCCGGGGTGCGACAGACTTGGTATAAGAGCTATCCTGACTGTAGGAGACCTTAGTTAGCATGGACGTTAGACAGGACAACCCCTATTTATGGAAACACCGGTCGCAAACTATTTCCTCAAAAGCTTTTCGAAAGATTTCTTATCTCATCTTCTCCGACTTAAACAATTTGAAAGTGGATTACTCTACATCTCGTCTACTTCAAATGTTCCGTTTTCAAAAACAAAGTCCGACTCGGAAACTATGAAGACAGAAATCCCGAAGAGAAGACACTGAGGCAAGCAAATCAAATAAGCTACCAACGACGTTAGACACTACAAGATCGCCCTACCAACGGAGTCCTTCATCGTCCCCAATCAAGTACGACACCGACGACAAAAGACGGCAAGACAGAAGTTAGGACCCCAGTAACGTCCGTACTTAGGATTATCATCCCTAAAGTAGGATTCCCCCTTATGGCGTGTAGTCACCCCCTTAGTACCCATGGTATGCCTTCCTTGCTTGTCATGTGCGTGTTTGATGCTTGGAATGTGATGGTTTGTTTGCCTAGGATCACCTGATCCTAAAGTTCTGACCACCTTGCTGACGTGTCCTGATGCTAACCCTCGAAACCTCCTAGCCAGAAAAACTCTCCTCAGCAGGACGGCCACATAAGGAAAGACTCGACAACCCCAAGTAAATCTCTAAGGTGCATCTTTCCACTCAACTCCAATAAACTCTTGTTGACTTGTCACCGTCAACCATAGCTCACCACCCAATATTACACCTCACCTTTTTCCGCTACCCTCGAACACGGAGGACTAACTCCGTGGCACCATTCCATTATTCAGCTAGGGACTTCATCTCCACCAGAAATCCCTGAGTATGGCCCCGAAGATCGGAGTCCCGAAGAAAGGATGTAGCCGTTGCGGTGAAGAAGGACATCAAGCTAGCCAGTGCTTAGGCAACTGCCCAAATTGTGGAGCTCTCCACTCTCCTGCAGATTGCGCTACCCAACTAGTCACATGTTTCCTATGTGAAGGTCAAGACCATGTCCCGGCCAACTGTCCCCTCTAACTCCTAATTGGCAAAGCTCGTCAACTCCCCTACGTCAACATTGGGAAGAAATCAAGAGAAGGAAGTTCCAAGAAAGGCACCTGCTTCGCCTGTGACGAACCAGGTCACTTCAGCCGAGAGTGCCCCTAGCGTGGTCTTGACAACACTTCTATCAAGGCGAAGACCAAGGCAACCCCTGTCCTAGTAAAGCTCACAAGACAAACACAAGGGAGATCTGAAGCTAAACATAGCAGTTGTTACACCTGTGGAGGTCCGGACCACTTCACCCATAGCTGTCTAGAATAGTATTGGATGAACCCGAAACAAGCCACTGCGACAACCGAAAATGGCAAGAAACCCCGAACCCCTTCGGCTAAAAGAATCAGGCGGCCACTATCCCTAGAACCTCCCCTGCCCCCGAGAAAGCACTACTTAAGGAGAAACCTGTCGCCCCCGAACGGCGACAAGACTCTAGGCGGCCCTTGAAAGTAGTTTAGCACCCAGAAGATCGCCCATTCCCTCATATGGGTGGAGCCATGTATCGTACCAAGACCTATTTTGTAAAACTTTACGTGCCTTGTCGCCCTGCGACACAGACCTGTTTTGTAACCCTTAAGTACCTCTGCCACCGACCGGTTTTAAACCTGCTAAAGGTATGGATATTATGTAAGCATGATATCCTTCTTTGCATGTTTTACCCACGACGTTGCATCAGACTAAAACCGGAATCAACCCATTCCAAAGGACCTCATTTCCGAGACCGCCACAACCCCAATAGCATCCTCCAATCCGTCGGACCCTTACCCCGCTCAAAACTAACTACCCAGAAGCTAGTAGACGCCCTCTCCGATAGATCTTCCATCTTATGAAGCAGTTCCGATGACATTGATAGAAGATAACTACCCCAAAGTAAAGGTGTAGCGCCTTACCCCGAATCAGCATATGACTCACTTCAAGGAAGTCGGCAACTCCTCCAAGAATCCCTAGTGTCGCTCTAAGGGGGAAAGACTGCGTCTTTCTCGTCCAAAATCCGATAGACCCCTGGAGTCGACCCCTAGTTAGAATTAAGCAATGACCACCTCTCCAAGCCCAAATCATCGACCCTTCAAGAAGAACAACGTTCGACACTTCTCCAGAATCTGAAGGTACTCCACTCCAAGTTCGACTATCTAGCCAACACCCCGGTATATCAAGACCCCTCAAAGAGAAAAGTCGGCCACGAGACGAAAGAATAAAGAAGATCCAACTCGCCGTCTCGCGTCACGAAGGATGTACCCCGTCAACGTTATACCTACCTAGGCTTGTCCTAAGGGGAAAAGACTGTGTCTTTTCCACTCATTTCATCCAAACACCCCAAACCCGAAGCCACTCAGATCCGAGCCGTAACTGACCCTGCCCATTCGTTAAAAGACCTGATGGCACCACTTGTGTCCCACCTCTGAAATTGTTGAGCGGATGTTATTATCCTAACCCTGCTCCTCCCTAATCTCGGGACGAGATTATTTTAAGGGGGAAAGGTCTGTAACATCCCAATTTCAGCAACTCTTATTAAATGTCCAAAAGGGAAAAATCAGAGGGAACAAAAACTTTTTCTTGTAGTGTGTGCTTACCTGTTGCTTGTTGTCAAGCAACTGTTTGAGTATTAGTTGTGTACTCCTCATCTCAACACTAGCATACAAAAAAAACTACTTTACAAAAGAGATGTCTTGGCTCATCTTTCATATTATCGAATGTTCTGGCATTCCAAAAACCTGAGCCAAGATGACTTTGACATAACCAAATACTTTACTAGTCTCTATTAACAAAACTATGGAGACATACATATACTCTCCTTATGTTTTCAAGACAGAACCTTCAACTACTCTTATCTCTAGGTCCTCCAAAACCTTTGTTAAAACCTTTTCATCTAAATCTTGGTAGAGATACCAAGATGGTACTTATATTAATTCAAAACAAAACCCCTTTCCAAAATACCCCTCCTTACCTCAAGCTAGGATTGATGGTAACCCTAGTAGTAGTTAGATAAGTAAAAAGATGAATTGCTTTGATCTGCTGGTTGATGAATTACCTTGATCTGCTGATTGCCTTGTTTGATTAGGAACTAGAGTAAGATAAGCTAGTAGCTCATCCCTTAGGACCCAATCCTTGCTTGTGATCATCAATCTCAAAGCAAGCATCCAATTCTAGACCTATCCTAAACCACTAAGGTAACCACCTCCCCTCATGCTCAGATCAATCCAAGGATAATCCCTCTGGTTGGTTTCCAACTTAGTGGAGACCCAATACAAGTTTGGATCTCATATAGTCAACCTATACCTCAACATCAACCACTTGGTGGAAAATATAAACCCTTGCCACCCTCTCAAATGTCTACATCTTGCATTCTAGTCAAAATCACCAAATCTGCCAAAATGGCTAAGTCTGGATTTTTTATCTAGATTGAATCTTTGGAGCTCTACCTCTCAACCTCTGTGAATTCTTGAAAATGTACTTGAACCATCTTGTAGTACATCTTTAGTACTACCAAGGCCCACTCTTTACCTTCGCTAAGCCAATTGAATTCTCACTCATCCATGATAGTTTTGTAGTCAAGATAATAATCTTTTCTGCAAATCTTATCATCTTGCCTACTTTGGCAGAAGCTCACATCTATATGCCACCTCCCCTTGACCAAATCTTTGCGTGGTTAAGATCTACTAATCATGGCCTATCAATCCCCACTTCACTTGTTTCCATTGGAGCCTTGTGCTCCTTAAACCCACATGGTTTAGGAGGCTATCTGATGTATCTATTATGGCAGCCTTATGTTCAACAAAGTTTGCCATCTCCTCATGATCACCTCAAGTACAACCAAGACCAACTCTTGCCTCATGATCATATATATGACTTGGTCTAGACATATATATACCTCTTGTTCCAAGGTGAGCTCCGAGCTCCCTAATCCAACCTTGTTTAGGTGGTATCAAGATAACTAAACCCTAGATCCTTTCCCAATCTAGTTTCCATTATTTTCACCACTTCCCTCCAAAACGAAGGTAGATATTGATGTCTCCATCAATTTTACATCATACAACTTGGATATAAGCATCCCCAAATAATTCCCACAATTATTTCGATTATTAAACTATTTTATTTCCTCTACTTACCAATTTCCCAAAATCCTTGTCTATAAAGGCAAGTTTGTTTTTCTCCAAATAACTTTGCCAACTAAATGCATAATGGAGTTCTCCATCTCATATCCCATATTCCCAACTCAAAAATAAATATTTTTGAGATTCTTCATTATTTCTTTTTGCCATTTTTCTTAAATGGCAGAAACAAGAAATAATTCCCCAAAAATACTTTTCCACCTCAATAAATCCCAATAAAATTATCCAATGTGTGCTATGGTATTTAGGACCATATAACATAAAAAAACAAGCTTGTCCAATGTAAAAATATAATCTTAGCTTCCATAATCAATTTCTGCACTTTTTGAAGAAGTGCATTTAAATGGGATTATAATCATCAGAAAAATCCCATTTAAATCATGGAGAGATTATTTGACCTACTATACCTACCAGTACCATTTCCACACTTTGTCCAATGCAACTTTTGCAACTTTTTTCATAAGCCTCAAAATGATCCACATGTTGCAAATCAAGCAAACTTGATCCAAATCAAACCCAAACCAGCTCCAATCTTCTCCAGCACTTATCCCTAACCTCATCACTCTCCCCTGGTCGACTAGCACTGTAGCATGCCCCCACCCCTTGTCCCACATAGTTAATTAAGAGGGAGACAAAGGCAATGTCTTATCTATCCACTCCTTTTCTTATTACAACACCCCACCCCCTCTCTGCTCCCTAGCATGACCAGGACCCTCTCTCTCACCTCTCCATCGCCTCCCTTGCCCAATGGATGGCCACCACCCCTCTCCCAAGCTCCCCCATGCACCTAGTGCACCATGGACCCATCTAGATCGGTTTATAAGGCCCCAAGGCACCCAAGAGCCTCACTCCTCTCTCATTTTCCCCCAGCACACCTCCCTCACCTCCCCAGAGCCCTCTCTCCTCTTCCTCTGCCCTACCCAGCTTGAAAGAAGGAGAAAGGACAGCTTCGGCCTCCTCACAAAATTCGAGCACACCATCTCCCCCTTGCCCTCTCCCTCGCTGCATGTCACACTCCCGAACTCCCCTCCTCCCACTGGTGCTAATGGTGCTCATCTTGTGGACATGTAGGGACCACCACAGCCTCTCTGGCGATCTCCCGAGCGTGCACCGGCGGGCGTCGTCGCGCGAGCATCCTCCTCACATTGAAACACCCCGTGCCACCCCTCCATCGACTCCCCATCGAGCACTGCCTCGCCTTGACCCATCCCCGGCTCTCCTCCGCTCTCAGGTGAGCCTCCTCGTGCCTCTTTGCTTCGCCCTAGGGTTTACGACCTCGCCCTCGAGCTCGCGGGGAAAGACGATGGGCAGCCGTCAGATCCGTTCGGATCAGACGACCCCCACACTCCCATACCCCTTCGCCCCGTTGGGCCTTGACCCACGCCTCCAGCAGCCCCGAGTGGGCCTAACCCTCCCTTACTAGCCCACTTCTGCCCCAGATCCAGGCCATGACCTCCCTCCTCTCTTTTCTTTTTCTGTTCGTATAGACCCAGAAAAATACCCAGTTACTTTAAATTGAAATAAAAATGTAAAAGCCTTCAAAACCTCCAGATCTAAATTTTCTCAGGTGCCTGGATGTTTTCCCCAACATACAGACCAAGTTTCACACCAAAATAGTATATAAAAAAAATATGATAAATGTTCTCCCTAGATCTATCCTAAACACTAAAGATTTCCTCCAGAAAGAATTACCACTCCAAATGGAGTATTCCCATTTGTACAGAAAGTTATCACCCATACCTTTCCTATCCCACAGGCCCCTTGGTCATTTGCTTACTAGTTTGCCCCTGGCATAAATATTAGAAATAGGTCCTTCCTGCCTTCAGGAAGTTCTCTAGGTCAAACCAAGTGAGATTTTGACCTAATTCCAACTCCTGGTACACATATACACCCACATCTTTCATAACCCAGCAACTCATAGTTTTATGAGTCCCTGTTAAATTTTAGTGAATTAAACTCTTATATGCATGGTTTAATCACTAGTAAAATCACTACAGTATCTAGGTAACTCCAAAAAGGTCGATTCCAATTTATGAAGAAAGGTATTTTCATCACCTCACATGAGTCTTTGGAATCAACTAAAAAGCTTCTGTAAATTAAATCTGATGAAAAAGACAAATCCCATCCAGTACTGCCTTTGGGAATTTCTCAAGGGCATTCTGTTAATTGTTCTGAGGATATTCCAACTCCTCTTGTTTCATTCCACCAAATTCTACCAATTCACCTAAGGAAATAATTTTTGGAACTCCAGAAAAGTTCTGGTGAATTATTTCCTTAAACTAGGGTTTTATCCACTATAAAATCCATTATAAATCAAGGAAAAATGATAAAATAGTGAAACAAATTTTGTTGGCTCCATTTTATCAATACCTATCTGATGGTATTATTTTTATACACTGGTATCATACAGATCAAGTCCTCGAGCAAAAATCCTCTCATAGGTAGTTCCTAGACTATAAATCCAAAGGGAACCTTTCTCCCTAATACCTCCAAATCCTCTCCCAATCCAATCAAATCATACCTCCAACACCCTACTGATGTATATCATGTATTTATATTTTTATTTCTGGATGGTTTGATGCTTGTATGCCTTGTATTGATTGTGGTGTTGTTTGTTTGCATGTATGCTCAATAACGGTGATAGCTGCGATTGTGTGACGCCGAGAAGAAGGAAGCATCGAGTTATTCTTATTATTGATATTATTGGTTTTCTGGTATTCTAACAAGTCATGGGGCATCTCGCTGGTCACAGGCAAGCCACCTTCTTGCTCATAAGCCTTGTCCTATTATTTTATCTATGCATTTTTATCTACCTGTTTATGCAAAGTGCATTTGTTTTACTGTGATATGCTTTATATGGGGAATGTTTGGCTCCTCCAAATAATTACCCCTTAGTACCATTAGGTACAACCCATTTGTATAATACCTACCTTTCCTTAGTATGGTAGATGGTGGTTAACATCATAACCCCTTGGAGACCCCGTTTAGCCTAAACAAAAGTGTAGGATGGGAAGACCCCGGGAAAAGATTTACAAAATGTTTTAGAGAAAACCTTGGCGAGGCTTGGCCTACCAAGTGGTTTGTAAAATAAGAAGGGTTTTGTTTTACAAAAAGGTGGACAAGAGATGGAGGAAAAATGTTTACAAAAACACGCCCGGCTGTACAGGTCGTAATGCTTGAGCAATTAACCCGTGCAACCACATTACTCTGGAATGGGATGGGGCTGGGCTGAAAGATTGTCTAATCCGGTATAGGTGCCTCACACTACTACGGGGGTAAAAAATCCCCAGAGTGTGGGCCTCCTCTGTCCAACGGTCCATGCGTATCATCGACCGTGAGAAGGAATGAAGGGTCTACGGGCCTCCACGCGATACTATGAGACCCTCATTGAAAGCGCACACCCGTCGAGGTGCAAAACGTGCTTCGGTTGGCTGGTTACTATATAGGGTGTCCCGGTCTTGAGGGGATTAACCTCATAGGATAGGAACCTGTATCAGAGAGGGCATTCGGAAGGTCTTGACCAATTATTCGACCCACGATTGGTGTAGATCAGGGACGGGTAATCTATTCGAATAGCCGAGTCCTTGGTCATGAACGGTTGTGATGGCTGCTGTATGGGGGTGATGGTTTTGTTTTCAAAAAAGGATTTCGGAAAAGCAATGGTTCGAAAATGTTTTGACCATGGGATGGTCAGGAAAATGGAGGAAGGAATTTGGTCATGAGATGACCGGAAGGAGAAACAAATGGGTGACTCAATCCTAGTGTTTTCTTAAAACTTTTCAAAAAGGTTTCCAAAATGTTTTTAAAAAGTTTTTTTTTCAACAAAGATATAGAGACAGGCTATATCTACAAGAAAAACTAGTTTATAAAAGATCCTCTCTTGGAGCCATCCTACCACAACCATATTGCATATCCATTATTATTGTTATCTTAAGGTGGTTTGCGAGTACATTCAAATTACTCACCGGCATTGTCCCTAGCTATTTACTTGGCCAGATTGCAGAGGTTACGAAGTGACGAAGGTGCTGACGTCTATGCGAGCTAGGCCGTCTTCCCAGTCAGTTGATTGTAGGTTAAGGCATGACATGGGCTCTGCGATTGATGGCTTCCGCTATTGTTGTTGTATCGCCCTAATGGAAATTAATGTAAGTACTTGTATTCATTAATCATGGATGATGTAATGATACTTGTCAGTTATGCTCACGTTCACTGATCATGGGAACGTGAATTGCATGCATAACAGGTACTCTCGAACGGTAAATCCGGGATGCCACACACTAGAGGTGCTCTCCTTAGATAAACAACATGGCATGAAGGGTAAACAAATTACATCAGGGCAATTGACAGGAACTGAGCAAGGCATAACAATGCAATTACTAGTCAGAAAGATCCTATGAGATTCGACTAGGCAATACAACAAGATACATAGACCGCCATCCAACTGCATCTATGACTAGAGGTCCACCTTCAGGTTATCATCCGAACCCCCTCGAGTATTAAGTTGCAAGCAAAAGATGACTGCTTTAAGCAAAGTGTGTAAGGTAAACAGTCCACATGTTCCATGAACAAGATACCGTTGTTTTCTCCCTAGTAGCAACAACACATCTACAACTGAAGATATTATTGTCACTTCCCTTGGAAACTAGAGGCATGAACCCACTATCGAGCATAAATACCCCCTCTTGGAGTCACTAGCAACTACTTGGCCAAGATAGCTACTAACAACGGAGAGCATGCAAGATCACAAACAGCACAGACATGATAGAATCATAAAGACAAAACCATTAATCAAACCAACATAATAATCTCAATATCCATCGGATCCTCGCAAACACAACATGCATGATTACAAATAGATTAGATCTTGATCATGAACGGAGCTCACAAGATCTATACATGAAAGCACAAAGGAGGAGATACAACCATCTAGCTACTACATGGACCCATAGTCCAAGGTGGAACTACTCACGCATCATACCGGAGAGAAGGACTCCAGGATGATCTCTCCTCTGGCAGGGTGCCGCGAAGAACTTCAGATCCCCCCGATCTAGGGACGATGGTGGTAGCGGCTACAGACGGTTTCGTGGAGATTTGATCGGGTGCTTAGGGTTTCTGCATCGGGGGCTTCTTATAGGCGAAGGGGAAGGCCGAGGAGGCGACCAGGGGGGCAAACCCTAGCCAGGCGCGGCCCCACCCCTCGCCGCGCCTGGGGGGTCTGGCAGCCCTGGCCATCTTCCTCGTCTCCCCTCTAGACTTCTTGTTCCCCACAGAAAGTTATTGACTTTGACGTTTGTCCCGTCCAATTCCAAGAATATTACTTTACTAACTTTTCTAAAACCGAAAACAGTAGAAAACAGGCATCTGGCACTGTTGTAACTTGTTAATAGGTAAGTACCAGAAAACATGTAAAAAGCACCTCAAAGTGTAGACAAGTAAAGCAAAGTAGATACTAAACAAGCATGGAGCATCAAAAATTATAGATACGTTTCCAACGTATCAGTAGGCGTCGAGGAAGGAGAGGCGCTCACACCCTATGATGGAATCGATGATTTGATCGATTCATGGAAATGGGAAGTGGTTCTTCGGGCATTGTTTGTTAAGGGCCATGAAGTCCACACACATCCATAGGATGTCCATGTCCTTCTTTGGCACCAGCACGGGTTTAGCCACCCAGGTGCTCTTCTTGATTTCTCGGATGAAGTCGGCGTCGAGGAGTCTATTGACTTCCATACCGACCGCCTTGGCTCATTCTTGTGACAGTTGATGCAGCGACTTGTTGACTGGCCATCCGTCAGGATACATGTTGAGTGCGTTCTTGGTGAGTTTCCTAGGAACTCCTGGCATGTCCGCGGGACACCAGGCAAAGATCTCCTAGCGCTCATAGAGTAATTCGACGAGCACAAGTTCCTATGCGGAATTTAAATTTTTGTCGATGAGGGAGTTCTTGGTGGGGTTTGTCGGGTGGACCTGGATCTCCTTGGTATTAACCATGGATTCGAATGACTGATCAAGTGTGTTTATCTTGGTCACGAGGGGGAGGCTGGTCTCTATTGGCTCCTTTAGCCTTTCTAGTTTCTCCTATATGACAAAGGACTGGGAGATTCTGTAGAATTCCCTATCGCAGCTGTCGGACCTGGTGAAGCTCCCTGGAACGATGATGACGTCATTTGGTCCTGACATCTTTAGCAGGAGGTATGCATAATTTGGTACCGCTGTGAACCTTGCGAATGCCACGCGACCGAGGATGGCATGGTATTGTGATGGCCAGTCGACCACCTCAAACTCGAGACATTCATGCCTGAAGTTCTTGGGGGTGCCGAAGATGACGTCAAGCCATATTTTGCCTAGGGGGTAGGCTCCTTTCCTGGGAAAATGCCGTGGAATGTTGTGTCAGATGCCTCTAGGCTGGAGATTGGGATCCGCATGGCTTTAAGCTGGCGAACATGAGGTTGATTCCACTGCCATCGTCCATGAAGACCCTATTCATCTCAAAGCTACCTATCTACACCTCGATCACCAGAGCAGAGTGACCTAGGCAAGGGATTTGATGAGGGTGATCGTATCGGTTGAAGGTGACGCAGGATTCGGAGCCGCTGAGGTACTCAGGTATGGCTGGTGGGGAGGTGACGGCCAAGTTTATTTGGCGGGTGATTGTCTTCTGGATCATGTTAGATGGGCATCCCTTCTGGATCATGCCCATACTCCCCAGTGGGCGCGGGTACTGCTCTACTCCATTGCTTCGTGCCGGCGCAGGTGCATACTGCGCAGGTCCTCCAGGTGGTGGTGGTGGTGGTGGAGCACCATATGTAGTGGGTCCTAGGGTGGTGTCGTACCCTTGGTTTACCGCATCACGCTGTAGTTGGCCATAACCATCATGGAGTTTCTAGAACTCTCGAAAGTCCTTGAGCGAGTGACGGGATTTCCTTTTGCCGTCCTGTTTGTCGATGTAGCAGTGTGTGTTGCAAGTACATGCCAGTTTTTACATGGCAGAGGGTGCATCGTATCTAGTGCGGTGTTTCCACGCTTGCGTAGTTTTTTAGCTGTCGCGGTAGCTACTCCTACCGTATCCGTTGTTGCGATTGCCATTGTCACGGCGGTCGGCATAGCTAGCCATGACCATGTCGACTTCTTCGTAGTCGTTGTAACCGCGCATTCTTATTTTTCCTTTGCAGACGCGTCTACGGTCGAGGTTGTCCTCATCATTCGAGTGTACTCGGTTGTTGTGGATGGCATTTTCGCTGCCTTCCCAGCGTCTCGCGATGTCCAAGTGATTGATGGTCTTCGGCTTGGTGCGGCCTAGATTCACCTAAGCTCGCGACGTCTCAAACCACCGTTGAATGTGTCGATTGCCCTCTCCTCGGAGATATCCTCCGCAGAGTTTTTGATGATGGACCATCGTTGGATGTAGGAGCGGAGTGGCTCGCTAGGCTTTTGGCAGCAGGCGCGTAGCTCTCGATTGAAGTTGGACGCTTGTAGGTTCCCTTAAAGTTGCGGACGAAACTATACACCAACTCTTCCCAACTGCGGATTAATCCGGGAGGGAGGTTGTTGAGCCAGGCTCGTGCCACGCCTTTTAGCTGCAGCTGTGACATTTGACTGATGAGATGTGGTCATCAAGCCAAATCTTCCGCTCCTGGAGGCCACCGAACTTCGGGTTATCCGAAGGGAGTTTGAAGCCTTTGGGCATTCACGAATACGGCTCGGCTAAAGTATCCAGCGCTGTAGAACTCTGTGTCTTCGTCTTCTTACTTAGTGGAGCAAGCACATTTGGCATGCATCTTGTCAACTTTGCACTGTGTGAGCTCGTCGCGAGCGTCATAATTGCGGATCCTTCGCCGTGGGCTATAGCGTCGCCGCAATGGGTCATGACCATCCTCGTCGGATGAGGGAGAGCGATTCCTCGAGAATTTCACCGCTGCCTTCTTTGGTTCTGGAGTCGCTTCTCCGATCAGGGCGGCTCCTACGAGCCTGAGGCCCGCAATAGAGGACCGATGGACAGAGAATCGTGGATCCCCGACTGGTGATTGGTTGGTTAGTAGGTACATGGTAGCTACTATAACCGCGGCATGCGGCATTTTAGGCATCATATTGCCTTGCGAATCCACCGACATGAACGGTAAGTCGAGGACCTTGGTGGCTCCACGCCTTGCTTCTGGGCCCATATGCTCGAGCCAAAAACGCCTCTTGTGGGCGTCGCTGCCATTGTCCTTGGAAGAGGACCCACAGATGGAGGAGAGTGCTGCCCACCTGATGCTCGATTCATCGACTACTTGTTTGTGTTGCTCTAGTTGAGCATTCACTGCCTATTGGCGGTGGAATTCCTTCACCATGAGCCAATGGTAGGCCATCATCATGACGCGAGATGCGTCTTCTGGTAGGGGGTTACCTCTGAGGGATTCCCGAACTCTTTCCCATTCGGTGTCACTCAAATGGATATCAGGACGACCTGACTCTCCACCGTTGGTGGCGTTGGGGTTTTGAGGATTGGCCTCGTTGGGGTTTGCAGGATTGCCCCCGTTTCGGTGTCGGGGTTGGGCGAGTCAGTTCCGTTCCCGGTGTTGTCACGGATGTCATCGCCGACGGTGACAACGACACACATGTAGCAGTAGGAGAGATCATTGCTCCCTAGCTTTCTGACCCACAACCGTACGCCTCCTCGCCTTTCAGTGGATTGAATAGATCGGAGTTACAACTGCTATTTCTATATGAGTTGTAGATCGGCGTAGGTGCGTCAAGTTCACTCAGTGTGCCAATTGGTGGTGTCCATGAGGCAGGTGCGATCGTTGATGGCGTGACCCGCTCGGGGAGGCTAAGTGTGCCGATCGGGCCGACCTATAAGCATAGGCTCCCGATCATCATGTCGACTTTGTCTCCTACGGAATCGAAGGCCGGACGCATTGCCGACGAGTGGACGATGAATTCCATGGTGCCTAAGAGGAGATGGTTCTCTGACACGGAGGAGTCGTAGATCGCGGGTGATGGAGCTGTCATGATCGCAACATCAATGCTCCATGTTCCCATAGATGGCGCCAATTGACGAGGGTTAAACTCATCAATGCCCATCGTTATGGACTTGGGTTTTGAGGAAGAGGGGTGCACTGGAGATTGCGTTCGGCTAATAGAAAAGAAATGTGGGACACGAGGTTTACCCAGGTTCAGGCCCCTAGAGGGAAAACCCTACTCCTATTTGTCTACCCTTGATTATCGGTGAAACCGAAGGTCACAGGGGATGCGCAGATGATATTTGGCGGGTGTGTATGCTAGGGTTGAGATTGTCCTCCTCGCCGTGCCCTCCTGGCCTTTATAGGCAGGCCAGGTCTCGAGATAAGGTCAAGTCGATTACAGGTTAGGGTTTATCCTTTAAACTTTGTATCCAAA
This sequence comes from Avena sativa, assembly GCA_916181665.1. NCBI lineage: Eukaryota > Viridiplantae > Streptophyta > Magnoliopsida > Poales > Poaceae > Avena > Avena sativa. The sequence goes on along the minus strand of OV702285.1, from coordinate 163,855,512 downwards.
GCTAGCCATATCCTCCAAGGAATCGCATCCTTCATGGGCCTGAGTCACCGGAATCCTTCCTGGGCTTCGTTATCAAGGAAGGATCATCACGTGTGCTCCCGCTAGGCCAGACCGGATAGGCCAATATTGGGTAGCCGTAGGACATATCCATGACAATACCTCACCGAAGTGATACAACACCTCATCACAGTTTCTATCTAGCTTTGATCGAAACCAAGATTTTGGAGGTATCCGAACAGAAAATTCCATTCCAGTCTGTTGTATGCCTTCGTCATGTCAACTTTAAGAGCAAAAAAAGGGTTTTCACATGTTGTTGTCTAATAGTGTGGAGGCACTCATAGACAATCAGAACATTGTTAGACAAACACACTCTGACTTTCAGACATAATAGACAGCTTCAAACGATTAGCAAGGACTTTGGAAGCAGTCTTATAAAGCACATTGCATAAGCTGATGGGGCGGAAGTTTTTCAGATGTTCCAGATTCGTTACCTTTGGAATTAGCTAGTGATATTATAACTGAGCCAAACACGAGACCTCTCATGCCGCGTGGCGTTTGGAGGCAATGAAGATTTGTACAAATCTGGTGTAGCAAGTTCATGTTATTAGTTAACATGCCATATGATCTGTTCGACCTTGACTCTTATTTAATTCATGTCTCCATAGTTTTATGGTAAATTTTGTATTATGTACTCATGATCTTTAACTAAATTTTTTAAGTGCGAAATTTTTCAAAATAGGCTTTCGCTCCACTATATTAATATAGCAACCAACCGATACATTCACGGGGCCACAGTACAGGCAAGCTCAAACGAAAAAAAGAAAGGAAAAGAAACAATGCCCACAACTGCAGATAGACGAAACGAAAAAGGCTTGCAACTAGTGTTTCCACCAAAGATGTCCCATCATGCTCCTAGAGCTCCGAAATATCTCGTACTGAGCAACAGCTTAAACAAGGACTGCAACGATGACGACGCTGTTGCCCGAACATGTCCCCGTACGCTGGGGGGTGAGTGTGAAGGGGAACTCATGAAGAACTACAAGAAGGAATGGCGGCACCCAGGCGTCGCCCCGTTGATGTCAGAAGATCGACATGGATTTCTCCCGACTATTATATCATTTCTGCCCAATCATGCATTCAATTAATTATTCTATGCAACATATAGTTTGTGGCAGTACAAAGTTTGCAGTGCGTTCCATATTTCCATGTGGCACCAAAAACTGACTGTCCAAAGATTGATGCAAGGTAACTAGATACTACATTTCCGCGCATTTCCTGTTCTAACAAGGTTGCTACATATATATTTCTACTCACGGGGAAGATCCCTAGAGAACCATCTAGAGCATCGCCTTTGTCCGTGTCCTCTTGTCGAGGAAAGTACAAACCATATCATCTGAGAAAATCACTTAGAAAGTTTTGTGTTCTCATTTTCAGAATTGTTGGTTGGAGCAAAGATTTCCTACATCACTCTCTTATTCTACGAGCCTCTCACTCATTTTGTGCTCAATTTGTTCGACGCTTGGATCCAAACACCGTATTGGGATCCAGACCTGTTAGAGAATGCTATTTTCTTCCTTTAAGTCTTAGTGACTCCTTACTTTTTACAAACTTTGGAAAGTGACATTCCTTATGTAATGTTGAAGTGCCCGACCCCTCCTCCTCCCGTACCCGCGCGGCGGCGCCATGCCACGCCGGACGGACTCCCCTCCCCGCCGATCCCTCCCTCCCGTGGTCTCTCCTCCCCGCCGCCGCCGCCCGGATCGTCTCCAGGCAAAGACCTGGGGGCGTGGCGGCGGCGGCGGCGTCCCTGATCGCGATCTGGCGAGAAGCCGGCGGTGTCCGTCCCGGCTGGTTTGGCGGTGGTGTTGCGGTGAGCGGCGGCCGGTGATCCTTGGCCCAGATGGCAACAGGCGGCGACAGGGATATGGGCCTAGCCGCGATCTGTCCCGTACGTTGACCTCGACGCCGGCGCCCAGACGACCCGGGCCTTGTCCGTGACACTAGGGCACTTGGGGCATCTGCCCCCAGCATGGTGGTGGTGACCTCCTTCTCCGTCAGAATGGTCGGCCGGGTGGTCTTGTCGTCTTGCGACGGATCCTGCTAGTTTCCGGTAGGCGTGAGGGCTGCTGGCTCGGTTTCAATAAAGGAGGTGGTCCTAGATCCCTCTCAAGCCAAGACGATGATCTGCCTGATGTTGGTCTCCATTGATTTGGTTTCTGTGTCATGTTCCGGAAGGCTCCGTCGGCGAACTCTATAAGTGCTATCATGCTGTGAGTTTGCTTGAAGGATTGAATTCGGTCGTACGCACCCATGTTTTACCCTGACCGTTTGGTTTCAGAGGGTGTGCTTCGAAGCTTTGTTGGATGTTATTATCATGGGGAATGTTCTCGTTCCATGGTGCTCACAGAGAAAGTCATGGAGACCGAGATCTGAGGACAGACAATGGTGGTTCGAGTCTGGGTGGTGATGAGGAATTGGCTAGGTGACTTGTGAATTGGAGCAGTGACATGCAAGTGGGGGCGACTGCACAGGAGAGGTTCATGGTCCTTGTTAGAATTATGCCCTAGAGACAATAATAAAGATGTTATTATTATAATTCTTGTTCATGATAATATTTATATTCCATGCTAGAATTGTATTAAGCGGAAACTTTAATACTTGTGTGGTTTGTGAACAACACTGTGTCCCTAGTACGCCTCTATGGACTAGCTCATTGATTAATGATGGTTAAGGTTTCCTAACCATAGACATGAGTTGTCAATTGATAATGAGATCATATCATTGGGAGAATGATGTGATGGACATACCCAAACTAAGCGAAGCAATTAGATCGTGTCATCGTGTTCATCTTTGCGAAGCTTTTCTTATGTTAAATATTGTATTCCTTAGACCATGAGATAATACAACTCCCTGGTATCGGAAGAAAGCTTTGAGGTCATCAAACGTCATCCTATGAGAGGGTGATCATAAAGGTGTCTCTCAGGTGATCGGAAAGTACCTGTTGGGTTGTATGTATCGAGATGGGATTTGTCCCTCCCAAGTCGGAGAGATATACTTCGGGCCCACTCGGTAATCGATATCAACACCGCTTGCAAGCATGTGGTTAAGGAGTTAATCACAAAGTGATATAGGATTACAGAACGAGTAAAGTACTTGCTGTGAACGAGATTGAACTAGGTATGACGGACCGACGATCAAATCTCGGGCAAGTAAAATATCGCGAGACGAAGGGGATATATATGGGATTTATTGAATCCTGGCATCGTGGTTCATCCGATATGATCATCGATGAATGTGTGGGAGTCAATATGGGTTTCCAGACCCCGCTGTTGATTATTGATAGAAGATCATGTCTGCATGTTCTCGAACCCACAGGGTCACACACTTAACGTGTCTCGACTCTAGGATAGATTGGATAATTGGTTTATGAGTTTTTGTTCGGAGTCTCGGATGGGATCCGGGACATCACGAGAGGTTCCGGAGTGGTCCGGAGAATAAGATTCATATAAGGCAGTGCAGTTTTTGGAGTTCGGAATTGTTCCTGGTTAATCGGTATTGTACCGGAAGCTTCTAGAACCTTCCGGAAGGGGACCAACGTGGCCCCACCTTCCGGGAGGGGGCATGGGCCTATGATGGAGTGCCCTGGCTGCATTGGGCCAGGGGCACAAGGCCCCATAGGGCCCAGCCGGCCAAGAGGGGATAAACCCTAGCTTGGACCTTCTAGAAGGGGGGGGGGGTTTCCTTGCCCCCCACTCTTCCTCCTTTGGCCGCTGGTTTTGGCTTGGGGGAGGGGCTAGGGCTGCCGCCCACCCCTCTATATAAAGAGGGCTAGGGGCGCACCACCCCCTACACCTTCCCCTCAAGCCAGTCGCCCTGCTTCCCTCCTCTCTCTCTCCCTCCCGACTGCGTGTAGGCGAAGCCCTGCTGCAGAAACTCTCCACCAATTGTACCGCGTCGTCGCGTTGTAGATCCAACCCATCTCTCCACCATACTTGCTGGACCAAGGAAGGAGGAGACGTCTAGGTGCTGCACGTGTGCATCTCACGGAGGCATCGCCACTTGTGGTGCTAGATCGGATATCGCGAGGAGGAGAGGCGAGTACGACTACATCACCCACGTTCCGACGAACGTTCCGCTGTGCGAATCTTCAAGGGTATGAAGATCTAATCCAATCTCTCTCGTTGTTTGCATCTCCTAGATTAGATCTTGGCTTTCCCTCTGTTTGCATCCGTAGAAAATTTTGATTTACTATGCCGCGAAACCCTTCAGTGGTATCAGAGCTAGATCTATGCGTAGATGTGTTTCACGAGTAGAACACAACATGGTTGTTGCGGGCGTTGATGTTTTCTGTTGCAAGCCTCTTGTTTGTGTTCTTCTTATGACGCGGGATAGTGAGATTGAAGCGGTCCAGGCCAACCTTACGCGACGTCGTTCGCGAGACCGGCTCCGCACTTGACGTGTGGCTTGTTCCACACATGCGGCTGGTGGATGTCAGTTTCTCTCACTATAGTTGTCATGGGATCTACACCGGAGTTTGGCGACCATAATATCACCGTTGTGGCTTTCCGTAGGTAAGAATCGTTCTTAGCATCTACTCCCATAAGCCACGTAAAACATGCAACAACAAAGTAGAGGCATCTAACTTGTTTTTGCAGGGAGTGTTTTCTGTGATATGGTATGGCCCAAGATGTGATGTGTATATTGTATGCGATGATCATGTTTTGTAATGTTTCACGACTTGCATGTCGATGAGTACACAACCGGAAGGAGCCATATGGTTGTCTTTATAATTGTGTATGACTTGTGTGTCAACTTCTTATACGCCGTGTAATAGTTTCACTTTATCGCTAAGTAGTTAGCAATAGTTGTAGTTGCTATTCGTGGTGGAGGCAATCATGGTGGAGTGATGGAGATCATGCCGACACGCACAAGATGGAGATCATTGCGCGAAGATTGGCTATACCATGTCACATTAAAGTTATATGCATGTGATGTTTATCCTTTTATGTATCTTATCATGCTTAGATCGCGACGGTAGCATTATAAGATGATTCCTCACTTAAAGATCAAGATAAAAACTGTGTTCTCCCCAAGTATGCACCGTTGCAAAAGTTCGTCGTGTCCAAGCATCACGTGATGATCGGGTGCTGTAGACTCTATGCTCACATACAACGGGTGCAAGCCAGTTTTGCACACGCGGAAATACTTGGGTCTAACTTGACGAGCCTAGCATGTACAGACATGGCCTCGGAACACATGAAACGAAAGGTTAAGCATGAGTCATATGAATGATATGATCGACACTTTGTTGTCCACCATTGAAACCACATCTCTTCTCGTGAAGATCGGATTAGGTGTGGGGAATTTGGATCGTGTTCACTAAACAACTTGAGGGATGTTGAATTTAGTGGGAGTTCATCTAGTAATTTGATTAAAAGTTGAACTAGTTATCATGAACATAGTCTAATTTGTACTTGCAAATATTGTAGATCAAATGGCTAAGTCCAACTTCAACTTCAACGTTTTTGCTGAGAAAGAAAAGCTTAAAAACAATGGGTCTAACTTCACCAACTGGTTCCGCAATCTGAGAATCATTCTCTCTGGCGGTCAAAAGGACTATGTCCTTGAGAATGCGTTAGGTGACGCCCCTGCTGCTACTGCGCTGGCTGATGAGAGAGCTGTCTATCAGTCGCGCAAAGATGATTATGGTGTGATTAAGAGCACCATGTTGTTTGCTATGGAATCGGACCTTCAAAATCGTTTTGAAGACTATCCCGGGCCCTTTGAGATTCTCGAGGAGCTGAAAACCATGTTTCAGACTCAAGCCCGTTCTGAGAGATATGAGATCTCTGAGAAGTTCTTTAACTGCAAGATGGAGGAAGGGAGTTCCGTTAGTGAGCACGCGATTAAGATGTCGGGCTACACTCAACGCCTTGAGCAACTGGACTGCAAGATTCCAGAGGAGATCAAGATTGACAGGGTTCTGCAATCACTCCCTCCCAGCTACAAAAGTTTTGTAGTGACTCACAATCAGATTGGTTCCACTGATACGATCACCGAGCTCTTCGCAAAGCTGAAGGCTGCGGAGGTGGACATCAAAAAGGATAATCATGTGTTGATGGTCAACAAGCCCCCCACCTTCAAGAAAGGTAAGGGTGCAAAGAAGCCCTTCAAGAAGGGCGGCGGCAAGCGCACTGCCCCTGCTAAGAAGAAGCTCAAGTCTGGTCCTAAGCCGGACACTGAGTGCTTCTATTGCAAGGGCAAGGGTCACTGGAAGCGCAACTGTCCGAAGTACTTAGCGGACAAGAAGGCTGGCACCATCAAAGGTATATTTGATATACATGTTATTGATGTTTTCCTTACTATCCCTCGTTGTAGTGCCTCGGTATTTGATACTGGTTCAGTTGCTAATATTTGTAACTCGAAACAGGAGCAACGGAATAGACGGCGGCTTGCGAGGGATGAGGTGACGATGCGCGTTGGCAACGGATCAAGAGTTGATGTGATGGTCGTCAGCACGCTCTCCTTAGTTTTACCTTCGGGATTAGTTTTAAACCTCAGTAAATATTATTATGTGCCTGCGTTGAGCATGAACATTATTTCTGGATCTTGTTTATTGCAAGACGGTTATTCATTTAAATCGGAGAATAATGGTTGTTCTATTTATATGAGTAACATCTTTTATGGTCATGCACCTATTGTGAATGGTTTATTTCTTCTAAATCTTGAAAGGGATGAAACACACATCCATAACATTGAGGCTAAGAGATGCAAAGTAGATAGTGATAATACTACTTATTTGTGGCATTGTCGTCTAGGTCATATTGGTGTAAAACGCATGAAGAAACTCCATTCTGATGGACTTTTGGATTCTCTTGATTTTGAATCATTTGACACATGCGAACCATGCCTCATGGGCAAGATGATCAAAACCCCGTTCTCCGGTATGATGGAGCGAGCAACGGACTTGTTGGAAATCATACATACCAATGTATGCAGACCGATGAGTGTTTTGACGCGCGGTGGATATCACTATTTTCTCACTTTTACCGATGACTTGAGAATATATGGGTATATCTATTTAATGAAACATAAATCTGAAACATTTGAAAAGTTCAAAGAATTTCAGAATGAAGTGGAGAACCATCATAACAGAAAGATTAAGTTTCTACGATCCGATCGTGGAGGTGAATATTTGAGTTATGATTTTCTCACGCATCTTAAAGCAAGTGGAATCGTTTCACAACTCACGCCACCCAGAACACCACAGCGCAATGGTGTGTCTGAACGCCAGAACCGAACCCTATTAGATATGGTTCGATCGATGATGTCTCTTACTGATTTGCCATTATCATTTTGGGGTTATGCATTAGAAACTGCTGCATTCACTTTAAATAGGGCACCATCTAAATCCGTTGAGACGACACCGTATGAACTTTGGTTTGGTGCTAAACCTAAGTTGTCGTTTCTTAAAGTTTGGGGATGCGAAGCTTACGTCAAGAAGTTGATGCCGGACAAGCTCGAACCCAAAGCGGAGAAATGCGTCTTCATAGGATACCCTAAGGAAACTATTGGGTATACCTTCTATCACAGAACCGAAGGCAAAGTGTTTGTCGCAAATAACGGTTCCTTTCTTGAGAAGGAGTTTCTCTCGAAAGAAGTGAGTGGGAGGAAAGTAGAGCTAGACGAGGTTATTGAACCCTCTCTTGAATTGGAGAGTAGCGCAGCACCTGAAATTGTTCCAGTGCCGCCTGCACCAACAATAGAGGAAGCTAATGACAAGGATCATGAATCTTCGGACGATGCTGCTACTGAACGTCGCAGGTCGACAAGGTCGCGTGCCCCTCCTGAGTGGTACGACAACCCTGTCTTGACTGTCTTGTTGGTAGAAGACAGTGAACCTACGAACTATGAGGAAGCGATGATGAGCCCAGACTCTGAGAAATGGCTAGAAGCCATGAAATCCGAATTGGGATCCATGAGCGAAAACCAAGTATGGACTTTGGTGGACCCTCCTAGCGACCGAAAGGCCGTTGAGCGCAAATGGATCTTCAAGAAGAAAACGGACGCGGATGGTAATGTTACCGTCTATAAAGCACGGCTTGTCGCGAAAGGTTTTCGACAAGTTCAAGGTGTTGACTACGATGAGACTTTCTCTCCCGTAGCGATGTTTAAGTCCATTCGGATTTTATTAGCAATTGCTGCGTTTCATGATTATGAAATATGGCAGATGGATGTCAAGACTGCGTTCGTCAATGGCAACATTGATGAAGAGTTGTATATGATGCAACCCGAAGGTTTTGTCGATCCTAAGGATGCTGATAAAGTATGCAAACTTCAGCGTTCCATTTATGGACTGAAGCAAGCATCTCGGAGTTGGAACCTTCGTTTTGATCAAGTGATCAAGAGCTTTGGATTTGTTCCAAATTGCTACGAAGCTTGCATCTACAAGAAAGTGAGTGGGAGCTCGATGACATTTCTGGTACTATATGTGGATGACATATTGATTATTGGAAATGACATTAACATGCTTAACGATGTGAAGATTTATTTGAACAAGTGTTTTTCAATGAAAGACCTAGGTGAAGCTGCTTATATATTGGGCATCAAAATCTATAGAGATAGACAAAGACGCCTGATAGCTTTAAGCCAGAGTACATACCTAGACAAAGTTCTGAAAAGGTTCAGAATGGAAAAGCAAAGAAAGGTTCAGTGCCTATGTTGTCAGGTAAGATATTGATCAAGGCTCAGTGTCCAGCTACGGTAAATGATAGGGAAGCTATGAGCAAAGTGCCTTATGCCTCGGCCATAGGTTCTATCATGTATGCCATGTTGTGTACTAGACCGGATGTGTCCAATGCTCTTAGTTTGACGAGCAGATATCAAAGTGATCCAGGAGTGGAACACTGGACAGCCGTGAAGAACATCCTAAAGTACCTAAATAGGACTAAAAAAATGTTCTTAGTCTATGGGGGTGATGAACAGCTCGTCGTAAAAGGTTACGTCGACGCTAGTTTTGACACCGACAGGGATGATTCTAAATCTCAGACAGGATACGTGTATATTTTGAATGGAGGAGCTGTGAGCTGGAGAAGCTGCAAGCAAAGCGTGATCGCGGGATCTACAGTAGAAGCGGAATACATGGCTGCTGCAGAAGCGTCAAGTGAAGGAGTTTGGATCAGGGAACTTCATCACTGAGCTTGGCATGGTTCCAAGTGCATTGGACCCACTGGAGATATTGTGCGACAACACTGGCGCCATAGCACTCGCTAAGGAACCAAGATATCATCCAAAGACCAAGCATATCAACTGCAAGTTTCATATAATCCGAGATTATATAGCAGATGGAGATCTAAAGATTAGCAAAGTACATACAGATATGAATGTCGCAGATCCATTGACTAAACCTCTTCCACGTGTAAAACATGATCAGCACCTCAGTGCCATGGGTGTGAGATTGTTGCCAAATGTAAACTAGATTATTGACTCTAGTGCAAGTGGGAGACTGTTGGAATTATGCCCTAGAGGCAATAATAAAGATGTTATTATTATAATTCTTGTTCATGATAATGTTTATATTCCATGCTAGAATTGTATTAAGCAGAAACTTTAATACTTGTGTGGTTTGTGAACACCACCGTGTCCCTAGTACGCCTCTATGGACTAGCTCATTGATTAATGATGGTTAAGGTTTCCTAACCATAGACATGAGTTGTCAATTGATAATGAGATCATATCATTGGGAGAATGATGTGATGGACAGACCCAAACTAAGCGAAGCAATTAGGTCGTGTCATCGTGTTCATATTTGCGAAGCTTTTCTTATGTCAAATATTGTATTCCTTAGACCATGAGATAATACAACTCCCTGGTATCGGAAGAAAGCTTTGAGGTCATCAAACGTCATCCTATGAGAGGGTGATCATAAAGGTGTCTCTCAGGTGATCGGAAAGTACCTGTTGGGTTGTATGTATCGAGATGGGATTTGTCCCTCCCAAGTCGGAGAGATATACTTCAGGCCCACTCGGTAATCGATATCAACACCGCTTGCAAGCATGTGGTTAAGGAGTTAATCACAAAGTGATATCGGATTACGAAACGAGTAAAGTACTTGCTGTGAACGAGATTGAACTAGGTATGACGGTACCGACGATCAAATCTCGGGCAAGTAAAATATCGCGAGACGAAGGGAATATATATATGGGATTGATTGAATCCTGGCATCGTGGTTCATCCGATATGATCATCGATGAATGTGTGGGAGTCAATATGGGTTTCCAGACCCCGCTGTTGATTATTGATAGAAGATCATGTCTGCATGTTCTCGAACCCACAGGGTCACACACTTAACGTGTCTCGACGCTAGGATAGATTGGATAATTGGTTTATGAGTTTTTGTTCGGAGTCTCGGATGGGATCCGGGACATCACGAGAGGTTCCGGAGTGGTCCGGAGAATAAGATTCATATAAGGCAGTGCAATTTTTGGAGTTCGGAATTGTTCCGGGTTAATCGGTATTGTACCAGAAGCTTCTAGAACCTTCCGGAAGGGGACCAACATGGCCCCACCTTCCAGGAGGGGGCATGGGCCTATGAGGGAGTGCCCTGGCCGCATTGGGCCAGGGGCACAAGGCCCCATAGGGCCCAGCCGGCCAAGAGGGGATAAACCCTAGCTTGGACCTTCTAGAAGGGGGGGGGGTTTCCTTGCCCCCCACTCTTCTCCTTTGGCCGCCGGTTTTGGCTTGGGGGAGGGGCTAGGGCTGCCACCCACCCCTCTATATAAAGAGGGCTGGGGGCGCACCACCCCCCTACACCTTCCCTCAAGCCAGTCGCCCTGCTTCCCTCCTCTCTCTCTCCCTCCCGACTGCGTGAAGGCGAAGCCCTGCTGTAGAAACTCTCCACCAATTGCACCGCACCGTCGCGTTGTAGATCCAACCCATCTCTCCACCATACTTTCTGGACCAAGGAAGGAGGAGACGTCGAGGTGCTGCACGTGTGCATCTCATGGAGGCATCGCCACTTGTGGTGCTAGATCGGATCGGATCGCGAGGAGGAGAAGCGAGTACGACTACATCACCCACGTTCCGACGAACGTTCCGCTGTGCGAATCTTCAAGGGTATGAATATCTAATCCAATATCTCTCGTTGTTTGCATATCCTAGATTAGATCTTGGCTTTCCCTCTGTTCGCATCCGTAGAAAATTTTGATTTACTATGCCGCGAAACCCTTCAGTCCTACCTCTCAGGGTGAAAACCCAGGGTCTGGCCTTAATTGGTTGTGCCTGGCAATGGCCTTGTTGAAGGTATTGTTTTAAGAGCGCGGACTTTCTTCAGGGTGAAAACCTAGATCTTTGATCGGGCGATGACGGTATTTGTGCACTGTTCCCTTCTTGGAGGCGTCGTTTTTGGAGAATCTGTACTTCTGGTGCTGTCTTAGTGGTGGTAGTACTGCTTTTTCAATGAATGAGTCACTGTAGCGGGACTTTTCTTTTTTGTAATTTTTCTTTCTTTCTTTTGGCTGTGTGCATCCGTGTGACCGCTAGGGTAATGCGTTGTTGCAGAGGCTGTGTGTAATTGGTATTATCTGATATTAATATATGCTCGTTTCCAAAAAAAAAATGTAATGTTGAAGTAACATACATTGCCTGTGTGAGATATGATTAAGTTCATACAACAATTCTGTTAGATATTAGTCATAATTTTTATGTTAAATATCTTGCGCCAGCTACGAAATATCCTCCAATTATTGCTTCTTCATTCTCAACAAGGCAAGGAGCAGATATACTGAAGCCTGTTGAATTATGGCCGCCACGGGGGACAGCTCGCCGATGCCGCCTTGATCTCCCACCTCCAGCCACCTCCGCCTCCGCCCTGTCCAGATCTGGTATCCTCTCCGCGTCCTCCCTCTGTCCACCTCAAGGTCGACCGCTATCGTCGCCGGGGGTCACCGCCCTCCTCTACTTCGTGCCTTGTCCTATCTCGTCAGCACCTCCGTGAGCTCCACGACGTGATCTCTGGCTCTGCAACCTCTGCCTCCTCCGACCCCAGCCGGTTGCAGCTCAGCCTCCGTGGAGCTCCATCGACGGCAGCAGCTCTAAGGTATCATGATGCGGTGAATGGGGCTCTCGCGACCTCGTCTGCGGCTGGTCCGTGCGTGCCGCCACCGTCCAGACCTCCTCTGGTCGGCCTCCACTGCTGGTTCGGCGACTAGTTTAGGAGCCCGTACTGTGGCCTCTCTCTTCTCTAGCTGCCCGAGAGCCAAAGCTCCTCCTACAGCCTCAGCTTCGGCCTTCCATGACGTGGGTGAGGTCATCCGGAGCCTGTAGCCTGCTGCACCTGCCGTCGCACTTGCTGCTGCTGTGTCGCTCGTGCACCGGAGGTCTGACCCCCACCATTGGAGGAATGCGGGTGCCTGCGGTGGTGCCGTCTTTACAGCCGTCGCCTCTCCATCCTAGTGGGATTCCACCCCGGTGTGTGGGTATGGTAACAAGGGCCTCCCTCCATGTCGACGATGATGAGATTGATGAGGAGTTGGCCACATTGACGCTACCGGATGGTGCGCGTGTGCTGCAGGACACCCTATTTGCCATCCGTTGCGGTAGCGTTGCACCCCTGGAGGTCGACGGGCAGGTTGATGAGTGGCTCTCTAACGACGAGGTTGATGACAGGAGCGAGGCGTGCTACGTTGGTCTTGTAGCTGTTGAAGATGTTGTCTGCAATGCTGTAAACTTGTCCTTGCCGCCTTCGCTAGTGACCCTCCTTGGCATGCCTGCTTGGGTCTCCAGCTCCGGCGCTACCATCGACGACGAGGCTGGCAAAGAGGAGTTGGCCTCTCGGACGCAGCCACCTATTTTGACTTCGACTTTGTCGGTCCCCTTCGTCGCGATGCAACCCTCTTTGTGGGCTTCTGCAACTGAGGATGACGAGGACAGTGATGATGAAGAGCTGGCCCCTCAGACGCCACCGACTGCCAAGTTTTCCGCTGCTACTATTGATGGCGAGGTCGAGGGCAACATGGTGAAGATGTCCTGCACTGCAGGTTCCTCCGATGGAGATGAGGAAGGTTGGGTATAGGTGGGTCAGGGCGGCCGCCCTGACTGCGAGCCATCGTCTTTGCTTCAAAAGGAAGGGCTCGAGCGTAGTCTCGCGTTCAAGCGTTGGGCTCATGGGAGATGCTTGTGATGGCTAACGTGGAGCCTGTTGGGAACCCCAAGAGCAGGGTGTGAAGCAGCACAACAGCAAGTTCTCCCTAAGTAAGAAACCGAGATTATCGAACCAGCAGGAGGAAGGAAACGTCACACAGGTGTTGCAAGCAATGCGGAAACCTGCACAACACAGACTCAAGACTTTGCCCCAACGAATTAATGAGGTTGTCAAGCTCACCGGTTTACTGTAACAAAGGATTTAACATATGGTGTGGAAGGTAATGGTTTGCAGCAAGTAAAGAAGTAACAGTGAGACATGTATCAATGGTAAATATTGGACCGGGATCCATATTTCACTAGAGGTTCTCTCCTTAGATAAACAACATGGCATGAAGGGTAAACAAATTACAGCACGGAAATTGACAGGAACTAAGCAAGGCATAACAATTCAATACCAGACAAAAAAATCCTATGAGATTCGATTGGGCAATACAACAATATACATGGATCGCCATCCAACTGCATCTATGACTAGAAGTCCACCTTCAGGTTATCATCCGAACCCCCTCCAGTATTAACTTGCAAGCAATAGACAACTGCTTTAAGAAAAGTGTGTAAGGTAAACAATCCACTTGTTCCATGAACAAGAGACCGTTGTTTACTCCCTATTAGCAACAGAACATCGACAACCGAAGAGATTTATGTCACTTCCCTTGGAAATTAGAGGCATGAACCCACTATCGAGCATAAATACCCCCTCTTGGAGTCACTAGCAACTACTTATCCAAGATCATGCAAGATCACAAAAAACACAGACATGATAGAATCATAAAGACAAAACCATTAATCAATCTGACATAGTAATTGTAGGGGTTCGTAGCATGGAAAACAAAAAATTCTACCGCATGCACACAAACAAGCCAAGATCTATCTACTAGATTGTAGCAACGAGTCGATTAGAGTACTCACCCTTGAAGATTCCAAAGCAGTTAAAGAGAGAAGATTCTCGTGGGTGATGTAGTCATACACTTGCCGATCTCAAGATCGCGTAGACGATCCTTCCGAAACTATGTTCCGGCAGCGCTTCCGCAGTCGGTCACACGTTCGATACTCGATGAAGACCTTCTTGTCCCTTGTTCCAGCAAGCAGCGGAGGTTGTAGTTCTCCCCTCGCGATTCCAGCAGCACGATGGCGTGGTGTCAGAAGTAGAGGGAAAATCCTGCAGGGCTTCGCCTAATCCGGAGCAGGTTATGGTGGATCTAGGGTTTCCAGCGATCTAGGGTTTAGAGAGCCGGAGAGGAGGAGGTGGAGTCAGCGGCGTCTAGGGCGGTGGCGACAATCCGGCGGCGGCGCGGCGCCGGCGCTAGGTGGGGAGGGGCTGGTGGTGTGTGTCCTTGGGGCACCCCCTCCCCTCTATTTATGAGAGGGAGGGCACCTTGGGAGAGGGGAGTTTGAATTATTCCCCAACTCCCTCTCCTAGTTGGCTTGTGGTGGAGGGAAAGAAGGATTCTTTCCTTCCTCCACTAGGAAACATTGTCCCAGTTTGACTTTTCAAACCTGTCTTTTGACTTTCAATTTGGAGATTAATTTGTCTCTTGTAAATGCCCAACCAAGTGACCTAGGACATAATCCAATCATTCCACTTATCCATGACACATTCATGTACCCTTCCCCTTCCGGTCCGGTGAACCTTCTAGACCCTTATAGAACCTCCCCGATGGAATCATCGAAATCATTTCCAAACTCTTTCCTTATATGAATCTTATTCTCCGGACCATTCCGGATCTCCTCATGATATCCCGGATCCCATCCGAGACTCCGAACAACATTTGGTCTCCCTACTTACATTCCATATTGTAAGGTTCCCAACCTTTAATAAGGTAGAGATCCCTGTGTTTACAATGCTAGTCCCTGGATCAATAGCTAGCATCCACAGTTAAGATGTAATATCAAGAAACAAAGGTCATAATACAACTTTATAACCAGGAATAAAATAATTTATTACATCTTACATAGCTCATTTGGCTATCTCATTACAATGCAGCAGAATATAACAATAGCATGGGGTCCTTCATCTTCAAAGTGCCACAGGCAGACATGTTGGTTGTAGACTTGTAATCCTAAATCAATAACTTCTCTAACATCAAACAAACCTGAACATAATAAGTTACAGCCACAAGGGTCAATACATTTGAATTGTATTGGCAAGTGATACTATGGTAGTATAGTGGAGTCTATCATCTATATGCATTTCGCTAAGTGGAGCTTAGGCTTGCTTTGCTCAAAATAGATTTTCCTTATCATTTGAAAACTCTAAGTTTTTGTTTGACAAAATCTTTCCCAAGGCATCTCCCAATAGAAATTGGTGATCCTTCAACCCTTGTTCAATCCCAAGTTTTTAACTTAGAAATTGGGATGAGGAGATTATTGATAGCTTCCATGTCTTGATGCTCAAATTGTCCTTTGCCAGGGACATGGCTAAGTACTTAGATTTTACACTCTGCAGAGGTTGTGCACTTTCCCCACAAGACGTGGTTTCACCAAGACAAGATCTTTCAAAAGCCTTCCCTTAGACCAAAATGAACGCGTTCCAACGTATCATTCCCCTACCACCAACTGTCCATTTGGCTAAGTTATTGCAACCTATATGATCCAGGCAGAGCCCATAGTGCCAAGTGGCTGCACTTGAAGCTTCTCAACATTTGACATCTCAAATCTCTTTGTTCCTGGGTGGCCATCTACAAGTGAGATACACAAGGTAAACCATAGAAATGGGCCTTGTGAACCACTCAACACAAACCATTCCTTCCATTCCACCCAGGTGATTCATTCACTTAGTTGTTTTATTAAACAAAACACAAGTCCTCAGACTTAGAAATTTTTCCATAGCATGAATATATATTCCACCCTTGTTTTCTACTAGATAATCTAAGCATAATAGTAGTAGGAATCTTAACTTAGGAAATTTCTACTAAGGTTTCATCTACTAGGATTTCCCATGGCATAGTTTATACTTAGCAAAAATTCCATGCAAGTCCTACTTAGAAATATCACTAATGCATAGTGAAAATATTGGGACAAAAGTATGAAGCATCACTTGCCTTTTTGGTAGAGTATAAGTTCACTCCTTGTCTTTGCAATGATCACACTCTTCAAATCACTACAATTCAATCAACTAAGGCACAATTTCAATCTACCATTCAAGCAACATCACATAAAATAATAGCAACAAAACAATGCATGCAAGCATGCTAAAGATTGTTTTATTTGGATAAGTGGTTTCTAATAGGTTATAAACATTTGAAAACACCTAATGGTCATTATATAAAGCGGCAAAGTTATTAGCAAAAGATTTCACTTCATAAACCATTTTTAAACCAAGTCATTATTTTATGTGGTTGAAAATGTCTTTAGCAAAGTAATAATTTTTATAGGGTTCACCAAATACATTTTCAAACCATAAAACTTGGTGTTTAGGGTCAGAGAGTTTAAATCAAAACATTTCCCAAGGGTTTTCGTCCAAAATCATTTTTAACAATTAAACCATATTTTTATTTGGCTAGAAATGTTTTAATTCAAGGTTTTATTCTTTTGCTTCACCAAATATGTTTTTGAAATCACGAATTGATTTCTATGGTTAGTAGGTTCAAAACAAACCATTTGCCAAAGATTTTATCCCCAAAATCTTTTTAGAACAATTTTTATATTCTAAACATGCATACACAAGTTTATGCAAAAACAATCAATTTAACAGAAGCATTTTACTAAAAAAAGTGCATGGTCAGAAAGTACTTGTCTTGCTGATTCCATTGATATAAAATTTGTAAAATTTGGACGTGTGGTTTAAAAGTTATGGATTTTTCAAATTGGAACATCAATTAGACAAGTTTCTGTTTTTAAAACGAACTCCAGGCCACGTGTCTAGTTCTTATGCGCCCATACCGGTTCGCACGGATCGGGCTCTGTGAGGCGTTGGATCTAAGTTGGATCGAGCGGCGCAGATCAATCAAAAACGGTTCGTTAAGTTAATCTATCACAACCACAGGATTAGCATCTAACGACTCTCAATGCTCTGACCATATACTAGCGGTGCTGGCGGTGGCGACTGGCGGCGGAGCGGCCTGGCGGTGGCGTCGCCGGCGATGCAGGAAGCGAGAGAGAGTGGGGGAAATCTCACTAGGTTCGCAGAGTCGCGGTGATGCTCAAGGTGCTCGCGAGAGTGCAAGGGGCGCACGGGGTCACTGGCGATTCCTCGTCGGAGTTCTCTCTGGCGACGGTTGCCCTCGGTTGAAGACGAAGGTGACGCTACGGTGCATGCCAGAGCAAGTAAATGATGCAGTCAGATGTGTAAGATCGCGGTGAGCACGCGTGTGTGAAAAAGAAGGAGAGGCGCGGTCAGATTTTACCTCGAATGCTCATCGGAGATATGGCAGACCACAGCGGCGCTCAGACGTGGACGAAGTCGAAGTTCTAGGGCACGCGCGGTCAGACGGGCGATACTGGGAGATGCAGTGAACAATGGGGAGCACGCTCGTTTGCTGTAGCGAGCGAGAGGTGGCGTAGACTAGCCGGAATTTCTCGCGGAGCTCGCCGGAGACAGAGGCGGTGTGGCTCCGAATTGAAACAGCCCTAGGGCAGAGAGGGCCGGGCGAGAGAGGGTAAATGGGGAGGGAACGCAGGCGCTTAAGAGATCTTGGTCGCGGGGCTGTTAAATGGAGTAGTTACTGTGTATTAACGCGAGGAAACAGCGACAAAACGGCCGGGGAGGAAAGAGGGGGCGCGGTCAGCGGCGGGTGAAGACGATGCTGACGGGGCTGTGGGGTCGCATGGCAGCGTGAGAGAGAGGGAGGAGGTGGGGTCTGGTCGTCAGCGGCGCTGGGGGTAAGTTTGCGAGTGGAAAACGTTTCACTGCGGGAGGGGGGAGATGGGCTACTGATGGGCCAGGTGGGCTAGCTGGGCTGGGCTGCACCTTTTCATTTTTTTTGATCTGGTTGTTTTTCTTTTTCTTTTTCTAATATTCTGTTTTGATTTTATTTACTCAATTCATTCATCCATTTGAATTCAAACCTCAACCCAAATTTTTTGTAGGTTTAAATACTGATTAGTAACATAATCTGAAGTCAATTTTTTGAATAAAACTTTATTCTTTTTGGGGTCTTTTAATTATTCAAATAAGCCCTTGTTTTAAATCAAATAAGATTTAATAATATTTTCAAACACCATTTAAATTCTTTAAACTTTCCAAATCCTTTCAGTAGGTTTTTATTTGTTTAATTGGGTTCAAATAATTCATCTTGAATTATTTGGAAAGTATTTAATATGATTCATAAATCATTTGAATTGGGTATTTGTTTTAATTCCAATGGGATTAAATATAGTTTTAATTACCTAAATTTTATTTGGGAGATTTATTTTATTTAAATTAATTAAACAACTTTTACTCCACTTGGGTAAATTCCAAAATACTATTTTCTCTTGAATTATATAATTATTCTTATTAGAGATTTGTCTTTATTAAAAATAGGGATAGAATGGTTAATTCCATTTTATTTTATTTGGAATTTCTTTATCCTTTTATTTTATTTGGATTGGGATTCTATTCATTCCATTTACTTATGGTCTAGGCCAAGTTTTAATTTGGTCTTTAAATATTCTTTATTTAATATTTCTTTCTTCATCTTATAAAATCCATATCTTTTTATTTAGAGATCCAAACTTGGTGATTCCAATTTGTAAAATCTTGTTTAATATTTGTTTATCTTTTTAAAGCCCTTTAGGATTATTTGCTCACCATTTGGTATGGATTTTATATAAGTTCTTTATTAGCTTTGGAAATTACTTTTCCTTATCTTATTTAAATTCATAAGATTTTATCTATGGCTCCAAATTAAGTGAAACCAATTTATATGGTCTTATAATATTTCTATATGTCTTTCTTGATCATTTGTAAATGTTTATTGACAAATTTTTATATGGATCAAATCCATAGGTTTGGAGATAACTTGGAAAGGATTTTCTTCCATTTAGGGTTTAGGGTTTGGATTTTGTTGAATTCAAACTTTTAATTAAAGTTTGTTCAAGATGGGATTTTAAGTTTCCTCATTTAGATACAAAAGTTTCTTTTCACCCTGATTTTCAACAATAATTTATTTTGTTTATTTTTTTTTTCATATTACAAGATTTGGAAAATCTTGGGATGTGACAGGCTACCACCCTTAAAATAAATCTCGTCCCGAGATTTGGGGAGGCTAGGGTTACAAGTTGGCTCAAAGCATCTAGGGTACTACCACCCTTAAAAAATTTCCAACTAAATTACATCTTGGTTTGCTTGGGATCTTGTTGAAATCTCTCTGGACAAACATCTGCATAGTGTCCTTTGTTTCCACACTTGAAACATGTGACAAGGCTGAGATCCTTCATAGGCTTTATCTTGTGCTTCAACTTTTCTGGACAGTTGCTTGCATAATGTCCTTGGTTACCACAATTGTAACATGTGATAAGATTGAGTTCCTCACGTATCTTCTGTGGACAAGTTGACACATAATGGCCAAACTCTTTGCAGTTGTTGCACCATACTTGGCTAATCTCCTTATACTTTTTCTTCCTCTCTGGACATTCATTGGCATAGTGTCCCATTTCTTTGCAATGACAACATTGCACATGGCTTTTGTCCTTCTTTTTCTTGGGTTTCTCCAAAGCTAAGAGTGCTTCTAATTCATGTTCTTCATATGTTATCTCAAAAGTAGGAAAGTTTCCTGGTCTCCTTGACCTTTTCTTATTCCTTGGATAATACATATGTCTCCTCTTTGGTCCTTTAAATTGAGTCATATTGCATGGAGGTGCAAGCTGAGATTTTCCTTTGTCTTCATCCTTCTTGGTAGACTTGGCTCTCTCATGGTAATCTGCAATCAATTGTTGCACTCCACCTTGTTTCCTTTGTTGAACTATGGAATAGATGGGGCATTGGATACGGACATAATTTGTAACATCCCTAAAATCATGATTTCAAAGAATGCATATCATTCATGCATGCATATAGTTTGAGGTCAATTTCAAACCAATTCCAAGAAAAACAGAAGCACATAGTGCTATCATTTTATGTGAGCAAACTTAAATCAAATGACCATCCCCACTTGAGAGCTTAAGTGTTTAAACCAAGTTTGTTTGATTCCTTGTTGATTGGATTGAGTGTGGAGTTTGAACAAAATTATACAAAATAAAAATGGTTTCAAAACCATTTTCAAAAAATTTGCAATTCAAGTGCTATGGCACTGTTTATTTTGTTTATTCAAAAGAACCAAGCTTGAACAGAGAGACCACTTGATTTTATGCCCTGAAATGTGAATGTTGCACCCTACAAAATCCTGGAAAAAGTTTGAATTCAAAATCTTTTGAAATCATTTGAAAATCAATCCAGAAAATCAAAACAGAAAAAGAAAAATAGAAAGGAAATAGAAAAGGGCCGGCGCCAGACTTTGAGCCCACCAGCAGATCCAGCCCAGCTAGCCAACCTGAGTCCTCTCTCTCTCTCACGCACAGAAGCACCCCCAGAGTCGCTGACACTCAGACCCCACTCCCTCTCTGTTCTATTCGCTGACAAGCGGGCCCTGTCCACGCCATCGTCGTCTTCCCCCAAATTTCGCGAGGAGCACGTCGCCGCTGGCCGTTGCTGTGTTGATTCCGCGGCGTAATTGGCATTGATTCTCTAGGCGTTTCTGGTCGAGCTCCTGCCTACTTAAGCCCCTCCCTCTCGCGGCCATATCCCCTCACCCAATTTCCTCTCCACGCCACCAGGCTGCTCGCAACTCGCCAGACACTGCCGCTGTTCCGACGACCTCGCCGACGAATTCCGGTGAGCACCGTGCCCTCCTCTGTCCATGGTTCATACTAGCATGCTCTGCAGGTCCGTGCGCATCTACTGACACCTCCCTTTTGCTCGCGCATGGTCTGTAGCCTCGTCAACGACAACGACTGAGCGCCGCCACTCTCTGCTTGAACTCCGGCGACCTCTCCCTGTAAGTACCAGCCGCCCCTTGCCCTCTGTTTGATATTCCTAAGAACCCCAGCGTCTTGCGCGTCTACCGGTGTCCTCCTCTTGTCTTAGCGCGACGCAGAACCTCGCCAACGTCGACCAATAGCCCTACCCGACGCGTTCGCGAACTCCGGCGAGGAATCCCCGACGACTCTGAGCGCCCCTTCGCCAACCAGAGACACGTTGAGCTTCACCTCGACACGGCGGTTCTGGTGAGCATCCTCTCCCCTCCCCGGGCGACCTAGAACGCCAGCACCGCCACTGACAGACACGCCGCCGCCAGTCGCCGCCGCTAGCGCCGCTAGGCTATGGTCAAAGCAATAGCAGCCGTTAGATGTAGATCTTGCGGTTTAAATTAGATCTGAGCGAAGCGTTTTCTTTTGATCTGGCGCGTTGGATCTAACTTGATCTGACGGCGCGGAAGCGTGATCCTGAGTGAAACGGTATCGACCAATAGGAAAGAGACGCGTGGCTCGGGTTTGGTTTTAAAAACATAATTTGAATCTGATTTATATCCAAATTATTAGCTATAACTTTTGATCCCCACGTTAGAATTTGACAAATTTTATACCGTTGGAATCAGGAGAGCAAGCTCTTTCAAAATATGCAATGTGTTTAGTGTTTAGCTTCTGTTAAAGAGGCTTTATTTGCAGAAACTTGTTTAGGACTAATTTGAGTGTTTGAAATATTTAGGAAATGTTTTAGGGTATAAATATTGGTTGTTTGGCAAGTTTTTATCTTGTTAGTGAATCAGTACCTTGCACCTGCTTGGTTGAGTTTTGAAAATCATCACTTAGCATTTTGCATGCATGCATATATTTATGTTTGTATATGATTTGTGTGTAATTTGTGTTACCATTCTTTGTGTAGACTTTGGTTCTAGTGATTGTGATTGTGAAGAGTGCTACTCTCCCAACTACCAAGGCAAGTGGTACTTCATGAATAATTCTATCCCTATATTTTATACTAAGCATTAGAAATATTTTGCTAAGTCTTGCATGTTATTATTTTTGCCTATATGCCATGTTGGGAAATCCTAAGTAGTTGTAGAATTGCTAGGAAATTTCTAAGTTAAGTTACTATCTATGCCATGCTTAGCATAGCTAGTAGCAAACAAGGGTTGGTGAATTATACATGCTATGATGAAAATATTTCTAAGTCTTTGGACTTGTTTTACTTAATAAAACAACTAAGTCAGTGAATCACCTGGGTGGAAAGGGACTTGATTGGTGGTTTTTGGTTGAGTGGTTACACAAGGCCCATGGCTGGTTTACCTTGTGTATCTCACTTGTGGTAAGCCACCCAGGAACAAAGAGATTTTAGAGTCCAAGTGTTGAGAAGCTTCTAGTGCAGCCACTTGGCAATATGGGCTCTGCCTGGATCACATAAGTTGCTAGAACTTAGCCATTTGGACAGTTGGTGGTAGTGGGAATGATAGGTTGGAGCGCGTCCATTTGGTCTAAGGGAAGGCTTCTGAAAGGTCCTGTCTTGGTGAAACCAAGTCTGGTGGGGAAAGTGCACAACCTCTGCAGATGGAAAAATCTAAGTACTTAGCCAAGTCCATGGCAATGGACAACTTGAGCATCAAGGCATGGAAGCTATCAAGAATCTCCTCATCCCAATTTCTAAGTAAAAAAATGTGGGTGAACAAGGGTGAAGGACCTCAATGTCTATTGGTGGTTCCTTGGGAAAAGTTTTGACAAAGAAAAACTTAGTGTTTTCAACTAATAGGAAAAACTTATTTTGAGCAAAGCAAGCGAAGCTACACTTAGTCAAATTGCATATAGTAATATAGTCCACCTAAATTTTACTAAGGTATCACTTGCCA
Source organism: Avena sativa (assembly GCA_916181665.1). Taxonomy (NCBI): domain Eukaryota; kingdom Viridiplantae; phylum Streptophyta; class Magnoliopsida; order Poales; family Poaceae; genus Avena; species Avena sativa. Next base: position 163,832,509 of record OV702285.1, on the reverse strand, counting down.
ATACTATTCCAAAGTATTGACCCGCTGTGGCTGTAACTTGTGATGTTGCAGGTTACTCTGATGAAGATTAGGTGTCATGAGTCTACACTCAACATGTTTGCCTGTGGCACAGATGAAGACTTATATTTATTTACTTATTCAAACTCTTGTAATAGGCCTGTGGCCTTTGAGTTGTAAAGACTATGTTTATCTCTAGAATGGATGTAATAAATGACCTTTGTATCTGTGTACTTCATCTTAAACTGTGGATGCTAGCAATGATCCAGGGACTAGCATTGCAATCACAGGGATCCTTTTCCTTTATAAAGGAGGGATCTTACAGATGGTATGAGAGCACTGTGTTGCCTGTAGGATTATGACCCTAGGATTGGAAACCACTAAGGAAAAAATTTCAACTTCTACACTTGTCTATTCTTCTCGTAAAACTTTTCTAATCTTCTCTCTCATCTCTATTTGTAGATGAACTCCATCAACGAAGCCGTGAGGAAGGGACCACTCATGACAATGACTTTGGAGTGTGAGACAGAATTCCCCAAGGCTCTCAAGGACCTCATGGTTGCATTGGAGATACAAGGTGCAACTGTGTACAAAGGTTTTCCTGTGATGGATGAAGGAGTGGAATACTGGTGGGTGAAACTTCACTTGTATAAAAACAAGGAAGACAACCATCAGGAAAAAGGATTCTGCATGTTCACCAATTCAGTGGTGCACACAACATTCTTTGAATCGGCAAGGGATGCAGCTTGGAAGACCATCAAAGAACTTGGTGATAGAGTCAAGTGCAGAATGCTCAACCTCCAAAATGATCTAAGGAAAGAGAAGGAACATACCCAAGAGTTGGAAGCTACCAACCAAACCTTAAGAGGAGACATTATAGACTTAGTGATGGAGTCACGTGAGCAAGATAGGCTGATTGCTTCTAGAAACATTGTGTTAGCCAACAGATCCAGTGAGATAGGATTGTAAACGTACTTCGTTAGTTGGACCACCACCTATCACCTTATTTTCCAAGATGTTGCTTTAAAATAAGATTGAACCTTGGTTGTTGTAATGGTTTCATGTATGCATGACTTGTGTGTTTTGCTTCCCAAGGATATGTATGTGATGTTTTGTCTTTTGCTTTATCTTGATTTGTGTTGTTCTAACTTTTCTATCTTATAAATAGATGCCTATTACCATCAGCACTGTTGAGGAGTTCCAGGTTACCCGCTTTGGTCCTCGTATCGTTGAGCTTACTACTTTGTTCAATCTCCCTCTTCCCACCATCATGGTGAATCCCCTCACCAAGTTTGAGAGGAAGGACCTCTGGGGCTTCAAGGTCAACCAGCCCGGACGCCAGACAAATCCTACCACGGAGGCCATTGTCTTCAAGCTCATGCACGATGACAGGGAGAGAGGTCTAGAGGTAGTTATGCAGGATCTGATAGGACGTCTGCTAGGGCGACACTCCCGACAGGTTAGAGGTACCCACTTCCACGTCTTCGGAATACATGATGAGGATGGAGAGTCCATCGACTTCGAGGACGATTCGAGGGACGCAGCAGAGCCGATACGCCTGTACCTCCAGGACTTAGAGTCTCTCATTAGGCACGTGGACATGGACAAGACCAATGTCATGCTCAGCAATGATGAGCTCCAGGTGCAGCTTCGCGAGAAGGACAAGCTCTTCGCGCAGCAAGACGAGATAGTCAAGGAAATGGAGGCGAAGTTCGAGACCCAGGACAGGAAGTTCAAGAGTCAGGAGAAGCATGTCTAGGATAGGAACAAGAAGATCCGGGACATGACTGAAAAACTGCAGTCCAAGGATTTCGAGCTCGAGCAGTAGTAGACAGTGATAGAGAGGCTTCGTTCCCAGAAGAGGGCTCTCAAGGCCAAGATAGAGACCTTGACTACTAACGTCGAGGAATACAAGACCGCGATGGAGAATGCAGGTATTACTATTGTCGAGGAGGAGATTGATGTCGAGGAGTAGATTTGACTACTCGTTTATCTTTTATTATCGTACTTGTTATTTGAGAACTTGTTATTGGACCATCCGACATGTGGATGGCTTGCTACTTGTGTGTTTTACTTTGTGAACTTGTTATCTTGTTGCTGAACCTTTATCCTTGTGTTGCATGCTTTATGTTTGCTTATGTGATGTAATGTGCATGAAAGCATCTATGGGTATCTCATTCTTATCTCTATTTGAACAAACCACAGATGCCTCCCCGTCGTGCAAACCCCAACCCCAACAACAACAACAACATCACTCCGGAAATGCAACAAATGATGACTGCTCAAACACAGCTGATGCAGATGATGACGACGTTCATCCAGAACCAAAACAACAACAATAACAACAATAACAACAACAACAACCCACCTGGCTTTGACATGCTTACTAGGTTCTTGAGATTGAGGCCAGCAAAGTTCTCAGGAACGACTGATCCCATGGTGGCCAATGACTAGCTACGCTCAGTAAACAAGGACTTGGTAACAGTGGGCTGTACCGATGCTGAAAAGGTCATATTTGCAGCACATCTGTTGGAAGGACCAGCCGCCACTTGGTGGGACAACTTCCAGATCACCACTCCCATAGACAAAGTGACATGGGCTATCTTTGAGGATGGCTTTCGCACTGCTCATATCTCATCTGGAGTGATGAGTCTGAAAAAGAAAGAGTTCCACAATCTGAAGCAGCGCCACCGCAGCGTGGCTGAATATATTGAGGAGTTCAACAATCTGGCGCGATATGCACCGGATGAAGTTGACACCGACGCTAAGAGAAAGGAAAATTTTCTTGAAGGCTTGAATGATGAGCTGAATCTGCAGTTGGTTGTGGCATATGTACCCACTTATCAGTCGCTCTGTGACAAGGCTGCTATTTTGGAGAACAAAATGAAGCAAGTTGAGAGTAGAAAGAGAAAGCACTCCGACAATCACATCTCGGGATCGTCTCACAAACGATCTCATTATGATGACATCGGAAGCTCAGGATCCCACAAGCATGGGAAATTCAACAAGCACCACAACCACAACCGTCATGACAACAAGCATCACCGTAGTCATGACAATGACAAGTACAAGAACCACAAGAGTGGACATAAGAGCCACCACAGTGGTAATAGAAGTGGAAGCCAGCCTGTTAAGAGAGCATAAGTCAGGTTGAATGCTTCAAATGCAAGAAGATGGGGCATTATGCAAATGAATGCCCAGAAAAAAAAAGTTGAAGGACCCAACAAGCCCAACCCTTTTCAGAAGGGACAAGTAAACCACATCAATGTGGAGGAGGTCTATGAGGAGCCTGATGCTGTTGCTGGTAAGTTCAGACTCAATTCTATTCCAGCATTTGTTCTTTTTGATACTGGAGCATCGCATTCATTCATATAAAAAGCATTTGTTGATAGAAATGGGTTTCCAACTGAAAACATTGGGTGTCCAATAAAAGTTAGTTCTCCGGGTGGAGATATGATAGTAAGTCTTGGATGCCGAGATCTAGTAATAGAGTTTGGAAAACATAAATTTCCAGTGAGTCTGATAATCCTAGATTCCCAAGGACTAGACGTAATATTGGGAATGGATTGGATGGCTAAGTATGAAGGAGTACTAGATTGTGCTAATCGTACTGTTGCACTCACAACCCCGGAAATAAAGAGGATTAAATTCAAGTCCAACTTTGAATCTAAAGGAAGTAAGCTAAATTCTCTTAAGGGGGTTAGCATGGACAGTGTGCCAATTGTGAGTGAGTATCCAGATGTGTTTCCGGAAGAATTGCCAGGAATGCCACCAGATAGAGATGTGGAATTTCTTATAGATTTGGTACCAGGGTCTGGACCAATAGCAAACAGACCTTATAAAATGTCAGTTGATGAACTGAAAGAGCTCAAGAAACAACTTGGAGAACAGTTACAGAAAGGATTTATTCAACCAAGTTCTTCATCTTGGGGAGCCCCAGTTTTGTTCGTGGAGAAGAAAGATAGAAGTCAAAGGTTATGCATAGATTACCGTTCACTCAACGAGGTAACTATCAAGAACAAATACCCTTTGCCTAGAATCAATGACTTGTTTGATCAGCTAGAAGGAGCATGTGTGTTCTCAAAAATTGATCTCCGGTCAGGTTATTTTCAACTCAAGATAAGGGAACAAGACATACCTAAGACAACGTTCACTACAAGGTATGGATTGTATGAGTATACCGTAATGCCTTTTGGCTTGACCAATGCTCCAGCATACTTCATGAATATGATGAACAAGGTGTTCATGGAATTCCTTGACAAGTTTGTTGTCGTTTTTATCGATGACATCTTAGTCTACTCCAAGAGAAAAGAAGAGCATGAAGGACATTTGCGTTTGATACTTGAGAAGTTAAGAGAGCATAAACTTTATGCCAAATTCAGCAAGTGTGAGTTCTGGTTGGATGAGGTTGGTTTTCTTGGTCATGTTATGACAAAGGATGGTGTAGCAGTTGATCCTGCTAAAGTTTCAGCTGTGACTGAATGGGAATCTCCCAAGTCCGTAAAAGAAGTTTGTAGTTTCCTTGGCTTAGCAGGTTACTACAGAAGATTCATTGAGAATTTCTCAAAAGTTGCTAAGCCTATGACTGAATTGTTAAAGAAAGACAAGAAGTTTGCTTGGTCTGAAGGTTGTGAACTCAGCTTTCAGGAATTGAAGAAGAGACTTGTGACAGCACCAGTCTTGTGTCTACCGGATTTGGAGAAAGATTTCCAAGTATATTGTGATGCATCTCATCAAGGTTTGGGTGCAGTACTTATGCAAGACGGTAAAGTTGTGGCTTATGCCTCGAGACAACTCAAAACTCATGAAGTGAACTATCCTACTCATGATTTAGAGTTAGCCTCTGTTGTCCATGCACTGAAAACATGGAGACACTATCTTTTGGGAAAGCGTTGTGAAGTGTTCACAGATCACAAAAGTTTGAAGTATATCTTCACCCAGAAGGAAATTAATATGAGACAAAGAAGATGGCTAGAACTTATCAAGGACTATGACTTAAGTTTGCAATACCACCCCGGTAAAGCAAATGTTGTAGCAGATGCTCTAAGCCGTAAGGTTTTTGTGAATGGCCTTACCAAAGGAGAACTGCCAGATGATTTATGTGCCTAATTCAGAAAACTCAGGTTGGAGATTCACTACTAGGAAAATGGCTATAGGTAATCAGCACATCCGTGGCTCACATGGTTGAAGTGCCCCACGGCTAAAACAGACGTGGCTCACCAGTGGACAGTGCCCTACTAGTAACTAGAACAACCGTGGCGACATGACTATAGTGCGCCACAGATGTGTGTGGGCCAGGGCCCTGTTGGCCGCACGCCAAACATCTGTAGCGCACTACTGTCATGTGCACCATGATTGTTAGTGTCAACCATGGCGCACATGGGGGGGGGTGCGCTACGCCTAAGCGCATGCCCCCCTCTGCTGTGAAACGGCCACAAACATCTGCGGCGCACTCGGCCTAGTGCGCCACAGGGAGTAGGAATATCTGTGGCGCACATGGCATAGTGCGCCACGGTTGTTTCTACTCCTTGTGGCGCACTAGGGCCGTGTGCGCCACGGATGTGTCGATTTTTTTAGGACAGCACTTTATGTGCACATGTGTGACCACATCCACCACCCCACACTTCACTTTCCCCTTCTTCTTCCTCCTTAGATCTAGTCGGGATCTTCTCCTTCCCACATCAATTTCTCCACCCATTCACCATTTTTAGCATGTAAAACTTGCTTTGGATGTTACATAAGTAATAGAGGAGGTCTCCGGTCTCTCATCTCCTTCTCCGGTCGACGCGCGCACCTCTCCTTTCCATCTTTCTCGTCTGGTATGGTACTTTCCTATCACTCCTCGTCTGCAGCGCTATTTCGTGGACCCTAAGGAAGCGAACCTCATGCTATGGCATGCAGAAAGGAAGAAGCCAGGAGATGATGATGGCCTCGAAAAGGATGAGCTGCTGACGCACCCTTCAGATGCTAGCCAGTGGAAAGCATTGGACCTCGAATTCCCAGAATTCGGTGGAGATTCGAGGAACATCAGGCTTGGTGCGAGCACCGATGGACTCAATCCGTTCGGTAGCCAGAGCAGCACGCACAACACTTGGCCCGTGTTTGTATGGATGTACAACCTCCCTCCATGGTTGTGCATGAAGAAGAAGTACATACAAATGAGTATGCTAATTCAAGGTCCGAAACAACCTGGTACCAACATCAATCTGTATCTCGGGCTGTTGAAAGAGGAGCTAGCCACGTTATGGGAATCTGGAGCCAATACTTACGACGCCGTCGCACAAGATTATTTCACTATGAGAGCCGCGTTGGTCACTACGGTGCAAGACTATCCAGGTTGCGGGTATATCTCGGGGCAGGTTATCCAAGGATTCTGCGCATGCGTTAGGTGCATGGATAACACAAGCTATCTCCAACTAGAGAAAGATCCAGGGTCATCGAAAACCGTGTTCATGGCGCACCGGAGGTGGCTCGGCAAGAATGATCCATGGAGAAAACGTGGAGACCTGTTCGATGGCAAATCAGAGACCCGAGGAATCCCAGAGCGTAGGAGCAGCGAAGAAGTGGAAGAGTTGCTGAAAAACTGGAAAGATTGTCCTAAGCATGGAAAGAAGCAAAAGAGGCAGCAACAAGACAAGGCGCTGATGAAGGTATGGAAAACAAGGTCTGTTTTCTGGGAGTTGCCATACTGGAAGTTTCTCCGCACGCCTCATAGCCTCGACATCATGCATATCACGAAAAACGTGTGCGAGAGTCTGGTCGCCACCATAATCAACATGCCAGATAGGACGAAAGATGGTCCGAAAGCAAGGCACGACCTGATATGCTTGGGTATCCGGAAGGAGCTTCACGGAGGACGCACTACTCCTGATGATTAGGAAGATGACGATGATCATGAGTCGGAGACGACACAAGGTCGTCGGAAGGGTAAAAAGTTCAAGAAGAACGAATATTACTACCCTCCTTCTTGCTTCACTCTAAGCCAGGATGAGATCAAACCGTTTTTCAAGTGCCTTCTAGGAGTCAAATTTCCTTACGGCTATGCGGGCAAGATAAGCAGATACCTAGACGAGGCGAAGCAGAGGTTCAGTGGCATGAAGTCTCACGACTGTGCCGTGCTAATGACGCAGGTACTTCCGGTCGCACTAAGAGGGATAATGGACGAGCATGTCCATGAAACGTTATTTGGCCTATGCATGTTTTTCGACGTCATCTCTAGGAAGTCGATTGGCGTGAATCAGCTCGGAAGGCTACAGGAGGAGATCGTGGTGATACTATGTGAGCTTGAGGTCTACTTCCCACCCGCATTCTTCGACATTATGGTGCATCTGCTGGTCCATGTCGTGGAGGACATCGTACAACTCGGGCCGATGTTCCTCCGTAGCATGATGGCGTTCGAAAGGATGAACGGACACATCAAAGGATACGTTCGCAACAGGTCCCGTCCAGATGGAAGCATAGCCAAGGGCTTTCTGGCCGAAGAGTGCATCTCTTTCTGCATGAATTATCTAGACATCGAGAACCCTGTCGGTCTTCCCGTTAACAGGCACCTTGGCAAGCTCGACGGATCTGGTCACCGAGAGGGTCGTCGCATACTGCATGCAGACTTCGATTTTCGACGCGCAGACTTTGATCGAGCAAACCTCGTCGTGCTACAGCATTTAGAACCGGTCGATCCTTGGGTACAGAAGCACAAAAGGTTAATCGAGAAGAAGTACAGTGACCGGGGCATACAGAGGACGCAGGGAGAAATAATCAAAGAGCACAACTCAGATTTCACGCGTTGGTTTAGGTAGACGCTCCTTGATAATCCCCCGCGATCGCATTCTTCTGACACGGAAAAGATCATATTCACCTTGTCGCAGGGACCGATGCAAAACCTGGTGACCTATCAGGCGTATGATATCAACGGCTACACATTCTACATGGAGGAAAAGGACAACAAGTGTGATTATCAGAACTCAGGCGTAACATCGGAATTCTACACCGATGACAACGTGAAGGAAAGATTCTACGGAAGAATCGAGGAGATCTGGGAGCTCGACTACTGTGGAGAAAAGGTGTCGATGTTCCGTGTCAGATGGGCAAAGAGCGTCGAAAGAGAAGACCGGTATTTCACAACCATGGTTATACCCGAAGCAGCCAAATCCAAGGCCGTCGGTGCAAACGTGGCCGCGAAAAATGAACCGTGGGTACTGGCTACCAAAGTGGACCAATGTTTTTTCATTACCGACCCGACAAAGCCTAGCCGTGTTGTCATGAGGAGAGGAAAAAGAAACATCATCGGAATGGATGGAGTCGCCAACGAGCAAGACTTCGACCAGTACGGCGATCCAAAGATTGAAGATGACGACGACTACGATGCAGAAACATACATCACAAGAAGAAAAAGGACAACCCTACCCAAAAAAGGTAGCCCGTTCGAAAGAAGAAACATTAAAGTGCCGGGGCTAAATTATTCAACCGCGACAAAGAAGGGAAAAAAGATTGTAAAACGCTAGCTCAAAAAATATTGTAAAACGCGTGGTCGAAAAAGATTGTAATATTCATGGAAAAATTATTATGAAATTTAGTTATACTTTAAATCATATTTGTACCACTTTTATGACATATATTATCACTTTTGGGCATTTTTGGAATATTTAAAAGCATTTTAAAATAAAAACAAAACTTCTATGGCATATATCACCACTTTTGGGCATTTTTTGGAACATTTAAAAGTATTTTTAAAATAAAAAAAATTTGGGGCACCAGGATTCGAACCTGGGTGTCACAGGTTTAGAATAGAGTAGTGGGAAGAACCAGTGGGATAGGCTAGTATAGTTGTTAGATAGTGGGGATGTAGATTTCTTATACAGTAGTTAGAAGCGGATAGGCGTAGCGCACTAGCCCATAGTGCGCTATAGATATCCGTAGCGCACTATGCCTCAGTGCGCTACGCCTAAGTGGCTTTATCCACACGTGGCGCCCGACCCCCCCTCTCTCATCCCCATCTCTCCATCTCTCCATCTCTCAGCCCGAGCACGATCCGCCGCCGCCGCCGCTCTCGATCCGCCGCCGCCGCGTCTGAGGAGGAGGAGGCCTGCCCGCGCGTCTCAGGAGGAGGCCCGTGTCCGAGGAGGAGCAGCCGCCGCGTCTCAGGAGGAGGCCCGTGTCCGTGGAGGAGCAGCCGCCGCGTCTCAGGAGGTGGAGGCCGCCGTCGTCCGCCCGTCGTCGTCCGCCCGTCGTCCGCCCGTCAGAGGTGAGCGTCGCCTCTCCCCTCTCTCCCTCTCTCTCCCTCTCTCCCTCTCTCTCCCTCTCTCCCCTCTCTCTGCAGGCCATCGTTGCAACCTCTAATTTGCTCAAGTTTAGTGCAGGACAATGTTTAGTGTTCTTGTTGGTGAAACTGGATTGCAACCTCTGCTTTGCAAATGCATTCACTCTGCTAGTAGACGATTCTTCATATGGCAAATTGTAGACGATTCAGTTAGGGTTCAGTTAGGGTTCTTGTTGGTGATACAAGGCTCCATGATTCAGTTAGGGTTTCTGTAACAATCGACATGGTTATAGCATGCAAATTAATAATCATGGTTAGTCCGATGTTCGAGTTTGTTCTTGTAAGAAAAGCTTTCTTGTGGGACTGCAGTGCATTTCGATCTGAAGAAACTGTCCTTTGTTAATGCGATTCCAGTGATGGTGTGTTGCATAGTTTAGTTTGCATGTGGATCAGCTAGAATGTGTGTAGCGCGAGTGGCTATGCAAAGACCCGGCCTTGTCGTCCGATGGGAACGTGCAAGCGCGCGTTCATATTAACTGGGCGACAACAGCAGCAGCCTGCAGTTTACAGCTGTCTCTGTATTTTTATAGTTTCGTAAGTTTAGAGAAGAGGAAAAACATCGAAGCAGAAGTTTTTTTTCTAATCCTGGCCAGTGCGCGTTACTTCGTACTAGGTTGGAAGTAGGAGTAGTAACGAACAAGCCGCAAGAATATGTGGTTAGAACATCCGTCCGTGTGACCAATCTGACGGTGATTGATCAAGCGCTTGATACTGGACAGATGCTTGGTTTGGGAATCATGTTTATCTAGGTCTGAGCTCGCTATTGTTGTTGATTAGAAGAATACTTAGTTGTCTTTTTGATGATGAACACCGAGCAGCGCTGCTGTGTACTGTTAAGTCTGTAATGCTGATGTTCACATACTTCGTTGTGTGTCCAGTTGCAACTTGCTCCTTGGTATCAGTAGATCAGGATTATGGAAACGATGTTGCATTCTTTTTTAATGCAGCTTCCAGACTTGTTAGGGCGTATTGTTGTTTTTAGCTAGTTTCATGGTTTTTGTTGATGATAAGCCAGAAACATCCTTGTAACTTGTAAGGGAAGACATCGTCTGGGTATAACTGATGCATCCAATATGCTAGTTTCATGGTTTTAGTGTTGCATCCAATATGCATTTGTTGTAAATAACTAATGGAAAAGCTCCCCTCTGAAATATTCATATATTGTCCTGATGTTGGATTGTCATTGTTGTAGTTCTAGTTGCGGTCGGTTATGCTATGATGCATTTGTCGAACTTTTATGCCTCACATTATGTTGTGGTAGTCTGGCAAGATGTATGGTTGATAGAAAATTTAGTGTAGCTTGGTTGACAAGGTCAAGAGTAAGCAAGGTTCAGATCAGTAGCAAGGTTCAGAGTAGCAAGGTTCAGAGTAGCAAATTTCTGCAATCTAAAGCTAAGCAAATTACTAGTTCATATTCCTAGTATTTTGTATTTTGTTTCAGTTGCTTAAGCTTTGGTAGCTTGTAGCTTGTACCTTGTAGCAGTTAGCTTTTGTATCTATTTTATGTGAAACCTGAAACTGAAACTGTAGTCCAAACCTGAAACTGTTTCAGGTAGCTTTGCACCTGTAGTTGCTGTCAAGTTAGATGTCGAGCTTGTGCTTGCCAAGGTGAACTGAATTGAACTGTATATACTTGTCATTTGCTGTCATTTGTTCACAGAACTAAAAATTATGTTGCCGTCATTTGCTTGTTGAACTTGTGCTTGTTATGGTGTATGGTGTATTCTCATTTTCTTATTGCAAGCAAATGACAACAAGGATTGTTGTTATTGTTGTAGCACTTGAAATTGTGCTTGTGCTTGTATATGAAGCACTTTATTATGTCGTGTATGCAGGTTCTTGTATGAAATGAGTCCCGATTTTTGCCGGAATGTTGATTAACTTCCGTTTCGGCAGAAATCGGGCACTCCTAGTTTAAGAAAATTAGCAAAGGTCATGCCGGATTTTTCCGTGCATTTAACCAATTATTTGTTTTTTATTAGTGCAAAGATGTGTGACGACGATGAGGCTGGATGTTCTAAGCGCATCAGCGCTGAAGGAGAACTCAGACCTCCGAATAAACAATTGACATTCTGGGAGGCGGCCCAGCGGCTAGAAGACGATGAAGAATACCATCCTTCGAAGAGCGAGGATGATGAGATGTAAGACGCGGAGGAAGAAGCCGAAGGAACGGCGGACGATGAAACCACTGATGGCGGCGAGGGCACAGGGAGTGGTAGCAACCCTCCTAACAAGAAGAAGAAGAAGCCTAAGGACCGGCGCCCGAACACGGTCAGGGAGGAAATTACCGAAGTGAGCCCAACTGGTGTTCCTTTGGAGCCCGACCTTGTCGTCAAAGGGTACGGTGGGCAAGTGGCGGCGACACCCGGACAACCATCTCGATCAACACCGAGAATCGCTGGCATAAAGATAATGGACACTTGCGCACACTCCTCTTCGAGAAGCTGCACGCAAGATACAAGTTCCCCGCTAAGTATCAGAACACAAATTATCATGGGAACGAAGTAAACAAATCCGCCCTCACAAAGATGAGCACCGCCCTGGCCAGCTGGAGAACCCGGATAAAGAAGATCTATAAAGAAGGCAAAAGTCTCGAGGAGATCCAGAAGATTGACCCGCAGATCACCGAAGATCAGTTCCGGGAGTTCAAGGAGAGGTGTGAATCCGAAAGAGCCCTGGCCAATAGTAATCGGGGAAAGGTGCTGCAGGCGATGAATATAGGTCATCACCATCTCGGATCTGGTGGATACAGAACCACGGAGGCCAAATGGAATAAGGAGGACGAAGAGTATAGATCCAAGGGGATAGAAAACCCCTTTGCTAAATTCGAACCCGGGCAGGTTCAAAACTTCATCAGGGCCCGTTACCATGTGGACCCAAAAACCAAACAACTCACCGCGGATCCTGCGGTGAAGGAATTCGAGGAAATTGTGGTAAGTATAATCTAATTACCGCGGATCAAATCGATTGCAATCTAATCGATGATCTAAATGATTCACTGTTACTTCTTCTGCAGGAGGAGGAAATTGTTGCTAGTCATGGATCCCAGGGTTCCTCATCCCAGGGGTCGACGGCGGCCACCCGGTGGGATAACCCTTTTAACAGGGCGATGAACCGGTCCAAGAAAATAGAGCCGATTATGAAGAAGCCATCGTCGGCTGGCCATCTGGCCGGCCTCGGGGGTAAGAATTGGGTGGATCATTTTGGTCCACCGCCGAGGACGCATGTGGCGCCGTCGGGAAGGAGCGAGGAGGAAAACCGCGAGGTTCAAGAACTTAAGGCACAAGTGGCGCGGATCCCGTAGATCGTCCAAGACAACCTGGCAATCACCCTCACGTCCTTCCTGCCTACCTTGGTGGAGTCAATAGCGAACTGGAGTGCGGGTGGTCGAGTAGGGCCGTGCCCGATTCCAAGCATGGTCAGCAGCCACTCGAACAACGCGGCGCCGACGAATCAGGCGAACTACGTGTCTGTGACTCCGCCCATTAGCACCGCGGTGCCGCAAGTGTTGGTGACTCCCCCTGCCATCACCGCGGCGCCGGAGTACATGTTGGTGCCCCCTGCCATCGTCGCGGCGGCACCGGAGCTCCAAGCACCCGTCGGTAGGGAGAATACACCGGCGGCCAGCACCGGGCCATCAAGCAGCCCTTCCGTCTCTTGCACGCCCGTCGCCATATGCGGTGCGTCGACATTAGCCGATCTCGACGCCATCACGGTAAACAAATTGCTTTAATTACCGCCTTTCATGCCATCTATTAATCTTATGGCATCTCTAACGACGCCGTACATGTTTTCCGCAGACGGATGTTCCTTGCACTCTCTTATGCTACGTGAACAACGAGCTGAGGGATGTTGCCAAGGGTACCATCGTTCAACCCTTGCAGCGCATGTTCCACTCAAGGCCGATGTCAGATAGCGTGCACAGGGTTAAAATTAGTCGGGTGCTAAGGGGCTGCGACGACCTGGAACCTCCCATTCAACCCCTAGGAGCGGATGAAGAAGAGCCGTCTGTCCTCAGAACTTGCTTCGGCTTATTCTTGCTATGGCCAAAGAGCATGATCCGTTTGGGGACGGCGGGGCCCATCACGCCACAGACAACAGCACCGCCTGTCGTGCCAGCGAGAAGCGGTGGCAAGGCCCCCTTACCGCCCTCGCCGTCACCTCCACGCGGTGGGTCGGATGATCATGTTGATGATATGCACATGGCGCAGGATCCGGCCGAGGACGATGAAGACTGGAATGATCACTTCTTCAGCACTCAGTTTGGCAACGAAGAAGACCTAGCTGGTGGCCCCACAGAGAAAGCCACTATCACCAAGCGTCTGTTTGGTTCTCAGGAGACGCCTCCAGCTTGCTCCTTTACAGAGCCAGCTAATACAACCAATCGGCCCTTTATTCTAAGCCCTGACACACTACATAGGGCGGCCGGTGCTCAGATTGCGGTGCCTGCCCGCTCTCCAAAAGGAAAAAAGGGCAGGAAAAGAAAATCTAGCAGCTCGAGCCAGCCGGTGGCGTCAACAACTGCGAATTCGATCAGGTTTCGGGACGGGCCACCAAGACCCGAGGGTATTATGTGGAGGATTCATGTGGCGGGTGAGCCCATGCTACCTAAGAATTTGCGGAAGCTCGCCAGTTCGGAACTGCAGAGTGTGCATGACGGCGTGCTGATGATAGAGAGACGCCTTCTATCGGAGAAAGATCCCTCGCACCCGGTATTCGTGGTTAAGGTGCCACCAGGCTTGGGCTTCGTCGACAATGCCCCTGCGGATCTGTTCTTCCTGCGGTTCGACGACATCTTCAATATGTTCCACCTATACCCGCTGCACTATACCATGGTCCGTCTGTTTTCTCTCAGCCTGGCCATGAAGATCATCAGAGAGAACACACCGGGCATCGCTATAGTGGACCCCTACTACATGCGTGACGGCTGCTTGGGTTCCCCCGCCGAACGACGTATTGTGGCCTCGTACCTAAAAAGAATCCTCGTGGCAAACAAGACAAAGGAATACATTCTCGTGCCTTACTTTCCCGAGTAAGTCGTTATTCACTCGCCACCGTCGATTGGCTTTATTAGATCATCATCATTCTTTTTCCAACACATTCCATTTGAATTTTTTGCGCAGAGATGAACACTGCACGCTCATCTCCTTATCGCCGAAGCATTCCCACGCCACGTATTTCGACTCGGGGATTCTAGAAAAGAAGAAAAACTATGACAAGATCAAGGAAGTTCTGGATGATGCTCTCACTGGCTTTGCCTCGACGGAAGGCACCACCTTCGTGTGTACGAAGGTCAAGTTCGGCAGGCACGTCTTCAACCACGTAATGGAGTTCCCCTGCGTGAAGCAGCCGGAAAACAGTAAGAAGGAAGCCTACTACGCACTCCATCACATGAGGGCGTTCCTACTTGACCAACAGAATTCTACGCTGCCAGATCATCTCAAACAGTGGGCCGAAGCAAAGGCCAAGATCAATGATTCGGATATTAGACAAGAGATGTATCGCATCCAGCAGCAGTTTGGGGCAATCATCTTTCGTGATGTCATGACTTCGGGGGGGATCTTCTACGGAGGAAATATCCCGAATAACCGTGACATAGAAGATCGCCTAGAGATGCAGGGTGACTATAGGAAGTTCATGACGAGACAAGGCGTCCTCCCGTTCCCTAAGCCGAGCCAGAAGGCTTGATGTTGTCCTAGTTGTAGTTACAAACTATAGATGACCTTTGTGTGTGTGTGGACAAGTGTACTTATCTTATTAGGTTTATGAATCATCGCTTACTTATTTTGCTTATTATTATTATATATCAATCAATGCTTGGTTTTTTTGCTTACTCTTTGGTCCTTTGCTCAATTTGGTCCTTCTTTTTTTCCTTACTCTTTTTTCGAGAATAATGCCGATGATTGAAATGTCGTGGCACACTATATATGTGAATGTGCTACGATGGGATTGTGAGCCTTGTGATATGCACAAGTCTAGGTCTTGTGCATCCTACTTGGCTCACCGTTCCATCATAGCATATTCCTGTGTCCAACGACCTATGTATATATATGAGGCATTCTTTTCGAGTTATTTTTATCTTTTTCGAGAATATGCCGATGATTGAAATGTCGTGGCACAATATATATGTGAATGTGCTATGACGGGATAGTTATCCTTGTGATATGCACAAGTCCAGGAATTGTGCATCCTACTTGGCTAACGGTTACGTCATAGCATATTCCTGTGTCCAACGACCTAGCTAGTTATATACGAGGCATTCTTTTCGAGCTACTTTGGTCTTTTTCGAGAATAATGCCGATGATTGAAATGTCGTGGCACACTATATATGTGAATGTGCTACGATGGGATTGTGAGCCTTGTGATAAGTCCAGGTCTTGTGCATCCTACTTGGCTCACAGTTCCATCGTAGCATATTCCTGTGTCCAACGACCTATGTATATATATGAGGCATTCTTTTCGAGTTATTTTTGTCTTTTTCGAGAATATGCCGATGATTGAAATGTCGTGGCACAATATATATGTGAATGTGCTATGACGGGATAGTTAGCCTTGTGATATGCACAAGTCCAGGAATTGTGCATCCTACTTGGCTAACCGTTCCATCATAGCATATTCCTGTGTCCAACGACCTAGCTAGTTATATATGAGGCATTCTTTTCGAGCTACTTTGGTCTTCTTAGAGAATAGTGCCGATGATTGAAATGTCGTGGCACACTATATATGTGAATGTGCTACGATGGGATTGTACGCCTTGTGCTATGCACAAGTCCAGGTGTTGTGCATCCTACTTGGCGTACGGTTCCATCGTAGCATATTCCTGTGTCCAACGACCTATGTATATATATGAGGCATGCTTTTTGAGTTACTTTGGTCTTTTTCGAGAATAATGCTGATGATTGAAATGTCGTGGCACACTATATGTGAATGTGCTGCAATGGGATTGTTAGCCTTGTGCTATGCACAGGTCCAGGTGTTGTGCATCCTACTTGGCGAACAGTTCCATCGTAGCATATTCCTGTGTCGAACAACCTAGTTATATATGAGGCATGCTTTTTGAGTTTGGTCTTTTTGATTTAGGAGTACTTTCTATAAGTGTATCTTCATATGCGACTTTAATTATATATGTTTTTTTTCAATCATCGGTTAATTATTATTGTCAACTTATAGATGACGTGGTACGTCGTGTACAAGGGATGGGTTCCCGGAGTCTACGATGATTGGGAAGACTGCCGGAGACAGGTGCACCGTTTCAGCGGCAATAGCTACAAAGGGTACAACACTATGGCGGAGGCGGAAGCTAGATACACGCGCTATCTAGCGGGAGTTAGGACAAGGAACCGGATGAAGACCTACACCTTCGTCGCGGCGGTGATCATGCTTATCTTCTTTGCTTATTTATCCCGCGTTTGTGTCTATCTAGTTTAGATGTCTAGGCGAGCTTCCGAGCGCTAACTTGTTCGATCGACACATGTATTCGCATGTCACCAACTACTACTTTCTAACATGATTGAAACAATGTAACTTAGACTATGTATTCATGTATGAGACTTATCTATATGTATTTGTTTCAATCTTGTTTTTCATATTGAGTATTTATATATATAATTGTATATCTTGTATCTGTGTGTGTATATCTGCTGTAATATTGTATATAATCTGGCTCGGAAATTAAAAAAAACCAAAAATACATCTGTGGCGCACATGGTCTACCTTCTGTGGCGCACTACACCTAAAGCGCACTATGGAAGCTTAGTGGCGCACTAGGTAGTGCGCCACAGAAGATCCCAGGGGTAGCGCACCTGCCCAAACATCTGTGGCGCACTAGCAGGTGCGCTACGCCTGTCTCTACACAACCGTGGCGCACTAGGCAGTGCGCCACGGCTGAGAGATAGCCGTAGCGCAAGGCCCGTGGCGCACTGCTAGTGCGCCACAGATGATGTTTCTAGGTGCGCCACTAAAGGCCATTTTCCTAGTAGTATTGTGCCTGAAGGACATCTCATGTCTTTGGATGTTCAACCCACTTTGTTGGACAAGATCAAAGAAGCCCAGAAGATGGATAAGGAAATCGAAGAGATTAAAGAAAAGATTGGCAAAGGAAAAGCCAAAGAGTTCCATGAAGACGAACAACGTACTTTATGGCATGGGAAACGTATCTGTGTTCCACAAGATCCGGAGCTGCGGAAACTGATTTTGCAAGAAGCACACAACTCACCATATTCCATTCATCCGGGTAACACCAAAATGTACATGGACATGAAGGAAAGATTTTGGTGGAATAATCTCAAGAAGGACATCGCCGAACATATTGCTTTGTGTGATGTGTGTAGTAGAGTAAAAGCGGAACATCAGAAACCAGCCGGTTTGCTTCAACCACTACCTATTCCTGATTGGAAGTGGGACAAGATTGGTATGGATTTCATTACCGGATTACCAAGGACCAGGTCAGGATATGATTCTATATGGGTAGTAGTAGATCGCCTAACTAAAGTGGCTCATTTCATACCCGTGAAGACAACCTATACAAGTGCTAAGTTAGCCAGAATCTACATGAGTAGAATTGTATGTCTACATGGAGTGCCCAAGAGTATTGTGTCTGATAGGGGAACTCAATTCACTTCCCATTTTTGGAGACAGTTACATGAGTCATTGGGAACGAGGTTGGAATTCAGTACTGCTTTTCATCCTCAAACCGATGGACAAACGGAAAGGACTAATCATATTCTCGAAGACATGTTGAGGGCATGTGCCCTAGACTATGGATCCAGTTGGGATGAAAGTCTGCCTTACGCAGAATTTTCTTATAACAACAGCTATCAAGCCAGCATTGAGAAGGCACCATTTGAGTTTCTCTACGAAAGAAAGTGTACCACCACATTGTTATGAAATGGTGTGGGAGAAAGAAGTTTATTCGAGCCAGATCTTATCAAAGAAGCCGAAGATAAGGTCAAGTTGGTTAAGGACAGATTGAAGATAGCACAGTCCCGACAGAAAAGCTACGCAGATCCTAAGCGTAGAGAAGTCACCTACGAAGTTGGAGATAGAGCTTATCTTAGAGTGTCACCACTTCGTGGAGTGAAAAGGTTCGGAGTCAAAGGAAAATTGGCACCAGGATATGTTGGACCATTCAAGATTCTGAGTCGCAAAGGAGAAGTTGCCTATGAAATAGAACTGCCAGAATCTCTGTCAGCTGTCCATAATGTGTTTCATGTGAGTCAACTTAAGAAATGTCATCCAGAAATGGAAGAAACTTCTTTGAAGGATACTATACCTTTGGAGGAGGTTCAATTGGAAAGTGATCTCACCTATGAGGAGAAACCTATCAAGATTCTTGAGACTGCAGAAAGAGTCACAAGGACTAAGACTATCAAGTTTTGCAAAGTGCAGTGGAATCATCATTCCGAAGAGGAAGCAACATGGGAAAGAGAAGATGATCTTCGGAAAGACCACCCTCACCTATTTGCTAGCCAAACCGAATCTCGAGGGCGAGATTCACCTTAAGGGGGTTAGATTTGTAACATCCCTAAAATCATGATTTCAAAGAATGCATATCATTCATGCATGCATATAGTTTGAGGTCAATTTCAAACCAATTCCAAGAAAAACAGAAGCACATAGTGCTATCATTTTATGTGAGCAAACTTAAATCAAATGACCATCCCCACTTGAGAGCTTAAGTGTTTAAACCAAGTTTGTTTGATTCCTTGTTGATTGGATTGAGTGTGGAGTTTGAACAAAATTATACAAAATAAAAATGGTTTCAAAACCATTTTCAAAACATTTGCAATTCAAGTGCTATGGCACTGTTTATTTTGTTTATTCAAAAGAACCAAGCTTGAATAGAGAGACCACTTGATTTTATGCCCTGAAATGTGAATGTTGCACCATACAAAATCCTGGAAAAAGTTTGAATTCAAAAGCTTTTGAAATCATTTGAAAATCAATCCAGAAAATCAAAACAGAAAAAAAAAGAGAAAGGAAATAGAAAAGGGCCGGCGCCAGACTTTGAGCCCATCAGCAGATCCAGCCCAGCTAGCCCACCCGAGTCCTCTCTCTCTCTCTCTCACGCGCGGAAGCACCCCCAGAGTCGCTGACACTCGGGCCCCACTCCCTCTCTGTTCTATTCGCTGACAAGCGGGCCCTGTCCACGTCATCATCGTCTTCCCCCAAATTTCGCGAGGAGCACGTCGCCGCTGGCCCTTGCTGCGTTGATTCCGCGGCGTAATTGGCATTGATTCTCCAGGCGTTTCTGGTCGAGCTCCTACCTACTTAAGCCCCTCCCTCTCGCGGCCATTTCCCCTCACCCAATTTCCTCTCCACGCCACCAGGCTGCTCGCAACTCGCCAGACACTGCCGCTGTTCCGACGATCTCGCCGACGAATTCCGGTGAGCACCGTGCCCCCCCTCTGTCCATGGTTCATACTAGCATGCTCTGCAGCTCCGTGCGCATCTACTGACACCTCCCTTTTGCTCACGCATGGTCTGTAGCCTCGGCAACGACAACGACTGAGCGCCGCCACTCTCTGCTCGAACTCCGGCGACCTCTCCCCGTAAGTACCAGCCGCCCCTTGCCCTCTGTTTGATACGCCTAAGATCCCCAGCGTCTTGCGCGTCTAACGGTGTCCTCCTCTTGTCTTAGCGCGACGCAGAACCTCGCCAACGTCGACCAGCAGCCGTACCCGACGCGTTCGCGAACTCCAGCGAGGAATCCCCGACGACTCCGAGCGCCCCTTCGCCAACCAGAGACACGTTGAGCTTCACCTCGACACGGCGGTTCTGGTGAGCATCCTCTCCCCTCCCTGGGCGCCCTAGAATGCCGGCACCGCCACTGACAGACACGCCGCCGCCAGTCACCGCCGCTAGCGCCGCTAGGCTATGGTCAAAGCAACAGCAGCCGTTAGATGTAGATCTTGCGGTTTAAATTAGATCTGAGCGAAGCGTTTTCTTTTGATCTGGCGCGTTGGATCTAACTTGATCTGATGGCGCGGAAGCATGATCCTGAGTGAAACGGTATCGACCAATAGGAAAGAGACGCGTGGCTAGGGTTTGGTTTTAAAAACAGAATTTGAATCTGATTTATATCCAAATTTGAATTAGCTATAACTTTTGATCCCCCACGTTAGAATTTGACAAATTTTATACCGTTGGAATCAGGAGAGCAAGCTCTTTCAAAATATGCAATGTGTTTAGTGTTTAGATTATGTTAAAAAGGCTTTATTTGCAGAAACTTGTTTAGGACTAATTTGAGTGTTTGAAATATTTAGGAAGTGTTTTAGCGAATAAATATTGGTTGTTTGGCAAGTTTTTATCTTGTTAGTGAATCAGTACATTGCACTTGCTTGGTTGAGTTTTGAAAATCATCACTTAGCATTTTGCATGCATGCATATATTTATGTTTGTATATGATTTGTGTGTAATTTGTGTTACCATTCTTTGTGTAGACTTTGGTGCTAGTGATTGTGATTGTGAAGAGTGCTACTCTCCCAACTACCAAGGCAAGTGGTACTTCATGAATAATTCTATCCCTATATTTTATACTAAGCATTAGAAATATTTTGCTAAGTCTTGCATGTTATTATTTTTGCCTATATGCCATGTTGGGAAATCCTAAGTAGTTGTAGAATTTCTAGGAAATTTCTAAGTTAAGTTACTATCTATGCCATGCTTAGCCTAGCTAGTAGCAAACAAGGGTTGGTGAATTATACATGCTATGATGAAAATATTTCTAAGTCTTTGGACTTGTTTTACTTAATAAAACAACTAAGTCAATGAATCACCTGGGTGGAAAGGGACTTGACTGGTGGTTTTTGGTTGAGTGGTTACACAAGGCCCATGGCTATGGTTTACCTTGTGTATCTCACTTGTGGTAAGACACCTAGGAACAAAGAGATTTTAGAGGCCAAGTGTTGAGAAGCTTCTAGTGCAGCCACTTGGCAATATGGGCTCTGCCTGGATCACATAAGTTGCTAGAACTTAGCCATTTGGACAGTTGGTGGTAGTGGGAATGATAGTTTGGAGCGCGTCCATTTGGTCTAAGGGAAGGCTTCTGAAAGGTCCTGTCTTGGTGAAACCAAGTCTGGTGGGGAAAGTGCACAACCTCTGCAGATGGAAAAATCTAAGTACTTATCCAAGTCCATGGCAATGGACAACTTGAGCATCAAGGCATGGAAGCTATCAAGAATCTCCTCATCCCAATTTCTAAGTAAAAAATTGTGGGTGAACAAGGGTGAAGGACCTCAATGTCTATTGGTGGTTCCTTGGGAAAAGTTTTGACAAAGAAAAACTTAGTGTTTTCAACTAATAGGAAAAACTTATTTTGAGCAAAGCAAGCCAAGCTACACTTAGCCAAATTGCATATAGTAATATAGTCCACCTAAATTTTACTAAGGTATCACTTGCCAATACTATTCCAAAGTATTGACCCGCTGTGGCTGTAACTTGTGATGTTGCAGGTTACTCTGATGAAGATTAGGTGTGATGAGTCTACACTCAACATGTTTGCCTGTGGCACATGAAGATGAAGACTTATATTTATTTACTTATTCAAACTCTTGTAATAGGCCTGTGGCCTTTGAGTTGTAAAGACTATGTTTATCTCTGGAATGGATGTAATAAACGACCTTTGTATCTGTGTACTTCATCTTAAACTGTGGATGCTAGCAATGATCCAGGGACTAGCATTGCAATCACAGGGATCCTTTTCCTTTATAAAGGAGGGATCTTACATGATTATTTCCTTCACATAAGTAACAAGTAGCTTGGGTTGTGGGGCATTAATTAGCTGTATGTTTCTCTTCACAATTGGGGCATTGATCTTCATGCTCTTTGGAAATGTGGTCCTTGTCTCCACAAATATTGCAAGCTTGGGTTCCTTCTAGAATATCATCTTTGTCATCCTTGTTGTCACAAACTCCCTGGGAAAGGTTGTCTTCCATGTTGATCATTTGAGTGGCCATCCTTTGCAACAATTGGGATTGAGTTTCCAAAAACCTTTGCATGGTTGGGTCTAATCCATTGTTGTTGGATAAAAACTGAGTTGTCACTTGGTTCAACTGGGTTTGGTTTGCTAGTATTTGTTCTCTCATGTGCATCTCTTGGTTGTTGTTGTTGTCACCATCCTTGATGTTGGAGTTTCTTGGAGTAGTCATCTGTTTGGGTTGGATTGGGATTAGAATGGGCAAAAGATTTCTAAGGAAATAATTCTAATCACACACATCACAATTCACACAAGCAATGTGCAAGCAATCACAACAAACATTCCACTCAAACAACAAGTTTCAAGCACATTTTTAGGCAACAAAATATTTTTGTTACACCACATAAGTTGGTGTGTTTGATCTATACTTAATATGGTGGTCCATCTATATGGTTCTCTTGAGATCTTTCCATCCTTCTTAGTTGATTCTTCTTGAACAAGATGTTTGTATCCTTAGAGGATTTCTTGCATCTTGGTCACAAAACTTCAAAGTGATGATGGTTCCTTCTAAGTTGTATTCCCTTAGTCTTCAAGTCTTGAGCAAGATTTCTTGTCTCACTTGTAGTCCTTAGTGGTATCCAAGGTTGAAGATGTTGAAGTCATTAGAGTTGATAAAGTGCTTAGCTCATGGTGAAGTCTTTGGCCATGGGGTAGGTTTTATCCATCAAGTTTGAAATAGAATAGATGTAGAGTCAAAACCAAAATGGTTGAGGAAAGAGTTTACAAGATTGTTTGTAAATAAGTTTTGGAACAAATACAACTCCTATTTTCCTAAGGGGTTTTGTCCAATCCTAGGGTTACAAATCTACAGGCAACACAATGCTCTGATACCATCTGTAAGGTTCCCAACCTTTAACAAGGTATAAATCCCTGTGTTTACAATGCTAGTCCCTGGATCAATAGCTAGCATCCACAGTTAATATGTAATATCAAGAAACAAAGGTCATAATACAACTTTATAACCAGGAATAAAATAATTTATTACATCTTACATAGCTCATTTGGCTATCTCATTACAATGCAGCAGAATATAGCAATAGCATGGGGTCCTTCATCTTCAAAGTGCCACAGGCAGACATGTTGGTTGTAGACTTGTAATCCTAAATCAATAACTTCTCTAACATCAAACAAACCTGCAACATAATAAGTTACAGCCACAAGGGTCAATACATTTGATTGTATTGGCAAGTGATACTATGGTAGTATAGTGGAGTCTATCATCTATATGCATTTGGCTAAGTGGATCTTAGGCTTGCTTTGCTCAAAATAGATTTTCCTTATCATTTGAAAACTCTAAGTTTTTGTTTGACAAAATATTTCCCAAGGCATCTCCCAATAGAAATTGGTGATCCTTCAACCCTTGTTCAATCCCAAGTTTTTAACTTAGAAATTGGGATGAGGAGATTCTTGATAGCTTCCATGTCTTGATGATCAAATTGTACTTTGCCAGGGACATGGCTAAGTACTTAGATTTTACACTTTGCAGAGGTTGTGCACTTTCCCCACAAGACTTGGTTTCACCAAGACAAGATCTTTCAGAAGCCTTCCCTTAGACCAAAATGGACGCGTTCCAACCTATCATTCCCCTACCACCAACTGTCCATTTGGCTAAGTTATTGAAACCTATATGATCCAGGCAGAGCCCATAATGCCAAGTGGCTGCACTTGAAGCTTCTCAACATTTGACATCTCAAATCTCTTTGTTCCTGGGTGGCCATCTACAAGTGAGATACACAAGGTAAAACATAGAAATGGGCCTTGTGAACCACTCAACACAAACCATTCCTTCCATTCCACCCAGGTGATTCATTCACTTAGGTGTTTTATTAAACAAAACACAAGTCCTCAGACTTAGAAATTTTTCCATAGCATGAATATATATTACACCCTTGTTTTCTACTAGATAAGCTAAGCATAATAGTAGTAGGAATCTTAACTTAGGAAATTTCTACTAAGGTTTCATCTACTAGGATTTCCCATGGCATAGTTTATACTTAGCAAAAATTCCATGCAAGTCCTACTTAGAAATATCACTAATGCATAGTGAAAATATTGGGACAAAAGTATGAAGCATCACTTGCCTTTTTGGTAGAGAGTATAAGTTCACTCCTTGTCTTTGCAATGATCACACTCTTCAAATCACTACAATTCAATCAAGCAAGGCACAATTTCAATCTACCATTCAAGCAACATCACATAAAATAATAGCAACAAAACAATGCATGCAAGCATGCTAAAGATTGTTTTATTTGGAGAAGTGGTTTCTAATAGGTTATAAACATTTGAAAACACCTAATGGTCATTTTATAAAGCGGCAAAGTTATTTGCAAAAGATTTCACTTCATAAACCATTTTTAAACCAAGTCATTATTTTATGTGGTTGAAAATGTCTTTAGCAAAGTAATAATTTTTATAGGGTTCACCAAATACATTTTCAAACCATAAAACTTGGTGTTTAGGGTTAGAGAGTTTAAATCAAAACATTTCCCAAGGGTTTTCCTCCAAAATCATTTTTAACAATTAAACCATATTTTTATTTGGCTAGAAATGTTTTAATTCAAGGTTTTATTCTTTTGCTTCACCAGATATGTTTTTGAAATCACAAATTGATTTCTATGGTTAGTAGGTTCAAAACAAACCATTTGCCAAAGATTTTATCCCCAAAATCTTTTTAGAACAATTTTTATATTCTAAACATGCATACACAAGTTTCTGCAAAAACAATCAATTTAACAGAAGCATTTTACTAAACAAAGTGCATGGTTAGAAAGTACTTGTCTTGCTGATTCCATTGATATAAAATTTGCAAAATTTCGACGTGTGGTTTGAAAGTTATGGATTTTTCAAATTGGAACATCAATTAGACAAGTTTCTGTTTTTAAAACGAACTCCAGGCCACGTGTCTAGTTCTTATTCGCCCATACCGGTTCGCACGGATCGGGCTCTGTGAGGCGTTGGATCGAGCGGCGCAGATCGATCAAAAACGGTAAGTTAAGTTAATCTATCACAACCACAGGATTAGCATCTAACGGCTCTCAATGCTCTGACCATATACTAGCGGTGTTGGCGGCGGCGACTGGCGGCGGAGCGGCCTGGCGGTGGCGTCGCCGGCGATGCAGGAAGCGAGAGAGAGTGGGGGAAAGCTCACCAGGTTCGCAGAGTCGCGGTGATGCTCAAGGTGCTCGCGAGAGTGCAAGGGGCGCACGGGGTCACTGGCGATTCCTCGTCGGAGTTCTCTCTGGCGACGGTTGCCCTCGGTTGAAGACGAAGGTGACGCTACGGTGCATGCCAGAGCAAGTAAAGGATGCAGTCAGATGCGCAAGATCGCGGTGAGCACGCGTGTGTGAAAGAGAAGGAGAGGCGCGGTCGGATTTTACCTCGAATGCTCGTCGGAGATATGGCAGACCACAGCGGCGCTCAGACGTGGACGAACTCGAAGTTCTAGGGCACGCGCGGTCAGACGGGCGATACTGGGAGATGCAGTGAACAATGGTGAGCACGCTCGTTTGCTGTAGCGAGCGAGAGGTGGCGTAGACTAGCCAGAATTTCTCGCGGAGCTCGCCGGAGATAGAGGCGGTGTGGCTCCAAATTGAAACGGCCCTGGGGCAGAGAGGGTCGGGCGAGAGAGGGGAAATGGGGAGGGAACGCAGGTGCTTAAGAGAGCTTGGTCGCGGGGCTGTTAAATGGCATAGTTACTGTGTATTAACGCAAGGAAATGGCGACAGAACGGTCGGGGAGGAAAGAGGGGGCGCGGTCAGCGGCGGGTGAAGACGATGCTGACGGGGCTGTGGGGTCGCATGGCAGCGTGAGAGAGAGGGAGGAGGTGGGGTCTGGTCGTCAGCGGCGCTGGGGGTAAGTTTGCGAGTGGAAAACGTTTCACTGCGGGAGGGGGGAGATGGGCTACTGATGGGCCAGGTGGGCTAGCTGGGCTGGGCTACACCTTTTCATTTTTTTTGATCTGGTTGTTTTTCTTTTTCTTTTTCTAATATTATGTTTTGATTTTATTTACTCAATTCATTCATCCATTTGAATTCAAACCTCAACCCAAAATTTGTGTAGGTTTAAATACTGATTAGTAACATAATCTGAAGTCAATTTTTTGAATAAAACTTTATTCTTTTTGGGGTCTTTTAATTATTCAAATAAGCCCTTGTTTTAAATCAAATAAGATTTAATAATATTTTCAAACACCATTTAAATTCTTTAAACTTTCCAAATCATTTCAGTAGGTTTTTATTTGTTTAATTGGGTTCAAATAATTCATCTTGAATTATTTGGAAAGTATTTAATATGATTCATAAATCATTTGAATTGGGTATTTGTTTTAATTCCAATGGGATTAAATATAGTTTTAATTCCCTAAATTTTATTTGGGAGATTTATTTTATTTAAATTAATTAAACAACTTTTACTCCACTTGGGTAAATTCCAAAATACTATTTTCTCATGAATTATATAATTATTCTTATTAGAGATTTGTCTTTATTAAAAATAGGGATAGAATGGTTAATGCCATTTTATTTTATTTGGAATTTATTTATCCTTTTATTTTATTTGGATTGGGATTCTATTCATTCCATTTTCTTATGGTCTTGGCCAAGTTTTAATTTGGTCTTTAAATATTCTTTATTTAATATTTCTTTCTTCATCTTATAAAATCCATATCTTTTTATTTAGAGATCCAAACTTAGTGATTCCAATTTGTAAAATCTTGTTTAATATTTGTTTATCTTTTTAAATCCCTTTAGGATTATTTGCTCACCATTTGGTATGGATTTTAGATAAGTGCTTTATTAGCTTTGGAAATTACTTTTCCTTATCTTATTTAAATTCATAAGATTTTATCTATGGCTCCAAATTAAGTGAAACCAATTTATATGGTCTTATAATATTTCTATTTGTCTTTCTTGATCATTTGTAAATGTTTATTGACAAATTTTTATGTGGATCAAATCCATAGGTTTGGAGATAACTTGGAAAGGATTTTCTTCCATTTAGCGTTTAGGGTTTGGATTTATTTTCCAAGTGTTTAAATTTCAAAATGCATATTATGAGGAAAGCATTTCTCTTGATTTGGATTTTGTTGAATTCAAACTTTTAATTAAAGTTTTTTCAAGATGGGATTTTAAGTTTCCATTTAGAAACAAAAGTTTATTTTCACCTTGATTTTCAACAATAATTTATTTTGTTTATTTTTTTTCACATTACAAGATTTGGAAAATCTTGGGATGTGACACATATCTACTAGACAACATCGAATCCTTAAGTGTGTCTCCCTATGGTTCGTGAATTATGTAGACATGACCAAGACTCTTCTCCGATCAGTAACCGGTAGAGGAATCTGGAAATTCATATGGCTCCCACATATTTCTATGATTACTTTGCAATCGAATGAACCACTTACATACGATACCAATTTCCCTTTGTCTCGCGATAGTTTACTTATCCGAGGTTTGATCATTGGTATCTCTACATACCTAGTTTAACCTCGTTACCGATAAGTATTCTTTTCTCGTTCCCGTGATATGTGATCCCTTGTGAGCCAGTCACATGCTTGCAATCTAATTGGATGACATTCCACCGAGAGGGCCCAGAGTATATCGATCCGTCATATGGATGGACCAATTCCACTCTTGATCCATGTGCCTCAACACATACTTTCCGATCACTCAATGCCACCTTTTTAACCACCCAGTTACGGTGTGGTGTTTGATGATAACAAAGCATCCTTCCGGTGATGGTGATTAGCATGATGTCATGGTCGAAGGAATTAGGTTACTATGTATCAAAAAGCTTATAGCAAATGAACTATTGAAATGACTTGATCTTTATGCTACGCTTATCTATAGGAGTATGTCCATCACATCATTCTTCTAATGATATGACCTTGTTGTTACTAACATCTCAATGTTCATGATTAGGAAACCATGATCATATATTAACCAACAAGCTAGTTAACAAGAGGCTTTACTAGGGACTATTTATGTTTACAAATCACACAAGTATTTATGTTTACAAATCACACAAGAGGCTTTACTAGGGACTATTTATGTTCTACTTTAGCTTATAACGGTGAATCGCGAGTATAATGTTGCTCTCCAAAACCTTTTGGAGGATTAGGACAACTAGTGTCTCCAACCTTTTACAAATTCCCATCAAATATGAGAACATAAACTTTTCCATATTATACTCTATCATGTTTTAATCAAAACATCATTTCAGATATCGCAATATCTTCCACATATGATGTTCCTAGATAACCTTGATATTAAAACAATCTTTTGAATATCAAGAATCATGGAGATAAACATGATACTTATTTACTAACACTAGAATTGTTACTCTTGATTTAATACCAATTATTAAACTTCACGGAGTAACCGGAACTTAATGAAAGTTTGCAATAGGACTTTTAAACAATATGATACCAGTTCGTAAAGTAACTAACCAGAATTCTATAGTTCTGTTATCTCAATTATAACTAAGCGCAAGGTGGTAAACAGATGCCAATGACTATAAAAACTATGCAAATTCACTTTGATTTAATTTATGATAAATAGTGTTCAACTTTTAATCATATTGCTGTTGAACTACCACTCAAAACAATATCCCTCACATTGTTTTAGTGATTACATGAACCAAATCCACTATACCAAGTCCGATCATCACGTGACATGATGTAGTTTCAAAGGCAAACAATCATCATGTTCATCATATCATCTATATGACTCATGCTTTACCTTTCGGGTGTTCCGAGACCATGTATGTACATGCTAGGCTTGTCAAGACCAAACCTTATCTTCCGCATGAGCAAATCTGGCTTGCTCCTGTTGTATACACTCCCAGAATCTAACACACCCGATCATCACGTGGTGCTTCGAAACAACGAGTCTTGGCAACGGTGCCTACTAAGGATGGACACTTTATAACTTGATATTTTGTGAGAGGGATCATCTTATAATGCTACCGTCGTGATCTAAGCAATACAAGATGCATAAAAGGATTAACATCACATGCAATTCATAATATGTGATATGATATGGCCTTTCTTCTTGTGCTTCCGATCTCCATCTTCAAGCACGAACATGATCTCCATCACCACCGGCGTGGCGTCAAGGTCAATGCTGTCGCTCCATGGTTGTCGTCCACCAGCATCAACTATTACAACTACTTTGAATAATAGACACGCATGTATTTAATGAAATTAAAAAGACAATCATAAGGCTCCTGTCGGTTGCCGACTTACAATAAGGAACATTGCATACATCATATATAATCATAATCATGGCCATATCACATCACAGAACACCCCTGCAAAACAAAGTTAGACGTCTCTAATTTTCTTTGCATGTTTTACGTGGTTTGGGGCTTTCAATAAGTGTTGTTCTAACTTACGAACAAGAACCACAACACTGATACTAGTATTGTCAATCACCCGTTGTAAATTGAATCTTCACTATGTTGGGAGAAACAGGCACCCGCAAAGCCACTTATGCAATACAAGTTGCATGTCAAGCATGGAGCAAGTCTAATGAACGATGTCATGTAAGGTTAGCCCGGGCCGCTTCATCCCACCATTCGGCAAGATGCAAAGTACATAATAAGCAATCGACAACAAAAGCATCAACGCCCATAATGACCATTATATTCTACTCGTGCAACAGATCTACATATATACACGGCTCTGATACCACTGTAGGGGTTCGTAGCATGGAAAACAAAAAATTCTACCGCATGCACACAAACAAGCCAAGATCTATCTACTAGATTGTAGCAACGAGTCGATTAGAGTACTCACCCTCGAAGATTCCAAAGTGGTTAACGAGAGAAGATTCTTGTAGGTGATGTAGTCGTACACTTGCTGATCTCAAGATCGCATAGACGATCCTTCCGGTGTTGGGTTCCGACAGTGCTTCCGCAGTCGGTCACACGTTCGATACTCGATGAAGACCTTCATCTCCCTTGTTCCAGCAGGCAACGGAGGTTGTAGTTATCGCCTCGCGATTCCGGCAGCACGACGGCGTGGTGTCGGAAGTAGAGAGAAAATCCTGCAAGGTTTCGCTTAAGCCGGAGCAGGTTATGGTGGATCTAGGGTTTCCGGCGATCTAGGGTTTAGAGGGCCGGAGAGGAGGAGGTGGAGTCGACGGCGGCTAGGGCGTCGGCGACAATCCGGCGACAGTGGCGCTAGGTGGGGAGGGGCTGGTGGTGTGTGTGTCCTTGGGGCACCCCTCCCCTCTATTTATGAGAGGGAGGGCACCTTGGGAGAGGGGAGTTTGAATTCTTCCCCAACTCCTCTCCTAGTTGCATTGTGGTGGAGGGACTGAAGGATTCTTTCCTTCCTCCACTAGGAAACATTGTCCTAGTTTGACTTTTCAAACCTGCCTTTTGACTTTTAATTTGGAGTTTAATTTGTCTCTTGTAAATGCCCAACCAAGTGACCTAGGACATGATCCAGTCCTTCCACTTATCCATGACACATTCATGTACCGTTCCCCATCCGGTCCGGTGAACCTTCTAGACCCTTCTAGAACCTCTCCGATGAAATCATCGGAATCATTTCCGAACTCCGGAATTAGACTTTCCTTATATGAATCTTATTCTCCGGACCATTCCGAATCTCCTCGTGATATCCCGAATCCCATCCGAGACTCCGAACAACATTTGGTCTCCCTACTTACATTCCATATCTACTAAACAACATCGAATCCTTAAGTGTGTCTCCCTATGGTTCGTGAATTATACAGACATGACTGAGACTCTTCTCCGATCAATAACCAATAGAGGAATCTGGAAATTAATATGGCTCCCACATATTTCTACGATTACTTTGCGATCGAATGAACCACTTACATAGATACCAATTTCCCTTTGTCTCGCAGTAGTTTACTTATCCGAGGTTTGATCATCGGTATCTCTGCATACCTAGTTTAACCTCGTTACCGATAAGTACTCTTTTCTCGTTCCCGTGATATGTGATCCCTTGTGAGCCAGTCACATGCTTGCAATCTAATTGGATGACATTCCACCGAGAGGGCCCAGAGTATATCTATCCGTCATATGGATGGACAAATCCCACTCTTGATCCATGTGCCTCAACACATACTTTCCGAACACTCAATGCCACCTTTTTAACCACCTAGTTATGGTGTGGTGTTTGATGTCATCAAAGAATCCTTCCGGTGATGGTGATTAGCATGATCTCATGGTCGTAGGAATTAGGTTACTATGTATCAAAAAGCTTATAGCAAATGAACTATTGAAATGACTTGATCTTTATGCTATGCTTATCTATAGGAGTATGTCCATCACATCATTCTTCTAATGATATGACCTTGTTGTTAATAGCATATCAATGTTCATGATCAGGAAAGCATGATCATATATTAACCGACAAGCTAGTTTAACAAGAGGCTTTACTAGGGACTATTTATATTTACAAATCACACAAGTATTAATGTTTTCGGTTAATATAATTTTGGCATGGTATGTAAACATTTATCATAAGCATGAAGATATGATAATAATCACTTTATTATTGCCTCTTGGGCATATCTCGAACAGTAATCTCAATATCCATCGGATCCCCGCAAACACAACATGCATGATTACAAATAGATTAGATCTTGATCATGAACGGAGCTCACAAGATCTATAAATGAAAGCACAAGGAGGATATACAACCATCTAGCTACTACATGGACCCATAGTCCAAGGTGGAACTACTCACGCATCATGCCGGAGAAGAAGGCCTCCGGGATGATCTCCCCTCCGGCAGGGTGCCGGGAAGAACTTCAGATCCCCCCGATCTAGGGACGACGGTGGCGGCGGCTACAAAAGGTTTTGTGGAGTTTTGATCGGGTGCCTAGGGTTTCTGCATCGGGGGCTTCTTATAGGCGAAGAGGCGAGGCTGGGAGGCGGCCAGGGGGCCCACACCCTACCCAGGCGCGGGGTGGGCCCACCCGCACCTAGGGTGTCTGGCCGCCCTAGTCCGCTTCTCCGTCTCTCCTCTGGACTTCGTGTCGCCCACGGTAAAATATTGACTTTGGCATTTTTCCCGTCCAATTCCGAGTATATTGATTTTCTGCCTTTCTGGAACCAAAAACAGAAGAAAACAGGCAATTGGCACTGTGGCAACTTGTTAATAGGTTAGTTCCAGAAAAGATACAAAAAACACCTCAAAGTGTAGACAAAGCAAAGCAAAGTATATACTAAACAAGCATGGAGCATTAAAAATTATAAATACGTTTCCGATGTATCAAGCATCCCCAAGCTTAACTCCTGCTCGTCCTCGAGTAGGTAAGTGATAAAAATAATAATTTTTGAGGTCACATGCACCATCAAAACCAAGATCAAACCATTTGCAAGCATTGAAAGCTGGGAACAAAGAACTCTAAACATGTGCATGAAAGATGGAGTTCTAACAATAAGACATAGTAACTATGCATGCAAAATGAAAGGCTACAAACAAAGATCATGAATAACGTGCATTGAAAAACGTTTGTTTGTTTCACATACCGAAAACATGGCATAGTGGCAATCAGCTTGTCCCTCATAGAGTAGCAAATAGATGCATAGGACACCTTCCAAGTTCACAAGGGTGACTAGAAACAAGTAGCACAAGAACAAGTAATATCACAATATGCATCAATCAATAAGTTTTGGGACACTGCACACAAGATGACAACTATGCTCTCTTAATGGTGCCTAAAGGTAGAAGGTGGAGACTCGATATAATAGTGGAAGAAAGGCCCTTCACAAAGGGAAGCAGGGATTTGAAGTTTCAAAAAGAGCTTCAAAAAATTATGGTACTTGTTAGCTTTCAGCCCTCATTTCCCCTATCATAAGAATCTTGAAGTGATTAAGGTTAAAGTGAACAAACTATGGAGTATATGCTTGACAAAGTATAAGTTGGCAATCTCAAGTCCCTTAAATACGAGGGTCACACATCATGCTACTCAACTTAAGTCACATGTAAGTTCTTGTCATTGTAAGTACATGCGTATCATAGAGAACCGCCAATAGGGTACCCCTTGAACATGGTACAGGAGCTATCCCATAACCAAAATGACAAGACAAGCAGACAATGAGCATCTCAGCGATCTATTTATTTACTATATGCATAGCTTTTTATTGAGGATGCTTCATAGATAGCTTACTATGGTGATGCTGCAAGTTTCCACCATGATTAGGCATGGCTTGGGATAGCGGCCCAGGCATTTATCTAACACAAAATACAAACTCCATGGACTTACAAGTTCCCTCTTTATTTCACACCGGTGACATCCATAGACAAAAGAGCATGATATCAACTGAGTACAAAGTACAAGTGCAATGTTGAAAACTTTCCCCATGACATCATGGTTCTGCTAATTCCAACGTATAAGTGCAAGCATATACAACATAAATGACACAATGGTTCAAGTTTATTAGGGGAAAAGAATATAAAGTGTGCCATCAAGTTCGTGAGAGCTTTAATCACTAAGTTTTCACATAACAAAATAGTTTTTAATTGGAAGATAGCTGAAAACAAGAATATACTTGGAATGGTGCAACACACCATGCATAGGAGTTTATAGTGGACACTTTGGAATAACTTGGTTTTTTGGGAGTTGTAAGCATGAGTAGAGCTTACTCATACAAGTGGAGGCTAGCAAAAGACTGGGAGCAACCAACTAAGAGAGCAATAATGGCCAAAATCATGCTGAGCAACAAAACATTACTAATCAAATCATAGAGTGGTACTACAAGTCATGGACTAAATGATCATAGAGGCTATGGTGACTTGTCATAGTCATAACATGGTGTGAGCATGTGCCAAGTCAACCCAAACAAAGCATCAAAGGAGAATACCACAAAACTATGCTTTTGTATGCTAAAACAACGCATAATTTCTTCAAGGCACACTAAGAAATCCCAATTGTTTGGAACAAGACATGCTACAACAATAATCACTAAGCATAAGGTAAAAACAACACCTATCATGTCATGCTAAAGTCTAAGTCACACTCAATGCAAGCTCCTATTGCACTTTCAAGCAGGAACTTCCTACTCCTTTCCAACACCAAGAAACTTATTTGCAACAACACAGCAAGAAAGGGGGTCCAAACTACTTTATTCCAGCAAACTAAACAACTAAGCAAACCAAACGAAAACTAAGATGCTCCAAGAACATCACAACAGTGCATGAAACAATAAAAACGAAGTGTCTAGAGAGACCTGAGCTTTTTATTGATGAAGAAGGGGATGCCTTGGGCATCCCCAAGCTTTGATGCTTGTACCTCTTGGATATTTCTTGGGGTGACACCGGGGTGGCATCCCAAATCTTGAGATTTTATCTATTCTTCATCCCATTACATCATTCTCTCTCTACACCTGAAAATTTTCCTTCATACAAAACTTCACACAATCTTTATTAGCAACATTAGTGTATTCAAAAGATAATAGACCTTTAGGTAAAGCTTTAAAACAACAATAATTTTCACTAAAAACACAATCTACTGTAGAAAATCCTTCAAAAAGCTCAATTCCCCAAAAGATAACTCAAAAATGAATCAACAAGAAGCAAATGCAAATAATGGCAGAAATCTGTCAAAACAGACCATCAGGTAGAAACGGATTTTTTCGAAAATCTTATGTTGCTCAAATAAAAAAGTGTTGAACTAACGAAAGTTAGCTAACATACTGGGGGATTTATTCGTAAACAGCTAAATCCTAGTTACAGATACTCCTCACGAATTTTTTTTGGTGGAGGACAGAAATCTGTTTCGGGACAGCAACTCCCCAAATCTTACTTCCCTCTCATTAGAGGTCATTCTTGGCACAAAAAGCAAAGAAAAAGGACGAGGAAAGGTCATTACAGAAGTAATAACTTCTAAGACTCAAGGAAACTCTTGGGTTATCTCCCAACAAGTACTTTTATTTAATGCCTTTAAGTGAGGCACAAGAAGCAAGAAGAATCAAGTATTTTCAAATGAAGAAGCATTAACATCAAACCTTGCTTTCAAAGGAGGAGCAAAAAGAAAATTCTCTCTCCTTATAGGGAAGTGTTCAATACCTTTCTTGAATGAAAAATGATATTTAATGGTGCCTTCTTTCATATCAATGATGACAACAACAGTTCTAAGAAAAGGTCTTCCCAAAGTAATAGGACAAGAAGCATTGTATTCAACATCCAAAACATAGAAATCAATAGGGACATAAGCATTGTTAACCATAATGTGAACATCATTAATACTCCCCATGAGTTTCTTTTTAGCATTATCACTGAGTGGGACATCCAAATAGCAATCTTCCAAAGGTGGCAAATCAAGCATTTCATAAATCTTCCTAGGCATAATAGAGACACTAGAACCAAGATCACATGAAGCTTTGAGATCAAAGTCATTCACTTGCATATTAATAATGGGTTCCAAACTATCTTCTACTTTCCTAGGAATAGAAGCTTTGTGTTTTAACTTCTCTTCCTTAATCTTAACTAGAGCATCTGTAATGTGTTTAGTGAAAGCAACATGCATATCACTAGCATCAGGACTTCTAGCAAGCTTTTGCAAAAACAGAATCACTTCAGAAATATTGCAACCATCTACATCAAATTCAAACTTAGCATCACTAGTAGTAGACTCAATAGGCTTAGGCATAGTAGGAGGAGGAATAGGGACCTCTTGTGGTTTAGTGGTATCCATTCTAGTGATGGTGCACACACTATTATTTCTATCAATTTCAGCTTCCCTTTCCCACTTAGCATGAAGTTGGGCTAACAGTCTAACATTTTCATCAATAGTAACTTGTATGGCATGAGTAGAAGCAAAGGTACTTTCCATGGTTTCAGGTTTAGCAACCATTTTATTAATCAAGGAGGACTGTGCTTCAGACAAAGAGGATATGTTTTTCTCAACAGTTATTTTTTTCCTCTATAGTCTTGTTGAAAGTGGTTTGTTTACTAATAAAGTCTTTGAGCATGACTTCAAGTTCAGAGGGGGCACTTCTAACATTGTTGTAGGAGTTTCCATAGGTATTGCCATTATTAGGAGGATAAGGCCTATAATTGTTGTTACCACCAAAATTATTCCTATAGGAATTGTTGTTGAAATTGTTGTTTCTAATGAAGTTCACATCAACTTGCTCTTATTGAGCAACCAAAGAGGATAAGGGAACACTATTAGGATCTAGAGGAGCTTTCCCATTAACAAGCATAGCCATAATAACATCATTTTTTTCACTCAAGGAGGAAGTTTCCTCAACAGAGTTTACCTTCTTACCATGTGGATCTCTCTCAACATGCCATTCAGAGTAGTTAACCATCATATTATCAAGGAGCCTTGTTGCAGCACCTAAAGTGAGCCCCATAAAAGTACCTCCAGCAGCTGAATCCAACGGTTTTCTTGAGGATAATTTCAAACCTGCATAAAAAGTCTGGATAATCATCCAAGCAGTGAGTCCATGAGTAGGGCAATTTTTAACCAAAGACTTCATTCTTTCCCATGCTGGAGCAACATGTTCACTATCAATTTGTTTAAATTTCATAATGTCACTTCTCATAAATATAATCTTAGCAGGAGGATAGTACTTTCAAATAAAAGCATATTTGCACTTAGTCCAAGAATCAATATTATTTTTAGGCAAAGAAAGCAACCATTCTTTAGATTTTCCCCTCAAGGAGAAAGGAAAATCTTGAGCTTAATAATATCTCCATCTACATCCTTATACTTTTGCATCTCACAAAGTTCAACAAAGCTATTGAGATGGGCAACAGGATCATCAGACCCAGCACAAGAAAATTGCTCTCTAATCACAATATTCAATAAAGAAGGCTTAATTTCATAAAAGGTAGCATCAGGAGCAGGTGGAGCAATATGAGTGCTAAGGAAATCATTGTTGTTTGTGCTAGTGAAGTCACACAACTTGGTGTTCTCAGCAGAGTACATTTTGGCAAAGGTGGGCAAGCCAAAAACAGCAGCAGCAGCAACAGCTACAGGAGGAACTATTTTTTTGTGTGTTTTTTAATAAAGAAAGCAAACCAAACCAAACTAAACTAATTTTTTTTGGAGTTTTTGAAAAGAGGCAAACAAAACCAAGAAAAACAAAACAAGCAAACAAAAAAAAGTAAAGAGAAAGGAAGTGGAGGACTCCCCTTGTGAAGACGTCCTTAGCCTCCCCGGCAACGGCGCTAGAGAAGCTTGATGGCTAACGTGGAGCCTGTTGGGAACCCTACAGCAGGGTGTGAAGTAGCACAGCAGCAAGTCCTCCCTCAATAAGAAATCGAGGTTATCGAACCAGCAGGAGGAAGGAAATGTCACACAGGTGTTGCAAGCAACGCGGAAACCTGCACAACACAGACTCAAGACTTTGCCCCAACGAATCAGTGAGGTTGTCATGCTCACCGGTTTGCTATAACAAAAATTAAACATATGGTGTGGAAGGTAATGGTTTGCAGCAAGTAAACAAGCAACAGTGGAAGATGTATCAATGGTAAAGATTGGACCGGGGTCCATAGTTCACTAGAGGTGCTTTCCTTAGATAAACAACATGGCATGAATGGTAAACAAATTACATCAGGGCAATTGACAGGAACTGAGCAAGGCATAACAATGCAATACCAGACAAAAAAATCCTATGAGATTCGATTGGGAAATACAACAATATATAAAGACTGCCATCCAACTGCATCTATGACTAGAAGTCCACCTTTAGTTTATCATCCGAACCCCCTCCAGTATTAAGTTGCAAGCAACAGACAACTGCTTTAAGCAAAGTGTGTAAGGTAAACAATCCACTTGTTCCATGAACAAGAGACCGTTGTTTTCTCCCTAGTAGCAACATCACATCTACAACCGAAGAGATTTCTGTCACTTCCCTTAGAAACTAGAGGCATGAACCCACTATCGAGCATAAATACCCCCTCTTGGAGTCACTAGCAACTACTTGGCCAAGATAGCTACTAACAACAGAGAGCATGCAAGATCACAAATAACACAGACATGATAGAATCATAAAGACAAAACCATTAATCAATCTGACATAGTAATCTCAATATACATCGGATCCCCGCAAACACAACATGCATGATTACAAATAGATTAGATCTTGATCATGAACGGAGCTCACAAGATCTATACATGAAAGCACAAGGAGGAGATACAACCATCTAGCTACTACATGGACCCATAATCCAAGGTGGAACTACTCACGCATCATGCCGGAGAAGAAGGACTCCGGGATGATCTCCCCTCTGGCAAGGTGCCGGGAAGAACTTCAGATCCCCCAACCTAGGGACGACGGTGGCGGCGGCTACAGATGGTTTCGTGGAGTTTTGATCCGATGCCTAGGGTTTCTGCATCAGGGGCTTCTTATAGGCGAAGAGGCGAGACTAGGAGGCGGCCAGGGGGCCCACACCCTACCCAGGCGCGGGGTGGGCCCGCCCGCGCCTAGGGGGGTCTGGCCGCCCTGGTTAGCTTCTCCATCTCTCCTCTAGACTTCGTGTCGCCCACGGTAAAATATTGACTTTGGCGTTTGTCCCGTCCAATTCCGAGTATATTGATTTTCTGCCTTTCTAGGACCAAAAACAGAAGAAAACATGCAACTGGCACTGTGGCAACTTGTTAATAGGTTAGTTTCAGAAAAGATATAAAAAACACCTCAAAGTGTAGACAAAGCAAAGCAAAGTAGATACTAAACAAGCATGGAGCATCAAAAATTATAGATACGTTTTCGACGTATCAGCTTCCGGTGCCTCGGGCATGACCACCAGGTCAACACTTGCCATGAGCCCTTCAGATGCATCTGTTGTCATCGTCCTGGCCATCGGGAGTGTTTCTGTCATGCTCGCTTTCCTGCCACACTTGGAGACGAGGTGGTCACTTGTGCTCATTCTCTAGTCACCCGTGCTCCCTGCCAGCGGAGCCGCTCTCCGTCTGCCCAGCCACCTCGTCCCTCGTCGACCCGGAGTTGGGCTGAGGTCATGGGCCACTCATCGATGCTTGCAGTGGTGCTGCCAAGGACCTCTCCTAGTTGTTGTGAACAGTTCAAGGTTAACTTCTCTTTGGACTCTCTCTTTAAGTCCTAGGTTGCTTTGATGCGCATGGAGCTTGTTCAACTAGTCGATGTCCGCATCGAGGAGGCGACTCGCTCCCTTCGTGAGGAGGTGGCATCTCTCAGGCTACTGTTGGCGCGTGGTGGTGTTTCTTTGGAGCCGACGGTGGCAATGCCCTTCTGATGGTATGGGACTTGCCAAAGCACATGATTCAGTTGCGTTTGACTCGTCTGAGCAGAAGTTGTCTGTGATTGAGGAAAAGCAACTCTACGGCTGTCTATCTCCTCGTGGCCCATCGCCGCAACCTATTGAGATGGTCTTCGTTGAGGCATTGGTGGTGTCCATGACGCCCTTGCCACCGCCGTTGCCCACCTCTGTGGGCAATAGGGTGTTAGCGCATTGCTCTCAGGCTCTTTTTGCTAGAGAGATTTGTGGGTTGCTTGCCAGTTTGGAGGCGGCGAGCTCAGGTTATGGCAAGGACATTGACTGCGTCTTAGCTGTAAAGGCTTCGGAAGGCTTAATCAAAAAGGTGGAGAAGTCACTCAGAAAGGTTTCTCTGAGAGACAGAAGAAGAAAGAGGGGTGTAGCGAGGAAAGCTTCAACTTATGATTAATAGTTCAAGTTTGTTTTGGGTCGTCTGTTAGGTGGGCCTTTTGCGGCGTTGTGCTCCACGTTTCGTTGGTTTGCGGTTGTGGTAGGTTGTGTGTGGTTGTTGGTTCTTGAGGTTGTGTTACCTAGATGTTGCTCTGTTGTGGGTTGATGTTGGTTGTAACGGTTTTCGTCTAGTTTTCCGTTAATTAACTGGGCAATTCTATTCTTTTTAATTAATAGATCGAGGCAAATCTTTTGCCTCCGTTTGAAAAAAAAGCCTGTTGAATTTTCATCTACAGAATAAATGAACTTCTCTAGGCTAAGTAATTGTGATATTCAATGGTACTTTGCACCATTTTCACAGATCGGTATGCATCAACTCGGTAATGAAGAAAAAGCAACTATGAGGTCCAAACTGAATGGTGCGGATAAGCAGTAAACAGTCTCTATCAACTTTTAACAATCTACTGTATTATCCTAATGGACGGGCGCCCCAACACGTGCCAACATGATCTAGTTAAGACAGTAACTGAATTACAAAAACCTTCTGGTAATGAAACCCCATGTAGTAGCCTGACACACTTCCACCTCAAGGAACTCTCAATGGGTTTGATGAAAGAGCGCTGAGAAACCATCGGGCCAGACACCTTAGTCAGACCATCTAAAATATGGCTGACTCAATCTTCTTATTAGTGTACTCCTTAATCAAATCTGCGCTCATATCGTCAGACACTTTGCGAAGAATGGAATCAAGGACAACATCAATGGACAAGTAGGTTCTGACAAGAAAGCCCATGAAAACGACATGATGTGAGACATGTCTCGTGCTTGAGCTTGCACATGGGACATGAAAAATCATGTGGCTGTTTGCGGCCATTACATGAACATTGTGAAACATTTGAAATAAGATGGTGTTAGTGCAGATCTTTCCTCGCCGTGCATCCGACTCTATGTTTTCTTTGCTTGCCTACATTCAGCAGTGGTACTCCCTGTCCAGGCAGCAGGACCGAGAGTGCGTGGACGGGATCCTGCAGGCTCTTAGGGCGTCAGCACAGCGCTTCGCGGCGTCTGCTAATGCTTCCGTGGCCTCGTAGAGGGAGCGCTCCTTCATCTCCTTTTTTTCTTTTTTTCTTTTTTGTCGTTTTTCCTTGGGGCTTTTTGAGCTGTGGCCCCAGCGAACTCTTTTTTCTTTTCTTTTTGTCGCTTGGACGTCATTAACTTGATTGTATTTTAAATGGCGTTACTTTATTTATAAAGCTGGGCGTAATGCCTGTTTTAAGGAAAAGCATGTGGCGATATTTGCTTTAAACAGAATTATTAATAAATGCGCCATTTCCAAAAAAAATGTGGCGATATTTATCGGGATGTTAGTTGCCACCACATGACAATACTCAAAGTAAGTGGCAGAAGTTTTTTTTCGTGCGTATGATCTTGCCGATGCTGAGCTAGCCGATTAATTTGGCTCTCCTTGTTGAGCGAGTTTTTTCTTGCTAACAGAGTTTATCTTGGACATGAAAGCAAGGATTTTCATGGCCCAAAAACAATGCCTTGCCAACCTAAGCTTTCGATGCTGCCAAGTACTAGTTTAATCCTTTGTCCATGTTCTTCAGCTGGAAGAAGATTACTAGAAATAAAGGAACATATTAAAAAGGACACTCAAAGAAGACGCTAATACGGCATACTTCGACACCATCACAAACGGCAGACGAACGAAATGCGCCATCTTGAGTTTGTCTAATGAATCAGGAACTGTCGAGGA
The DNA here is from genome assembly GCA_916181665.1 of Avena sativa. Lineage (NCBI taxonomy): Eukaryota > Viridiplantae > Streptophyta > Magnoliopsida > Poales > Poaceae > Avena > Avena sativa. The sequence goes on along the minus strand of OV702285.1, from coordinate 163,790,841 downwards.
TAAGATCCAGATCCAAAATCATTTGTACCTCTTCTACCAGGATCTGATGAGTGCAGCAGACCCGCGGACCCTTTCGTTAGCTCAGGATTTCTGGCTGCCTACCAAAAGAGTTTCGATGGCAGAGCTTTATCCCTTGCATTTCTGGCTGAGCTAGAGCAGGTACTTAAGGAAACTAAAACTGAAACGGCTCCAGGACTAGACGGTTTACTAGTTTTCTTATTCAAACCTTCTTAAGAATCTTGTTTTGAGTATTTTGAAAGATTTTGCTTTGGTAAGGATTGACATTTCGCGGTTTAATTATGGTACTCTTTCACTTATTCCTAAATGACCAGGAGCTGATTCTATCAAACAATTTATCCCTATAGGTCTTATCAATATCATTTTCAAGTTCATCTCCAAACCTCATGCAATTAAACTAACACCGGTAGCGCACCGTGTGATATCAGTGGAGAATGCTGGAACCCTAATATTTGTTGTGTATTGATTTGACCCTTTCAAAGAGTATATATAACATACACGGGGTAGATGGAGACTTGGATTATAAGATTGTAGAGTCCTAGTCTATCTCTAGTCTATACACGTATACATGCTCTAACATCCCCCTTCAGTTGGAGCGGGAGTGAAACGGACGCACTACTAGAGAAAAGCCTATGTGAGGCGCACCTAAAAGCCTATCCGAGGCGCATATCATATGCGCCTCTAGCTTCAAGCCTCGGGTATTTCTTATGCGAGACGCCTCGCATATGTGAAGTATAGGCCTCGCATATGTTTTACAATGCGCCTCGGATATTCATAGTATATGCGCCTCCTATAGTATCCTATATGCGCCTCCGGTAATATTTTTGAAATTCAAGTTTTACAGACCACTATAAATAATAATATACAGATATTCAAATATACAATATAGTCCAGAATACAGTATAAAGAGCACAGAATTTTTCAGAAACTTGCAATTTGCCAAAGCATAATAGAACCAACATGAATACAATACATTACACATCAATCATGACATACAAGTTCATACATCAAGTGTTTGTGCGACAAGTTCACACCTCCGAGTACAAGTTCACAATCACATTACACCTTCGAGTACAAGTTCACAATCACATTACAACTCCAACGACGTAGCTCTACCTAGATGAAGTAGAACACATAACCTACAATGAAGAGAAACAAGGTGGTGATCACGAGGAAGTTCCTCCACTTCTTCCTTCCATGCCTCCTCCACTTCTCTTCCGCCACCTCTCTACTCTCATAGCCTTGGTAGTTGTTACCCGAGAAGTTGTTCACTTGCTTCTGGCAGTCTTTCCACTCCTCGTACACACCTGGAACCCGACCGACGTACACGACATAACACCTCGGCATCTCCTACACATAATAAAGATGATATTACTTATGTCAGTGGAAAGCAATAGCTAGCAGTTCACAAGATAGAATCATGCATATATATATATGGGTGCAACAAAATGTAAGAAATCACGTTCTAATCATCGGCATTTCGAAGAAAGACCAAAAAAAAGCAAACCAAGAATGACATGGATTAGTGCCTCATACTTAGATTGGGCACGGAAATAACAATGCTCGCTGTTTGATCTTGTGCGGCAAGTAGAGTATATGCCCAAATTACTAGTCTACTTGGCACACAAGATCGAACAGCGGCATAGTCATACACGTGACACCACAACACGTTCTAATCATCGGCATTTCGAAGAAAGACAAAGAAATCAAACCACAAGAAAGTAGGGAAGCAATGACAAATGAAAAGCAACAAGCACTTAAAATAGTTCGTAACACAAATAACTAGCTAGTGTCTCTCACAATCAAGTTCAACGGTTGATGAAACATATTCTAGAGGTTTTGCTAGGCAAGTTTAACATAGTGATAAGAGGTTACGACACGAGTTCGGAACTAACAGCTAGGTACCCAGGCAATGCAATCATGAAGTCTTCTTCGGCTCTTGAGTCGCCTTTGGGGGGGCATTGATGAAGCCCGACCGAGTTTTCGCCATTTGCATGAACATCCTGCCGTCACCCTGCTGCGCTAAGCGTTCGTCTATCTCCCTGTTGGACGGTGTATAGCCGCCGTGGAAGGTGCCTCCGGTTTTTATGACTCCCTGGTACACGATTGTCGCGATCTCCTCCTGGATGTTGAAGAAGTGTTGCCTGAGGTTGCGAGCCTGTATGCATGCAAGCTTTTCAGCCCATTTCACGAGGTCAGATGGCAGCGTTTTGGTCTCCATGTCATTGAAGAACGCCTTCATGTGGTAAATGGCGTAGAAGGCATCCTTCCCACTGCCAGGCGGCTGCTTGACGCAGGCAAACTTCGTCGTGTGGCGGAACACGTGCGCGCCGAACTTTACATGTGGCCTTGCCGGTTTGACGCCTCCCGCTGCGACGTAGCCGGTGAGAGCGCCATCAAGAATTTTCTTGATATTGGTGTAGTTTTTTTGGATCGCACTGTTTGAGTCGAGGTACAAGGCTGTTGAGTGTTTCAAATTCAAGCTTATGAGCACACAGCCTGTCCGATCATCCTTCGTGATGGGATGGTAGGGAAGGAGAATCACATCCTTGTCCGAGTATGTTTGCAGGAAGTTTGAGAGGTAGTCGGTCGCCAGATCTATGGCCTCAGCATCTTTCAGGACGGCGTCACGCATGAAGTAGGGATCCACTATCTGGATGCTCGGGATCTTGTCTCTGGTGATCTCCATGGCCATATTGAGGGAGAACAGCTGGACCAAGGTATTGTGCAGTCGAAACCCGTTCAACATGTCAAACAGGTCGGTATGCCGCACGTAGAAGATATCCCCGAGGGGTACAGTGATGAAGCACGGCATATGAGAAGGCACCTTAGCCTTGAAAACGAGGTACGACTGATCGTTGTCGCGAATGCGGCACTGCTCGATTGTGAGACATCCATAATGATACTACGCATATGCGAGCCTGCGACCTCGAGCATCGATTTACACATTATCGGTACACCTGCCACGTGCTGCTGATTCCTGGCTTGCCCCACAGCGCCGTCCCGGAAAAGAGGATTTGGATCCTGGCCCCGATCACCCTTAGGCTTCCTTTTGCGACCCTTCTTGCTCTTTGCGGCTTCGGCCACTGCGTTCACCTCACCGACCGTCTTATGGAGGGTGCCGGGGCTGATCAAAGGAACTACTGGACTTGGAGGCTCGGTGAAGGGGACAGGTGGCGGTGTCTCCTGACTAGTTGGGAAGAGACGCACCTTGCAAGGGGGTTTCGCTGGTGCTGGTTGGGTCTCGGCAACTTGATGTGTGCCTGATGGTCCCGGCTCATACAAATCAGAAAACCTTGTGTTAATAAACTGGTCACCGTAGTTCGGGTCAATTTCTTCATCATCATCGGGATTTTGTGCCATGTTGTCCAAGTCTCCCATCTTGAAGTCTTCATCATGTGCTGGTTGTGCTGCCTCTAGGGTGATGTTGAGCTGGTCCTCTGTCCCCAAACGGATCTGGCTCTTCGGCCATAGGTACAAGTAGCCGAAGCCGGTATTGAGGACCGCTGCCGTGTCCTCATCATCCCATCCTTGAGGTTGAGAGGGAGGTTCCACTTGCTCGTAGCCCGGAAGCACCATACTGTATTTGACCCTCATCATGTCAGGTGGCATTGTGACATTGTGCATTTTGCGGTTCTCTGGTTGAACAATAGTACCCTTGGCAACATCCATCAACTGGCCGCCCACCCAATGCATTAGAGTGCAAGGAGTGTCTCCCTGCGAAAGATCGACATGTAGGCCGAGCGTTAGAAAAACAGAGATCAAGTCATCGGTGTGGTTGAGCCTCCCAACTCTCGCTTTAATTAGTTAGTTACCTTGAGGGCGTCAAACTCGGCCAATGTCGAGGCACCGACGCCGACAGGCTTGACCATGCAAGTGGCGGAGTGGCTGCCTGATGGCACGGTGGTGCGGGCCGGCGCCTTCGCCGCAGTGGGCAAGTTAAGCTCCGGAGCTAGAGGAGTCTCTACCACCACCGGCCCTGCTGGAGGAGTCACCAACGCCTCCGGCCGCGCCACATTGTCCGATTGGGTGCTGTTGAGGTTGGGAACCGGTGGTGGCCCCCGTTTACCACCCTTCTGCCACTTGTTGTACTTTTCCATGTAGACGGGAAGGATGGTGTTGAGATTCTCGTTCACTTGTGAATGGACTTGTGACTGGACTTGTGTCTGGACTTGTTCTTGGAACTTTGTCTCGGCAGCCGACACAGCCTTGTTCACGGCATCTTGGACTATATTTGGAAAGGCTTCCACCTGTTCCCTTAGGAGTTTTACCTCGGCGCTTTCGGCCTTCTTGCCCTTCCTCTCCGGGGTGCCATAGTACTCGGACCATGATATGCCGCCAAAGCCGACCACATGACCAACCGATGGGGCCGCCAGGGGATCGACAATCTTGGTCCGGTTCAGCGCCCTATTAAAAGTGGTGTCCCACTTGGCGACAGGCGGTGGCGCTGACCCCTGGGATGAGGAGCTCCTACACTCCTCGTCCTGCGCACAAGGAACATGAAGCATTTGATCAGAAAACTGGACTTCATTGATTAATCATGAATGCAATTAATCGACTTGCATGCAAACTACTTACATATTTTTGCATGAAGTCCTTCACCCTTGGAGCAAAGGGGCCGGCGGGCTCCGAAGAATAATCAGAACCCCCTTTCGGTGGGGCAAACCGGGCCCTGACGAAGTTCTTTGCCTGCTCCTCCTTTATGTCGTCAAAGGGACGTTTCAACCCCTTTGCACGAGCATCGGCGTCCTCCTTATCCCATTTGGGCCTCGCGGCTCTATAACCGCCGGAGCCGAGATGGTGGGTACCAATGTTCCGGGATCTCATATTCTTGCCCTTCTCAGTCCTGGCCTTGCCCAAGGCGGAGTTACATCTGGCCTTGAACACATTGTAGTCTTCTTCCTTGACCAGAGGCTCCTTCTTGACGAGCTCTGGATAACTTAGCTTCTCCTCGAAAATCAGATTCTTCACCCGAGCCTTCCAATTTGACAAGGCCTTGGTCATCCTCTCGAGGGCATACTTGTTCACCGGATTCCCTTTGAGATTGTCATTATTATACTTGTTTTACTCATCACCCGGGAACGCGTATCTTGCGTGCAGCTTCCGGAAAAGCTGGATGAGGAAACCCTTGTTCTCTTCGGCCTTCAGGTTCTCCATGTTGATCGTGACGGTGTTCCGAAGGATTGCCGCGAGCTGGTTAGAGTAACCCCCAACAAATTCTTCTGGCTCCAAAGGCGCACCTTTAGGGCTCACGCTTGTGATGATGGACCTTTTGAGGTCGACCATGATCGGGGTCCGATCCTTCCGAGACTTCTTTGATGCGCTACCATCGTCTGTCGTAGCTTCACCGCCGCCATCAGTGGTAGTGGTGTCGCCATCGGCGTCCACCATCTCCTCATTGCCCAACGAGGTATCCTCGTCCTCCTACATCTCGTCGTCCCGCGGAACAAATTCCGGGGCCTCTAGGGATTCCATCTCCGCCTGCTGCTCCCAAAAGGGCTTCTGGCTAGAAGGGCCCGGATCCGACATTTCTAAACACACAAATAAATGAAACTAATAAGCACAAAAATTCACAAAATTTTTTGGCATGAACTTTACTAATTTTCTATGTCTAGGAGTGCCAGAAATTCGCCGGAACGAAAATGAATCAACATTCCGGCGAAACATTGGCAACTCAAAAAGAAAAACCTGCACAAAAAGGATCAACTGCCATCATCACAGCCATTTTGCTGCCAGCATACACAAACACAGCTATTTTGCTGCCAGCATACACAAAAACCATGTATATATATCATGCTCCAGGCCATACATACACAGAGGCACCAACCCTGTATACACAAATTAACCCTGTATACACAGAGGCACCAACCCATACATACACAGATTAACCTGATTAAGTCTGGTTCACTATAGACAATAATTTCACGAGTTAGAACCAACAGATTTTTAGTCATAACAGTTCAAATGCTAGCATGATTTAGAGATCTGGGAATACTACTGACCACCAAATCAGAGATATAATAGTACAACTACCACCAGCCACACATGTATTTTCTAACATATAAAGCTATGTGCTGAGGCCAACTCCTCTTTCAGTGATTGTTTTATTCTCGCTGTGATTTAGTATGTTCTTACCAGAGTATTTACTTTTTACCTGAAAAAATCTCATGATGCCAAATTGGATCTAGGTGTTCTTAATTACACATACAAGCGGCATTAGAACAACATGTGTATCAGAAAAGGTTCTCTTCAAATACTGAAATCCTCCAACACCAGGTGCTAAATACCGTTACACTTCTCAAAAGATGAGTAAATAACCATTTTATCTGCATGATGTTGCAGTAAGATGTGACAGAGCTGGTTTATTGAAATCTCGAAATGTACATATTGTATTGCTCCAGCAGGCCTAGCACATTTTCTATTTCTTCAGGAAGATCACATATTTACATTCATATTGCATCTATGCACATATTTACATTCATATTGCATCTATGCACATTTTCTATCTCTTCAGGAAGATCACATATTTACATTTTCTATCTCTTTAGGAAGATCTCCAACAGATTGTGGGCTACACATGATCCATATTGCATCTATGCACAGTTAAATCTACTTAGTTGACTCAATATTAAAATAGACTTAACTCTCTAAGCTAGTAGTACAATAATACAGATGGCAAGCATGACTTCAAAGATGTGAAAGCACTACTGATCACCAAATCAGAGAAAATAGTACAGTTACCAGGAGCCATGTGTATGTTTTCTAACAGATACTTGAAAGAAACATTAATCCAGATAACCTTGGGCAAGAAAATTAGTCAAACTGATCTGAAATTTTTATGCATTAAATATAGAACAAACAGAAGAACTCAGAATCGATTCATGCATCCATGAACAAGCTCCTGAGGAAGCAGAGGAGCGCATACTCTGATGACTGATGTATAACTATCAAAAGATAACAGAATAGAGTGAGATTCGTATAACTGAAGAACGGAATACCGAACTATATCTACATGGTCTACCTTGGAACAGACACACCTTTAGCCAATCTGGGCATGATACAGCGCACCCAGAACCCTCCCTGGTGACACAGATGCAACATTTTGAGTAAAAACTATCCAGCAGATTATTTGCTCAACCGTGCTCGTCTTCATCGATAGGCTGATGCTGAAATGTACTATACGGGTGATCACATATCAATGTGAGCTCAAATCAAATCGGGGGCACTCGAACCACGGCGTGCAGGAACAGGTCATTCTTCCGCCGGACAGTAAGGCCCATCTCCTCCGGCATGTCGAGCTCACCCGGCTTCGCCCCGCCGGGGAGCTCCCAGTCGAAGTGGTAGAGAAACCCTAGAAGGGGAGGAGAGGGAAAGAGGCGTGGGTGGGTGGGGGCGGGGACTCACCGGAGAGAGGGGAAGAGGAGTGGGTGGGTGGGGGGCGTGGGTGGGTGGGAAGCCGGCGTCGGGCTCCTCCTTCACGGGGCGGCGGCGTCGGGCTCCTCCTTCACGGGGACGGCGGCGTCGGGCTCCTCCTCCACGGGGCGGCGGCGAGCTCCTCCTTCACGGGGACGGCGGCGTCGGCGTCGGGCTCCTCCTCCACGGGGCGGCGGCGAGCTCCTCCTTCACGGGGACGGCAGCGTCGGGCTCCTCCTCCACGGGGCGGCGTCGGGCTCCTCAACGGCGGCGACGGCTTCGATCGATGTGGAGTCGGGCTCTGAGATATGTGAAGTCGTGTATGTACTAGCTGTAGTACTAGCGCTGTGTGACTTGATTGATGTGTGCCGGTTATGCGAGGCGCATATCGCAAAGTGTGCCTCGTATAATATTACGCGAGGCGCATCTGGGCTAAATGCGCCTCGCATAATATGCAATCCTAGACAAATAGGGCCGTGCGCAAGTTTCTATCAACTAACACATAGCAGCCTAGTGGTAACATGCCTTGTCCTTCACTGCTGGCCACCCAGGTTCGAATCCTAAGGGGGCCATTTTTTGGAAAAAAAAATTAAAGGCCAATTTTCATGTAAAAGCATACAAATATGAACTATAAAATATACTACAAATATTTTAAATATTCAAATATTGCTAAAACAACAAAAGTGAGTATTCTCAATGAATGTGTCTTGTCGATACATAATATTCTCAATGCAATATTATTATAACACAGACATAATGAAAATTAAGAATGTTTTGATACATAATAGTAGGCCACACACACGACGGTTCTTGACAATGGTCGGAGCGCGCTAGCGTTTCTTGACAATGGTCGTCTTCTTGCCCTTCTTTGTCGCGGTTGCATAGGTTAGGTCTGGGACGTCTTCACTACTTCTCTTGAACGGAAGTCCTTTCTTAGGTAGGGTTGTGGTATACAGTGTTTGGTTGCCATACCCGTCTTCTATCTTCGGGTCACCGTTCTGGTCAAAATCTTGCTCGTTGGCGACTCCGTCCATTCCGATAATGTTCCTTTTTCCTCTCCTGACGACAACCCGACTGGGCTTTGACGGGTCTTTGATGTACCAGCAATGGTCGACTTTGCTAGCCAAAACCCAAGGCTCATTTCTTGCGGGTGCGTTCGCGCTGGTGGTCTTTGACGGTATAACTATCGTGGTGAAATACCGGTCTTCTTTCTCGACGCTCTTGGCCCACCTGACACGGAACATCGGCACCTTCTCCGTAACATAGTCGAGCTCCCAAATCTCCTCGATCCTTCCGTAGTATCTTTCCGGGATGTCGCCGGTGTAGAATATCCCTGTTACCCCTAAGTTCTGGTAATCGCAGTTATTGTCTTTTTCCTCTATGTAGAACGTGTATCCGTTGATATCGTAAGCCTGATAGGTCATGAGGTTGTGCGAGGCGCCCTATGACAATGAGAATATGAGTTTATCTTCCTCCGAGTACTCGCCCTGCGGTGGATTAGCTATGACCTTCTCCCTAAACCACCGCGTGAAACCGGAGTTGTGCTCCTTGATAACATCTTCCTCCCTCGGGACCTGGCGCCCCTGATCAGCGTAATTCTTCTTGATAAACTCTTTGTGCTCATGTATGTATGGATCAACCACCCGCAGGTGTTGCAGCACGACCAGGTTTGCTCTTTCAAAGTCCTTGGTTCGGCCCTCCATGTCGACATGCTTTGCACGTCGACCCTCGCGGTGACCCCATCCAGCGAGCCTCCCGAGGTGCTTGTTGAATGGCATACCAAGAGGGGTCTCGGTTTGTAGAAAGTTCGAGCAGAAAGAGATGCACTCTTCGGCCAGGAAGCCGTTTGCTATGCTTCCATCTTGACGGGACTTGTTCTTAACGTATCCCTTGATGTGTCCATTGAGCCTTTCGAACGACATCATGCTTCGCAGAAACGCAGGACCGAGCTGGACGATATCCTCCACGACATGGAGTAGCAGATGAAGCATGATGTCGAAGAAAGCGGGGGGAAATAGATCTCGAGCTCGCACATTATCACCACGATCTCGTCCTGTAGCCTCGTGAGCTGCTTAATGCCTATCGACTTCCGAGATATGACGTCAAAAAAGTTGCAGAGGCCAAACAGTGTTTCACAGATGTGCTTGTCCATTATACCTCGGATCGCGACCGGGAGTACCTGCGTCATTAGCACGGCGACGTCGTGATACTTCATCCCCCTGAAGTGCTGCTTCGCCTCGTCTAGCCATCTGCTTATCTTCCCCGCGTAGCCGTTCGGAAATTTGACTCCGAGGAGGCACTTCATAAACTGTATGGCCTCCTTCTTACTCAGAGTGAAGCATGAGGCCTTGAGCTTGACCTCTCCCTTCATAACCTTTTTCCCCTTGCGACGACGGCTATTCTGTGTTTCTGTCTCCTCCACCTCGTCCTCCTCCTCATCATCGCTAGGTGGTGGTTGAAGTTCATCCCTGATGCCCATATGCTTCAAGTCGTTCCTTGCCTTCGGCCCATTTTTGGTCTTGTCGGTGTTAAGGAGGGTGGCAAGCAGACTCTCGCCCACGTTCTTCGTGATATGCATGAGATCAAGGCTATGAGGCACGCGGAGGATCTTCCAGTATGGCAAGTCCCAGAAAACAGACCTCGCCTTCCATACCTTCAGCAATGGCTCTGGCTTCTTCTGGGTCTTTCCTGGCGCAGGGCACTCCTTCCAGTTATTCAACAGCTTGTAGATTTCCGCGCCACTCTTCTGGTGTGGGATTCCTCGGAGCTCGATCGTCCCATCGAACAGATGTCCTAGCTTTCTCCAGGCGTGATTCTTGGGAAGCCACCTCCGAGCCCCAAGGAACACGGTTTTTCCGGACCCGGGATCTTTCTGTAGCTGGCGGTACGTTCTATTATCCTTGCACCTAACGCACCCATAGAATCCTTGGACCACCTGCCCCGAGAAGTATCCGTAACCGGGATAGTCTTGCACCGTCGTGATCACCGCCGCTCTCATGTCAAAGTACTCTTGTCTCGAGGCGTCCCATGTACGGGCTCCTTCTTCCCATAACGTGGCCAACTCCTCTTTCAACAACGTGAGATACAGATTGATGTCTGTACCAGGTTGTTTTGGCCCTTGAACGAGCATACTCATGGTTACGTACTTCTTCTTCATGCACAACCAGGGAGGGAGGTTGTAGATCCATACAAACACGGGCCAGGTGTTGTGTGTGCTGCTTTGGCTTCCAAACGGATTGAGTCCGTCAGTGCTCACGCCCAGCCTGAGGTTCCTTGACTCTTTCCCAAAATGTTGGTAATATTATAGGTCCAACGCCTTCCACTGGCAAGCATCCGAAGGCTGCCTCAACATTTCCTCCTTCTCCGGATCATCGTCTTCCGGCCTATTTCTTTCCGCATGCCAGCGCATGAGCTGTGCTTCCTTAGGGTCTGCGAAATACCGCTGCAAACGAGGAGTGAGAGGAAAGTACCACACCACCTTCCTAGGAGCTTTCTTGGTCCCTCTCTTGTATCGAGAGGTATTGCACACCGGACACGTGGTCTTCTCTGCGTCCTCGCCCCGGTAGATGATGCAATCATTTATGCAGACGTGGTATTTCACGTGCGGTAGATTGAGAGGGCACACGACTTTCTTCGCCTCAGCGATACTAGTCGGACATGTGTTCCCCTTCTTGGGAAGAATATCGTGCCAGAATACAATGTTGTCTTCGAAACATTCGTCGGTCATTTTGTGTTTCGCCTTCATCTCCAGAGCCCTAAGCGTTACATTTAGACGGGTATCCCCGTCATTGCATCCGTCAAACAATGGAGTGACCGCGTCTTTCTCCATTTGCTCCAGTTTAGCCTTCTCTCTACCGGCGGCTCTGGCGTTACTCGTCTCCTTGAGAAGCAGATCTTGGACATGAGGGTCTCGCAACCAGATCGAATCATGGTCGGCACCACCTTGATCATCTTCGTGTCCATGCCCGACGCCACCTTGATCATCTTCGTGTCCATGTCCAGTGCCACCACCCTGATCTTCGTGATCGTGACTGGCGTCTTGATCTTCGTGATCATCACTGGCATCTTGATCTTCGTGATCATCACGTATCCATCGAGTGTAGCCATCCATGAAACTACGTCGAAGCAGGTGCGACTCCAGCATTCCGGAATCATGCCTTATCAGATACATCAGCTTGCAGGCCCGACATGGACATCTTATCTCTGTCTTGTTTGCACGTTCCATGTCGGCCCTCGCGCATGTCATCCACCTATCCACGCGGGCTTTGTTGATCAGTGGTCGGACCATGGCCGCCTACGTGGTACAAAGAGCAAGAGAATAATTAGAGCATATATGGACGTGGATCGCCGGAAAAATTCGGCATGACCTCCCCTAAAAAGAGGACATCCGCGAGTGCCAGAAATTCGCCGGAAAAGAAATAAATCGACATTCCGGCGAAACATTGGCATCTCAAATGAAATCCCTGCACAAAAAGTAGCACCACAACACAATCATATAGTCGGTGTCTCCGACAACGCGCATACATGCAAGCAACGCCTTCACGCTTCCTCCAACAACGACTTGCGCAAGAGAGCCGGAGGAGAAGTAAATGGACATGTTGTAGATCTAGAGGAGCAAGACACTTCACTTACATATGGGTGTCAACCAATGGATGTTGAGCAAGCTTCTATGGTGAATCAATGGGGGAAATGAGGTGGGGAGGAGGAGGGGGGCGACCAGATTTGTCTTGGTGGAGGAGGAAGAAGTGACACAAGTGAGTGGGGTGGTAGTTGCCTCCATGTGCAAAAAGCTGGAAAAAAGTGGTGCCAGCTTATGCGAGGCGCATATTGCACAATATGTGCCTCCTATAATTCAAACTATAGGAGGCGCATATAGCAATATGCGCCTCGCATACGCGGCCATCTACCACCGCCCGGGCCCGCATGAGTTACTTGAGGCGCATATGGCCATATGCGCCTCGCATATTATCAAATATAGGAGGCGCATATAGCCATATGCGCCTCGCATATTCGTGCACCTACCAACACGCGGGCCCACACAGAATATGCGAGGCGCATTCTGTCCATATGCGCCTCGCCTATCTGATATATAGGAGGCGCATATGACTAGAATGCGCCTCGCAAAATATGGGGCTGCTAGATTCCGTCCGTACAGGGATTATAGGAGACGCATTCTTATCATATGCGCCTCGCCTATTTTTATACTAGAGGCGCATATCGCAAAGTGCGCCTCGCCTATTTTTATAGGAGGCGCATATGTCTAAATGTGCCTCGCATAAGCATGTCTCCTATAGCCTTTTCTCTAGTAGTGACGCTTGCGACTGGATTTGAAGTCTTGCACTTCCGTCGTATTCATCTTATTATCATCATCACCTGCGTGGACATGATCATGGCTAGCACCTAGGGGCGGTGACTGGAGTGGCGTGGACGCAAGTGACGACGCAGACGTTGTTGACTGGAGTTCTTGAGTTGCTGTAGACGTTGTTCTTGATGTCGATATCAATGTAGCCGATCGTGACGTAGCCATGGTCGAGGTGGTGTGGTCGATATCGTAGTCGTTGTATGTTATGTGGCCGCCATTGCTGGAGGCGCAAAAAATTGCGCGGTTTTTTTTGTTGTTGTTGACGAAGCTGCAGTTGTGGATGTTTTGCATCTTGTGGAGGTACCGTCGGGCGTCTTTTGGATGTGTTCATAAGTGAGACCACCGGTTTTGCCAGAATCAAAGAAACCCACCAAGCACACAAGGTTTTTCCATAACCATATGCGTGTTCGTAGGGGCGTCACAATGTCATGCCGGTTTGTTGATGCAGTCGTCGGGGTCGTGGACGTGGCGATGCTATCGTCGTGCCTTACAGTTATACTGTCAGAGGGCGTCGTAATTATATGTCCATATGGACAGGTATAGCGGCGGCGGCGATATGCCGACGAAGATGTTGATGAAGACCACGTATATGTAGACATTAGCGATGATGTGTCGATGATGATGTAGTAGGCGTGTCGGTGATGATCGTCGCTCGAAGGCGTCCCTTGTGGCGGCGATGATGTCGAAGCCTTCATGTCGGAGAAAGTCGACGTAGTAGTGTTCCACACCGGCCTGACGTGTGGATGATGTCGATGTCGCTTCTTTATGGATGTGCTCGACGAAGATATTGGCTTGTAGGCTGGCGTAGTCGTACAACTTGACATGGATGTTCGGGTCAATATAGTCCGACTTGATGCAGTACAGATCTTGTATCGATATAGTCGCGTATCAGAGCAACGTAGACCTTGGTGTCAATTTAGATCGGCGTTTTGCTGGTGTAGTGCAGATCTATCTTGGTGTGAAGTCGATCTGTAGACGTTGTGCTGAACTTGCCGTTGACCGTGCCCGTGCATGCAAACACGTGATCTTGATGAAGTATGCCTTGGAGTAGATGGATGCATGTGCCCCCATGGATGCATGCCGCGGGGTGCATGCATCGCGCGCGTGGCCGTACCGGGCTACACGTAGACCCAGCACAGCTTCTTGGATCAGATCGTTGCAATCTCCAACGAGACGGCTGGTCAGTATAGCTTGCGGTGCGAGCTTCAACCTCGCACTAATTTTCACCGGATTAAGGGCAGTGGGATTTAGGGATTTTATTTGTAGCTAATTGGATCTAATCCATGAAATAAAAAAATTTAAAATTTGGATCTAATCTAGTCTAAGAACCGATCCGATCTTTGATCGAGACCGGGTGCTGCGCCCCCGAGGAGTAATCTCCCTGGGGCCGGCGCGTTGCGAAAGTGGTGGAAGAACATAGGATCGGCGCCGTGAGGCTAACCGCTCTGATATCATATGGAAATTATTGAATCCCTAGAATATTGTGTTTATTGATCTGGCCCTTTTGAGGGTTTATATGGAGTTACACGGGGTAGGCGGTGACTTGAGTATAAGATGCACAGTTCTAGTCTATCTCTAGCCTATACACGTATACGTACTCTAACATTCCCCTCAGTCGGAGCGGGAGTGAAGCGGACGCTTGCAACTGGATTTGAAGTCTTGCTCTTTCGTCGTCTTCACCTCCTTGTCATCATCACCTGCGTGGATATAATCATGGATAGCACCTAGGGATGGTGACTGCGTCCCCTTCTAGTGCCACTCTTCCCTCCCACAGTCACAGTGGGAGTGCGTGGACGCAAGTGACGACATGGACCCTGTTGACTGGAGTTGCTGAGTTGCTATAGACGTTGTTCTTGATGTTGATGGTGGACGCAAGTGACGACGTGGACGCTGTTGACTGAAGTTCCTGAGTTGCTGTAGACATTGTTCTTGATATTGATGTCGAGATAGCCGATCATGATGTAGCCACTAGTATGGTCGGTGTCGTAGTCGTTGTAGTGGTGTGGCCGCTAGTGATGGAGACGCAAAAATTTTTTGCGCGTTTTGTTGTTATTGTTGCTGTTGTTGTTAACGAAGCTATAGTTGTAAACGTTTTGCACCTTGTAGAGATATTGTCGGGGCATCTCTTGGACACGGTCATAAGTGGGACCGCCGGTTTTGCCAGGACCGGAGGAACCCATCAAGCACACAAGGTTTTGCCAGAACCATATGCGCGGTCGTAGGGTCATCACAATTGTGATGCCGGTTTGTTGTTGCAGTCGTCAGGGTCGTGGACACGGTGATACCGTCGTCGTGCCTTATAGTTATACTATCATAGGACGTCGTAGTTGTATGTCCATCATGTCTACGAATATAGCGGCGGCGACGATGTGTCGATAAAGATGTTGATGAAGACCACATAGATGTAGACCTTCACGATGATGTGTCGGTGATGAAGGAGTAGACGTGTCAGCAATGATCGTCGCTCGAAGGCATCCCTTGTGGCGATGATGATGTCGAAGCCTTGATATCGAAGAAGTCGGCGTAGTAGTGTTCCACACCGGCCTGGCGTGTGGCTGATGTTGATGTCGCTTCTTCATGATTGTGTTCGACGAAGATCTTAACTTGTAGCCTGGCGTAGTCGTACAGCTTGACATAGATGGTCGGGTCGATGTAGTGTGACTTGATGCAGTGTAGATCTTGGCGGCTCAATGTAGATGAAGTTTTCTGTAGCATGATGTAGTCAATTTACTCGGCTTGGTGTAGATGGCGTCCGAAGTCGATGAAGATCTATGGGCCCTCCTGGTTTCCCGGCTGCGGGCCGGCGGTGATTGTCGTGGTCGGGGGCTTGCTGTTCTCGCACGCGCAGGGTAGATGAAGATTGATCCGTGTCGTAAGCTTGTCTTCTAGTGTATATGGCGTTATTGCTAGGAAATCTTCTTTGCAGGCATGTTGTAGTTGCTCACGCGCGTAGTGAAGCCGGCCGTGGCAATCTGCATGAAGAGCCCTCACTTCGTGGCAGCCAACGGGAGAGTCACGTGCACGTGGCCAGGTGTATGCATCGACGTGTTCCCTTGATCCACTACACCATGTGTCGTCCGCGTAAGAGCATGTCGAGGAAGATCTGCAGTTGTTCGCCGGAGTTTCAAGTCGCCTGATATGAACTCTTTTCGCCGCATAGCAAGATCGTGTGAAGTTTAGGAATTTATTTTGGCTAAACTATATCTAATCTGTAGAATTGGAAAATTTGAAATTTGTCTAAACTAATCTATAAAACCGATCCGATCTTTGATCAAGACCGGGTGCCACGCTTCCGAGGAAAGGAGATTGATCTCCTCGAGGGCGGTGCATTGCGGAAGTGGAGAAAACCTAGGATAGACGTCGTGAGGCTAACTGCTCTGATACCATGTGAAAAATATTAATTCCAGAATATTGTGTTTATTGATCTGACCCTTTTGAAGGTTTATATGGAGTTACACGGCGCGTAGGTGAAGACTTGGAGTATAAGATGTAGAGTCCTAGTCTATCTCTAGTTTATACACGTATACATACTCTAATTATATCTATGTCCCAAACTGCGTTCAGCAAGGGCAAGCTCATCCACGATGGAGCTATGACCTTGCATGAAATTATTTATGATCTTAAGTCAAGGAATACTCAAGCAGTGATTTTGAAGCTTGACTTTGAGAAAGCATGCGATGAAGTGAGTTGGGCGTTTCTCAAGAATAAAGGGCTTCGAGTCAACAATTATCCATAGTATGCTGCAGGTACGGTGGTCGCAGGAGGGTAGATAGTGACTATTATCAATGGGAAAGTGGGCCCTTTTTTCGTAATAAGAAGGGATAACGGCAGGGCGATCCTATCTCTTCGAGCACTTTTACGATACCCTGAAACTAATAGGGGCCGTTTATTCATTCTAATCTGACGATCACTGTTAACTGGTATTCCAAAACAGGGTGCAGGAGTACTAGCGCCAAACTCTATGGAGTACCTTAGTATTAAGGGTAAAATAGTACTAGGCCCTTCTCTCTCATGCCATGCGATGCGATCTGGCCACGCGCTGCTGGTTCTTGTTGCCGCCGATCATACTCCGGCAAGAGGGACATGCAGCGCACCATCGACATGGTGACTTTGTTTACTCGGCCAACGCGAGCACTGGCTGATGCCAGTGACGAAGCTAGAAACAATTTTCACTGGGGTCAACTCCGTATTATCTCTATTTTAGTAGGGTTAATTTGCTAAAATAGACAGTAATTAATACTAGTTAACGAAGGAATTGCTAATTTTTATTGGTGTCAGCTGACCCCAGTGCGTATATGCCAGCTCCGTCCCTGGCTGATGCCATATAGGCGGTAGGCACCCTTGTAGTTGTAGCCACGCAGGTCGGCCTCGCCGGCGACGTTTGCAGGTCTCAGCTCATCCGTGGTTGTAGTCCCTACTGTATTCATCTCTTCGGATCTCAAACCCTCCTCAGAGAACCACCATCTCTCTTGTTGTGCAATAAACCTACTGCCCCTAAATTTTTTCTCGGACTCTCCAATCTTTTCGATCGACCTGAGTTCACTGCTATGAAATTGAAAAATAAAACCGAACTCTTGGAAACTGCTTATTTCTCCAAGAATACGTGGCAAATTATTATTTTATCTAACATCAAACATTCCGTCATGGGGGAAATTACAAAAGCATCAAGAAACGAATCAGTCAAGAGGGGAGGCAGCGGTGTGCTCGATCATCACGGAAGGAACGCCGGCACGGGACGGGAGAGGAGTGGCCGGCGCAGGATGGAGAGGAACGCCGTCGTATGCGATTTTCCGTAGAAATCGGCTGGGCAGTACGATAAAACAGTAACTACCCCGCATTACCAGAGATAGAAAGTCTATACTACCCCTGTAATTTGATGGTTGGATTTGCCGGGTACTCCCATCCCTCTCTTGGAGTACCAGGGTACTGTAAAAATCCTCATCTCTCCACTCTAGTTTGATTTCATTGCGGACTACGTGTTGGCGACAATGTTGGATGCAGCTAACCGTGCTAGAGACATTACATGTATTGTTCCCCATCTTATACAAGGAGGTGTAACTCACCTTCAATATGCAGGAGATACAATCGTACCACTGAAATTAAATGACACCTCCTTGGCAAACCTTAAGTTCCTCTTGATCTGCTTTAAAATCTTGTTTGGGCTCAAAATAAACTTCTTGAAGAGCGAAGTCCTTGTCATGGGAGTGTCCTAGGAAGAGCAAGCCAGAGTGTCGAATTTGCTAAACTGTAGAGTGGTCTCCTTTCCTCTAATTTATTTGGGCTTTTCTATTGCGGATAGGAAACTTATTATAGCTAATTGGATAGGCCTGGGGAACATAGTAGTCCATAGGGTTGATCCATGGAAGCGAAGGTTTATGTTCTCAGCTGCGAGGCTAATTCTAACCAACTCTGCCCTAGCTAGTATCCCTATCTTTAGCATGGTGAGGCTAATTCTAACGAACTCTGCCCTAGCCAGCCTCCCTATCATTAGCATGGTTCTGTTTCTTCTGTCAGAGGGAACATTTGAGGGATTTGACAAGCACTTATCTCATTTCTTCTAGGAAGGAATGGGTGATAAACTTAAGTACCATTGGGTAAAGTGGGCTGATGTGTACAATACCAAAGACCAGGGTGGTTTAGAAGTTCTTAATTCACGCATCCTAAATGTCTCTCTGGTGAAAAAAAAATGGATCTGGCGTATATTCACAACTGATGATCAACAACCACAACCCATTTGGATCATGTTGCTGTGTGCTAAGTATCCCAATGCCGATAATATTTTTTCAGGATCGAGCTAGTCTGGCACACAGTTTTGGCAAAGTATTAGTAAAATTAAACATCTCTTTAAGATAGGTGCTAAGTTTTCTCTTGGGAATGGAAAGAAAATTCGTTTCTGGACAAATTGGTGGCTTGGGGAGGCCCCTCTATGCATTGATTCCAAGACTCTTTGAGATATCTTCAAACCCCATGATCCCTATTATCCAAGCCTTCTCCTAGGATGGTTGGAAGTTGGCCTTCCGTTGATCTTTTGGACCTGACGAGTTTTCTTTTTAGCGGATTTGGACCTGACGAGCTAAGAGTGCTGGAATAGACTATGGGCTGAAATTGAGATCATTACCCATGTATTCTTCAATGGACAAAGTATCTTGGTCCTTGCCCCTTGGAGGCATCTGGCAAGTTTTCGGTGGGCTCGTTGTAGAGAAAGATCCGCGGAGAAGAGCGTTCACCTTTCACTAAAATTATCTGGAAAAATATTCCCTTGAAGGTTAAAATCTTCACATGCCAAATCGCACGTGACAAGTTGCCTGTTAGTGAGCAAATTAACAATCTCCAAGGCCCCACAGATGGCAAGTGTGCCTTATATGTTGTCTCACACGTTTTATTTAATTGTGCCCTTGCCAAGTTTATGTGAAGTCGGACTAGATCGATCTTAAAGGTTTAGTGAAACCCAACCTCGTTTGCTAATTTTTTCGCTATACTTTCTTCTCTATCAAGCAAAGATCAAAGGTTGATTTGGATTCTTTTTGCTGCTCAGAGTTGGGCCTTATGTCATATTCGGATCAAGTTTCGATTGAAGGAAAATTTTCTAGACAACCTACTGATATTGTTTTTAAAACTTACATCTTCCAAAAGCAGTGGCAGCCCTTACTCAGAAGTGAAGAATGTGATGAAGTTGATATGTTCTTGGACCTGCTTAAACAACTTTACCAAGACACCCGCGTCTAGCAACCTTTGTCTTTGACTCCAACAACAATTTCTTCTGTTTAAATAACATTGGCAACTCGCCATGTGACTCGCTGAGCGGCGTTGCCGTCCCCGCGGGCTGTTTCTGGTCGCTGGAGAACGGTGAAGTGGAAGATCGTGAGGCGGCGATCTCTCCCTGCCTGTCTAGATATCTCGCTGGGTCTCTAGACGGGGTCTTGACGAGATCATCGTGGCGATCAGGTAGGGCGGAGAAGAGGGATGAGAAGCGTTTCCTGCAATGGAAGGAGGCACAACGTGCAGCGAGTCTTAGCTAATCTCCTGCACGTTTAGACAGGTTTTAGGTTCGAAACGAAGAAAAGGCTGTAGCTAGTTCACAGCACAAAACTCTGTCTAAACTTCGTTTTCTCTCTAGCCAATTCACCATTGTGAGATCCTTGCAACTACAAGTGGCATTAGAGCGGTCAGGTGCTATGGTGATCAATGGTAGGAACTCCACCACCGGCGACGGCCGCAGGCAAGGCGGCGGGAGGGGATCAGGGGTTGGGCCGGTTCGGACCTCCAGCAGGTCGGTGACACCGGACAGCAAGCACTCCGAGAGCCGCGGGAGGAGCAGAGGGAGACGTGGCGGCAGTGAGATCGTGGTCCGCGAGGTGGTGCGGGAGAGCGGTGGTAGCGGCGCCGTCAGCTATCCCACCCTCACGAAGACGAACTACTGCGAGTGGGCAATTATCATGCCTGTGCAGCTGCAGGGTGCAGGGCTATGGGACGCCGTCGAGAATGACGACGCCATGGGAGCGGTTGGCGCTAGGCACTATACTGCGCTCCGTGCCCCCGGAGATGGTGCCTGTCCTCGCCACGAAGGACAATGCCAAGGCGGCCTAGGATGCCATCAAGGTCATGTGCGTCGGCGTGGATCGTGTCCACGAGGCGCGTCTCCAGAAGCTGCGCAAGGACTTCGAGAATCTCGCTTTCAAGGCAGGAGAATCAATCGAGGATTTCTCCCTGCGCATCTCAAGCATCATCAACGAGCTGTAGTCGCTAGGGGACGACACCTACAGCGAGCTCGCTGCTATGCAAAAGTTCCTGCGTGTTGTCCCGCCCAAGTACGCGCAGATGGCATGCTCGATCAAGACTCTCCTCGATCTGAAGGACATGACGCTCAAGGAGCTGAGCGGGCGTCTCTCTGCATCAGAGGGGCGCAGCAAGCCAGAGGCGGATACGGGCGGCCGATTACTTCTCACGGAGGAGGAATGGCGTGCCTGTCAGTCCCGTGAGCAGGGAGGTGGGTCGTTCAGCGGCGACAAGGCCCACGAGAAGGGCAAGACCAAGAAATTCCAGGGCGGCGCATAGCGTGGCACTGGGGGTGGAGACCGCGGCAGAGGCAGCAGCCGCGGCGGTGGCGACGCACCACCACCCAGGCAAAAAGGGGAGTGTCGCTACTGCTGCATCCCTCACCACCGGGCCAAGGAGTGCAGGAAAAAGGCTCGAGATCGTGCACAACAGGAGAAGCCAGCGCCGCAAGCGAACCTGGCACAAGCCGAGGTGGATCAGCCGGTGCTGCTGCTAGCAGCCTGCCATGTCGAGGTCACAGTCCATGGTGAACCATGTGGGAAACAAGTGCTCCTTCATGAGGAGCGCGTGGTGCCGGTGGCGACAGACGAGGATCGCTGGTACCTGGACACTGGCGCCAGTAACCACATGACTGGGCACCGTGACATGCTCTCCCACATCGACGAGACGGTGCGCGGCACTTTCAAGTTTGGTGACGGCTCCGTTGTCCAGATCTGTGGGCGCGGCTTTGTGGTGTTCTCGTGCAAGACTGGCGAACACCGCACGCTCTCCGATGTGTACTACATCCTGCAGCTGCGTACAAGCATCATCGGCTTGGGCCAGCTCGACGAAAAAGGGTGCAAGTCCGTGATCGAGAACGGAAAACTCTGCCTCTATGATATGCAGCGGATTCTGCTCGCACGGGTGCAGCAGACGAGTGACCTGCTCTATGCGGTGACTCTAAACCTGGCCGCGCCTGTGTGTCTCATGGCTGGGAACGTCGACAAGCAGTGGCAGTGGCACACCAGGTACGGCCACCTGCATTTCCACGCTCTGCATGATCTGGGCGCGAAGGGAATGGTATGCGGGATGCCTGTCATCCAGCATACAGATCAATTCTATCAAGGGTGCACGATCGGCAAGATGCATTGCACCCCCTTTCCGCGCGTGTTGTCGTACCGCGCGGAGCACGTCCTCGACCTTGTACATGGCGACCTCTGCGGTCCCATCACACCAGCAACCATGTCCGGTAACAAATATTTTTTGTTGATCGTTGATGACAATAGTAGATACATGTGGCTCGAGGTGCTCAGGTCAAAGGACGAGGCATATTGTTTCTTCCACAAGATCAAGGCACACACAGAATTGCAGAGTGGTGCCAAGCTCAGAGCATTCCGCTCTGACAGGGGTGGAGAATTCAACTCCAACAAGTTCGCCTCTTACTGCGAGGAGATGGGGATCCAGAGGTGCACGACGACACCCTACTCACCCCAACAAAATGGGGTGGTCGAGAGGCGGAACCAATCTGTCGTCAGATGGCGCGCAGTCTGCTGAAGGGCATGGCCGTGCCGAACACGTACGGGGGCGAGGCGGTGCGCACAGCGGTGCACATCCTAAACCGCTCGCCGACGAGGAGGCTATAGGGAATCACGCCTTACGAGGCGTGGCAGAAGAAGAAACCGATGGTGGACTAGCTTCGCACTTTCGGGTGCGTTTCTCATGTGAAGATCGTCAGGCCAGGCGTGACCAAGCTCTCCGACAGGTCGTGCGCTGGTGTGTTCCTGGGATATGAGCTAGGGACAAAAGGCTATCGGGTGTATGACCCGATCGGAAAACGCCTCTACATCACCCACGACGTACGGTTCGAGGAGAATCGCCGCTGGGACTGGAGCTTGGGGGTGACGGTGGTGTGTAAGACACATCCAACTAGTTCACGGTGGTGTACTCTGACATCGGCATGCCAGAGACAATCGTGCCTAACCCAGCTCCGACCGTGTCACCTGCAGCTCCAGCAGCCTCTACAAGCCCATCGTCGTCAGGATTTGTCACTCCAACACCAGGGACACCAGGCTCGCCCTTGTCCACACTAGCGACACCTGACAAGCCTGATGATGGATGGGCATCACCACCTGCTGGGGAGAGCAGAGACACAGAAGGGGTGCCACTCAGGGTCAAAACAATGGAGCACCTGATGGAGCATGCACCAGTGCGCATGCTGGATTACAGCGGGCTCTGTCTGTCTGCAGCAGAGGAGCCTGCATCGATGGAGGAAGCGCTCTTTGAGCCGGCATGGCGCAATGCCATGGAGACCGAGATGGAGTCAATCCACTCGAACGACACCTGGGAACTGTCATCTCTGCCAAAAGGACACCGTGCAATTGGACTGAAATGGGTGTTCAAGGTCAAAAGGGACCATGTTGGAAACATTGTAAAACACAAGGTGAGGCTCGTCGCTAAGGGTTATGCACAGCGGCAGGGCATTGATTTTGACGAGGTATTTGCCCCTGTTGCTCGTCTGGAAACAGTGCGGACAATGTTGGTTGTGGCAGCACATCGGAGATGGAGGGTGCATCACATGGATGTGCGCTCAGCCTTTCTGAATGGTGATCTATTGGAGGAAGTCTACGTGCATCAGCTAACTGGTTTCATCGACAGTGAAAATTCAGACAAGGTTCTGAGGCTTCGAAAGGCGATGTATGGTCTACGCCAGGCTCCGCGCGCTTGTAACGCCAAGTTGGATGCATCACTTGCATCACTCGGGTTCGAGCGCTGCCAGCTTGATCATGCTCTGTATCGGCGTGGCAGTGGCGAGGATTTCCTGCTTGTGGGGGTGTATGTGGACAAACTGATCATCACAGGCGACACTGGCAACACGATCGATCAGTTCAAGAGCCAGATGCAGGAACTCTTCCAAATGAGTGACCTTGGTCTACTAAGTTACTACCTCGGCATTGAGGTGCAACAGACATATGGCGAGATCAAGATTAGTCAGGCCAGCTATGCCGCCAAAATTCTGGAGAATGCAGGCATGGGTCAGCGTAACCCCTGCTGCACACCCATGGAGAACCATCTGAAACTGACGAAGAACTATGGGGAAGTGGTCGATGCAACTAAGTACCTAAGTTTGATCGACAGCTTGTGATATTTTGTTAACACGCGACCTGATCTGGCATATGCAGTGGAAGTACTGAGCAGATTCATGGAAGGGCCTGGAAAAGAGCATTGGGCAGCAATCAAGCAAGTTATGAGGTATGTGAAAGGCACACAAGGCTATGGTTGTACATATACAGAAGGATGAAAAGATGCGGTACTCACTGGGTACAGTGATAGTGATCAATCAGGTGACCCAAGTGATCGTAAAAGCACCACTGTATTGGTATTCTTCCTCAGGCCAAGCGTAGTCACTTGGTCATCACAGAAGCAAAAGATTGTTGCGATGTCTTCGTGTGAAGCGGAGTATATAGCAGCAACAACAGCAGCTAGTCAGGCTGTCTGGTTGAGCAGGTTGCTGTCAGAAATGCTAGGAGGTGAGACACAGCAGGTGAAACTGAAGGTTGATAACAAATCAACGATTGAGCTCAGCAGGAACCCTATGCATCACGAAAGGAGCAAACACATTGATCTCAGGTATCACTACATTCGAGAATGTGTTGAGCAAGGAAAGGTGGACATCAAGCATGTCAGAACCGGCAACCAAGTTGCCAATATTCTCACGAAGCCGCTTGGGAGGGCTCAGTTTACTGATTTCCGTCACAAGCTTGGTGTTGGTCTTGTGCAACATATTAGGGGGTGATTTTTTAGCTAATCTCCTGCATGTTTAGAACGGTTTTAGGTTCAGGTTTCAGTATTCTTTGAATAAGCTGTAAGTTAGCGTGAGCCTGTCCATGTACTGACAGATATAGTCATTTTTTGTTTTCAGTTAGCAGTAGATGCTCCCGCTAGAATCCATGGGATCGCATGGATCATGAGTTTGTAGCGGGATTAAGTTAAGCTCGTGTGACGAGCATCGTGGGATGGCGCGGCGGTAGGCTCGCTCGCATGAACTATTTTCCTTGTATTTCGGCAACACGTTCAGGTGCTCTGCCTTAAATAATAGAAACGAAGAAAAGGTTGTATCTAGTCACAGCGCAAAACCCTGTCCAAACTTCGTTTTCTCTCTAGCCAATTCACCACTGTGAGATCCTTGCAACTACAATGTGGGAGTGGGCGGTGGTGCAGTCACCCACATCAGTAAGAGCGAAAGTTTCATTGCAGGTTTTTGGCAGATCATTGCCGGAGCTCCTCCTTCTACGGTGTTATTTGAAGGGGAGTTCAGACCAGACGAATGGATTTAGGTATTCAGGAAGAAGAGGCTACAAGCTGCTCATCTTCGGTGTGGTGCATCTCGGGTGCATGCCCGGCGACGCTCACCTCGATCGCCATGGCGATCAAGAGATCACGGTAATTGCGGTCATTTCAAATTTCCGTTTAGATCGGAAGGAAACGGGCATAAGGCCCATGATGCTTTCAATTTTGCTGAGGATCATAACATAGGCCATGAGGGCCCTATTCACTATACCCAGGTTCCACAAACGAACATGCCAATTTTCAGAAAAATAAGAGGCCAGCCCAAACCTATGAGTAGGGTTTTAGGGTTGGCTTGGTCGAATACGATTGGGATCGCTCCTGTGTTTCGCTCTACCCCCTTGTCATCGTCATCGCCGCCAGCATCGGCCATGGCTGGGAGAGGAGGTTTTGGCTTTCATTGGAATTTTGGCAGCAGAGGTGCTAGTAGCGGCGCTCCCCCTATCAATGGCCAAGGTATTACAATAGACAATAATCCCAGTTTGAGAGAGGAGAAGGATCTGGCTACGGAGGAGGCCGAGGCAATGGTTTCGATCAGAACTATGGCTCCCAAGGTGGTCCTTGTATGTTGCACAGGGCTATGCGCCAAATCAGCCTCGAAACAATGTGGCTGGGTATCCTGCTGCACAAGGAGGTCAGATACCACAGATGTATCGTGGAGGAGGCAATAGGTGGCAGCAGAACAATAATTGGTCAGAGTACCAAGGTATTTTTTGTCCTTCTTCCTTTGGTGGTAATTTTGGGGAGTTTGATCAGGGTTATTATCTTCGACAGAATTTTGGCAACAACTTTCACAACAACACTTTCAATGGTAATAATCAATATAATCGTCATGTTTGTCAGAATAATTATGAGGGACAATATCATGGTGGGCATAATGGCCGTGGAAGGGGCCGTGGTTTAGGGGGCGTACTACTCCAGTCGAGAAGCACGATATTTGTAGACAAAATAAGCTACTGTGATTGCCGCTCAGCTACTGATTGCGGCAGTGCAGGTCCAGCAGCCATCCTCCATGCTGACGCTGGGGCACTGACAAAGGGCAGGTTCGTCAGGGCCAAGGGCCAGTGTTTCCTGCGACTGAAGTAGCTGTACATGAAGTAAGCAAGTCTTCCAATAAGAAGGACAAAGCAGAGGGTGTTGTCTGTTTTAGATGTGAGAACAATGGGCATTTTGTTGTTGACTGCACAACTATTATGTGTTTGTATTGTGACTCTGCTAAACATGTCTCAACAGCATGCCCAAAACTTTCAATGCCAAAACGAACAGCCATCATGTATGGGCTGTGTAGAGATGCCTTGTTGTTTTTTGAGATTCCTAAATTGGATGGAGTTTTATCTAAGAGGTTGAGTGGAAAAGAAGGCAATATTCGGGTTGACGGGGGTGATTTCTCTATTCACCAAGTGATAAAGGAGCTTGATTGGGTGCTTCCAGGGCAAAAGCAATGGGATGTTTTCCCTATGGGTCCAAATCAGCTTGGGGAGTCTTATCCATCCAAGGCATATCTTGCTAGAGCTGAGAAGATACACGGTATCAAAGTGGATGGTATGCACTGTACTTTGTTTTTTGAGAAGTTGGAGACTCAAGAGGAAGCATCTTGGCATTTTGAGGATGTATGGGTCAGAGTCCGAGGCATCCCAAAAGACCTAAGAGATGATTACTTGGCACTTTTTGCTGTTGGGTCTCTTATAGGGAAAACTGTTGGAGATATGTCCAAGAGGCAATAATAAAGTGGTTGTTATTATATATTTGTGTTTATGATAAATGTTTGCATCTCATGCTATAATTGTATTAATCGGAAACATTAATACTTGTGTGTTTTGTAAACATAAAAGAGTCTCTAGTAAGTCTCTTGTTGAAACTAGCTTCTTCATTAATAGATGATCATGGTTTCCTAATCATGGACATTGGATGTTATTAAAAACAAGATCATATCATTAGGAGAATGATGTGATGGACACACACCCATAATAAGCATAGCATAAGATCAAGTCATTAAAGTTCGTTTTGCTACAAGCTTTTAGATACATAATAACCCAATCCTTCAACCATGAGATCATGTTAATCACCGTCACCAGATGAATACTTTGATGACATCAAACGCCACTTTCGTAACTGGGTGGTTACAGAGGTGGCATTGGGTATTCTGAAAGTATGTGCTGAAGCGCATGGATTAGAGTGGGATTTGTCCATCCAAATGACGGATAGATATACTATGGGACATCTCGATGGAATGTCATCCAATTGGCTTGCAAGCATGTGACTAGGTCACAAGGTATGTCATATCACGGAACAATTAAAGAGTACATATCGGTAACAAGGTTGAACTAGGTATGAAGATACCGATGATCGAACCTCGGATAAGTAAAGTATCGCGCGGCAAAGGGAATTGGTATCGTATGTGAATAGTTCATTCGATCGCGAAGTCATCGTTGAATATGTAGGAGCCATTATGGATCTCCAGATACTGCTATTGGTTATTGACCAGAGAGGTGTCTCGATCATATATGTATAGTTTGCAAACCATAGGGTGACACACTTAAGGTTGGAGACCGAATGGTGACACACTACGGAGGAGATCCGGAATGGTCCGAAGAATAAGATTCATATAAGTAAAGTCAATTTCCAGGGTTCGGAAATGTTTTTGGTGTTTTGACCGGAAGCTTCTAGAATGTTCTCACTATTACAAACTCGCTACTTAGAGACGTCAAATTTCTCATAGGCCTTAGACGGTTTCTCGTTCCGGCTCAAGCGCATAGCTTCTACCAACGCACCACCTGAGCCAGTTTTTCTTTGCGGCTCTAAGATACGTGACCTCAGATGGTGGAAAAAGGAAAACGCCTCTAACATGTACGAGTTGGAGACGTCCAATATTTCTGACAGCTTGCAAGAACTCCTCAATCTCAGACGGCCAGTACTAGGGACCATCTCCAATAGTGAGGCGACCTAAGTCGAATTCTAACAAAGTCCATCTCTAGAACTAGTGTGCCTCGAAGCATATTTGTAAATTCATCGTCTCTAGTGTGTGTAAACCATTTTAAATTGTAGCATGGTAATTCGAACCCGATCATAGCTAACATGACACATAATCATGATTCAGCAGCCAGATAGACAGATTAACTCAAGAATGTATATATATATATAGCAGCTCGATCGCGGTAAAACATTAGCCAGATATATATAGTTGGGGAAATCCATAAAAATTTAGCCATTACACATATGGCAGTACATACAAAGTGCATTACATAAATCAATTAGCTAGCATAATGAGTACTATCTAAGAAACCAGCATTGCATTTATAATGGGCACCCCGTGGAAGCTGCTGAACCAGAATATTTACCTCTCTATTATCTTTTTCATCAAACCAAAAAAGAACAATGCTATCCTGCTTTAGGTTGAAGCTTCTCACAGCCTTCTCCCATCCAGTCGTCAAGTTTGCATTTGAAACATCTCCCATCTTTATCCTAACCATCTTTGTTTCTTTGCTCTTCATTTGCCAAACATGGTCATTCATAGGTTCATCAAGGTGATTCTTTAGGTATTTTCTTGTGAACTCAACTCCAAATGTCTAGGCAAGTACAGCGAATTGAAGAATTAGCATGCTTGTGATTACTGAAAGTATTTAAATATCACAGGGTAGCTTGTTGTTGATAACATTATTAAGAATATATCATCTTACCAGCTTGCACTTCTTTTTCATGATAGATGAATAGGGCAGCCTATAGATGTATTACTTGATTTCTAGTGGAAATTTGGGTTCACACCAGTCTAAGAGGAAGTCTACATGAACTTCTTTCAGATACATGTCGTTTCCAAAAAGGCTCTTCTTATCAAAATCACTGTCCCCCTTGTGTTGAGGCCCTGATGCAACAAAAAATCAATGTCTACCTTCTAAACTCATAAAAAACACATGACTAAAATTTTTATGTCCTCTTTTCATACCTCTAAACTCAATCCTTTCGGTGGGCTCTTCATCTGATGACTGGAAATCAAAACCACCAAAGGGAAAGCGAAAACTGTCATCGCTAGATAGCGATATTGCATCATCACTACGGGTTCCCATCTGTTAAAAAGATACATACAAAGAGCATCTTAATACAATCAAGATGCAAGAAGACTAATGAAGTGATAATTGAAATAGATATAGAGAGACCAATGAAGTGACAACTAAATCTCTATTGCTATAAGTGACAATTGCAGATTTTGAGATTTATACAAGGGAAAAAGAGTTGGGAGAGATGTAGGCCGGTTGGGGAGGCTCTCCTGACTAAGCCATCGGGTCTTTGCATCTCGGTAACCTTGAACCTTAAATTCGAGAAACAAAATGGAAAATTCCATGGCAAAATTCCTCAATCGAAGATGCTGATTTAGGGTTTTGGAGATTTGGTTTTGAAGAATACCTACATGTACGACGAAGGGGGTCCTCGGAGGAGAGGGAGAGCGTCCGCACTACAGGACCGGAGGTGGCGGTGGTGGAGAGGCAGGGGACCGGAGGCGGCGGTGGTGGAGATGCAGGGGACCGGTGGCGGTGGACAGTGGTCTGGGCAGGCGGAGAAGAACAAAAATGGCACATGTCTTAAATGTTTGTCCAAATATTTTCAGATATTTGCCGCAAGGACTATCCTCAGACGGCTGCAAGTGGAAAACGTCTCTAAGAACAGCTGTCCTCCGAATATTTCATAATTTGCCGCCAAGAACTTCCCTAGCTAAGACGACTGGTAATTTGAAAAAAGCTAATATTCAGAACTATGGATATATTCGGAACTTCAGATTTTGATTATCCTAAATTTAAGAACTATTCATAATTTAAAGAAAAATAAAGGTGCTTATACATGCTTGCTAGAGTGAAATTTAGTCCCTTAAGACTAAATAAGGTTCATAAACTAAATAAAATAATTTGCATAGTACAAACCTTGGATCTTTACCCTGAAAGACATGACGACTAGTGTTCATGCGACTTGCTGCAGAGCAATGAGGTGCAAGTGTTATGAATTTGACTAGTTCAAATGTTTAATCATGAAGTGAGACCGTTTGGTTACTTAATTATGAATGTTTCACCAATATACTTTTTTTCATGTACTCTTTGAAGAAAATCCCGTCGAGTGAATATTCGGAACTCCGGATATATTCAGAACTCTGGATTTTGAGTATCCTAAAATTTGTGAATTATTTATAATTTAAAGGCAAATAAAGGTGTTTATACATGTTTGCTAGAGTGAAATTGAGTCCCCTAAGACTAAATGAGGTTCATAAACTGAAGAAAATAATTTGCGTAATACAAACCTTGGATCTTTACCCTGAAAGACATGACGACTAGTGTTCATCCGACTTGCTACAAAGCAATAAGGTGCAATTGTTATGAATTTGACTAGTTCAAATGTTTAATCATGAAGTGAGACCGTTTGGTTACTTAATTATCAATGTTTCACCAATATAACTTTTTTCATGTACTCTTGAAGGAAATCTCGTTGAGTGAATATTCGGAACTTCGGATATATTCAGAACTCCGGATTTTGATTATCCTAAATTTTGGGAATTATTCATAATTTAAAGGAAAATAAAGGTGTTTATACATGATTGCTAGAGTGAAATTGAGTTCGCTAAGACTAAATGAGGTTCATAAACTGAAGAAAATAATTTGCGTAGTACAAACCTTGGATCTTTACCCTGAAATACATGAAGACTAGTGTTCATGCGACTTCCTGCATAGCGATAAGGTGCAAGTGTTATGAATTTGACTAGTTCAAATGTTTAATCATGAAGTGAGACCATTTGGTTACTTAATTATGAATGTTTCACCAATATAACTTTTTTCATGTACTCGTTGAAGGAAATCTCGTTGACTAATTCATGAATGTGTCTTCACTAGTGTGCATGAGCATCACTAGTACATGATCATCAGTAATATAATTGAACACTATAATTTTAAGGAACTCCATATATAAAGGAGTAGATTAATATATATAGAGAGTGAAATTGTCTTACAACCACCACCAGAGTTAAATTGTCTTACATGCAACCGGTTAATAATTAACTTATACAAAATAAGCAGGGGAAGCAGCAGGGAGACGCCTTAGCAGGGGCAATAGGAGGAGGAGGAGCATGCATAGCCTATTCCGGGGGAAACATGTCAGTCTTGACATATTTCCGAAGGAATTTGCCGTAGGCTGCGTGCCGCGCCAAGGTATTCACCTGGTGCAACCAGCCTAGGCCTTTGACAACATCCACCGCGTGCCGGATCAAGCTGTCAATGTCCGAGTTGATGATTCTGCCACAGAATGGGAAAAACAGTCTCCCCTATGGTGGAAACGTATCTGCCCACGCCCGCAACTTCCTCAACACGTAGCGGCTCTTGTTGTCCCTGGAGTACTTGCTAGTCCACGTCATCAGAATCCTCCTATAGATTTTTATGAACATAACTTAGAACTCATACATATGATTGACAACATATATTTATATGTAAGACAATATTAAATTGATTGAATTAGACTTATATGTAGAACAAAGTCTGTAGCCTCATAAGTTTCTTAAGGGATGGCGTAAGTGAACCAAGTAACCATTGTACAACCTATTGTTCTTGTATATTGCCCTGGGTTAGCTAACTCATTCCTGAAAAATCTGACACCAATGTGTACTGCCTCTCTTTTGGGGAAAATTTCAATCATTGGCTACAATAAGATATATAGTAGAAACAATTCAAAGATCATATAGTTTATATGAGAATAAATCAGGGGCCTCATAATTTTTTTAGAGATGGAGTTGGCGAACCAAAGTACCAACAACACAACTTATATTGTTTGTGTAGCTGCCTTAGGTTCACTAACCCATCCCTAAAAAACTTACACCAAAAAATGTATGTCACCCTGCAATCTTTTGGGAAAATTTCAATCATCGTCCTTAGTGAGAAACTGAAATGTAATTCTTATTATACACTATGAATGCATGCATGCAATAACAATTCAAAGATGTCATAGTTCATAGGAATGTAGAATTAATAAATCTGGGGGCCTCATAAGTTTTTTCAGAGACGGAGTAAGCGAACCAAAGTACCAACAACACAACCTATATTGTTTGTGTACATTGCCTCAGGTTCACTTACCCGTCCCTAAAAAAACGAACACCAACAAAATGTGTCACCCCTACAATCTCTTGGGGCAAATTTCAATCATCGGCCTCAGTGAGAAACTGAAATGTAATTATTATTATACAATATGAATGCATGCAATAACAATTTAAAGATCATAGTTCATATGAATGTAAAATAAATCCTGGGGGGCTCATAAAGAAGTTTCTTCAGAGATAGTGTCAGCGAACCAAAGTACCAGCACAACCTATATTGTATTTTTGTACATTCCCTCAAGTTCACTCACCCGTCCCTAAAAAACCGACACCAACAAAATGTGTGTCCCGACCCCTTCAAACTTTTGGGGCAAATTTCAATCATCGGCCTAATAATGAATGCAAAAACAGTTCAAAGATGATAGTTCAGATGTTTAGAATAAATCTAGGGCCTCATAAGTATTTTAGAGATGGTGTTAGAGAACCAAAGTACCAATTGCACAACTTATATTGTTGTACATTGCCTTAGGTTCACTAACAACATCCCTAAACAAATCTGACATCATATATATATGTCTTCCACTTGCACTCTTTTGGTGCAAAATTGAATCATTGGCCTTAGTAAATAATAGAAATATAATGTTATATGCTTTTTATGTACCGAAATTAACACTTAGCTAGCAATCTCTAAAACCCCTAAATCAAATGTTACAGATCAATTAAATTTACACCACAAGCTGTGTATGAACAACAAAAAGCCAAGTAAATGTAAATTTACTAGATGGCAGATGAGCTGATCTAATCAAATCTCTAAAACAGTCGATTGTTCAAAACATATATATTCCCTACACAAGAGCAAAAGAATATATAGACGATTGATCAAATCCTATGTATAAACAGTGAAATATGTGGTTACAACTAGAGAAGCTAGCGAAGTAGTACCTCAGACTCCTCATTGGAGACCTCCTCGAACTCTTCATTCTCTGTGACTGCGTCGAGGAGTTCTTGGTGGAGGATGGGGTCATTGATGTAGAGCACCCACCGGTTTCCTCCGCTTGCCCCTCCCCTAGATCTGCCGCCGGCAAGACGACGTTATCAGCCACTTGCTCCTCGACGGAGACGAAGATCACTGCTGGCTGCATGGAGCCCGAAGCCTCGCATGGTCGGCGACGAGTAGAGTGCGTACACGGAGCTGCCTCCGCCTGCTCGGCGACGACCGAGCCATGTGCTGCTGCGCCTCCAACTAGCTTCACCTCTGGCTCGTCTCCACGTGTACGCTTCATGGAACAACTAAGATGAGGGCGGTGGTGCAAGCGAAGGAGCTTCAGCGCGCGCAGAAGGTGCAGATTGGGGTTTTGTGACTAGACAGATTGGGGGAAAATGACGTGAGCTCGTGGAAGAACAAGTCCGAGCGGCTTTATATACGCAGGACCATTCATAGTCCTTGAGTGGACACGTGTGAGTGTGGACTCGTGTGGGTAGGGGCTAGAACGATCTCCACATTCTACTTTATATTAACAACACGCGCACGATACCTCGGGAAGGTGCACGACGCGAGTTTTCGAGGCAGTCGGCATAATGGTCCGCCTCAGTAGACCCCTAGAGGCGTTTAATATTTCTGACCGGCTGCGGTTGAGTGATCTAGGGAGACGAACAATAATTGACATCGTCTTAGGTTCCATCTAGAGGTGTTTTGTTTTAACAAGCGGCCGAGGGCGTTGTCGTACTAGAGACGTGCAAATTAAAAACCGTTTGAGATTAGAGTTAGAGGCGGTCAAAAAATTATGACCGCCTGAGGGTGATGAACACATCCGGTGGATTGTATTTTTGGGGTAAACCAACTCTAGGCATAGTCTCTAAGTAGAGAGTTTGTACTAGTGTCTAGAGGGATCACCAGTGGGTCCACCACCTTGGGAGGAGCCACCTGGGTTGTGGCATGACGTGGGGCCTAGGGCCAGCCGCACCAAGCCCAATAGGACCCAACCGGCCAGCACAAGGAAAAGGGGAACCCCTAAATATAAAGGGGAAGAAAACTTGAGGGGCAAGTTTTCCCCCGTCCCTCTCTTGGCCGCCAAGTTGGGGTTGGACTCGGGTAGGGATGGAAACCCTGGCCGCACCCCCTACCATCTATATAAGGAGGGGTGGGGAGGGCGCCCCTGCCCCCTTGTCCCTAACCCTAGCCGCCACCCCTCTCCCTCCTCCATCATCCTACTCTGGCTTAGGTGAAGCCCTGCAGAATTATTCTCCTCCACCACCACCACGCTGTCATGCTGCTCGGATTCCGAGGAGATCTACTACCTCC
Source organism: Avena sativa (assembly GCA_916181665.1). NCBI lineage: Eukaryota > Viridiplantae > Streptophyta > Magnoliopsida > Poales > Poaceae > Avena > Avena sativa. Next base: position 163,756,590 of record OV702285.1, on the reverse strand, counting down.
GCTTCCCGTTGGAATAGGGAGAGGAAGGTCTTCATCGACCCTTTACATGTGACCGAGTGCGGAAGAGCTGCCGGAACACGGTGCCGAAAGGATCGTCTACACGATCTTGAGATCAGCTAGTGATCGACTACATCAACTACGAGATCCGATCTCGTTAAATGCTTTGGATCTATGAGGCTTAGTTCTCGTCAATCTCATTGGACCGATCTCATAGATTAGATCTTGGTTTTATGTGTTCTTGCGATAGAATTTTTTTGTTTTCCATGCAATAAACACTATAGTGGTATCAGAACCGAATCTATGTGTAGATCTATTGCACGAGTAGAAAACAATGGTTTTATGGGCGTTGATGCTTTTGTTGTCGCTTTATTTTCGTGTACTTTGCATCTTGCGGGATGGTGGGATGAAGCGGCACGAGCTAACCTTACATGTCATCGCAGATGAGACTTGCTCCATGCTCAACGTGCAACTTGTATTGCACAAGTGGCTTTGCAGGTGTCTATCTATCCCACCATAGTTGAGATTCAATTTACAATGGGAACTTGACAACACTTGTATCAGCATTGTGGTTCATGTTCGTAGGTAAGAATGTTTCTTATTCGAAAGCCTCAAGCCACGTAAAACATGCAAATAAAATTAGAGGTGTCTCATTGTTTTTTCAGGGGCATGTGATATGATATGGCAATGATGTGATTGTGATTATATTTGATGTATGCAATGATCCTTATTGTAAGTTGGCAACCGACAGGAGCCTAATGGTTGTCTTTAAATTTGTTAAGACTTGCGTGTCTAATCATCCTGTAATAGCTTTATTCCAAGTAGTTGTAATAGTTGTTGTTGGTGATGGACAACCATGAAGTGGCGCCATTGACCTTGACGCCACGCTAGTGATGATGGAGATCATGTCTGTGATTTGGAGATGGAGATCAAAGGCCCAAGAAGAAAGGCCATATCATATCACATATTATAAATTGCATGTGATGTTAATCCTTTTATGCATCTTGTATTGCTTAGATCATGACGGTAGCATTATAAGATGATCCCTCTCACTAAATATCAAGTAATAAGTGTTCTTCCTTAGTAGGAACCATTGCTAAGACTCGTCATTTCGAAGCATCTCGTGATGATCGGGTGTGATAGATTCTACGTATGCATACAATGGGTGCAAGCCATATTTGCACATGCGGATACTAATTTTAACCTTGATGAGCCTAGCATGTAAAAACAAGGTCTCAGAACACAAAATACCGAAAGGTAAAGCATGAGTTATATGAATGATATGATGAACATGTCGATTGTTCACCTTTGAAGCTACATCTTCTCTCATGAAGATCGGACTTAGTGTAGTGGATTTGGTTTGTGTAATCACTAAAACAACATGAGGGATGTTTTTTTGAGTGGGAGTTCACCTAGTTAATTTGAGAATTAAATTTGAACTCAATTTATCATAAACTTAGTCTAAACTCTTTGAAAATATGTTGTAGATCCTGGCGACCCCTACCATCAACTTTAATGTGTTCCTAGAGAAAGAAAAGCTCAAAAACAATGTAAGCAACTTCACAGACTGGTTCTGTAACATGAGGATTGTCCTCAATGCTGGTCAGTTGACCTATGTGCTGGATGCACCGCTGGGTGACCCGCCTGTAGCTGATTCTACCGATGAGACGAAAAATGTTTACCTCACTCGGAAGAATCACTACTCCACAGTTCAATGTGCCATCTTGTATGGTTTGGAATCGGAACTTCAGAAGCGCTTTGAGAACCGTGACCCTCATGATATTATCAATGAGATCAAAATGATATTTGAGACTCATGCGGCCATGGAGAGATATGAAGCTGTTGAGAAGTTCTTTAACTGCAAGATGGAAGAGGGCAGCTCCGTTAGCAAGCACATGCTCAAATTGTATGGGCACTCAAACAAACTCCAAGATTTGGGAATAACGATTCCTAATGCATTGGGGATTCATCGTGTCCTCCAATCACTGCCACCGAGTTACAAGAACTTTGTGATGAACTACAATATGCAACACATGGATAAGTCGTTGCCTGAACTCTTCTCCATGCTTAAAAATGCGGAAGTGGAGATCAAGAAAGAGCACCAAGTGTTGATGGTCAATAAGACCACCAATTTCAAGAAGCAGGACAAGCCTAAGAACAAGGTAAACTTCAAGAAGGGTGGCAAAAAAGATGACGTGCCTTCCAAGAAACACAAGGATGGCCCTAAGTCTGACACTGAGTGCTTTTACTACAATGGCAAAGGTCACTAGAAGCGGAATTTCCCCAAGTACCCGGCGGATCTGAAGAACGACAACATCAAGAAGAAAGGTATATTTGATATACATGTTATTGTTATGTATCTTACTAGTAATCGTAGTAGTGCCTAGGTATTTGATACTGGTTCGGTTGCTCATATTTGTAACTCAAAACAGGTGCTGCAGAATAAATGAAGACTAGCGAGAGACGAGGTGACGATGCATGTTGGAAATGGCTCCAAGGTTGATGTGATCGCCGTTGGCACGCTCCCTCTTCATCTATCGTCGGGATTAGTTTTAAATCTAAATAATTGTTTTTTGGTGCATGCGTTAAGCATGAACATTATATCTGAATCTTGTTTATTGTGAGACAGTTAATCGTTTAAGTCGGAGAATAATGATTCTTCTATTTATATGAGTAATATCTTATATGGTCATGCGCCTGAGATGGATGGTATATTCTTATTGAATCTCGATAGTAGTGATACACATGTTCACAACATATATGCTAAACGAATGAGATTGAGTTATAATTCCACATACATGTGGCACTGCCGTCTTGCCGTCTTGGTCACATTGGAGTGAAGCGCATGCAGAAATTCCATTCTGATGAACTTCTTGAATCACTTGATTTTGAATCACTTGAAAGAGGCAAAGCATGTCTAATGGTAAAAATGACTAAGACTCCATTCTCTGGGATAATGGAGCGAGCTACGGACTTATTGGAAATAATACATACCGATGTGTGCGGTCCAATGAGTGTAGCATCGTGCGGTGGATATTGTTATGTTCTTACTTTCATGGATGACTTTAGTAGATATGGGTATATCTACTTTATGAAACATAAGTATGAAACTTTCAAGAAGTTTAAGGAATTCCAAAGTAAAGTAGAAAATCAACGTAACAAGAAGATTAAGTTTCTACGATCTGATCGCGGAGGTGAGTATCTAAGTTACGAGTTTGTCATGCATTTGAAGAAATGTGGAATACTTTCGCAGTTGGCACCGCCAGGAAGTAATGGTGTGTCCGAACATCGTAATCGAAATCTCTTAGATATGGTTCGGTCTATGATGTCTCTTACAGATTTACGGTAATAGTTTTGGGGTTATGCATTAGAAACAACCGCATTCACTTTAAATATGGCCCCATCTAAATTCGTTGAAACGACACCATATGAATTATGGTTTGGTAAGAAACCTGAGTTGTCTTCCCTTAAAGTTTGGGGTTGTGAAGCTTATGTAAAGAAGTTGCAGCCCGACAAGCTTGAACCCAAAGAGGAAAAATGCATCTTCATACGATACCCTAAAGAAAAAATTGGGTATAACTTCTATCATAGATCCAAAGGCAAAGTTTTTGTTGCCAAGAATGGATCCTTTCTTGAGAAGGAGTTTCTCTCGAAAGAAGTGACCGGAAGGAAAGTAGAACTTGACAAGGTTGTTCAACCTTCTCTCGGATTTGAGAGTAGCGCAGCTCCGGAAGATGTTCCTGTGCCGCCTGCACCAATAAGAGAGGAAGCTAATGGTGGTGATCATGAAACTTCGAACGAAGTTTCTACTGAACCTCGCAGGTCGATGAGGGTTCGTATCACTCCTGATTGGTATGATCCCGTCATGTATGTCATGTTGGTGGACAACACCGATGACCCTGCGACGTATGAGGAAGCAATGATGAGCCCGGATTCCAACAAATGGCAAGAATCCACGAAATCCGAAATTGGATCCATGTATAAAAACCAGGTGTGGACTAGATTGGTTCCAACAAATGCCTCGACCATAGGTTCTATCATGTATGCCATGATGTGTACTAGACCGGATATCGCACATGCTGTTAGTTTGACCAAGAGATATCAAAGTGATCCAGGAGTGGAACACTAGACAATGGTCAAATATATCCTAAAGTACCTAAAGAGGACTAAGGATATGGTTATTTCTTATGGAGGTGATGAAGAGCTCGTTTTAAACGGTTACACCGATGCTAGTTGGATCACCAATCCATATGACTCGAAGTCACAGTCTGGATACGTATTTATTTTGAATGGTGCAATAGTGAGCCGGAGGAGTGCAAAGCAACGCATTGTGGCAAAATGTTCAACTTAATCGGAATACATAGCTACTTCAGAGGCTTCACAAGAAGCGATATGGATGAAGGAGTTCATTACCGAGCTTGGTGTGGTTCCTAGTGCATTGGACCCGATGGCCATTTATTGTGATAACATGGGTGCCATAGCTAATGCACAAGAACAAAGGTCACACAAGAAGTTGAAGAACATCAAGCTACGTCTTCAGTCGATTCGTGAGTATGTCCAAGAGGGTGACATAGAGATTTGCAAAGTACACAGAGATCTGAATGCGGCAGATCCATTGACTAAACCTATCCCTAGAGCAAAACATGACCAACACCAGAACGCCATGGGTGTTAGGTATATTACCATGTAATCTAGATTATTGACTCTAGTGCAAGTGGGAGACTATTGGAGATATGCCCAAGAGGCAATAAGAAAGTGGTTATTATTATATCTGTGTGTTCATAAATGTTTGCATCCCATGCTACAATTGTATTAACCGGAAACATTAATACTTGTGTGTTTTGTAAACATAAAAGAGTCCCTAGTAAGACTCTTGTTGAAACTAGCTTGTTGATTAATAGATGATCATGGTTTCCTGATCATGGAGATTGGATGTTATTAATAACAAGATTATATCATTAGGATAATGATGTGATGGACACACACCCATTGTAAGAATAGCATAAGATCAAGTCATTAAAGTTTGTTTTGCTACAAGATTTCAGGTACATAGTAACCTAACCCTTTGACTATGAGATCATGTTAATCCCATCTCCGAATGAGTACTTTGATGACATCAAACGCCACTTCTGCAACTGGGTGGTTATAAATGTGGCATTGGGTATTCTGAAAGTATGTGTTGAAGCGCATGGATCAAGAGTGGGATTTGTCCATCCAAATGACGGATAGATACACTATGGGCCCTCTCGTTGGAATGTAATCCAATTGGATTGCAAGCATGTGACTAGGTCACACGAGATATCATATCACGGAACGAGTAAAGAGTACTTATTGGTAACGAGGTTGAACTAGGTATGGAGATACCGACGACCGAACCTTGGATAAGTAAAGTATCACGCGACAAAGGGAATCAGTGTCGTATGTGAATGGTTCATTCGATCACAAAGTCTTCGTTGAATATGTAGGAGCCATTATGGATCTCCAGATCCCGCTATTGGTTATTGACTGGAGAGGTATCTCGATCATGTCTGCCTAGTTCTTGAACCGTAGGGTGACACACTTAAGGTTCCATGTTGTTTCAGTAGATATGGAATATGAGTTGGAGATCGAATGTTGTTCAGTGTCTCGGATTGGATCCAGGACATCACGAGGATATCCGGAATGGTCTAGATAATAAGATTCATATATTGAAAGTAAATTTTCGGGGTTCGTAAATTCTTTCGGTGTTTTGACCGAAAGCTTCTAGAATGTTCTAGAGGGACCACCCATGGGTGCACCACCCCGGGAGGGCCACTTGGGATTTGGCATGTCGTGGGGGCCTAGGGCTAGACGCACCAATCCCAAGAGGTCCCAACCGTCTAGCAGAAGGAAAATGGGAAACCCTAATAAGGAAAGGGGAAGAAAACTTGAGGGGCAAGTTTTCCCCTCCCTCTCTTGGCCGCCGACTTGGGGTTGGACTCGGCCAGGGCTGGGAACCCTGGACGCACCACCTCCCATCTATATAAGGAGGGGTGGGGAGGGCGCACCCCTGCCCCTTGTCCCTACCCCTAACCGCCGCCCCACTCCCTCCTCCACCGTCCTGCTCTGGCTTAGGCGAAGCCCTGCTGAATTCTTATCCTCCTCCACCACCACCATGCCATCGTGCTGCTGGGATTCCGAGGAGATCTATTATGTCCACTGCCTGCTGGAACATGATAGGAAGGTCTTCATCAACTCCGTACATGTGACTGTGTGCGGAAGTGCTGCCGGAATGCGGTGCCAGAAGGATCGTCTACACGATCTTGACATTGTCAAGTGACCGCCTACATCAACCACGAGATCAGATCTTGTTAAACGCTTTGGATCTATGAGGGTTAGTTCTCTTCAATCTCGTTGCACCGATCTCGTAGATTTGATCTTTGCTTTGCCATAGATTAGATCTTGGTTTTATGTGTTCTTGTAATGGAATTTTTTTGTTTTCCATGCAATGAACCCTAAAAAACTAAGGAAGTGGATATGGCTTTTACCCGAGAGCACAAAATTATGGGAATGCTTGTTGAGTGTTATAACCCGACTTTGATTCCAGCAAAGATATCTCACTACTTTGATGATGTGGGTTATGATATATTTTTTGATGTTGAAGGAGCCGCAATGGAGGTCTTTGAAGACCAGGAGATGAAGGATTCTAACTTTGATCCTGATGAAGATGCAAGTGGGGACAAATATGTTCCTAATAACAATAGCAACAAGTAGAATTTAAATATACAACCTGCTAATGGTACCAGTAGTGGGGGCTCGGAGAACAGAGGATCAACGATTAGTTCAAAACAAAACAACAATTTATCTCACAGTCTTGTGGTCGGCTCTTTTGCTTGGGATTTTTCTAATCGTGATTACCCTAGAGCACTTGAATTTCATTAAGTTCCTATTCCCCAAAAGAATCATACAATATCGATTACCATCTTTTCATTGAGTTGTCAGACGGGGTTAAACGTGCCAACCAAGTGGGGAGATAGAGTAGACTTTGAGGAGGATATGCTACCTTCGCCACTATCTATTCGCTCCTCGGGATTTTCTCTTGGGAAGATGGAGGGTCATGAGGAACCGCGCCTAGTTTCAGTACATCGTGTGAAGTTTTCGGGTTTACAATGCAAATCAGTTTGAACATGTTGTTGCTGAGCAGGATGTCCATAGTCATGTCGTGGCAGCCAAACAGAGAACTTTCTTAGCCACGGCAGAGCTCTTACCTATATTCTCTACGGTCGGTGATCAAGGCTCTCCTAATAATACATCTAGGGATTCATTAAAGAATGACGATGGAGGTGCTTCTTCACTGCCTGCGTTGGAAAGCAGGCCAAAATTGGGCTCGCCCGTATAGGGGTTCGTAGCATGGAAAACAAAAAAATTATATCGCATGAACACACAAAAGCCAAGATCTAATCTACGAGATCGGTGCAACAAATTCTTAGAGTACTAACCCTCGAAGATCCAAAGCGGTTAACGAGATCAAATTCTTGTGGTTGATGTAGTCGTTCACTTGCCGATCTTAAGATCGCGAAGACAATCCTTCCGCCGCCGTGTTCCGGCACTGCTTCCATAGTGGGTCACACGTTCGGTACTCGATGAAGACCTTCCTCTCCCTTGTTCCAGGAGGCAGCGAAGGTTGTAGATCTCCTCGCGATTCCAGCAACACGACGACGTGGTGGTGAAACAGAGGAGTAGATCTCGTAGGGCTTCGCCTAAGCCGGAGCGAGTTATGGTGGAGTAGAGAGGCCTTGGCAAATAGGCTTTATAGGCTAAGGTAGCATGTGGCCGGCGGCTAGGGCAGGGCTAGCCGGCGGTTTAGAGGAGCTCTAGGGCGGAGACGATTTAGAGGGGCATCCGGCCTAGGGTTTGGGTGTAGGGCAAGGGGGCGCCCCTACCCCTCCATTAATGGAAGGGAGAGGCGGCAAGGGGAAGGGGAGTCCTCACCCAACTCCTCTTCCTTGGTCGGCAGCAAGGGAGGGATGGGAAACCTTCCTCCACTAGGTTTCCTCCTCTCCATCCACTTGGTTTGACTTTCAATGTTGGGATTTGACTTTTCAAACGTAACACCCTCGCCTGATAAGGCTGAGTTCATGTGTATAGTGCCAATCCCTGGATCAGTTCACTGGCATACACAATACAAAATGGTAACAAATATAACTGTTCATCATAAATACAACGAATATGATCCAGAATTTACATTATATCATCCAAGTACACAGCGGAAACAATAACAAGGTAGATCTCCATTCTTCAAATGTACCACAGGCGAACAATCGTTGAGTGGAGTATCGCGACCTATGAACAATCACTCAGAACAGAACAACCTGCAACATGAAACGTTGTATCCACGAATTGTCAATACTTTGAATGTATTGGCAAGTAGAACTAATGAGTACAAATGATCTATCAATTATATGCATATTTGGCTAGATGGAGTTCAGGCTCATTTGCTAAAAGCAATACAACTTTTTCCTACTTTCAAAATACTTGTATCTGTTAAAAACAATCTTCTAAGGACATACCAGCATAAACCCATGTAGAAATAAGACAATTCAGCTTTCGTATGCTCCTAAACCCATGTTCACCCATCAAGTTTTAGTAATTAAGAAATTGGGATGAGTGAGATCTTCCAAATAGTTTCAGGCCCAGTTGCTCATAGTTGTCCATAACCGGGGACACGGCTAAGTACTTAGTTTAGACACCCTGCAGGGGTTGTACACTATACCCGCATGACCCAGTCAACCCACTCTTACCATTACACTCATTTTGTGCCATGGTAGGGAGAAAACCAAGACGAAACCTTTCAGAAGCAGAACCCTGAGCCCTCAGGACGGACCCATACCAACCTACATCCCCTACATCTACTAGTCACGTCGGGTCAGGTTCCCACAACTTACTTAGTCAAGACAAATAATGATATGCAGCTATACTGGAAGCTACTACACAAGAAAGCTGTCCAATCTCTGAAGCCTAGGTGTGCTTTCCACAATAAACCATCCAAAAACATCAATCCATCACACCCAGGAGATTCATTAAATTCTAGTTGTTTTCATTATAACAAAACATAACTTTCCATAACATAATCAATCATGATTTCCCTTTTGCGCATCTAATAAGCATGGCTAAGCAACTACAATACGATGGCTCAAAGGAATCAAGTCATGGAGATATTGCAATCATGCCTGGGTGTCATAGCAACGCATAGTAGTAAAACACCTACACATGCATTACTACTAAAAATCATACTACATGCATAGGAAAAATAATAGGACATTTATGATAGCTCTACTTGCCTTTGTTGTAGAATATGTAGTCGTTCAAATAATCCTCACAATAGAGAAGATTGCACTCGTCACAATCACAAATATTGCACTCCTCGCAATCTATCAATCAAAACAAGTGCACAACAAACACACCATTCAAAACAATGCAATTATGCACAATACAACAAAACAATGATGAACAAATGCATGCATGATGATTTAATATGTCACAATGGTTTTAATTAGTTCTCTGAACATTACTAGAATACATTATGCATGCAGGAGATCATTTGATGCAATAGGGTATCTGTTATTAAATCTTTATTGCCAATATAGGGGTTTTAATAGTTCTGTTCTAATTGATGTATTAAATTTAGTTCTGGAGTGTACTGGATAGGTAACGTTAATACGAACCAGTAGCAATTGGATTCACCTTAATCGGAGTTATAAATCTTTTCTTATGGTTTAAAGAGTCTATAATGGATTTTAAATCATTTATATAGTTTCTGTTGCCTAAAAATCAAACTAAAATTATATCTATAATCTCCACGGAATTGTGATTCCAGGGACATATTATTTGTAATTTTTTGAGCGTTATTAATTTTCTTATGAATTTATTACTCCAAAAGGACATTAACCTATTTAAATCTTCACAGCAAAACCTTACAGTCAAAGCCTGAACTAACTGCATATTGATGATCTAATTGTAACCAGATTTCCATCGGTATATTATTTCTATTTTTGTGATATGCAAATAATTTACTATGAATTTAATGATTTCTAAAGACATTAAAACTAACTAAATCACTACGGGGTAAATAATCCGCAAAGGCTGGATCCAACCAGATATTATTAATCTACATTATAGTAGTTCAATTTGATATATTGTTCATATTTTTCGAAGTTACAGATAATTTCCTATGCATTTATTAACCTAAAGACCATTAAAACTAATTAAATTACTATAGTAAACGCATACTATAAAGGTTAGATTTAATGTCATATTAATATTCTACACGTTTTTCTGAAACCATTGATATATTATTTGCTAGTTTTGGATCTACGCATCTTTTTATATAATTTTTGCAAGTTTACACAATTTCCTGCAATTTAAATTCAATTTCAAATCTACACGGAATATTCCCTGAGAATATTCTACGTTGACCAGGACGCTGGGCTGACCTAGCTTGACACGTGACGATATCTGGTTGGCTTGTACCCCTTCGTTGATAAGCTCTAATCTTGACCGTCGGGATGAGATCCAGTGGCTAGGAGAGGAGATTGACCCGATTTTGGCTCAAAATAGACAAGAAATAGATATGTGTTAGAGAGACAAATCCGTAGGTCAAATTGAAAAACTTACAACATGAAAGTTGTGAAGAATTATTAGTCCTACCTTCTCACCAAAGGAATTTGGATTTGAAGAAACGAGCGCGAGTATATCTTGGATTTACACCGTCATATCTGAAATATTGCGCTGCGAAATTATCCAGCTGTGGTGGATGAAAAGAGGTGAGGTTTGTCGGGATTGAAAGATTTCGACGTGATCTACAACTTTCGTGTTTTGGCCGAAGGCAAACGACGAAGTCTAGATGGGTGAATAAACGAAATAAGATTCGGATACATGTAGATTCGGGATTTCGAGAAGTAAAACTCATACAGTTGTGGCTCCACGAGTTCATATGGAGGTTTAGGACGGTGGAGAGATAGGTTTTGGAGTACGGAACAAGTAGAAACAAACGTAAGTCGATTTAGAGCTGTAGATTAAAAGTTATAAGAGTTTGAATACAGATAGGTTTAAAAAACTCGATTTGCACGGAAATTAAAGCATCTATGCGATCGGTCCCTTCTTCTTGTACGCCTGGCCGGTCTGGTCGGCTGCTTGCTGGGCCGGCCCACTTAGATTTGTTTCTTTTTTTCCTTTTTCCTTTTCTATTTACTTGTTTTCCTCATATCTTTTGCATACGAACTCCAAATGATACGATTCTTGTTTCTAAAATTTTCTAAAATCGAATAGATCAATGTAGGATCATATTTGTAATATCTTTACTAGTTTTCAAGTAGTGGATTTATAAATCCTTGTATATTTTATTTTATTAATATCTTTATGTGTTTATATTTATTCTATAACTTTTTCATAATAGCTCCAAGTGAGCTCAATTTTGTTTCTAAAATTTTGTAATATTAATTGGATCTTTTTAGGCTATAATTTAGCAATAATCGCTGCCTTAGCAACAATGGGTTTTTATAAATCCAATTTAATTCTCTTTATGAGCAAAGTGGCATATGCTATTTATGGTTTTAGTCCTTTATTTTTATTTAGGGATTTTTCTTGATGAAAATATTCAATGCAATGCTCATGAATTTCATGCAAATGCAAAAAAAATTCTAGTCCCAATTTCCAAAATCTTGGGATGTGACAGACTAACCCCCTTAAGATGAATCTCGTCCCGAGATTCGATATGGCTAGCAAGGTGTGGGTGTTGCTATCGAGGCTAACCCCCTTAAGAAAATTAAACTTGGCATCTCCAAGGCTAGTTATAAACTATATCTTGTTCTTTATCCCTCTAGAATTGTGAGTGTAGTATCAAGTTGTGTACCAACTATTCGAGCTTCTTATTTAACCATCGAGTCTATGTCTACTATTACTACTATGTCATGTGAATCCAATATAATCTAGATAGTGGGAAATTTTTATGTGCTCCAATCTCTATGGTTTAATGGTGGCATTTGTTTTGGGTAGCATAGATGAGTTATAGATAGAAAGACTAGAGAAGTAATATTACCCATAACTATATGAAGCAATCAATGTCACAAGCAAGCAAACAATCATAAGCAATCAACACACAAGAAAACACATGCATAATAACATTACATGGGTCTAAACTTAACTATATATAACCACAAAATAGTTTGAAAGGATTGGGAAGAATACTAGAGTAAAACATAGCAACAAATAAGCAATAAACAAAAATCTGTCAATACGGTACAGCAGGTTTCACTAATTTTTCTGACCGACTTAAACGCGTCAGGAATTTTAGCCAATTTTTGTGCTTGTAGTACAGGTAGTTACGCTCTAGATCCTATTGTTTCAGATTTTTCTGAGTCACCAAAAAAATATGAAAATTAACGCAGTACAACAGGTCAGGCAGAAAACTACAGCAGTAATTCCACGAATTTCAATCAATTCACACCATTAAAATAATTTAAAAACCTCATCAAAATTTCAGAAACGTTAGAGTTCAAAACTAACTGATCCTAAACAAAGAATCACAGAAAATAGCTCAATATAACCAAGCAAACAACCTATATTGTCATACCACATAACTTGATAAGATCAATATGCTAACACGATAACGATGATCTCCTAAAGAGATATAGTATGGTGGTCCAAATCTAACCAAACATGATGAGATGCTCACTTGTGTCATCCTATTTCTTATTTTACTTGTAGGCAACACTCATACATGTATCAAACGAGTGGACAACTACAAATTTTTGAATAAGGAGAGGTTCTGAAAAAGATAGACAAGGAATATAAGAACTCTAATAAATAGAAAATATGATAGTTATCCCAATAGAGGTATCCTATTGATAGTCCATTTCTAAGTTCACGATCCTACAGTCAATGACCATCTTATAACACCCTCGCCCGATAAGGCTGAGTCCATGTGTATAGTGCCAATCCCTGGATCGGTTCACTGGCACACACAGTAAAAAATGGTAACAAATATAACTATGCATCATAAATACAACGAATATGATCCAGAATTTACATTATATCATCCAAGTACACAGCGGAAACACTAACAAGGTAGATCTCCATTCTTCAAATGTACCACAGGCGAACAATCGTTGAGTGCAGTCTCACGACCTATGAACAATCACTCAGAACAGAACAACCTGCAACATGAAACGTTGCAGCCACGAATGGTCAATAATTTGAATGTATTGGCAAGTAGAACTAATGAGTACAAAGGATCTATCAATTATATGCATATTTGGCTAGATGGAGTTCAAGCTCATTTGCTAAAAGCAATACAACTTTTTTCTACTTTCAAAATACTTTTATCTGTTAAAAATAATCTTCTAAGGACATACCAGCATAAACCCATGTAGAAATAAGACAGTTCAGCTTCCGTATGCTCCTAAACCCAAGTTCACCCATCAAGTTTTAGTAATTAAGAAATTGGGATGAGTGAGATCTTCCAAACAATTCCAGGACCAGTTGCTCATAGTTGTCCATAACCGGGGACACGGCTAAGTACTTAGTTTAGACACCCTGCAGGGGTTGTACACTTTACCCGCATGACTCAGTCAACCCGCTCTTACCATTACACACATTTTGTGCCATGGTAGGGAGAAAACCAAGACGAAACCTTTCAGAAGAAGAACCCTGAGCCCTCAGGACGGACCCATACCAACTTACATCCCCTACATCTGCTAGTCACGTCGGGTCAGGTTCCCACAACTTACTTAGTCAAGACAAATAATGACATGTGACTGTACTAGAAGCTACTACACAAGAAACATGTCCAGTCTCTGAAGCCTAGGTGTGATTTTCACAATAAACCATCCAAAAACAGCAATCCATCACACTTAGGAGATTCATTAAATTCCAGTTGTTTTCATTATAACAAAACATAACTTTCCACATAATCAATCATGAATTCCCTTTTGCGCATCTAATAAGCATGGCTAAGCGACTACAATACGATGGCTCAAAGAATCAAGTCATGGAGATATGGCAATCATGCCTGGGTGTCATATAAACGCATAGTAGTAAAACACCTACACATGCATTACTACTAAAAATCATACTACATGCATAGGAAAAATAATAGGACATTTATGATAGCTCTACTTGCCTTTGTTGTAGAAGATATAGTCGTTCAAATAATCCTCACAATAGATAAGATTGCACTCGTCACAATCACAAACGTTGCACTCCTCGAAATCTATCGATCAAAACAAGTGCACAACAAACACACCATTCAAAACAATGCAATTATGCACAATACAATAAAACAATGATGAACAAATGCATGCATGATGATTTAATATGTCACAATAGTTTTAATTAGTTCTCTGAACATTACTAGAATACATGATGCATGCATGAGATCATTTGATGCAATAGGGTATTTTTTATTAAATCTTTATTGCTAATATAGGGGTTTTAATAGTTCTATTCTAATTGATGTATTCAATTTAGTTCTGGAGTGTACGGGATAGGTAATGTTAATACGAACCAGTAGCAATTGGATTCACCTTAATAGGAGTTATAAATCTTTTCTTATGATTTAAAGAGTGTATTATGGATTTTAAATCATTTATATAGTTTCTGTTGCCTAAAAATCAAACTAAAATTATATCTGTAATCTCCATGGAATTGTAATTCCAGGGAATATTATTTGTAATTTTCTGAGTGTTATTTATTTTCTTATGAATTTATTACTCCAAAAAGGGCATTAACATATTTAAATCTTCATAGCAAAACCTTACAGTCAAAGCCTGAACTAATTGCATATTGGTGATCTAATTGTAACCAGCTTTCCATCGGTATATTATTTATATTTTTGTGATATGCAAATAATTTAATATGAATTTAATGCTTTCTAAAGCCATTAAAACTAATTAAATAACTACAGGGTAAATAATCGGCAAAGGCTGGATCCAACCAGATATTATTAATCTACATTATAGTAGCTTCAATTTGATATATTGTTCATATTTGTCGGAGTTACAGATAATTTCCTATGAATTTATTAACCTAAAAGACCATTAAAACTAATTAAATTACTACAGTAAACGCATACCGTATAGGTTAGATCTAATGTAATATTAATATTCTAAACGTTTTTCTGAATCCATTGATATATTATTTGCTATTTTTGGATCTATGAATCTTTTTATATGATTTTTGCAAGTTTACACAATTTCCTGCAATTTAAATTCAATTTCAAATCTACAGGGAATATTCTCTGGGAATATTCTATGTTGACCAGGACGCTGGGCTGACCTGGCTTGACACGTGGCGAGATCTGGTTGGCTCGTATCCCTTTGTTGATAAGCTCTAATCTTGACCGTCGGGATGAGATCCAGTGGCTAGGAGAGGAGATTGACCCGATTTTGGCTCAGAATAGACAAGAAATAGATCTGTGTTAGAGAGACAAATCCGTTGGTCAAATTGAAAAACTCACAATATGAAAGTTGTGAGGAATTATTAGTACTACCATGTCACCAAAGGAATTTGGATTTGAAGAAACAAGCGCGAGTATATCTTGGATTTACACCGTCATATCTGAAATATTGCGGTGCGAAATTCTCCGGCTCTGGTGGTTGAAAAGAGGTGAGGTTTATCGGGATTGAAAGATTTCTACGAGATCTACAACTTTCGTGTTTTGGCCGAAGGCAAATGACGAAGTCTAGATGGGTGCATAAACGAAATAAGATTCGGATATGTGTAGATTCGGGATTTCGAGAAGGAAAACTCATACAGCTCTGGCTCCAGGGGTTTATATGGAGGTTTAGGATGATGGAGAGATAGGTTTTGGAGTAGGGAACAAGTACAAACGGAAGTCAATTTAGAGTTGTAGATTAAAAGTTATAAGAGTTTGAATAGAGATAGTTTAAAAAATCGATTTGCACAGAAATTAAAGCATCTATGCGATCGATCCCTTCTTCCTGTACGCCTGGCTGGTCCGGTCGGCTGCTTGCTGGGCCGGCCCACTTAGATTTGTTTCTTTTTTTCCTTTTTCATTTTCTATTTACTTGTTTTCCTCATATCTTTTGCATACGAACTCCAAATGATACGATTCTTGTTTCTAAAATTTTCTAAAATCGAATAGATCAATGTAGGATCATATTTGTAATATTTTTACTAGTTTGCAAGTAGTGGATTTATAAATCCTTGTATATTTAATTTTATTTATATCTTTATGTGTTTATATTTATTCTATAACTTTTTCATAATAGCTCCAAATGAGCTCAATTTTGTTTCTAAAATTTTGTAATATTAATTGGATATTTTAGGCTATAATTTAGCAATAATTGCTGCCTTAGAAACAGTGGGTTTTTATAAAGCCAATTTAATTCTCTTTAGGAGCAAAGTGGCATATGCTATTTAGGGTTTTAGTCCTTTATTTTTATTTAGGGATTATTCTTGATGCAAATATGCAATGCAATGCTCATGAATGTCATGCAAATGCAAAAAAAATTCTAGTCCCAATTTCCAAAATCTTGGGATCTGACATCAAATTGGAGTTTGAATATTCAAACTAGAATTTAATTATTTCACTTCTCTTTGCGCAGCAAAGTGACATAGTACATGATGCAACCATTCCACATTGATATGACACATTCATGTACCCTTCCCCTTCTGGAGTGGTGGACCTTCTATAACCTTCTAGAAGCTTCCGGTGAAAACACCAGAAACATTTCCGAACCCCGGAAATAGACTTTCCTTATATGAATATTATTCTCCGGATCATTCTGGATCTCCTCATGATATCCCGCATCCAATCCGAGACTCCAAACAACATTTGGTCTCCAACTCACATTACATATCTACTAAACAACATCGAATCCTTAAGTGTGTCTCCCTACGGTTCATAAATTATGCAGACATGATCGAGACACTTCTCCGATCAATAACCAATAGTGGAATATGGAAATTCATATAGCTCCCACATATTTATACGATGACTTCATGATCGAATGAACCATTTACATACGATACCAATTTCCCTTTGTCTCGCGATACTTTACTTATCAGAGGTTTGATCGTCGGTATCTTTGCATACCTAGTTCAACCTCGTTACCGATAAGTACTCTTTACTCACTCCGTGGTATGTGATCCCTTGTGATCTAGTCACATGCTTGCAAGACAGTTGGATGACATTCCACCGAGAGGGCCCAGAGTATATCTATCCGTCATATGGATGGACAAATCCCACTCTTGATCCATGTGCCTCAACACATACTTTCAGAATACTCAATGCCACCTTTATAACCATCCAGTTACGAATTGGTGTCTGATGTCATCAATGTATCCATCTGGTGATGGTGATTAACATGATCTCATGGTCGAAGGACTTAGGTTACTATGTATTTGAAAGCTTATAGCATACGAACTATTGAAGGACTTGATCTTATGCTACGCTTAACTATAGGAGTGTGTCCATCACATCATTATCCTAATTATATGACCTTGTTATTAATAACATCCAATGTTCATGATGAGGAAACCATGATTATCTATTAATCAACAAGCTAGTCTAACAAGAGGCTTTACTAGGGACTCTTTTATGTTTAGAAAACACACAATTATTAATATTTTCGGTTAATAAAATTATATCATGGGATGTAAATATTTATCATAAACATAAATATATGATAATAACCTATTTATTATTGCCTCTTGGGCATATCACTAACAATCTCCCACTTGCACTAGAGTCAATAATCTAGTTTTGAAAAACTTGTGTATTGAACACCTATGGGTTTCCGGTGTTGTATTTACACGATTGCTAGTGGTCAGCTGATCTTCGGATATGACACTTTTAGGTCCGTATGTAATTGCATGTCTTTGCGTATCTACGCATCACTCTCCTTTTAATGAGATGGCATTGTATAAATTTGGTCCTTTGGTGAGACCTTTAGTTCCTTTGGGATTAAATATGTCAATACAATTGTTGTACAATATATCTTCATAGTACTAGCCCATTGTGAAACACACCTAGTTTGATGACAAACTACTTGACACAAATGCCTCTTTTGCTGCTACAATAACATTCATATACTTAGCCTTTTGTTATAGTATCTGTCACAATGCCTTAACTTTGGAACTCATCCAAATCCATTATGGAACTTCCTTTCCATTACATTGTGCCAACCATAGTTTAAATTGAGATAAACTTAATTTGTTCTTGTGAGAAAATCAGTATCAATGCAACACTTTACAATGAACTATCTATCTATTTGTCACCTCTACATAAATAACATATTCTTAGTTCTTCTGAAGATCATAAGAATATCCTTACTATCGTCCAATGATCATTTTATGAGTCATTCTGGTATATGCTCATAACATTTAGAGCATAGGACCTATCTAGATGTGTACATATCACGGCATGATTAATCAAAATATTCTTGTGATTTTACTCTCTAAGTGTCAATACACTTGAATCTTGATTCAATCCTTCCTGTGCAACAAGAACCTTTCTTATATTTTCTATAATGAGCTATTTCAATAACTCATCTATGTACTCTTGGCACAACCATATTAGTGTCTCAATCTATCCATATAGACATTGATGCCAAATATTCGGGTTTTTCCTAAGTCTTTCATCGAGATGAAATTCTTAACAATGTGCCAATAAAAGATACATTATTTCCAATCAACAATATGTCTTTCACATAGTGTATTAGAACTATGTCTTAGCGCTCCCACTTAATTTCTTGCAAATATAAGCATCTTCATCGTCTCTGATGACATTAAACCTTTTAACAGTTTCATCACGGTGAAGATTCCAACTCCGCGACTCTTATTTTAACCATTGAAGTTTGCATGCCCTGTTAGCATCCTTTGAATAAACAAAACCCTTTGGATCAGGTTATGTACGCGTCCTAGGTAACTATTCTATTAGAAGAACTTGTTTTGTTTGTTCAACCACCATAGAATAAAATTATATGTACTGGTTGCTTTATATTAATCCATCCAGACTAAATATCATTATGAAAGATCAAATATTGTCATAATCAACTACTTGAACATTGTCGTGAACTCTTTCCCGACATGTTGACTATTTCATAGATGTGAAACATCCATGTCTATTTTTTTATAGATCCAAATACGACTGTAAGGTCTTACAACTTTCCAGAGGGTCTTCCAAGTTCAAAGCTTGATTTCTCGTGTATGGAACTATCACGGATTTTATGGCTTCAAGCCATTTGACGGAGTTAGGGCCCATCATCGCTTATTTGTATGTAGTAAGTTCATCATTGCCAAACAATAATGATTTACTCTCAAATATTAGTATTTGATTTGTTTACCCGATCTACTTGGTTTAATAGGAACTTAGACGTTCATTACCACAACCTTTGAGGTACGTGAGCCATGAGCATTGTTGCCGCCTCCGGGACACTTTCTGGCGCTGCGCAACTCTGCTCATATAGCTAAAGTTCAATAACTTTATCAAAGTTCTATTGTCCTCCCACTTAATTTGTACGAAAAATTCCTTCTAAAGAAACTTGATGTTCTAAGCGACAAACACTTTTGTCTTCGGTGTTATGGAGGAATACCCAACGGTTATTCGAAATAACTTACAAAGACATGTTCATCCGACTTTGGTTGTAAACATCTTACGGATCCCTAGCATTCCAAAGTTTGAGAAAGTACAACTTGGGTTTTATCCCAGACCATAAATCTATATGGTGTCATTTCAACAGATCATGATGGTGCTCTTTTCAGTGTAAAAGCGGTAGTCACTAAAGCTTTTAATCTTTAAAATATAATGGACGTTATATAAATTATACCTTTTATCTTACCATGTCAAACAAGGTTTCATTACATATCTCGAACACTCCATACTACTATGGTGTTTTCGGGAAACATAAATCTATGGAATGATTCCTCAAATCTTAGGTGTTTTGATAAACTTGTAACTCAAATATCTTCCTTTATGATCCTATCATAAACTATTTATATTCTTGTTACAATGATTTTCCACTTCATCTTGAAAGTCTTTGAACATTTTCAAATATTTCACACTTCTTCCTTATTAAGTAAATATACACATATATTCATCCAAATTTTCGGAGAAAGCATATGAAGTTGAAATCCATTGCTCACGACTTCACATAATGGGCTACATACATCAATATGTATAAATTCCAATAAGTTAGTCGTTCGTTCTTCTTAGCCTTTGAACGGAGTTTAATTTCTCTCTAGGAAAGTCTCACAAGTGTCATTTTATCAAAATCAACAGACTCCAAAATTCCATCTACATGGAGTTTCTTCATGTTTTCTTTCCAATATAATTTAAATGGCGATGTCACTTCCTAAGTGATCTTTCAACATTTTTAGCGTTACTTTTATGGATTTAATTTCTTCCAACTAGACTTGTATATCATCCATCTATTATGGAAGACGGAAATTATTTGAACAACCTTTTGTTCTCATAATACTTGATTAAAACAAATTTTGAAGGCAAACTTTGATGTCAACAAAAACATAACAACACTTTTTTTGTTTTTTGATGAACATCATCACATATTTTCTTGCTAGTTACTTAGGCCATTGTAGTTCATGAATTGTGTTGTTTTTTATGACAATTCACACCAAAAAATGTGGTATCCAATACCCAAGAACCACATTGTTTAACTAGCAAAGAATACAACCATAACATGTATATCATCTATATACCCGAGCTGAACAATTTTAGTCTTTTATTTTTTGCCAAATATTTATGAGATTCTCTTTCATCATTTCCTTTTCTTTTAAAAGAATCTATCAACATCAATAGTGGATCCATACACATGACACATAGTCCAAAGCATGTATATTCAAATACTAATATCTTTGGACTTGCACTTTTGAAGTAGATCACCATCATCAAATGTTTGGCGTTCTTTCGAATTCCATTCTTTAGTAATATTTTAGTGTAGTAAACATTTTACCTACACATTATATTCATCCTTATCATGGATATTTTCATGATCAAGCTACTTTAGCTTATAACAGTGAATCATGAGTATAATGTTGTTCTCCAAAACCATTTGGAGGATTAGGACGACTAGCATCTCCAACCTTTTGCAAATTTTCATCAAATATGAGAACATAGATTTTTCAATATTATA
This sequence comes from Avena sativa, assembly GCA_916181665.1. Lineage (NCBI taxonomy): Eukaryota > Viridiplantae > Streptophyta > Magnoliopsida > Poales > Poaceae > Avena > Avena sativa. The sequence continues at coordinate 163,735,462 of OV702285.1, read as the reverse complement.
CTCTATCATGTTGTAACCAAAAACATCGTTTCAGATATCGTGATATCTTCCACACATGATGGTTTCTAAAACAACTATTTCTGCTCCTAGATGACCTTGATATTAAAACAATCTTTGGAATATCAAGAATCATGGAGACAAACATGATACTCATATACTAACACTTGAATTGTAACTCTTGATTTAATACCAATTATTAAACTTCATGGAGTAAAATGGAGTTTGCTGAAAGGTTGCAATTGGACTTTAAAACTTTAGATTAACACTCAAAACAATATGATAATAGTTTGTAAAGTAACTATCTAGAATTCTTATAGTTCTATTATCTCAATTATAACTAAGCGTAAGGTGGTGAACGGATTCCAATGACTACAACAACTATGCAAATTCACTTTGATTTAATTTATGATAAATTGTGCTCAACTTTTAATCATACTACTGTTGAACTCCCACTCAAAACAATATCCCTCACATTGTTTTAGTGATCCCATGAACCAAATCTACTACACCAAGTCTGATCATTATGAGAGATGATGTAGCTTCAAGGGCGAACAATCAACATGTTCATCATATCATCTATATGACTCTTGCTTTACCTTTCGATATTCTACCGCGACCATGACTATACATTCTAGGATCGTCAAGGTTAACCTTAGTATCTGCATGTGCAAATATGGGTTGCACTTGTTGTATGCACACGTAGAATCTATCACACCCGATCATCATGTGATGCTTCGAAATGACGAGTCTTAGCAACAGTGCCTACTAAGGATGAACACTTTATTACTTGATATTTTAGAGAGAGGGATCATGTTATAATTATACCGTCGCGATCTAAGCAATACAAAATGTAAAAAAATGATTAACATCACATGAAATTCATAATGTGTGATATGATATGGCATTTCTTCTTGTGCCTTCTGAAGGGAATATGCCCTAAGATGCAATAATAAAGTTGTTATTATGTATATTCCAAGTATAAGATAGATGTTTATTTTGCATGCTATAATTGTATTAATACAGAAACGTTAATAAATGTGTGTTTAATAAACAAATAGAAATTTCCTAGTTATGCCTCTCTTATAAACTAGCTCGTTGATTAACAAGATGATCAAGGTTTCCTGATCATGGACATTGGATGTTGTTAATAACAAGGTCACAACATTATTGGAATGGTGTGATGAAAATTCATCCGAAGTATAGCATTACTATCAAAGTCATTGAGTTTATATTTCTATAACATCATACGAAGTAATCGTAATACTTAGACTATGAGATCATGTCAATCACTAACACTAGAAGAGTATCTTGATAACATCAAATGTCACACCATAACAGGGTGACTATAAAGATGGGTTTAGTGATACGAAGGTGTTATGTTGAGGCTCATGGATTAAGAGTGGAATTTTTCCATCCCGATGACGGAGAGATATACTCTAGGCCCTCTCGGTGATATCACATTAGTTAGCTTGCAAGCAAGTGATTCGATCACTAGAATGTTATATCACGGGAACAAGAAAAGAGTACATGTCGGTAACGAGATCAAAATAGGTATGGAGATACCGATGATTGAATATTGGACATGTAATATATGGCGAGAGAAAGGGATTAAGATTCTAGCATAAAAGGTTATCACGATCACAAGAAGTCATAGTTGAATGTGTGGGAGTCAGTATGGATCGCCAGGTCCCTCTTCCGATTATTGATTCGAGAGGGGTCTAGATCATGTCTGCTTTATTAGTGAACCGTAGGGTGACACAGTAAAGAGACACTAACACAAGTTGGAACAAATAGTTTCTAGACGAAAAGATTTACAAAGCGCATGAATTTATTTCACTAGACACCGGAATTATTTCGGGTGAAATTGCTGAAAGTGTTTCTGCATGTGAAATAGAATACTAGCAAGGGGTTTTATGTGAATGTTTGTTAATTAATGTAATTGAAACAATTTTGAATAAATAAATAAAATGATTTTTATTTAAAGATATATTACATTAAATTTGGTGGAAATTTATTGGGATTTGTGTGTGGGATTTTGATTAGAGAAATGAAGAGGCTTTTTATGAGTGGGAGCTCCACCCACATGAATGGAGGAGGGGAGGGGGTGGCCCCCATGCACCGGCCACCCCCTTGGGGTTCCCCCTCCCTCCTATATAAATCCCCCTCTCCCTCTCTCACACTCACACCTCCTCGTGAAGGATATCTCTCCCCTCTAGTTTATCCCCCATGGTCTCGGACTAGATAGATACATGTTCTTGGTGGATTTTCATTAAGAAAGATTTGTTTCTTCCGCTGCATTGCTAGAGCAAGGAGGCGGAGGTTGCTCGGTGGCTTGGACGTGTGTGTGAGCACGTATGCGCTGCTGATTTGCGGCACTGGACTTCTTCTCGATCTTGAGATCGACAAGCGTTCATCTACATCATCCACGAGTACAACCTCGTTAAACTTTGTCGGTGTACAAGGGTATGTTATCTATGGATGTATATCCACCCATTGCTTGTATCTAGTAGATATATCTTGGTACATAGTTGTTCCCATCACAAGAATTTTTTTGTTTTCTATGTTGCTAACCCTATAGTCGTATCAGAGACGGATCTATGCGTAGATGCTTTGCACGGGTAGTACACATATGAGTATGTGGGCAATGATGATCATGTTATTGTTTCTTGTTTGTACTTTGGATATTGGTGGCATAGAGGGATGAAGCGGCCCGAACTTTACATGTCCTCACACATGAGACCTGTTCCACGCTTGACATGCAACTAGTTTTGCATAAGTGGCTAGCGGATGTCTGTCTCTCCTACTATAGTCAATATCTAATTTACAACGAGTTGTTAATAATTTTTTTATCCTCGTTGTGGTTCCATGTTCGTAGGTAAGAATGGTTCTATCTTCGAAATCCCTAAGCCACGTAAAAATTGCAATGGATAAATTAGAAGCGTCTAGTTTAGATTGTTGCTGGGCTATTTTCATGATATGATAATGTTGTAAGTAAATGTATAGTTGATACTCTTACATCACACCTAACGTGTAAGTTCCATAGACCTTGGCCTTACACACAAAGGAATTATAGAAATCATACCACGATGCACATGATGGTGATCGAGTGCAAGAACCATATCATTTCACTTTTCACATATGATGTTTGTTGCATCTTATATTTCTTGGTTTGCATTTTATTAGCAAAATAAGATGATCCCTCATTTAGATATCAAGATAAAAATGTGTTCTCCCTTAAGTATGCACCGATTATGTTTCTCCGCTTCAAGACATCAAGCGATGATCGGGTGTTCTTGAATCCACGATCATATTTTGGGTGTAAGACAGTTTTACACACACCAAATACTAAGGTTCTTACTTGGCGATCCTAGCATGTATAGACATGTACTCGGAACACGGACCAAAAGGTTAACCATGAGTCATATGTTGATGTGATTCCCATATAGATGCTCTACTTTGAAGCTACACCAACTCGCGTGGTGATCGGACTTGGTGTAGTGGATTTGGTTCATGTAATCACCAAAAAGACACGAGGGATGTCGTTTTTGAGTGGGAGTTCATTCATAATTTGGATTAGTTGAACTCGATCTATCATAAACTTAGTATAAACTTTAAAAATTCTGTTGTAGATGGCACCACCTGCTTTTAATTTCAATGTGTTTATGGAGAAAGAGAAACTTGCAATGAATGGTAGCAACTTTACCAACTGGTTCATGAATTTGAGGTTTTTCCTCAATGCTGCACAAAAGCAATATGATCTAGATGGTCCGATAGGTGAGGCTCCTGCAAGCACTACATCTCAGTATGAGCATAATGTGTATGACACAAAGCATGATGACTACACTCTTATGAAATATGCGATCCTTCTGTCATTGGAACCTGAACTCCAAGAACGCTTTGAACTTAGAAGCGCTGATGCTATAGTGAAGGAACTCAAAACCATGTTTGAGAGCCAAATCCATGCTGAGAGATACACGATCTCTAGCGATTTCTTTAGTGTAAATATGAAGGAACACAACTCTATGAACGATCATGTCATATTGATGATGTGATATGTTCAACGTCTTAGGGTGCTAGGATATGATATCCCAGTTGACCATGCGATGGATAGAGTTCTGCAGTCGCTCCCACCCAGCTACAAAGAGTTTGTGCTGAATTACAAGAAAATTGGTGTGATTGGATCGCTCCCCGAACTTGCTGCCATCTTGGTAGCTATCAATGTAGACATAAAGAATAGGCACCTGGAGTTGAAGGTCGATAAGATTGCATCCTCTAGAGAAAAGGACAAGGCCAAAGGAAAATTCAAGATGGGCAGCACATTTGTTGTACCTAAGAAAACGGTTAATGATGGTCCTAAGCCTGATCCTGAATGTTTTTATCGCAAAGAGTTGGGTCACTAGAAACGGAACTGCCCCAAGTATTTGGCAGACAAGAAGGCCAGCAAGGAAAACCAAGGTATATATGATCTACATATTATTGATGTGTACTTGACTAGTATTCGCAGTAGCACCTAGGTATTTGATACCGGATCGGTTGTTAATATTTGTAACTAGAATCAGGGGCTGTGGAAAAAGCGACCTCTAGCAAGGGGTGAGGTCAAGATGCGTGTCGGCAATGGATCAAGTGTTGATGTGATCGCTGTCGGAAATCTTCCTCTTGACTTACCGTCGGGATTAGTCATAAATCTAAATAATTGTTTTTTGGTGCCTGCACTGAGAATGAACATTGTATCCGGATCTTGTTTGATGCGTAGTGGTTATTCATTTAAATCCGAAAACAATGGTTGTTCGATGTATTTGAATGATATCTTTTATGGTCATGCACCTGTGATGAATGGTTTATTTATGTTGGATCTCGATAATAGTGTTATACATATTCATAATGTTGATGCTAAAAGGATTAAACTTAATGATGATATATACGCATATATGTGTCACTGCTGTCTAGGTCATATTGGCGTTAAACGCATGAAGAAACTCCATTCAGATGGACTTTTAGAATAACTTGATTTCGAATCATTTGATACATGTGAGCCATGCCTTATGGGCAAGATGACTAGTACGTTGTTTTCCGTTCAATGGAACAGGCGAGAGATTTATTGGAAATCATACACTCTGATGTATGTGGTCCAATGAGTGTGTCGGCGTGAGGTGGATATTGTTATTTTGTTACTTTCACGGATGATTTGAGTAGATACGGTTATATCTACTTGATGAAACACAAGTGTGAAACCTTTGAAAAGTTCAAGGAATTTCAGAATGAAGTGGAAAATTATTGTAATAGAAAGATCAAATTTCTACGGTCTGATCTTGGAGGTGGGTATCTAAGTTACGAGTTTAGCACACATATGAAAGAGTGTGGAATAGTTTCACAACTCACACCTGCCAGAACACCGCAGCGAAATGGTGTGTTGGAACATCATAATCGTACTTTACTAGATATGGTTTGATCTATGATGTCTCTAACTGACTTGCCACTGTCATTTAGGGGTTATGAACTAGAAAATGATGCATTCACTTTAAATCGGGCACCATCTAAAACCATTGAAACGACACCGTATGAATTGTGGTTTGGAAACAAACCTAAGTTGTCGTTTCTTAAAGTTTGGGGATGCGCTGTTTATGTGAAGAAACTTCAGTCTGATAAACTCAAACCCAAAGCGGAAAAATGCGTCTTCATAGGATACCCTAAAGAAACTATTGGGTATTCCTTCTATCACAGATCCAAGGGCAAGGTTTTCGTTGCCAAGAATGGATCCTTTCTAGAGAAAGAGTTTCTCACGAAAGGTGTGTGTAGTCGGAAGGTAGAACTCAAAGAGGTTGTTGAACCTTCTCTTCATAATATGGCGAGTAGCGCAGCGCCGAAAGTTGTTCCGGAGTTGACTTCACCAAATGAAGAGGTAACTAATGACAACGATCAAGAATCTCCGAAAGAGAATACTACCGAACCTCGCAGGTCAAGTAGGACGCGTGAAACTCCCGATCTGTACGGAAATCCAATTATGAATTTCATGGTTGGTGAAATAGATGACCCTGCGACGTATGAAGAAGCGATGATGAGCCCGGATTCCAACAAATGGCTAGAAGCCATGAAATCCGAGATGGAATCCATGTACGTAAACCAGGTTTGGACCTTGGTGGACTTACCTCACAACCAAAAGGTTCTGGAGAATAAATAGATTTTCAAAAGAAAAACTGATGCTGATGGTAATGTAACCGTCTATAAAGCTCGACTTGTCGCAAAGGGGTTTCGACGAATTCAAGGAGTTGACTATGATGAGACATTCTCTCCCGTAGCGATGCTAAAATCAGTTAGGATTATGTTAGCAATTGTAGCATATTTCGACTATGAGATATGGCAGATGGATGTCAAAACTGCTTTCCTTAATGGCAACATTGAAGAAGAGTTGTATATGATACAACCAAAGGGTTTTGTCGATCCTAAGGATGCTGACAAGGTATGCAAGCTTCAGCGATCCATCTATGGACTGAAGCAAGAATACCGGAGTTGGAATCTCCTCTTTGATGAGGTGATCAAAGAGTTTGGCTTTATCCAAACTTATGGAGAGGCTTGTATTTACAATAAAGTGAGTGGGAGCGATGTAGCATTTCTGATATTATATGTGGATGACATATTACTAATTGAAAATGATGTAGATCTTTTAAACAATGTTAAAAGTTATCTAAACAACAAATTTTCAATGAAGGACTTAGGTGAAGCATCATACATATTAGGCATAAAGATCTATAGAGATAGATCAAGACGCCTAATAGGGCTATCACAAAGTACATACCTTGATAAGATTTTAAAGAAGTATAAAATTGATGAAAGTAAGAAAGGGTTCTTACCTATGTTGCAAGGCAAGACATTGAGTAAGACTCAAAGTCCGGCTATGGCGGAAGAAAGAGATATAATGGACAAGGTCCCCTATGCTTCAGTCATAGGATCTATAATGTACGCCATGCTATGTACAAGACCGAATGTGGCACATGCTATTAGTTTGACTAGTAGATACCAATCTGATCCAGGATCGAAACACTGGATAGCGGTCAAGAATATCCTTAAGTACTTAAGAAGAACTAAGGAAATGTTTCACATGTACAAAGGTGAAGAAGAGCTCGTCGCTAAGTGTTATGTCAATGCTAGCTTCGACACTGATCCATATGACTCTAAGTCTCAATCGGCATACGTATTTCTCATGAATGGTGGAGCGGTTAGTTGGAGGAGTTCCAAACAACCCGTGATGGCGGGATCAACAACGGAGGTCGAATATGTTGCTGCTTCGGAAGCGACTCAGGAAGCAGTTTGGATGAAGGAGTTCATAACCGAACTAGGTGTGGTTGTTAGCGCGTTGGACCTAATGGTAATCTATTATGAAAACAATGGATCCATAGCCAATGCCAAAGAACCCAGGTCTCACAAGAATTCCAAGCATATTAAGCGCCGGTTTCACTCCATCCGTGAGCATGTCAAGGATGGAAATATAAAGATTTGTAAAGTACACACATATCTCAATGTAGCAGATCTGTTGACTAAAACTCTCCCTCGAGCAAAACATGATCAACACCAAAACTCCATGGGTGTTAGATTTATCACTATGTAACTAGATTATTATCTCTAGTGCAAGTGGGAGACTGAACGGAATATGCCCTGAGAGGCAATAATTGATGGGGATATGCCTACCGGGGTATACCCAGCAGGACGTTTCCGACTGGCCCAAGACCTGGCGAGTGGGCCTGCAGAACGGCGAGTGGATCGAAGCCCAGCAAGGAACCGAGCGACTGGAAGCTGAAGACCCAGGCGAGTAGATAGGCCCAGTCGGGTGAGGTTAAACTGCTACCAAAGCTTTAACCGAATCGGTTGAGATATGTAAACCCTAGGGGAGGTGAGCCTATATAAACCTCCCTATAGGGTGAGTAGAGACACGTTTTCTCAGACACCCAAGCGACTCGCTGCCTAGCCGCCGAGCTCGCCCATTGTAACACCTTGATAATACAATCTAGCAGGAGTAGGTCTTTACCCTCCGGGGGGCCGAACCTGGGTAAAACCCTGTGTCTTTGCCCTCATCTCGCACCGCAGATGGCTGGCCGCCCTTGCCCCTCGTTCTACTACTCGCTGCCGATTGCAGCATCTGTCGTGACCATTCCCACGACAGTGGCGCCCACCGTGGGGCCTGGCCGGTCTGGCCGGTGTTCTGCGGCGAGATCCAATCTGCCCATCAACGAGACGGTCGCCACCGGCCGCATGATAGCGATCGGCGAGATGCTCCAAATCTTGCCGAGCAGCTATGTCCCGGCGGCGCGACCCGTCACGCACAGCGTGGTCCTGCCGATCGGCACGATCAGCCTCTTCGTCGGCCTCACCGACGTCATCGTCTCGGAGGATTCGGCTCGCATCCGCGAGTCGCCGCCACGCGATCGGCTCTCCGAGAGCCAGATCCGCACGATCCATCGCCTCGCCTCCGAGTACAATTCGGCCCACAGCAACGTGGCCGGGAATTCAGCGGTCGCAGAGGATGCGGCCCTCACCGACGACGCCGACTCGGCGACCCCGGCGTCACTCGCCGGATCCATCACCGCGGCCTCATCCGCGGGCTCCATCGCCCAGGTCTCCAACGCAGGAGATTTCGAGGACCCCTCCATCCTCGGGATCTTCGAATTCGACTCCGGGTCGGAGAACTCCGCCGATCTCCGCGACGGAACGGGTCGCTACGCCGCGACCTACATGGCGACCGGCACCGACCCGCCGGAGGATCCATTCTCCACCCCGATCCCTCCTAACGCCACGGCCACGGAGGTCGAGGAACTCCGCCTGAAACTGGCGGAGGCGGTACGCAAGGAGCAAGCTGAGCGCGAAAATTTTCGCCTCGAGCAGGTGACGGCGCAGGAATTATCGCGCTACCACCAGCAGCGGATCAGGACACGCCTAAACCCCACCGTTCAGGGGCGCGCCCTGAACTTCGACGACGAAAACGACCCGGCCCGCGTGGCCGAGCGCGCGATCTGCGAGAACGCGCCACCAGGAGGGATCGCCCGGCCCCCGCCAGGATCAACGGCAATGGGTGCCCCACCTCCACCCAACCGCACCCCCCCAGGGACCAGCCGCGGATAGTAGTCTCCTCACGAGAGCGAGACGCAAACGGCCTTCCACTGTTCTCCACCCCGATAGACAACCTCGTGGCAGGCCGAGCAGCAGTCGACAGCATCACGGCGACCGGCAACGGCGCCCTGCAGATCGAATACGTCAAGGCCCTGCTCGCGAAGGCCGTCGAGCAGCAGAGAGCGGGCGCCGACTCGCAAGGACGGGTATACTCGCGTTCCTCAGGAAGCAGAGCGGCCTCCAGCGGCCGCCCAGCGGCGGCAAACACCCTCAACTGCCCGCCACCAGAGCCACTGCAGCTCCAATACCGACCCGCTAACGCGGCACTCTCCACCAACGACCCCAGGCCGGCAACCAACCTCATCGCCGCCAATGGGCAACCCATCGACCCCCGCACCCACATCATCAACAACCAAAGCTGGCGCGCACGCCAGCCCGACGACCTGCGACATACCCTAACCAATCGCCGCGACAGCGAGCCCATGGGGTCGCTCAGTCGACTCGGGCCAAAGTGCTTCGGACCAATGATCCGAGGCGAGAAGTATCCGCCAAACTTCAAGGCGCCAAAAGAAATAGAAAAGTACGACTCCTCGTACGACCCCGCCGTATGGCTCGACACATACCTCATGGAGATGGGGATCGCGGGTCACACTGACCTGCTCGCCGCCCGTTACCTCCCCCTGATGATGGAGGGGACGTGCAGGCAGTGGATCAACACTCTCCCCCAGGACAGTATCGACTCCTGGGAGGAAATGCGCGATGCCTTCGTCAGGCACTTCGAGTGCTCCTACACCCGCGCCACCACTATTGAGGACCTGGAACGGTGCGTCCAGGGACCCCGCGAGTCGACCCGCAACTGGGTCCAACGGTGGCAAGAGCATTGGTACAACGCGGTCGGCATCCACCCGGACACCGCGATCCATTGCTTCAAGACCTCGTGCCGCTACGAGCCCCTAGTCGCCAAGCTCAAGCGACACTCCCGCACACTCGACAACATCCCCGACCTCCTCGAGATCGCCAAATGGTACGCCGAGGAAGATCCAAACCAGGAAACTGACGACGAGTCAGGAGGTCAACGCCGCACGAGCGGCAACGACGGCGGACGCCGAACCGACCTACGCTATAGCGGCACTCGCCTCACTGGCAAGCGCCGCAGTGATGGGCGAGTCGACTTCGTCGCCAACGCCGGGCACGCGCAGCGCGAGCCCAAGAGCTTCCGCCGCGACGGAGGGCAACGCCGCGACGGCGGCAACTACAAGAACAAGCCAAGGTTCGATCCTGCGGCCCTCCTTAACCAACCATGTGCGTTCCATAGCAGGGAAGGGAAGCCCGCAACGCACACCACCGCCGACTGCCACACCCTCAGGGAAATCGAGAAGGCACGGCGAGCGCGGGAGGACCCCGACAACGACCCGCCAAACGGCGGAAAATTCGGCAAAGTAGCCGGCTCGCTCCACACCTTCACAGGCTTCAACACGAAGCGCGAGAAGAAGGTCATCGCCCGCGCCGTCGCCGTCAACGCGGTGGCCCAAATAGACGTCCCCCAGTTCCTGAACTGGTCAGAGCAGCCCATCACCTGGAGCCGCCAAGACCACTCGCCACGCATCGAGTACCCATGACGAGTCGCCTTGGTGGTCAAGCCCAAAGTTGGCGACTACTGGCTCCCCAAGACACTGATGGACGGCGGCAGCTCCATCAACATCCTCTACCTCGACACCTTCAGGCGGCTGCGGCTCCCGCAGTCAATGATCGAGACGACTCACACCACATTCCACGGCATCGTTCCCGGTCGGAAGGCGTACCCGATCGGCAAGGTCACGCTGCCAGTAACCTTCGGCACACCGGCAAACTTCCGCACCAAGCGGATCGTCTTCGAGCTGGTGCCCTTCGACAGCCCCTACCACTGCGTCCTGGGGCGCCAGGCGTTCGCTAAATTCATGGCAGCACCCCACTACGCGTACAACGCGATGAAGCTCCCCGGGCCATGCGGCGTCATCACCATCCACGGCGACCCCGACATGGCCGCCGAGTGTGAGGCCAAAGGAGCCGAACTCGCCGACGCCGTCATCGCGGCGGAGACCAACCACACCGATGAGCTCGCCAAGTACGCGAGCGGGGTCAACAACGACGACCCCACCATACTCAAGAAACCCAACTCAGAGGGCGCAAACACCTCAACCTTTGAGGCCACGACGCACACCCGCACCGTCGAGCTGGTCCCAGGCGACTCCAGCCAGACGGTGACGATCGGGACGGGCATGAGCCCAGCATAGGAAGGCGCGCTCATCGAGTTCCTCCGTGAGAACAGGGACATCTTCGCATGGAAGCCCTCCGACATGCCCGGTGTTCCCAGGGAGCTCGTTGAGCACAAGCTAAACGCCGACCCCAAAGTGCGACCTGTCAAGCAGTCGCTGCGGCCCTTCAATGAAGAACACCGTCGAGCAATCGCCGAGGAGGTGCAGCGTCTACTCGCTGCCGGCTTCATCCGGCCAATCAAATACTCCAAGTGGCTGGCAAACCCAGTCCTGGTCGAAAAGAAGAATGGGACCTGGAGAATGTGTATCGACTACACAAACTTGAACGGCGCCTGCCCAAAGGAGCAGTTCGTCCTCCCGCGGATCGACCAGATAATCGATTCAACCGCGGGCTCAGAGTCGCTCTGTTTTCTCGATGCCTACTCTGGATACAACCAGATTAAAATGGCTGTTGAAGATGAGGAGAAGACGGCGTTCATCACGCCATTCGGAGCCTTCTGCTACACTACCATGACCTTCGGCCTCAAGAACGCCGGGGCGACCTACCAGCGGTGCATGCAAGAATGCCTTGCGAGCCAAATTGGCCGCAACATCCACGTCTACATCGATGACATGGTCGTGAAGTCCGCTCGCCAAGGCGACCTACTCGCCGACCTGGCGGAAACTTTCGCCAACCTGCGAAGATATAAGATAAAGCTCAACCCAGGCAAATGCACCTTCGGTGTACCCGCCGGACAACTACTAGGGTACGTCGTCTCCAAACGAGGGATCGAGGCGAACCCCACAAAGATCGACACGATCGCCCGTCTCGGCAAACCTGAGTGCCTGCGCGACGTCCAGAAGCTGGCCGGGCGAGTAGCGGCTCTCAGTCACTTCATCCCCCGCCTGGGCGAAAAGGCGATGCCCCTATACCGCCTGATGCGCAAGAACCCCACCTTCCAGTGGGACAAGGAGGCGGACGATGCGCTCTGCGACCTCAAAAAGGTGCTACTCGTCGCACCACTACTCGCCGCCCCCGCTGACAAAGAACCCATGCTGGTTTACGTCGCGGCGTCCGAACGCGTCGTCAGCGCCGTAATGGTCGTCGAGCGACCAGAGGAAGGAAAGGAACGCCCGGTCCAGCGACCGGTGTACTACATCAGCGAGGTCCTCACCGAGTCGCGCCAGCGGTACCCACAGTACCAAAAGCTAGTATACGCAGTCTTCAGAGCTCAGCGGCGCCTGCCGCACTACTTCCAGGAGCACCCGATCACGGTCGTCTCCTCAGCACCACTGCAAGATATCATCCGCAATCGCGAGGCGACCGGGCGGGTCGCCAAGTGGGCCGTCGAGATCGGCGTCCACAACATCAAATATGAGCCACGAAAGGCAATCAAGTCGCAGGCACTGGCAGACTTCATCGCTGACTGGGAGGAGGCCCAGCAACCAGAAAAGCTGCCGTACCTCCATTACTGGAGTCTGCACTTCGACGGCTCCAAAAACGCAGACGGCGCAGGCGCAGGGACCGTGCTCACTTCACCAAAGGGCGACAAGCTCCGCTACATCCTCTGCCTCGACTTCACGCCCTGCACAAATAACATGGCCGAGTACGAGGCCCTACTCCACGGCATGCGAGCCACCAAGGAGATGAACGTCAATCGACTCCGCTGCTACGGAGATTCCGACCTTGTTGCGGGGCAAGTCGCCAGCACCTGCGACGCCGTCTCCCCTACCATGGCGGCGTACCGCCAAGCGGTGGACAAGTTGGGCGGCCACTTCACCGGCTACTCCGTCGAGTGGATCGACAGGCGAAAGAACGAGGAGGCCGACGCACTCTCCCGCATCGGGTCGGCTCGACTCGCACCACCGGCCGGCGTTTTCCTCGACACGATTACCAAGCCGTCAGTCTCTCCCCCGAGGGAGATCGACATTGGGGTCCCACTCCAACCAGAGGCAGCCTTGGTCGCACTCGTCAACGAGCCAGACGACTGGACCAAGCCCTACATCGCCTACCTGGAAGCCGGCACCCTGCCGGCAGACGAGACAGACGCTCGAATGATCGCTCGTCGATGCAAGTCCTACACCATCATCGACGGCGAGCTCCACAAGCGCAGCGTCACCGGCGTGTTCCAACGCTGCGTCCAACCAGCTGAAGGACGCAAAATCCTCCACGACATTCACTCCGGTGACTGCGGCCACCATGCTGCCGCTCGCTCCCTGGTCGCCAAGGCTATGCGACATGGCTTCTACTGGCCCACCGCATACGCCGACGCTGTCGACATCGTCCAGCGATGCGCCGGGTGCCAGAAGTACGCCAATCAGACGCATGTACCGAGCTCGGCGCTCAAAACAATCCCCATCACCTGGCCATTCGCTGTGTGGGGCATGGACATGGTAGGCCCCTTCAAGAAGGCCCCCTCCGGCTACACTCACATACTAGTCGCCGTCGACAAATTCACGAAGTGGGTGGAGGCCAAGCCAGTCCGGAAATGCGACGGGAAGACCGCCACCAAATTCCTACGCGAGATCATATATCGCTATGGGTTCCCAAATAGCATTATCACGGACAACGGCACCAACTTCGCCAAGGGAGCCATGGCCGAATTCTGCGAAGAGCACCACATCCGGCTCGACCTCGCGTCAGTCGCCCACCCGGAATCCAACGGCCAGGCGGAACGAGCCAATCAAAGCATCCTCCACGTCTTGAAGCCGCGACTCCAAGTACCAGTTGAGCGCACCGCCGGGTGCTGGGTCGAGGAGTTGCCCTGTGTCATCTGGGGGATCCGCACCTCAGTCAACAGATCGACGGGATTCACTCCCTTCTTCATGGTCTACGGCACCGAAGCAGTCATGCCCACCGACCTCGAACACGACTCGCCACGGGTCGTCCACTATACGAAGGCTGTAAACGAGCTCACCCGCCAAGACGGGATCGACCAACTCGAAGAAGCACGCGACCTCGCTAGGTCACGCACTGCCATCTACCAGCAAGGACTCCGTCGCTACCACAGCCGGCGGGTGAAAGCTCGCACCTTCCAGGAAGGCGACCTGGTGTTACGCCTCATCCAGGACAAGAAGGGCATGCACAAGCTCTCCCCGCCGTGGGAAGGCCCATTCGCTATCGGGCGCGTACTCGGCAAGGACGCGTACTACCTCATCGACGTCCGCGGGGACGGCGAACTCGACGTCAAGCGACCATGGAATGTAAACCTCCTACGGAAGTTCTACTCCTAGAACCCACACATGTACTCTCCAGTCGCTATGAAATAAAAAGAAACGGTTACCGCAAATTGCGCTTACTCTCCATGACTTGTGCCACTCGCACTCGTAATAACAGCGTCAAGCTAACTGCAGAAGTCAACCTTTGGTACAACGATCGGAACGGCTAAGTAGTGCGGTGTAAGAGCACGGAATCACCTCAGGTCTTGCATTGTCCACAAAAAACGCCCACCCGGAGCCCCATTGGAGTCGCCTGGCTCGACTGGTTCTACGAGCCAAGACGACTGCCCTCGCTTCTCACAGCGACCTTGGTCCTCCGCATCCTCGGCATAGTGACTCGAATAGCTAAGTACCACGCTCGGGGACTGAAAACCAGTTCGTCGCAAGCGGCCAGGGAAAACGCCAAGTAAGAGAGCATGCCCAGGACTCGCCACGCGACTGACCCAACGGGCCAGGCAGGAGTGACGCGCTCACACCAACGCGCTGAATCCTCAACCACCCTTGAGTTGCGCCTAGAACAACCAAGTACCATGCTCGGGGACTCGGCCACCCGACCTCGTTCGTGCAAGGGAAAACGGTAAAGTATAGAGCACTCAAGGGATTCGCCTTGCGACTGGCTCTCCGAGCTCGGGCGAGTCGACCAAAACAACAAAACACATGATAACAACACATACATCATATACGAGGTAAACCCCACAAAAGGGCGGACGCGCTCGGGGACTCGTTCAAAATCAATCAAAAGCACACAAACAAATACCAAAATAGACACGACGTCTCATTCAATCGCATATTGCATTGTTTTATGTTACAAAATATGCCCGCGTGGCAGAACTGCTGCTAACGCCACAAGGCAAACTACCCTACTCTGCAGGCTTCGATGACGACTCGCCAACATCCCGGCGATTACGGATGAACGCCGTGTACGGGTTTGATGGATACGTCGTCAGTTCACCCGACATCGCCGCGCGAAAAGGTTGCTCGACCTTGAAGTCACGATGCGGCGGCTCGGGGTGCGTTCGGCGCGACAACCGTCTCCTGGTACGGCAGGAGGTCGCCCATTGCCCAGACACGTTCCGAGTACGTGGCGGCACGTTCTTGCAACTTGAGGACCTCGGACAGCTCCACCGCGCCAGTCGACGATGGATACCCACTCATCACATCATCAATGTCGAAATCCTCGGGGAAGTGGGCAAGTCCAAGGCTCAGTGCCGTCGATGCTCCACGCCGGAATGCCGACCGCGTCATGAACTCAACGACCGCGGGCGCCTTCTCCAAATACTTCCACACCTCAACGAGGTCGCTGGGAATCACCTCCGTGGGCGATATTTCTTGGGGGTAGGCGCGGATGCACGTCGCCGAATCGACGAGCATGCTTACGCACTGCCTCGCGTCGAGCGAGCTCGCCTCTCCTTCGCTATCAATGATGCGACCTGTGAGTAGAAGACAATGATGAGTACGACGGACACCACAAAAGCCACAACCACTAGAAGGGAAGATGTACTCACCAAGCAACGGGCGGGCGAGTCCCGTGATGAAGCACTGAAGCGACGTGTGGTCGTCCTGAAGCCCAGCAATAAGGACTTCCGACACCTTGCGATCCTCCTCGGCGGCCGCAATGGCGGCCTTAGCTCGCCCGTCCGCCGAGCTCGCTTCTTCTCTCGCTTCCCGCAGTTCGCGCTCAAGGTCGGCGATCCGCTGTTCAGCGGCACCCAGAGCAGATCGCGCCGCCACCAACTCACCAGCGGGGACAAGCCCCTGGCGAGCTTCCTCTGCCTTCACAGCAGCAGCCTGAAGCCCCTTGTTCGCCTCCTGGACGATGGCCAGCTCCCTCTCCGCGCGCTGTTTCGCGGCCAATCGGTCCGCTGACTCAAGCTGCAGACCCTGCACGTCACCAAAAGGTTAATCAAAGAAAAATTCCTAAGTGCCCACCCGCTGAAATTCAGCGAGTGCGCACTCGGGGACTGGCGGTCAAGAAATCCCTAAGTGCCCACCCACTAAAATTTAGCGCGTGCGCACTCGGGGACTGGATGCGACAAACAAAAAGATGAGAAATTATAAGAATCAGGCCGCTACAAAGCACTGACCTGATCCTCGGGGATTGGACGTACCTGGATGGCCGCGCCAAGCATGCCGTGGAGTTGTACCGCGTCCACGGACGCGAGAAGTGCCGGCGTGTGCCCGCGACGTTGGTCGACTTCAGCATCGGTGGTCCCAGGAGCGTGGCTCGAGGGCGTAGGTCCACTCGCCGTGGCTGCCTTGGTCATGAAGCGCGGAAAGGTAGCGATAGAGGCACCTGCTCCGAGAGAGGTCGCCTCCGCCGTTCCAGGCAAGGAAGCACCCTCCTTCGTAGACGCGGCTGCCTCCAACACGGGCACGGCTGGTGCGACCGCTGTATCATCAGAGATAGTGACGGTGTCGTCGCCCTTGGCCTTCTTACTGCCATCCGCCGAGGCGACGACCTCGTCCGCCTTCCTCTTGCGGGAAGGATCCTCCTCGCTAGCGGCGGAGGGCACCTTGGCCACGGTCGGGTGGCCCATCCTTTTCACTCCGGTCCTACGCATCAATCGAATCAACAAAGACAATCGAAATAGTTATGAAAAATAAGGAAGGGTGAGCGCACTCACTTGGCGACTGGGATGAAACGTAGCCCCGTACGGAGGCCGGCCGGTTTTTCCAGTTCAGGGCCCAGTCGGCGACTGAGCCCCAGCTCCAGGACGTCGCGCGCCCAAGACATGGACGGCTTCTTCGTCGTTGAGGCCGCAGCTGGCGCCTCTGGGACATCCTCGGCGGGAGCCTCCTTGCGAGGCGAAGCCACTGTAGCCGGAACCTCCTTGCGAGGCGAAGCCGCCGCAGCCGGAGCCTCCCCCAGCCCAGAGACTGGGGCGAATGGCGGAGGCATTGAAGCCAGAGGCACTTCCACGGTCGCCGCGTCCAGCACGGCTGTCTCTGACGGGGCCGTCACCGGCTGGGCTAGGAGCGTCGGAGCTGCTCGCCGAGTGCGGTGGCGAGGCCGTCTTCGACGGCTTCGTCTTCTTCTTCAGGGGGGCCCTCGCCTCCCTTTCCTTCTTCTTCTTCTTTGACGGAGTGGCCTGACGGCGCGAGGTGGTCTCTGGGAGCTCGTCGTCGTCATCATGACGCTCGAGGCTTCTGCTTGCCTCGATCTCGCGCTGTCGTTGCCCGCGGGTCTTTCGGACCAGCGGGGCGACCTCCTCTTCGGACTCGTCCTCGTTGCCCCTGGCAGGCGGTGACTCGCCTATGTCTTGGGCGGATGGGCCCGAGCTCTCATCGTCCGAAGGTGGGAGCCGCCCTTCCACCACTTGGAATAGCTGCAACGAATACGGAACGGAATCAGAATTACCGCGATTGCATAAACTGCGACTGCGAGCAAAGTAAAGTAATTACCGTTGGAGCCAGACGCTTCGCGGTGTAGGGGGCGACCCCAGCCTGTGCATCCAGATACACCGCTTGGGTAATCTTCTTCAACGCTGGGAGATAATCCTCCAGCTTCCACTCGTCGAGGAAGTCCTTCGTGGAGTCTCCCCGGCCCGTGTACTGGTACATGTAGTGGTCGCGCTGGGCGAGTGGGACGAGCTGCCGCCCAAGCCAGCAATTGTACAAGTTTATCGTCTGAAGGCCCTTCTTTTTCAGACCACGGATGGTCTGGAGCATATCGTCAACGGCCATCCGCTGGTCGTCGGGGAGCTTGCCGACTTGGAGATGGCGCGGCTCGGAATGATTGGCGGAGTACCGCGGGATCGCCACCTCGCCCTCCGGGGTCGCCTCGGCCACGTATAACCACGACTTCTTCTAGTCGCTCGCTGCCTTGGTGGGTAGCATCAGATCAAAGAAAGAAGCTTTGGACTTGAGCTGGAACGTCAAGCCGCCCGCGGCTAGCATTGGGCCGCCTGCCTCCTCGCGGCTGATCTGTCCGTGGAACAGATCTTGCCACAAGGGAAAGTAGGGCCGGCAGCCCAAGTAGCATTCGCAGAACGCCACGAAGATGGCGAGCTGCTCGATGCTGTGGGGACCCAGATCTGAAGGCTGGATCCCGTAGTAGGCGCAGAAGCGCCGGAAGAACAAGGACGTAGGAAACCCTAGCCCCCGCTCGAGATGACTGGTGAAATAGACGAATTCCCTCTCTCGCGGGTTTGGGGTCGTTTCTCCGGCTGCGGGGATACGCCAACAGCCGGCTCGCAGGATCCCGGCCTCCTCGAAAGAGGCCAGCTGCGCCCTCGTGCACTTGGATCTGCCCCACGGTTCGGTGGAAAGGGCCATGGACGAGAGATTGGTTGGAAATCGGAGGATTTCGAGTCGGCTGGATCGCGGTGCGAAGGAAGGAAAATGCGTGCACTCGGAAGAAGTGGTGAGGAGTTGGCTCTACGATTGCCTGCCATTCCTCTTATATAGCGGGTGTTACTCGCCAAATCAGGGAGCCGTTACCACGCGGTGATTACGCCGAAAGTTACCGTTGGATTACCCCAACGGCTAGTTTGACCACGCCTGACGGTCCAACTACGGCCACTCGGCTCGCCGACCCACTCACTAAGACAGTGTTTTCGCCAAATTGACTCGCCAAAGCTGCGACCTGGATCATTGGTTGTCTCCTTTATACAGGAGCCCGCCGCCGATTCGACTGGATGCCTCCTCTGAAGCCGCATACTCCGACTGCCAGCAGCCACCTACGCCTAATCGACGACGGCCTCGGGGACTACTGATGGGGATATGCCTACCGGGGTATACCCAGCAGGACGTTTCCGACTGGCCCAAGACCCGGCGAGTGGGCCTGCAGAACGGCGAGTGGATCGAAGCCCAGCAAGGAACCGAGCGACTGGAAGCTGAAGACCCAGGCGAGTAGATAGGCCCAGTCAGGTGAGGTTAAACGGCTACCAAAGCTTTAACCGAATCGGTTGAGATATGTAAACCCTAGGGGAGGTGAGCCTATATAAACCTCCCTATAGGGTGAGTAGAGACACGTTTTCTCAGACACCCAAGCGACTCGCTGCCTAGCCGCCGAGCTCGCCCATTGTAACACCTTGATAATACAATCTAGCAGGAGTAGGTCTTTACCCTCCGGGGGGCCGAACCTGGGTAAAACCCTGTGTCTTTGCCCTCATCTCGCACCGCAGATGGCTGGCCGCCCTTGCCCCTCGTTCTACTACTCGCTGCCGATTGCAGCATCTGCCGTGACCATTCCCACGACAATAATAAAGTTGTTATTATGTATATTCCAAGTATATGATAGATGTTTGTTTTGCATGCTATAATTGTATTAATATGGAAACATTAATACATGTGTGTTTAATAAACAAATAGAAAGTTTGTAGTTATGCCTCTCTTATAAACTAGCTCGTTGATTAACAAGGTGATCAAGGTTTCCTGATCATAGACATTGGATGTTGTTAATAATGAGGTCACAACATTATTGGAATGGTGTGATTAACATTCATCCGAAGTATAGCATTATGATCAAAGTCATTCAGTTTATATTGCTATAACATCATACGAAGTAATCCTAATCCTTAGACCATGAGATCATGTCAATCACTAGCACTAGAAGAGTATCTTGATAACATCAAACGTCACACCGTAACAGGGTGACTATAAAGATGGGTTCAGTGATACGAAGGTGTTATGTTGAGGCTCAGGGATCAAGAGTGAAATTTGTCGATCCCGATGACGGAGAGATATACTCTGGGCCCTCTCGGTGATATCACATTAGTTAGCTTGCAAGCAAGTGATTTGATCACTTGAATGTTATATCATGGGGATGTGAAAAGAGTACATGTAGGTAACAAGATCAAACTAGGTATGGAGATACCGATGATCAAATCTCGGGCATGTAATATATCACGAGACAAAGGGATTAAGATTCTAGCGTAAAAGGTTCTCACGATCACAAGAAGTCATCGTTGAATGTGTGGGAGTAAGTATGGATCTCCACGTCCCGCTTCTGATTATTGATCCGAGAGGGGTCTCGATCATGTTCGCATTATTCGCGAACCGTAGGGTGACACACTTAAGAGACACCAAAACTATTTGGAACAATTAGTTTCTAGACGAAAAGATTTACAAAGCGCAGGAATTTATTTCACTAGACACCGGAATTGTTTCGGGTGAAATTGCTAAAAGTGTTTCTGCATGTGAAATAGAATATTAGCAAGGGGTTTGTCACATCCCAAGATTTTCCAAATCTTGTAATGTGAAAAATAAAGAAACAAAATAAATAATTGTTGAAATTTTGGGTGAAAAGAAACTTTTGTTGCTAAATGTAAACTAAAAATACCATCTGGAACAAACTTTGGTTAATATTTGAATCCAACAAAATCCAAATCAAGAGAAATGCATTCCTCATAAAATGCATCTGGAAATTTAAACACTTGGAAAATAAATCCAAACCCAAAACCCTAATGGAAGAAAATCATTTCCAAGTTATCTCCAAGCCTATGGATTTGATCCATATAAAAATTTGTCAAAAAACATTTACAAATGATCAAGAGAGACAAATAGAAATATTATAAAGCCATAGTAATTGGTTTCACTTAATTTTGAGCCATAGATAAAATCTTATGAATTTAATAAGATAAGGAAATTGATTTTTCAAAGCTAATAAAACCCTTATCTAAAATCCATACCAAATGGTGAGCAAATAATCCTAAAGATATTTAAAAGGATAAATAAATCTCAAATAAGATTTTACAAATTAGAATCACCAAGTTTGGATCTCTAAATAAAAAGATATAGATTTTACAGATGAAGAAAGAAATATTAAATAAGGCTTATTTAAAAACCAAATTAAATCTTGGCCTAGTCCATAATCAAATGGAATGAATACAATACAAATCCAAATAAAATAAATTATAAAGAATTTCCAAAATAAAATAAAATGGCATTAACCATTCTATCCCTATTTTAATAAAGACAAATCTCTAATAAGAATAATTATATAATTCATGAGAAAATAGTATTTTGGAATTTACCCAAATGAAGTAAAAGTTGTTTAATGCAACTTAAACAAGACTAAAGAATTCTTCCAAATAAAATTTAGGGAATTAAAACTATATTAAATTCCATTGTAATTAAAACAAATACCCAATTCAAATGATTTATGAATCATATCAAATACTTTCCAAATATTCAAGATGAATTATTTGACACCCAAATGATCAAATAAAAACCTACTGAAAAGATTTGGAAGGTTTAAGATTTCAAATGGTGTTTTCAAAAATAATATTAAATCTTATTTTATTTAAAACAAGGGCCTTTTTGAATAATTAAAAGACCCTAAAAAGAATAAAAATTTTATTCCAAAATTGACCTCAAATTATATTACTAAACAGTATTTAAACCTACACAAATTTTGGTTGAGGTTTGAATTCAAATGAGTGTTTGAATTGTTTATTCAAAATCAAAACAGAAAAATCAAATGAGAAAAAGAAAAACAATCAGATCAAAAAAATGAAATGACGCAGCCCAGCCCAGCTAGCCAACCTGGCCCAGCAAACCCATCTTCCCCCTCACCCGAACGAACCATTTTTCACCGCGAAAGAAACCCGCAGCGTCGCTGACCGATGGACCCCACCTCCCCTGTCTCTCTTCGCTGACGAAACGGCCCCACTTACCAGTTCGTCGTTCCCACCCGTGAGACTGTTTCTCCCCCAAACCTCGTCGTTCCTGCCGTTTAATTCCTCGCTTGAATTTGTCTTTATGATGCAGAGATTACACCCCGCGATTACTCCCCTTAACTCGCCACGCTCCCCTCTACCTTTCTCCCCATACACCATATCCTCTCCTCCCCCAGGCCACCTTGAATTCGTCTCGAAACTCTCTGGCTCCGGCGAGCCATTTTCTCCGATTCCGGCGAGCCCAAGTCTCCCCTTTCCTCCTCGACCACGCTCACATGATCCCCACCTCCTGGCGAACCTCCCCGTAGCGCCAGCTCGTCCCCAGAGCCTCGACAACAACGACCACAGCACCACGCCGCCTTCTGTCACTGCTTCGACGAGCACTGCTGGTAAGACCAGACCTCCCCTCTCCCTCTCTTTCACACGCGCATACTCGCCACGACCCTACGCATCTAACACCACCTTTATTTCTCTCTGGCGTGCACCGTAGCCTCGCCACCGTCTTCAACAGAGAGCACCCGACGGCAGCAAGAACTCCGGCGAGCGATTCAGATCATCTCCGTGTGCCCCTTCGCCAACCACGGGCACGTTGAGCTCCAGCACGTCTCGGCGAACACGGTGAGCATACCCTCTCTCCCCCTAGCTTCCTGGAATAGCCAGAGCGCTGCCGCCCGAGCGCCGCTGACTTTTGGTCACATGCCCTGAGCCGCTAGATCTTGATCTGACGGTTGCGATAGAACGTGAACGAAAGGGTAAGAAGCAATCTGTGCCGTGCGATGTAAATTAGATCCAACGCCTCACAGAGCCTGATCCGAACGAACTGGTACCAGCCAGTAGCAAGCAGCCACGTGTCCCTGTCCGTTTGATTTAAAACAGATTTGATCTATTAGATGCTAGATTTTGTAAAATCTATAACTTTTAATCTACACGTCCAAATTTTGCAAATTTTATATGAATGGATTCAGCAAGACAAGCCCTAGCCAACCATGCACTTTGTTTAGTAAAAAGCTTCTGCTAAATTGTTTGTTTTTACAGAAACTTATGTATGCATGTTCAGGATATAAAATTTGTTCTAAAATGATTTTGGGGATAAAATCTTTGACAAATGGTTTGTTTTGAACCTACTGACCCTAGAAATCAATTGGTAGTTTCAAAAATGTATTTGGTGAAGCAAAAGAATAAATCTTTGATTTAAACCATTTCTAGTCAAATAAAAATATGGTTTAGTTGTTAAAAATGATTTTTGAGGAAAACCTTTGGGAAATGTTTTGGAAATAATCTTTGACCCTAAACACAAAGTTTTATGGTTTGAAAACATATTTTGTGAACTCTATAGAATGTTGCCTTATTAAAAGCATTTCTTCACCACATAAAATGATGACTTGTTTTAAAAATGGTTTATGAAGTAAAAATTTTACAAATGATTTCACCACTTTATAAAATGACCATTAGGTGTTTTAAAATGTTTATGAACCATTAGAAACCAATTTTTCAAATAAAACAATCTTTAACATGCTTGCATGCATTGTTTTGTTTCTATCATTTTATGTGATGTTTTGCTTGAATGGTAGATTGTGATTGTGCCTTGCTTGATTGAATTATAGTGATTTGAAGAGTGTGAGCATTGCAAGGACAAGGAGTGAACCTATATTCTCTACCAAAAAGTCAAGTGATGCTTCATACTTTTGTCCCATTATTTTCACTATGCATTAGTGATATTTCTAAGTAGGACTTGCATGGAATTTTGCTAAGTATAAACTATGCCATGGGAAATTCTAGTAGATGAAACCTTAGTAGAATTTCCTAAGTTAAGATTCCTACTACTATCATGCTTAGCTTAGCTAGTAGAAAACAAGGGTGGAATATATATTCATGCTATGGAAAATTTCTAAGTCTGAGGACTTGTGTTTTGTTTAATAAAACAACTAAGTGAATGAATCACCTGGGTGGAATGGAAGGAATGGTTTGTGTTGAGTGGTTCACAAGGCCCATTTATATGGTTTACCTTGTGTATCTCACTTGTGGATGGCCACCCAGGAACAAAGAGATTTGAGATGTCAAATGTTGAGAAGCTTCAAGTGCAGCCACTTGGCATTATGGGCTCTGACTGGATCATATAGGTTGCAATAACTTAGCCAAATGGACAGTTGGTGGTAGGGGATGATAGGTTGGAACGCGTCAATTCTGGTCTAAGGAAAGGCTTCTGAAAGATCTTGTCTTGGTGAAACCAAGTCTTGTGGGGAAAGTGCACCACCTCTGCAGAGTGAAAAATCTAAGTACTTAGCCATGTCTCTGGAAAAGGACAATTTGAGCATGTAGACATGGAAGCTATCAAGAATCTCCTCATCCCAATTTCTAAGTTAAAACTTTGTGGTTGAACAAGGGTTGAAGGATCACCAATTTCTATTGGGAGATGCCTTGGGAAAGATTTTGTCAAGCAAAAACTTAGTGTTTTCAAATGATAAGGAAAAACTATTTTGAGCAAAGCAAGCCTAAGCTCCACTTAGACAAATGCATATACATGATAGACTCCACTATACTACCATAGTATCACTTGCCAATACAATTCAAAAGTATTGACCCTTGTGGCTGTAACTTGTTATGTTGCAGGTTTGTTTGATATTAGTGAAGTTTATTGAATAGGATTACAAGTCTACAACCAACGTGTCTGCCTGTGGCACTTTGAAGATGAAGGACCCCATGCTATTGTTATATGCTGCTGCATTGTAATGAGATAGCCAAATGAGCTATGTAAGATGTAATAAATTATTTTATTCCTGGTTACAAAGTTGTATTATGACCTTTGTTTCTTGATATTACATCTTAACTATGGATGCTAGCTATTGATACAGGGACTAGCATTGCAATCACAGGGACCTTTACCTTATTAAAGGTTGGGAACCTTACAGATGGTATCAGAGCATTGTGTTGCCTGTAGGATTTGTAAACCTAGGAGTGGACAAAACCCCTTAGAAAAATAGGAGCTGTATTTGTTCCAAAAACTTATTTACAAACAATCTTGTAAACTCTTTCCTCAACCATTTTGGTTTCAACTCTACATCTCTTCTATTTCAACTTGATGGATAAAGCCTTCTCCATGGCCAAAGAGTTCATCATGAGCAAAGCAGGACTTCATCAACTCTAATGACTTCAACATCTTCAAGTGATTTCAACCTTATTCTCAACAAGGACTTCAACCTTGGATATCACTAAGGACTACAAGTGAGACAAGGAATCTTACTCAAGACTAGAAGAATAAGGAAACACAACTAGAAGGAACCATCAACACTTTGAATTTTTGAGACCAAGATGCAAGAAATTCTCTAAGGATACAAACATCTTGTTCAAGAAGAATCAACCAAGAAGGATGGAAAGATTTCAAGTGAACCATACAGATGGACCACCATATTTAGTTTAAGTCAAACCCACCAACTCATGTGGTGTAACAAAATATTTTTGGTTGCCTAAAAATATGCTTGAAACTTGTTGTTTGAGTGGAATGCTTGTTTGTGATTGCTTGCACATTGCTTGTGTGAATTGTGATGTGTGTGATTAGAATTATTCCCTTAGAAATATTTTGCCTATTCTAATCCCAATCCAACCCAAACAGATGACTTCTCCAAGAGACTCCAACATCAAGGATGGTGACAACAACAACAACAACAACAACAACAACCAAGAGGACAACATGAGAGAACTCATAGTAACCCAAACCCAGTTGAACCAAGTGACAGCTCAATTTATAGCCAACACCAGTGAGGTAGATCCAACCATGCAAAGGTTTTTGGAAACCCAAACCCAATTGTTGCATAAGGTGACAGATCAAATGATCAACATGGGAAACAACTCTTCCAAAGGAGTTTGTGACAACAAGGA
Source organism: Avena sativa (assembly GCA_916181665.1). NCBI lineage: Eukaryota > Viridiplantae > Streptophyta > Magnoliopsida > Poales > Poaceae > Avena > Avena sativa. The sequence goes on along the minus strand of OV702285.1, from coordinate 163,709,412 downwards.
TGTCAAGGATGACATTTTAGAAGGAACCCAAGCTTGCAATATTTGTGGAGACAAGGATCACACTTCCAAGGAGCATGAAGATCAATGCCCCAATTGTGAAGGGAAACATCCAGCTAATCAATGCCCCACAACCCAAGCTACTTGTTACTTATGTGAAGGAAATAATCATGTCCCTATCCAATGCCCCATCTATTCCATAGTTCAACAAAGGAAACAAGGTGGAGTGCAACAACTGATTGCAGATTACCATGAGAGAGCCAAGTCTACCAAGAAGGATGAAGACAAAGGAAAATCTCAGCTTGTAACTCCATGCAATATGACTCAATTTAAAGGACCAAAGAGGAGACATATGTATTATCCAAGGAATAAGAGAAGGTCAAGGAGACCAGGAAACATTCCTACCTTTGAGATAACATATGAAGAACATGAACTAGAAGCACTCCTAGCTTTGGAGAAACCCAAGAAGAAGAAGTATAAGGAAATTAGCCAAGTGTGGTGCAACAACTGCAAAGAGTTAGGCCATTATGTGTCAACTTGTCCATAGAAGATAAGTGAAGAACTCAATCTTATCACATGTTACAATTGTGGTAACCAAGGACATTATGCAAGCAACTACCCAGAAAAGATGAAGCACAAGATAAAGCCTATGAAGGATCTCAGCCTTGTCACATGTTTCAAGTGTGGAAACAAAGGACACTATGCAGATGTTTGCCCAGAAAGATTTCAACAAGATCCCAAGAAAGCCAAGAAGTAATCTAGTTGGAAAATTTTTAAGGGTGGTAGTACCCTAGTTGCTTTGAGCCAACTTGTAACCCCTAGCCTCCCCAAATCTCGGGATGAGATTTATTTTAAGGGTGGTAGCCTGTCACATCCCAAGATTTTCCAAATCTTGTAATGTGAAAAATAAATAAACAAAATAAATAATTGTTGAAATTTTGGGTGAAAAGAAACTTTTGTTGCTAAATGGAAACTAAAAATCCCATATGGAACAAACTTTGGTTAATATTTGAATCCAACAAAATCCAAATCAAGAGAAATGCATTCCTCATAAAATGCATCTGGAAATTTAAACACTTGGAAAATAAATCCAAACCCAAAACCCTAATGGAAGAAATCATTTCCAAGTTATCTCCAAGCCTATGGATTTGATCCATATAAAAATTTGTCAACAAACATTTACAAATGATCAAGAGAGACAAATAGAAATATTATAAAGCCATAGAAATTGGATTCACTTAATTTGGAGCCATAGATAAAATCTTATGAATTTAATAAGATAAGGAAATTGAACTTTCAAAGCTAATAAAGCCCTTATCTAAAATCCATACCAAATGGTGAGAAAATAATCCTAAAGATATTTAAAAGGATAAATAAATCTCAAATAAGATTTTACAAATTAGAATTGCCATGTTTGGATCTCTAAATAAAAAGATATAGATTTTATAAGATGAAGAAAGAAATATTAAATAAGGCTTATTTAAAAACCAAATTAAATCTTGGCCTAGTCCATAATCAAATGGAATGAATACAATACAAATCCAAATAAAATAAAGGATAAAGACTTTCCAAAATAAAATAAAATGGCATTAACCATTCTATCCCTATTTTAATAAAGACAAATCTCTAATAAGAATAATTATATAATTCATGAGAAAATAGTATTTTGGAATTTACCCAAATGAAGTAAAAGTTTTTTAATGCAACTTAAATAAGATTAAAGAATTCTTCCAAATAAAATTTAGGGAATTAAAACTATATTAAATTCCATTGGAATTAAAACAAATACCCAATTCAAATGATTTATGAATCATATCAAATACTTTCCAAATATTCAAGATGAATTATTTGACACCCAAATGATCAAATAAAAACCTACTGAAAAGATTTGGAAGGTTTAAGATTTCAAATGGTGTTTTCGAAAATAATATTAAATCTTATTTGATTTAAAACAAGGGCCTTTTTGAATAATTGAAAGATCCTAAAAAGAATAAAAAAATTATTCCAAAATTGACTTTAGATTATATTACTAAACAGTATTTAAACCTACACAAATTTTGGTTGAGGTTTGAATTCAAATGAGTGTTTGAATTGTTTATTCAAAATCAAAACAGAAAAATCAAATGAGAAAAAGAAAAA